>JAQBHY010000090.1:0-1420808 GCA_027574665.1 Rhynochetos jubatus
GCGGGCTTAAGGGGCGAGGGGCGGGGCTAAAGGGGCGAGGGGGCGGGCTTAAGGGGCGAGGGGCGCGGGCGCCTAAAGGGGCAGAGGGGGCGGGGCTAAAGGGGCGAGGGGGCGGGGCTAAAGGGGCGAGGGGGCGGGGCTAAAGGGGCGAGGGGGCGGGCTAAGGGGCGAGGGGGCGGGGCTTAAGGGGCGAGGGGGCGGGGCTAAAGGGGCGAGGGGCGGGGCTAAAGGGGCGAGGGGGCGGGGCTAAAGGGGCGAGGGGGGCGGGGCTAAAGGGGCGAGGGGGCGGGGCTAAAGGGGCGAGGGGGCGGGGCTAAAGGGGGCGAGGGGGCGGGCTAAAGGGGCGAGGGGGCGGGCTAAAGGGGCGAGGGGGCGGGGCTAAAGGGGCGAGGGGGCGGGGCTAAAGGGGCGAGGGGGCGGGGCTAAAGGGGCGAGGGGGCGGGCTAAAGGGGCGAGGGGCGGGCTAAGGGCGAGGGGCGGGGCTAAGGGGCGAGGGGGCGGGGCTTAAGGGGCGAGGGGGCGGGGCTAAAGGGGCGAGGGGGCGGGGCTTAAGGGGCGAGGGGGCGGGGCTTAAGGGGCGAGGGGGCGGGGCTTAAGGGGCGAGGGGGCGGGGCTTAAGGGGCGAGGGGGCGGGGCTTAAGGGGCGAGGGGGCGGGGCTTAAGGGGCGAGGGGGCGGGGCTTAAGGGGCGAGGGGGCGGGGCTTAAGGGGCGAGGGGGCGGGGCTTAAGGGGCGAGGGGGCGGGGCTTAAGGGGCGAGGGGGCGGGGCTTAAGGGGCGAGGGGGCGGGGCTTAAGGGCGAGGGGGCGGGCTTAAGGGGCGAGGGGGCGGGGCTTAAGGGCGAGGGGGCGGGGCTTAAGGGCGAGGGGCGGGGCTAAAGGGGCGAGGGGGCGGGGCTTAAGGGGCGAGGGGGCGGGGCTTAAGGGGCGAGGGGGCGGGGCTTAAGGGGCGAGGGGGCGGGCTTAAGGGGCGAGGGGGCGGGGCTTAAGGGGCGAGGGGGCGGGGCTTAAGGGGCGAGGGGGCGGGGCTTAAGGGGCGAGGGGGCGGGGCTTAAGGGGCGAGGGGGCGGGCTTAAGGGGCGAGGGGGCGGGGCTTAAGGGGCGAGGGGGCGGGGCTTAAGGGCGAGGGGGCGGGGCTTAAGGGGCGAGGGGGCGGGGCTTAAGGGCGAGGGGCGGGGCTTAAGGGCGAGGGGGCGGGGCTTAAGGGGCGAGGGGGCGGGGCTTAAGGGGCGAGGGGGCGGGCTTAAGGGGCGAGGGGGCGGGGCTTAAGGGGCGAGGGGGGGGGCTTAAGGGGCGAGGGGGCGGGGCTTAAGGGGCGAGGGGGCGGGGCTTAAGGGGCGAGGGGGGCGGGCTTAAGGGGCGAGGGGGCGGGGCTTAAGGGGCGAGGGGGCGGGGCTTAAGGGGCGAGGGGCGGGGCCTAAGGGGCGAGGGGGCGGGGGCTTAAGGGGCGAGGGGGCGGGGCTTAAGGGGGCGAGGGGCGGGGCTTAAGGGGCGAGGGGGCGGGGCTAAGGGGCGAGGGGGCGGGGCTAAAGGGGCGAGGGGGGCGGGGCTTAAGGGGCGAGGGGGCGGGGGCTTAAGGGGCGAGGGGGCGGGGCTTAAGGCGAGGGGCGGGCAAAGGGCGAGGGGCGGGCTAAAGGGGCGAGGGGCGGGGCTTAAGGGCGAGGGGGCGGGGCTTAAGGGGCGAGGGGGCGGTGGCTTAAGGGGCGAGGGGGCGGGGGCTAAGGGGCGAGGGGGCGGGGCTAAGGGGCGAGGGGGCGGGGCTTAAGGGGCGAGGGGGCGGGGCTTAAGGGGCGAGGGGGCGGGGCTTAAGGGGCGAGGGGGCGGGGCTTAAGGGGCGAGGGGGCGGGGCTAAGGGGCGAGGGGCGGGGCTTAAGGGGCGAGGGGCGGGGCTTAAGGGGCGAGGGGGCGGGGCTTAAGGGGCGAGGGGGCGGGGCTTAAGGGGCGAGGGGGCGGGGCTTAAGGGGCGAGGGGGCGGGGCTTAAGGGGCGAGGGGCGGGGCTTAAGGGGCGAGGGGGCGGGGCTTAAGGGGCGAGGGGGGCGGGGCTTAAGGGGCGAGGGGCGGGGCTTAAGGGCGAGGGGGCGGGGCTTAAGGGGCGAGGGGGCGGGGCTTAAGGGCGAGGGCGGCTTAAGGGGCGAGGGGGCGGGCTTAAGGGGCGAGGGGGCGGGGCTTAAGGGGCGAGGGGGCGGGGCTTAAGGGCGAGGGGGGCGGGGCTTAAGGGGCGAGGGGGCGGGGCTTAAGGGGCGAGGGGCGGGGCTTAAGGGGCGAGGGGGCGGGGCTTAAGGGGCGAGGGGGCGGGGCTTAAGGGGCGAGGGGGCGGGCTTAAGGGGCGAGGGGGCGGGGCTTAAGGGGCGAGGGGGCGGGGCTTAAGGGACGAGGGGGCGGGGCTTAAGGGACGAGGGGGCGGGGCTTAAGGGGACGAGGGGCGGGGCTTAAGGGACGAGGGGGCGGGGCTTAAGGGACGAGGGGGGGCGGGCTTAAGGGACGAGGGGGCGGGGCTTAAGGGACGAGGGGGCGGGGCTTAAGGGACGAGGGGGCGGGGCTTAAGGGGACGAGGGTGGGCGGGCTTAAGGGTCGAGGGGGGCGGGGCTTAAGGGACGAGGGGGCGGGCTTAAGGGACGAGGGGGCGGGGCTTAAGGGACGAGGGGGCGGGGCTTAAGGGACGAGGGGGGCGGGGCTTAAGGGACGAGGGGGGGCGGGGGCTTAAGGGACGAGGGGGCGGGGCTTAAGGGACGAGGGGGCGGGGCTTAAGGGACGAGGGGGCGGGCTTAAGGGACGAGGGGGCGGGGCTTAAGGACGAGGGGGCGGGGCTTAAGGGACGACGGGGGCGGGGCTTAAGGGACGAGGGGGCGGGGCTTAAGGGACGAGGGGGCGGGGCTTAAGGGACGAGGGGGCGGGGCTTAAGGGACGAGGGGGCGGGGCTTAAGGGACGAGGGGGCGGGGCTTAAGGGACGAGGGGGCGGGGCTTAAGGGACGAGGGGGCGGGGCTTAAGGGACGAGGGGGCGGGGCTTAAGGGACGAGGGGGCGGGGCTTAAGGGACGAGGGGGCGGGGCTTAAGGACGAGGGGGCGGGGCTTAAGGGACGAGGGGGCGGGGCTTAAGGGACGAGGGGGCGGGGCTTAAGGGACGAGGGGGCGGGGCTTAAGGGACGAGGGGGCGGGGCTTAAGGGACGAGGGGGCGGGGCTTAAGGGACGAGGGGCGGGGCTTAAGGGACGAGGGGGCGGGGCTTAAGGGACGAGGGGGCGGGGCTTAAGGCGACGACGAGGGGGCGGGGCTTAAGGGACGAGGGGGCGGGGCTTAAGGGACGAGGGGGCGGGGCTTAAGGGACGAGGGGGCGGGGCTTAAGGGACGAGGGGGCGGGGCTTAAGGGACGAGGGGGCGGGGCTTAAGGGACGAGGGGGCGGGGCTTAAGGGACGAGGGGGCGGGTCTTAAGGGACGAGGGGGCGGGGCTTAAGGGACGAGGGGGCGGGGCTTAAGGGACGAGGGGGCGGGGCTTAAGGGACGAGGGGGCGGGGCTAAGGGACGAGGGGGCGGGGCTTAAGGGACGAGGGGGCGGGGCTTAAGGGACGAGGGGGCGGGGCTTAAGGGACGAGGGGGCGGGGCTTAAGGGACGAGGGGGCGGGGGCTTAAGGGACGAGGGGGCGGGGCTTAAGGGACGAGGGGGCGGGGCTTAAGGGACGAGGGGGCGGGCTTAAGGGACGAGGGGGCGGGGCTTAAGGACGAGGGGGCGGGGCTTAAGGGACGAGGGGGCGGGGCTTAAGGGACGAGGGGGCGGGGCTTAAGGGACGAGGGGCGGGGCTTAAGGACGAGGGGGCGGGGCTTAAGGGACGAGGGGGCGGGGCTTAAGGGACGAGGGGGCGGGCTTAAGGGACGAGGGGGCGGGGCTTAAGGGACGAGGGGGCGGGGCTTAAGGACGAGGGGGCGGGGCTTAAGGGACGAGGGGGGCGGGGCTTAAGGGACGAGGGGGCGGGGCTTAAGGGACGAGGGGGCGGGGCTTAAGGACGAGGGGCGGGGCTTAAGGGACGAGGGGCGGGGCTTAAGGGACGAGGGGCGGGGCTTAAGGGACGAGGGGGCGGGGCTTAAGGGACGAGGGGGCGGGGCTTAAGGGACGAGGGGGCGGGCTTAAGGGACGAGGGGGCGGGGCTTAAGGGACGAGGGGGCGGGGCTTAAGGACGAGGGGGCGGGGCTTAAGGGACGAGGGGGCGGGGCTTAAGGGACGAGGGGGCGGGGCTTAAGGGACGAGGGGCGGGGCTAAGGGACGAGGGGGCGGGCTTAAGGGACGAGGGGGCGGGGCTTAAGGGACGAGGGGGCGGGGCTTAAGGGACGAGGGGGCGGGCTTAAGGGACGAGGGGGCGGGGCTTAAGGGACGAGGGGGCGGGGCTTAAGGGACGAGGGGCGGGCTAAGGGACGAGGGGCGGGGCTTAAGGGACGAGGGGGCGGGGCTTAAGGGACGAGGGGGCGGGCTCTAAGGGACCGAGGGGGCGGGGCTAAGGGACGAGGGGGCGGGGCTTAAGGGACGAGGGGGCGGGGCTTAAGGGACGAGGGGGCGGGGCTTAAGGACGAGGGGGCGGGGCTTAAGGACGAGGGGGCGGGGCTTAAGGGACGAGGGGGCGGGGCTTAAGGGACGAGGGGGCGGGGCTTAAGGACGAGGGGGCGGGGCTTAAGGGACGAGGGGGCGGGGCTTAAGGGACGAGGGGGCGGGGCTTAAGGGACGAGGGGGCGGGGCTTAAGGGACGAGGGGGCGGGGCTTAAGGGACGAGGGGGCGGGGCTTAAGGACGAGGGGGCGGGGCTTAAGGGACGAGGGGGGTTTCCTTTGAAAATGGGCTGAATTCAGGCCCGAATTTCTCCTGAATGCAGGCTTGAATTTTTCCTAGTCTTGCCCATAATATCACCTGCACTTTGGCTCAAATTTTTCCTAGATTTGGACTTGAATTTCTCCTGGACCTGGGGCTGAATTTCTCCTGGAGTTCGGGTGGACTCTCTCCTGGAATTGGACTGGAATTTCTGCTGCTCTTGGGCTGGAATTTCTCCTGGACCTGGCCTGCATTTTAGGCTGGAATGTCTCCTGGACTTAGGCCTAATTTTCTCCTGGAGTTCGGTTGGACTATCTCCTGAAATTGGACGGGATGTTGGCTGCTCTTGGGCTAAAATTTCTGCTGGACTTGGGCTGCATTTTAGGCTGGATTTTCTCCTGGACTTGGGCCTGAATTTCTCCTGCACTTGGGCCTGAATTTCTATTGGGTTTAGGGCTGAATTTCTCCTGGACTTGGGCTGCATTTTAGGCTGGAATTTCTGCTGCGCTTGGGCCAAATTTCTCCTCTTCTTGGACTGGATTTAGGCTGTAATTTCTCCTGGACTTGGGCCCAAATTTCTCCTGGTGTTTGGGTGGAATATCTCCTGGATTTGGACTGAAATTTCTCCTGCATGTGGGCTGGAATTTCTATTGGGCTCGGGGCTGAATTTCTCTTGACTTTTGGCTTGAATTTCTCCTGGACTTGGACTGGAATTTCTGCTGCACTTGGGCTGGAATTTCTCCTGGGCTTGTGCCTCTATTTTGGCTGGAATTACACCTGGTTTGAGGCCTGAATTTCTCTTAGCCCTGTACTTGAATTTCTCCTGGACTTAGTCTGCATTTTAGGCTGGAATGTCTGCTGGAGCTGGGACGAAATTTCTCCTCCACATGGACTGGATTTAGGCTTTAATTTCTCCTGCACGTGAGCCCAAATTTTTCCTGGAGTTTGGGTGGACTATCTCCGCCTCTTGGACTGGAATTTCTGCGGCATTTGGGCTGGAATTTCTCCTGGACTTGGGCCTCATTTTAGGCTGGAATTAGTCCTGGTTTGAGGCCTGAATTTCTCTAGGCTCTGATCTTTAATTTCTCCTGGATGTGGGCTGGATTTTGGATGTTCTTGGGCTGGAATTTCTCCTGGACCTGGCCTGCATTTTAGGCTGGAATTTCTCCTGGACATAGGCCTTATTTTCTCCTGGAGTTTGGTTGGACTATCTCCTGAAATTGGACTGGATTTTGCCTGCTCTTGGGCTAAAATTTCTGCTGGACTTGGGCTGCATTTTAGGCTGGATTTTCTCCTGGATCTGGGCCCAAATTTCTCCTCCACTTGGACTGGATTTTTGCTGTAATTTCTCCTGGATCTGGGCCCAAATTTCTCCTCCACTTGGGCTGGATTTAGGCTGTAATTTGTCCTGGACTTGGGCCCAATTTTCTCCTAGAGTTCGGGTGGACTATCTCCGGGACTCGGACTGGAATTACTGCTGCAGTTTGGATGGAATTTCTCCTAGACTTGGTCAAAATATCACCTGCACTTTGGCTCAAATTTTTCCTAGATTTGACTTGAATTTCTCCTGGATTTGGGCTGGAATTTCTCCTGGAGTTCGGGTGGACTCTCTCCTGGAATTGGACTGGAATTTCTGCTGCTCTTGGGCTGGAATTTCTCCTGGACTTGGGCCTCATTTTAGGCTGGAATTAGTCCTGGTTTGAGGCCTGAATTTCTCTAGGCCCTGTTCTTGAATTTCTCCTGGATGTGGGCTTGATTTTGGCAGCTCTTGGGCTGGAATTTCTCCTGGACCTGGCCTGCATTTTAGGCTGGAATGTCTCCTGGACTTAGGCCTAATTTTCTTCTGGATTTCGGGGGGACTATCTCCTGAAATTGGACGGGATGTTGGCTGCTCTTGGGCTAAAATTTCTGCTGGACTTGGGCTGCATTTTAGGCTGGATTTTCTCCTGGACTTGGGCCCGAATTTCTCCTGCACGTGGGCTAGAATTTCTATTGGGCTCAGGGCTGAATTTCTCTTGACTTTTGGCTTGAATTTCTCCTGCACATAGGTCTAAATTTCTTTTGGAGTTCGGGTGGACTATGTCCTGAAATTGGACTGGATTTCGGCTGCTCTTGGGCTAAAATTTCTGCTGGTCTTGGGCTGCATTTTAGGCTGCATTTTCTCCTGGACTTGGCCTGAATTTCTCCTGCACGTGGGCTGGAATTTCTATTGGGTTTAGGGCTGAATTTCTCCTGGACTTGGGCTGCATTTTAGCCTGGAATTTCTCCTGGAGCAGGGCCCAAATTTCTCCTCTTCTTGGTCTGGATTTAGGCTGTAATTTCTCCTGGACTTGGGCCTAATTTTAGGCTGGGATTACTCCTGGTTTCAGGCCTGAATTTCTCTAGGCCCTGTTCTTGAATTTCTCCTGAATGTGGGCTGGATTTTGGCTGCCCTTGGGCCTGAATGTCTCCTGGACTTGGGCTGCATTTTAGGCTGGATTTTCCTCTGGACTTGGGCCTGAATTTCTCCTGCACGTGAACTGGATTTTTGCTGCAATTTCTCCTGGACTTGGGCCCAAAATTCTCCTGGAGTTCAGATGGACTATCTCCTGGACTTGGACTGGAATTTCTGCAGGATTTGGGCTGGAATTTCTCCTGGACTTGGGCTTCATTTTAGGCTGGAATAACTCTTGGTTTGAGGCCTGAATTTCTCTAGGCCCTGTTCTTGAATTTCTCCTGGATGTGGGCTGGATTTTGGCTGCTCTTGGGCTGGAATTTCTCCTGGACTTGGACCCAAATTTCTCCTGGAGTTTGGGTGGACTATCTCCATGACTTGGACTGGAATTTCTGCGACATTTGGGCTGGAATGCCTCCTGGACATAGGCCCAATTTTCTCCTGGAGTTCGGTTGGACTATCTCCTGAAATTGGACTGGATTTTGCCTGCTCTTGGGCTAAAATTTCTGCTGGACTTGGGATGCATTTTAGGCTGGATTTTCTCCTGGATCTGGGCCCAAATTTCTCCTCCACTTGGACTGCATTTAGGCTGTAATTTCTCCTGGACATGGGCTCAAATTTCTCCTAGAGTTCGGGTGGACTATCTCCGGGACTTGGACTGGAATTACTGCTGCACTTGGGCTGGAATTTCTCCTGGACTTGGGCCTCAATTTAGGCTGGAATTACTCCTGGTTTGAGGCCTGAATTTCTCTAGGCCTTGTTCTTGAATTTCTCCTGGATGTGGGCTGGATTTTGGCTGCCCTTGATCTAAAGCTTCTGCTGGACTTGCGCTGAATTTTAGGCCAGAATTTCTCCTAGACTTGGCCGCAATATCACCTGCATTTTGGTTCAAATTTTTCCTAGATTTGGACTTCAATTTCTCCTGGACTTGGGTCCAAATTTCTCCTGGAGTTCAGGTGGAGTATCTCCTGGAGTTGGACTGGAATTTCTGCAGGATTTGGGCTGGAATTTCTCCTGGACTTGGGCCTCATTTTAGGCTGGAATTACTCCTGGTTTGAGGCCTGAATTTCTCTAGGACCTGTTCTTGAAATTCTCCTCGCTATGGACTGGATTTTGTCTGCTCTTGTGCTAAAATTTCTCCTCGACTTTGGCTACATTTTAGGCTGGAATTTCTCCTGGATATGGGCTGGATTTATGCTGGAATTTCTCCTGGACTTGGGCATAATTTTCTCCTGCAGTTCGGGTTGACTATCTCCTGAAACTGGAGTGGAGTTTGGCTGCTCTTAGGCTAAAATTTCTGCTGGACTTGGGCTGCATTTTAGGCTGGATTTTCTCCTGGACTTGGGCCTGAATTTCTTCTGCACGCGGGCTGGAATTTCTGTTGGGCTTGGGGCTGAATTTCTCCTGGACATGGTCTGGATTTATGCTGGAATTTCTCCTGGACTTAGGCCTAAATATCTTTTGGAGTTCAGGTGGACTATCTCCTGGACTTGGACTGGAATTTCTGCTGCACTTGGGCTGCAATTTCTCCTGGCTACAGGGGCGAGAAGGTGTGCCTTCAGGGGTGAGGGGGCGTGCTTTCAGTTGCGAGGGGGCGTGCCTTAAAGCAGGAGAGATCCAGGCCACAATGCAGGCCAAATTCGAGGTCACTTCCAGGGGAAACCTGGGCTCCAGCGCAGGTCAAATCTGGGATTCGGCGCAGGAGAAATTGGAGCTGGCGTGCAGGAGCAATTTCAGGGAGTCCAGCAGAAATTGAAGGTTGCAGTGCAGGAGAAATTTTGGCCAGAGTCCAAGAGAAATTAGAGGGCACGTTGAGGAGAAATTCGGGCTCTACTACAGGGGAAATTTGGGCCAGAATCCAGGGGAAATTCAGACCCAAGTGCACGAGAAATTCTCACCCAAATCCTGGTGAAATTCAGACCCAAGTCCCTATGAAATTCAGGCCCAATTCAGTGGGCCTCATGACATTTCCTCATTACAGTTAAGGATGAGAGGGAACTAAGACATGCCCTGCCAGCCCTGACCCTTCTGGCAGTCTGGGGAGATCAGCACCAGCTGGGAATGCCAACAAGAGCCTGCCCCAATTAAGGCCAGGCTGGGAGATTGCTTAGGCCTGAAGTCAATTATCTCATGACTCTCTAAATAGAGGGAGGCTCCATGGCTGACCCTTGCTTTCTCCTGGTCTGCAGGGGCTGCACCCAGCATGTCCCTTGGAGTGGGATGGCACTCAGAGCTCCACACCCCCCAGTCTGGGAAAGGAGAGAGCGGTCGACATGGCCTGAGGTGAAAACCCTCCTGGAGGCTCAGCCCTGCTCCCGTTGAGACATGCTGACATGAGATGGGAAGGCTTGAACCGGGCTCCAGAAGCGTTTGAACAGGTACCTTCCTAGCAAGATGCGTATCTCCACGGCCATTTCTGTCTCTGGCGGGGGGAGTGTGTGCGTGCAGCTGCGTGCTGGGAACTGTGTTAACCCTTTGCTGGAGTTGCTGCGCTGATGGATGGAGAGTCGGGACCCGCTGGGGAATGGTGTGATCTGACTGTGGGCCAGATGGGAATAGTGTGAAGGGACTTTGTGCAAAACTTGGGGGCAGCATCAGTTCAAAGCCCAAACTCCACAGGTTGTGCTCCTGTCCCCAGTTCCTTAGGCATAAAGCGTTAGTCTGGAGTGGGGCCTGCGGTGGACTCAGCCGCAGGTGGATTTCTCTTCGGCGGAGTGTAGAAAGGCGTGGGAATCTGACGTCCCAGCGTTGGAGAGATCTGAGGGACAGGTCTCGGACCTCTTCTTGAGTTTCTCCTGGATGTGGGCTGCATTTTAGAATGGAAATTCTCCTGGACTTGGGCCCAAATTTCTCCTAGAGATCGGGTGGACTATCTCCGGGATTTGGACTGGAATTCCTGTGGCACTTGGGCTGGAATTTCTCCTGGACAAGGACCATATTTTTGGCTAGATTTAGTCCTGTTTTGAGGCCTGGCTTGCTCCACCCCCTGCTCTTGAGATTCTCCCGGTTGTGGCCTGCATTTTGGCTGCATTTTGGGCTGGAGCTTCTTGTGGTTTGAGGCCTGGCTTGTTCCACTCCCTGCTCTTGATATTGTCCCAGATATAGGGTTGGAATTTGGCTGCCTTTTGGGCTGGAGCTTCTCGTGGTTTGAGGCCTGGCTTGCTCCACCCCCTGCTCTTGAGATTCTCCCGGATGTGGGCTGGAGTTTGGCTGCCTTTTGGGCTGGAGCTTCTCGTGGTTTGAGACCTGGCTTGCTCCACCCCCTGCTCTTGATATTCTCCCAGATGTGGGCTGCATTTTGGCTGCCTTTTGGGCTGGAGCTTCTCGTGGTTTGAGGCCTGGCTTGCTCCACCCCCTGCTCTTGAGATTCTCCCGGATGGGGGCTGGATTTTGGCTGCCTTTTGGGTGGAACTTCTCGTGGTTTGAGGCCTGGCTTGCTCCAACCCCTGCTCTTGAGATTCTCCCCGATTTTGGCGGGATTTTGGCTGACTTTTGGGCTGGAGCTTCTCGTGGTTTGAGGCCTGGCTTGCTCCACCCCCTGCTCTTGATATTCTCCCGCAGTTGGGCTGCATTTTGGCTGACTTTGGGCTGGAGCTTCTCATGGTTTGAGGCCTGGCTTGCTCCACCCCCTGCTCTTGATATTCTCCCGGATGTAGGACTGGATTTTGGCTGCCTTTTGGGCTGGAGGTTCTCGTGCTTTGGGGCCTGCTTACTCCACCCCCTGCTCTTCAGATTCTCCCGGATGTCGGCTGGATATTGGCTGATTTTAGGGCTGGAAGTTCTCATGGTTTGAGGCCTGGTTTGCTCCACCCCCTGCCTTTGAGATTCTTCCGGATGTGGGCTGGAGTTTGGCTGACTTTTGGGCTGGAGCTTCTCGTGCTTTGGGGCCTGCTTGCTCCAGCTCCTACTCTTGATATTCTCCCAGATATAGGGTTGGATTTTGGCTGCATTGTGGGCTGGAGCTTCTCGTGGTTTGAGGCCTGGTTTGCTCCACCCCCTGCTCTTGATATTCTCCTGGAAATGGGCTGGATTTTGGCTGACTTTTGGGCTGGAGCTTCTCGTGGTTTGAGGCCTGTCTTGCTCCACCCTCTGCTCTTGAGATTGTGCAAGATATGGGGTTGGAATTTGGCTGCCTTTTGGGCTGGAGCTTCTCGTGGTTTGAGGCCTGGCTTGTTCCACCCCCTGCTCTTGAGATTCTCCCGGATGTGGGCTGCATTTTTGCCTGAATTTTGGGCTGGAGCTTCTCGTGGTTTGGGGCCTGGCTTGCTCCAACCCCTGCTCTTGAAATTCTCCCGGATGTGGGCTGCATTTTGGCTGCCTTTGGGTGGGAGCTTCTCGTGGTTTGGGGCCTGGCTTGATCCAACCCCTGCTCTTGATATTCTCCCGCATTTGGGCTACATTTTGGCTGCCTTTTGGGCTGGAGCTTCTCGTGGTTTGAGGCCTGGCTTGCTCACCCCATGCTCTTGAGATTCTCAAGGAGGTGGGCTGGAATTTCGCTTCCTTTTTGGCAGGAGCTTCTCGTGGTTTGAGGCCTGGCTTGCTCCACCCCCTGCTCTTGATATTCTCCCGGAGGTGGGCTGAATTTTGGCTGTTTTTTGGCCTGGAGCTTCTCATGGTTTGGGGCCTGGCTTGCTCCACCATCTTCTCTTGAGATTCTCCCGGATGAGGGCTGGATTTTGGCTGCCTTTTGGGCTGGAGCTTCTCGTGGTTTGAGGCCTGGCTTGCTCCACCCCCTGCTCTTGAGATTCTCCCCGAAGTGGGCTGCATTTTTGGCTGCCTTTTGGGCTGGAGATTCTCGTGGTTTGAGGCCGGGCTTGCTCCACCCCTGCTCTTGAGATTCTCCCCGAAGTGGGCTGCATTTTTGGCTGCATTTTGGGCTGGAGCTTCTCGTGGTTTGAGGCCTGGCTTGCTCCACCCCCTGCTCTTGATATTCTCCCGGATGTGGGCTGCATTTTGGCTCATTTAGGGCTGGAGCTTCTCGTGGTTTGAGACCTGTCTTGCTCCACCCCCTTCCCCTGATGTTTTCCTGGATGTGGGCTGCATTTTGGCTCATTTAGGGCTGGAGCTTCTCGTGGTTTGAGACCTGGCTTGCTCCACCCCCTTGTCCTGATATTTTCCTGGATGTGGGCTGCATTTTGGCTCATTTAGGGCTGGAGCTTCTCGTGGTTTGAGACCTGGCTTGCTCCACCCCCTTCTCCTGATATTTTCCTGGATGTGGGCTGCATTTTGGCTCATTTAGGGCTGGAGCTTCTCGTGGTTTGAGGCCTGGCTTGCTCCACCCCCTTCTCCTGATATTTTCCTGGATGTGGGCTGGATTTTGGCTGCCTTTTGGGCTGGAGCTTCTCGTGGTTTGAGGCCTGGCTTGCTCCAGCTCCTACTCTTGATATTCTCCCAGATACAGGGTTGAATTTTGGCTGCCTTTTAGGCTGGAGCTTCTCGTGGTTTGAGGCCTGGCTTGCTCCACCCACTGCTCTTGATATTCTCCTGGAAATGGGCTGGATTTTGGCTGACTTTTGGGCTGGAGCTTCTCGTGGTTTGAGGCCTGTCTTGCTCCACCCTCTGCTCTTGAGATTGTGCAAGATATAGTGTTTAAATTTGGCTGCATTTTCGGCTGGAGCTTCTCGTGGTTTGAGGCCTGGCTTGCTCCACCGCCTGCTCTTGAGATTCTTCCGGATGTGGGCTGGATTTTGGCTGAATTTTGGGCTGGAGCTTCTCGTGGTTTGGGGCCTGGCTTGCTCCACCCCCTGCTCTTGAGATTCTCCCGGATGTGGGCTGCATTTTTGCCTGAATTTTGGGCTGGAGCTTCTCGTGGTTTGGGGCCTGGCTTGCTCCAACCCCTGCTCTTGAAATTCTCCCAGATGTGGGCTGCATTTTGGCTGCCTTTGGGTGGGAGGTTCTCGTGGTTTGGGGCCTGGTTTGCTCCACCCCCTGCTCTTAATATTCTCCCGCAGGTGGGCTGGAATTTGCGTATATTTTGGGCTGGAGCTTCTCGTGGTTTGAGGCCTGGCTTGCTCCATCCCCTGCTCTTGAGATTCTCCGGGATGTGGGCTGAATTTTGGCTGCCTTTTGGACTGGAGCTTCTCGTGCTTTGGGGCCTGGCTTGCTCCACCCCCTGCTCTTGATATTCTCCTGGGTGTGGGCTGCATTTTGGCTGCCTTTTGGGCTGGAGCTTCTCGTGGTTTGGGGCCTGGCTTGCTCCACCCCCTGCTCTTGAGATTCTCCCCGAAGTGGGCTGCATTTTTGGCTGTATTTTGGGCTGGAGCTTCTCGTGGTTTGAGGCCTGGCTTGCTCCACCCCCTGCTCTTGAGATTCTCCCAGATATAGGGCTGGATTTTGGCTGCCTTTTGGACTGGAGCTTCTCGTGTTTGGGGCCTGTCTTGCTCCACCCCCTGCTCTTGAGATTCTCCCGGATGTGGGCTGGATTTTGGCTGCATTTTGGGCTGGAGCTTCTCGTGGTTTGGGGCCTGGCTTGATACAACCCCTGCTCTTGATATTCTCCCTCATTTGGGCTACATTTTGGCTGCCTTTTGGGCTGGAGCTTCTCGTGGTTTCAGGCCTGGCTTGCTCACCCCCTGCTCTTGAGATTCTCAAGGATGTGGGCTGGAATTTCGCTTCCTTTTTGGCAGGAGCTTCTCGTGGTTTGGGGCCTGGCTTGCTCCACCCCCTGCTCTTGATATTCTCCCCGAAGTGGGCTGCATTTTTGGCTGCATTTTGGGCTGGAGCTTCTCGTGGTTTGAGGCCTGGCTTGCTCCACCCCCTGCTCTTGAGATTCTCCCGGATGTGGGCTGCATTTTGGCTCATTTAGGGCTGGAGCTTCTCGTGGTTTGAGACCAGGCTTGCTCCACCCCCTTCTCCTGATATTTTCCTGGATGTGGGCTGCATTTTGGCTCATTTAGGGCTGGAGCTTCTCGTGGTTTGAGACCTGGCTTGCTCCACCCCCTTCTCCTGATATTTTCCTGGATGTGGGCTGGATTTTGGCTGCCTTTTGGGCTGGAGCTTCTTGTGGTTTGAGGCCTGGCTTGCTCCACCCCCTGCTCTTGAGATTCTCCCGGATGTAGGACTGGATTTTGACTGACTTTTGGGCTGGAGCTTCTCGTGGTTTGAGGCCTGGCTTGCTCCACCCCCTGCTCTTGAGATTCTCCCGGATGTGGGCTGCATTTTGGCTACGTTTTGGGCTGGAACTTCTCGTGGTTTGAGGCCTGGCTTGCTCCAGCTCCTACTCTTGATATTCTCCCGGATGTGGCCTGCATTTTGGCTGCCTTTTGGGCTGGAGCTTCTCGTGCTTTGAGGCCTGGCTTGCTCCAGCTCCTACTCTTGATATTCTCCCGGATGTGGCCTGCATTTTGGCTGCCTTTTGGGCTGGAGCTTCTCGTGGTTTGAGGCCTGGCTTGCTCCACCCCCTGCTCTTGATATTCTCCTGGAAAAGGGCTGGATTTTGGCTGACTTTTGGGCTGGAGCTTCTCGTGGTTTGACGCCTGTCTTGCTCCACCCTCTGCTCTTGAGATTGTGCAAGATATAGTGTTGGAATTTGGCTGCCTTTTGGGCTGGAGCTTCTCGTGCTTTGAGGCCTGGCTTGCTCCACCCCCTGCTCTTGAGATTTTCCCGGAGGTGGGCTGAATTTTGGCTGCTTTTTGGACTGGAGCTTCTCGTGGTTTGGGGCCTGGCTTGCTCCACCCCCTGCTCTTGATATTCTCCCGGATGTGGGCTGCATTTTGGCTGCCTTTTGGGCTGGAGCTTCTCGTGGTTTGGGGCCTGGCTTGCTCCACCCCCTGCTCTTGAGATTCTCCCCGAAGTGGGCTGCATTTTTGGCTGCGTTCTGGGCTGGAGCTTCTCGTGGTTTGAGGCCTGTCTTGCTCCACCCCCTGCTCTTGAAATTCTCCCAGATGTGGGCTGCATTTTGTCTGCCTTTGGGTGGGAGGTTCTCGTGGTTTGGGGCCTGGCTTGCTCCACCCCCTGCTCTTGAGATTCTTCCGGATGTGGGCTGGATTTTGGCTGCATTTTGGGCTGGAGCTTCTCGAGGTTTGGGGCCTGGCTTGATCCAACCGCTGTTCTTGATATTCTCCCGCATTTGGGCTACATTTTGGCTGTCTTTGTGCTGGAGCTTCTCGTGGTTTGAGGCCTGGCTTGCTCATCCCCCGCTCTTGAGATTCTCCCGGATGTAGGACTGGATTTTGGCTGCCTTTTGGGCTGGAGCTTCTCGTGGTTTGGGGCCTGGCTTGCTCCACCCCCTGCTCTTGAGATTCTCCCGGATGTCGGCTGGATATTGGCTGACTTTTGGGCTGGAGCTTCTCGTGGTTTGAGGCCTGGCTTTTTCCACCCCCTTCTCGTGATATCTCCCGGATTTGGGCCGCATTTTGACTACGTTTTGGGCTGGAACTTCTCGTGGTTTGAGGCCTGGCTTGCTCCAGCTCCTACTCTTGATATTCTCCCGGATGTGGCCTGCATTTTGGCTGCCTTTTGGGCTGGAGCTTCTCGTGGTTTGAGGCCTGGCTTGCTCCACCCCCTGCTCTTGAGATTCTTCCGGATGTGGGCTGGATTTTGGCTGAATTTTGGGCTGGAGCTTCTCGTGGTTTGGGGCCTGGCTTGATCCAACCCCTGCTCTTGATATTCTCCCGCATTTGGGCTACATTTTGGCTGCCTTTTGGGCTGGAGCTTCTCGTGGTTTGAGGCCTGGCTTGCTCCAGCCCCTGCTCTTGAGATTCTCAAGGATGTGGGCTGGAATTTCGCTTCCTTTTTGGCAGGAGCTTCTCGTGGTTTGGGGCCTGGCTTGTTCCACCCCCTGCTCTTGATATTCTCCCGGAGGTGGGCTGAATTTTGGCTGCTTTTTGGCCTGGAGCTTCTCGTGGTTTGGGGCCTGGCTTGCTCCACCCCCTGCTCTTGAGATTCTCCCCGAAGTGGGCTGCATTTTTGGCTGCCTTTTGGGCTGGAGCTTCTCGTGGTTTGAGGCCGGGCTTGCTCCACCCCCTTCTCTTGATATTCTCCCCGATGTGGGCTGCATTTTTGGCTGCATTTTGGGCTGGAGCTTCTCGTGGTTTGAGGCCTGGCTTGCTCCACCCCCTGCTCTTGATATTCTCCCGGATGTGGGCTGCATTTTGGCTCATTTAGGCCTGGAGCTTCTCGTGGTTTGAGACCAGGCTTGCTCCACCCCCTTCTCCTGATATTTTCCTGGATGTGGGCTGCATTTTGGCTCATTTAGGGCTGGAGCTTCTCGTGGTTTGAGACCTGGCTTTCTCCACCCCCTTCTCCTGATATTTTCCTGGATGTGGGCTGGATTTTGGCTGCCTTTTGGGCTGGAGCTTCTTGTGGTTTGAGGCCTGGCTTGCTCCACCCCCTGCTCTTGAGATTCTCCCGGATGTAGGACTGGATTTTGACTGACTTTTGGGCTGGAGCTTCCCGTGGTTTGAGGCCTGGCTTGCTCCACCCCCTTCTCGTGATATCTCCCGGATTTGGGCTGCATTTTGGCTACGTTTTGGGCTGGAACTTCTCGTGGTTTGAGGCCTGGCTTGCTCCAGCTCCTACTCTTGAGATTCTCCCGGATGTGGCCTGCATTTTGGCTGCCTTTTGGGCTGGAGCTTCTCGTGCTTTGAGGCCTGGCTTGCTCCATCCCCTGCTCTTGATATTCTCCTGGAGGTGGTCTGCATTTTGGTTGCCTTGTGGGCTGGAGCTTCTCGTGGTTTGAGGCCTGGCTTGCTCCACCCCCTGCTCTTGATATTCTCCGGGATGTGGGCTGGATTTTGGCTGCCTGTTGGGCTGGAGCTTCTCGTGGTTTGAGGCCTGGCTTGCTCCACCCCCTGCTCTTGAGATTCTCCCGGAGGTGGGCTGAATTTTGGCTGCTTTTTGGACTGGAGCTTCTCGTGGTTTGGGGCCTGGCTTGCTCCACCCCCTGCTCTTGAGATTCTCCCGGATGTGGGCTGCATTTTTGGCTGCGTTTTGGGCTGGAGCTTCTCGTGGTTTGAGGCCTGTCTTGCTCCACCCCCTGCTCTTGAAATTCTCCCAGATGTGGGCTGCATTTTGGCTGCCTTTGGGTGGGAGGTTCTCGTGGTTTGGGGCCTGGCTTGCTCCACCACCTGCTCTTGAGATTCTTCCGGATGTGGGCTGGATTTTGGCTGCATTTTGGGCTGGAGCTTCTCGTGGTTTGGGGCCTGGCTTGATCTAACCCCTGCTCTTGATATTCTCCCGGATGTCGGCTGGATTTTGGCTGCCTTTTGGGCTGGAGCTTCTCGTGGTTTGGGGCCTGGCTTGCTCCACCCCCTGCTCTTGAGATTCTCCCGGATGTCGGCTGGATATTGGCTGACTTTTGGGCTGGAGCTTCTCGTGGTTTGAGGCCTGGCTTGTTCCACCCCCTTCTCGTGATATCTCCCGGATTTGGGCTGCATTTTGACTACGTTTTGGGCTGGAACTTCTCGTGGTTTGAGGCCTGGCTTGCTCCAGCTCCTACTCTTGATATTCTCCCGGATGTGGCCTGCATTTTGGCTGCGTTTTGGGCTGGAGCTTCTCGTGGTTTGAGGCCTGGCTTGCTCCAGCTCCTACTCTTGATATTCTCCCAGATATAGGGTTGAATTTTGGCTGCCTTTTATGCTGGAGCTTCTCGTGGTTTGAGGCCTGGCTTGCTCCACCCCCTGCTCTTGATATTCTCCTGGAAATGGGCTGGAATTTGGCTGAATTTTGGGCTGGAGCTTCTCGTGGTTTGAGACCAGGCTTGCTCCACCCCCTTCTCCTGATATTCTCCTGGAAATGGGCTGGATTTTGGCTGACTTTTGGGCTGGAGCTTCTCGTGGTTTGAGGCCTGTCTTGCTCCACCCTCTGCTCTTGAGATTGTGCAAGATATAGTGTTGGAATTTGGCTGCCTTTTGGGCTGGAGCTTCTCGTGCTTTGAGGCCTGGCTTGCTCCATCCCCTGCTCTTGATATTCTCCTGGATGTGGTCTGCATTTTGTTTGCCTTGTGGGCTGCAGCTTCTCGTGGTTTGGGGCCTGGCTTGATCTAACCCCTGCTCTTGATATTCTCCCTGATTTGGGCAACATTTTGGCTGTCTTTGGGCTGGAGCTTCTCGTGGTTTGAGGCCTGGCTTGCTCATCCCCCGCTCTTGAGATTCTCCCGGATGTAGGACTGGATTTTGGCTGCCTTTTGGGCTGGAGCTTCTCGTGGTTTGGGGCCTGGCTTGCTCCACCCCCTGCTCTTGAGATTCTCCCGGATGTCGGCTGGATATTGGCTGCCTTTAGGGCTGGAGCTTCTCGTGGTTTGAGGCCTGGCTTGTTCCACCCCCTTCTCGTGATATCTCCCGGATTTGGGCTGCATTTTGACTACGTTTTAGGCTGGAGCTTCTCGTGGTTTGAGACCTGGCTTGCTCCAGCTCCTACTCTTGATATTCTCCCAGATATAGGGTTGAATTTTGGCTGCCTTTTATGCTGGAGCTTCTCGTGGTTTGAGGCCTGGCTTGCTCCACCCCCTGCTCTTGATATTCTCCTGGAAATGGGCTGGAATTTGGCTGAATTTTGGGCTGGAGCTTCTCGTGGTTTGAGGCCTGGCTGGCTCCACCCCCTGCTCTTGAGATTCTTCCGGATGTGGGCTGGATTTTGGCTGAATTTTGGGCTGGAGCTTCTCGTGGTTTGGGGCCTGGCTTGCTCCACCCCCTGCTCTTGAGATTCTCCCGGATGTGGGCTGCATTTTTGCCTGAATTTTGGGCTGGAGCTTCTCGTGGTTTGAGGCCTGGCCTGCTCCAACCCCTGCTCTTGAAATTCTCCCAGATGTGGGCTGCATTTTGGCTGCCTTTGGGTGGGAGGTTCTCGTGGTTTGGGGCCTGGCTTGCTCCACCCCCTGCTCTTGAGATTCTTTCGGATGTGGGCTGGATTTTGGCTGCATTTTGGGCTGGAGCTTCTCGTGGTTTGGGGCCTGGCTTGATCCAACCCCTGCTCTTGATATTCTCCCGCATTTGGGCAACATTTTGGCTGTCTTTGGGCTGGAGCTTCTCGTGGTTTGAGGCCTGGCTTGCTCCACCCCCTTCTCGTGATATCTCCCGGATTTGGGCTGCATTTTGACTACGTTTTGGGCTGGAAGTTCTCGTGGTTTGAGGCCTGGCTTGCTCCAGCTCCTACTCTTGATATTCTCCCGGATGTGGCCTGCATTTTGGCTGCCTTTTGGGCTGGAGCTTCTCGTGGTTTGAGGCCTGGCTTGCTCCAGCTCCTATTCTTGATATTCTCCCAGATATAGGGTTGAATTTTGGCTGCCTTTTATGCTGGAGCTTCTCGTGGTTTGAGGCCTGGCTTGCTCCACACCCTGCTCTTGATATTCTCCTGGAAATGGGCTGGAATTTGGCTGAATTTTGGGCTGGAGCTTCTCGTGGTTTGAGACCAGGCTTGCTCCACCCCCTTCTCCTGATATTTTCCTGGATGTGGGCTGCATTTTGGCTCATTTAGGGCTGGAGCTTCTCGTGGTTTGAGACCTGGCTTGCTCCACCCCCTGCTCTTGAGATTCTCCCGGATTTGGGCTGCATTTTGGCTACGTTTTGGGGTGGAACTTCTCGTGGTTTGAGGCCTGGCTTGCTCCACCCCCTGGTCTTGATATTCTCCTGGAAATGGGCTGGATTTTGGCTGACTTTTGGGCTGGAGCTTCTCGTGGTTTGAGGCCTGTCTTGCTCCACCCTCTGCTCTTGAGATTGTGCAAGATATAGTGTTGGAATTTGGCTGCCTTTTGGGCTGGAGCTTCTCGTGCTTTGAGGCCTGGCTTGCTCCATCCCCTGCTCTTGAGATTCTCCTGGATGTGGTCTGCATTTTGGTTGCCTTGTGGGCTGCAGCTTCTCGTGGTTTGAGGCCTGGCTTGCTCCACCCCCTGCTCTTGATATTCTCCGGGATGTGGGCTGGATTTTGGCTGCATTTTGGGCTGGAGCTTCTCATGGTTTGAGGCCTGGCTTGCTCCACCCCCTGCTCTTGAGATTCTCCCGGAGGTGGGCTGAATTTTGGCTGCTTTTTGGACTGGAGCTTCTCGTGGTTTGGGGCCTGGCTTGCTCCACCCCCTGCTCTTGAGATTCTCCCCGAAGTGGGCTGCATTTTTGGCTGCGTTTTGGGCTGGAGCTTCTCGTGGTTTGAGGCCTGTCTTGCTCCACCCCCTGCTCTTGAAATTCTCCCAGATGTGGGCTGCATTTTGGCTGCCTTTGGGTGGGAGGTTCTCGTGGTTTGGGGCCTGGCTTGATCTAACCCCTGCTCTTGATATTCTCCCGCATTTGGGCAACATTTTGGCTGTCTTTGGGCTGGAGCTTCTCGTGGTTTGAGGCCTGGCTTGCTCATCCCCCGCTCTTGAGATTCTCCCGGATGTAGGACTGGATTTTGGCTGCCTTTTGGGCTGGAGCGTCTCGTGGTTTGGGGCCTGGCTTGCTCCACCCCCTGCTCTTGAGATTCTCCCGGATTTGGGCTGCATTTTGACTACGTTTTGGGCTGGAACTTCTCGTGGTTTGAGGCCTGGCTTTCTCCAGCTCCTACTCTTTATATTCTCCCGGATGTGGCCTGCATTTTGGCTGCCTTTTGGGCTGGAGCTTCTCGTGGTTTGAGGCCTGGCTTGCTCCAGCTCCTACTCTTGATATTCTCCCAGATATAGGGTTGAAATTTGGCTGCCTTTTATGCTGGAGCTTCTCGTGGTTTGAGGCCTGGCTTGCTCCACCCCCTGCTCTTGATATTCTCCTGGAAATGGGCTGGAATTTGGCTGAATTTTGGGCTGGAGCTTCTCGTGGTTTGAGGCCTGGCTGGCTCCACCCCCTGCTCTTGAGATTCTTCCGGATGTGGGTAAGATTTTGGCTGAATTTTGGGCTGGAGCTTCTCGTGGTTTGGGGCCTGGCTTGCTCCACCCCCTGCTCTTGAGATTCTCCCGGATGTGGGCTGCATTTTTGCCTGAATTTTGGGCTGGACCTTCTCGTGGTTTGGGGTCTGGCCTGCTCCAACCCAAGCTCTTGAAATTCTCCCAGATGTGGGCTGCATTTTGGCTGCCTTTGGGTGGGAGGTTCTCGTGGTTTGGGGCCTGGCTTGCTCCACCCCCTGCTCTTGAGATTCTTCCGGATGTGGGCTGGATTTTGGCTGCATTTTGGGCTGGAGCTTCTCGTGGTTTGGGGCCTGGCTTGATCCAACCCCTGCTCTTGATATTCTCCCGCATTTGGGCAACATTTTGGCTGTCTTTGGGCTGGAGCTTCTCGTGGTTTGAGGCCTGTCTTGCTCATCCCCCGCTCTTGAGATTCTCCCGGATGTAGGACTGGATTTTGGCTGACTTTTGGGCTGGAGCTTCTCGTGGTTTGAGGCCTGGCTTGTTCCACTCCCTTCTCGTGATATCTCCCGGATTTGGGCTGCATTTTGACTACGTTTTGGGCTGGAACTTCTCGTGGTTTGAGGCCTGGCTTGCTCCAGCTCCTACTCTTGATATTCTCCCGGATGTGGCCTGCATTTTGGCTGCATTTTGGGCTGGAGCTTCTCGTGGTTTGAGGCCTGGCTTGCTCCAGCTCCTTCTCTTGATATTCTCCCAGATATAGGGTTGAATTTTTGCTGCCTTTTATGCTGGAGCTTCTCGTGGTTTGAGGCCTGGCTTGCTCCACCCCCTGCTCTTAATATTCTCCCGGAGGGGGGCTGGAATTTGCCTATATTTTGGGCTGGAGCTTCTCGTGGTTTGAGGCCTGGCTTGCTCCACCCCCTGCTCTTGAGATTCTCCCAGATGTGGGCTAGATTTTGGCTGCCTTTTGGGCTGGAGCTTCTCGTGGTTTGAGGCCTGGCTTGCTCCACCCCCTGCTCTTGAGATTCTCCCGGAGTTGGGCTGAATTTTGGCTGCTTTTTGGACTGGAGCTTCTCGTGGTTTGGGGCCTGGCTTGCTCCACCCCCTGCTCTTGATATTCTCCTGGGTGTGGGCTGCATTTTGGCTGCCTTTTGGGCTGGAGCTTCTCGTGGTTTGGGGCCTGGCTTGCTCCACCCCCTGCTCTTGAGATTCTCCCCGAAGTGGGCTGCATTTTTGGCTGCATTTTGGGCTGGAGCTTCTCGTGGTTTGAAGCCTGTCTTGCTCCACCCCCTGCTCTTGATATTCGCCTGGATGTGGGCTGCATTTTGGCTGCCTTTTGGGCTGGAGCTTCTCGTGGTTTGAGGCCTGGCTTGCTCCACCCCCTGCTCTTGATATTTTCCTGGATGTGGGCTGGATTTTGGCTGCCTTTTGGGCTGGAGCTTCTTGTGATTTGGGGCCTGGCTTGCTCCACCCCCTGCTCTTGATATTCTCCCGGAGGAGGGCTGAATTTGGCTGCTTTTTGGACTGGAGCTTCTCGTGGTTTGGGGCCTGGCTTGCTCCACCCCCTGCTCTTGAGATTCTCCCGGATGTGGGCTGGATTTTGGCTGCCTTTTGGGCTGGAGCTTCTCGTGGTTTGGGGCCTGGCTTGCTCCACCCCCTGCTCTTGAGATTCTCCCCGAAATGGGCTGCATTTTTGGCTACATTTTGGGCTGGAGCTTCTCGTGGTTTGAGGCCTGGCTTGCTCCACCCACTGCTCTTGATATTCTCCCGGATGTGGGCTGGATTTTGGCTGCCTTTTGGGCTGGAGCTTCTCATGGTTTGAGGCCTGGCTTGCTCCACCCCCTGCTCTTGAGATTCTCCCGGATGTAGGACTGGATTTTGGCTGCCTTTTGGGCTTCAGCTTCTCGTGGTTTGGGGCCTGGCTTGCTCCACAACCTGCTCTTGAGATTCTCCCGGATGTCGGCTGCATATTGGATGACTTTTGGGCTGGAGCTTCTCGTGGTTTGAGGCCTGGCTTGCTCCACCCCCTGCTCTTGAGATTCTTCCGGATGTGGGCTGGAGTTTGACTGACTTTTGGGCTGGAGCTTCTCGTGGTTTGAGGCCTGGCTTGCTCCACCCCCTTCTCTTGAAATTCTCCCAGATGTGGGCTGCATTTTGGCTACGTTTTGGGCTTTAACTTCTCGTGGTTTGAGGCCTGGCTTGCTCCAGCTCCTACTTTGATATTCTCCCGGATGTGGCCTGCATTTTGGCTGCCTTTTGGGCTGGAGCTTCTCGTGGTTTGAGGCCTGGCTTGCTCCAGCTCCTGCTCTTGATATTCTCCCAGATATAGGGTTGGATTTTGGCTGTATTTTATGCTGGAGCTTCTCGTGGTTTGAGGCCTGGCTTGCTCCACCCCCTGCTCTTGAGATTATTCCGGATGTGGGCTGGATTTTGGCTGAATTTTGGGCTGGAGCTTCTCGTGGTTTGGGGCCTGGCTTCCTCCAACCCCTGCTCTTGAGATTCTCCCCGAAGTGGGATGCATTTTTGGCTGAATTTTGGGCTGGAGCTTCTCGTGGTTTGGGGCCTGGCTTGCTCCACCCCCTGCTCTTGAAATTCTCCCGCATGTGGGCTGCATTTTTGGCTGAATTTTGGGCTGGAGCTTCTCGTGGTTTGGGGCCTGGCTTGCTCCAACCCCTGCTCTTGAAATTCTCCCAGATGTGGGCTGCATTTTGGCTGTCTTTGGGTGGGAGGTTCTCGTGGTTTGAGGCCTGGCTTGCTCCACCCCCTGCTCTTGAGATTCTCCCAGATGTGGGCTGCATTTTGGCTGCCTTTTGGGCTGGAGCTTCTCGTGGTTTGAGGCCTGGCTTGCTCCTCCCCCTGCTCTTGATATTCTCCCGCAGGTTGTCTGGATTTTGGCTGCCTTGTGGGCTGGAGCTTCTCGTGGTTTGAGGCCTGGCTTGCTCCACCCCCTGCTCTTGATATTCTCTGCGAAGTGGGCTGCGTTTTTGTCTGAATTTTCGGCTGGAGCTTCTCGTGGTTTGGGGTCTGGCTTGCTCCACCCCCTGCTCTTGATATTCTCCCGCAGGTGGGCTGTGTTTTGGCAGACTTTGGGCTGGAGCTTCTCGTGGTTTGAGGCCTGGCTTGCTCCACCCCCTGCTCTTGAGATTCTCCCGGCTGTGGGCTGCATTTTGGCTGCCTTTTGGGCTGGAGCTTCTCGTGGTTCGGGGCCTGTCTTGCTCCACCCTCTGCTCTTGAGATTGTCCAAGATATAGGGTTGGATTTTGGCTGCCTTTTGGGCTAGAGCTTCTCGTGGTTTGAGGCCTGGGTTGCTCCAGCTACTACTATTGATATTCTCCCAGATATAGGGTTGGATTTTGGCTGCCTTTTGGGCTGGAGCTTCTCGTGGTTTGGGGCCTGGCTTGCTCCACCCCCTGCTCTTGAGATTCTCCCGGATATGGGCTGGATTTTGGCTGCATTTTGGGCTGGAGCTTCTCGTGGTTTGAGACCTGGCTTGCTCCACCCCCTGCTCTTGATATTCTCCGGGATGTGGGAGGCATTTTTGGCTGAATTTTGGGCTGGAGCTTCTCGTGGTTTGGTGCCTGGCTTGCTCCACCCCCTGCTCTTGATATTCTACCGGAAGTGGGCTGGATTTTGGCTGCATTTTGGGCTGGAGCTTCTCGTGGTTTGAGGCCTGGCTTGCTCCACCCCCTGCTCTTGAGATTCTCCCGTAGGTGGGCTGTGTTTTGGCTGACTTTGGGCTGGAGCTTCTCGTGGTTTGAGACCTGGCTTGCTCCACCCCCTGCTCTTGATATTCTCCGGGATGTGGGAGGCATTTTTGGCTGAATTTTGGGCTGGAGCTTCTCGTGGTTTGGTGCCTGGCTTGCTCCACCCCCTGCTCTTGATATTCTCCCGGATGTGGGCTGCATTTTGGATACATATTGGACTGGAGCTTCTCGTGGTTTGGGGCCTGGCTTGCTCCACCCCCTGCTCTTGAGATTCTCCCGGATGTTGGCTGGAGTTTGGCTGCCTTTTGGGCTGGATCTTCTCGTGGTTTCAGGCCTGGCCTGCTCCAACCCCCGCTCTTGAGATTCTCCCCGAAGTGTGATGTATTTTTGGCTGCCTTTTGGGCTGGAGCTTCTCGTGGTTTGAGGCCTGGCTTGCTCCACCCCCTGCTCTTGAGATTCTCCTGGATGTGGGCTGCATTTTGGCTGCATTTTGGGTCTAGATTCTCGTGGTTTGAGGCCTGGCTTGCTCCACCCCCTGCTCTTGAGATTCTCCCGGATGTGGGCTCCATTTTGGCTGCGTTTTGGGCTGGAGCTTCTCGTGGTTTGAGGCCTGGCTTGCTCCACCCCCTGCTCTTGAGATTCTGCCGGATGTGGGCTGGATTTTGGCTGCCTTTTGGGGTCCAGCTTCTCGTGGTTTGAGGCCTGGCTTGCTCCACCCCCTGCTCTTGAGATTCTCCCGGATGTGGGCTCCATTTTGGCTGCCTTTTGGGCTGGAGCTTCTCGTGGTTTGAGGCCTGGCTTGCTCCACCCCCTGCTCTTGAGATTCTCCCGCAGGTGGGCTGCATTTTGTCTGCATTTTGGGCTGGAGCTTCTCGTGGTTTGAGGCCTGGCTTGCTCCACCCCCTGCTCTTGAGATACTCCCGGATGTGGGCTGGCTTTTGGCTGCCTTTTGGGCTGGAGCTTCTCGTGGTTTGGGGGCTGGCTTGCTCCACCCCCTGCTCTTGAGATTCTTCCCGACGTGGGCTGAGTTTTTGGGTGAGTTTTGGGCTGGAGCTTCTCGTGGTTTGAGGCCTGGCTTACTCCACCCCCTGCTCTTGAGATTCTCCCGGATGTGGGCTGCATTTTGGGCTGGAGCTTCTCGTGGTTTGAGGCCTGGCTTGCTCCACCCCCTGCTCTTGAGATTCTCCCGGATGTGGCCTGCATTTTGGCTGCATTTTGGGCTGGAGCTTCTCGTGGTTTGGGGCCTGGCTTGCTCCAACCCCTGCTCTTGAGATTCTCCTGGATGTGGGCTGAATTTTGGCTGCCTTTTGGGCTGGAGTTTCTCGTGGTTTGAGGCCTGGCTTGCTCCACCCCCTGCTCTTGAGATTCTCCCGGATGTGGGCTGCATTTGGCTGCCTTTTGGGCTGGAGCTTCTCGTGGTTTGAGGCCTGGCTTGCTCCACCCCCTGCTCTTGATATTCTCCCGGATGTGGCCTGGAATTTGGCTGCTTCTTGGGCTGGAGCTTCTCGTGGTTTGAGGCCTGGCTTGCTCCACCCCCTGCTCTTGAGATTCTCCCGGATGTGGGCTGCATTTTGGCTGCATTTTGGGCTGGAGCTTCTCGTGGTTTGGGGCCTGGCTTGCTCCACCCCCTGCTCTTGATATTTTCCTGTATGTGGGCTGGATTTGTCTGCCTTTTGGGCTGGAGCTTCTCGTGGTTTGAGGCCTGGCTTGCTCCACCCCCTGCTCTTGATATTCTCCCGGATGTGGGCTGCATTTTGGCTGCCTTTTGGGCTGGAGCTTCTCGTGGTTTGAGGCCTGGCTTGCTCCACCTCCTGCTCTTGAGATTCTGCCGGATGTGGGCTGCATTTTGGCTGCCTTTTGGGCTGGAGCTTCTTGTGGTTTGAGGCCTGGCTTGCTCCACCCCCTGCTCTTGAGATTCTCCCGGATATGGGCTGCATTTTGGCTGCCTTTTGGGCTGGAGCTTCTCGTGGTTTGGGGCCTGGCTTGCTCCACCCCCTGCTCTTGAGATTCTCCCGGATGTGGGCTGCATTTTGGCTGCCTTTTGGGCTGGAGCTTCTCGTGGTTTGAGGCCTGGCTTGCTCCACCCCCTGCTCTTGAGATTCTCCCGGATGTGGGCTGCATTTTGGCTGCCTTTTGGGCAGGAGATTCTCGTGGTTTGAGGCCTGGCTTGCTCCACACCCTGCTCTTGAGATTCTCCCGGATGTGGTCTGGAATTTCGCTGCTTTTTGGGCTGGAGATTCTCGTGGCTTGGGGCCTGGCTTGTTCCACGCCCTGCTCTTGATATTCTCCCGGATGTGGGCTGCATTTTGGCTGCCTTTTGGGCTGGAGATTCTCGTGGTTTGAGGCCTGGCTTGCTCCACCCCCTGCTCTTGATATTTTCCTGGATGTGGGCTGGATTTTGGCTGCATTTTGGGCTGGAGCTTCTCGAGGTTTGAGACCTGGCTTGCTCCACCCCCTGCTCTTGAGATTCTCCCCGAGGTGGGCTGGATTTTGGCTGCATTTTGGGCTGGAGCTTCTCGTGGTTTGGGGCCTGGCTTGCTCCAACCCCTGCTCTTGAGATTCTCCCCGAAGTGGGATGCATTTTTGGCTGACTTTTGGGCTGGAGCTTCTCATGGTTTGGGGCCTGGCTTGCTCCACCCCCTGCTCTTGAGATTCTCCCAGATGTGGGCTGCAATTTGGCTGCCTTTTGGGCTGGAGCTTCTCGTGGTTTGAGGCCTGGCTTGCTCCAACCCCTGCTCTTGATATTCTCCCCGATGTGGGCTGCATTTGGCTGCCTTTTGGGCTGGAGCTTCTCGTGGTTTGAGGCCTGGCTTGCTCCACCCCCTGCTCTTGATATTCTCCCGGATGTGGCCTGGAATTTGGCTGCTTCTTGGGCTGGAGCTTCTCGTGGTTTGAGGCCTGGCTTGCTCCACCCCCTGCTCTTGAGATTCTCCCGGATGTGGGCTGCATTTTGGCTGCATTTTGGGCTGGAGCTTCTCGTGGTTTGGGGCCTGGCTTGCTCCACCCCCTGCTCTTGATATTTTCCTGTATGTGGGCTGGATTTGTCTGCCTTTTGGGCTGGAGCTTCTCGTGGTTTGAGGCCTGGCTTGCTCCACCCCCTGCTCTTGATATTCTCCCGGATGTGGGCTGCATTTTGGCTGCCTTTTGGGCTGGAGCTTCTCGTGGTTTGAGGCCTGGCTTGCTCCACCTCCTGCTCTTGAGATTCTGCCGGATGTGGGCTGCATTTTGGCTGCCTTTTGGGCTGGAGCTTCTCGTGCATTGGGGCCTGGCTTGCTCCACCCCCTGCTCTTGAGATTCTCCCGGATGTGGGCTGGATTTTAGCTGCATTTTGGGCTGGAGCTTCTCGTGGTTTGGGGCCTGGCTTGCTCCACCCCCTGCTCTTCAGATTCTCCCGGATGTGTGCTGGATTTTAGCTGCTTTTTGGGCTGGAGCTTCTCGTGGTTTGAGGCCTGGCTTGCTCCAGCCCCTGCTCTTGAGATTCTCCCGGATATGGGCTGCATTTTGGCTGCCTTTTGGGCTGGAGCTTCTCGTGGTTTGGGGCCTGGCTTGCTCCACCCCCTGCTCTTGAGATTCTCCCGGATGTGGGCTGCATTTTGGCTGCCTTTTGGGCTGGAGCTTCTCGTGGTTTGAGGCCTGGCTTGCTCCACCCCCTGCTCTTGAGATTCTCCCGGATGTGGGCTGCATTTTGGCTGCCTTTTGGGCTGGAGCTTCTCGTGGTTTGGGGCCTGGCTTGCTCCACCCCCTGCTCTTGAGATTCTCCCAGATGTGGCCTGGAATTTGGCTGCTTCTTGGGCTGGAGCTTCTCGAGGTTTGAGGCCTGGCTTGCTCCACCCCCTGCTCTTGATATTCTCACGGCCGTGGGGTGGATTTTAGCTGGCTTTTGGGCTGGAGCTTCTCGTGGTTTGAGGCCTGGCTTGCTCCACCCCCTGCTCTTGATATTTTCCTGGATGTGGGCTGGATTTTGGCTGCCTTTTGGGCTGGAGCTTCTCGTGGTTTGAGGCCTGGCTTGCTCCACCCCCTGCTCTTGAGATTCTTCCTGACGTGGGCTGCATTTTTGGGTGAGTTTTGGGCTTGAGATTCTCGTGGTTTGGGGCCTGGCTTGCTCCACCCACTGCTCTTGATATTCTCCCGGATGTGGGCTGGATTTTGGCTGCATTTTGGGCTGGAGCTTCTCGAGGTTTGAGGCCTGGTTTGTTCCACCCCCTGCTCTTGATATTCTCCTGGATGTGGCCTGGAATTTGGCTGTTTCTTGGGCTGGAGCTTCTCGTGGTTTGAGGCCTGGCTTGCTCCACCCCCTGCTCTTGATATTTTCCTGGATGTGGGCTGGATTTTGGCTGCCTTTTGGGCTGGAGCTTCTCGTGGTTTGAGGCCTGGCTTGCTCCACCCCCTGCTATTGAGATTCTTCCTGACGTGGGCTGCATTTTTGGGTGAGTTTTGGGCTTGAGATTCTCGTGGTTTGGGGCCTGGCTTTCTCCACCCCCTGCTCTTGATATTCTCCCCTATATGGGCTGCATTTTGGCTGCCTTTTGGGCTGGAGCTTCTCGTGGTTTGAGGCCTGGCTTTCTCCACCCCCTGCTCTTGATATTCTCCCCCAAGTGGGCTGGATTTTGGCTGCCTTTTGGGCTGGAGCTTCTCGTGCCTTGGGGCCTGGCTTGCTCCACCCCCTGCTCTTAAGATTCTCCGGGATGTGGGCTGCATTTTGGCTGCCTTTTGGGCTGGAGCTTCTCGTGGTTTGAGGCCTGGCTTGCTCCACCCCCTGCTCTTGAGATTCTCCCGGATTTGGGCTGCATTTTGGCTGCATTTTGGGCTGGAGCTTCTCGTGGTTTGGGGGCTGGCTTGCTCCACCCCCTTCTCTTGAGATTCTCCCGGATGTGGGCTGGATTTTGGCTGCCTTTTGGGCTGGAGCTTCTTGTGGTTTGAGGCCTGGCTTGCTCCACCCCCTGCTCTTGATAATCTCCCGGAGGTGGGCTGCATTTTGGCTGCCTTTTGGGCTGGAGCTTCTCGTGGTTTGAGGCCTGGCTTGCTCCAAACCCTGCTCTTGAGATTCTCCCGGATGTGGGTAGGATTTTGGCTGCCTTTTGGGCTGGAGCTTCTCGTGGTTTGGGGCCTGGCTTGCTACACCCCCTGCTCTTGAGATTCTCCCCGAAGTGTGCTGGATTTTGGCTGCCTTTTAGGCTGGAGCTTCTCGTGGTTTGAGGCCTGGCTTGCTCCAGCCCCTGCTCTTGAGATTCTCCCGGATGTGGGCTGCATTTTGGCTGCCTTTTGGGCTGGAGCTTCTTGTGGTTTGAGGCATGCCTTGCTCCACCTCCTGCTCTTGAGATTCTGCCGGATGTGGGCTGCATTTTGGCTGCCTTTTGGGCTGGAGCTTCTCGTGCTTTGGGGCCTGGCTTGCTCCACCCCCTGCTCTTGAGATTCTCCCGGATGTGGGTTGGATTTTAGCTGCTTTTTGGGCTGGAGCTTCTCGTGGTTTGGGGCCTGGCTTGCTCCACCCCCTGCTCTTGAGATTCTCCCGGATGTGGGCTGCATTTTGGCTGCCTTTTGGGCTGGAGCTTCTCGTGGTTTGAGGCCTGGCTTGCTCCAACCCCTGCTCTTGAGATTCTCCCGGAGGTGGGCTGGATTTTGGCTGCCTTTTGGGCTGGAGCTTCTCGTGGTTTGAGGCCTGGCTTGCCCCACCCCCTGCTCTTGAGATTCTCCCCGAAGTGGGCTGCATTTTGACTGCATTTTGTCCTGGAGCTTCTCGTGGTTTGAGGCCTGGCTTGCTCCACCCCCTGCTCTTGAGATTCTCACCGCCGTGGGCTGGATTTTGGCTGCCTTTAGGGCTGGAGCTTCTCGTGGTTTGAGGCCTGTCTTGCTCCACCCCCTGCTCTTGAGATTCTCCCGGATGTGGGCTGCATTTTGGCTGCATTTTGGGCTGGAGCTTCTCGTGGTTTGAGGCCTGGCTTCCTCCACCCCCTGCTCTTGAGATTCTCCCGGATGTGGGCTGCATTTTGGCTGCCTTTTGGGCTGGAGCTTCTCGTGGTTTGAGGCCTGGCTTGCTCCACCCCCTGCTCTTGAGATTCTCCCGGATGTGGGCTGAATTTTGGCTGCATTTTGGGCTGGAGCTTCTCGTGGTTTGAGGCCTGGCTTCCTCCACCCCCTGCTCTTGAGATTCTCCCGGATGTGGGCTGCATTTTGGCTGCCTTTTGGGCTGGAGCTTCTTGTGGTTTGAGGCCTGGCTTGCTCCACCCCCTGCTCTTGATAATCTCCCGGAGGTGGGCTGCATTTTGGCTGCCTTTAGGGCTGGAGCTTCTCGTGGTTTGAGGCCTGGCTTGCTCCACTCCTGCTCTTGATATTCTCCCGGATGTGGGTAGGATTTTGTCTGCATTTTGGGCTGGAGCTTCTCGTGGTTTGAGGCCTGGCTTGCTCCACCCACTGCTCTTGATATTCTCCCGGATGTGGGCTGCATTTTGGCTGCCTTTTTGGCTGGAGCTTCTCGTGGTTTGGGGCCTGGCTTGCTACACCCCCTGCTCTTGAGATTCTCCCGGATGTGGGCTGCATTTTGGCTGCCTTTTAGGCTGGAGCTTCTCGTGGTTTGAGGCCTGGCTTGCTCCAGCCCCTGCTCTTGAGATTCTCCCGGATGTGGGCTGCATTTTGGCTGCCTTTTGGGCTGGAGCTTCTCGTGGTTTGAGGCCTGGCTTGCTCCACCCCCTGCTCTTGAGATTCTCCCGGATGTGGGCTGAATTTTGCCTGCATTTTGGGCTGGAGCTTCTCGTGGTTTGAGGCCTGGCTTCCTCCACCCCCTGCTCTTGAGATTCTCCCGGATGTGGGCTGCATTTTGGCTGCCTTTTGGGCTGGAGCTTCTTGTGGTTTGAGGCCTGGCTTGCTCCACCCCCTGCTCTTGATAATCTCCCGGAAGTGGGCTGCATTTTGGCTGCCTTTAGGGCTGGAGCTTCTCGTGGTTTGAGGCCTGGCTTGCTCCACTCCTGCTCTTGATATTCTCCCGGATGTGGGTAGGATTTTGTCTGCATTTTGGGCTGGAGCTTCTCGTGGTTTGAGGCCTGGCTTGCTCCACCCACTGCTCTTGATATTCTCCCGGATGTGGGCTGCATTTTGGCTGCCTGTTTGGCTGGAGCTTCTCGTGGTTTGAGGCCTGGCTTGCTCCAGCCCCTGCTCTTGAGATTCTCCCGGATGTGGGCTGCATTTTGGCTGCCTTTTGGGCTGGAGCTTCTCGTGGTTTGAGGCCTGGCTTGCTCCACCTCCTGCTCTTGAGATTCTGCCAGATGTGGGCTGCATTTTGGCTGCCTTTTGGCTGGAGCTTCTCGTGGTTTGAGGCCTGGCTTGCTCCAGTCCTGCTCTTGATATTCTCCCGGATGTGGGCTGCATTTTTGGCTGCCTTTTGGGCTGGAGCTTCTCCTGGTTTGAGGCCTGGCTTGCTCCACCCCCTGCTCTTGAGATTCTCCCGGATGTGGGCTGCATTTTGGCTGCCTTTTGGGCTGGAGCTTCTCGTGGTTTGAGGCCTGACTTGCTCCACCCCCTGCTCTTGAGATTCTCCCTGATGTGGGCTGGATTGTGGCTGCCTTTTGGGCTGGAGCTTCCCATGCTTTGAGGCCTGGCTTGCTCCACCCCCTGCTCTTGAGATTCTCCTGGATGTGGGCTGCATTTTGGCTGCCTGTTGGGCTGGAGCTTCTCGTGCTTTGAGGCCTGGCTTGCTCCACCCCCTGCTCTTGAGATTCTCCTGGATGTGGGCTGGATTCTGGCTGCCTGTTGGGCTGGAGCTTCTCGTGGTCTGAGGCCTGGCTTGCTCCACCCCCTGCTCAGGATATTCTCCCGGATGTGGGCTGCATTTTGGCTGAATCTTGGGCTGGAGCTTCTCATGGTTTGAGGCCTGGTTTGCTCCCACCCCTGCTCTTGAGATTCTCCCGGATGTGGGCTGCATTTTGGCTGATCCTTGGGCTGGAGCTTCTCGTGGTTTGAGGCCTGGCTTGCTCCACCCCCTGCTCTTGAGATTCTCCCGGATGTGGGCTGGAATTTGGCTTGCTTTTGGGCAGGAGCTTCTCGTGGTTTGAGGCCTGGCTTGCTCCACTCCTGTTCTTGATATTCTCCCGGATGTGGGTAGGATTTTGGCTGCCTTTTGGGCTGGAGCTTCTCGTGTTTTGAGGCCTGGCTTGCTCCACTCCTGTTCTTGATATTCTCACGGATGTGGGCTGCATTTTGGCTGCCTTTTGGGCTGGAGCTTCTCGTGGTTTGAGGCCTGGCTTGCTCCAACCCCTGCTCTTGAGATTCTCGTAGATGTGGGATGCATTTTGGCTGCCTTTTGGGCTGGAGCTTCTCGTGGTTTGAGGCCTGGCTTGCTCCACCCCCTGCTCTTGAGATTCTCACGGATGTGGGCTGCATTTTGGCTGCATTTTGGGCTGGAGAATCTCGAGGTTTGAGGCCTGGCTTGCTCCACCCCCTGCTCTTGAGATTCTCCCGGATGTGGGCTGCATTTTGGCTGCCTTTTGGGCTGGAGCTTCTCGTGGTTTGAGGCCTGGCTTGCTCCACCCCCTGCTCTTGAGATTCTCCCGGATGTGGGCTGCATTTTGGCTGCCTTTTGGGCTGGAGCTTCTCGTGGTTTGAGGCCTGGCTTGCTCCACCCCCTGCTCTTGATATTCTACAGGATGTGGGCTGCATTTTGGCTGCCTTTTGGGCTGGAGCTTCTCGTGGTTTGAGGCCTGGCTTGCTCCACCCCCTGCTCTTGAGATTCTCCCGGATGTGGGCTGCATTTTGGCTGCCTTTTGGGCTGGAGCTTCTCGTGGTTTGAGGCCTGGCTTGCTCCACCCCCTGCTCTTGAGATTCTCCTGGATGTGTTTAGGATTTTTTCTGCTTTTTGGACTGGAGCTTCTCGTGGTTTGAGGCCTGGCTTGCTCCACTCCCTGCTCTTGATATTCTCCCTGATGTGGGCTGGATTGTGGCTGCCTTTTGGGCTGGAGCTTCCCAAGCTTTGAGGCCTGGCTTGCTCCACCCCCTGTTGCTGATATTCTCCCGGATGTGGGCTGCATTTTGGCTGATTCTTGGGCTGGAGCTTCTCATGGTTTGAGGCCTGGTTTGCTCCACCCCCTGCTCTTGAGATTCTCCCGGATATGGGCTGCATTTTGGCTGATTCTTGGGCTGGAGCTTCTCGTGGTTTGAGGCCTGGCTTGCTCCACCCCCTGCTCTTGAGATTCTCCCGGATGTGGGCTGGAATTTGGCTTCCTTTTGGCCTGGAGCTTCTCGTGGTTTGAGGCCTGGCTTGCTCCACTCCTGTTCTTGATATTTTCCTGGATGTGAGTAGAATTTTGGCTGCATTTTGGGCTGGAGCTTCTCGTGGTTTGAGGCCTGGCTTGCTCCACCCCCTGCTCTTGAGATTCTCCCGGATGTGGTTAGGATTTTGGATGCCTTTTGGGCTGGAGCTTCTCGTGGTTTGAGGCCCGGCTTGCTCCACTCCCTGCTCTTGATATTCTCCCTGATGTGGGCTGGATTGTGGCTGCCTTTTGGGCTGGAGCTTCCCATGCTTTGAGGCCTGGCTTGCTCCACCCCCTGCTCTTGAAATTCTCCCGGATGTGGGCTGGATTCTGGCTGCCTGTTGGGCTGGAGCTTCTCGTGGTCTGAGGCCTGGCTTGCTCCACCCCCTGCTCTTGAGATTCTCCTGGATGTGGGCTGGATTCTGGCTGCATTTTGGGCTGGATCTTCTCGTGGTCTGAGGCCTGGCTTGCTCCACCCCCTGCTCAGGATATTCTCCCAGATGTGGGCTGCATTTTGGTTGCATTTTGGGCTGGAGCTTCTCGTGGTTTGGGGCCTGCCTTACGCCACCTCCTTCTCTTGAGATTCTCCCAGATGTGGGCTGGAATTTGGCTGCCTTTTGGGCTGGAGCTTCTCGTGGTTTGAGGCCTGGCTTTCTCCACCCCCTGCTCTTGAGATTCTCCGGATGTGGGCTGCATTTTGGCTGATTCTTGGGCTGGAGCTTCTCGTGGTTTGAGGCCTGGCTTGCTCCACTCCCTGCTCTTGATAGTCTCCCGGATGTGGGCTGCATTTTGGCTGCCTTTTGGGCTGGAGCTTCTCGTGGTTTGGGGCCTGCCTTACGCCACCTCCTTCTCTTGAGATTCTCCCAGATGTGGGCTGGATTTTGGCTGCCTATTGGGCTGGAGCTTCTCGTGGTTTGAGGCCTGGCTTGCTCCACCCCCTGTTGTTGATATTCTCCCGGATGTGGTTAGGATTTTGGATGCTTTTTGGGCTGGAGCTTTTCTTGGTTTGAGGCCGGGCTTGCTCCAACCCCTGCTCTTGAGATTCTCCCGGATGTGGTTAGGATTTTGGCTGCTTTTTGGGCTGGAGCTTCTCGTGGTTTGAGGCCTGGCTTGCTCCACTCTGTGCTCTTGATATTCTCCCGGATGTGGGCTGCATTTTGGCTGCCTTTTGGGCTGGAGCTTCTCGTGGTTTGAGGCCTGGCTTGCTCCACCCCCTGCTCTTGAGATTCTCCTGGATGTGGGCTGGATTTTGGCTGCCTTTTGGGCTGGAGCTTCTCGTGGTTTGAGGCCTGGCTTGCTCCACCCCCTGCTCTTGAGATTCTCCCGGATGTGGGCTGCATTTTGGCTGCCTTTTGGGCTGGAGCTTCTTGTGGTTTAAGGCCTGGCTTGCTCCACCCCCTGCTCTTGAGATTCTCCTGGAGGTGTTTAGGATTTTGGCTGCATTTTGGGCTGGAGCTTCTCGTGGTTTGAGGCCTGGCTTGCTCCACTCCCTGCTCTTGAGATTCTCCCGGATGTGGGCTGGATTGTGGCTGCCTTTTGGGCTGGAGCTTCCCAAGCTTTGAGGCCTGGCTTGCTCCACCCCCTGCTCTTGAGATTCTCCCCGAGGTGGGCTGGATTTTGGCTGCCTTTTGGGCTGGAGCTTCTCGTGGTTTGAGGCCTGGCTTGCTCCACCCCCTGTTGCTGATATTCTCCAAATGTGGGCTGCATTTTGGCTGATTCTTGGGCTGGAGCTTCTCATGGTTTGAGGCCTGGTTTGCTCCACCCCTTGCTCTTGAGATTCTCCCGGATGTGGGCTGCATTTTGTCTGATTCTTGGGCTGGAGCTTCTCGTGGTTTGAGGCCTGTCTTGCTCCACCCCCTGCTCTTGAGATTCTCCCGGATGTGGGCTGAAATTTGGCTTCCTTTTGGGCAGGAGCTTCTCGTGGTTTGAGGCCTGGCTTGCTCCACTCCTGCTCTTGATATTCTCCCGGATGTGGGTAGGATTTTGGCTGCCTTTTGGGCTGGAGCTTCTCGTGGTTTGAGGCCTGGCTTGCTCCATTCCCTGTTCTTGATATTCTCCCGGAGGTGGGCTGCATTTTGGCTGATACTTGGGCTGGAGCTTCTCGTGGTTTGAGGCCTGTCTTACTACACCCCCTGCTCTTGATAGTCTCCCGGAGGTGGGCTGCATTTTGGCTGCCTTTTGGGCTTGAGCTTTTGGTTGTTTGAGGCCTGGCTTGCTCCAACACCTGCTCTTGAGATTCTCCCGGATGTGGTTAGGATTTTGGCTGCTTTTTGGGCTGGAGCTTTTCGTTGTTTGAGGCCTGGCTTGCTCCAACCCCTGCTCTTGAGATTCTCCCGGATGTGGTTAGGATTTTGGCTGCTTTTTGGGCTGGAGCTTCTCATGGTTTGGAGCCTGGCTTGCTCCACCCCCTGCTCTTGAGATTCTCCCTGATGTGTGCTGGATTGTGGCTGCCTTTTGGGCTGGAGCTTCTCGTGGTTTGAGGCCTGGCTTGCTCCACCCCCTGCTCTTGAGATTCTCCCGGATGTGGGCTGCATTTTGGCTGCCTTTTGGGCTGGAGCTTCTCGTGGTTTGAGGCCTGGCTTGCTCCACCCCCTGATCTTGATATTCTCCGTGATGTGGGCTGGATTGTGGCTGCCTTTTGGGCTGGAGCTTCTCGTGGTTTGAGGCCTGGCTTGCTCCACCTCCTTCTCTTGATATTCTCCCGGATGTGGGCTGCATTTTGGCTGCCTTTTGGGCTGGAGGTTCTCGTGGTTTGAGGCCTGGCTTGCTCCACCCCCTGCTCTTGAGATTCTCCCGGATATGTGCTGGATTGTGGCTGCCTTTTGGGCTGGAGCTTCTCGTGGTTTGAGGCCTGGCTTGCTCCACCCCCTGCTCTTGAGATTCTCCCAGATGTGGGCTGGATTTTGGCTGCCTTTTGGGCTGGAGCTTCTCGTGGTTTGAGGCCTGGCTTGCTCCACCCCCTGCTCTTGAGATTCTCCAGGAGGTGGGCTGCATTTTGGCTGCCTTTTGGGGTCTAGCTTCTCGTGGTTTGAGGCCTGGCTTGCTCCACTCCCTGCTCTTGATATTCTCCCGGCTGTGGGCTGCATTTTGGCTGCATTTTGGGCTGGAGCTTCCCATGCTTTGAGGCCTGGCTTGCTCCACCCCCTGCTCTTGAGATTCTCCCGGATGTGGGCTGCATTTTGGCTGCATTTTGGGCTGGAGCTTCTCGTGGTTTGAGGCCTGCGTTACGCCACCTCCTTCTCTTGAGATACTCCCGGATGTGGGCTGGAATTTGGCTGCCTTTTGGGCTGGAGCTTCTCGTGGTTTGGGGCCTGGCTTGCTCCACCCCCTGCTCTTGATATTCTCCTGGATGTGGGCTGGAATTTGGCTGCATTTTGGGCTGGAGCTTCTCGTGGTTTGAGGCCTGGCTTGCTCCAACCCCTGCTCTTGAGATTCTCCCGGATATGGGCTGCATTTTGGCGGCCTTTTGGGCTGGAGCTTCTCGTGGTTTGAGGCCTGGCTTGCTCCAACCCCTGCTCTTGATATTCTCCCAGAAGTGGGCTGCATTTTGGCTGATTCTTGGGCTGGAGCTTCTCGTGGTTTGAGGCCTGGCTTGCTCCACCCCCTGCTCTTGAGATTCTCCCGGATGTGGGTAGGATTTTGGCTGCCTTTTGGGCTGGAGCTTCTCGTGGTTTGAGGCCTGGTTTGCTCCACCCTCTGCTATTGAGATTCTCCCGGATGTGGGCTGCATTTTGGCTGCCTATTGGGCTGGAGCTTCTCGTGGTTTGAGGCCTGGCTTGCTCCACTCCTGCTCTTGATATTCTCCCGGATGTGGGTAGGATTTTGGCTGCCTTTTGGGCTGGAGCTTCTCGTGGTTTGAGGCCTGGCTTGCTCCACCCCCTGCTCTTGAGATTCTCCCGGAGGTGGTTAGGATTTTGGGTGCTTTTTGGGCTGGAGCTTCTCGTGGTTTGAGGCCTAATTTGCTCCACTCCTTGCTCTTGATATTCTCCCGGATGTGGTTAGGATTTTGGATGCCTTTTGGGCTGGAGCTTCTCGTGGTTTGAGGCCCGGCTTGCTCCACTCCCTGCTCTTGATATTCTCCCTGATGTGGGCTGGATTGTGGCTGCCTTTTGGGCTGGAGCTTCCCATGCTTTGAGGCCTGGCTTGCTCCACCCCCTGCTCTTGAAATTCTCCCGGATGTGGGCTGGATTCTGGCTGCCTGTTGGGCTGGAGCTTCTCGTGGTCTGAGGCCTGGCTTGCTCCACCCCCTGCTCTTGAGATTCTCCTGGATGTGGGCTGGATTCTGGCTGCATTTTGGGCTGGATCTTCTCGTGGTCTGAGGCCTGGCTTGCTCCACCCCCTGCTCAGGATATTCTCCCAGATGTGGGCTGCATTTTGGTTGCATTTTGGGCTGGAGCTTCTCGTGGTTTGGGGCCTGCCTTACGCCACCTCCTTCTCTTGAGATTCTCCCAGATGTGGGCTGGAATTTGGCTGCCTTTTGGGCTGGAGCTTCTCGTGGTTTGAGGCCTGGCTTGCTCCACCCCCTGCTCTTGAGATTCTCCGGATGTGGGCTGCATTTTGGCTGATTCTTGGGCTGGAGCTTCTCGTGGTTTGAGGCCTGGCTTGCTCCACTCCCTGCTCTTGATAGTCTCCCGGATGTGGGCTGCATTTTGGCTGCCTTTTGGGCTGGAGCTTCTCGTGGTTTGGGGCCTGCCTTACGCCACCTCCTTCTCTTGAGATTCTCCCAGATGTGGGCTGGATTTTGGCTGCCTATTGGGCTGGAGCTTCTCGTGGTTTGAGGCCTGGCTTGCTCCACCCCCTGTTGTTGATATTCTCCCGGATGTGGTTAGGATTTTGGATGCTTTTTGGGCTGGAGCTTTTCTTGGTTTGAGGCCGGGCTTGCTCCAACCCCTGCTCTTGAGATTCTCCCGGATGTGGTTAGGATTTTGGCTGCTTTTTGGGCTGGAGCTTCTCGTGGTTTGAGGCCTGGCTTGCTCCACTCTGTGCTCTTGATATTCTCCCGGATGTGGGCTGCATTTTGGCTGCCTTTTGGGCTGGAGCTTCTCGTGGTTTGAGGCCTGGCTTGCTCCACCCCCTGCTCTTGAGATTCTCCTGGATGTGGGCTGGATTTTGGCTGCCTTTTGGGCTGGAGCTTCTCGTGGTTTGAGGCCTGGCTTGCTCCACCCCCTGCTCTTGAGATTCTCCCAGATGTGGGCTGCATTTTGGCTGCCTTTTGGGCTGGAGCTTCTTGTGGTTTAAGGCCTGGCTTGCTCCACCCCCTGCTCTTGAGATTCTCCTGGAGGTGTTTAGGATTTTGGCTGCATTTTGGGCTGGAGCTTCTCGTGGTTTGAGGCCTGGCTTGCTCCACTCCCTGCTCTTGAGATTCTCCCGGATGTGGGCTGGATTGTGGCTGCCTTTTGGGCTGGAGCTTCCCAAGCTTTGAGGCCTGGCTTGCTCCACCCCCTGCTCTTGAGATTCTCCCCGAGGTGGGCTGGATTTTGGCTGCCTTTTGGGCTGGAGCTTCTCGTGGTTTGAGGCCTGGCTTGCTCCACCCCCTGTTGCTGATATTCTCCAAATGTGGGCTGCATTTTGGCTGATTCTTGGGCTGGAGCTTCTCATGGTTTGAGGCCTGGTTTGCTCCACCCCTTGCTCTTGAGATTCTCCCGGATGTGGGCTGCATTTTGTCTGATTCTTGGGCTGGAGCTTCTCGTGGTTTGAGGCCTGTCTTGCTCCACCCCCTGCTCTTGAGATTCTCCCGGATGTGGGCTGAAATTTGGCTTCCTTTTGGGCAGGAGCTTCTCGTGGTTTGAGGCCTGGCTTGCTCCACTCCTGCTCTTGATATTCTCCCGGATGTGGGTAGGATTTTGGCTGCCTTTTGGGCTGGAGCTTCTCGTGGTTTGAGGCCTGGCTTGCTCCATTCCCTGTTCTTGATATTCTCCCGGAGGTGGGCTGCATTTTGGCTGATACTTGGGCTGGAGCTTCTCGTGGTTTGAGGCCTGTCTTACTACACCCCCTGCTCTTGATAGTCTCCCGGAGGTGGGCTGCATTTTGGCTGCCTTTTGGGCTTGAGCTTTTGGTTGTTTGAGGCCTGGCTTGCTCCAACACCTGCTCTTGAGATTCTCCCGGATGTGGTTAGGATTTTGGCTGCTTTTTGGGCTGGAGCTTTTCGTTGTTTGAGGCCTGGCTTGCTCCAACCCCTGCTCTTGAGATTCTCCCGGATGTGGTTAGGATTTTGGCTGCTTTTTGGGCTGGAGCTTCTCATGGTTTGGAGCCTGGCTTGCTCCACCCCCTGCTCTTGAGATTCTCCCTGATGTGTGCTGGATTGTGGCTGCCTTTTGGGCTGGAGCTTCTCGTGGTTTGAGGCCTGGCTTGCTCCACCCCCTGCTCTTGAGATTCTCCCGGATGTGGGCTGCATTTTGGCTGCCTTTTGGGCTGGAGCTTCTCGTGGTTTGAGGCCTGGCTTGCTCCACCCCCTGATCTTGATATTCTCCGTGATGTGGGCTGGATTGTGGCTGCCTTTTGGGCTGGAGCTTCTCGTGGTTTGAGGCCTGGCTTGCTCCACCTCCTTCTCTTGATATTCTCCCGGATGTGGGCTGGATTTTGGCTGCCTTTTGGGCTGGAGCTTCTCGTGGTTTGAGGCCTGGCTTGCTCCACCCCCTGCTCTTGAGATTCTCCCAGATGTGGGCTGGATTTTGGCTGCCTTTTGGGCTGGAGCTTCTCGTGGTTTGAGGCCTGGCTTGCTCCACCCCCTGCTCTTGAGATTCTCCAGGAGGTGGGCTGCATTTTGGCTGCCTTTTGGGGTCTAGCTTCTCGTGGTTTGAGGCCTGGCTTGCTCCACTCCCTGCTCTTGATATTCTCCCGGCTGTGGGCTGCATTTTGGCTGCATTTTGGGCTGGAGCTTCCCATGCTTTGAGGCCTGGCTTGCTCCACCCCCTGCTCTTGAGATTCTCCCGGATGTGGGCTGCATTTTGGCTGCATTTTGGGCTGGAGCTTCTCGTGGTTTGAGGCCTGCGTTACGCCACCTCCTTCTCTTGAGATACTCCCGGATGTGGGCTGGAATTTGGCTGCCTTTTGGGCTGGAGCTTCTCGTGGTTTGGGGCCTGGCTTGCTCCACCCCCTGCTCTTGATATTCTCCTGGATGTGGGCTGGAATTTGGCTGCATTTTGGGCTGGAGCTTCTCGTGGTTTGAGGCCTGGCTTGCTCCAACCCCTGCTCTTGAGATTCTCCCGGATATGGGCTGCATTTTGGCTGCCTTTTGGGCTGGAGCTTCTCGTGGTTTGAGGCCTGGCTTGCTCCAACCCCTGCTCTTGATATTCTCCCAGAAGTGGGCTGCATTTTGGCTGATTCTTGGGCTGGAGCTTCTCGTGGTTTGAGGCCTGGCTTGCTCCACCCCCTGCTCTTGAGATTCTCCCGGATGTGGGTAGGATTTTGGCTGCCTTTTGGGCTGGAGCTTCTCGTGGTTTGAGGCCTGGTTTGCTCCACCCTCTGCTATTGAGATTCTCCCGGATGTGGGCTGCATTTTCGCTGCATTTTGGGCTGGAGCTTCTCGTGGTTTGAGGCCTGGCTTGCTCCACTCCTGCTCTTGATATTCTCCCGGATGTGGGTAGGATTTTGGCTGCCTTTGGGGCTGGAGCTTCTCGTGGTTTGAGGCCTGGCTTGCTCCACCCCCTGCTCTAGAGATTCTCCCGGAGGTGGTTAGGATTTTGGGTGCTTTTTGGGCTGGAGCTTCTCGTGGTTTGAGGCCTAATTTGCTCCACTCCTTGCTCTTGATATTCTCCCGGATGTGGTTAGGATTTTGGGTGCTTTTTGGGCTGGAGCTTCTCGTGGTTTGAGGCCTGGCTTGCTCCATCCCCTGCTCTTGAGATTCTCCCGGAGGTGGGCTGGAGTTTGGCTGCATTTTTGCGTTGGAGCTTCTCGTGGTTTGTAGCCTGGCTTGCTCCACCCCCTGCTCTTGATATTCTCCTGGATGTGTTCTGCATTTTGGCTGCCTCTTAAGATGGAGCTTCTCGTGGTTTGAGGCCTGGCTTGCTCCAAACCCTGCTCTTGAGATTCTCCCGGATGTGTCCGGAATTTTGGCTGCCTTTTGGGCTGGATCTTCTCGTGGTTTGAGGCCTGGCTTGCTCCACCCCCTGCTCTTGAGATTGTCCCGGATGTGGGCTGCATTTTGGCTGCCTTTTGGGCTGGAGCTTCTCGTGGTTTGAGGCCTGGCTTGCTCCACCCCCTGCTCTAGAGATTGTCCCAGATTTGGGCTGCATTTTGGCTGCATGTTGGGCTGGAGCTTCTCGTGGTTTGAGGCCTGGCTTGCTCCACCCCCTGCTCTAGAGATTGTCCCAGATTTGGGCTGCATTTTGGCTGCATGTTGGGCTGGAGCTTCTCGTGGTTTAGAGGCCTGTCTTGCTCCAACCCCTGCTCTTGAGATTCTCCCGGATGTGTCCGGAATTTTGGCTGCATTTTGGGCTGCAGCTTCCCGTGGTTTGAGGGCTGGCTTGCTCCACCCCCTGCTCTTGAGATTCTCCCGGAGGTGGGCTGCATTTTGGCTGCCATTTGGGCTGGATCTTCTCGTGGTTTGAGGCCTGGCTTGCTCCAACCCCTGCTCTTGAGATTCTCCCGGAGGTGGGCTGGATTTTGGCTGCCTTTTGGGCTGGAGCTTCTCGTGGTTTGAGGCCTAGCTTGCTCCACCCTCTGCTCTTGAGATTCTCCCGCATGTGGGCTGCATTTTGGCTGCCTTTTGGGCTGGAGCTTCTCGAGGTTTGAGGCCTGGTTTGCTCCACCCCCTGCTCTTGAGATTCTCCCGGATGTGGGCTGCATTTTGGCTGCTTTTTGGGCTGGAGCTTCTCTTGGTTTGAGGCCTGGCTTTCTTCACCCCCTGCTCTTGAGATTCTCCCGGATGTGGGCTGCATTTTGGCTGCCTTTTGGGCTGGAGCTTCTCGTGGTTTGAGGCCTGGCTTGCTCCACTCCCTGCTCTTGAGATTCTCCCGCAGGTGGGCTGCATTTTGGCTGCCTTTTGGGCTGGAGCTTCTCGTGGTTTGAGGCCTGCCTTGCTCCACCCCGTGCTCCTGATATTCTCCCGTATTTGGGCTGGATTTTGGCTGCCTTTTGGGCTGGAGCTTCTCGTGGTTTGAGGCCTGGCTTGCTCCAACCCCTGCTCTTGAGATTCTCCCGGATGTGTCTGGAATTTTGGCTGCCTTTTGGGCTGGAGCTTCTCGTGGTTTGAGGCCTGTCTTGCTCCACCCCCTGCTCGTGAGATTCTCCCGGATGTGGGCTGGATTTTGGCTGCATTTTGGGCTGGAGCTTCCCGTGGTTTGAGGCCTGCCTTGCTCCACCCCCTGCTCTTGATATTCTCCCGGAGGTGGGCTGCATTTTGGCTGCCTTTTGGGCTGGAGCTTCTCGAGGTTTGAGGCCTGTCTTGCTCCACCCCCTGCTCTTGAGATTCTCCCGGATGTGGTTAGGATTTTGGCTGCTTTTTGGGCTGGAGCTTCCCGTGGTTTGAGGCCTGCCTTGCTCCACCCCCTGCTCTTGAGATTCTCCCGGATGTGGGCTGCATTTTGGCTGCCTTTTGGGCTGGAGCTTCTCGTGGTTTGAGGCCTGGCTTGCTCCACCCCCTGCTCTTGAGATTCTCCCGGATGTGGTTAGGATTTTGGCTGCTTTTTGGGCTGGAGCTTCTCGTGGTTTGAGGCCTGGCTTGCTCCACCCCCTGCTCTTGAGGTTCTCCCGGATGTGGGCTGCATTTTGGCTGCTTTTTGGGCTGGAGATTCTCGTGGTTTGAGGCCTGGCTTGCTCCACCCCCTGCTCTTGAGATTCTCCCAGAGGTGGGCTGCATGTTTGCTGCCTTTTGGGCTGGAGCTTCTCGTGGTTTGAGGCCTGGCTTGCTCCAGCCCCTGCTCTTGAGATTCTCTGGGAGTTGGGCTGGAATTTGGCTGCATTTTGGGCTTTAGATTTTCGTGGTTTGAGGCCTGGCTTGCTCCACCACCTGCTCTTGAGATTCTCCCGGATGTGGGCTGCATTTTCGCTGCTTTTTGGGCTGGAGCTTCTTGTGGTTTGAAACCTGGATTGCTCCACCCCCTGCTCTTGAGATTCTCCCGCAGGTGGGCTGCATTTTGGCTGCCTTTTGGGCTGGAGCTTCTCGTGGTTTGAGGCCTGGCTTTCTATAGCCCCTGCTCTTGAGATTCTCCTGGATGTGGTCTGCATTTTTGCTGCATTTTGGGCCTTAGCTTTTCGTAGTTTGAGGCCTGGCTTGCTCCAGCCCCTGCTCTTGCGATTCTCCTGGATGTGGTCTGAATTTTTGCTGCCTTTTGGGCCTTAGCTTTTCGTAGTTTGAGGCCTGGCTTGCTCCACCCCCTGCTCTTGAGATTCTCCCGGAGGTGGGCTGGAGTTTGGCTGCATTTTTGCGTTGGAGCTTCTCGTGGTTTGTAGCCTGGCTTGCTCCACCCCCTGCTCTTGATATTCTCCTGGATGTGTTCTGCATTTTGGCTGCCTCTTAAGATGGAGCTTCTCGTGGTTTGAGGCCTGGCTTGCTCCAAACCCTGCTCTTGAGATTCTCCCGGATGTGTCCGGAACTTTGGCTGCCTTTTGGGCTGGATCTTCTCGTGGTTTGAGGCCTGGCTTGCTCCACCCCCTGCTCTTGAGATTGTCCCGGATGTGGGCTGCATTTTGGCTGCCTTTTGGGCTGGAGCTTCTCGTGGTTTGAGGCCTGGCTTGCTCCACCCCCTGCTCTAGAGATTGTCCCAGATTTGGGCTGCATTTTGGCTGCATGTTGGGCTGGAGCTTCTCGTGGTTTGAGGCCTGGCTTGCTCCACCCCCTGCTCTAGAGATTGTCCCAGATTTGGGCTGCATTTTGGCTGCATGTTGGGCTGGAGCTTCTCGTGGTTTAGAGGCCTGTCTTGCTCCAACCCCTGCTCTTGAGATTCTCCCGGATGTGTCCGGAATTTTGGCTGCATTTTGGGCTGGAGCTTCCCGTGGTTTGAGGGCTGGCTTGCTCCACCCCCTGCTCTTGAGATTCTCCCGGAGGTGGGCTGCATTTTGGCTGCCATTTGGGCTGGATCTTCTCGTGGTTTGAGGCCTGGCTTGCTCCAACCCCTGCTCTTGAGATTCTCCCGGAGGTGGGCTGGATTTTGGCTGCCTTTTGGGCTGGAGCTTCTCGTGGTTTGAGGCCTAGCTTGCTCCACCCCCTGCTCTTGAGATTCTCCCGCATGTGGGCTGCATTTTGGCTGCCTTTTGGGCTGGAGCTTCTCGTGGTTTGAGGCCTAGCTTGCTCCACCCCCTGCTCTTGAGATTCTCCCGGATGTGGGCTGCATTTTGGCTGCCTGTTGGGCTGGAGCTTCTCGTGGTTTGAGGCCTGGCTTGCTCCACCCCCTGCTCTTGAGATTCTCCCGGATGTGGGCTGCATTTTGGCTGCCTTTTGGGCTGGAGCTTCTCGTGGTTTGAGGCCTGGCTTGCTCCACCCCCTGCTCTTGAAATTCTCCCGGATGTGGGCTGCATTTTGGCTGCCTGTTGGGCTGGAGCTTCTCGTGGTTTGAGGCCTGGCTTGCTCTAACCCCTGCTCTTGAGATTCTCCCGGATGTGTCCGGAATTTTGGCTGCATTTTGGGCTGGAGCTTCTCGTGGTTTGAGGCCTATCTTGCTCCACCCCCTGCTCTTGAGATTCTCCCGGAGGTGGTTAGGATTTTGGCTGTTTTTTGGGCTGGAGCTTCTCGTGGTTTGAGGCCTGCCTTGCTCCACCCCCTGCTCTTGAGATTCTCCCGGATGTGGGCTGCATTTTGGCTGCTTTTTGGGCTGGAGCTTCTCGTGGTTTGAGGCCTGGCTTGCTCCACCCCCTGCTCTTGAGATTCTCCCAGATGTGGGCTGCATTTTGGCTGCCTTTTGGGCTGGAGCTTCTCGTGGTTTGAGGCCTGGCTTGCTCCAAAACCTGCTCTTGAGATTCTCCCGGATGTGGGCTGCATTTTGGCTGCCTTTTGGGCTGGAGCTTCTCCTGGTTTGAGGCCTGGCTTGCTCCACCCCCTGCTCTTGATATTCTCCCAGATGTGGGCTGCATTTTGGCTGCCTTTTGGGCTGGAGCTTCTCGTGGTTTGAGGCCTGGCTTGCTCCACCCCCTGCTCTTGAGATTCTCCCGGATGTGGGCTGCATTTTGGCTGCCTTTTGGGCTGGAGCTTCTCGTGGTTTGAGGCCTGGCTTGCTCCACCCCCTGCTCTTGAGATTCTCCCGGATGTGGGCTGCATTTTGGCTGCCTGTTGGGCTGGAGCTTCTCGTGGTTTGAGGCCTGGCTTGCTCCACCCCCTGCTCTTGAGATTCTCCCGGATGTGGCCTGCATTTTGGCTGCCCTTTGGGCTGGAGCTTCTCGTGGTTTGAGGCCTGGCTTGCTCCACCCCCTGCTCTTGAAATTCTCCCGGATGTGGCCTGCATTTTGGCTGCCTGTTGGGCTGGAGCTTCTCGTGGTTTGAGGCCTGGCTTGCTCCAACCCCTGCTCTTGAGATTCTCCCGGATGTGTCCGAAATTTTGGCTGCCTTTTGGGCTGGAGCTTCTCGTGGTTTGAGGCCTGGCTTGCTCCACCCCCTGCTCTTGAGATTCTCCCGGATGTGGGCTGCATTTTGGCTGCCTTTTGGGCTGGAGCTTCTCGTGGTTTGAGGCCTGGCTTGCTCCACCCCCTGCTCTTGAGATTCTCCCGGATGTGGGCTGCATTTTGGCTGCTTTTTGGGCTGGAGATTCTCGTGGTTTGAGGCCTGGCTTGCTCCACCCCCTGCTCTTGAGATTCTCCCGGATGTGGTTAGGATTTTGGCTGCTTTTTGGGCTGGAGCTTCTCGTGGTTTGAGGCCTGGCTTGCTCCAAACCCTGCTCTTGAGATTCTCCCGGATGTGGGCTGCATTTTGGCTGCCTTTTGGGCTGGAGCTTCTCGTGGTTTGAGGCCTGGCTTGCTCCACCCCCTGCTCTTGAGATTCTCCCAGATATGGGCTGCATTTTGGCTGCCTTTTGGGCTGGAGCTTCTCGTGGTTTGAGGCCTGGCTTGCTCCACCCCCTGCTCTTGAGATTCTCCCGGATGTGGGCTGCATTTTGGCTGCCTTTTGAGCTGGAGCTTCTCGTGGTTTGTAGCCTGGCTTGCTCCACCCCCTGCTCTTGATATTCTCCTGGATGTGTTCTGCATTTTGGCTGCCTATTGGGATGGAGCTTCTCGTGGTTTGAGGCCTGGCTTGCTCCACCCCCTGCTCTTGAGATTCTCCCGGATGTGGGCTGCATTTTGACTGCATTTTGGGCTGGAGCTTCTCGTGGTTTGAGGCCTGTCTTGCTCCACCCCCTGCTCTTGAGATTTCCCGGATGTGGGCTGCATTTTGGCTGATACTTGGGCTGGAGCTTCTCGTGGTTTGAGGCCTGGCTTGCTCCACCCCCTGCTCTTGATATTCTCCCGGATGTGGGCTGCATTTTGGCTGCCTTTTGAGCTGGAGCTTCTCGTGGTTTGTAGCCTGGCTTGCTCCACCCCCTGCTCTTGATATTCTCCTGGATGTGTTCTGCATTTTGGCTGCCTATTGGGATGGAGCTTCTCGTGGTTTGAGGCCTGGCTTGCTCCACCCCCTGCTCTTCAGATTCTCCCGGATGTGGGCTGCATTTTGGCTGCCTTTTGGGCTGGAGCTTCTCGTGGTTTAGAGGCCTGGCTTGCTCCACCCCCTGCTCTTGAGATTCTCTCGGATGTGGCCTGCATTTTGGCTGCATTTTGGGCTGGAGCTTCTCGTGGTTTGAGGCCTGGCTTGCTCCACCCCCTGCTCTTGAGATTCTCCCGGATGTGATCTGCATTTTGGTTGCGTTTTGGGCTGGAGCTTCTCGTGGTTTGAGGCCTAGCTTGCTCCACTCCCTGCTCTTGATATTCTCCCGGAGTTGGGCTGCATTTTGGCTGCCTTTTGGGCTGGAGCTTCTCGTGGTTTGAGGCCTGGCTTGCTCCACCCCCTGCTCTTGAGATTCTCCTGGATGTGGGCTGCATTTTGGCTGCCTTTTGGGCTGGAGCTTCTCGTGGTTTGAGGCCTGGCTTGCTCCACCCCCTGCTCTTGAGATTCTCCCGGATGTGGGCTGAATTTTCGCTGCATTTTAGGCTGGAGCTTCTCCTGGTTTGAGGCCTGGCTTGCTCCACCCCCTGCTCTTGAGATTCTCCCGGATGTGGGCTGCATTTTGGCTGCCTTTGGGCTGGAGCTTCTCGTGGTTTGAGGCCTGGCTTGCTCCACCCCCTGCTCTTGAGATTCTCCCGGATGTGGGCTGGATTTTGGCTGAATCTTGGGCTGGCGCTTCCCGTGGTTTGAGGTCTGGCTTGCTCCACCCCCTGCTCTTGAGATTCTCCCGGATGTGGGCTGCATTTTGGCTGCCTGTTGGGCTGGAGCTTCTCGTGGTTTGAGGCCTGGTTTGCTCCACCCCCTGCTGTTGATATTCTCGTGGATGTGATCTGCATTTTGGCTGAGTTTTGGGCTGGAGCTTCTCGTGGTTTGAGGCCTGGCTTGCTCCACCCCCTGCTCTTGAGATTCTCCCGGATGTCGGCTGCATTTTGGCTGAAACTTGGGCTGGAGCTTCCCGTGGTTTGAGGCCTGGCTTGCTCCACCCCCTGCTCTTGAGATTCTCCTGGATGTGGGCTGCATTTTGGCTGCTTTTTGGGTTGAAACTTCTCGTAGTTTGAGGCCTGGCTTGCTCCACCCCCTGCTCTTGAGATTCTCCCGGATGTGGGCTGCATTTTGGCTGCCTTTTGGGCTGGAGCTTCTCGTGGTTTGTGGCGTGGCTTGCTCCACCCCCTGCTCTTGGGATTCTCCCGGATGTGGGCTGCATTTTGGCTGCCTTTTGGGTTGAAGCTTCTCATGGTTTGAGGCCTGGCTTGCTCCACCCCCTGCTCTTGAGATTCTCCCGGAGGTGGGCTGGATGTTGACTGCCTTTTGGGCTGGAGCTTCTCGTGGTTTGAGGCCTGGCTTGCTGCACCCCTTGCTCTTGAGATTCTCCCGGATGTGGGCTGGATTTTGGCTGCTTTTGTGCTGGAGCTTCTCGTGGTTTGAGTCCTGGCTTGCTCCACCCCCTGCTCTTGAGATTCTCCCGGATGTGGGCTGCATTTTGGCTGCCTTTTGGGCTGGAACTTCTCGTGGTTTGAGGCCTGGCTTGCTCCACCTCCTGCTCTTGAGATTCTCCCGGATGTGGGCTGCATTTTGGATGATTCTTGGGCTGGAGCTTCCCGTGGTTTGAGGCCTGGCTTGCTCCACCCCCTGCTCTTGAGATTCTCCCGGATGTCAGCTGCATTTTGGCTGCATTTTGGGCTGGAGCTTCCCGTTGTTTGAGGCCTGGCTTGCTCCACCACCTGCTCTTGACATTCTCCCAGATGTGGGCTGCATTTTGGCTGCCTTTTGGGCTGGAGATTCTCGTGGTTTGAGGCCTGGCTTGCTCCACCCCCTGCTCTTGAGATTCTCCCTGATGTGGGCTGCATTTTGGCTGATTCTTTGGCTGGAGCTTCTTGTGGTTTGAGGCCTGGCTTGCTCCACCACCTGCTCTTGAGATTCTCTTGGATGTGGGCTGCATTTTGGCTGCCTTTTGGGCTGGAGCTTCTCGTGGTTTGAGGCCTGGCTTGCTCCACCCCCTGCTCTTGAGATTCTCCCGGATGTGGGCTGCATTTTGGCTGCCTTTTGGGCTGGAGCTTCTCGTGGTTTGTGGCCTGGCTTGCTCCACTCCCTGCTCTTGAGATTCTCCCGGATGTGGGCTGCATTTTGGCTGATTCTTGGGCTGGAGCTTCTCGTGGTTTGAGGCCTGGATTGCTCCACCACCTGCTCTTGAGATTCTCCCGGATGTGGGCTGCATTTTGGCTGCCTTTTGGGCTGGAGCTTCTCGTGGTTTGAGGCCTGGCTTGCTCCACCCCCTGCTCTTGAGATTCTCCCGGATGTGGGCTGCATTTTGGCTGCCTTTTGGGCTGGAGCTTCTCGTGGTTTGAGGCCTGGCTTGCTCCACCCCCTGCTCTTGAGATTCTCCCAGATGTAGGCTGCATTTTGGCTGCCTTTTGGGCTGGAGCTTCTCGAAGTTTGTGGCCTGGCTTGCTCCACCCCCTGCTCTTGAGATTCTCCCCGATGTGGGCTGCATTTTGGCTGCCTATTGGGCTGGAGCTTCTCGTGCTTTGAGGCCTGGTTTGCTCAACCCCTGCTGTTGATATTCTCCTGGATGTGATCTGTATTTTGGTTGCGTTTTGGGCTGGAGCTTCTCGTGGTTTGAGGCCTAGCTTGCTCCACCCCCTGCTCTTGATATTCTCCCGGATGTGGCCTGCATTTTGGCTGCATTTTGGGCTGGAGCTTCTCGTGGTTTGAAGCCTGGCTTGCTAAACCCCCTGCTCTTGAGATTCTCCCGGATGTCGGCTGGATTTTGGCTGCCTTTTGGGCTGGAGCTTCCCGTGATTTTAGGCCTGCCTTGCTCCACCCCCTGCTCTTGAGATTCTCCCGGATGTGGGCTGCATTTTGGCTGCATTTTGGGCTGGAGCTTCTCGTGGTTTGAAGCCTGGCTTGCTCCAACCACTGCTCTTGAGATTCTCCCGGAGGTGGGCTGCATTTTGGCTGCCTTTTGGGCTGGAGCTTCTCGTGGTTTGAGGCCTGGCTTGCTCCACCTCCTGCTCTTGAGATTCTCCCGGATGTGGGCTGGATTTTGGCTGCCTTTTGGGCTGGAGCTTCTCGTGGTTTGAGGCCTGGCTTGCTCCACCCCCTGCTCTTGAGATTCTCCCGGATGTGGGCTGCATTTTGGCTGGCTTTTGGGCTGGAGCTTCTCGTGCTTTGAGGCCTGGTTTGCTCAACCCCTGCTGTTGATATTCTCCTGGATGTGATCTGAATTTTGGTTGCGTTTTGGGCTGGAGCTTCTCGTGGTTTGATGCCTAGCTTGCTCTACCCCCTGCTCTTGATATTCTCCCGGACGTGGTCTGCATTTTGGCTGCCTTTTGGGCTGGAGCTTCTCGTGGTTTGAAGCCTGGCTTGCTCCACCCCCTGCTCTTGAGATTCTCCCGGAGGTGGGCTGCATTTTGGCTGCCTTTTGGGCTGGAGCTTCTCGTGGTTTGAGGCCTGGCTTGCTCCACCCCCTGCTCTTGAGATTCTCCCGGATGTGGCCTGCATTTTGGCTGCATTTTGGGCTGGAGCTTCTCGTGGTTTGAGGCCTGGCTTGCTCCACCCCCTGCTCTTGAGATTCTCCCGGCTGTGGGCTGGATTTTGGCTGAATCTTGGGCTGGAGCTTCCCGTGGTTTGAGGTCTGGCTTGCTCCACCCCCTGCTCTTGAGATTCTTCCAGATGTGGGCTGCATTTTGGCTGCCTGTTGGGCTGGAGCTTCTCGTGGTTTGAGGCCTGGTTTGCTCCACCCCCTGCTGTTGATATTCTCCTGGATGTGATCTGCATTTTGGCTGAGTTTTGGGCTGGAGCTTCTCGTGGTTTGAGGCCTGGCTTGCTCCACCCCCTGCTCTTGAGATTCTCCCGGATGTCGGCTGCATTTTGGCTGAAACTTGGGCTGGAGCTTCCCGTGGTTTGAGGCCTGGCTTGCTCCACCCCCTGCTCTTGAGATTCTCCTGGATGTGGGCTGCATTTTGGCTGCTTTTTGGGTTGAAGCTTCTCGTAGTTTGAGGCCTGGCTTGCTCCACCCCCTGCTCTTGAGATTCTCCCTGATGTGGGCTGCATTTTGGCTGATTCTTTGGCTGGAGCTTCTTGTGGTTTGAGGCCTGGCTTGCTCCACCACCTGCTCTTGAGATTCTCTTGGATGTGGGCTGCATTTTGGCTGCCTTTTGGGCTGGAGCTTCTCGTGGTTTGAGGCCTGGCTTGCTCCACCCCCTGCTCTTGAGATTCTCCCGGATGTGGGCTGCATTTTGGCTGCCTTTTGGGCTGGAGCTTCTCGTGGTTTGTGGCCTGGCTTGCTCCACTCCCTGCTCTTGAGATTCTCCCGGATGTGGGCTGCATTTTGGCTGATTCTTGGGCTGGAGCTTCTCGTGGTTTGAGGCCTGGATTGCTCCACCACCTGCTCTTGAGATTCTCCCGGATGTGGGCTGCATTTTGGCTGCCTTTTGGGCTGGAGCTTCTCGTGGTTTGAGGCCTGGCTTGCTCCACCCCCTGCTCTTGAGATTCTCCCGGATGTGGGCTGCATTTTGGCTGCCTTTTGGGCTGGAGCTTCTCGTGGTTTGAGGCCTGGCTTGCTCCACCCCCTGCTCTTGAGATTCTCCCAGATGTAGGCTGCATTTTGGCTGCCTTTTGGGCTGGAGCTTCTCGAAGTTTGTGGCCTGGCTTGCTCCACCCCCTGCTCTTGAGATTCTCCCCGATGTGGGCTGCATTTTGGCTGCCTATTGGGCTGGAGCTTCTCGTGCTTTGAGGCCTGGTTTGCTCAACCCCTGCTGTTGATATTCTCCTGGATGTGATCTGTATTTTGGTTGCGTTTTGGGCTGGAGCTTCTCGTGGTTTGAGGCCTAGCTTGCTCCACCCCCTGCTCTTGATATTCTCCCGGATGTGGCCTGCATTTTGGCTGCATTTTGGGCTGGAGCTTCTCGTGGTTTGAAGCCTGGCTTGCTAAACCCCCTGCTCTTGAGATTCTCCCGGATGTCGGCTGGATTTTGGCTGCCTTTTGGGCTGGAGCTTCCCGTGATTTTAGGCCTGCCTTGCTCCACCCCCTGCTCTTGAGATTCTCCCGGATGTGGGCTGCATTTTGGCTGCATTTTGGGCTGGAGCTTCTCGTGGTTTGAAGCCTGGCTTGCTCCAACCACTGCTCTTGAGATTCTCCCGGAGGTGGGCTGCATTTTGGCTGCCTTTTGGGCTGGAGCTTCTCGTGGTTTGAGGCCTGGCTTGCTCCACCTCCTGCTCTTGAGATTCTCCCGGATGTGGGCTGGATTTTGGCTGCCTTTTGGGCTGGAGCTTCTCGTGGTTTGAGGCCTGGCTTGCTCCACCCCCTGCTCTTGAGATTCTCCCGGATGTGGGCTGCATTTTGGCTGGCTTTTGGGCTGGAGCTTCTCGTGCTTTGAGGCCTGGTTTGCTCAACCCCTGCTGTTGATATTCTCCTGGATGTGATCTGAATTTTGGTTGCGTTTTGGGCTGGAGCTTCTCGTGGTTTGATGCCTAGCTTGCTCTACCCCCTGCTCTTGATATTCTCCCGGACGTGGTCTGCATTTTGGCTGCCTTTTGGGCTGGAGCTTCTCGTGGTTTGAAGCCTGGCTTGCTCCACCCCCTGCTCTTGAGATTCTCCCGGAGGTGGGCTGCATTTTGGCTGCCTTTTGGGCTGGAGCTTCTCGTGGTTTGAGGCCTGGCTTGCTCCACCCCCTGCTCTTGAGATTCTCCCGGATGTGGCCTGCATTTTGGCTGCCTTTTGGGCTGGAGCTTCTCGTGGTTTGAGGCCTGGCTTGCTCCACCCCCTGCTCTTGAGATTCTCCCGGCTGTGGGCTGGATTTTGGCTGAATCTTGGGCTGGAGCTTCCCGTGGTTTGAGGTCTGGCTTGCTCCACCCCCTGCTCTTGAGATTCTTCCAGATGTGGGCTGCATTTTGGCTGCCTGTTGGGCTGGAGCTTCTCGTGGTTTGAGGCCTGGTTTGCTCCACCCCCTGCTGTTGATATTCTCCTGGATGTGATCTGCATTTTGGCTGAGTTTTGGGCTGGAGCTTCTCGTGGTTTGAGGCCTGGCTTGCTCCACCCCCTGCTCTTGAGATTCTCCCGGATGTCGGCTGCATTTTGGCTGAAACTTGGGCTGGAGCTTCTCGTGGTTTGAGGCCTGGCTTGCTCCACCCCCTGCTCTTGAGATTCTCCTGGATGTGGGCTGCATTTTGGCTGCTTTTTGGGTTGAAGCTTCTCGTAGTTTGAGGCCTGGCTTGCTCCACCCCCTGCTCTTGAGATTCTCCCGGATGTGGGCTGCATTTTGGCTGCCTTTTGGGCTGGAGCTTCTCGTGGTTTGTGGCGTGGCTTGCTCCACCCCCTGCTCTTGGGATTCTCCCGGATGTGGGCTGCATTTTGGCTGCCTTTTGGGTTGAAGCTTCTCATGGTTTGAGGCCTGGCTTGCTCCACCCCCTGCTCTTGAGATTCTCCCGGAGGTGGGCTGGATGTTGACTGCCTTTTGGGCTGGAGCTTCTCGTGGTTTGAGGCCTGGCTTGCTGCACCCCTTGCACTTGAGATTCTCCCGGATGTGGGCTGGATTTTGGCTGCTTTTGGGCTGGAGCTTCTCGTGGTTTGAGTCCTGGCTTGCTCCACCCCCTGCTCTTGAGATTCTCCCGGATGTGGGCTGCATTTTGGCTGCCTTTTGGGCTGGAACTTCTCGTGGTTTGAGGCCTGGCTTGCTCCACCTCCTGCTCTTGAGATTCTCCCGGATGTGGGCTGCATTTTGGATGATTCTTGGGCTGGAGCTTCCCGTGGTTTGAGGCCTGGCTTGCTCCACCCCCTGCTCTTGAGATTCTCCCGGATGTGGGCTGCATTTTGGCTGCCTTTTGGGCTGGAGCTTCTCGTGGTTTGAGGCCTGGCTTGCTCCACCCCCTGCTCTTGAGATTCTCCCGGATGTGGCCTGCATTTTGGCTGCCTTTTGGGCTGGAGCTTCTCGTGGTTTGAGGCCTGGCTTGCTCCACCCCCTGCTCTTGAGATTCTCCCGGCTGTGGGCTGGATTTTGGCTGAATCTTGGGCTGGAGCTTCCCGTGGTTTGAGGTCTGGCTTGCTCCACCCCCTGCTCTTGAGATTCTTCCAGATGTGGGCTGCATTTTGGCTGCCTGTTGGGCTGGAGCTTCTCGTGGTTTGAGGCCTGGTTTGCTCCACCCCCTGCTGTTGATATTCTCCTGGATGTGATCTGCATTTTGGCTGAGTTTTGGGCTGGAGCTTCTCGTGGTTTGAGGCCTGGCTTGCTCCACCCCCTGCTCTTGAGATTCTCCCGGATGTCGGCTGCATTTTGGCTGAAACTTGGGCTGGAGCTTCCCGTGGTTTGAGGCCTGGCTTGCTCCACCCCCTGCTCTTGAGATTCTCCTGGATGTGGGCTGCATTTTGGCTGCTTTTTGGGTTGAAGCTTCTCGTAGTTTGAGGCCTGGCTTGCTCCACCCCCTGCTCTTGAGATTCTCCCGGATGTGGGCTGCATTTTGGCTGCCTTTTGGGCTGGAGCTTCTCGTGGTTTGTGGCGTGGCTTGCTCCACCCCCTGCTCTTGGGATTCTCCCGGATGTGGGCTGCATTTTGGCTGCCTTTTGGGTTGAAGCTTCTCATGGTTTGAGGCCTGGCTTGCTCCACCCCCTGCTCTTGAGATTCTCCCGGAGGTGGGCTGGATGTTGACTGCCTTTTGGGCTGGAGCTTCTCGTGGTTTGAGGCCTGGCTTGCTGCACCCCTTGCTCTTGAGATTCTCCCGGATGTGGGCTGGATTTTGGCTGCTTTTGGGCTGGAGCTTCTCGTGGTTTGAGGCCTGGCTTGCTCCACCCCCTGCTCTTGAGATTCTCCCGGATGTGGGCTGCATTTTGGCTGCCTTTTGGGCTGGAGCTTCTCGTGGTTTGTGGCCTGGCTTGCTCCACTCCCTGCTCTTGAGATTCTCCCGGATGTGGGCTGCATTTTGGCTGATTCTTGGGCTGGAGCTTCTCGTGGTTTGAGGCCTGGATTGCTCCACCACCTGCTCTTGAGATTCTCCTGGATGTGGGCTGCATTTTGGCTGCCTTTTGGGCTGGAGCTTCTCGTGGTTTGAGGCCTGGCTTGCTCCACCCCCTGCTCTTGAGATTCTCCCGGATGTGGGCTGCATTTTGGCTGCCTTTTGGGCTGGAGCTTCTCGTGGCTTGAGGCCTGGCTTGCTCCACCCCCTGCTCTTGAGATTCTCCCGGATGTAGGCTGCATTTTGGCTGCCTTTTGGGCTGGAGCTTCTCGAAGTTTGTGGCCTGGCTTGCTCCACCCCCTGCTCTTGAGATTCTCCCCGATGTGGGCTGCATTTTGGCTGCCTATTGGGCTGGAGCTTCTCGTGGTTTGAGGCCTGGCTTGCTCCACCTCCTGCTCTTGAGATTCTCCCGGATGTGGGCTGCATTTTGGATGATTCTTGGGCTGGAGCTTCTCGTGGTTTGAGGCCTGGCTTGTTCCACCCCCTGCTCTTGAGATTCTCCCAGAGGTGGGCTGCATTTTGGCTGCCTTTTGGGCTGGAGCTTCTCGTGCTTTGAGGCCTGGTTTGCTCAACCCCTGCTGTTGATATTCTCCTGGATGTGATCTGTATTTTGGTTGCGTTTTGGGCTGGAGCTTCTCGTGGTTTGAGGCCTAGCTTGCTCCACCCCCTGCTCTTGAGATTCTCCCGGATGTGGCCTGCATTTTGGCTGCATTTTGGGCTGGAGCTTCTCGTGGTTTGAAGCCTGGCTTGCTCCACCCCCTGCTCTTGAGATTCTCCCGGATGTCGGCTGGATTTTGGCTGCCTTTTGGGCTGGAGCTTCCCGTGATTTTAGGCCTGCCTTGCTCCACCCCCTGCTCTTGAGATTCTCCCGGATGTGGGCTGCATTTTGGCTGCATTTTGGGCTGGAGCTTCTCGTGGTTTGAAGCCTGGCTTGCTCCAACCACTGCTCTTGAGATTCTCCCGGAGGTGGGCTGCATTTTGGCTGCCTTTTGGGCTGGAGCTTCTCGTGGTTTGAGGCCTGGCTTGCTCCACCCCCTGCTCTTGAGATTCTCCCGGATGTGGCCTGCATTTTGGCTGCCTTTTGGGCTGGAGCTTCTCGTGGTTTGAGGCCTGGCTTGCTCCACCCCCTGCTCTTGAGATTCTCCCGGATGTGGGCTGCATTTTGGCTGGCTTTTGGGCTGGAGCTTCTCGTGCTTTGAGGCCTGGTTTGCTCAACCCCTGCTGTTGATATTCTCCTGGATGTGATCTGCATTTTGGTTGCGTTTTGGGCTGGAGCTTCTCGTGGTTTGATGCCTAGCTTGCTCTACCCCCTGCTCTTGATATTCTCCCGGACGTGGTCTGCATTTTGGCTGCCTTTTGGGCTGGAGCTTCTCGTGGTTTGAAGCCTGGCTTGCTCCACCCCCTGCTCTTGAGATTCTCCCGGAGGTGGGCTGCATTTTGGCTGCCTTTTGGGCTGGAGCTTCTCGTGGTTTGAGGCCTGGCTTGCTCCACCCCCTGCTCTTGAGATTCTCCCGGATGTGGCCTGCATTTTGGCTGCCTTTTGGGCTGGAGCTTCTCGTGGTTTGAGGCCTGGCTTGCTCCACCCCCTGCTCTTGAGATTCTCCCGGATGTGGGCTGCATTTTGGCTGGATTTTGGGCTGGAGCTTCCCGTGGTTTGAGGCCTGGCTTGCTCCACCCCCTGCTCTTGAGATTCTCCCGGATGTGGGCTGCATTTTGGCTGCCTTTTGGGCTGGAGATTCTCGTGGTTTGAGGCCTGGCTTGCTCCACCCCCTGCTCTTGAGATTCTTCCAGATGTGGTCTGGATTTTGGCTGCCTTTTGGGCTGGAGCTTCTCGTGGTTTGTGGCCTGGCTTGCTCCACCCCCTGCTCTTGAGATTCTCCCCGATGTGGGCTGCATTTTGGCTGCCTGTTGGGCTGGAGCTTCTCGTGGTTTGAGGCCTGGCTTGCTCCACCATCTGCTCTTGAGATTCTCCCGGATGTGGGCTGCATTTTGGCTGCCTTTTGGGCTGGAGCTTCTCGTGGTTTGAGGCCTGGCTTGCTCCACCCCCTGCTCTTGAGATTCTCCCGGATGTAGGCTGCATTTTGGCTGCCTTTTGGGCTGGAGCTTCCCGTGGCTTGAGGCCTGGCTTGCTCCACCCCCTGCTCTTGAGATTCTCCCGGATGTAGGCTGCATTTTGGCTGCCTTTTGGGCTGGAGCTTCTCGAAGTTTGTGGCCTGGCTTGCTCCACCCCCTGCTCTTGAGATTCTCCCCGAAGTGGGCTGCATTTTGGCTGCCTATTGGGCTGGAGCTTCTCGTGGTTTGAGGCCTGGCTTGCTCCACCTCCTGCTCTTGAGATTCTCCCGGATGTGGGCTGCATTTTGGATGATTCTTGGGCTGGAGCTTCTCATGGTTTGAGGCCTGGCTTGTTAGACCCCCTGCTCTTGAGATTCTCCCGGATGTGGGCTGCATTTTGGCTGCCTTTTGGGCTGGAGCTTCTCGTGCTTTGAGGCCTGGTTTGCTCAACCCCTGCTGTTGATATTCTCCTGGATGTGATCTGTATTTTGGTTGCGTTTTGGGCTGGAGCTTCTCGTGGTTTGAGGCCTAGCTTGCTCCACCCCCTGCTCTTGATATTCTCCCGGACGTGGGCTGCATTTTGGCTGCCTTTTGGGCTGGAGCTTCTCGTGGTTTGAAGCCTGGCTTGCTCCACCCACTGCTCTTGAGATTCTCCCGGATGTCGGCTGGATTTTGGCTGCCTTTTGGGCTGGAGCTTCCCGTGGTTTTAGGCCTGCCTTGCTCCACCCCCTGCTCTTGAGATTCTCCCGGATGTGGGCTGCATTTTGGCTGCATTTTGGGCTGGAGCTTCTCGTGGTTTGAAGCCTGGCTTGCTCCAACCACTGCTCTTGAGATTCTCCCGGAGGTGGGCTGCATTTTGGCTGCCTTTTGGGCTGGAGCTTCTCGTGGTTTGAGGCCTGGCTTGCTCCACCCCCTGCTCTTGAGATTCTCCCGGATGTGGCCTGCATTTTGGCTGCCTTTTGGGCTGGAGCTTCTCGTGGTTTGAGGCCTGGCTTGCTCCACCCCCTGCTCTTGAGATTCTCCCGGATGTGGGCTGCATTTTGGCTGCCTTTTGGGCTGGAGCTTCTCGTGGTTTGAGGCCTAGCTTGCTCTACCCCCTGCTCTTGATATTCTCCCGGACGTGGGCTGCATTTTGGCTGCCTTTTGGGCTGGAGCTTCTCGTGGTTTGAAGCCTGGCTTGCTCCACCCACTGCTCTTGATATTCTCCCGGATGTGGGCTGCATTTTGGCTGCCTTTTGGGCTGGAGCTTCTCGTGGTTTGTGGCCTGGCTTGCTCCACCCCCTGCTCTTGAGATTCTCCCGGATGTGGGCTGCATTTTGGATGATTCTTGGGCTGGAGCTTCCCGTGGTTTGAGGCCTGGCTTGCTCCACCCCCTGCTCTTGAGATTCTCCCGGATGTCGGCTGCATTTTGGCTGCCTTTTGGGCTGGAGCTTCCCGTGGTTTCAGGCCTGGCTTGCTCCACCCCCTGCTCTTGAGATTCTCCCGGATGTGGGCTGCATTTTGGCTGCCTGTTGGACTGGAGCTTCTCGTGCTTTGAGGCCTGGCTTGCTCCACCCCCTGCTCTTGAGATTCTCCGGGATGTGGGCTGCATTTTGGCTGCATTTTGGGCTGGAGCTTCTCGTGGTTTGAGGCCTGGCTTGCTCCACCCCCTGCTCTTGAGATTCTCCCGGATGTGGGCTGCATTTTGGCTGTCTTTTGGGCTGGAGCTTCTCGTGGTTTGAGGCCTGGCTTGCCCCACCCCCTGCTCTTGAGATTCTCCCGGATGTGGGCTGCATTTTGGCTGCCTGTTGGGCTGGAGCTTCTCGTGGTTTGAGGCCTGGCTTCCCCACTCCCTGCTCTTGAGATTCTCCCGGAGGTGGGCTGGATTTTGGCAGACTTTTGGGCTGGAGCTTCTCGTGGTTTGAGGCCTGGCTTGCTCCACCCCCTGCTCTTGATATTCCCCCGGATGTGGGCTGCATTTTGGCTGCATTTTGGGCTGGAGCTTCTCGTGGTTTGAGGCCTGGCTTGCTCCACCCCCTGCTCTTGAGATTCTCCCGGATGTGGGCTGCATTTTGGCTGCCTTTTGGGATGGAGGTTATCGTGGTTTGAGGCCTGGCTTGCTCCACCCCCTGCTCTTGAGATTCTCCCGGATGTGGGCTGCATTTTGGCTGCCTGTTGGGCTGGAGCTTCTCGTGGTTTGAGGCCTGGCTTGCTCCACCCCCTGCTCTTGAGATTCTCCCGGATGTGGGCTGCATTTTGGCTGCCTTTTGGGCTGGAGCTTCTCGTGGTTTGAGGCCTAGCTTGCTCTACCCCCTGCTCTTGATATTCTCCCGGACGTGGGCTGCATTTTGGCTGCCTTTTGGGCTGGAGCTTCTCGTGGTTTGAAGCCTGGCTTGCTCCACCCACTGCTCTTGAGATTCTCCCGGAGGTGGGCTGCATTTTGGCTGCCTTTTGGGCTGGAGCTTCTCGTGGTTTGTGGCCTGGCTTGCTCCACCCCCTGCTCTTGAGATTCTCCCGGATGTGGGCTGCATTTTGGATGATTCTTGGGCTGGAGCTTCCCGTGGTTTGAGGCCTGGCTTGCTCCACCCCCTGCTCTTGAGATTCTCCCGGATGTCGGCTGCATTTTGGCTGCCTTTTGGGCTGGAGCTTCCCGTGGTTTCAGGCCTGGCTTGCTCCACCCCCTGCTCTTGAGATTCTCCCGGATGTGGGCTGCATTTTGGCTGCCTGTTGGACTGGAGCTTCTCGTGGTTTGAGGCCTGGCTTGCTCCACCCCCTGCTCTTGAGATTCTCCGGGATGTGGGCTGCATTTTGGCTGCATTTTGGGCTGGAGCTTCTCGTGGTTTGAGGCCTGGCTTGCTCCACCCCCTGCTCTTGAGATTCTCCCGGATGTGGGCTGCATTTTGGCTGTCTTTTGGGCTGGAGCTTCTCGTGGTTTGAGGCCTGGCTTGCCCCACCCCCTGCTCTTGAGATTCTCCCGGATGTGGGCTGCATTTTGGCTGCCTGTTGGGCTGGAGCTTCTCGTGGTTTGAGGCCTGGCTTCCCCACTCCCTGCTCTTGAGATTCTCCCGGAGGTGGGCTGGATTTTGGCTGACTTTTGGGCTGGAGCTTCTCGTGGTTTGAGGCCTGGCTTGCTCCACCCCCTGCTCTTGATATTCCCCCGGATGTGGGCTGCATTTTGGCTGCATTTTGGGCTGGAGCTTCTCGTGGTTTGAGGCCTGGCTTGCTCCACCCCCTGCTCTTGAGATTCTCCCGGATGTGGGCTGCATTTTGGCTGCCTTTTGGGATGGAGGTTATCGTGGTTTGAGGCCTGGCTTGCTCCACCCCCTGCTCTTGAGATTCTCCCGGATGTGGGCTGCATTTTGGCTGCCTGTTGGGCTGGAGCTTCTCGTGGTTTGAGGCCTGGCTTGCTCCACCCCCTGCTCTTGAGATTCTCCCGGATGTGGGCTGCATTTTGGCTGCCTTTTGGGCTGGAGCTTCTCGTGGTTTGAGGCCTAGCTTGCTCTACCCCCTGCTCTTGATATTCTCCCGGACGTGGGCTGCATTTTGGCTGCCTTTTGGGCTGGAGCTTCTCGTGGTTTGAAGCCTGGCTTGCTCCACCCACTGCTCTTGAGATTCTCCCGGAGGTGGGCTGCATTTTGGCTGCCTTTTGGGCTGGAGCTTCTCGTGGTTTGTGGCCTGGCTTGCTCCACCCCCTGCTCTTGAGATTCTCCCGGATGTGGGCTGCATTTTGGATGATTCTTGGGCTGGAGCTTCCCGTGGTTTGAGGCCTGGCTTGCTCCACCCCCTGCTCTTGAGATTCTCCCGGATGTCGGCTGCATTTTGGCTGCCTTTTGGGCTGGAGCTTCCCGTGGTTTCAGGCCTGGCTTGCTCCACCCCCTGCTCTTGAGATTCTCCCGGATGTGGGCTGCATTTTGGCTGCCTGTTGGACTGGAGCTTCTCGTGGTTTGAGGCCTGGCTTGCTCCACCCCCTGCTCTTGAGATTCTCCCGGATGTGGGCTGCATTTTGGCTGCATTTTGGGCTGGAGCTTCTCGTGGTTTGAGGCCTGGCTTGCTCCACCCCCTGCTCTTGAGATTCTCCCGGATGTGGGCTGCATTTTGGCTGTCTTTTGGGCTGGAAATTCTCGTGGTTTGAGGCCTGGCTTGCCCCACCCCCTGCTCTTGAGATTCTCCCGGATGTGGGCTGCATTTTGGCTGCCTGTTAGGCTGGACCTTCTCGTGGTTTGAGGCCTGGCTTCCTCCACCCCCTGCTCTTGAGATTCTCCCGGATGTGGGCTGGATTTTGGCTGCCTTTTGGGCTGGAGCTTCTCGTGGTTTGAGGCCTGGCTTGCTCCACCCCCTGCTCTTGATATTCCCCCGGATGTGGGCTGCATTTTGGCTGCATTTTGGGATGGAGCTTCTCGTGGTTTGAGGCCTGGCTTGCTCCACCCCCTGCTCTTGAGATTCTCCCGGATGTGGGCTGCATTTTGGCTGCCTTTTGGGCTGGAGCTTCTCGTGGTTTGAGGCCTGGCTTGCTCCACCCCCTGCTCTTGAGATTCTCCCGGATGTGGGCTGCATTTTGGCTGCCTGTTGGGCTGGAGCTTCTCGTGGTTTGAGGCCTGGCTTGCTCCACCCCCTGCTCTTGAGATTCTCCCGGATGTGGGCTGCATTTTGGCTGCCTTTTGGGCTGGAGCTTCTCGTGGTTTGAGGCCTGGCTTGCTCCACCCCCTGCTCTTGAGATTCTCACGGATGTGGGCTGCATTTTGGCTGCCTGTTGGGCTGCAGCTTCTCGTGGTTTGAGGCCTGGCTTGCCCCACCCCCTGCTCTTGAGATTCTCCCGGATGTGGGCTGCATTTTGGCTGCCTTTTGGGCTGGAGCTTCTCGTGGTTTGAGGCCTGGCTTGCTCCACCCCCTGCTCTTGAGATTCTCCCGGATGTGGGCTGGATTTTGGCTCCCTTTTGGGCTGGAGCTTCTCAAGGTTTGAGGCCTGGCTTGCTCCACCCCCTGCTCTTGATATGCTCCTTTGGATGTGGGCTGCATTTTGGCTGCCTTTTGGGCTGGAGCTTCTCGTGGTTTGAGGCCTGGCTTGCTCCACCCCCTGCTCTTGAGATTCTCCCGGATGTGGGCTGCATTTTGGCTGCCTTTTGGGCTGGAGCTTCTCGTGGTTTGAGGCCTGGCTTGCTCCAACCCCTGCTCTTGAGATTCTCCCGGATGTGGGCTGGATTTTGGCTGCCTTTTGGGCTGGAGCTTCTCGTGGTTTGAGGCCTGGCTTGCTCCACCACCTGCTCTTGAGATTCTCCCGGATGTGGGCTGCATTTTGGCTGATTCTTTGGTTAGAGCTTCTTGTGGTTTGAGGCCTGGCTTGCTCCACCACCTGCTCTTGAGATTCTCCCGGATGTGGGCTGCATTTTGGCTGCCTTTTGGGCTGGAGCTTCTCGTGGTTTGAGGCCTGGCTTGCTCCACCCCCTGCTCTTGATATTGTCCCGCATGTGGGCTGCATTTTGGCTGCCTTTTGGTATGGAGGTTATCGTGGTTTGAGGCCTGGCTTGCTCCACCCCCTGCTCTTGAGATTCTCCTGGATGTGGGCTGCATTTTGGCTGCCTGTTGGGCTGGAGCTTCTCGTGGTTTGAGGCCTGGCTTGCTCCACCCCCTGCTCTTGAGATTCTCCCGGATGTGGGCTGGATTTTGGCTGCATTTTGGGCTGGAGCTTCTCGTGGTTTGAGGCCTGGCTTGCTCCACCCCGTGCTCTTGAGATTCTCCCGGATGTGGGCTGCATTTTGGCTGCCTTTTGGGCTGGAAATTCTCGTGGTTTGAGGCCTGGCTTGCCCCACCCCCTGCTCTTGAGATTCTCCCGGATGTGGGCTGCATTTTGGCTGCCTGTTGGGCTGGACCTTCTCGTGGTTTGAGGCCTGGCTTGCCCCACCCCCTGCTCTTGAGATTCTCCCGGAGGTGGGCTGCATTTTGGCTGCCTTTTGGGCTGGAGCTTCTCGTGGTTTGAGGCCTGGCTTGCTCCACCACCTGCTCTTGATATTCCCCCGGATGTGGGCTGCAATTTGTCTGCATTTTGGGCTGGAGATTCTCGTGGTTTGAGGCCTGGCTTGCTCCACCCCCTGCTCTTGAGATTCTCCCGGATGTGGGCTGCATTTTGGCTGCCTTTTGGGCTGGAGCTTCTCGAGGTTTGAGGCCTGCCTTGCTCCACCCCCTGCTCTTGAGGTTCTCCGCGAAGTGGGCTGCATTTTGGCTGCCTTTTGGGCTGAAGCTTCTCGAGGTTTGAGGCCTGCCTTGCTCCACCCCCTGCTCTTGAGGTTCTCCGCGAAGTGGGCTGCATTTTGGCTGCCTTTTGGGCTGAAGCTTCTCGTGGTTTGAGGCCTGGCTTGCTCCACCCCCTGCTCTTGAGATTCTCCCGCAGTTGGGCTGCATTTTGGCTGACTTTGGGCTGGAGCTTCTCGTGGTTTGAGGCCTGGCTTGCTCCACCCCCTGCTCTTGAGATTCTCCCGGATGTGGGCTGCATTTTGGCTGCATTTTGGGCTGGAGCTTCTCATGGTTTGAGGCCTGGCTTTCTCCACCCCCTGCTCTTGAGATTCTCTCGGATGTGGGCTGAATTTTGGCTGCCTTTTGGGCTGGAGCTTCTCGTGCTTTGAGGCCTGGCTTGCTCCACCCCCTGCTCTTGATATTCTCCCGGATGTGAGCTGCATTTTGGCTGATTCTTGGGCTGGAGCTTCCCGTGGTTTGAGGCCTGGCTTGCTCCACCCCCTGCTCTTGAGATTCTCCCGGATGTGGGCTGCATTTTGGCTGCATTTTGGGCTGGAGCTTCTCGTGGTTTGAGGCCTGGCTTGCTCCACCCCCTGCTCTTGAGTTTCTCCCGGATGTGGGCTGGATTTTGGCTGCCTTTTGGGCTGGAGCTTCTCGTGGTTTGAGGCCTGGCTTGCTCCACCCCCTGCTCTTGAGATTCTCCCGGATGTGGGCTGCATTTTGGCTGCCTTTTGGGCTGGAGCTTCTCGTGGTTTGAGGCCTGGCTTGCTCCACCCCCTGCTCTTGAGATTCTCCGCGAAGTGGGCTGCATTTTGGCTGCCTTTTGGGCTGAAGCTTCTCGTGGTTTGAGGCCTGGCTTGCTCCACCCCCTGCTCTTGAGATTCTCCGGGATGTGGGCTGCATTTTCGCTGCATTTTGGGCTGGAGCTTCTTGTGTTTTGAGGCCTGGCTTGCTCCACCCCCTGCTCTTGAGATTCTCCCGGATGTGGGCTGCATTTTGGCTGATTCTTTGGCTGGAGCTTCTCGTGGTTTGAGGCCTAGCTTGCTCCACCCCCTGCTCTTGAGATTCTCCCGGATGTGGGCTGCATTTTGGCTCCCTTTTGTGCTGGAGCTTCTCAAGGTTTGAGGCCTGGCTTGCTCCAGCCCCTGCTCTTGAGATTCTCCCGGATGTGGGCTGCATTTTGGCTGCCTTTTGGGCTGGAGCTTCTCGTGGTTTGAGGCCTGGCTTGCTCCACCCCCTGCTCTTGATATTCCCCCGGATGTGGGCTGCATTTTGGCTGCCTTTTGGGCTGGAGCTTCTCGTGGTTTGAGGCCTGGCTTGCTCCACCCCCTGCTCTTGAGATTCTCCCGGATGTGGGCTGCATTTTGGCTGCCTTTTGGGATGGAGGTTATCGTGGTTTGAGGCCTGGCTTGCTCCACCCCCTGCTCTTGAGATTCTCCCGGATGTGGGCTGCATTTTGGCTGCCTTTTGGGCTGGAGCTTCTCGTGGTTTGAGGCCTGGCTTGCTCCACCCCCTGCTCTTGAGATTCTCCCGGATGTGGGCTGCATTTTGGCTGCCTTTTGGGCTGGAGCTTCTCGTGGTTTGAGGCCTGGCTTGCTCCATCCCCTGCTCTTGAGATTCTCCCGGATGTGGGCTGCATTTTGGCTGCCTTTTGGGCTGGAAATTCTCGTGGTTTGAGGCCTGGCTTGCCCCACCCCCTGCTCTTGAGATTCTCCCGGATGTGGGCTGCATTTTGGCTGCCTGTTGGGCTGCAGCTTCTCGTGGTTTGAGGCCTGGCTTGCCCCACCCCCTGCTCTTGAGATTCTCCCAGTTGTGGGCTGGATTTTGGCTGCCTTTTGGGCTGGAGATTCTCGTGGTTTGAGGCCTGGCTTGCTCCACCCCCTGCTCTTGAGATTCTTCCAGATGTGGTCAGGATTTTGGCTGCCTTTTGGGCTGGAGCTTCTCGTGGTTTGAGGCCTGGCTTGCTCCACCCCCTGCTCTTGAGATTCTCCCCGATGTGGGCTGCATTTTGGCTGCCTTTTGGGTTGAAGCTTCTCGTGGTTTGAGGCCTGGCTTGCTCCACCCCCTGCTCTTGATATTCTCCTGGATGTGGGCTGCATTTTGGCTGCCTATTGGGCTGGAGCTTCTCGTGGTTTGAGGCCTGGCTTGCTCCACCCCCTGCTCTTGAGATTCTCCCGGATGTGGGCTGCATTTTGGCTGCATTTTGGGCTGGAGCTTCTCGTGGTTTGAGGCCTGGCTTGCTCCACCCCGTGCTCTTGGGATTCTCCCGGATGTGGGCTGGATTTTGGCTGCCTTTTGGGCTGGAAATTCTTGTGGTTTGAGGCCTGGCTTCCCCACCCCCTGCTCTTGAGATTCTCCCGGATGTGGGCTGCATTTTGGCTGCCTGTTGGGCTGGAGCTTCTCGTGGTTTGAGGCCTGGCTTGCCCCACCCCCTGCTCTTGAGATTCTCCCGGATGTGGGCAGCATTTTGGCTGCCTTTTGGGCTGGAGCTTCTCGTGGTTTGAGGCCTGGCTTGCTCCACCCCCTGCTCTTGAGATTCTCCCGGATGTGGGCTGCATTTTGGCTGCCTTTTGGGCTGGAGCTTCTCGTGGTTTGAGGCCTGGCTTGCTCCACCCCCTGCTCTTGAGATTCTCCCGGATGTGGGCTGCATTTTGGCTGATTCTTTGGCTGGAGCTTCTTGTGGTTTGAGGCCTGGCTTGCTCCACCACCTGCTCTTGAGATTCTCCCGGATGTGGGCTGCATTTTGGCTGCCTTTTGGGCTGGAGCTTCTCGTGGTTTGAGGCCTGGCTTGCTCCACCCCCTGCTCTTGAGATTCTCCCGGATGTGGGCTGCATTTTGGCTGCCTTTTGGGCTGGAAATTCTCGTGGTTTGAGGCCTGGCTTGCCCCACCCCCTGCTCTTGAGATTCTCCCGGATGTGGGCTGCATTTTGGCTGCCTGTTGGGCTGCAGCTTCTCGTGGTTTGAGGCCTGGCTTGCTCCACCCCCTGCTCTTGAGATTCTCCCGGATGTGGGCTGGATTTTGGCTCCCTTTTGGGCTGGAGCTTCTCAAGGTTTGAGGCCTGGCTTGCTCCACCCCCTGCTCTTGATATGCTCCTTTGGATGTGGGCTGCATTTTGGCTGCCTTTTGGGCTGGAGCTTCTCGTGGTTTGAGGCCTGGCTTGCTCCACCCCCTGCTCTTGAGATTCTCCCGGATGTGGGCTGCATTTTGGCTGCCTTTTGGGCTGGAGCTTCTCGTGGTTTGAGGCCTGGCTTGCTCCACCCCCTGCTCTTGAGATTCTCCCGGATGTGGGCTGCATTTTGGCTGCCTTTTGGGCTGGAGCTTCTCGTGGTTTGAGGCCTGGCTTTCTCCACCCCCTGCTCTTGAGATTCTCTCGGATGTGGGCTGAATTTTGGCTGACTTTTGGGCTGGAGCTTCTCGTGCTTTGAGGCCTGGCTTGCTCCACCCCCTGCTCTTGATACTCTCCCGGATGTGAGCTGCATTTTGGCTGATTCTTGGGCTGGAGCTTCCCGTGGTTTGAGGCCTGGCTTGCTCCACCCCCTGCTCTTGAGATTCTCCCGGATGTGGGCTGCATTTTGGCTGCCTTTTGGGCTGGAGCTTCTCGTGGTTTGAGGCCTGGCTTGCTCCACCCCCTGCTCTTGAGTTTCTCCCGGATGTGGGCTGGATTTTGGCTGCCTTTTGGGCTGGAGCTTCTCGTGGTTTGAGGCCTGGCTTGCTCCACCCCCTGCTCTTGAGATTCTCCCGGATGTGGGCTGCATTTTGGCTGCCTGTTGGGCTGGAGCTTCTCGTGGTTTGAGGCCTGGCTTGCTCCACCCCCTGCTCTTGAGATTCTCCGCGAAGTGGGCTGCATTTTGGCTGCCTTTTGGGCTGAAGCTTCTCGTGGTTTGAGGCCTGGCTTGCTCCACCCCCTGCTCTTGAGATTCTCCGGGATGTGGGCTGCATTTTCGCTGCATTTTGGGCTGGAGCTTCCCGTGGTTTGAGGCCTGGCTTGCTCCACCCCCTGCTCTTGAGATTGTCTCGGATGTGGGCTGGATTTTGGCTGCCTTTTGGGCTGGAGCTTCTCGTGGTTTGAGGCCTGGCTTGCTCCACCCCCTGCTCTTGATATTCTCCCGGATGTGGGCTGCATTTTGGCTGCCTTTTTTGCTGGAGCTTCTCGTGGTTTGAGGCCTGGCTTGCTCCACCCCCTGCTCTTGAGATTCTCCCGGAGGTGGGCTGCATTTTGGCTGCCTGTTGGGCTGGAGCTTCTCGTGGTTTGAGGCCTGGCTTGCTCCACCCCCTGCTCTTGAGATTCTCCCGGATGTGGGCTGGATTTTGGCTCCCTTTTGGGCTGGAGCTTCTCAAGGTTTGAGGCCTGGCTTGCTCCAGCCCCTGCTCTTGAGATTCTCCCGGATGTGGGCTGCATTTTGGCTGCCTTTTGGGCTGGAGCTTCTCGTGGTTTGAGGCCTGGCTTGCTCCACCCCCTGCTCTTGAGATTCTCCCGGATGTGGTCTGGATTTTGGCTCGCTTTTGGGCTGGAGCTTCTCAAGGTTTGAGGCCTGGCTTGCTCGACCCCCTGCTCTTGATATGCTCCTGGATGTGGGCTGCATTTTGGCTGCCTTTTGGGCTGGAGCTTCTCGTGGTTTGAGGCCTGGCTTGCTCCACCCCCTGCTCTTGAGATTCTCCCGGATGTGGGCTGCATTTTGGCTGATTCTTTGGCTGGAGCTTCGCGTGGTTTGAGGCCTGGCTTGCTCCACCACCTGCTCTTGAGATTCTCCCGGATGTGGGCTGCATTTTGGCTGCCTTTTGGGCTGGAGCTTCTCGTGGTTTGAGGCCTGGCTTGCTCCACCCCCTGCTCTTGAGATTCTCCCGGAAGTGGGCTGCATTTTGGCTGCCTTTTGGGCTGGAGCTTCCCGTGGTTTGAGGCCTGGCTTGCTCCACCCCCTGCTCTTGAGATTCTCCCGGATGTGGGCTGCATTTTGGCTCGCTTTTGGGCTGGAGCTTCTCGTGGGTTGAGGCCTGGCTTGCTCCACCCCCTGCTCTTGATATTCTCCCGAATGTGGTCTGCATTTTGGCTGCCTTTTGGGCTGGAGCTTCTCGTGGTTTGAGGCCTGGCTTGCTCCACCCCCTGCTCTTGATATTCTCCCGGATGTGGGCTGCATTTTGGCTGATTCTTTGGCTGGAGATTCTTGTGGTTTGAGGCCTGGCTTGCTCCACCACCTGCTCTTGAGATTCTCCGCGAAGTGGGCTGCATTTTGGCTGCTTTTTGGGCTGGAGCTTCTCGTGGTTTGAGGCCTGGCTTGCTCCACCCCCTGCTCATGAGATTGTCCCGGATGTGGGCTGGATTTCAGCTGCATTTTGGGCTGGATCTTCTCGCGGTTTGAGGCCTGGCTTGCTCCACCCCCTGCTCTTGAGATTCTCCCGGATGTGGGCTGCATTTTGGCTGCCTTTTGGGCTGGAGCTTCTCGTGGTTTGAGGCCTGGCTTGCTCCACCCCCTGCTCTTGAGATTCTCCCGGATGTGGGCTGCATTTTGGCTGCCTTTTGGGCTGGAGCTTCCCGTGGTTTGAGGCCTGGCTTGCTCCACCCCTGCTTTTGATATTCTCCCAGATGTGGGCTGCATTTTGGCTGCCTTTTGGTCTGGAGCTTCTCGTGGTTTGAGGCCTGGCTTGCTCCATCCCCTGCTCTTGAGATTCTCCCGGATGTGGGCTGAATTTTGGCTGCCTTTTGGGCTGGAGCTTCTCGTGGTTTGAGGCCTGGCTTGCTCCACGCCCTGCTCTTGAGATTCTCCCGGATGTGGGCTGGATTTTGGCTGCCTTTCGGGCTGGAGATTCTCGTGGTCTGAGGCCTGCCTTGCTCCACTCCCTGCTCTTGAGATTCTCCCGGATGTGGGCTGCATTTTGGCTGCCTTTTGGGCTGGAGCTTCTCGTGGTTTCAGGCCTGGCTTGCTCCACCCCCTGCTCTTGAGATTCTCCCGGATGTGGGCTGCATTTTGGCTGCATTTTGGGCTGGAGCTTCTCGTGGTTTGAGGCCTGGCTTGCTCCACCCCCTGCTCTTGAGATTCTCCCGGATGTGGGCTGCATTTTGGCTGCATTTTGGGCTGGAGCTTCTTGTGGTTTGAGGCCTGGCTTGCTCCACCCCCTGCTCTTGAGATTCTCCCGGATGTGGGCTGGATTTTGGCTGCCTTTTGGGCTGGAAATTCTCGTGGTTTGAGGCCTGGCTTGCCCCACCCCCTGCTCTTGAGATTCTCCCGCATGTGGGCTGCATTTTGGCTGCCTGTTGAGCTGGAGCTTCTCGTGGTTTGAGGCCTGGCTTGCCCCACCCCCTGCTCTTGAGATTCTCCCGGAGGTGGGCTGGATTTTGGCTGCCTTTTGGGCTGGAGCTTCTCGTGGTTTGAGGCCTGGCTTGCTCCACCCCCTGCTCTTGATATTCCCCCGGATGTGGGCTGCATTTTGTCTGCCTTTTGTGCTGGAGCTTCTCGTGGTTTGAGGCCTGGCTTGCTCCACCCCCTGCTCTTGAGATTCTCCCGGATGTGGGCTGCATTTTGGCTGCCTTTTGGGCTGGAGCTTCTCGAGGTTTGAGGCCTGGCTTGCTCCACCCCCTGCTCTTGAGATTCTCTCGGATGTGGGCTGAATTTTGGCTGCCTTTTGGGCTGGAGCTTCTCGTGCTTTGAGGCCTGGCTTGCTCCACCCCCTGCTCTTGATATTCTCCCGGATGTGAGCTGCATTTTGGCTGATTCTTGGGCTGGAGCTTCCCGTGGTTTGAGGCCTGGCTTGCTCCACCCCCTGCTCTTGAGATTCTCCCGGATGTGGGCTGCATTTTGGCTGCCTTTTGGGCTGGAGCTTCTCGTGGTTTGAGGCCTGGCTTGCTCCACCCCCTGCTCTTGAGTTTCTCCCGGATGTGGGCTGGATTTTGGCTGCCTTTTGGGCTGGAGCTTCTCGTGGTTTGAGGCCTGGCTTGCTCCACCCCCTGCTCTTGAGATTCTCCCGGATGTGGGCTGCATTTTGGCTGCCTGTTGGGATGGAGCTTCTCGTGGTTTGAGGCCTGGCTTGCTCCACCCCCTGCTCTTGAGATTCTCCGCGAAGTGTGCTGCATTTTGGCTGCCTTTTGGGCTGGAGCTTCTCGTGGTTTGAGGCCTGGCTTGCTCCACCCCCTGCTCTTGAGATTCTGCCAGATGTGGGCTGCACTTTGGCTGCCTTTTGGGCTGGAGCTTCTCGTGGTTTGAGGCCTGGCTTGCTCCACCCCCTGCTCTTGAGATTCTGCCAGATGTGGGTTGCATTTTGGCTGCCTTTTGGGCTGGATCTTCTCGTGGTTTGAGGCCTAGCTTGCTCCACCCCCTGCTCTTGAGATTCTCCAGATGTGGGCTGGATTTTCGCTGCCTTTTTGGGCTGGAGCTTCTCGTGGTTTGAGGCCTGGCTTGCTCCACCCCCTGCTCTTGATATTCTCCCGGATGTGAGCTGCATTTTGGCTGCCTTTTGTAATGGAGCTTCCCGTGGTTTGAGGCCTGGCTTGCTCCAGCCCCTGCTCTTGAGATTTTCCCGGATGTGGGCTGGATTTTGGTTACATTTTGGGCTGGAGCTTCTCGTGGTTTGAGACCTGGCTTGCTCCACCCCCTGCTCTTGAGATTCTCCCGGATGTGGGCTGCATTTTGGCTGCCTTTTGGGCTGGAGCTTCTCATGGTTTGAGGCCTGGCTTGCTCCACCCTCTGCTCTTGAGATTCTCCCGTATGTGGGCTGAATTTTGGCTGCATTTTGGGCTGGAGATTCTCGTGGTTTGAGGCCTGGCTTGCTCCACCCCCTGCTCTTGATATTCTCCCGGACGTGGGCTGCATTTTGGCTGCCTTTTGGGCTGGAGCTTTTCGTGGTTTGAGGCCTGGCTTGCTCCACCACCTGCTCTTGATATTCTCCCAGATGTGGGCTGCATTTTGGCTGCCTTTTGGGCTGGAGCTTCTCGTGGTTTGAGGCCTGGCTTGCTCCACCCCCTGCTCTTGAGATTCTCCCGGATGTGGGCTGCATTTTGGCTGATACTTGGGCTGGAGCTTCTCGTGGTTTGAGGCCTGGCTTGCTCCACCCCCTGCTCTTGAGATTCTCCCGGAGGTGGGCTGGATTTTGGCTGCCTTTTGGGCTGGAGATTCTCGAGGTTTGAGGCCTGGCTTGCTCCACCCCCTGCTCTTGATATTCTCCCGGATGTGGGCTGCATTTTCGCTGCATTTTGGGCTGGAGCTTCTCGTGGTTTGAGGCCTGGCTTGCTCCACCCCCTGTTCTAGGGATTCACCCGGATGTGGGCTGCATTTTGGTTGCCTTTTGGGCTGGAGCTTCTCGTGGTTTGAGGCCTGGCTTGCTCCACCCCCTGCTCTTGAGTTTGTCCCGGATGTGGGCTGGATTTTGGTTACATTTTGGGCTGGAGGTTCTCGTGGTTTGAGGCCTGGCTTGCTCCACCCCCTGCTCTTGAGATTCTCCCGGATGTGGTCTGCATTTTGGCTGCCTTTTGGGCTGGAGCTTCTCGTGGTTTGAGGCCTGGCTTGCTCCAACCCCTGCTCTTGAGATTCTCCCAGATGTGGGCTGCATTTTGGCTGCCTTTAAGGCTGGAGCTTCTCATGGTTTGAGGCCTGGCTTGCTCCACCCCCTGCGCTTGAGATTCTCTCAGATGTGGGCTGCATTTTGGCTGCCTTTTGGGCTGGAGCTTCTCGTGGTTTGAGGCCTGGCTTGCTCCACTCCCTGCTCTTGAGATTCTCCCGGAGGTGGGCTGCATTTTGGCTGCCTTTTGGGCTGGAGCTTCTCGTGGTTTGAGGCCTGGCTTGCTCCACCCCCTGCTCTTGAGATTCTCCCGGAGGTGGGCTGCATTTTGGCTGCCTTTTGGGCTGGAGCTTCTCGTGGTTTCAGGCCTGGCTTGCTCGAACCCCTGCTCTTGAGATTCTCCCCGAGGTGGTCTGGATTTTTGCTGCCTTTTGGGTTGGAGCTTCTCGTGGTTTGAGGCCTGGCTTGCTCCACCCCCTGCTCTTGAGATTCTCCCGCATGTGGACTGGATTTTGGCTGCCTTTTGGGCTGGAGGTTCTCGTGGTTTGAGGCCTGGCTTGCTCCACCCCCTGCTCTTGAGATTCTCCCGCATGTGGACTGGATTTTGGCTGCCTTTTGGACTGGAGCTTCTTGTGGTTTTAGGCCTGGCTTGCTCCACCCCCTGCTCTTGATATTCTCCCGGATGTGGGCTGCATTTTGGCTGCTTTTTCGTCTGGAGCTTCTCGTGGTTTGAGGCCTGGCTTGCTCCACCCCCTGCTCTTGAGATTCTACCGGATGTGGGCTGCATTTTGGCTGCATTTAAGGCTGGAGCTTCTCGTGGTTTGAGGCCTGGCTTGCTCCACCCCCTGCTCTTGAGATTCTACCGGATGTGGGCTGCATTTTGGCTGCATTTAAGGCTGGAGCTTCTCGTGGTTTGAGGCCTGGCTTGCTCCACCCCCTGCTCTTGATATTCTCCCGGAGGTGGGCTGGATTTTGGCTGCCTTTTGGGCTGGAGCTTCTCGTGGTTTGAGGCCTGGCTTGCTCCACCCCCTGCTCTTGAGATTCTCCCGGATGTGGGCTGGATCTTCGTTACATTTTGGGCTGGAGCTTCTCGTGGTTTGAGGCCTGGCTTGCTCCACCCCCTGCTCTTGAGATTCTCCCGGAGGTGGGCTGCATTTTGGCTGCCTTTTGGGCTGGAGCTTCTTGTGGTTTGAGGCCTGGCTTGGTCCACCCCCTGCTCTTGATATTCTCCCCGAAGTGGGCTGCATTTTGGCTGCCTTTTTGGGCTGGAAATTTCCGTTTTTTGAGGCCTTGCTTGCTCCACCCCTTGCTCTTGATATTCTCCCTTATGTGGACTGCATTTTGGCTGCATTTTGGGCTAGAGCTTCTCGAGGTTTGAGGCGTTGCTCACTCCACCCCCTGCTCTTGATATTCTCCTGGAGGTGGGCTGGATTTTGGCTGCCTTTTGGGCTGGAGCTTCTCGTGGTTTGAGGCCTGGCTTGCTCCACCCCCTGCTCTTGAGATTCTCCCGCATGTGGACTGGATTTTGGCTGCCTTTTGGGCTGCAGCTTCTCGTGGTTTGAGGCCTGGCTTGCTCCACCCCCTGCTCTTGAGATTCTCCCAGATGTGGGCTGCATTTTGGCTGCCTTTTGGGCTGGAGCTTCTCGTGGTTTGAGGCCTGGCTTGCTCCACCCCCTGCTCTTGAGATTCTCCCGGATGTGGGATGCATTTTGGCTGCCTTTTGGGCTGGAGCTTCTCATGGTTTGAGGCCTGGCTTGCTCCAGCCACTGCTCTTGATATTCTCCCGGATGTGGGCTGGATTTTGGCTGACTTTTGGGCTGGAGCTTCTTGTGGTTGAGTCCTGCATTGCTCCACCCCCTGCTCTTGAGATTCTCCCGGATGTGGGCTGCATTTTGGCTGATACTTGGGCTGGAGCTTCTCGTGGTTTGAGGCCTGGCTTGCTCCACCCCCTGCTCTTGAGATTGTCCCAGATTTGGGCTGGATTTTGGCTGCCTTTTGGGCTGGAGATTCTCGAGGTTTGAGGCCTGGCTTGCTCCACCCCCTGCTCTTGATATTCTCCCGGACGTGGGCTGCATTTTGGCTGCCTTTTGGGCTTGAGCTTTTCGTGGTTTGAGGCCTGGCTTGCTCCACCACCTGCTCTTGATATTCTCCCAGATGTGGGCTGCATTTTGGCTGCCTTTTGGGCTGGAGCTTCTCGTGGTTTGAGGCCTGGCTTGCTCCACCCCCTGCTCTTGAGATTCTCCCGGATGTGGGCTGCATTTTGGCTGATACTTGGGCTGGAGCTTCTCGTGGTTTGAGGCCTGGCTTGCTCCACCCCCTGCTCTTGAGATTCTCCCGGAGGTGGGCTGGATTTTGGCTGACTTTTGGGCTGGAGCTTCTCGAGGTTTGAGGCCTGGCTTGCTCCACCCCCTGCTCTTGAGATTCTCCCGGATGTGGGCTGCATTTTCGCTGCATTTTGGGCTGGAGCTTTTCGTGGTTTGAGGCCTGGCTTGCTCCACCACCTGCTCTTGATATTCTCCCAGATGTGGGCTGCATTTTGGCTGCCTTTTGGGCTGGAGCTTCTCGTGGTTTGAGGCCTGGCTTGCTCCACCCCCTGCTCTTGAGTTTGTCCCGGATGTGGGCTGGATTTTGGTTACATTTTGGGCTGGAGCTTCTCGTGGTTTGAGGCCTGGCTTGCTCCACCCCCTGTTCTTGATATTCTCCCGGATGTGGTCTGCATTTTGGCTGCCTTTTGGGCTGGAGCTTCTCGTGGTTTGAGGCCTGGCTTGCTCCAACCCCTGCTCTTGAGATTCTCCCAGATGTGGGCTGCATTTTGGCTGCCTTTAAGGCTGGAGCTTCTCATGGTTTGAGGCCTGGCTTGCTCCACCCCCTGCTCTTGAGATTCTCTCAGATGTGGGCTGCATTTTGGCTGCCTTTTGGGCTGGAGCTTCTCGTGGTTTGAGGCCTGGCTTGCTCGAACCCCTGCTCTTGAGATTCTCCCCGAGGTGGTCTGGATTTTTGCTGCCTTTTGGGTTGGAGCTTCTCGTGGTTTGAGGCCTGGCTTGCTCCACCCCCTGCTCTTGAGATTCTCCCGCATGTGGACTGGATTTTGGCTGCCTTTTGGGCTGGAGCTTCTCGTGGTTTGAGGCCTGGCTTGCTCCACCCCCTGCTCTTGAGATTCTCCCGCATGTGGACTGGATTTTGGCTGCCTTTTGGACTGGAGCTTCTTGTGGTTTTAGGCCTGGCTTGCTCCACCCCCTGCTCTTGATATTCTCCCGGATGTGGGCTGCATTTTGGCTGCTTTTTCGTCTGGAGCTTCTCGTGGTTTGAGGCCTGGCTTGCTCCACCCCCTGTTCTTGAGATTCTCCCGGAGGTGGGCTGCATTTTGGCTGCCTTTTGGGCTGGAGCTTCTCGTGGTCTGAGGCCTGGCTTGCTCCACCCCCTGCTCTTGAGATTCTCCCGGAGGTGGGCTGGAGTTTGGCTGCATTTTGGACTGGAGGTTTTCGAGGTTTGAGGCCTGGCTTGCTCCACCCCCTGCTCTTGAGATTCTCTCAGATATGGGCTGCATTTTGGCTGCCTTTTGGACTGGATGTTTTCGAGGTTTGAGGCCTGGCTTGCTCCACCCCCTGCTCTTGAGATTCTCCCAGATGTGGGCTGCATTTTGGCTGCCTTTTGGGCAGGAGCTTCTCGTGGTTTGAGGCCTGGCTTGCTCCACCCCCTGCTCTTGATATTGTCCCGCATGTGGGCTGCGTTTTGGCTGCCTTTTGGGCTGGAGCTTCTCGAGGTTTGAGGCCTGGCTTGCTCCACCCCCTGCTCTTGAGATTCTCCCGGATGTGGGCTGCATTTTGGCTGAATTTTGGGCTGCAGTTTCTCGTGGTTTGAGGCCTGGCTTGCTCCACTCCCTGCTCTTGAAATTGTCCCGGATGTGGGCTGCATTTTGGCTGCATTTTGGGCTGGAGCTTCTCGTGGTTTGAGGCCTGGCTTGCTCCACCCCCTGCTCTTGATATTCTCCCGGATGTGGGCTGCATTTTGGGTGCCTTTTGGGCTGGAGCTTCTCGTGGTTTGAGGCCTGGCTTGCTCCACCCCCTGCTCTTGAGATTCTCCCGGATGTGGGCTGCATTTTGGCTGCCTTTTGGGCTGGAGCTTCTCGTGGGTTGAGGCCTGGCTTGCTCCACCCCCTGTTCTTGAGATTCTCCCGGAGGTGGGCTGCCTTTTGGGCTGGAGGTTCTCGAGGTTTGAGGCCTGGCTTGCTCCACCCCCTGCTCTTGAGATTCTCCCGGATGTGGGCTGGATTTTGGCTGATAGTTGGGCTGGAGCTTCTCGTGGTTTGAGGCCTGGCTTGCTCCACCCCCTGCTCTTGAGATTCTCCCGGATGTGGGCTGCATTTTGGCTGATAGTTGGGCTGGAGCTTCTCGTGGTTTGAGGCCTGGCTTGCTCCACCCCCTGCTCTTGAGATTCTCCCGGATGTGGGCTGCATTTTGGCTGCCTTTTGGGCTGGAGCTTCTCGTGGTTTGAGGCCTGGCTTGCTCCACCCCCTGCTCTTGATATTCTCAGGGAGGTGGTTAGGATTTTGGCTGCATTTTGGGCTGGAGCTTCTCGTGGTTTGAGGCCTGGCTTGCTCCACCCCCTGCTCTTGATATACTCCCAGATGTGGGCTGCATTTTGGCTGCCTTTTGGGCTTTAGCTTCTCGAGGTTTGAGGCCTGGCTTGCTCCACCCCCTGCTCTTGAGATTCTCCCGGATGTGGGCTGCATTTTGGCTGCCTTTTGGGCTGGAGCTTCCCGTGGTTTGAGGCCTGGCTTGCTCCATCCCCTGCTCTTGAGATTCTCACGGATGTGGGCTGGATTTTGGCTGCCTTTTGGGCAGGAGCTTCTCATGGTTTAAGGCCTGGCTTGCTCCACCCCCTGCTCTTGAGATTCTCCCGGAGGTGGGCTGCATTTTGGCTGCCTTTAGGGCTGGAGCTTCTCGTGGTTTGAGGCCTGGCTTGCTCCACCCCCTGCTCTTGAGATTCTCCCGGAGGTGGGCTGCATTTTGGCTGCCTTTAGGGCTGGAGCTTCTCGTGGTTTGAGGCCTGGCTTGCTCCACCCCCTGCTCTTGAGATTCTCCCGGATATGGGCTGGATTTTGGCTGCCTTTTGGGCTGGAGCTTCTCATGGTTTGAGGCCTGGCTTGCTCCACTACCTGCTCTTGAGATTCTCCAAGATGTGGGCTGGATTTTGGATCATGTTTGGGCTGGAGCTTCTCGTGGTTTGAGGCCTGGCTTTCTCCAACCCCTGCTCTTGAGATTCTCCCGGATGTGGGCTGCATTTTGGCTGCATTTTGGGCTGGAGCTTCTCGTGGTTTGAGGCCTGGCTTGCTCCACCCCCTGCTCTTGAGATTCTCCCAGATGTGGGCTGCATTTTGGCTGCCTTTTGGGCTGGAGCTTCTCGTGGTTTGAGGCCTGCCTTGCTCCACCCCCTGCTCTTGAAATTCTCTCGGATGTGGGCTGCATTTTGGCTGCCTTTTGGGCTGGAGCTTCTCGTGGTTTGAGGCCTGGCTTGCTCCACCCCCTGCTCTTGAGATTCTCCCGGATGTGGGCTGCATTTTGGCTGCATTTTGGGCTGGAGCTTCTCGTGGTTTGAGGCCTGGCTTGCTCCACCCCCTGCTCTTGAGATTCTCCCAGATGTGGGCTGCATTTTGGCTGCCTTTTGGGCTGGAGCTTCTCGTGGTTTGAGGCCTGCCTTGCTCCATCCCCTGCTCTTGAAATTCTCTCGGATGTGGGCTGCATTTTGGCTGCCTTTTGGGCTGGAGCTTCTCGTGGTTTGAGGCCTGGCTTGCTCCACCCCCTGCTCTTGAGATTCTCCCGGATGTGGGCTGCATTTTGGCTGCCTTTTGGGCTGGAGCTTCTCGTGGTTTGAGGCCTGCCTTGCTCCATCCCCTGCTCTTGAGATTCTCCCGGATGTGGGCTGCATTTTGGCTGCATTTTGGGCTGGAGCTTCTCGTGGTTTGAGGCCTGGCTTGCTCCACCCCCTGCTCTTGAGGTTCTCCCGGATGTGGGCTGGATTTTGGCTGCCTTTGGAGCTGGAGCTTCTCGTGGTTTGAGGCCTGGCTTGCTCCACCCCCTGCTCTTGAGATTCTCCCGGATGTGGGCTGGATTTTGGCTGCATTTTGGGCTGGAACTTCTCGTGGTTTGAGGCCTGGCTTGGTCCACCCCCTACTCCTGAGATTCTCCCAGCTGTGGGCTGGAGTTTGGCTGCCTTTTGGGCTGGAGCTTCTCGAGGTTTGAGGCCTGGCTTGCTCCACCCCCTGCTCTTGAGATTCTCCCGGATGTGGGCTGCATTTTGGCTGCATTTTGGGCTGGAGCTTCTCGTGGTTTGAGGCCTGGCTTGCTCCACCCCCTGCTCTTGAGATTCTCCCGGATGTGGGCTGCATTTTGGCTGATACTTGGGCTGGAGCTTCTCGTGGTTTGAGGCCTGGCTTGCTCCACCCCCTGCTCTTGAGATTCTGCCGGATGTGGGCTGCATTTTGGCTGCATTTTGGGCTGGAGCTTCTCGTGGTTTGAGGCCTGGCTTGCTCCACCCCCTGCTCTTGAGATTCTCCCAGATGTGGGCTGCATTTTGGCTGCCTTTTGGGCTGGAGCTTCTCGTGGTTTGAGGCCTGCCTTGCTCCATCCCCTGCTCTTGAAATTCTCTCGGATGTGGGCTGCATTTTGGCTGCCTTTTGGGCTGGAGCTTCTCGTGGTTTGAGGCCTGGCTTGCTCCACCCCCTGCTCTTGATATTCTCCCGGATGTGGGCTGCATTTTGGCTGCCTTTTGGGCTGGAGCTTCTCGTGGTTTGAGGCCTGGCTTGCTCCACACCCTGCTCTTGATATTCTCAGGGAGGTGGTTAGGATTATGGCTGCCTTTTGGGCTGGAGCTTCTCGTGGTTTGAGGCCTGGCTTGCTCCACCCCCTGCTCTTGATATACTCCCAGATGTGGGCTGCATTTTGGCTGCCTTTTGGGCTTTAGCTTCTCGAGGTTTGAGGCCTGGCTTGCTCCACCACCTGCTCTTGAGATTCTCCCGGAGTTGGGCTGGATTTTGGCTGTTACTTGGGCTGGAGCTTCTCGTGGTTTGAGGCCTGTCTTTCTCCACCCCCTGCTCTTGAGATTCTCCCGGATGCGGGCTGCATTTTGGCTGCCTTTTGGGCTGGAGCTTCTCGTGGTTTGAGGCCTGACTTGCTCCACCCCCTGCTCTTGAGATTCTCCCGGATGTGGGCTGCATGTTGGCTGCCTTTTGGGCTGGAGCTTCTCATGGTTTGAGGCCTGGCTTGCTCCATCCCCTGCGCTTGAAATTCTCCCGGATGTGGGCTGCATTTTGTCTGATTCTTTTTCTGGAGCTTCTCGTGGTTTGAGGCCTGGCTTGCTCCACCCCCTGCTCTTGAGATTCTCCCGGATGTGGGCTGCATTTTGGCTGCCTTTTGGGCTGGAGCTTCTCGTGGTTTGAGGCCTGCCTTGCTCCATCCCCTGCTCTTGAGATTCTCCCGGATGTGGGCTGCATTTTGGCTGCATTTTGGGCTGGAGCTTCTCGTGGTTTGAGGCCTGGCTTGCTCCACCCCCTGCTCTTGATATTCTCCCGTATGTGGGCTGGAGTTTGGCTGCATTTTGGGATGGAGATTCTCATGGTTTGAGGCCTGGCTTGCTCCACCCCCTGCTCTTGATATTCTCCCGTATGTGGGCTGGATTTTGGCTGCCTTTTGGGCTGGAGCTTTTCGTGGTTTGAGGCCTGGCTTGCTCCACCACCTGCTCTTGATATTCTCCCAGATGTGGGCTGCATTTTGGCTGCCTTTTGGGCTGGAGCTTCTCGTGGTTTGAGGCCTGGCTTGCTCCACCCCCTGCTCTTGAGATTCTCCCGGATGTGGGCTGCATTTTGGCTGATACTTGGGCTGGAGCTTCTCGTGGTTTGAGGCCTGGCTTGCTCCACCCCCTGCTCTTGAGTTTGTCCCGGATGTGGGCTGGATTTTGGTTATATTTTGGGCTGGAGCTTCTCGTGGTTTGAGGCCTGGCTTGCTCCACCCCCTGCTCTTGAGATTCTCCCGGATATGGGCTGCATTTTGGCTGCCTTTTGGGCTGGAGCTTCTCATGGTTTGAGGCCTGGCTTGCTCCACCCCCTGCTCTTGATATACTCCCAGATGTGGGCTGCATTTTGGCTGCCTTTTGGGCTTTAGCTTCTCGAGGTTTGAGGCCTGGCTTGCTCCACCCCCTGCTCTTGAGATTCTCCCGGATGTGGGCTGTATTTTGGCTGATAGTTGGGCTGGAGCTTCTCGTGGTTTGAGGCCTGGCTTGCTCCACCCCCTGCTCTTGAGATTCTCCCGGATGTGGGCTGCATTTTGGCTGATAGTTGGGCTGGAGCTTCTCGTGGTTTGAGGCCTGGCTTGCTCCACCCCCTGCTCTTGAGATTCTCCCGGATGTGGGCTGCATTTTGGCTGCCTTTTGGGCTGGAGCTTCTCGTGGTTTGAGGCCTGGCTTGCTCCACCCCCTGCTCTTGATATTCTCAGGGAGGTGGTTAGGATTTTGGCTGCCTTTTGGGCTGGAGCTTCTCGTGGTTTGAGGCCTGGCTTGCTCCACCCCCTGCTCTTGATATACTCCCAGATGTGGGCTGCATTTTGGCTGCCTTTTGGGATTTAGCTTCTCGAGGTTTGAGGCCTGGCTTGCTCCACCCCCTGCTCTTGAGATTCTCCCGGATGTTGGCTGCATTTTGGCTGCCTTTAGGTCTGGAGCTTCCCGTGGTTTGAGGCCTGGCTTGCTCCACCCCCTGCTCTTGAGATTCTCCCGGATGTGGGCTGCATTTTGGCTGATAGTTGGGCTGGAGCTTCTCGAGGTTTGAGGCCTGGCTTGCTCCACCCCCTGCTCTTGAGATTCTCCCGGATGTGGGTTGCATTTTGGCTGCATTTTGGGCTGGAGCTTCTCGTGGTTTGAGGCCTGGCTTGCTCCAGCCCCTGCTCTTGAGATTCTCCCGGATGTGGGCTGCATTTTGGCTGCATTTTGGGCTGGAGCTTCTCGTGGTTTGAGGTCTGGCTTGCTCCACCCCCTGCTCTTGAGATTCTCCCGGATGTGGGCTGCATTTTGGCTGCCTTTTGGGCAGGAGCTTCTCATGGTTTGAGGCCTGGCTTGCTCCACCCCCTGCTCTTGAGATTCTCCCGGAGGTGGGCTGCATTTTGGCTGCCTTTAGGGCTGGAGCTTCTCGTGGTTTGAGGCCTGGCTTGCTCCACCCCCTGCTCTTGAGATTCTCCCGGATGTGGGCTGCATTTTGGCTGATACTTGGGCTGGAGCTTCTCGTGGTTTGAGGCCTGGCTTGCTCCACCCCCTGCTCTTGAGATTCTCCCGGATGTGGGCTGCATTTTGGCTGCCTGTTGGGCTGGAGATTCTCGTGGTTTGAGGCCTGGCTTGCTCCACCCCCTGCTCTTCATATTCTCCTGGATGTGGGCTGCATTTTGGCTGATACTTGGGCTGGAGCTTCTCGTGGTTTGAGGCCTGGCTTGCTCCACCCCCTGCTCTTGAGATTCTCCAAGATGTGGGCTGGATTTTGGATCATGTTTGGGCTGGAGCTTCTCGTGGTTTGAGGCCTGGCTTTCTCCAACCCCTGCTCTTGAGATTCTCCAGGATGTGGGCTGCATTTTGGCTGATAGTTGGGCTGGAGCTTCTCGTGGTTTGAGGCCTGGCTTGCTCCACCCCCTGCTCTTGAGATTCTCCCGGATGTGGGCTGCATTTTGGCTGCCTTTTGGGCTGGAGCTTCTCGTGGTTTGAGGCCTGGCTTGCTCCACCCCCTGCTCTTGAGATTCTCCCGGATGTGGGCTGCATTTTGGCTGCCTTTTGGGCTGGAGCTTCTCGTGGTTTGAGGCCTGCCTTGCTCCATCCCCTGCTCTTGAGATTCTCCCGGATGTGGGCTGCATTTTGGCTGCATTTTGGGCTGGAGCTTCTCGTGGTTTGAGGCCTGGCTTGCTCCACCCCCTGCTCTTGAGATTCTCCCGGATTTGGGCTGCATTTTGGCTGCCTTTTGGGCTGGAGCTTCTCGTGGTTTGAGGCCTGGCTTGCTCCACCCCCTGCTCTTGAGGTTCTCCCGGATGTGGGCTGGATTTTGGCTGCCTTTGGAGCTGGAGCTTCTCGTGGTTTGAGGCCTGGCTTGCTCCACCCCCTGCTCTTGAGATTCTCCCGGATGTGGGCTGCATTTTGGCTGCATTTTGGGCTGGAACTTCTCGTGGTTTGAGGCCTGGCTTGCTCCACCCCCTGCTCTTGAGATTCTCCCGGATGTGGGCTGGAGTTTGGCTGCCTTTTGGGCTGGAGCTTCTCGAGGTTTGAGGCCTGGCTTGCTCCACCCCCTGCTCTTGAGATTCTCCCGGATGTGGGCTGCATTTTGGCTGCCTTTTGGGCTGGAGCTTCTCTTGGTTTGAGGCCTGGCTTGCTCCACCCCCTGCTCTTGAGATTCTCCCGGATGTGGGCTGCATTTTGGCTGATACTTGGGCTGGAGCTTCCCGTGGTTTGAGGCCTGGCTTGCTCCAACCCCTGCTCTTGAGATTCTCCCGGATGTGGGCTGCATTTTGGCTGCCTTTTGGGCTGGAGCTTCCCGTGGTTTGAGGCCTGGCTTGCTCCACCCCCTGCTCTTGAGATTCTCCCGGATGTGGGCTGCATTTTGGCTGATAGTTGGGCTGGAGCTTCTCGTGGTTTGAGGCCTGGCTTGCTCCACCCACTGCTCTTGAGATTCTCCCGGATGTGGGCTGCATTTTGGCTGCATTTTGGGCTGGAACTTCTCGTGGTTTGAGGCCTGGCTTGGTCCACCCCCTACTCCTGAGATTCTCCCAGATGTGGGCTGGAGTTTGGCTGACTTTTGGGCTGGAGCTTCTCGAGGTTTGAGGCCTGGCTTGCTCCACCCCCTGCTCTTGAGATTCTCCCGGATGTGGGCTGCATTTTGGCTGCCTTTTGGGCTGGAGCTTCTCGTGGTTTGAGGCCTGGCTTGCTCCACCCCCTGCTCTTGAGATTCTCCCGGATGTGGGCTGCATTTTGGCTGCATTTTGGGCTGGAGCTTCTCGTGGTTTGAGGCCTGGCTTGCTCCACCCCCTGCTCTTGAGATTCTCCCGGATGTGGGCTGCATTTTGGCTGCATTTTGGGCTGGAGCTTCTCGTGGTTTGAGGCCTGGCTTGCTCCACCCCCTGCTCTTGAGATTCTCCCGGATGTGGGCTGCATTTTGGCTGCCTTTTGGGCTGGAGCTTCTCGTGGTTTGAGGCCTGGCTTGCTCCACCCCCTGCTCTTGATATACTCCCAGATGTGGGCTGCATTTTGGCTGCCTTTTGGGCTTTAGCTTCTCGAGGTTTGAGGCCTGGCTTGCTCCACCCCCTGCTCTTGAGATTCTCCCGGATATGGGCTGGATTTTGGCTGCCTTTTGGGCTGGAGCTTCTCATGGTTTGAGGCCTGGCTTGCTCCACCACCTGCTCTTGAGATTCTCCAAGATGTGGGCTGGATTTTGGCTGCCTTTTGGGCTGGAGCTTCTCGTGGTTTGAGGCCTGGCTTTCTCCAACACCTGCTCTTGAGATTCTCCTGGATGTGGGCTGCATTTTGGCTGCCTTTTGGGCTGGAGCTTCTCGTGGTTTGAGGCCTGGCTTGCTCCACCCCCTGCTCTTGAGATTCTCCCGGATGTGGGCTGCATTTTGGCTGCCTTTTGGGCTGGAGCTTCTCGTGGTTTGAGGCCTGGCTTGCTCCACCCCCTGCACTTGAAATTCTCCCGGATGTGGGCTGCATTTTGTCTGATTCTTTTTCTGGAGCTTCTCGTGGTTTGAGGCCTGGCTTGCTCCACCCCCTGCTCTTGAGATTCTCCCGGATGTGGGCTGCATTTTGGCTGCCTTTTGGGCTGGAGCTTCTCGTGGTTTGAGGCCTGGCTTGCTCCATCCCCTGCTCTTGAGATTCTCCCGGATGTGGGCTGCATTTTGGCTGCATTTTGGGCTGGAGCTTCTCGTGGTTTGAGGCCTGGCTTGCTCCACCCCCTGCTCTTGAGATTCTCCCGGATTTGGGCTGCATTTTGGCTGCCTTTTGGGCTGGAGCTTCTCGTGGTTTGAGGCCTGGCTTGCTCCATCCCCTGCTCTTGAAATTCTCCCGGATGTGGGCTGCATTTTGTCTGATTCTTTTTCTGGAGCTTCTCGTGGTTTGAGGCCTGGCTTGCTCCACCCCCTGCTCTTGAGATTCTCCCGGATGTGGGCTGCATTTTGGCGGCCTTTTGGGCTGGAGCTTCTCGTGGTTTGAGGCCTGGCTTGCTCCATCCCCTGCTCTTGAGATTCTCCCGGATGTGGGCTGCATTTTGGCTGCATTTTGGGCTGGAGCTTCTCGTGGTTTGAGGCCTGGCTTGCTCCACCCCCTGCTCTTGAGATTCTCCCGGATTTGGGCTGCATTTTGGCTGCCTTTTGGGCTGGAGCTTCTCGAGGTTTGAGGCCTGGCTTGCTCCACCCCCTGCTCTTGAGGTTCTCCCAGATGTGGGCTGGAGTTTGGCTGCCTTTTGGGCTGGAGCTTCTCGAGGTTTGAGGCCTGGCTTGCTCCAACCCCTACTCCTGAGATTCTCCCAGATGTGGGCTGCATTTTGGCTGCATTTTGGGATGGAGATTCTCGTGGTTTGAGGCCTGGCTTGCTCCACCACCTGCTCTTGATATTCTCCCAGATGTGGGCTGCATTTTGGCTGCCTTTTGGGCTGGAGCTTCTCGTGGTTTGAGGCCTGGCTTGCTCCACCCCCTGCTCTTGAGATTCTCCCGGATGTGGGCTGCATTTTGGCTGATACTTGGGCTGGAGCTTCTCGTGGTTTGAGGCCTGGCTTGCTCCACCCCCTGCTCTTGAGTTTGTCCCGGATGTGGGCTGGATTTTGGTTACATTTTGGGCTGGAGCTTCTCGTGGTTTGAGGCCTGGCTTGCTCCACCCCCTGCTCTTGAGTTTGTCCCGGATGTGGGCTGGATTTTGGTTACATTTTGGGCTGGAGCTTCTCGTGGTTTGAGGCCTGGCTTGCTCCAACCCCTGCTCTTGAGATTCTCCCAGATGTGGGCTGCATTTTGGCTGCCTGTAAGGCTGGAGCTTCTCATGGTTTGAGGCCTGGCTTGCTCCACCCCCTGCTCTTGAGATTCTCTCAGATGTGGGCTGCATTTTGGCTGCCTTTTGGGCTGGAGGTTCTCGTGGTTTGAGGCCTGGCTTGCTCCACCCCCTGCTGTTGATATTCTCCTGGATGTGATCTGCATTTTGGCTGCCTTTTGTGCTGGAGATTCTCGTGGTTTGAGGCCTGGCTTGCTCCACCCCCTGCTCTTGAGATTCTCCCGGATGTGGGCTGCATTTTGGCTGCCTTTTGGGCTGGAGCTTCTCGAGGTTTGAGGCCTGGCTTGCTCCACCCCCTGCTCTTGAGTTTGTCCCGGATGTGGGCTGGATTTTGGTTACATTTTGGGCTGGAGCTTCTCGTGGTTTGAGGCCTGGCTTGCTCCACCCCCTGCTCTTGAGATTCTCCCGGATGTGGGCTGGATTTTGGCTGCATTTTGGGCTGGAGCTTCTCGTGGTTTGAGGCCTGGCTTGCTCCACCCCCTGCTCTTGAGATTCTCCCGGATGTGGGCTGCATTTTGGCTGCCTTTTGGGCTGGAGCTTCTCGTGGTTTGAGGCCTGGCTTGCTCCACACCCTGCTCTTGATATTCTCAGGGAGGTGGTTAGGATTATGGCTGCCTTTTGGGCTGGAGCTTCTCGTGGTTTGAGGCCTGGCTTGCTCCACCCCCTGCTCTTGATATACTCCCAGATGTGGGCTGCATTTTGGCTGCCTTTTGGGCTTTAGCTTCTCGAGGTTTGAGGCCTGGCTTGCTCCACCCCCTGCTCTTGAGATTCTCCCGGATGTGGGCTGCATTTTGGCTGCCTTTTGGGCTGGAGCTTCTCGTGGTTTGAGGCCTGGCTTGCTCCACCCCCTGCTCTTGAGATTCTCCCGGATGTGGGTTGCATTTTGGCTGCATTTTGGGCTGGAGCTTCTCGTGGTTTGAGGCCTGGCTTGCTCCACCCCCTGCTCTTGAGATTCTCCCGCATGTGGGCTGGATTTTGGATCATGTTTGGGCTGGAGCTTCTCGTGGTTTGATGCCTGGCTTTCTCCAACCCCTGCTCTTGAGATTCTCCCGGATGTGGGCTGCATTTTGGCTGCCTTTTGGGCTGGAGCTTCTCGTGGTTTGAGGCCTGGCTTGCTCCACCCCCTGCTGTTGAGATTCTCCCGGATGTGGGCTGCATTTTGGCTGCCTTTTGGGCTGGAGCTTCTCGTGGTTTGAGGCCTGGCTTGCTCCACCCCCTGCTCTTGAGATTCTCCCAGATGTGGGCTGCATTTTGTCTGCCTTTTGGGCTGGAGATTCTCGTGGTTTGAGGCCTGCCTTGCTCCATCCCCTGCTCTTGAGATTCTCCCGGATGTGGGCTGCATTTTGGCTGCATTTTGGGCTGGAGCTTCTCGTGGTTTGAGGCCTGGCTTGCTCCACCCCCTGCTCTTGATATTCTCCCGGATTTGGGCTGCATTTTGGCTGCCTTTTGGGCTGGAGCTTCTCGAGGTTTGAGGCCTGGCTTGCTCCACCCCCTGCTCTTGATATTCTCCCAGAGGTGGGCTGGATTTTGGCTGCCTTTTGGGCTGGAGCTTCTCGAGGTTTGAGGCCTGGCTTGCTCCACCCCCTACTCCTGAGATTCTCCCAGATGTGGGCTGGAGTTTGGCTGCATTTTGGGATGGAGATTCTCGTGGTTTGAGGCCTGGCTTTCTCCAACCCCTGCTCTTGAGATTCTCCAAGATGTGGGCTGGATTTTGGCTGCCTTTTGGGCTGGAGCTTCTCGAGGTTTGAGGCCTGGCTTGCTCCACCCCCTGCTCTTGAGGTTCTCCCAGATGTGGGCTGGAGTTTGGCTGCCTTTTGGGCTGGAGCTTCTCGTGGTTTGAGGCCTGGCTTGCTCCACCCCCTACTCCTGAGATTCTCCCAGATGTGGGCTGGAGTTTGGCTGCATTTTGGGATGGAGATTCTCGAGGTTTGAGGCCTGGCTTGCTCCACCCCCTACTCCTGAGATTCTCCCAGATGTGGGCTGGAGTTTGGCTGCATTTTGGGATGGAGATTCTCGAGGTTTGAGGCCTGGCTTGCTCCACCCCCTACTCCTGAGATTCTCCCAGATGTGGGCTGGATTTTGGCTGCCTTTTGGGCTGGAGCTTTTCGTGGTTTGAGGCCTGGCTTGCTCCACCACCTGCTCTTGATATTCTCCCAGATGTGGGCTGCATTTTGGCTGCCTTTTGGGCTGGAGCTTCTCGTGGTTTGAGGCCTGGCTTGCTCCACCCCCTGCTCTTGAGATTCTCCCGGATGTGGGCTGCATTTTGGCTGATACTTGGGCTGGAGCTTCTCGTGGTTTGAGGCCTGGCTTGCTCCACCCCCTGCTCTTGAGTTTGTCCCGGATGTGGGCTGGATTTTGGTTACATTTTGGGCTGGAGCTTCTCGTGGTTTGAGGCCTGGCTTGCTCCACCCCCTGTTCTTGAGATTCTCCCAGATGTGGTCTGCATTTAGTCTGCCTTTTGGGCTGGAGCTTCTCGTGGTTTGAGGCCTGGCTTGCTCCAACCCCTGCTCTTGAGATTCTCCCAGATGTGGGCTGCATTTTGGCTGACTTTAAGGCTGGAGCTTCTCATGGTTTGAGGCCTGGCTTGCTCCACCCCCTGCTCTTGAGATTCTCTCAGATGTGGGCTGCATTTTGGCTGCCTTTTGGGCTGGAGCTTCTCGTGGTTTGAGGCCTGGCTTGCTCCACCCCCTGCTCTTGAGATTCTCCCGGAGGTGGGCTGCATTTTGGCTGCCTTTTGGGCTGGAGGTTCTTGTCGTTTGAGGCCTCGCTTGGTGCACCCCCTGCTCTTGAGATTCTCCCGGATGTGGGCTGCATTTTGGCTGTCTTTTGGGCTGGAGCTTCTCGTGGTTTGAGGCGTTGCTCACTCCACCCCCTGCTCTTGATATTCTCCCGGAGGTGGGCTGCATTTTGGCTGCCTTTTGGGCTGGAGCTTCTCGTGGTTTGAGGCCTGGCTTGCTCGAACCCCTGCTCTTGAGATTCTCCCCGAGGTGGGCTGGATTTTTGCTGCCTTTTGGGTTGGAGCTTCTCGTGGTTTGAGGCCTGGCTTGCTCCACCCCCTGCTCTTGAGATTCTCCCGCATGTGGACTGGATTTTGGCTGCCTTTTGGGCTGGAGCTTCTCATGGTTTGAGGCCTGGCTTGCTCCATCCCCTACTCTTGAGATTCTCCCAGAGGTGGGCTGGATTTTGGCTGCCCTTTGGGCTGGAACTTCTCGTGGTTTGAGGCCTGGCTTGCTCCACCCCCTGCTCTTGATATTCTCCCCGAAGTGGGCTGCATTTTGGCTGCCTTTTGGGCTGGAGCTTCTCGTGGTTTGAGGCCTGGCTTGCTCCACCCCCTGCTCTTGAGATTCTCCCGGATGTGGGCTGGAGTGTGACTGAATGTTGGTCTGGAGATTCTCGTGGTTTGAGGCCTGGCTAGCTCGACCCCCTACTCTTGATATTCTCCCGGATGCGAGCTGCATTTTGGCTGCAGTTTGGGCTGGAGCTTCTCGTGGTTTGAGGCCTGGCTTGCTCCACCCCCTGCTCTTGAGATTCTCCCGGATGTGGGCTGCATTTTGGCTGCCTTTTGGGCTGGAGCTTCTCGAGGTTTGAGGCCTGGCTTGCTCCACCCCCTGCTCTTGATATTCTCCCGGATGTGGGCTGCATTTTGGCTGCATTTTGGGATGGAGCTTCTTGTGGTTTGAGGCCTGTCTTGCTCCACCCCCTGCTCTTGATATTCTCCTGGATGTGGCCTGCACTTTGGCTGCATTTTGGGCTGGAGCTTCTCGTGGTTTGAGGCCTGGATTGCTCCACCCCCTGCTCTTGAGATTCTCCCGGATGTGGGCTGAATTTTGGCTGCCTTTTGGACTGGAGGTTTTCGAGGTTTGAGGCCTGCCTTGCTCCACCCCCTGCTCTTGATATTCTCCTGGATGTGGCCTGCTTTTTGGCTGCCTTTTGGGCTGGAGCTTCTCGAGGTTTGAGGCCTGGCTTGCTCCAGCCCCTGCTCTTGAGATTCTCCCGGATGTGGGCTGGATTTTGGCTGACTTTTGGGCTGGAGCTTCTCGTGGTTTGAGGCCTGGCTTGCTCCACCCCCTGCTCTTGAGATTCTCCCGGATGTGGGCTGCATTTTGGCTAATATTTGGGCTGGAGCTTCTCGTGGTTTGAGGCCTGGCTTGCTCCACCCCCTGCTCTTGAGATTCTCCCGGATGTGGTCTGCATTTTGGCTGCATTTTGGGCTGGAGCTTCTCGTGGTTTGAGGCCTGGCTTTCCCCACCCCCTGCTCTTGAGATTCTCCCGCATGTGGGCTGGATTTTGGCTGCCTTTTGGGCTGGAGGTTTTCGAGGTTTGAGGCCTGGCTTGCTCCACCCCCTGCTCTTGAGTTTGTCCCGGATGTGGGCTGGATTTTGGTTACATTTTGGGCTGGAGCTTCTCGTGGTTTGAGGCCTGGCTTGCTCCACCCCCTGTTCTTGAGATTCTCCCATATGTGGGCTGCATTTTGGCTGACACTTGGGCTGGAGCTTCTCGTGGTTTGAGGCCTGGCTTGCTCCACCCCCTGCTCTTGAGATTCTCCCGGATGTGGGCTGCATTTTTTCTGCATTTTGGTCTGGAGATTCTCGTGGTTTGAGGCCTGTCTTGCTCCACCCCCTGCTCTTGAGATTCTCCTGGATGTGGCCTGCATTTTGGCTGCCTTTTGGGCTGGAGCTTCTCGTGGTCTGAGGCCTGGCTTGCTCCACCCCCTGCTCTTGAGATTCTCCCGGAGGTGGGCTGGAGTTTGACTGCCTTTTGGACTGGAGGTTTTCGAGGTTTGAGGCCTGTCTTGCTCCACCCCCTGCTCTTGATATTCTCCTGGATGTGGCCTGCATTTTGGCTGCCTTTTGGGCTGGAGCTTCTCGTGGTTTGAGGCCTGGCTTGCTCCACCCCCTGCTCTTGAGATTCTCCCGGATGTGGGCTGCATTTTGGCTGCATTTTGGGCTGCATCTTCTCGTGGTTTAAGGCATGGCTTTCTCCACCCCCCTGCTCTTGATATTCTCCCATATGTGGGCTGCATTTTGGCTGATACTTGGGCTGGAGCTTCTCGTGGTTTGAGGCCTGGCTTGCTCCACCCCCTGCTCTTGATATTCTCCCGGATGTGGGCTGCATTTTTTCTGCATTTTGGTCTGGAGATTCTCGTGGTTTGAGGCCTGTCTTGCTCCACCCCCTGCTCTTAAGATTCTCCTGGATGTGGGCTGCATTTTGGCTGCATTTTGGGCTGGAGCTTCTCGTGGTCTGAGGCCTGGCTTGCTCCACCCCCTGCTCTTGAGATTCTCCCGGAGGTGGGCTGGAGTTTGGCTGCCTTTTGGACTGGAGGTTTTCGAGGTTTGAGGCCTGGCTTGCTCCACCCCCTGCTCTTGAGATTCTCTCAGATATGGGCTGCATTTTGGCTGCCTTTTGGACTGGATGTTTTCGAGGTTTGAGGCCTGGCTTGCTCCACCCCCTGCTCTAGATATTCTCCAGGATGTGGGCTGCATTTTGGCTGCCTTTTGGGCTGGAGCTTCTCGAGGTTTGAGGCCTGGCTTGCTCCAGCCCCTGCTCTTGAGATTCTCCCGGATGTGGGCTGGATTTTGGCTGCCTTTTGGGCTGGAGCTTCTCGTGGTTTGAGGCCTGGCTTGCTCCACCCCCTGCTCTTGAGATTCTCCCGGATGTGGTCTGCATTTTGGCTAATATTTGGGCTGGAGCTTCTCGTGGTTTGAGGCCTGGCTTGCTCCACCCCCTGCTCTTGATATTCTCCCGGATGTGGGCTGCATTTTTTCTGCATTTTGGTCTGGAGATTCTCGTGGTTTGAGGCCTGTCTTGCTCCACCCCCTGCTCTTGAGATTCTCCTGGATGTGGGCTGCATTTTGGCTGCATTTTGGGCTGGAGCTTCTCGTGGTCTGAGGCCTGGCTTGCTCCACCCCCTGCTCTTGAGATTCTCCCGGAGGTGGGCTGGAGTTTGGCTGCCTTTTGGTCTGGAGCTTCTCGTGGTTTGAGGCCTGGCTTGCTCCACCCCCTGCTCTTGAGATTCTCCCGGATATGGGCTGGATTGTGGCTGACTTTTGGGCTGGAGCTTCTCGTGGTTTGAGGCCTGGCTTGCTCCACCCCCTGCTCTTGAGATTCTCCCGGATGTGGGCTGCATTTTGGCTAATATTTGGGCTGGAGCTTCTCGTGGTTTGAGGCCTGGCTTGCTCCACCCCCTGCTCTTGAGATTCTCCCGGATGTGGGCTGCATTTTGGCTGCATTTTGGGCTGGAGCTTCTCGTGGTTTGAGGCCTGGCTTTCCCCACCCCCTGCTCTTGAGATTCTCCCGCATGTGGGCTGGATTTTGGCTGCCTTTTGGGCTGGAGGTTTTCGAGGTTTGAGGCCTGGCTTGCTCCACCCCCTGCTCTTGATATTCTCCCGTATGTGGGCTGAATTTTGGCTGGATTTTTGCCTGGAGCTTCTCGTGGTTTGAGGCCTGGCTTACTCCAACCCCTGCTCTTGATATTCTCCCGGATGTGGACTGGATTTTGTCTGCCTTTTGGGCTGGAGCTTCTCGTGGTTTGAGGCCTGGCTTGCTCCACCCCCTGCTCTTGATATTCTCCCGGAGGTGGTCTGCATTATGGCTGCCATTTGGGCTGGAGCTTCTCGTGGTTTGAGGCCTGGATTGCTCCACCCCCTGCTCTTGAGATTCTCCCGGATGTGGGCTGTATTTTGGCTGCTTTTTGGTCTGGAGCTTCTCGTGGTTTGAGGCCTGGCTTGCTCCACCCCCTGCTCTTGAGATTCTCCCGGATGTGGGTAGGATTTTGGCTGCTTTTTGGGCTGGAGCTTCTCGTGGTTTGAGGCCTGGCTTGCTCCACCCCCTGCTCTTGAGATTCTCCCGGATGTGGGCTGCATTTTGGCTGCCTTTGGGGCTGGAGCTTCTGTGGTTTGAGGCCTGGCTTGCTCCACCCCCTGCTCTTGATATTCTCCCGGATGTGGGCTGCATTTTGGCTGCCTTTTGGGCTGGAGCTTCTCGTGGTTTGAGGCCTGGCTTGCTCCACCCCCTGCTCTTGATATTCTCCTGGATGTGGCCTGCATTTTGGCTGCCTTTTGGGCTGGAGCTTCTCGTGCTTTGAGGCCTGGCTTGCTCCACCCCCTGCTCTTGAGATTCTCCCGGATGTGGGCTGGATTTTGGCTGCCTTTTGGGCTGCAGCTTCTCGTGGTTTGAGGCCTGGCTTGCTCCACCCCCTGCTCTTGAGATTCTCCCGGATGTGGGCTGCATTTTGGCTGTATTTTGGGCTGGATCTTCTCGTGGTTTAAGGCATGGCTTTCTCCACCCCCTGCTCTTGATATTCTCCCATATGTGGGCTGCATATTGACTGTATTTTGGGCTGGAGCTTCTCGTGGTTTGAGGCCTGGCTTGCTCCACCCCCTGCTCTTGAGATTCTCCCGGATATGGGCTGGATTTTGGCTGCCTTTTGGGCTGGAGCTTCTCGTGGTTTGAGGCCTGGCTTGCTCCACCCCCTGCTCTTGAGATTCTCCCGGATGTGGGCTGGATTTTGGCTGCATTTTGGGCTGCATCTTCTCGTGGTTTAAGGCATGGCTTTCTCCACCCCCCTGCTCTTGAGATTCTCCCGGATGTGGGCTGCATTTTGGCTGATACTTGGGCTGGAGCTTCTCGTGGTTTGAGGCCTGGATTGCTCCACCACCTGCTCTTGAGATTCTCCCGGATGTGGGCTGCATTTTTTCTGCATTTTGGTCTGGAGATTCTCGTGGTTTGAGGCCTGTCTTGCTCCACCCCCTGCTCTTGAGATTCTCCCGGAGGTGGGCTGCCTTTTGGCTGCCTTTTGGGCTGGAGCTTCTCGTGGTTTGAGGCCTGGCTTGCTCCACCCCCTGCTCTTGAGATTCTCTCAGATATGGGCTGCATTTTGGCTGCCTTTTGGACTGGATGTTTTCGAGCTTTGAGGCCTGGCTTGCTCCACCCCCTGCTCTAGATATTCTCCAGGATGTGGGCTGCATTTTGGCTGCCTTTTGGGCTGGAGCTCCTCCTGGTTTGAGGCCTGGCTTGCTCCAGCCCCTGCTCTTGAGATTCTCCCGGATGTGGGCTGGATTTTGGCTGCCTTTTGGGCTGGAGCTTCTCGTGGTTTAAGGCATGGCTTTCTCCACCCCCCTGCTCTTGATATTCTCCCATATGTGTGCTGCATTTTGGCTGATACTTGGGCTGGAGCTTCTCGTGGTTTGAGGCCTGGCTTGCTCCACCCCCTGCTCTTGAGATTCTCCCGGATGTGGGCTGCATTTTTTCTGCATTTTGGTCTGGAGATTCTCGTGGTTTGAGGCCTGTCTTGCTCCACCCCCTGCTCTTGAGATTCTCCTGGATGTGGCCTGCATTTTGGCTGCATTTTGATCTGGAGCTTCTCGTGGTTTGAGGCCTGGCTTGCTCCACCCCCTGCTCTTGAGATTCTCTCAGATATGGGCTGCATTTTGGCTGCCTTTTGGACTGGATGTTTTCGAGGTTTGAGGCCTGGCTTGCTCCACCCCCTGCTCTAGATATTCTCCAGGATGTGGGCTGCATTTTGGCTGCCTTTTGGGCTGGAGCTTCTCGAGGTTTGAGGCCTGGCTTGCTCCAGCCCCTGCTCTTGAGATTCTCCCGGATGTGGGCTGGATTTTGGCTGCCTTTTGGGCTGGAGCTTCTCGTGGTTTGAGGCCTGGCTTGCTCCTGCCGCTGCTCTTGAGATTCTCCCCGAGGTGGCCTGCATTTTATCTGTTTCTCGGGCTGGAGCTTCTCGTGGTTTGAGGCCTGGCTTGCTCCACCCCCTGCTCTTGAGATTCTCCCGGATGTGGGCTGCATTTTGGCTGCCTTTTGGGCTGGAGGTTTTCGAGGTTTCAGGCCTGGCTTGCTCCACCCCCTGCTCTTGAGATTCTCCCGTATGTGGGTAGGCTTTTGGCTGGATTTTTGGCTGGAGCTTCTCGTGGTTTGAGGCCTGTCTTGCTCCACCCCCTGCTCTTGAGATTCTCCCAGATGTGGGCTGCATTTTGGCTGCCTTTTGGGCTGGAGGTTCTCGTGGTTTGAGGCCTGGCTTGCTCCTGCCCCTGCTCTTGAGATTCTCCCGGATGTGGGCTGCATTTTGGCTGCCTTTTGGGCTGGAGGTTTTCGAGGTTTCAGGCCTGGCTTGCTCCACCCCCTGCTCTTGAGATTCTCCCGGATGTGGGTAGGCTTTTGGCTGGATTTTTGGCTGGAGCTTCTCGTGGTTTGAGGCCTGTCTTGCTCCACCCCCTGCTCTTGAGATTCTCCCAGATGTGGGCTGCATTTTGGCTGCCTTTTGGGCTGGAGCTTCTCGTGGTTTGAGGCCTGGCTTGCTCCTGCCCCTGCTCTTGAGATTCTCCCGGATGTGGCCTGCATTTTGTCTGATTCTTGGGCTGGAGCTTCTCGTGGTTTGAGGCCTGGCTTTCTCCACCCCCTGCTCTTGAGATTCTCCCGGATGTGCGCTGCATTTTGGCTGCCTTTTTGGGGTGGAACTTCTCATGCTTTAAGGCCTGGATTGCTCCAACCACTGCTCTTGAGATTCTCTCGGATGTGGGCTGCATTTTGGCTGCTTTTTGGGCTGGAGCTTCTCGTGGTTTGAGGCCTGGCTTGCTCCACCCCCTGCTCTTGAAATTCTCCGAGAGGTGGGCTGGATTATGGCTGCCTTTTGGGCTGGAGCTTCTCGTGGTTTGAGGCCTGGCTTGCTCCACCCCCTGCTCTTGATATTCTCCCGCATGTGGGCTGCATTTTGGCTGAATTTTGGGCGGGAGCTTCTCGTGGTTTGAGGCCTGGCTTGCTCCACCCCCTGCTCTTGAGATTCTCCCGGAGGTGGGCTGCATTTTGGCTGCCTTTTGGGCTGGAGCTTCTCGTGGTTTGAGGCCTGGCTTGCTCCACCCCCTGCTCTTGAGATTCTCCCGGATGTGGGTAGGATTTTGGCTGGATTTTTGGCTGGAGCTTCTCGTGGTTTGAGGCTTGGCTTGCTCCAACCCCTGCTCTTGAGATTCTCCCAGATGTGGCCTGCATTTTGTCTGAATCTTGGGCTGGAGCTTCTCGTGGTTTGAGGCCTGGCTTGCTCCACCCCCTGCTCTTGATATTCTCCCGGATGTGGGCTGCATTTTGGCTGAATTTTGGGCTGGAGCTTCTCGTGGTTTGAGGCCTGGCTTGCTCCACCCCCTGCTCTTGAGATTCTCCCGGATGTGGGCTGCATTTTGGCTGCCTTTTTGGGCTGGAGCTTCTCGAGGTTTAAGGCATGGATTGCTCCAACCACTGCTCTTGAGATTCTCCCGGATGTGGGCTGCATTTTGGCTGCCTTTTGGGCTGGAGCTTCTCGTGGTTTGAGGCCTGGCTTGCTCCACACCCTGCTCTTGAAATTTTCCCAGAGGTGGGCTGGATTATGGCTGCCTTTTGGGCTGGAGCTTCTCGTGGTTTGAGGCCTGCCTTGCTCCAACCCCTGCTCTTGAGTTTCTCCCGGACGTGGGCTGCATTTAGGCTGCCCTTTTGGGCTGGAGCTTCTCGTGTTTTGAGGCCTGGCTTGCTCCACCCCTTACTCTTGAGATTCTATCGCATGTGGGCTGCATTTTGGCTGATTCTTGGGCTGGAACTTCTCGTGGTTTGAGGCCTGCCTTGCTCCACCCCCTGCTCTTGAGATTTTCCCGGATGTGGGCTGCATTTTGGCTAATATTTGGGCTGGAGCTTCTCGTGGTTTGAGGCCTGGCTTGCTCCACCCCCTGCTCTTGTGATTCTCCCAGATGTGGGCTGCATTTTGGCTGCCTTTTGGACTGGAGGTTTTCGAGGTTTGAGGCCTGGCTTGCTCCACCCCCTGCTCTAGATATTCTCCCGGATGTGGGCTGCATTTTGTCTAATATTTGGGCTGGAGCTTCTCGTGCTTTGAGGCCTGGCTTGCTCCACCCCCTGCTCTTGATATTCTCCCGGATGTGGGCTGCATTTTGGCTGCATTTTGGGCTGGAGCTTCTCGTGGTTTGAGGCCTGGCTTGCTCCTGCCGCTGCTCTTGAGATTCTCCCCGAGGTGGCCTGCATTTTATCTGTTTCTCGGGCTGGAGCTTCTCGTGGTTTGAGGCCTGGCTTGCTCCACCCCCTGCTCTTGAGATTCTCCCGGATGTGGGCTGCATTTTGGCTGCCTTTTGGGCTGGAGGTTTTCGAGGTTTCAGGCCTGGCTTGCTCCACCCCCTGCTCTTGAGATTCTCCCGTATGTGGGTAGGCTTTTGGCTGGATTTTTGGCTGGAGCTTCTCGTGGTTTGAGGCCTGTCTTGCTCCACCCCCTGCTCTTGAGATTCTCCCAGATGTGGGCTGCATTTTGGCTGCCTTTTGGGCTGGAGCTTCTCGTGGTTTGAGGCCTGGCTTGCTCCTGCCCCTGCTCTTGAGATTCTCCCGGATGTGGGCTGCATTTTGGCTGCCTTTTGGGCTGGAGGTTTTCGAGGTTTCAGGCCTGGCTTGCTCCACCCCCTGCTCTTGAGATTCTCCCGGATGTGGGTAGGCTTTTGGCTGGATTTTTGGCTGGAGCTTCTCGTGGTTTGAGGCCTGTCTTGCTCCACCCCCTGCTCTTGAGATTCTCCCAGATGTGGGCTGCATTTTGGCTGCCTTTTGGGCTGGAGCTTCTCGTGGTTTGAGGCCTGGCTTGCTCCTGCCCCTGCTCTTGAGATTCTCCCGGATGTGGCCTGCATTTTGTCTGATTCTTGGGCTGGAGCTTCTCGTGGTTTGAGGCCTGGCTTTCTCCACCCCCTGCTCTTGAGATTCTCCCGGATGTGCGCTGCATTTTGGCTGCCTTTTTGGGGTGGAACTTCTCATGCTTTAAGGCCTGGATTGCTCCAACCACTGCTCTTGAGATTCTCTCGGATGTGGGCTGCATTTTGGCTGCCTTTTGGGCTGGAGCTTCTCGTGGTTTGAGGCCTGGCTTGCTCCACCCCCTGCTCTTGAAATTCTCCGAGAGGTGGGCTGGATTATGGCTGCCTTTTGGGCTGGAGCTTCTCGTGGTTTGAGGCCTGGCTTGCTCCACCCCCTGCTCTTGATATTCTCCCGCATGTGGGCTGCATTTTGGCTGAATTTTGGGCGGGAGCTTCTCGTGGTTTGAGGCCTGGCTTGCTCCACCCCCTGCTCTTGAGATTCTCCCGGAGGTGGGCTGCATTTTGGCTGCCTTTTGGGCTGGAGCTTCTCGTGGTTTGAGGCCTGGCTTGCTCCACCCCCTGCTCTTGAGATTCTCCCGGATGTGGGTAGGATTTTGGCTGGATTTTTGGCTGGAGCTTCTCGTGGTTTGAGGCCTGGCTTGCTCCAACCCCTGCTCTTGAGATTCTCCCAGATGTGGGCTGCATTTTGGCTGCCTTTTGGGCTGGAGCTTCTCGTGGTTTGAGGCTTGGCTTGCTCCAACCCCTGCTCTTGAGATTCTCCCAGATGTGGCCTGCATTTTGTCTGAATCTTGGGCTGGAGCTTCTCGTGGTTTGAGGCCTGGCTTGCTCCACCCCCTGCTCTTGATATTCTCCCGGATGTGGGCTGCATTTTGGCTGAATTTTTGGCTGGAGCTTCTCGTGGTTTGAGGCCTGGCTTGCTCCACCCCCTGCTCTTGAGATTCTCCCGGATGTGGGCTGCATTTTGGCTGCCTTTTTGGGCTGGAGCTTCTCGAGGTTTAAGGCATGGATTGCTCCAACCACTGCTCTTGAGATTCTCCCGGATGTGGGCTGCATTTTGGCTGCCTTTTGGGCTGGAGCTTCTCGTGGTTTGAGGCCTGGCTTGCTCCACACCCTGCTCTTGAAATTTTCCCAGAGGTGGGCTGGATTATGGCTGCCTTTTGGGCTGGAGCTTCTCGTGGTTTGAGGCCTGCCTTGCTCCAACCCCTGCTCTTGAGTTTCTCCCGGACGTGGGCTGCATTTAGGCTGCCCTTTTGGGCTGGAGCTTCTCGTGTTTTGAGGCCTGGCTTGCTCCACCCCTTACTCTTGAGATTCTATCGCATGTGGGCTGCATTTTGGCTGATTCTTGGGCTGGAACTTCTCGTGGTTTGAGGCCTGCCTTGCTCCACCCCCTGCTCTTGAGATTTTCCCGGATGTGGGCTGCATTTTGGCTAATATTTGGGCTGGAGCTTCTCGTGGTTTGAGGCCTGGCTTGCTCCACCCCCTGCTCTTGTGATTCTCCCAGATGTGGGCTGCATTTTGGCTGCCTTTTGGACTGGAGGTTTTCGAGGTTTGAGGCCTGGCTTGCTCCACCCCCTGCTCTAGATATTCTCCCGGATGTGGGCTGCATTTTGTCTAATATTTGGGCTGGAGCTTCTCGTGCTTTGAGGCCTGGCTTGCTCCACCCCCTGCTCTTGATATTCTCCCGGATGTGGGCTGCATTTTGGCTGCATTTTGGGCTGGAGCTTCTCGTGGTTTGAGGCCTGGCTTGCTCCACCCCCTGCTCTTGAGATTCTCCCGGAGGTGAGCTGCATTTAGGCTGCCTTTTGGCCTGGAGGTTTTCGAGGTTTGTGGCCTGTCTTGCTCCAACCCCTGCTCTTGAGATTCTCCCGCATGTGTGCTGGATTTTGGCTGCATTTTGGGCTGGAGGTTTTCGAGGTTTCAGGCCTGGCTTGCTCCACCCCCTGCTCTTGAGATTCTCCCGGATGTGGGTAGGATTTTGGCTGGATTTTTGGCTGAAGCTTCTCGTGGTTTGAGGCCTGGCTTGCTCCAACCCCTGCTCTTGAGATTCTCCCGGATGTGGGCTGCATTTTGGCTGCCTTTTGGGCTGGAGCTTCTCGTGGTTTGAGGCCTGGCTTGCTCCACCCACTGCTCTTGACATTGTCCCGGATGTGGGCTGCATTTTGGCTGAATCTTGAGCTGGAGCTTCTCGTGGTTTGAGGCCTGTCTTGCTCCACCCCCTGCTCTTGAGATTCTCCCGGATGTGGGCTGCATTTTGGCTGCATTTTGGGCTGGAGCTTCTCGTGGTTTGAGGCCTGGCTTGCTCCACCCCCTGCTCTTGAGATTCTCCGGGAGGTGGGCTGCATTTTGGCTGCCTTTTGGGCTGGAGCTTCTCGTGGTTTGAGGCCTGGCTTGCTCCACACCCTGCTCTTGAGATTCTCCGGGAAGTGGGCTGGATTTTGGCTGCCCTTTTGGGGTGGAACTTCTCGTGTTTTGAGGCCTGGCTTGCTCCACCCCCTGCTCTTGAGATTCTATCGGATGTGGGCTGCATTTTGGCTGATTCTTGGGCTGGAACTTCTCGTGGTTTGAGGCCTGCCTTGCTCCACCCCCTGCTCTTGAGATTTTCCCGGATGTGGGCTGCATTTTGGCTAATATTTGGGCTGGAGCTTCTCGTGGTTTGAGGCCTGGCTTGCTCCACCCCCTGCTCTTGATATTCTCCTGGATGTGGGCTGCATTTTGGCTGCCTTTTGGACTGGAGGTTTTCGAGGTTTGAGGCCTGGCTTGCTCCACCCCCTGCTCTAGATATTCTCCCGGATGTGGGCTGCATTTTGTCTAATATTTGGGCTGGAGCTTCTCGTGGTTTGAGGCCTGGCTTGCTCCACCCCCTGCTCTTGAGATTCTCCCGGAGGTGGGCTGCATTTTGGCTGCCTTTTGGGCTGGAGGTTTTCGAGGTTTCAGGCCTGGCTTGCTCCACCCCCTGCTCTTGAGATTCTCCCGCATGTGGGCTGGATTTTGGCTGCCTTTTGGGCTGGAGGTTTTCGAGGTTTCAGGCCTGGCTTGCTCCACCCCCTGCTCTTGAGATTCTCCCGGATGTGGGTAGGATTTTGGCTGGATTTTTGGCTGGAGCTTCTCGTGGTTTGAGGCCTGGCTTGCTCGAACCCCTGCTCTTGAGATTCTCCCGGATGTGGCCTGCATTTTGGCTGCCTTTTGGGCTGGAGCTTCTTGTGGTTTGAGGCCTGGCTTGCTCCAACCCCTGCTCTTGAGATTCTCCCAGTTGTGGGCTGCATTTTGGCTGCCTTTTTGGGCTGGAGCTTCTCGTGGTTTGAGGCCTGGCTTGCTCCACCCCCTGCTCTTGAGTTTCTCCCAGATGTGGGCTGGATTTTGGCTGCATTTTTGGGCTGGAGCTTCTCGTGGTTTGAGGCCTGGCTTGCTCCACCCCCTGCTCTTGAGATTCTCTCGGATGTGGCCTGCATTTTGGCTGCCATTTTGGGCTGGAGCTTCTCGTGGTTTGAGGCCTGGCTTGCTCCAGCCCCTGCTCTTGAGATTCTCCCGGATGTGGGCTGCATTTTGGCTGCATTTTGGGCTGGAGCTTCTCGTGGTTTGAGGCCTGGCTTGCTCCACCCCCTGCTCTTGATATTCTCCTGGATGTGGGCTGCATTTTGGCTGCCTTTTGGGCTGGAGCTTCTCGTGGTTTGAGGCCTGGCTTGCTCCACCCCCTGCTCTTGAGATTCTCCCAGATGTGTGCCGCATTTTGGCTGATTCTTGGACTGGAGCTTCTCGTGGTTTGAGGCCTGGCTTGCTCCACCCCCTGCTCTTGATATTCTCCCAGATGTGGGCTGGATTTTGGCTGCTTATTGGGCTGGAGCTTCTCGAGGTTGGAGGCCTGGCTTGCTCCACCCCCTGCTCTTGATATTCTCCCGGATGTGGCCTGCATTTTGGCTGCCTTTTTGGGGTGGAACTTCTCATGGTTTGAGGCCTGGCTTGCTCCTGCCCCTGCTCTTGAGATTCTCCCGGATGTGGGCTGGATTTTGGCTGCCTTTTGGGCTGGAGGTTTTCGAGGTTTCAGGCCTGGCTTGCTCCACCCCCTGCTCTTGAGATTCTCCCGGATGTGGGTAGGATTTTGGCTGGATTTTTGGCTGGAGCTTCTCGTGGTTTGAGGCCTGGCTTGCTCCAACCCCTGCTCTTGAGATTCTCCCAGATGTGGGCTGCATTTTGGCTGCCTTTTGGGCTGGAGCTTCTCGTGGTTTGAGGCCTGGCTTGCTCCACCCCCTGCTCTTGAGATTCTCCCAGATGTGGGCTGCATTTTGGCTGCCTTTTGGGCTGGAGCTTCTCGTGGTTTGAGGCCTGGCTTGCTCCACCCCCTGCTCTTGAGATTCTCCCGGATATGGGCTGGATTTTGGCTGCCTTTTGGGCTGGAGCTTCTCGTGGTTTGAGGCCTGGCTTGCTCCACCCCCTGCTCTTGATATTCTCCCGGATGTGGCCTGCATTTTGGCTGCCTTTTTGGGGTGGAACTTCTCATGGTTTGAGGCCTGGCTTACTCCTGCCCCTGCTCTTGAGTGTCTCCTGGAGGTGGGCTGCATTTTGGCTGCCTTTTGGGCTGGAGCTTCTCGTGGTTTGAGGCCTGGCTTGCTCCACCCCCTGCTCTAGATATTCTCCCGGATGTGGGCTGCATTTTGGCTGCCTTTTGGGCTGGAGCTTCTCGTGGTTTGAGGCCTGGCTTGCTCCACCCCCTGCTCTAGATATTCTCCCGGATGTGGGCTGCATTTTGGCTGCCTTTTGGGCTGGAGCTTCTCGTGGTTTGAGGCCTGGCTTGCTCCACCCCCTGCTCTTGAGATTCTCCCGGATGTGGGCTGGATTTTGGCTAATATTTGGGCTGGAGCTTCTCGTGGTTTGAGGCTAGGCTTGCTCCACCCCCTGCTCTAGAGATTCTCCCGGAGGTGGGCTGCATTTTAGCTGCATTTTGGGCTGGAGCTTCTCGTGGTTTGAGGCCTGGCTTGCTCCACCCCCTGCTCTTGCGATTCTCCAGGATGTGGGCTGCATTTTGGCTGCCTTTAGGGCTGGAGCTTCTCGTGGTTTGAGGCCTGGCTTGCTCAACCCCCTGCTCTTGAGATTCTCCCGGAGGTGGGCTGCATTTTGGCTGCCTTTTGGGTTTGGAGCTTCTTGTGGTTTGAGGCCTGGCTTGCTCCACCCCCTGCTCTTGATATTCTCCCGGATGTGGGCTGCATTTTGGCTGCCTTTAGGGCTGGACCTTCTCATGGTTTGAGGCCTGGCTTGCTCCACCCCCTGCTCTTGAGATTCTCCCGGAGGTGGGCTGGATTTTGGCTGCCTTTTGGGCTGGAGCTTCTCGTGGTTTGAGGCCTGGCTTGCTCCACCCCCTGCTCTTTATATTCTCCCGGATGTGGGCTGCATTTTGGCTGCCTTTTGGGCTGGAGCTTCTCGTGGTTTGAGGCCTGGCTTGCTCCACCCCCTGCTCTTGATATTCTCCCGGATGTGGCCTGCATTTTGGCTGCCTTTTGGGGTGGAACTTCTCATGGTTTGAGGCCTGGCTTACTCCTGCCCCTGCTCTTGAGTGTCTCCTGGAGGTGGGCTGCATTTTGGCTGCCTTTTGGGCTGGAGCTTCTCGTGGTTTGAGGCCTGTCTTGCTCCACCCCCTGCTCTAGATATTCTCCCGGATGTGGGCTGCATTTTGGCTGCCTTTTGGGCTGGAGCTTCTCGTGGTTTGAGGCCTGGCTTGCTCCAGCCCCTGCTCTTGAGATTCTCCCAGATGTGGGCTGCATTTTGGCTGCCTTTTGGGCTGGAGCTTCTCGTGGTTTGAGGCCTGGCTTGCTCCACCCCCTTTCTTGAGATTGTCCCGGATGTGGGATGGATTTTGTCTGCATTTTGGGCTGGAGCTTCTCGTGGTTTGAGGCCTGGCTTGCTCCACCCCCTGCTCTTGCGATTCTCCAGGATGTGGGCTGCATTTTGGCTGCCTTTAGGGCTGGAGCTTCTCGTGGTTTGAGGCCTGGCTTGCTCAACCCCCTGCTCTTGAGATTGTCCCGGATGTGGGCTGCATTTTGGCTGCCTTTTGGGTTTGGAGCTTCTTGTGGTTTGAGGCCTGGCTTGCTCCACCCCCTGCTCTTGAGATTCTCCCGGATGTGGGCTGCATTTTGGCTGCCTTTAGGGCTGGACCTTCTCATGGTTTGAGGCCTGGCTTGCTCCACCCCCTGCTCTTGAAATTCTCCCGGAGGTGGGCTGCATTTTGGCTGCCTTTTGGGCTGGAGCTTCTTGTGGTTTGAGGCCTGGCTTGCTCCACCCTCTGCTCTTGAGATTCTCCCGGAGGTGGGCTGCATTTTGGCTGCCTTTTGGGCTGGAGCTTCTTGTTGTTTGAGGCCTGGCTTGCTCCACCCCCTGCTCTTGAAATTGTCCCGGATGTGGGCTGCATTTTGGCTGCCTTTTGGGCTACAGCTTCTCGAGGTTTGAGTCCTGGCTTGCTCCACCCCCTGCTCTTGAGATTCTCCTGGATGTGGGCTGCATTTTGGCTGCCTTTTGGGCTGGAGCTTCTCGTGGTTTGAGGCCTGGCTTGCTCCACCCCCTGCTCTTGATATTCTCCTGGATGGGGGCTATATTTTGGCTGCCTTTTGGGCTGGAGCTTCTCGTGGTTTGAGGCCTGGCTTGCTCCACCCCCTGCTCTTGAGATTCTCCCGGATGTGGGCTGGATTTTGGCTGCCTTTAGGGCTGGAGCTTCTCGTGGTTTGAGGCTAGGCTTGCTCCACCCTCTGCTCTTGATATTCTCCTGGACGTGGGCTGCATTTTGGCTGCCTTTTGGGCTGGAGTTTCTCGTGGTTTGAGGCCTGGCTTGCTCCACCCCGTGCTCTTGCGATTCTTCCCGACGTCAGCTGCATTTTGGCTGCTTTTAGGGCTGGAGCTTCTCGTGGTTTGAGGCCTGGCTTGCTCAACCCCCTGCTCTTGATATTCTCCCAGAGGTGGGCTGCATTTTGGCTGCCTTTTGGGCTGGAGCTTCCCGTGGTTTGAGGCCTGGCTTGCTCCACCCCCTGCTCTTTAGATTCTCCCGGATGTGGGCTGCATTGTGGCTGCCTTTAGGGCTGGACCTTCTCATGGTTTGAGGCCTGGCTTGCTCCACCCCCTGCTCTTGAGATTCTCCCGGAGGTGGGCTGCATTTTGGCTGCCTTTTGGGCTGGAGCTTCTTGTGGTTGGAGGCCTGGCTTGCTCCACCCTCTGCTCTTGATATTCTCCCGGATGTGGGCTGCATTTTGGCTGCCTTTTGGGCTGGAGCTTCTCGTGGTTTGAGGCCTGGCTTGCTCCACCCCCTGCTCTTTATATTCTCCCGGATGTGGGCTGCATTTTGGCTGCCTTTAGGGCTGGAGCTTCTCATGGTTTGAGGCCTGGCTTGCTCCACCCTCTGCTCTTGATATTGTCCCGGATGTGGGCTGCATTTTGGCTGCCTTTTGGGCTGGAGCTTCTCGTGGTTTGAGGCCTGGCTTGCTCCACCCCCTGCTCTTGAGATTCTTCCGGATGTGGGCTGCATTTTGGCTGCTTTTACGGCTGGAGCTTCTCGTGGTTTGAGGCCTGGCTTGCTCCACACCCTGCTCTTGAAATTGTCCCGGATGTGGGCTGCATTTTGGCTGCCTTTTGGGCTACAGCTTCTCGAGGTTTGAGTCCTGGCTTGCTCCACCCCCTGCTCTTGATATTCTCCTGGATGTGGGCGGCATTTTGGCTGCATTTTGGGCTGGAGCTTCTCGTGGTTTGAGGCCTGGCTTGCTCCACCCCCTGCTCTTGATATTCTCCTGGATGGGGGCTACATTTTGGCTGCCTTTTGGGCTGGAGCTTCTCGTGGTTTGAGGCCTGGCTTGCTCCACCCCCTGCTCTTGAGATTCTCCCGGATGTGGGCTGGATTTTGGCTGCCTTTAGGGCTGGAGCTTCTCATGGTTTGAGGCTAGGCTTGCTCCACCCTCTGCTCTTGATATTCTCCTGGATGTGGGCTGCATTTTGGCTGATACTTGGGCTGGAGCTTCTCGTGGTTTGAGGCCTGGCTTGCTCCACCCCCTGCTCTTGCGATTCTCCCGGAGGTGGGCTGCATTTTGGCTGCTTTTTGGGCTGGAGCTTCTCGTGGTTTGAGGCCTGGCTTCCTCCACCCCCTGCTCTTACGATTCTCCTGGATGTGGGCTGGATTTTGGCTGCCTTTTGGGCTGGAGCTTCTCGTGGTTTGAGGCCTGGATTGCTCCACCCCCTGCTCTTGATATACTCCCGGATGTGGGCTGCATTTTGGCTGCCTTTTGGGCTGGAGCTTCTCGTGGTTTGAGGCCTGGCTTGCTCCACCCCCTGCTCTTGAGATTCTCCCGGATGTGGGCTGGATTTTGGCTGCCTTTTGGGCTGGAGCTACTCGGGGTTTCAGGCCTGGTTTGCTCCACCCCATGCTCTTGAGATTTTCCCGCATGTGGGCTGCATTTTTGCTGCATTTTGGGATGGAGCTTCTCATGGTTTGAGGCCTGGCTTGCTCCACCCCCTGCTCTTGAGATTCTCCCGGATGTGGGCTGGATTTTGGCTGACTTTTGGGCTGGAGCTTCTCGGGGTTTCAGGCCTGGTTTGCTCCACCCCATGCTCTTGAGATTTTCCCGCATGTGGGCTGCATTTTTGCTGCATTTTGGGATGGAGCTTCTCATGGTTTGAGGCCTGGCTTGCTCCACCCCCTGCTCTTGAGATTCTCCCAGATGTGGGCTGCATTTTGGCTGCCTTTTGGGCTGGAGCTTCTCGTGGTTTGAGGCCTGGCTTGCTCCACCCCCTGCTCTTGAGATTCTCCTGGATGTGGGCTGCATTTTGGCTGATACTTGGGCTGGAGCTTCTCATGGTTTGAGGCCTGGCTTGCTCCACCCCCTGCTCTTGAGATTCTCCCGGAGGTGGGCTGCCTTTTGGCTGCCTTTTGGGATGGAGCTTCTCATGGTTTGAGGCTTGGCTTGTTCCACCCCCTGCTCTTGATATTCTCCTGGATGTGGGCTGGATTTTGGCTGCCTTTTGGGATGGAGCTTCTCGTGGTTTGAGGCCTGGCTTGCTCCACCCCCTGCTCTTGAGATTCTCCCAGTGGTGGGCTGCATTTTGGCTGCATTTTGGGCTGGAGCTTCTCGTGGTTTGAGGCCTGCCTTGCTCCATCCCCTGCTCTTGAGATTCTCCCGGATGTGGGCTGCATTTTGGCTGCATTTTGGGCTGGAGCTTCTCGTGGTTTGAGGCCTGCCTTGCTCCATCCCCTGCTCTTGAGATTCTCCCGGATGTGGGCTGCATTTTGGCTGCCTTTTGGGCTGGAGCTTCTCGTGGTTTGAGGCCTGGCTTGCTCCACCCTCTGCTCTTGAGATTCTCCCGGAGGTGGCCTGGATTTTGGCTGCCTTTTGGGCTGGAGCTTCTCGTGGTTTGAGGCCTGCCTTGCTCCACCCCCTGCTCTTGAGATTGTCCCGGATGTGGGCTGCATTTTGGTAGCTTTTTGGGCTGGAGCTTCTCATGGTTTGAGGCCTGGCTTGCTCCACCCCCTGCTCTTTATATTCTCCAGGATGTGGGCTGCATTTTGGCTGCCTTTTGGGCTGGAGCTTTTCGTGGTTTGAGGCCTGGCTTGCTCCACCACCTGCTCTTGAGATTCTCCCAGATGTGGGCTGCATTTTGGCTGCCTTTTGGGCTGGAGCTTCTCGTGGTTTGAGGCCTGGCTTGCTCCACCCCCTGCTTTTGAGATTCTCCCGGATGTGGGCTGCATTTTGGCTGATTCTTGGGCTGGAGCTTCTCGTGGTTTGAGGCCTGGCTTGCTCCACCCCCTGCTCTTGATATTATCCCGGATGTGGGCTGGAGTTTGGCTGCCTTTTGGGCTGGAGATTCTCGAGGTTTGAGGCCTGGCTTGCTCCACCCCCTGCTCTTGATATTCACCCGGATGTGGGCTGCATTTTGGCTGCCTTTTGGGCTGGAGCTTCTCGTGGTTTGAGGCCTGGCTTGCTCCACCCCCTGCTCTTGAGTTTCTCCCGGATGTGGGCTGGATTTTGGTTACATTTTGGGCTGGAGCTTCTCGTGGTTTGAGGCCTGGCTTGCTCCACCCCCTGTTCTTGAGATTCTCCCGGATGTGGGCTGCATTTTGGCTGCCTTTTGGGCTGGAGCTTCTCGTGGTTTGAGATCTGGCTTGCTCCACCCTCTGCTCTTGAGATTCTCTCAGATGTGGGCTGCATATTGGCTGCCTTTTGGAATGGAGCTTTTCGAGGTTTGAAGCCTGGCTTGCTCCACTACCGGGTTTTGATATTCTCCGGGATGTGGGCTGGATTTTGTCTGCATTTTGGGCTGGAGCTTCTCCTCGTTTGAGGCCTGGCTTCCTCCACCCCCTGCTCTTGAGATTCTCCTGTATGTGGGCTGCATTTTCGCTGCCTTTTGGGCTGGAGCTTCTCGAGGTTTGAGGCCTGGCTTGCTCCAGCCCCTGCTCTTGATATTCTCCCGGACGTGGGCTGGATTTTCTGCCTTTTGGGCTGGAGCTTCTCGTGGTTTGAGGCCTGGCTTGCTCCACCCCCTGCTCTTGAGATTCTCCCGGATGTGGGCTGCATTTTGGCTGAATTTTGGGCTGGAGCTTCTCGTGGTTTAAGGCATGGCTTTCTCCACCCCCTGCTCTTGATATTCTCCCATATGTGGGCTGGATTTTGGCTGCATTTTGGGCTGGAGCTTCTCGTGGTTTGAGGCCTGGCTTGCTCCACCCACTGCTCTTGAGATTCTCTCGGATGTGGGCTGCATTTTGGCTGCCTTTTGGACTGGAGGTTTTCGAGGTTTGAGGCCTGGCTTGCTCCACCCCCTGCTCTAGATATTCTCCCGGATGTGGGCTGGATTTTGGCTGCCCTTTGGGCTGGAGCTTCTCGTCGTTTGAGGCCTGGCTTCCTCCACCCCCTGCTCTTGAGATTCTCCCGGATGTGGGCTGCATTTTGTCTGCAGTTTGGGCTGGAGTTTCTCGAGGTTTGAGGCCTGGCTTGCTCCACCCCCTGCTCTTGAGATTCTCCCGGATGTGGGCTGGATTTTGGCTAGATTTTTGCCTGGAACTTCTCGTGGTTTGAGGCCTGGCTTGCTCCACCCCCTGCTCTTGAGATTCTCCCAGATGTGGGCTGCATTTTGGCTGCCTTTTGGGCTGGAGCTTCTCGTGGTTTGAGGCCTGGCTTGCTCCACCCCCTGCTCTTGATATTCTCCCGGATGTGGGCTGCATTTCGGCTGCCTTTTGGGCTGGAGCTTCTCGTGGTTTGAGGCCTGGCTTGCTCCACCCCCTGCTCTTGATATTCTCCCGGATGTGGGCTGCATTTCGGCTGCCTTTTGGGCTGGAGCTTCTCGTGGTTTGAGGCCTGGCTTGCTCCACCCCCTGCTCTTGAGATTCTCCCGGATATGGGCTGCATTTTGGCTGCCATTTTGGGCTGGAGCTTCTCGTGGTTTGAGGCCTGGCTTGCTCCACCCCCTGCTCTTGAGATTCTCCCGGATGTGGGCTGCATTTTGGCTGTATTTTGGGCTGGATCTTCTCGTGGTTTAAGGCCTGGCTTGCTCCAGCCCCTGCTCTTCATATTCTCCCGGATGTGGGCTGCATTTTGGCTGCCTATTGGGCTGGAGCTTCTCGTGGTTTGAGGCCTGGCTTGCTCCACCCCCTGCTCTTTATATTCTCCTGGATGTGGGCTGGATTTTGGCTGCCTTTTGGGCTGGAGCTTCTCGTGGTTTGAGGCCTGGCTTTCTCCACCCCCTGCTCTTGATATTCTCCCATATGTGGGCTGCATATTGGCTGCCTTTTGGGCTGGAGCTTCTCGTGGTTTGAGGCCTGGCTTGCTCCACCCCCTGCTCTTGAGATTCTCCCGGATATGGGCTGGATTTTGGCTGCCTATTGGGCTGGAGCTTCTCGTGGTTTGAGGCCTGTCTTGCTCCAACCCCTGCTCTTGCGATTCTCCAGGATGTGGGCTGCATTTTGGCTGTCTTTTGGTCTGGAGCTTCTCGTGGTTTGAGGCCTGGCTTGCTCCACCCCCTGCTCTTGATATTCTCCTGGATGTGGCCTGCATTTTGGCTGCCTTTTGGGCTGGAGCTTCTCGTGGTTTGAGGCCTGGCTTGCTCCATCCCCTGCTCTTGAGATTCTCCCGGATGTGGGCTGCATTTTGGCTGCCTTTTGGGCTGGAGCTTCTCGTGGTTTGAGGCCTGGCTTGCTCCACCCCCTGCTTTTGAGATTCTCCCGGATGTGGGCTGCATTTTGGCTGATACTTGGGCTGGAGCTTCTCGTGGTTTGAGGCCTGGCTTGCTCCACCCCCTGCTCTTGATATTGTCCCGGATGTGGGCTGGAGTTTGGCTGCCTTTTGGGCTGGAGATTCTCGAGGTTTGAGGCCTGGCTTGCTCCACCCCCTGCTCTTGATATTCTCCCGGATGTGGGCTGCATTTTCGCTGCATTTTGGGCTGGAGCTTCTCGTGGTTTGAGGCCTGGCTTGCTCCACCCCCTGCTCTTGATATTCACCCGGATGTGGGCTGCATTTTGGCTGCCTTTTGGGCTGGAGCTTCTCGTGGTTTGAGGCCTGGCTTGCTCCACCCCCTGCTCTTGAGTTTCTCCCGGATGTGGGCTGGATTTTGGTTACATTTTGGGCTGGAGCTTCTCGTGGTTTGAGGCCTGGCTTGCTCCACCCCCTGTTCTTGAGATTCTCCCGGATGTGGTCTGCATTTTGGCTGCCTTTTGGGCTGGAGCTTCTCGTGGTTTGAGATCTGGCTTGCTCCACCCTCTGCTCTTGAGATTCTCTCAGATGTGGGCTGCATATTGGCTGCCTTTTGGAATGGAGGTTTTCGAGGTTTGAAGCCTGGCTTGCTCCACTCCCGGGTTTTGATATTCTCCGGGATGTGGGCTGGATTTTGTCTGCATTTTGGGCTGGAGCTTCTCCTCGTTTGAGGCCTGGCTTCCTCCACCCCCTGCTCTTGAGATTCTCCCGGATGTGGGCTGGATTTTGGCTAGATTTTTGCCTGGAACTTCTCGTGGTTTGAGGCCTGGCTTGCTCCACCCCCTGCTCTTGAGATTCTCCCAGATGTGGGCTGCATTTTGGCTGCCTTTTGGGCTGGAGCTTCTCGTGGTTTGAGGCCTGGCTTGCTCCACCCCCTGCTCTTGATATTCTCCCGGATGTGGGCTGCATTTCGGCTGCCTTTTGGGCTGGAGCTTCTCGTGGTTTGAGGCCTGGCTTGCTCCACCCCCTGCTCTTGATAATCTCCCGGATGTGGGCTGCATTTCGGCTGCCTTTTGGGCTGGAGCTTCTCGTGGTTTGAGGCCTGGCTTGCTCCACCCCCTGCTCTTGAGATTCTCCCGGATATGGGCTGGATTTTGGCTGCCATTTTGGGCTGGAGCTTCTCGTGGTTTGAGGCCTGGCTTGCTCCACCCCCTGCTCTTGAGATTCTCCCGGATGTGGGCTGCATTTTGGCTGTATTTTGGGCTGGATCTTCTCGTGGTTTAAGGCATGGCTTTCTCCACCCCCTGCTCTTGATATTCTCCCATATGTGGGCTGCATTTTGGCTGCCTTTTGGGCTGGAGCTTCTCGTGGTTTGAGGCCTGGCTTGCTCCACCCCCTGCTCTTGAGATTCTCCCGGATGTGGCCTGCATTTTGGCTGCCTTTTGGGCTGGAGCTTCTCGTGGTTTGAGGCCTGGCTTGCTCCAGCCCCTGCTCTTCATATTCTCCTGGATGTGGGCTGGATTTTGTCTGCCTTTTGGGCTGGAGCTTCTCGTGGTTTGAGGCCTGGCTTGCTCCACCCCCTGCTCTTTATATTCTCCTGGATGTGGGCTGGATTTTGGCTGCCTTTTGGGCTGGAGCTTCTCGTGGTTTGAGGCCTGGCTTGCTCCACCCCCTGCTCTTGATATTCTCCCGGATGTGGGCTGTATTTTGGCTGCTTTTTGGTCTGGAGCTTCTCGTGGTTTGAGGCCTGGCTTGCTCCACCCCCTGCTCTTGATATTCTCCTGGACGTGGCCTGCATTTTGGCTGCCTTTAGGGCTGGAGCTTCTCGTGGTTTGAGGCCTGGCTTGCTCCACCCCCTGCTCTTGAGATTCTCCTGGATGTGGGCTGGATTTTGGCTGCCTTTTGGGCTGGAGCTTCTCGTGGTTTGAGGCCTGGCTTGCTCCACCCCCTGCTCTTGAGATTCTCCCGGATGTGGGCTGGATTTTGGCTGCCTTTTGGGCTGGAGCTTCTCGTGGTTTGAGGCCTGGCTTGCTCCACCCCCTGCTCTTGATATTCTCCGGGATGTGGGCTGCATTTTTTCTTATTTTTGGTCTGGAGATTCTCGTGGTTTGAGGCCTGGCTTGCTCCACCCCCTGCTCTTGAAATTCTCCTGAATGTGGGCTGCATTTTGGCTGCGTTTTAGGCTGGAGCTTCTCGTGGTTTGAGGCCTGGCTTGCTCCACCCCCTGCTCTTGAGATTCTCCCAGATGTGGGCTGCATTTTGGCTGCCTTTTGGACTGGAGGTTTTCGAGGTTTGAGGCCTGGCTTGCTCCACCCCCTGCTCTTGAGATTCTCTCAGATGTGGGCTGCATTTTAGCTGCCTTTTGGACTGGATGTTATCGAGGTTTGAGGCCTGGCTTGCTCCACCCCCTGCTCTTGAGATTCTCCCGGATGTGGGCTGCATTTTGGCTGCCTTTTGGGCTGGAGCTTCTCGTGGTTTGAGGCCTGCCTTGTTCCACCCCCTGCTCTTGAGATTCTCCCGGATGTGGGCTGCATTTTGGCTGCATTTTGGGCTGGAGCTTCTCGTGGTTTGAGGCCTGCCTTGTTCCACCCCCTGCTCTTGAGATTCTCCCGGATGTGGGCTGGATTTTGGCTAATATTCGGGCTGGAGCTTCTCGTGGTTTGAGGCCTGGCTTGCTCCACTCCCTGCTCTTGAGATTCTCCCGGATGTGGGCTGGGTTTTGGCTGCCTTTTGGGCTGGAGCTTCTCGTGGTTTGAGGCCTGGCTTGCTCCACCCCCTGCACGTAATATTCTCTCGGATGTGGGCTGGGTTTTGGCTGCCTTTTGGGCTGGAGCTTCTCGTAGTTTGAGGCCTGGCTTGCTCCCCTCCGTGCTCTTGATATTCTCCCAGAGGTGCGCTGCATTTTGGCTGCCTTTTGGGCTGGAGCTTCTCGAGGTTTGAGGCCTGGCTTCCTCCACCCCCTGCTCTTGAGATTCTCCCGGATATGGGCTGCATTTCGGCTGCCATTTTGGGCTGGAGCTTCTCGTGGTTTGAGGCCTGGCTTGCTCCACCCCCTGCTCTTGAGATTCTCCCGGATGTGGGCTGCATTTTGGCTGTATTTTGGGCTGGATCTTCTCGTGGTTTAAGGCATGGCTTTCTCCACCCCCTGCTCTTGATATTCTCCCATATGTGGGCTGCATTTTGGCTGCCTTTTGGGCTGGAGCTTCTCGTGGTTTGAGGCCTGGCTTGCTCCACCCCCTGCTCTTGAGATTCTCCCGGATGTGGCCTGCATTTTGGCTGCCTTTTGGGCTGGAGCTTCTCGTGGTTTGAGGCCTGGCTTGCTCCAGCCCCTGCTCTTCATATTCTCCTGGATGTGGGCTGCATTTTGGCTGCCTATTGGGCTGGAGCTTCTCGTGGTTTGAGGCCTGGCTTGCTCCACCCCCTGCTCTTGATATTCTCCTGGATGTGGGCTGGATTTTGGCTGCCTTTTGGGCTGGAGCTTCTCGTGGTTTGAGGCCTGGCTTTCTCCACCCCCTGCTCTTGATATTCTCCCATATGTGGGCTGCATATTGGCTGCCTTTTGGGCTGGAGCTTCTCGTGGTTTGAGGCCTGGCTTGCTCCACCCCCTGCTCTTGAGATTCTCCCGGATATGGGCTGGATTTTGGCTGCCTTTTGGGCTGGAGCTTCTTGTGGTTTGAGGCCTGGCTTGCTCCACCCCCTGCTCTTGATATTCTCCCGGATGTGGGCTGTATTTTGGCTGCTTTTGGTCTGGAGCTTCTCGTGGTTTGAGGCCTGGCTTGCTCCACCCCCTGCTCTTGATATTCTCCTGGACGTGGCCTGCATTTTGGCTGCCTTTTGGGCAGGAGCTTCTCGTGGTTTGAGGCCTGGCTTGCTCCACCCCCTGCTCTTGAGATTCTCCCGGATGTGGGCTGCATTTTGGCTGCCTTTTGGGCTGGAGCTTCTCGTGGTTTGAGGCCTGGCTTGCTCCACCCCCTGCTCTTGAGATTCTCCTGGATGTGGGCTGGATTTTGGCTGCCTTTTGGGCTGGAGCTTCTCGTGGTTTGAGGCCTGGCTTGCTCCACCCCCTGCTCTTGAGATTCTCCCGGATGTGGGCTGCATTTTGGCTGCATTTTGGGCTGGAGCTTCTCGTGGTTTGAGGCCTGGCTTGCTCCACCCCCTGCTCTTGATATTCTCCCGGATGTGGGCTGCATTTTTTCTTATTTTTGGTCTGGAGATTCTCGTGGTTTGAGGCCTGGCTTGCTCCACCCCCTGCTCTTGAAATTCTCCTGAATGTGGGCTGCATTTTGGCTGCGTTTTAGGCTGGAGCTTCTCGTGGTTTGAGGCCTGGCTTGCTCCACCCCCTGCTCTTGAGATTCTCCCAGATGTGGGCTGCATTTTGGCTGCCTTTTGGACTGGTGGTTTTCGAGGTTTGAGGCCTGGCTTGCTCCACCCCCTGCTCTTGAGATTCTCTCAGATGTGGGCTGCATTTTAGCTGCCTTTTGGACTGGATGTTTTCGAGGTTTGAGGCCTGGCTTGCTCCACCCCCTGCTCTTGAGATTCTCCCGGATGTGGGCTGCATTTTGGCTGCCTTTTGGGCTGGAGCTTGTCGAGGTTTGAGGCCTGGCTTGCTCCAGCCCCTGCTCTTGAGATTCTCCCGGATGTGGGCTGGACTTTGGCTGCCTTTTGGGCTGGAGCTTCTCGTGGTTTGAGGCCTGGCTTGTTCCACCCCCTGCTCTTGAGATTCTCCCGGATGTGTGCTGGATTTTGGCTAATATTCGGGCTGGAGCTTCTCGTTGTTTGAGGCCTGGCTTGCTCCACTCCCTGCTCTTGAGATTCTCCCGGATGTAGGCTGGGTTTTGGCTGCCTTTTGGGCTGGAGCTTCTCGTGGTTTGAGGCCTGGCTTGCTCCACCCCCTGCACGTAATATTCTCTCGGATGTGGGCTGGGTTTTGGCTGCCTTTTGGGCTGGAGCTTCTCGTAGTTTGAGGCCTGGCTTGCTCCCCTCCGTGCTCTTGATATTCTCCCAGAGGTGCGCTGCATTTTGGCTGCCTTTTGGGCTGGAGCTTCTCGTGCTTTGAGGCCTGGCTTCCTCCACCCCCTGCTCTTGAGATTCTCCCAGAGTTGGGCTGCATTTTGGCTGCCTTTTGGGCTGGAGCTTCTCGTGGTTTGAGGCCTGGCTTGCTCCACCCGCTGCTCTTGAGATTCTCTCGAATGTGGGCTGGATTGTGGCTGCCTTTTGGGCTGGAGCTTCTCGTCGTTTGAGGCCTGGCTTCCTCCACCCCCTGCTCTTGAGATTCTCCCGGATGTGGGCTGCATTTTGTCTGCAGTTTGGGCTGGAGTTTCTCGAGGTTTGAGGCCTGGCTTGCTCCACCCCCTGCTCTTGAGATTCTCCCGGATGTGGGCTGGATTTTGGCTAGATTTTTGCCTGGAACTTCTCGTGGTTTGAGGCCTGGCTTGCTCCACCCCCTGCTCTTGAGATTCTCCCGGATGTGGGCTGCATTTTGGCTGCCTTTTGGGAGGGAGCTTCTCGTGGTTTGAGGCCTGGCTTGCTCCACCCCCTGCTCTTGATATTCTCCCGGATGTGGGCTGCATTTCGGCTGCCTTTTGGGCTGGAGCTTCTCGTGGTTTGAGGCCTGGCTTGCTCCACCCCCTGCTCTTGATATTCTCCCGGATGTGGGCTGCATTTCGGCTGCCTTTTGGGCTGGAGCTTCTCGTGGTTTGAGGCCTGGCTTGCTCCACCCCCTGCTCTTGAGATTCTCCCGGATATGGGCTGGATTTTGGCTGCCATTTTGGGCTGGAGCTTCTCGTGGTTTGAGGCCTGGCTTGCTCCACCCCCTGCTCTTGAGATTCTCCCGGATGTGGGCTGGATTTTGGCTAATATTCGGGCTGGAGCTTCTCGTGGTTTGAGGCCTGCCTTGTTCCACCCCCTGCTCTTGAGATTCTCCCGGATGTGGGCTGGATTTTGGCTAATATTCGGGCTGGAGCTTCTCGTGGTTTGAGGCCTGGCTTGCTCCACTCCCTGCTCTTGAGATTCTCCCGGATGTGGGCTGGGTTTTGGCTGCCTTTTGGGCTGGAGCTTCTCGTGGTTTGAGGCCTGGCTTGCTCCACCCCCTGCACGTAATATTCTCTCGGATGTGGGCTGGGTTTTGGCTGCCTTTTGGGCTGGAGCTTCTCGTAGTTTGAGGCCTGGCTTGCTCCCCTCCGTGCTCTTGATATTCTCCCAGAGGTGCGCTGCATTTTGGCTGCCTTTTGGGCTGGAGCTTCTCGAGGTTTGAGGCCTGGCTTCCTCCACCCCCTGCTCTTGAGATTCTCCCGGATATGGGCTGCATTTCGGCTGCCATTTTGGGCTGGAGCTTCTCGTGGTTTGAGGCCTGGCTTGCTCCACCCCCTGCTCTTGAGATTCTCCCGGATGTGGGCTGCATTTTGGCTGTATTTTGGGCTGGATCTTCTCGTGGTTTAAGGCATGGCTTTCTCCACCCCCTGCTCTTGATATTCTCCCATATGTGGGCTGCATTTTGGCTGCCTTTTGGGCTGGAGCTTCTCGTGGTTTGAGGCCTGGCTTGCTCCACCCCCTGCTCTTGAGATTCTCCCGGATGTGGCCTGCATTTTGGCTGCCTTTTGGGCTGGAGCTTCTCGTGGTTTGAGGCCTGGCTTGCTCCAGCCCCTGCTCTTCATATTCTCCTGGATGTGGGCTGCATTTTGGCTGCCTATTGGGCTGGAGCTTCTCGTGGTTTGAGGCCTGGCTTGCTCCACCCCCTGCTCTTGATATTCTCCTGGATGTGGGCTGGATTTTGGCTGCCTTTTGGGCTGGAGCTTCTCGTGGTTTGAGGCCTGGCTTTCTCCACCCCCTGCTCTTGATATTCTCCCATATGTGGGCTGCATATTGGCTGCCTTTTGGGCTGGAGCTTCTCGTGGTTTGAGGCCTGGCTTGCTCCACCCCCTGCTCTTGAGATTCTCCCGGATATGGGCTGGATTTTGGCTGCCTTTTGGGCTGGAGCTTCTTGTGGTTTGAGGCCTGGCTTGCTCCACCCCCTGCTCTTGATATTCTCCCGGATGTGGGCTGTATTTTGGCTGCTTTTGGTCTGGAGCTTCTCGTGGTTTGAGGCCTGGCTTGCTCCACCCCCTGCTCTTGATATTCTCCTGGACGTGGCCTGCATTTTGGCTGCCTTTTGGGCAGGAGCTTCTCGTGGTTTGAGGCCTGGCTTGCTCCACCCCCTGCTCTTGAGATTCTCCCGGATGTGGGCTGCATTTTGGCTGCCTTTTGGGCTGGAGCTTCTCGTGGTTTGAGGCCTGGCTTGCTCCACCCCCTGCTCTTGAGATTCTCCTGGATGTGGGCTGGATTTTGGCTGCCTTTTGGGCTGGAGCTTCTCGTGGTTTGAGGCCTGGCTTGCTCCACCCCCTGCTCTTGAGATTCTCCCGGATGTGGGCTGCATTTTGGCTGCATTTTGGGCTGGAGCTTCTCGTGGTTTGAGGCCTGGCTTGCTCCACCCCCTGCTCTTGATATTCTCCCGGATGTGGGCTGCATTTTTTCTTATTTTTGGTCTGGAGATTCTCGTGGTTTGAGGCCTGGCTTGCTCCACCCCCTGCTCTTGAAATTCTCCTGAATGTGGGCTGCATTTTGGCTGCGTTTTAGGCTGGAGCTTCTCGTGGTTTGAGGCCTGGCTTGCTCCACCCCCTGCTCTTGAGATTCTCCCAGATGTGGGCTGCATTTTGGCTGCCTTTTGGACTGGTGGTTTTCGAGGTTTGAGGCCTGGCTTGCTCCACCCCCTGCTCTTGAGATTCTCTCAGATGTGGGCTGCATTTTAGCTGCCTTTTGGACTGGATGTTTTCGAGGTTTGAGGCCTGGCTTGCTCCACCCCCTGCTCTTGAGATTCTCCCGGATGTGGGCTGCATTTTGGCTGCCTTTTGGGCTGGAGCTTGTCGAGGTTTGAGGCCTGGCTTGCTCCAGCCCCTGCTCTTGAGATTCTCCCGGATGTGGGCTGGACTTTGGCTGCCTTTTGGGCTGCAGCTTCTCGTGGTTTGAGGCCTGGCTTGCTCCACCCCCTGCTCTTGAGATTCTCCCGGATGTGGGCTGGATTTTGGCTAATATTCGGGCTGGAGCTTCTCGTTGTTTGAGGCCTGGCTTGCTCCACTCCCTGCTCTTGAGATTCTCCCGGATGTAGGCTGGGTTTTGGCTGCCTTTTGGGCTGTAGCTTCTCGTGGTTTGAGGCCTGGCTTGCTCCACCCCCTGCTCTTGAGATTCTCCCAGATGTGGGCTGCATTTTGGCTGCCTTTTGGACTGGTGGTTTTCGAGGTTTGAGGCCTGGCTTGCTCCACCCCCTGCACGTAATATTCTCTCGGATGTGGGCTGGGTTTTGGCTGCCTTTTGGGCTGGAGCTTCTCGTAGTTTGAGGCCTGGCTTGCTCCCCTCCATGCTCTTGATATTCTCCCAGAGGTGCACTGCATTTTGGCTGCCTTTTGGGCTGGAGCTTCTCGTGGTTTGAGGCCTGGCTTGCTCCACCCCCTGCTCTTGAGATTCTCCCGGATGTGGGCTGCATTTTGGCTGCATTTTGGGCTGGAGCTTCTCGTGGTTTGAGGCCTGGCTTGCTCCACCCCCTGCTCTTGATATTCTCCCGGATGTGGGCTGCATTTTTTCTTATTTTTGGTCTGGAGATTCTCGTGGTTTGAGGCCTGGCTTGCTCCACCCCCTGCTCTTGAAATTCTCCTGAATGTGGGCTGCATTTTGGCTGCGTTTTAGGCTGGAGCTTCTCGTGGTTTGAGGCCTGGCTTGCTCCACCCCCTGCTCTTGAGATTCTCCCAGATGTGGGCTGCATTTTGGCTGCCTTTTGGACTGGTGGTTTTCGAGGTTTGAGGCCTGGCTTGCTCCACCCCCTGCTCTTGAGATTCTCTCAGATGTGGGCTGCATTTTAGCTGCCTTTTGGACTGGATGTTTTCGAGGTTTGAGGCCTGGCTTGCTCCACCCCCTGCTCTTGAGATTCTCCCGGATGTGGGCTGCATTTTGGCTGCCTTTTGGGCTGGAGCTTGTCGAGGTTTGAGGCCTGGCTTGCTCCAGCCCCTGCTCTTGAGATTCTCCCGGATGTGGGCTGGACTTTGGCTGCCTTTTGGGCTGCAGCTTCTCGTGGTTTGAGGCCTGGCTTGCTCCACCCCCTGCTCTTGAGATTCTCCCGGATGTGGGCTGGATTTTGGCTAATATTCGGGCTGGAGCTTCTCGTTGTTTGAGGCCTGGCTTGCTCCACTCCCTGCTCTTGAGATTCTCCCGGATGTAGGCTGGGTTTTGGCTGCCTTTTGGGCTGGAGCTTCTCGTGGTTTGAGGCCTGGCTTGCTCCACCCCCTGCACGTAATATTCTCTCGGATGTGGGCTGGGTTTTGGCTGCCTTTTGGGCTGGAGCTTCTCGTAGTTTGAGGCCTGGCTTGCTCCCCTCCGTGCTCTTGATATTCTCCCAGAGGTGCGCTGCATTTTGGCTGCCTTTTGGGCTGGAGCTTCTCGTGCTTTGAGGCCTGGCTTCCTCCACCCCCTGCTCTTGAGATTCTCCCAGAGTTGGGCTGCATTTTGGCTGCCTTTTGGGCTGGAGCTTCTCGTGGTTTGAGGCCTGGCTTGCTCCACCCGCTGCTCTTGAGATTCTCTCGAATGTGGGCTGGATTGTGGCTGCCTTTTGGGCTGGAGCTTCTCGTCGTTTGAGGCCTGGCTTCCTCCACCCCCTGCTCTTGAGATTCTCCCGGATGTGGGCTGCATTTTGTCTGCAGTTTGGGCTGGAGTTTCTCGAGGTTTGAGGCCTGGCTTGCTCCACCCCCTGCTCTTGAGATTCTCCCGGATGTGGGCTGGATTTTGGCTAGATTTTTGCCTGGAACTTCTCGTGGTTTGAGGCCTGGCTTGCTCCACCCCCTGCTCTTGAGATTCTCCCGGATGTGGGCTGCATTTTGGCTGCCTTTTGGGCTGGAGCTTCTCGTGGTTTGAGGCCTGTCTTGCTCCACCCCCTGCTCTTGATATTCTCCCGGATGTGGGCTGCATTTCGGCTGCCTTTTGGGCTGGAGCTTCTCGTGGTTTGAGGCCTGGCTTGCTCCACCCCCTGCTCTTGATATTCTCCCGGATGTGGGCTGCATTTCGGCTGCCTTTTGGCCTGGAGCTTCTCGTGGTTTGAGGCCTGGCTTGCTCCACCCCCTGCTCTTGAGATTCTCCCGGATATGGGCTGGATTTTGGCTGCCATTTTGGGCTGGAGCTTCTCGTGGTTTGAGGCCTGGCTTGCTCCACCCCCTGCTCTTGAGATTCTCCCGGATATGGGCTGGATTTTGGCTGCCTTTTGGGCTGGAGCTTCTTGTGGTTTGAGGCCTGGCTTGCTCCACCCCCTGCTCTTGATATTCTCCCGGATGTGGGCTGCATTTTGGCTGCCTTTTGGGCTGGAGATTCTCGTGGTTTGAGGCCTGGCTTGCTCCACCCCCTGCTCTTGATATTCTCCTGGATGTGGCCTGCATTTTGGCTGCTTTTTGGGCTGGAGCTTCTCGTGGTTTGAGGCCTGGCTTGCTCCATCCCCTGCTCTTGAGATTCTCCCGGATGTGGGCTGCATTTTGGCTGCCTTTTGGGCTGGAGCTTCTCGTGGTTTGAGGCCTGGCTTGCTCCACCCCCTGCTCTTGAGATACTCCTGGATGTGGGCTGGATTTTGGCTGCCTTTTGGGCTGGAGCTTCTCGTGGTTTGAGGCCTGGCTTGCTCCACCCCCTGCTCTTGAGATTCTCCCGGATGTGGGCTGGATTTTGGCTGCATTTTGGGCTGGAGCTTCTCGTGGTTTGAGGCCTGGCTTGCTCCACCCCCTGCTCTTGATATTCTCCCGGATGTGGGCTGCATTTTTTCTTATTTTTGGTCTGGAGATTCTCGTGGTTTGAGGCCTGGCTTGCTCCACCCCCTGCTCTTGAAATTCTCCTGAATGTGGGCTGCATTTTGGCTGCGTTTTAGGCTGTAGCTTCTCGTGGTTTGAGGCCTGGCTTGCTCCACCCCCTGCTCTTGAGATTCTCCCAGATGTGGGCTGCATTTTGGCTGCCTTTTGGACTGGAGGTTTTCGAGGTTTGAGGCCTGGCTTGCTCCACCCCCTGCTCTTGAGATTCTCTCAGATGTGGGCTGCATTTTAGCTGCCTTTTGGACTGGATGTTTTCGAGGTTTGAGGCCTGGCTTGCTCCACCCCCTGCTCTTGAGATTCTCCCGGATGTGGGCTGCATTTTGGCTGCCTTTTGGGCTGGAGCTTGTCGAGGTTTGAGGCCTGGCTTGCTCCAGCCCCTGCTCTTGAGATTCTCCCGGATGTGGGCTGGACTTTGGCTGCCTTTTGGGCTGCAGCTTCTCGTGGTTTGAGGCCTGGCTTGCTCCACCCCCTGCTCTTGAGATTCTCCCGGATGTGGGCTGGATTTTGGCTAATATTCGGGCTGGAGCTTCTCGTGGTTTGAGGCCTGGCTTGCTCCACTCCCTGCTCTTGAGATTCTCCCGGATGTGGGCTGGGTTTTGGCTGCCTTTTGGGCTGGAGCTTCTCGTGGTTTGAGGCCTGGCTTGCTCCACCCCCTGCACGTAATATTCTCTCGGATGTGGGCTGGGTTTTGGCTGCCTTTTGGGCTGGAGCTTCTCGTAGTTTGAGGCCTGGCTTGCTCCCCTCCATGCTCTTGATATTCTCCCAGAGGTGCACTGCATTTTGGCTGCCTTTTGGGCTGGAGCTTCTCGTGGTTTGAGGCCTGGCTTCCTCCACCCCCTGCTCTTGATATTCTCCCAGAGTTGGGCTGCATTTTGGCTGCCTTTTGGGCTGGAGCTTCTCGTGGTTTGAGGCCTGGCTTGCTCCACCCGCTGCTCTTGAGATTCTCTCGAATGTGGGCTGGATTTTGTCTGCCTTTTGGGCTGGAGCTTCTCGTGGCTTGAGGCCTGGCTTGCTCCATCCCCTGCTCTTAATATTCTCTCGCATGTGGGCTGGATTTTGGCTGCGTTTTAGGCTGGAGCTTCTCGTGGTTTGAGGCCTGGCTTGCTCGAAACCCTGCTCTTGATATTTTCCCGGATGTGGGCTGGAGTTTTGGCTGCCTTTTGGGCTGGAGCTTTTCGTGGTTTGAGGCCTGGCTTGCTCCACCCCCTGCTCTTGAGATTCTCCCGGACGTGGGCTGCATTTTGGCTGCATTTTTGGCTCGAGCTTCTCCTGGTTTGAGGCCTCGCTTGCTCCACCCCCTGCTCTTGAGATTCTCCCGGAGGTGGGCTGCATTTTGGCTGCCTATTGGGCTGGAGGTTCTCGTGGTTTGAGGCCTGGCTTGCTCCATCCCCTGCTCTTAATATTCTCTCGCATGTGGGCTGCATTTTGGCTGCCTTTTGGGCTGGAGTTTCTCATGGTTTGAGGCCTGGCTTGCTCCACCCCCTGCTCTTGAGATTCTCCCAGATGTGGGCTGCATTTTGGCTGCATTTTGGTCTGGAGCTTCTCGTGGTTTGAGGCCTGGCTTGCTCCACCCCCTGCTCTTAATATTCTCTCGCATGTGGGCTGCATTTTGGCTGCATTTTGGGCTCGAGCTTCTCGTGGTTTGAGGCCTGGCTTGCTCCACCCCCTGCTCTTGAGATTCTCCCGCATGTGGGCTGCCTTTTGACTGCCTTTTGGGCCGGAGCTTTCGTGATTTGAGGCCTGGCTTGCTCCCCTCCATGCTCTTGATATTCTCCCAGAGGTGGGCTGTCTTTTGGCTGCCTTTTGAGCTGGAGCTTCTCGTGGTTTGAGGCCTGGCTTGCTCCATCCCGTGCTCTTAATATTCTCTCGGATGTGGGTGCATTTTGTCTGCATTTTGGGCTGGAGCTTCTAGTGGTTTGAGGCCTGGCTTGCTCCAACCCCTGCTCTTGAGATTCTCCCGGATGTGGGCTGCATTTTGGCTGCCTTTTGGGCTGCAGATTCTCCTGGATTGAGGCCTGGCTTGCTCCACCCCCTGCTCTTGATATTCTCCCAGAGGTGGGCTGGATTTTGGCTGCCTTTTGGGCTGGAGCTTCTCGTGGTTTGAGGCCTGGCTTGCTCCACCCCCTGCTCTTGAGATTCTCCTGGATGTGGGCTGGATTTTGGCTGCCTTTTGGGCTGGAGCTTCTCATGGTTTGAGGCCTGGCTTGCTCCACCCCCTGCTCTTGAGATTCTCCCGGAGGTGGGCTGCATTTTGGCTGCCTTTTGGGATGGAGCTTCTTGTGGTTTGAGGCCTGGATTGCTCCACTCCCTGCTCTTGAGATTCTCCCGGATGTGGGCTGGATTTTGGCTGAATTTTGGGCTGGACCTTCTCATGGTTTGAGGCCTGGCTTGCTCCACCCCCTGCTCTTGAGATTCTCCCGGAGGTGGGCTGCATTTTGGCTGCCTTTTGGGATGGAGCTTCTTGTGGTTTGAGGCCTGGATTGCTCCACTCCCTGCTCTTGAGATTCTCCCGCATGTGTGCTGCATTTTGGCTGCCTTTTGGGCTGCAGATTCTCCTGGTTTGAGGCCTGGCTTGCTCCACCCCCTGCTCTTGATATTCTCCCAGAGGTGGGCTGGATTTTGGCTGCCTTTTGGGCTGGAGCTTCTCGTGGTTTGAGGCCTGGCTTGCTCCATCCCCTGCTCTTGAGATTGTCCTCAAGTTGGGCTGGATTTTGGCTGCCTTTTGGGCTGGAGCTTCTCGTGGTTTGAGGCCTGCCTTGCTCCATCCCGTGCTCTTAATATTCTCTCGGATGTGGGCTGCATTTTGGCTGCCTTTTGGGCTGGAGCTTCTCGTGGTTTGAGGCCTGGCTTGCTCCATCCCCTGCTTTTGAGATTGTCCTCAAGTTGGGCTGGATTTTGGCTGCCTTTTGGGCTGGAGCTTCTCGTGGTTTGAGGCCTGGCTTGCTCCACCCCCTGCTCTTGAGATTCTCCCGGATGTGGGCTGGATTTTGGCTGCATTTTGGGCTGGAGCTTCTCGTGGTTTGAGGCCTGGCTTGCTCCACCCCCTGCTCTTGATATTCTCCCGGATGTGGGCTGCATTTTTTCTTATTTTTGGTCTGGAGATTCTCCTGGTTTGAGGCCTGGCTTGCTCCACCCCCTGCTCTTGAAATTCTCCTGAATGTGGGCTGCATTTTGGCTGCGTTTTAGGCTGGAGCTTCTCGTGGTTTGAGGCCTGGCTTGCTCCACCCCCTGCTCTTGAGATTCTCCCAGATGTGGGCTGCATTTTGGCTGCCTTTTGGACTGGAGGTTTTCGAGGTTTGAGGCCTGGCTTGCTCCACCCCCTGCTCTTGAGATTCTCCCGGATGTGGGCTGGATTTTGGCTCACTTTTGGGCTGGAGCTTGTCGAGGTTTGAGGCCTGGCTTGCTCCAGCCCCTGCTCTTGTGATTCTCCCGGATGTGGGCTGGACTTTGGCTGCCTTTTGGGCTGCAGCTTCTCGTGGTTTGAGGCCTGGCTTGCTCCACCCCCTGCTCTTGAGATTCTCCCGGATGTGGGCTGGATTTTGGCTAATATTCGGGCTGGAGCTTCTCGTGGTTTGAGGCCTGGCTTGCTCCACTCCCTGCTCTTGAGATTCTCCCGGATGTGGGCTGGGTTTTGGCTGCCTTTTGGGCTGGAGCTTCTCGTGGTTTGAGGCCTGGCTTGCTCCACCCCGTGCACGTAATATTCTCTCGGATGTGGGCTGGGTTTTGGCTGCCTTTTGGGCTGGAGCTTCTCGTAGTTTGAGGCCTGGCTTGCTCCCCTCCGTGCTCTTGATATTCTCCCAGAGGTGCACTGCATTTTGGCTGCCTTTTGGGCTGGAGCTTCTCGTGGTTTGAGGCCTGGCTTCCTCCACCCCCTGCTCTTGATATTCTCCCAGAGTTGGGCTGCATTTTGGCTGCCTTTTGGGCTGGAGCTTCTCGTGGCTTGAGGCCTGGCTTGCTCCATCCCCTGCTCTTAATATTCTCTCGCATGTGGGCTGGATTTTGGCTGCCTTTTGGGCTGGAGCTTCTCGTGGTTTGAGGCCTGGCTTGCTCGAAACCCTGCTCTTGATATTTTCCCGGATGTGGGCTGGAGTTTTGGCTGCCTTTTGGGCTGGAGCTTTTCGTGGTTTGAGGCCTGGCTTGCTCCACCCCCTGCTCTTGAGATTCTCCCGGACGTGGGCTGCATTTTGGCTGCATTTTTGGCTCGAGCTTCTCCTGGTTTGAGGCCTCGCTTGCTCCACCCCCTGCTCTTGAGATTCTCCCGGAGGTGGGCTGCATTTTGGCTGCCTATTGGGCTGGAGGTTCTCGTGGTTTGAGGCCTGGCTTGCTCCATCCCCTGCTCTTAATATTCTCTCGCATGTGGGCTGCATTTTGGCTGCCTTTTGGGCTGGAGTTTCTCATGGTTTGAGGCCTGGCTTGCTCCACCCCCTGCTCTTGAGATTCTCCCAGATGTGGGCTGCATTTTGGCTGCATTTTGGTCTGGAGCTTCTCGTGGTTTGAGGCCTGGCTTGCTCCACCCCCTGCTCTTAATATTCTCTCGCATGTGGGCTGCATTTTGGCTGCATTTTGGGCTCGAGCTTCTCGTGGTTTGAGGCCTGGCTTGCTCCACCCCCTGCTCTTGAGATTCTCCCGCATGTGGGCTGCCTTTTGGCTGCCTTTTGGGCTGGAGCTTCTCGTGGTTTGAGGCCTGGCTTGCTCCATCCCCTGCTCTTAATATTCTCCCGGATGTGGGCTGCATTTTGACTGCCTTTTGGGCCGGAGCTTTCGTGATTTGAGGCCTGGGTTGCTCCCCTCCATGCTCTTGATATTCTCCCAGAGGTGGGCTGTCTTTTGGCTGCCTTTTGAGCTGGAGCTTCTCGTGGTTTGAGGCCTGGCTTGCTCCATCCCGTGCTCTTAATATTCTCTCGGATGTGGGTGCATTTTGTCTGCATTTTGGGCTGGAGCTTCTAGTGGTTTGAGGCCTGGCTTGCTCCAACCCCTGCTCTTGAGATTCTCCCGGATGTGGGCTGCATTTTGGCTGCCTTTTGGGCTGCAGATTCTCCTGGATTGAGGCCTGGCTTGCTCCACCCCCTGCTCTTGATATTCTCCCAGAGGTGGGCTGGATTTTGGCTGCCTTTTGGGCTGGAGCTTCTCGTGGTTTGAGGCCTGGCTTGCTCCATCCCGTGCTCTTAATATTCTCTCGGATGTGGGCTGCATTTTTTCTGCATTTTGGGCTGGAGCTTCTCGTGGTTTGAGGCCTGGCTTGCTCCACCCCCTGCTCTTGAGATTCTCCCGGATGTGGGCTGGATTTTGGCTGAATTTTGGGCTGGACCTTCTCATGGTTTGAGGCCTGGCTTGCTCCACCCCCTGCTCTTGAGATTCTCCCGGAGGTGGGCTGCATTTTGGCTGCCTTTTGGGATGGAGCTTCTTGTGGTTTGAGGCCTGGATTGCTCCACTCCCTGCTCTTGAGATTCTCCCGCATGTGTGCTGCATTTTGGCTGCCTTTTGGGCTGCAGATTCTCCTGGTTTGAGGCCTGGCTTGCTCCACCCCCTGCTCTTGATATTCTCCCAGAGGTGGGCTGGATTTTGGCTGCCTTTTGGGCTGGAGCTTCTCGTGGTTTGAGGCCTGGCTTGCTCCATCCCCTGCTCTTGAGATTGTCCTCAAGTTGGGCTGGATTTTGGCTGCCTTTTGGGCTGGAGCTTCTCGTGGTTTGAGGCCTGCCTTGCTCCATCCCGTGCTCTTAATATTCTCTCGGATGTGGGCTGCATTTTGGCTGCCTTTTGGGCTGGAGCTTCTCGTGGTTTGAGGCCTGGCTTGCTCCATCCCCTGCTTTTGAGATTGTCCTCAAGTTGGGCTGGATTTTGGCTGCCTTTTGGGCTGGAGCTTCTCGTGGTTTGAGGCCTGGCTTGCTCCATCCCCTGCTCTTAATATTCTCTCGGATGTGGGCTGCATTTTGTCTGATTCTTGGGCTGGAGCTTCTCGAGGTTTGAGGCCTGGCTTGCTCCCCTCCATGCTCTTTATATTCCCTCAGAATTGGGCTCGATTTTGGCTGCCTTTTGGGCTGGAGCTTCTCGTGGTTTGAGGCCTCGCTTGCTCCCCTCCGTGCTCTTGATATTCTCCCAGAGGTGGGCTGGATTTTGGCTGCCTTTTGGGCTGGAGCTTCTCGTGGTTTGAGGCCTGGCTTGCTCCACCCCCTGCTCTTGAGATTCTTCCGCATGTGGACTGGATTTTGGCTGCTTTTTGGGCTGGAGCTTCTCGTGGTTTGAGGCCTGGCTTGCTCCACCCCCTGCTCTTGAGATTCTCCCGGATGTGGGCTGCATTTTGGCTGCCTTTTGGGCTGGAGCTTCTCGTGGTTTGAGGCCTGGCTTGCTCCACCCCCTGCTCTTGAGATTCTCCCGAATATGGGCTGGATTTTGGCTGCCTTTTGGGCTGGAGCTTCTCGTGGTTTGAGGCCTGGCTTGCTCCACCCCCTGCTCTTGATATTCTCCCGGATGTGGGCTGGATTTTGGCTGCCTTTTGTGCTGGAGCTTCTCGTGGTTTGAGGCCTGGCTTGCTCCAACCCCTGCTCTTGAGATTCTCCCGGAGGTGGGCTGGATTTTGGCTGCTTTGTGGACCGGAGCTTCTCGTGGTTTGAGGCCTGGCTTGCTCCACCCCCTGCTCTTGAGTTTCTCCTGGATGTGGGCTGCATTTTGGCTGCATTTTGGGCTGGAGCTTCTCGTGGTTTGAGGCCTCGCTTGCTCCCCTCCGTGCTCTTGATATTCTCCCAGAGGTGTTCTCGATTTTGGCTGCCTTTTGGGCTGGAGCTTCTCGTGGTTTGAGGCCTGGCTTGCTCCCATCCATGCTCTTTATATTCCCCCAGAATTGGGCTGGATTTTGGCTGCCTTTTGGGCTGGAGCTTCTCGTGGTTTGTGGCCAGGCTTGCTCCACACCCTGCTCTTGAAATTCTCCCTGATATGGGCTGCATTTTGGCTGCATTTTGGCCTGGAGCTTCTCGTGGTTTGAGGCCTGGCTTGCTCCACCCCCTGCTCTTGAGATTCTCCCGAATATGGGCTGGATTTTGGCTGCCTTTTGGGCTGGAGCTTCTCGTGGTTTGAGGCCTGGCTTGCTCCACGCCCTGCTCTTGAGATTCTCCCGGATGTGTGCTGGATTTTGGCTGCATTTTGGGCTGGAGCTTCTCGTGGTTTGAGGCCTGGCTTGCTCCACCCCCTGCTCTTGAGATTCTCCCGGATATGGGCTGGATTTTGGCTGCCTTTTGGGCTGGAGCTTCTCGTGGTTTGTGGCCAGGCTTGCTCCAAACCCTGCTCTTGAAATTCTCCCTGATGTGGGCTGCATTTTGGCTGCCTTTTGGGGTGGAGCTTCTCGTGGTTTGAGGCCTCGCTTGCTCCCCTCCGTGCTCTTGATATTCTCCCAGAGGTGTTCTGGATTTTGGCTGCCTTTTTGGGCTGGAGCTTCTCGTGGTTTGAGGCCTGGCTTCCTCCCCCCCCCTGCTCTTGATATTCTCCCAGAGGTGGGCTGCATTTTGGCTGCCTTTTGGGCTGGAGCTTCTCGTGGTTTGAGGCCTGGCTTGCTTCACCCGCTGCTCTTGATATTCTCCCGGATGTGGGCTGTATTTTGGCTGCTTTTTGGTCTGGAGCTTCTCGTGGTTTGAGGCCTGTCTTGCTCCATCCCCTGCTCTTGAGATTGTCCTCAAGTTGGGCTGGATTTTGGCTGCCTTTTGGGCTGGAGCTTCTCGTGGTTTGAGGCCTGCCTTGCTCCATCCCGTGCTCTTAATATTCTCTCGGATGTGGGCTGCATTTTGGCTGCCTTTTGGGCTGGAGCTTCTCGTGGTTTGAGGCCTGGCTTGCTCCATCCCCTGCTTTTGAGATTGTCCTCAAGTTGGGCTGGATTTTGGCTGCCTTTTGGGCTGGAGCTTCTCGTGGTTTGAGGCCTGGCTTGCTCCACCCCCTGCTCTTGAGATTCTCCCGGATGTGGGCTGGATTTTGGCTGCATTTTGGGCTGGAGCTTCTCGTGGTTTGAGGCCTGGCTTGCTCCACCCCCTGCTCTTGATATTCTCCCGGATGTGGGCTGCATTTTTTCTTATTTTTGGTCTGGAGATTCTCGTGGTTTGAGGCCTGGCTTGCTCCACCCCCTGCTCTTGAAATTCTCCTGAATGTGGGCTGCATTTTGGCTGCGTTTTAGGCTGGAGCTTCTCGTGGTTTGAGGCCTGGCTTGCTCCACCCCCTGCTCTTGAGATTCTCCCAGATGTGGGCTGCATTTTGGCTGCCTTTTGGACTGGAGGTTTTCGAGGTTTGAGGCCTGGCTTGCTCCACCCCCTGCTCTTGAGATTCTCCCGGATGTGGGCTGCATTTTAGCTGCCTTTTGGACTGGATGTTTTCGAGGTTTGAGGCCTGGCTTGCTCCACCCCCTGCTCTTGAGATTCTCCCGGATGTGGGCTGGATTTTGGCTCACTTTTGGGCTGGAGCTTGTCGAGGTTTGAGGCCTGGCTTGCTCCAGCCCCTGCTCTTGAGATTCTCCCGGATGTGGGCTGGACTTTGGCTGCCTTTTGGGCTGCAGCTTCTCGTGGTTTGAGGCCTGGCTTGCTCCACCCCCTGCTCTTGAGATTCTCCCGGATGTGGGCTGGATTTTGGCTAATATTCGGGCTGGAGCTTCTCGTGGTTTGAGGCCTGGCTTGCTCCACTCCCTGCTCTTGAGATTCTCCCGGATGTGGGCTGGGTTTTGGCTGCCTTTTGGGCTGGAGCTTCTCGTGGTTTGAGGCCTGGCTTGCTCCACCCCCTGCACGTAATATTCTCTCGGATGTGGGCTGGGTTTTGGCTGCCTTTTGGGCTGGAGCTTCTCGTAGTTTGAGGCCTGGCTTGCTCCCCTCCGTGCTCTTGATATTCTCCCAGAGGTGCACTGCATTTTGGCTGCCTTTTGGGCTGGAGCTTCTCGTGGTTTGAGGCCTGGCTTCCTCCACCCCCTGCTCTTGATATTCTCCCAGAGTTGGGCTGCATTTTGGCTGCCTTTTGGGCTGGAGCTTCTCGTGGTTTGAGGCCTGGCTTGCTCCACCCGCTGCTCTTGAGATTCTCTCGAATGTGGGCTGGATTTTGTCTGCCTTTTGGGCTGGAGCTTCTCGTGGCTTGAGGCCTGGCTTGCTCCATCCCCTGCTCTTAATATTCTCTCGCATGTGGGCTGGATTTTGGCTGCCTTTTGGGCTGGAGCTTCTCGTGGTTTGAGGCCTGGCTTGCTCGAAACCCTGCTCTTGATATTTTCCCGGATGTGGGCTGGAGTTTTGGCTGCCTTTTGGGCTGGAGCTTTTCGTGGTTTGAGGCCTGGCTTGCTCCACCCCCTGCTCTTGAGATTCTCCCGGACGTGGGCTGCATTTTGGCTGCATTTTTGGCTCGAGCTTCTCCTGGTTTGAGGCCTCGCTTGCTCCACCCCCTGCTCTTGAGATTCTCCCGGAGGTGGGCTGCATTTTGGCTGCCTATTGGGCTGGAGGTTCTCGTGGTTTGAGGCCTGGCTTGCTCCATCCCCTGCTCTTAATATTCTCTCGCATGTGGGCTGCATTTTGGCTGCCTTTTGGGCTGGAGTTTCTCATGGTTTGAGGCCTGGCTTGCTCCACCCCCTGCTCTTGAGATTCTCCCAGATGTGGGCTGCATTTTGGCTGCATTTTGGTCTGGAGCTTCTCGTGGTTTGAGGCCTGGCTTGCTCCACCCCCTGCTCTTAATATTCTCTCGCATGTGGGCTGCATTTTGGCTGCATTTTGGGCTGGAGCTTCTCGTGGTTTGAGGCCTGGCTTGCTCCACCCCCTGCTCTTGAGATTCTCCCGCATGTGGGCTGCCTTTTGGCTGCCTTTTGGGCTGGAGCTTCTCGTGGTTTGAGGCCTGGCTTGCTCCATCCCCTGCTCTTAATATTCTCCCGGATGTGGGCTGCATTTTGACTGCCTTTTGGGCCGGAGCTTTCGTGATTTGAGGCCTGGGTTGCTCCCCTCCATGCTCTTGATATTCTCCCAGAGGTGGGCTGTCTTTTGGCTGCCTTTTGAGCTGGAGCTTCTCGTGGTTTGAGGCCTGGCTTGCTCCATCCCGTGCTCTTAATATTCTCTCGGATGTGGGTGCATTTTGTCTGCATTTTGGGCTGGAGCTTCTAGTGGTTTGAGGCCTGGCTTGCTCCAACCCCTGCTCTTGAGATTCTCCCGGATGTGGGCTGCATTTTGGCTGCCTTTTGGGCTGCAGATTCTCCTGGATTGAGGCCTGGCTTGCTCCACCCCCTGCTCTTGATATTCTCCCAGAGGTGGGCTGGATTTTGGCTGCCTTTTGGGCTGGAGCTTCTCGTGGTTTGAGGCCTGGCTTGCTCCATCCCGTGCTCTTAATATTCTCCCGGATGTGGGCTGCATTTTTTCTGCATTTTGGGCTGGAGCTTCTCGTGGTTTGAGGCCTGGCTTGCTCCACCCCCTGCTCTTGAGATTCTCCCGGATGTGGGCTGGATTTTGGCTGAATTTTGGGCTGGACCTTCTCATGGTTTGAGGCCTGGCTTGCTCCACCCCCTGCTCTTGAGATTCTCCCGGAGGTGGGCTGCATTTTGGCTGCCTTTTGGGATGGAGCTTCTTGTGGTTTGAGGCCTGGATTGCTCCACTCCCTGCTCTTGAGATTCTCCCGCATGTGTGCTGCATTTTGGCTGCCTTTTGGGCTGCAGATTCTCCTGGTTTGAGGCCTGGCTTGCTCCACCCCCTGCTCTTGAGATTCTCCCAGAGGTGGGCTGGATTTTGGCTGCCTTTTGGGCTGGAGCTTCTCGTGGTTTGAGGCCTGGCTTGCTCCATCCCCTGCTCTTGAGATTGTCCTCAAGCTGGGCTGGATTTTGGCTGCCTTTTGGGCTGGAGCTTCTCGTGGTTTGAGGCCTGCCTTGCTCCATCCCGTGCTCTTAATATTCTCTCGGATGTGGGCTGGATTTTGGCTGCCTTTTGGGCTGGAGCTTCTCGTGGTTTGAGGCCTGGCTTGCTCCACCCCCTGCTCTTGAGATTCTTCCGCATGTGGACTGGATTTTGGCTGCTTTTTGGGCTGGAGCTTCTCGTGGTTTGAGGCCTGGCTTGCTCCACCCCCTGCTCTTGAGATTCTTCCGCATGTGGACTGGATTTTGGCTGCATTTTGGGCTGGAGCTTCTCGTGGTTTGAGGCCTGGCTTGCTCCACCCCCTGCTCTTGAGTTTCTCCTGGATGTGGGCTGCATTTTGGCTGCATTTTGGGCTGGAGCTTCTCGTGGTTTGAGGCCTCGCTTGCTCCCCTCCGTGCTCTTGATATTCTCCCAGAGGTGTTCTGGATTTTGGCTGCCTTTTGGGCTGGAGCTTCTCGTGGTTTGAGGCCTGGCTTGCTCCCATCCATGCTCTTTATATTCCCCCAGAATTGGGCTGGATTTTGGCTGCCTTTTGGGCTGGAGCTTCTCGTGGTTTGTGGCCAGGCTTGCTCCACACCCTGCTCTTGAAATTCTCCCTGATATGGACTGCATTTTGGCTGCATTTTGGCCTGGAGCTTCTCGTGGTTTGAGGCCTGGCTTGCTCCACCCCCTGCTCTTGAGATTCTCCCGAATATGGGCTGGATTTTGGCTGCCTTTTGGGCTGGAGCTTCTCGTGGTTTGAGGCCTGGCTTGCTCCACCCCCTGCTCTTGAAATTCTCCCGGATGTGTGCTGGATTTTGGCTGCATTTTGGGCTGGAGCTTCTCGTGGTTTGAGGCCTGGCTTGCTCCACCCCCTGCTCTTGAGATTCTCCCGGATATGGGCTGGATTTTGGCTGCCTTTTGGGCTGGAGCTTCTCGTGGTTTGTGGCCAGGCTTGCTCCACACCCTGCTCTTGAAATTCTCCCTGATGTGGGCTGCATTTTGGCTGCCTTTTGGGGTGGAGCTTCTCGTGGTTTGAGGCCTCGCTTGCTCCCCTCCGTGCTCTTGATATTCTCCCAGAGGTGTTCTGGATTTTGGCTGCCTTTTTGGGCTGGAGCTTCTCGTGGTTTGAGGCCTGGCTTCCTCCCCCCCCCTGCTCTTGATATTCTCCCAGAGGTGGGCTGCATTTTGGCTGCCTTTTGGGCTGGAGCTTCTCGTGGTTTGAGGCCTGGCTTGCTTCACCCGCTGCTCTTGATATTCTCCCGGATGTGGGCTGTATTTTGGCTGCTTTTTGGTCTGGAGCTTCTCGTGGTTTGAGGCCTGTCTTGCTCCACCCCCTGCTCTTGATATTCTCCTGCATGTGGCCTGCATTTTGGCTGCCTTTTGGGCTGGAGCTTCTCGTGGTTTGAGGCCTGTCTTGCTCCACCCCCTGTTCTTGAGATTCTCCCGGATGTGGGCTGCATTTTGGCTGCCTTTTGGGCTGGAGCTTCTCGTGGTTTGAGGCCTGGCTTGCTCCACCCCCTGCTCTTGATATTCTCCTGGATGTGGCCTGCATTTTGGCTGCCTTTTGGGCTGGAGCTTCTCGTGGTTTGAGGCCTGGCTTGCTCCATCCCGTGCTCTTGAGATTCTCCCGGATGTGGGCTGCATTTTGTCTGATTCTTGGGCTGGAGCTTCTCGAGGTTTGAGGCCTGGCTTGCTCCCCACCATGCTCTTTATATTCCCTCAGAATTGGGCTCGATTTTGGCTGCCTTTTGGGCTGGAGCTTCTCGTGGTTTGAGGCCTCGCTTGCTCCCCTCCGTGCTCTTGATATTCTCCCAGAGGTGGGCTGGATTTTGGCTGCCTTTTGGGCTGGAGCTTCTCGTGGTCTGAGGCCTGGCTTGCTCCACCCCCTGCTCAGGATATTCTCCCAGATGTGGGCTGCATTTTGGCTGCCTTTTGGGCTGGAGCTTCTCGTGGTTTGAGGCCTGCCTTACGCCACCTCCTTCTCTTGAGATTCTCCCAGATGTGGGCTGGAATTTGGCTGCCTTTTGGGCTGGAGCTTCTCGTGGTTTGAGGCCTGGCTTGCTCCACCCCCTGCTCTTGAGATTCTCCCGGATGTGGGCTGCATTTTGGCTGTCTATTGGGCTGGAGCTTCTCGTGGTTTGAGGCCTGGCTTGCTCCACCCCCTGCTCTTGAGATTCTTCCGCATGTGGACTGGATTTTGGCTGCCTTTTGGGCTGGAGCTTCTCGTGGTTTGAGGCCTGGCTTGCTCCACCCCCTGCTCTTGAGATTCTTCCGCATGTGGGCTGCATTTTGGCTGCCTTTTGGGCTGGAGCTTCTCGTGGTTTGAGGCCTGTCTTGCTCCACCCCCTGCTCTTGAGATTCTCCCGGATGTGGGCTGCATTTTGGCTGCATTTTGGACTGGAGCTTCTCGTGGTTTGAGGCCTGGCTTGCTCCACCCCCTGCTCTTGAGATTCTCCCGGAGGTGGGCTGGATTTTGGCTGCTTTGTGGACCGGAGCTTCTCGTGTTTTGAGGCCTGGCTTGCTCCACCCCCTGCTCTTGAGTTTCTCCCGGATGTGGGCTGGATTTTCGCTGCATTTTGGGCTGGAGCTTCTCGTGGTTTGAGGCCTGGCTTGCTCCCATCCATGCTCTTCATATTCCCCCAGAATTGGGCTGGATTTTGGCTGCCTTTTGGGCTGGAGCTTCTCGTGGTTTGTGGCCAGGCTTGCTCCACACCCTGCTCTTGAAATTCTCCCTGATGTGGGCTGCATTTTGGCTGCATTTTGGCCTGGAGCTTCTCGTGGTTTGAGGCCTGGCTTGCTCCACCCCCTGCTCTTGAGATTCTCCCGAATATGGGCTGGATTTTGGCTGCCTTTTGGGCTGGAGCTTCTCGTGGTTTGAGGCCTGGCTTGCTCCACGCCCTGCTCTTGAGATTCTCCCGGATGTGTGCTGGATTTTGGCTGCATTTTGGGCTGGAGCTTCTCGTGGTTTGAGGCCTGGCTTGCTCCACCCCCTGCTCTTGAGATTCTCCCGGATATGGGCTGGATTTTGGCTGCCTTTTGGGCTGGAGCTTCTCGTGGTTTGTGGCCAGGCTTGCTCCACACCCTGCTCTTGAAATTCTCCCTGATGTGGGCTGCATTTTGGCTGCCTTTTGGGCTGGAGCTTCTCATGGTTTGAGGCCTGGCTTGCTCCCCTCCGTGCTCTTGATATTCTCCCAGAGGTGTTCTGGATTTTGGCTGCCTTTTTGGGCTGGAGCTTCTCGTGGTTTGAGGCCTGGCTTGCTCCACCCCCTGCTCTTGAGATTCTCCCGGATATGGGCTGGATTTTGGCTGCCTTTTGGGCTGGAGCTTCTCGTGGTTTGAGGCCTGGCTTGCTCCACCCCCTGCTCTTGAGATTCTCCCGGATGTGGGCTGGATTTTGGCTGCCTTTTGTGCTGGAGCTTCTCGTGGTTTGAGGCCTGGCTTGCTCCACCCCCTGCTCTTGAGATTCTCCCGGATGTGGGCTGCATTTTGGCTGCATTTTGGACTGGAGCTTCTCGTGGTTTGAGGCCTGGCTTGCTCCAACCCCTGCTCTTGAGATTCTCCCGGAGGTGGGCTGGATTTTGGCTGCTTTGTGGACCGGAGCTTCTCGTGGTTTGAGGCCTGGCTTGCTCCACCCCCTGCTCTTGATATTCTCCCAGAGGTGTTCTGGATTTTGGCTGCATTTTGGGCTGGAGCTTCTCGTGGTTTGAGGCCTCGCTTGCTCCCCTCCGTGCTCTTGATATTCTCCCAGAGGTGTTCTGGATTTTGGCTGCCTTTTTGGGCTGGAGCTTCTCGTGGTTTGAGGCCTGGCTTCCTCCCCCCCCCTGCTCTTGATATTCTCCCAGAGGTGGGCTGCATTTTGGCTGCCTTTTGGGCTGGAGCTTCTCGTGGTTTGAGGCCTGGCTTGCTTCACCCGCTGCTCTTGATATTCTCCCGGATGTGGGCTGTATTTTGGCTGCTTTTTGGTCTGGAGCTTCTCGTGGTTTGAGGCCTGTCTTGCTCCACCCCCTGCTCTTGATATTCTCCTGGATGTGGCCTGCATTTTGGCTGCCTTTTGGGCTGGAGCTTCTCGTGGTTTGAGGCCTGGCTTGCTCCATCCCCTGCTCTTGAGATTCTCCCGGATGTGGGCTGCATTTTGGCTGCCTTTTGGGCTGGAGCTTCTCGTGGTTTGAGGCCTGGCTTGCTCCACCCCCTGCTCTTGAGATTCTCCTGGATGTGGGCTGGATTTTGGCTGCCTTTTGGGCTGGAGCTTCTCGTGGTTTGAGGCCTGGCTTGCTCCACCCCCTGCTCTTGAGATTCTCCCGGATGTGGGCTGGATTTTGGCTGCATTTTGGGCTGGAGCTTCTCGTGGTTTGAGGCCTGGCTTGCTCCACCCCCTGCTCTTGATATTCTCCCGGATGTGGGCTGCATTTTTTCTTATTTTTGGTCTGGAGATTCTCGTGGTTTGAGGCCTGGCTTGCTCCACCGCCTGCTCTTGAAATTCTCCTGAATGTGGGCTGCATTTTGGCTGTGTTTTAGGCTGGAGCTTCTCGTGGTTTGAGGCCTGGCTTGCTCCACCCCCTGCTCTTGAGATTCTCCCAGATGTGGGCTGCATTTTGGCTGCCTTTTGGACTGGAGGTTTTCGAGGTTTGAGGCCTGGCTTGCTCCACCCCCTGCTCTTGAGATTCTCTCAGATGTGGGCTGCATTTTAGCTGCCTTTTGGACTGGATGTTTTCGAGGTTTGAGGCCTGGCTTGCTCCACCCCCGGCTCTTGAGATTCTCCCGGATGTGGGCTGCATTTTGGCTGCCTTTTGGGCTGGAGCTTGTCGAGGTTTGAGGCCTGGCTTGCTCCAGCCCCTGCTCTTGAGATTCTCCCGGATGTGGGCTGGATTTTGGCTAATATTCGGGCTGGAGCTTCTCGTGGTTTGAGGCCTGGCTTGCTCCACCCCCTGCTCTTGTGGTTCTCCCGGATGTGGGCTGGGTTTTGGCTGCCTTTTGGGCTGGAGCTTCTCGTAGTTTGAGGCCTGGCTTGCTCCACCCGCTGCTCTTGAGATTCTCTCGAATGTGGGCTGGATTTTGTCTGCCTTTTGGGCTGGAGCTTCTCGTGGCTTGAGGCCTGGGTTGCTCCACCCCCTGCTCTTAATATTCTCTCGCATGTGGGCTGGATTTTGGCTGCATTTTGGGCTGGAGCTTCTCGTGGTTTGAGGCCTGGCTTGCTCGAAACCCTGCTCTTGATATTTTCCCGGATGTGGGCTGGAGTTTGGCTGCATTTAGGCTGGAGCTTCTCATGGTTTGAGGCCTGGCTTGCTCCACCCCCTGCTCTTGAGATTCTCCCGGATGTGGGCTGCATTTTGGCTGCCTTTTGGGCTGGAGCTTTTCGTGGTTTGAGGCCTGGCTTGCTCCACCCCCTGCTCTTGAGATTCTCCCGGACGTGGGCTGCATTTTGGCTGCATTTTTGGCTCGAGCTTCTCCTGGTTTGAGGCCTCGCTTGCTCCACCCCCTGCTCTTGAGATTCTCCCGGAGGTGGGCTGCATTTTGGCTGCCTATTGGGCTGGAGCTTCTCGTGGTTTGAGGCCTGGCTTGCTCCATCCCCTGCTCTTAATATTCTCTCGCATGTGGGCTGCATTTTGGCTGCCTTTTGGGCTGGAGCTTCTCATGGTTTGAGGCCTGGCTTGCTCCACCCCCTGCTCTTGAGATTCTCCCAGATGTGGGCTGCATTTTGGCTGCATTTTGGTCTGGAGCTTCTCGTGGTTTGAGGCCTGGCTTGCTCCACCCCCTGCTCTTAATATTCTCTCGCATGTGGGCTGGATTTTGGCTGCATTTTGGGCTGGAGCTTCTCGTGGTTTGAGGCCTGGCTTGCTCCACCCCCTGCTCTTGAGATTCTCCCGGATGTGGGCTGCATTTTGGCTGCCTTTTGGGCTGTAGCTTCTCGTGGTTTGCGGCCTGGCTTGCTCCATCCCCTGCTCTTGAGATTGTCCTCAAGTTGGGCTGGATTTTGGCTGCCTTTTGGGCTGGAGCTTCTCGTGGTTTGAGGCCTGGCTTGCTCCACCCCCTGCTCTTGAGATTCTCCCGGATGTGGGCTGCATTTTGTCTGATTCTTGGGCTGGAGCTTCTCGAGGTTTGAGGCCTGGCTTGCTCCCCTCCGTGCTCTTGATATTCTCCCAGAGGTGGGCTGGATTTTGGCTGCCTTTTGGGCTGGAGCTTCTCGTGGTCTGAGGCCTGGCTTGCTCCACCCCCTGCTCAGGATATTCTCCCAGATGTGGGCTGCATTTTGGCTGCCTTTTGGGCTGGAGCTTCTCGTGGTTTGAGGCCTGCCTTACGCCACCTCCTTCTCTTGAGATTCTCCCAGATGTGGGCTGGAATTTGGCTGCCTTTTGGGCTGGAGCTTCTCGTGGTTTGAGGCCTGGCTTGCTCCACCCCCTGCTCTTGAGATTCTCCCGGATGTGGGCTGCATTTTGGCTGTCTTTTGGGCTGGAGCTTCTCGTGGTTTGAGGCCTGGCTTGCTCCACCCCCTGCTCTTGAGATTCTTCCGCATGTGGACTGGATTTTGGCTGCCTTTTGGGCTGGAGCTTCTCGTGGTTTGAGGCCTGGCTTGCTCCACCCCCTGCTCTTGAGATTCTTCCGCATGTGGGCTGCATTTTGGCTGCCTTTTGGGCTGGAGCTTCTCGTGGTTTGAGGCCTGTCTTGCTCCACCCCCTGCTCTTGAGATTCTCCCGGATGTGGGCTGCATTTTGGCTGCATTTTGGACTGGAGCTTCTCGTGGTTTGAGGCCTGGCTTGCTCCACCCCCTGCTCTTGAGATTCTCCCGGAGGTGGGCTGGATTTTGGCTGCTTTGTGGACCGGAGCTTCTCGTGGTTTGAGGCCTGGCTTGCTCCACCCCCTGCTCTTGAGTTTCTCCCGGATGTGGGCTGGATTTTCGCTGCATTTTGGGCTGGAGCTTCTCGTGGTTTGAGGCCTGGCTTGCTCCCATCCATGCTCTTCATATTCCCCCAGAATTGGGCTGGATTTTGGCTGCCTTTTGGGCTGGAGCTTCTCGTGGTTTGTGGCCAGGCTTGCTCCACACCCTGCTCTTGAAATTCTCCCTGATGTGGGCTGCATTTTGGCTGCATTTTGGCCTGGAGCTTCTCGTGGTTTGAGGCCTGGCTTGCTCCACCCCCTGCTCTTGAGATTCTCCCGAATATGGGCTGGATTTTGGCTGCCTTTTGGGCTGGAGCTTCTCGTGGTTTGAGGCCTGGCTTGCTCCACGCCCTGCTCTTGAGATTCTCCCGGATGTGTGCTGGATTTTGGCTGCATTTTGGGCTGGAGCTTCTCGTGGTTTGAGGCCTGGCTTGCTCCACCCCCTGCTCTTGAGATTCTCCCGGATATGGGCTGGATTTTGGCTGCCTTTTGGGCTGGAGCTTCTCGTGGTTTGTGGCCAGGCTTGCTCCACACCCTGCTCTTGAAATTCTCCCTGATGTGGGCTGCATTTTGGCTGCCTTTTGGGCTGGAGCTTCTCGTGGTTTGAGGCCTCGATTGCTCCCCTCCGTGCTCTTGATATTCTCCCAGAGGTGTTCTGGATTTTGGCTGCCTTTTTGGGCTGGAGCTTCTCGTGGTTTGAGGCCTGGCTTGCTCCACCCCCTGCTCTTGAGATTCTCCCGGATATGGGCTGGATTTTGGCTGCCTTTTGGGCTGGAGCTTCTCGTGGTTTGTGGCCAGGCTTGCTCCACCCCCTTCTCTTGATATTGTCCCGGATGTGGGCTGCATATTGGCTGATACTTGGGCTGGAGCATCTCGTGGTTTGAGGCCTGGATTGCTCCACCCCCTGCTCTTGAGATTCTCCCGAATATGGGCTGGATTTTGGCTGCCTTTTGGGCTGGAGCTTCTCGTGGTTTGAGGCCTGGCTTGCTCCACCCCCTGCTCTTGAGATTCTCCCGGATGTGGGCTGCATTTTGGCTGCATTTTGGCCTGCAGCTTCTCGTGGTTTGAGGCCTGGCTTGCTCCACCCCCTGCTCTTGAGATTCTTGCTGATGTGTGCTGGATTTTGGCTGCATTTTGGGCTGGAGCTTCTCGTGGTTTGAGGCCTGGCTTGCTCCCCTCCGTGCTCTTGAGATTCTCCCGGATGTGGGCTGGATTTTGGCTGCCTTTTGGGCTGGAGCTTCTCGTGGTTTGAGGCCTGGCTTGCTCCACCCCCTGCTCTTGAGATTCTCCCGGATGTGGGCTGGATTTTGGCTGCCTTTTGGGCTGGAGCTTCTCGTGGTTTGAGGCCTGGCTTGCTCCACCCCCTGCTCTTGAGATTCTCCCGGATGTGGGCTGCATTTTGACTGCCTTTTGGGCCGGAGCTCTCGTGATTTGAGGCCTGGCTTGCTCCACCCCCGTGCTCTTGATATTCTCCCAGAGGTGGGCTGTCTTTTGGCTGCCTTTTGAGCTGGAGCTTCTCGTGGTTTGAGGCCTGGCTTGCTCCACCCCCTGCTCTTGATATTTTCCCGGATGTGGGCTGGATTTTGGCTGAATTTTGGGCTGGAGCTTCTCGTGGTTTGATGCCTGGCTTGCTCCACCCCCTGCTCTTGAGATTCTCCCAGATGTGGCCTGCATTTTGGCTGCCTTTTGGGCCGGAGCTTCTCGTGGTTTGAGGCCTGGATTGCTCCACTCCCTGCTCTTGAGATTCTCCCGCATGTGTGCTGCATTTTGGCTGCCTTTTGGGCTGCAGATTCTCCTGGTTTGAGGCCTGGCTTGCTCCACCCCCTGCTCTTGATATTCTCCCAGAGGTGGGCTGGATTTTGGCTGCCTTTTGAGCTGGAGCTTCTCGTGGTTTGAGGCCTGGCTTGCTCCATCCCCTGCTCTTGAGATAGTCCTCAAGTTGGGATGGATTTTGGCTGCCTTTTGGGCTGGAGCTTCTCGTGGTTTGAGGCCTGGCTTGCTCCATCCCCTGCTCTTAATATTCTCTCGGATGTGGGCTGCATTTTGTCTGATTCTTGGGCTGGAGCTTCTCGAGGTTTGAGGCCTGGCTTGCTCCCCTCCATGCTCTTTATATTCCCTCAGAATTGGGCTCGATTTTGGCTGCCTTTTGGGCTGGAGCTTCTCGTGGTTTGTGGCCAGGCTTGCTCCACAACGTGCTCTTGAAATTCTCCCTGATGTGGGCTGCATTTTGGCTGCCTTTTGGGCTCGAGCTTCGCGTGGTTTGAGGCCTCGCTTGCTCCCCTCCGTGCTCTTGATATTCTCCCAGAGGTGGGCTGGATTTTGGCTGCCTTTTGGGCTGGAGCTTCTCGTGGTTTGAGGCCTGGCTTGCTCCACCCCCTGCTCTTGAGATTCTCCCGGATGTGGGCTGCATTTTGGCTGCCTTTTGGGCTGGAGATTCTCGTGGTTTGAGGCCTGGCTTGCTCCACCCCCTGCTCTTGAGATTCTCCCGGATGTGGGCTGTATTTTGGCTGCATTTTGGGCTGGAGCTTCTCGTGGTTTGAGGCCTGGCTTGCTCCCCTCCATGCTCTTTATATTCCCCCAGAATTGGGCTGGATTTTGGCTGCCTTTTGGGCTGGAGCTTCTCGTGGTTTGTGGCCAGGCTTGCTCCACAACCTGCTCTTGAAATTCTCCCAGAGGTGGGCTGCATTTTGGCTGCATTTTGGCCTGGAGCTTCTCGTGGTTTGAGGCCTCGCTTGCTCCCCTCCGTGCTCTTGATATTCTCCCAGAGGTGTTCTGGATTTTGGCTGCCTTTTGGGCTGGAGCTTCTCGTGGTTTGAGGCCTGGCTTGCTCCACCCCCTGCTCTTGATATTCTCCCGGATGTGGGCTGGATTTTGGCTCAATTTTGGGCTGGAGCTTCTCGTGGTTTGAGGCCTGGCTTGCTCCAAACCCTGCTCTTGATATTTTCCTGGATGTGGGCTGCATTTTGGCTGCCTTTTGGGCTGGAGCTTCTCATGGTTTGAGGCCTGGCTTGCTCCACCCCCTGCTCTTGAGATTCTCCCGGATGTGGGCTGGATTTTGGCTGCCTTTTGGGCTGGAGCTTCTCGTGGTTTAAGTCCTGGCTTGCTCCACCCCCTGCTCTTAAGATTCTCCCGGATGTGGGCTGCATTTTGGCTGCATTTTTGGGCTGGAGCTTCTCGTGGTTTGAGGCCTGGCTTGCTCCACCCCCTGCTCTTGACATTCTCCCGGATGTGCGCTGCATTTTGGCTGCATTTTTGGGCTGGAGCTTCTCGTGTTTTGAGGCCTGGCTTGCTCCACCCCCTGCTCTTGACATTCTCCCGGATGTGGGCTGCATTTTGGCTGCATTTTTGGGCTGGAGCTTCTCGTGGTTTGAGGCCTACCTTGCTCGACCCCCTGCTCTTGAGATACTCCCGCATGTGGCCTGAATTTTGGCTGCATTTTGGGCTGGAGCTTCTCGTGGTTTGAGGCCTGGCTTGCTCCAACCCCTGCTCTTGAGATTCTCCCGGATGTGGGCTGCATTTTGGCTGCCTTTAGGGCTGGAGCTTCTCATGGTTCGAGGCCTGGCTTGCTCCACCCCCTGCTCTTGAGTTTCTCCCGGATGTGGGCTGGATTTTCGCTGCATTTTGGGCTGGAGCTTCTCGTGGTTTGAGGCCTGGCTTGCTCCCATCCATGCTCTTCATATTCCCCCAGAATTGGGCTGGATTTTGGCTGCCTTTTGGGCTGGAGCTTCTCGTGGTTTGTGGCCAGGCTTGCTCCACACCCTGCTCTTGAAATTCTCCCTGATGTGGGCTGCATTTTGGCTGCATTTTGGCCTGGAGCTTCTCGTGGTTTGAGGCCTGGCTTGCTCCACCCCCTGCTCTTGAGATTCTCCCGAATATGGGCTGGATTTTGGCTGCCTTTTGGGCTGGAGCTTCTCGTGGTTTGAGGCCTGGCTTGCTCCACGCCCTGCTCTTGAGATTCTCCCGGATGTGTGCTGGATTTTGGCTGCATTTTGGGCTGGAGCTTCTCGTGGTTTGAGGCCTGGCTTGCTCCACCCCCTGCTCTTGAGATTCTCCCGGATATGGGCTGGATTTTGGCTGCCTTTTGGGCTGGAGCTTCTCGTGGTTTGTGGCCAGGCTTGCTCCACACCCTGCTCTTGAAATTCTCCCTGATGTGGGCTGCATTTTGGCTGCCTTTTGGGCTGGAGCTTCTCGTGGTTTGAGGCCTCGATTGCTCCCCTCCGTGCTCTTGATATTCTCCCAGAGGTGTTCTGGATTTTGGCTGCCTTTTTGGGCTGGAGCTTCTCGTGGTTTGAGGCCTGGCTTGCTCCACCCCCTGCTCTTGAGATTCTCCCGGATATGGGCTGGATTTTGGCTGCCTTTTGGGCTGGAGCTTCTCGTGGTTTGTGGCCAGGCTTGCTCCACCCCCTTCTCTTGATATTGTCCCGGATGTGGGCTGCATATTGGCTGATACTTGGGCTGGAGCATCTCGTGGTTTGAGGCCTGGATTGCTCCACCCCCTGCTCTTGAGATTCTCCCGAATATGGGCTGGATTTTGGCTGCCTTTTGGGCTGGAGCTTCTCGTGGTTTGAGGCCTGGCTTGCTCCACCCCCTGCTCTTGAGATTCTCCCGGATGTGGGCTGCATTTTGGCTGCATTTTGGCCTGCAGCTTCTCGTGGTTTGAGGCCTGGCTTGCTCCACCCCCTGCTCTTGAGATTCTTGCTGATGTGTGCTGGATTTTGGCTGCATTTTGGGCTGGAGCTTCTCGTGGTTTGAGGCCTGGCTTGCTCCCCTCCGTGCTCTTGAGATTCTCCCGGATGTGGGCTGGATTTTGGCTGCCTTTTGGGCTGGAGCTTCTCGTGGTTTGAGGCCTGGCTTGCTCCACCCCCTGCTCTTGAGATTCTCCCGGATGTGGGCTGGATTTTGGCTGCCTTTTGGGCTGGAGCTTCTCGTGGTTTGAGGCCTGGCTTGCTCCACCCCCTGCTCTTGAGATTCTCCCGGATGTGGGCTGCATTTTGACTGCCTTTTGGGCCGGAGCTCTCGTGATTTGAGGCCTGGCTTGCTCCACCCCCGTGCTCTTGATATTCTCCCAGAGGTGGGCTGTCTTTTGGCTGCCTTTTGAGCTGGAGCTTCTCGTGGTTTGAGGCCTGGCTTGCTCCACCCCCTGCTCTTGATATTTTCCCGGATGTGGGCTGGATTTTGGCTGAATTTTGGGCTGGAGCTTCTCGTGGTTTGATGCCTGGCTTGCTCCACCCCCTGCTCTTGAGATTCTCCCAGATGTGGCCTGCATTTTGGCTGCCTTTTGGGCCGGAGCTTCTCGTGGTTTGAGGCCTGGATTGCTCCACTCCCTGCTCTTGAGATTCTCCCGCATGTGTGCTGCATTTTGGCTGCCTTTTGGGCTGCAGATTCTCCTGGTTTGAGGCCTGGCTTGCTCCACCCCCTGCTCTTGATATTCTCCCAGAGGTGGGCTGGATTTTGGCTGCCTTTTGAGCTGGAGCTTCTCGTAATTGAGGCCTGGCTTGCTCCATCCCCTGCTCTTGAGATAGTCCTCAAGTTGGGATGGATTTTGGCTGCCTTTTGGGCTGGAGCTTCTCGTGGTTTGAGGCCTGGCTTGCTCCATCCCCTGCTCTTAATATTCTCTCGGATGTGGGCTGCATTTTGTCTGATTCTTGGGCTGGAGCTTCTCGAGGTTTGAGGCCTGGCTTGCTCCCCTCCATGCTCTTTATATTCCCTCAGAATTGGGCTCGATTTTGGCTGCCTTTTGGGCTGGAGCTTCTCGTGGTTTGTGGCCAGGCTTGCTCCACAACGTGCTCTTGAAATTCTCCCTGATGTGGGCTGCATTTTGGCTGCCTTTTGGGCTCGAGCTTCGCGTGGTTTGAGGCCTCGCTTGCTCCCCTCCGTGCTCTTGATATTCTCCCAGAGGTGGGCTGGATTTTGGCTGCCTTTTGGGCTGGAGCTTCTCGTGGTTTGAGGCCTGGCTTGCTCCACCCCCTGCTCTTGAGATTCTCCCGGATGTGGGCTGCATTTTGGCTGCCTTTTGGGCTGGAGATTCTCGTGGTTTGAGGCCTGGCTTGCTCCACCCCCTGCTCTTGAGATTCTCCCGGATGTGGGCTGTATTTTGGCTGCATTTTGGGCTGGAGCTTCTCGTGGTTTGAGGCCTGGCTTGCTCCCCTCCATGCTCTTTATATTCCCCCAGAATTGGGCTGGATTTTGGCTGCCTTTTGGGCTGGAGCTTCTCGTGGTTTGTGGCCAGGCTTGCTCCACAACCTGCTCTTGAAATTCTCCCAGAGGTGGGCTGCATTTTGGCTGCATTTTGGCCTGGAGCTTCTCGTGGTTTGAGGCCTCGCTTGCTCCCCTCCGTGCTCTTGATATTCTCCCAGAGGTGTTCTGGATTTTGGCTGCCTTTTGGGCTGGAGCTTCTCGTGGTTTGAGGCCTGGCTTGCTCCACCCCCTGCTCTTGATATTCTCCCGGATGTGGGCTGGATTTTGGCTCAATTTTGGGCTGGAGCTTCTCGTGGTTTGAGGCCTGGCTTGCTCCACCCCCTGCTCTTGAGATTCTCCCGGAGGTGGGCTGGATTTTGGCTGCCTTTTGGGCTGGAGCTTCTCGTGGTTTGAGGCCTGGCTTGCTCCAAACCCTGCTCTTGATATTTTCCTGGATGTGGGCTGCATTTTGGCTGCCTTTTGGGCTGGAGCTTCTCATGGTTTGAGGCCTGGCTTGCTCCACCCCCTGCTCTTGAGATTCTCCCGGATGTGGGCTGGATTTTGGCTGCCTTTTGGGCTGGAGCTTCTCGTGGTTTAAGTCCTGGCTTGCTCCACCCCCTGCTCTTAAGATTCTCCCGGATGTGGGCTGCATTTTGGCTGCATTTTTGGGCTGGAGCTTCTCGTGGTTTGAGGCCTGGCTTGCTCCACCCCCTGCTCTTGACATTCTCCCGGATGTGCGCTGCATTTTGGCTGCATTTTTGGGCTGGAGCTTCTCGTGTTTTGAGGCCTGGCTTGCTCCACCCCCTGCTCTTGACATTCTCCCGGATGTGGGCTGCATTTTGGCTGCATTTTTGGGCTGGAGCTTCTCGTGGTTTGAGGCCTACCTTGCTCGACCCCCTGCTCTTGAGATACTCCCGCATGTGGCCTGAATTTTGGCTGCATTTTGGGCTGGAGCTTCTCGTGGTTTGAGGCCTGGCTTGCTCCACCCCCTGCTCTTGAGATTCTCCCAGATGTGGCCTGCATTTTGGCTGCCTTTTTGGGCTGGAGCTTCTCGTGGTTTGAGGCCTGGCTTGCTCCACCCCATGCTCTTGAGATTCTCCCGGATGTGGGCTGCATTTTGGCTGCCTTTTGGGCTGGAGCTTCTCGTGGTTTGGGGCCTGGCTTGCTCCACCCCCTGCTCTTGAGATTCTCCCAGATGTGGCCTGCATTGTTGCTGCCTTTTGGGCTGGAGCTTCTCGTGGTTTGAGGCCTGGCTTGCTCCACCCCCTGCTCTTGAGATTCTCCCGGATGTGGGCTGCATTTTGGCTGCCTTTTGGGCTGGAGCTTCTCATGGTTTGAGGCCTGGCTTGCTCCACCCCCTGCTCTTGATATTTTCCCGGATGTGGGCTGGATTTTGGCTGAATTTTGGGCTGGAGCTTCTCGTGGTTTGATGCCTGGCTTGCTCCACCCCCTGCTCTTGAGATTCTCCCAGATGTGGCCTGCATTTTGGCTGCCTTTTGGGCCGGAGCTTCTCGTGGTTTGAGGCCTGGATTGCTCCACTCCCTGCTCTTGAGATTCTCCCGCATGTGTGCTGCATTTTGGCTGCCTTTTGGGCTGCAGATTCTCCTGGTTTGAGGCCTGGCTTGCTCCACCCCCTGCTCTTGATATTCTCCCAGAGGTGGGCTGTCTTTTGGCTGCCTTTTGAGCTGGAGCTTCTCGTGGTTTGAGGCCTGGCTTGCTCCATCCCCTGCTCTTGAGATAGTCCTCAAGTTGGGATGGATTTTGGCTGCCTTTTGGGCTGGAGCTTCTCGTGGTTTGAGGCCTGGCTTGCTCCATCCCCTGCTCTTAATATTCTCTCGGATGTGGGCTGCATTTTGTCTGATTCTTGGGCTGGAGCTTCTCGAGGTTTGAGGCCTGGCTTGCTCCCCTCCATGCTCTTTATATTCCCTCAGAATTGGGCTCGATTTTGGCTGCCTTTTGGGCTGGAGCTTCTCGTGGTTTGTGGCCAGGCTTGCTCCACAACGTGCTCTTGAAATTCTCCCTGATGTGGGCTGCATTTTGGCTGCCTTTTGGGCTCGAGCTTCGCGTGGTTTGAGGCCTCGCTTGCTCCCCTCCGTGCTCTTGATATTCTCCCAGAGGTGGGCTGGATTTTGGCTGCCTTTTGGGCTGGAGCTTCTCGTGGTTTGAGGCCTGGCTTGCTCCACCCCCTGCTCTTGAGATTCTCCCGGATGTGGGCTGCATTTTGGCTGCCTTTTGGGCTGGAGATTCTCGTGGTTTGAGGCCTGGCTTGCTCCACCCCCTGCTCTTGAGATTCTCCCGGATGTGGGCTGTATTTTGGCTGCATTTTGGGCTGGAGCTTCTCGTGGTTTGAGGCCTGGCTTGCTCCCCTCCATGCTCTTTATATTCCCCCAGAATTGGGCTGGATTTTGGCTGCCTTTTGGGCTGGAGCTTCTCGTGGTTTGTGGCCAGGCTTGCTCCACAACCTGCTCTTGAAATTCTCCCAGAGGTGGGCTGCATTTTGGCTGCATTTTGGCCTGGAGCTTCTCGTGGTTTGAGGCCTCGCTTGCTCCCCTCCGTGCTCTTGATATTCTCCCAGAGGTGTTCTGGATTTTGGCTGCCTTTTGGGCTGGAGCTTCTCGTGGTTTGAGGCCTGGCTTGCTCCACCCCCTGCTCTTGATATTCTCCCGGATGTGGGCTGGATTTTGGCTCAATTTTGGGCTGGAGCTTCTCGTGGTTTGAGGCCTGGCTTGCTCCACCCCCTGCTCTTGAGATTCTCCCGGAGGTGGGCTGGATTTTGGCTGCCTTTTGGGCTGGAGCTTCTCGTGGTTTGAGGCCTGGCTTGCTCCAAACCCTGCTCTTGATATTTTCCTGGATGTGGGCTGCATTTTGGCTGCCTTTTGGGCTGGAGCTTCTCATGGTTTGAGGCCTGGCTTGCTCCACCCCCTGCTCTTGAGATTCTCCCGGATGTGGGCTGGATTTTGGCTGCCTTTTGGGCTGGAGCTTCTCGTGGTTTAAGTCCTGGCTTGCTCCACCCCCTGCTCTTAAGATTCTCCCGGATGTGGGCTGCATTTTGGCTGCATTTTTGGGCTGGAGCTTCTCGTGGTTTGAGGCCTGGCTTGCTCCACCCCCTGCTCTTGACATTCTCCCGGATGTGCGCTGCATTTTGGCTGCATTTTTGGGCTGGAGCTTCTCGTGTTTTGAGGCCTGGCTTGCTCCACCCCCTGCTCTTGACATTCTCCCGGATGTGGGCTGCATTTTGGCTGCATTTTTGGGCTGGAGCTTCTCGTGGTTTGAGGCCTACCTTGCTCGACCCCCTGCTCTTGAGATACTCCCGCATGTGGCCTGAATTTTGGCTGCCTTTTGGGCTGGAGCTTCTCGTGGTTTGAGGCCTGGCTTGCTCCACCCCCTGCTCTTGAGATTCTCCCAGATGTGGCCTGCATTTTGGCTGCCTTTTTGGGCTGGAGCTTCTCGTGGTTTGAGGCCTGGCTTGCTCCACCCACTGCTCTTGAGATTCTCCCGGATGTGGGCTGCATTTTGGCTGCCTTTTGGGCTGGAGCTTCTCGTGGTTTGGGGCCTGGCTTGCTCCACCCCCTGCTCTTGAGATTCTCCCAGATGTGGCCTGCATTGTTGCTGCCTTTTGGGCTGGAGCTTCTCGTGGTTTGAGGCCTGGCTTGCTCCACCCCCTGCTCTTGAGATTCTCCCGGATGTGGGCTGCATTTTGGCTGCCTTTTGGGCTGGAGCTTCTCATGGTTTGAGGCCTGGCTTGCTCCACCCCCTGCTCTTGATATTCTCCTGGATGTGGGCTGCATTTTGGCTGAATTTTGGGCTGGAGCTTCTCGTGGTTTGAGGCCTGGCTTGCTCCACCCCCTGCTCTTGAGATTGTCCCGGATGTGGGCTGCATTTTGGCTGTGTTTTGGGCTGGAGCTTCTCGTGGTTTGAGGCCTGGCTTGCTCCACCCCCTGCTCTTGAGATTCTCCCGGATGTGGGCTGCATTTTGGCTGCATTTTGGTCTGGAGCTTCTCGTGGTTTGAGGCCTGGCTTGCTCCACCCCCTGCTCTTGAGATTCTCCTGGAGGTGGGCTGCATTTTGGCTGCCTTTTGGGCTGGAGCTTCTCGTGGTTTGAGGCCTGGCTTCCTCGACCCCCTGCTCTTGAGATTCTCTCGGATGTTTCCTGCATTTTGGCTGCCTTTTGGGCTGGAGCTTCTCGTGGTTTGAGGCCTGGCTTGCTCCACCCCCTGCTCTTGAAATTCTCCTGAATGTGGGCTGGATTTTGGCTGAGTTTTAGGCTGGAGCTTCTCGTGGTTTGAGGCCTGGCTTGCTCCACCCCCTGCTCTTGAGATTCTCCCGGATGTGGGCTGGATTTTCGCTGCCTTTTGGGCTGGAGCTTCTCGTGGTTTGAGGCCTGCCTTCCTCCACCCCCTGCTCTTAAGATTCTCCCGGATGTGGGCTGGATTTTGGCTGCATTTTGGGCTGGAGCTTCTCGTGGTTTGAGGCCTGGCTTGCTCCACCCCCTGCTCTTGAGATTCTCCTGGAGGTGGGCTGCATTTTGGCTGCCTTTTGGGCTGGAGCTTCTTGTGGTTTGAGGCCTGGCTTGCTCCACCCCCTGCTCTTGAGATTCTCTCGGATGTGGCCTGCATTTTGGCTGCCTTTTGGGCTGGAGCTTCTCGTGGTTTGAGGCCTGGCTTGCTCCACCCCCTGCTCTTGAAATTCTCCTCAATGTGGGCTGGATTTTGGCTGCGTTTTAGGAAGGAGCTTCTCGTGGTTTGAGGCCTGGCTTGCTCCACCCCCTGCTCTTGAGATTCTCCCGGATGTGGGCTGGATTTTCGCTGCGTTTTGGGCTGGAGCTTCTCGTGGTTTGAGGCCTGGATTGCTCCACCCCCTGCTCTTGATATACTCCCAGATGTGGGCTGCATTTTGGCTGTCTTTTGGGCTGGAGCTTCTCGTGGTTTGAGGCCTGGCTTGCTCCACCCCCTGCTCTTAAGATTCTCCCGGATGTGGGTTGAATTTTGGCTGCATTTTGGGCTGGAGCTTCTCGAGGTTTGAGGCCTGGCTTGCTCCACACACTGCTCTTCATATGATCCTGGATGTGGGCTGCATTTTGGCTGATACTTGGGCTGGAGCTTCTCGTGGTTTGAAGCCTGGCTTGCTCCACCCCCTGCTCTTGAAATTCTCCTGAATGTGGGCTGCATTTTGGCTGTGTTTTCGGCTGGAGCTTCTCGTGGTTTGAGGCCTGCCTTGCTCCACCCCCTGCTCTTGAAATTGTCCCGCATGTGGCGTGCATTTTGGCTGCCTTTTGGGCTGGAGCTTCTCGTGGTTTGAGGCCTGGCTTGCTCCACACCCTGCTCTTGAGATTCTCCCGGAGGTGGGCTGCATTTTGGCTGCCTTTTGGGCTGGAGCTTCTCCTGGTTTGAGGCCTGGCTTGCTCCACCCCCTGCTCTTGAGATTCTCCCGGATATGGGCTGGATTTTGGCTGCTTTTTGGGCTGGAGCTTCTCGAGGTTTGACCCCTTTTTTGTTCCACCCCCTGCTCTTGAGATTGTCCCGGATGTGGGCTGCATTTTGGCTGCCTTTTGGGCTGGAGCTTCTCGTGGTTTGAGGCCTGGCTTGCTCCACCCCCTGCTCTTGAGATTCTCCCGGATGTGGGCTGCATTTTGGCTGTGTTTTGGGCTGCAGCTTCTCGTGGTTTGAGGCCTGGCTTGCTCCACCCCCTGCTCTTGAGATTCTCTCGGATGTGGCCTGCATTTTGGCTGCCTTTTGGGCTGGAGGTTCTCGTGGTTTGAGGCCTGGCTTGCTCCACCCCCTGCTCTCGAAATTCTCCTGAATGTGGGCTGGATTTTGGCTGCCTTTTGGGCTGGAGCTTCTCGTGGTTTGAGGCCTGGCTTGCTCCACCCCCTGCTCTTGACATTCTCCCGGATGTGGGCTGCATTTTGGCTGCCTTTTGGGCTGGAGCTTCTCGTGGTTTGAGGCCTGGCTTGCTCCACCCACTGCTCTTGAGATTCTCCCGGATGTGGGCTGCATTTTGGCTCACTTTTGGGCTGGAGCTTCTCATGGTTTGAGGCCTGGCTTGCTCCACCCCCTGCTCTTGATATTCTCCTGGATGTGGGCTGCATTTTGGCTGAATTTTGGGCTGGAGCTTCTCGTGGTTTGAGGCCTGGCTTGCTCCACCCCCTGCTCTTGAGATTCTCCCGGATGTGGGCTGGATTTTGGCTCACTTTTGGGCTGGAGCTTCTCGAGGTTTGAGGCCTGGCTTGCTCCACACACTGCTCTTCATATGATCCTGGATGTGGGCTGCATTTTCGCTGATACTTGGGCTGGAGCTTCTCGTGGTTTGAGGCCTGCCTTCCTCCACCCCCTGCTCTTAAGATTCTCCCGGATGTGGGCTGGATTTTGGCTGCATTTTGGGCTGGAGCTTCTCGTGGTTTGAGGCCTGGCTTGCTCCACCCCCTGCTCTTGAGATTCTCCTGGAGGTGGGCTGCATTTTGGCTGCCTTTTGGGCTGGAGCTTCTTGTGGTTTGAGGCCTGGCTTGCTCCACCCCCTGCTCTTGAGATTCTCTCGGATGTGGCCTGCATTTTGGCTGCCTTTTGGGCTGGAGCTTCTCGTGGTTTGAGGCCTGGCTTGCTCCACCCCCTGCTCTTGAAATTCTCCTCAATGTGGGCTGGATTTTGGCTGCGTTTTAGGAAGGAGCTTCTCGTGGTTTGAGGCCTGGCTTGCTCCACCCCCTGCTCTTGAGATTCTCCCGGATGTGGGCTGGATTTTCGCTGCGTTTTGGGCTGGAGCTTCTCGTGGTTTGAGGCCTGGATTGCTCCACCCCCTGCTCTTGATATACTCCCAGATGTGGGCTGCATTTTGGCTGTCTTTTGGGCTGGAGCTTCTCGTGGTTTGAGGCCTGTCTTGCTCCACCCCCTGCTCTTAAGATTCTCCCGGATGTGGGTTGAATTTTGGCTGCATTTTGGGCTGGAGCTTCTCGAGGTTTGAGGCCTGGCTTGCTCCACACACTGCTCTTCATATGATCCTGGATGTGGGCTGCATTTTGGCTGATACTTGGGCTGGAGCTTCTCGTGGTTTGAAGCCTGGCTTGCTCCACCCCCTGCTCTTGAAATTCTCCTGAATGTGGGCTGCATTTTGGCTGTGTTTTAGGCTGGAGCTTCTCGTGGTTTGAGGCCTGCCTTGCTCCACCCCCTGCTCTTGAAATTGTCCCGCATGTGGCGTGCATTTTGGCTGCCTTTTGGGCTGGAGCTTCTCGTGGTTTGAGGCCTGGCTTGCTCCACACCCTGCTCTTGAGATTCTCCCGGAGGTGGGCTGCATTTTGGCTGCCTTTTGGGCTGGAGCTTCTCCTGGTTTGAGGCCTGGCTTGCTCCACCCCCTGCTCTTGAGATTCTCCCGGATATGGGCTGGATTTTGGCTGCTTTTTGGGCTGGAGCTTCTCGAGGTTTGACCCCTTTTTTGTTCCACCCCCTGCTCTTGAGATTGTCCCGGATGTGGGCTGCATTTTGGCTGCCTTTTGGGCTGGAGCTTCTCGTGGTTTGAGGCCTGGCTTGCACCACCCCCTGCTCTTGAGATTCTCCCGGATGTGGGCTGCATTTTGGCTGTGTTTTGGGCTGCAGCTTCTCGTGGTTTGAGGCCTGGCTTGCTCCACCCCCTGCTCTTGAGATTCTCTCGGATGTGGCCTGCATTTTGGCTGCCTTTTGGGCTGGAGGTTCTCGTGGTTTGAGGCCTGGCTTGCTCCACCCCCTGCTCTCGAAATTCTCCTGAATGTGGGCTGGATTTTGGCTGCCTTTTGGGCTGGAGCTTCTCGTGGTTTGAGGCCTGGCTTGCTCCACCCCCTGCTCTTGACATTCTCCCGGATGTGGGCTGCATTTTGGCTGCCTTTTGGGCTGGAGCTTCTCGTGGTTTGAGGCCTGGCTTGCTCCACCCACTGCTCTTGAGATTCTCCCGGATGTGGGCTGCATTTTGGCTCACTTTTGGGCTGGAGCTTCTCATGGTTTGAGGCCTGGCTTGCTCCACCCCCTGCTCTTGATATTCTCCTGGATGTGGGCTGCATTTTGGCTGAATTTTGGGCTGGAGCTTCTCGTGGTTTGAGGCCTGGCTTGCTCCACCCCCTGCTCTTGAGATTCTCCCGGATGTGGGCTGGATTTTGGCTCACTTTTGGGCTGGAGCTTCTCGAGGCTTGAGGCCTGGCTTGCTCCACACACTGCTCTTCATGTGATCCTGGATGTGGGCTGCATTTTCGCTGATACTTGGGCTGGAGCTTCTCGTGGTTTGAGGCCTGCCTTGCTCCACCCCCTGCTCTTGAAATTGTCCCGGATGTGGGCTGCATTCTGGGTGATTCTTGGGCTGGAGCTTCTCGTGGTTTGAGGCCTGGCTTGCTCCACCCCCTGCTCTTGAGATTCTCCCGGATGTGGGCTGCATTTTGGCTGCCTTTTGGGCTGGAGCTTCTTGTGTTTTGAGGCCTGGCTTGCTCCACCCCCTGCTCTTGAGATTCTCCCGGATGTGGGCTGCATTCTGGGTGATCCTTGGGCTGGAGCTTCTCGTGGTTTGAGGCCTGGCTTGCTCCCCCCGCTTCTCTTGAGATTCTCCCGGATGTGGGCTGGATTTTGGCTCACTTTTGGGCTGGAGCTTCTCGTGGTTTGAGGCCTGGCTTGCTCCACCCCCTGCTCTTGAAATTCTCCTGAATGTGGACTTGATTTTGGCTCCCTTTTGGGCTGGAGCTTCTCGTGGTTTGAGGCCTGGCTTGCTCCACCCCCTGCTCTTGAGATTCTCCCGGATGTGGGCTGGATTTTGGCTGCCTTTTGACCTGGAGCTTCTCGTGGTTTGAGGCCTGGCTTGCTCCACCCCCTGCTCTTGAGATTCTCCCAGATGTGGGCTGCATTTTGGCTGCATTTTGGGCTGGAGCTTCTCGTGGTTTGAGGCCTGGCTTGCTCCACCCCCTGCTCTTAAGATTCTCCCGGATGTGGGCTGAATTTTGGCTGCATATTGGGCTGGAGCTTCTCGAGGTTTGAGGCCTGGCTTTCTCCACACACTGCTCTTCATATGATCCTGGATGTGGGCTGCATTTTGGCTGATACTTGGGCTGGAGCTTCTCGTGGTTTGAGGCCTGCCTTGCTCCACCCCCTGCTCTTGAAATTCTCCTGAATGTGGGCTGGATTTTGGCTGTGTTTTAGGCTGGAGCTTCTCGTGGTTTGAGGCCTGGCTTGCACCACCCCCTGCTCTTGATATTGTCCCGGATGTGGGCTGCATTTTGGCTGTCTTTTGGGCTGGAGCTTCCCGTGGTTTGAGGCCTGGCTTGCTCCACCCCCTGCTCTTGAGATTCTCCCGGATGTGGGCTGGATTTTGGCTGCCTATTGGGCTGGAGCTTCTCGTGGTTTGAGGCCTGGCTTGCTCCACCCCCTGCTCTTGAGATTGTCCCGGATGTGGGCTGGATTTTGGCTGCATTTTGGGCTGGAGCTTCTCGTGGTTTGAGGCCTGGCTTGCTCCACCCCCTGCTCTTGAGATTCTCCCAGATGTGGGCTGGATTTTGGCTGCCTTTTGGGCTGGAGCTTCTTGTGGTTTGAGGCCTGGCTTGCTCCACCCCCTGCTCTTGAGATTCTCTCGGATGTGGCCTGCATTTTGGCTGCCTTTTGGGCTGGAGCTTCTCGTGGTTTGAGGCCTGGCTTGCTCCACCCCCTGCTCTTGAAATTCTCCTGAATGTGGGCTGGATTTTGGCTGCGTTTTAGGCTGGAGCTTCTCGTGGTTTGAGGCCTGGCTTGCTCCACCCCCTGCTCTTGAGATTCTCCCGGATGTGGGCTGGATTTTCGCTGCGTTTTGGGCTGGAGCTTCTCGTGGTTTGAGGCCTGGCTTGCTCCACCCCCTGCTCTTGAGATTCTCCCAGATGTGGGCTGCATATTGGCTGCCTTTTGGGCTGGAGCTTCTCGTGGTTTGAGGCCTGGCTTGCTCCACCCCCTGCTCTTAAGATTCTCCCGGATGTGGGTTGAATTTTGGCTGCATTTTGGGCTGGAGCTTCTCGAGGTTTGAGGCCTGGCTTGCTCCACACACTGCTCTTCATATGATCCTGGATGTGGGCTGCATTTTGGCTGATACTTGGGCTGGAGCTTCTCGTGGTTTGAGGCCTGGCTTGCTCCACCCCCTGCTCTTGAAATTCTCCTGAATGTGGGCTGGATTTTGGCTGTGTTTTAGGCTGGAGCTTCTCGTGGTTTGAGGCCTGCCTTGCTCCACCCCCTGCTCTTGAAATTGTCCCGCATGTGGCGTGCATTTTGGCTGCTTTTTGGGCTGGAGCTTCTCGTGGTTTGACCCCTTTTTTGTTCCACCCCCTGCTCTTGAGATTCTCCCGGATGTGGGCTGCATTTTGGCTGCCTTTAGGGCTGGAGCTTCTCGTGGTTTGAGGCCTGGCTTGCTCCACCCCCTGCTCTTGACATTCTCCCGGATGTGCGCTGCATTTTGGCTGCATTTTTGGGCTGGAGCTTCTCGTGTTTTGAGGCCTGGCTTGCTCCACCCCCTGCTCTTGAGATTCTCCCGAATGTGGGCTGCATTTTGGCTGCATTTTTGGGCTGGAGCTTCTCGTGGTTTGAGGCCTACCTTGCTCGACCCCCTGCTCTTGAGATACTCCCGCATGTGGCCTGAATTTTGGCTGCCTTTTGGGCTGGAGCTTCTCGTGGTTTGAGGCCTGGCTTGCTCCACCCCCTGCTCTTGAGATTCTCCCAGATGTGGCCTGCATTTTGGCTGCCTTTTGGGCTGGAGCTTCTCGTGGTTTGAGGCCTGGCTTGCTCCACCCACTGCTCTTGAGATTCTCCCGGATGTGGGCTGCATTTTGGCTGCCTTTTGGGCTGGAGCTTCTCGTGGTTTGGGGCCTGGCTTGCTCCACCCCCTGCTCTTGAGATTCTCCCAGATGTGGCCTGCATTGTTGCTGCCTTATGGGCTGGAGCTTCTCGTGGTTTGAGGCCTGGCTTGCTCCACCCCCTGCTCTTGAGATTCTCCCGGATGTGGGCTGCATTTTGGCTGCCTTTTGGGCTGGAGCTTCTCATGGTTTGAGGCCTGGCTTGCTCCACCCCCTGCTCTTGATATTCTCCTGGATGTGGGCTGCATTTTGGCTGAATTTTGGGCTGGAGCTTCTCGTGGTTTGAGGCCTGGCTTGCTCCACCCCCTGCTCTTGAGATTGTCCCGGATGTGGGCTGCATTTTGGCTGTGTTTTGGGCTGCAGCTTCTCGTGGTTTGAGGCCTGGCTTGCTCCACCCCCTGCTCTTGAGATTCTCCTGGAGGTGTGCTGCATTTTGGTAGCTTTTTGGGCTGGAGCTTCTCGTGGTTTGAGGCCTGGCTTGCTCCACCCCCTGCTCTTGAGATTGTCCCGGATGTGGGCTGCATTTTGGTAGCTTTTTGGGCTGGAGCTTCTCGTGGTTTGAGGCCTGGCTTGCTCCACCCCCTGCTCTTGAGATTCTCCCGGATGTGGGCTGGATTTTGGCTGTCTTTTGGGCCGGAGCTTCTCGTGGTTTGAGGCCTGGCTTGCTCCACCCCCTGCTCTTGAGATTCTCCCGGATGTGGGCTGGATTTTGGCTGCCTTTTGGGCTGGAGCTTCTCGTGGTTTGAGGCCTGGCTTGCTCCACCCCCTGCTCTTGAGATTCTCCCGGATATGGGCTGGATTTTGGCTGCATTTTGGGCTGGAGCTTCTCGTGGTTTGAGGCCTGGCTTGCTCCACCCCCTGCTCTTGAAATTCTCCCGGATGTGGGCTGGATTTTGGCTGCATTTTGGGCTGGAGCTTCTCGTGGTTTGAGGCCTGGCTTGCTCCACCCCCTGCTCTTGAGATTCTCCTGGAGGTGGGCTGGATTTTGGCTGCCTTTTGGGCTGGAGCTTCTCGTGGTTTGAGGCCTGGCTTCCTCGACCCCCTGCTCTTGAGATTCTCTCGGATGTGGCCTGCATTTTGGCTGCCTTTTGGGCTGGAGGTTCTCGTGGTTTGAGGCCTGGCTTGCTCCACCCCCTGCTCTTGAAATTCTCCTGAATGTGGGCTGGATTTTGGCTGAGTTTTAGGCTGGAGCTTCTCGTGGTTTGAGGCCTGGCTTGCTCCACACCCTGCTCTTGAGATTCTCCCGGATGTGGGCTGGATTTTCGCTGCCTTTTGGGCTGGAGCTTCTCGTGGTTTGAGGCCTGGCTTGCTCCACCCCCTGCTCTTGAGATTCTCCCAGATGTGGGCTGCATATTGGCTGCCTTTTGGGCTGGAGCTTCTCGTGGTTTGAGGCCTGGCTTCCTCCACCCCCTGCTCTTAAGATTCTCCCGGATGTGGGCTGGATTTTGGCTGCATTTAGGGCTGGAGCTTCTCGTGGTTTGAGGCCTGGCTTGCTCCACCCCCTGCTCTTGAGATTCTCCTGGAGGTGGGCTGCATTTTGGCTGCCTTTTGGGCTGGAGCTTCTTGTGGTTTGAGGCCTGGCTTGCTCCACCCCCTGCTCTTGAGATTCTCTCGGATGTGGCCTGCATTTTGGCTGCCTTTTGGGCTGGAGGTTCTCGTGGTTTGAGGCCTGGCTTGCTCCACCCCCTGCTCTTGAGATTCTCCCGGATGTGGGCTGGATTTTCGCTGCGTTTTGGGCTGGAGCTTCTCGTGGTTTGAGGCCTGGCTTGCTCCACCCCCTGCTCTTGATATACTCCCAGATGTGGGCTGCATTTTGGCTGTCTTTTGGGCTGGAGCTTCTCGAGGTTTGAGGCCTGGCTTGCTCCACACACTGCTCTTCATATGATCCTGGATGTGGGCTGCATTTTGGCTGATACTTGGGCTGGAGCTTCTCGTGGTTTGAGGCCTGGCTTGCTCCACCCCCTGCTCTTGAAATTCTCCTGAATGTGGGCTGCATTTTGGCTGCCTTTTGGGCTGGAGCTTCTCGTGGTTTGAGGCCTGGCTTGCTCCACCCCCTGCTCTTGAGATTCTCCCGGATGTGGGCTGCATTTTGGCTGCCTTTTGGGCTGGAGCTTCTCGTGGTTTGAGGCCTGGCTTGCACCACCCCCTGCTCTTGAGATTGTCCCGGATGTGGGCTGCATTTTGGCTGTGTTTTGGGCTGGAGCTTCTCGTGGTTTGAGGCCTGGCTTCCTCCACCCCCTGCTCTTGAGATTCTCCCGAATGTGGGCTGCATTTTGGTAGCCTTTTGGGCTGGAGCTTCTCGTGGTTTGAGGCCTGGCTTGCTCCACCCCCTGCTCTTGAGATTCTCTCGGATGTGGCCTGCATTTTGGCTGCCTTTTGGGCTGGAGGTTCTCGTGGTTTGAGGCCTGGCTTGCTCCACCCCCTGCTCTCGAAATTCTCCTGAATGTGGGCTGGATTTTGGCTGCCTTTTGGGCTGGAGCTTCTCGTGGTTTGAGGCCTGGCTTGCTCCACCCCCTGCTCTTGAGATTCTCCCGGATGTGGGCTGCATTTTGGCTGCCTTTTGGGCTGGAGCTTCTCGTGGTTTGAGGCCTGGCTTCCTCCACCCCCTGCTCTTGAGATTCTCCCGAATGTGGGCTGCATTTTGGCTGCCTTTTGGGCTGGAGCTTCTCGTGGTTTGAGGCCTGGCTTGCTCCACCCCCTGCTCTTGAGATTCTCTCGGATGTGGCCTGCATTTTGGCTGCCTTTTGGGCTGGAGCTTCTTGTGGTTTGAGGCCTGGCTTGCTCCACCCCCTGCTCTTGAAATTCTCCTGAATGTGGGCTGGATTTTGGCTGCCTTTTGGGCTGGAGCTTCTCGTGGTTTGAGGCCTGGCTTGCTCCACCCCCTGCTCTTGAGATTCTCCCGGATGTGGGCTGCATTTTGGCTGCCTTTTGGGCTGGAGCTTCTCGTGGTTTGAGGCCTGGCTTGCTCCACCCCCTGCTCTTGAGATTCTCCCGGATGTGGGCTGGATTTTGGCTCACTTTTGGGCTGGAGCTTCTCATGGTTTGAGGCCTGGCTTGCTCCACCCCCTGCTCTTGATATTCTCCTGGATGTGGGCTGCATTTTGGCTGAATTTTGGGCTGGAGCTTCTCATGGTTTGAGGCCTGGCTTGCTCCACCCCCTGCTCTTGAGATTCTCCCGGATGTGGGCTGGATTTTGGCTCACTTTTGGGCTGGAGCTTCTCATGGTTTGAGGCCTGGCTTGCTCCACCCCCTGCTCTTGAGATTCTCCTGGATGTGGGCTGGATTTTGGCTGCCTTTTGGGCTGGAGCTTCTCGTGGTTTGAGGCCTGGCTTGCTCCACCCTCTGCTCTTGAGATTCTCCCGGATGTGGGCTGCATTTTGGCTGCTTTTTGGGCTGGAGCTTCTCGTGGTTTGAGGCCTGGCTTGCACCACCCCCTGCTCTTGAGATTCTCCCGGATGAGGGCTGCATTTTGGCTGCCTTTTGGGCCAGAGCTTCTCGTGGTTTGAGGCCTGGCTTGCTCCACCCCCTGCTCTTGAGATTCTCCCGGATGTGGGCTGCATTTTGGCTACATTTTGGGCTGGAGCTTCTCGTGGTTTGAGGCCTGGCTTGCTCCACCCCCTGCTCTTGAGATTGTCCCGGATGTGGGCTGCATTTTGGTAGCCTTTTGGGCTGGAGATTCTCGTGGTTTGAGGCCTGGCTTGCTCCACCCCCTGCTCTTGAGATTCTCCCGGATGTGGGCTGCATTTTGGCTGCCTTTTGGGCTGGAGCTTCTCGTGGTTTGAGGCCTGGCTTGCTCCACCCCCTGCTCTTGAGATTCTCCCGGATGTGGGCTGGATTTTGGCTCAATTTTGGGCTGGAGCTTCTCATGGTTTGAGGCCTGGCTTGCTCCATCCCCTGCTCTTGAGATTCTCCCGGATGTGGGCTGCATTTTGGCTGCCTTTTGGGCTGGAGCTTCTCGTGGTTTGAGGCCTGGCTTGCACCACCCCCTGCTCTTGAGATTGTCCCGGATGTGGGCTGCATTTTGGCTGCCTTTTGGGCTGGAGCTTCTCATGGTTTGAGGCCTGGCTTGCTCCACCCCCTGCTCTTGAGATTCTCCTGGATGTGGGCTGCATTTTGGCTGAATTTTGGGCTGGAGCTTCTCGTGGTTTGAGGCCTGGCTTGCTCCACCCCCTGCTCTTGAGATTCTCCCGGATGTGGGCTGGATTTTGGCTCACTTTTGGGCTGGAGCTTCTCATGGTTTGAGGCCTGGCTTGCTCCACCCCCTGCTCTTGAGATTCTCCTGGATGTGGGCTGGATTTTGGCTGCCTTTTGGGCTGGAGCTTCTCGTGGTTTGAGGCCTGGCTTGCACCACCCCCTGCTCTTGAGATTGTCCCGGATGTGGGCTGCATTTTGGCTGCCTTTTGGGCTGGAGCTTCTCGTGGTTTGAGGCCTGGCTTGCTCCACCCCCTGCTCTTGAGATTCTCCTGGAGGTGGGCTGCATTTTGGCTGCATTTTGGGCTGGAGCTTCTCGTGGTTTGAGGCCTGGCTTGCTCCACCCCCCTGCTCTTGAGATTCTCCCGGATGTGGGCTGGATTTTCGCTGCCTTTTGGGCTGGAGCTTCTCGTGGTTTGAGACCTGGCTTGCTCCACCCCCTGCTCTTGAGATTCTCCCGGATATGGGCTGCATTTTGGCTGCCTTTTGGGCTGGAGCTTCTCGTGGTTTGAGGCCTGGCTTCCTCCACCCCCTGCTCTTGAGATTCTCCCGAATGTGGGCTGCATTTTGGCTGCCTTTTGGGCTGGAGCTTCTCGTGGTTTGAGGCCTGGCTTGCTCCACCCCCTGCTCTTGAGATTCTCTCGGATGTGGCCTGCATTTTGGCTGCCTTTTGGGCTGGAGGTTCTCGTGGTTTGAGGCCTGGCTTGCTCCACCCCCTGCTCTTGATATTCTCCTGGATGTGGCCTGCATTTTGGCTGCCTTTTGGGCTGGAGCTTCTCGTGGTTTGAGGCCTGGCTTGCTCCACCCCCTGCTCTTGAGATTCTCCCGGATGTGGGCTGCATTTTGGCTGCCTTTTGGGCTGGAGCTTCTCGTGGTTTGAGGCCTGGCTTGCTCCACCCCCTGCTCTTGAGATTCTCTCGGATGTGGCCTGCATTTTGGCTGCCTTTTGGGCTGGAGGTTCTCGTGGTTTGAGGCCTGGCTTGCTCCACCCCCTGCTCTTGATATTCTCCTGGATGTGGCCTGCATTTTGGCTGCCTTTTGGGCTGGAGCTTCTCGTGGTTTGAGGCCTGGCTTGCTCCACCCCCTGCTCTTGAGATTCTCCCGGATGTGGGCTGCATTTTGGCTGCCTTTTGGGCTGGAGCTTCTCGTGGTTTGAGGCCTGGCTTCCTCCACCCCCTGCTCTTGAGATTCTCCCGAATGTGGGCTGCATTTTGGCTGCCTTTTGGGCTGGAGCTTCTCGTGGTTTGAGGCCTGGCTTGCTCCACCCCCTGCTCTTGAGATTCTCTCGGATGTGGCCTGCATTTTGGCTGCCTTTTGGGCTGGAGCTTCTTGTGGTTTGAGGCCTGGCTTGCTCCACCCCCTGCTCTTGAAATTCTCCTGAATGTGGGCTGGATTTTGGCTGCCTTTTGGGCTGGAGCTTCTCGTGGTTTGAGGCCTGGCTTGCTCCACCCCCTGCTCTTGAGATTCTCCCGGATGTGGGCTGCATTTTGGCTGCCTTTTGGGCTGGAGCTTCTCGTGGTTTGAGGCCTGGCTTGCTCCACCCCCTGCTCTTGAGATTCTCCCGGATGTGGGCTGGATTTTGGCTCACTTTTGGGCTGGAGCTTCTCATGGTTTGAGGCCTGGCTTGCTCCACCCCCTGCTCTTGATATTCTCCTGGATGTGGGCTGCATTTTGGCTGAATTTTGGGCTGGAGCTTCTCATGGTTTGAGGCCTGGCTTGCTCCACCCCCTGCTCTTGAGATTCTCCCGGATGTGGGCTGGATTTTGGCTCACTTTTGGGCTGGAGCTTCTCATGGTTTGAGGCCTGGCTTGCTCCACCCCCTGCTCTTGAGATTCTCCTGGATGTGGGCTGGATTTTGGCTGCCTTTTGGGCTGGAGCTTCTCGTGGTTTGAGGCCTGGCTTGCTCCACCCTCTGCTCTTGAGATTCTCCCGGATGTGGGCTGCATTTTGGCTGCTTTTTGGGCTGGAGCTTCTCGTGGTTTGAGGCCTGGCTTGCACCACCCCCTGCTCTTGAGATTCTCCCGGATGAGGGCTGCATTTTGGCTGCTTTTGGGCCAGAGCTTCTCGTGGTTTGAGGCCTGGCTTGCTCCACCCCCTGCTCTTGAGATTCTCCCGGATGTGGGCTGCATTTTGGCTACATTTTGGGCTGGAGCTTCTCGTGGTTTGAGGCCTGGCTTGCTCCACCCCCTGCTCTTGAGATTGTCCCGGATGTGGGCTGCATTTTGGTAGCCTTTTGGGCTGGAGATTCTCGTGGTTTGAGGCCTGGCTTGCTCCACCCCCTGCTCTTGAGATTCTCCCGGATGTGGGCTGCATTTTGGCTGCCTTTTGGGCTGGAGCTTCTCGTGGTTTGAGGCCTGGCTTGCTCCACCCCCTGCTCTTGAGATTCTCCCGGATGTGGGCTGGATTTTGGCTCAATTTTGGGCTGGAGCTTCTCATGGTTTGAGGCCTGGCTTGCTCCATCCCCTGCTCTTGAGATTCTCCCGGATGTGGGCTGCATTTTGGCTGCCTTTTGGGCTGGAGCTTCTCGTGGTTTGAGGCCTGGCTTGCACCACCCCCTGCTCTTGAGATTGTCCCGGATGTGGGCTGCATTTTGGCTGCCTTTTGGGCTGGAGCTTCTCATGGTTTGAGGCCTGGCTTGCTCCACCCCCTGCTCTTGAGATTCTCCTGGATGTGGGCTGCATTTTGGCTGAATTTTGGGCTGGAGCTTCTCGTGGTTTGAGGCCTGGCTTGCTCCACCCCCTGCTCTTGAGATTCTCCCGGATGTGGGCTGGATTTTGGCTCACTTTTGGGCTGGAGCTTCTCATGGTTTGAGGCCTGGCTTGCTCCACCCCCTGCTCTTGAGATTCTCCTGGATGTGGGCTGGATTTTGGCTGCCTTTTGGGCTGGAGCTTCTCGTGGTTTGAGGCCTGGCTTGCACCACCCCCTGCTCTTGAGATTGTCCCGGATGTGGGCTGCATTTTGGCTGCCTTTTGGGCTGGAGCTTCTCGTGGTTTGAGGCCTGGCTTGCTCCACCCCCTGCTCTTGAGATTCTCCTGGAGGTGGGCTGCATTTTGGCTGCATTTTGGGCTGGAGCTTCTCGTGGTTTGAGGCCTGGCTTGCTCCACCCCCCTGCTCTTGAGATTCTCCCGGATGTGGGCTGGATTTTCGCTGCCTTTTGGGCTGGAGCTTCTCGTGGTTTGAGACCTGGCTTGCTCCACCCCCTGCTCTTGAGATTCTCCCGGATATGGGCTGCATTTTGGCTGCCTTTTGGGCTGGAGCTTCTCGTGGTTTGAGGCCTGGCTTCCTCCACCCCCTGCTCTTGAGATTCTCCCGAATGTGGGCTGCATTTTGGCTGCCTTTTGGGCTGGAGCTTCTCGTGGTTTGAGGCCTGGCTTGCTCCACCCCCTGCTCTTGAGATTCTCTCGGATGTGGCCTGCATTTTGGCTGCCTTTTGGGCTGGAGGTTCTCGTGGTTTGAGGCCTGGCTTGCTCCACCCCCTGCTCTTGATATTCTCCTGGATGTGGCCTGCATTTTGGCTGCCTTTTGGGCTGGAGCTTCTCGTGGTTTGAGGCCTGGCTTGCTCCACCCCCTGCTCTTGAGATTCTCCCGGATGTGGGCTGCATTTTGGCTGCCTTTTGGGCTGGAGCTTCTCGTGGTTTGAGGCCTGGCTTGCTCCACCCCCTGCTCTTGAGATTCTCCCGGATGTGGGCTGGATTTTGGCTCACTTTTGGGCTGGAGCTTCTCATGGTTTGAGGCCTGGCTTGCTCCACCCCCTGCTCTTGATATTCTCCTGGATGTGGGCTGCATTTTGGCTGAATTTTGGGCTGGAGCTTCTCATGGTTTGAGGCCTGGCTTGCTCCACCCCCTGCTCTTGAGATTCTCCCGGATGTGGGCTGGATTTTGGCTCACTTTTGGGCTGGAGCTTCTCGTGGTTTGAGGCCTGGCTTGCTCCACCCCCTGCTCTTGAGATTCTCCTGGATGTGGGCTGGATTTTGGCTGCCTTTTGGGCTGGAGCTTCTCGTGGTTTGAGGCCTGGCTTGCTCCACCCCCTGCTCTTGAGATTCTCCTGGATGTGGGCTGGATTTTGGCTGCCTTTTGGGCTGGAGCTTCTCGTGGTTTGAGGCCTGGCTTGCACCACCCCCTGCTCTTGAGATTGTCCCGGATGTGGGCTGCATTTTGGCTGCCTTTTGGGCTGGAGCTTCTCGTGGTTTGAGGCCTGGCTTGCTCCACCCCCTGCTCTTGAGATTCTCCTGGAGGTGGGCTGCATTTTGGCTGCATTTTGGGCTGGAGCTTCTCGTGGTTTGAGGCCTGGCTTGCTCCACCCCCCTGCTCTTGAGATTCTCCCGGATGTGGGCTGGATTTTCGCTGCCTTTTGGGCTGGAGCTTCTCGTGGTTTGAGACCTGGCTTGCTCCACCCCCTGCTCTTGAGATTCTCCCGGATATGGGCTGCATTTTGGCTGCCTTTTGGGCTGGAGCTTCTCGTGGTTTGAGGCCTGGCTTCCTCCACCCCCTGCTCTTGAGATTCTCCCGAATGTGGGCTGCATTTTGGCTGCCTTTTGGGCTGGAGCTTCTCGTGGTTTGAGGCCTGGCTTGCTCCACCCCCTGCTCTTGAGATTCTCTCGGATGTGGCCTGCATTTTGGCTGCCTTTTGGGCTGGAGGTTCTCGTGGTTTGAGGCCTGGCTTGCTCCACCCCCTGCTCTTGATATTCTCCTGGATGTGGCCTGCATTTTGGCTGCCTTTTGGGCTGGAGCTTCTCGTGGTTTGAGGCCTGGCTTGCTCCACCCCCTGCTCTTGAGATTCTCCCGGATGTGGGCTGCATTTTGGCTGCCTTTTGGGCTGGAGCTTCTCGTGGTTTGAGGCCTGGCTTGCTCCACCCCCTGCTCTTGAGATTCTCCCGGATGTGGGCTGGATTTTGGCTCACTTTTGGGCTGGAGCTTCTCATGGTTTGAGGCCTGGCTTGCTCCACCCCCTGCTCTTGATATTCTCCTGGATGTGGGCTGCATTTTGGCTGAATTTTGGGCTGGAGCTTCTCATGGTTTGAGGCCTGGCTTGCTCCACCCCCTGCTCTTGAGATTCTCCCGGATGTGGGCTGGATTTTGGCTCACTTTTGGGCTGGAGCTTCTCGTGGTTTGAGGCCTGGCTTGCTCCACCCCCTGCTCTTGAGATTCTCCTGGATGTGGGCTGGATTTTGGCTGCCTTTTGGGCTGGAGCTTCTCGTGGTTTGAGGCCTGGCTTGCACCACCCCCTGCTCTTGAGATTCTCCTGGATGTGGACTGCATTTTGGCTGCCTTTTGGGCTGGAGCTTCTCATGGTTTGAGGCCTGGCTTGCTCCACCCCCTGCTCTTGAGATTCTCCCGGATGTGGGCTGCATTTTGGCTGAATTTTGGGCTGGAGCTTCTCGTGGTTTGAGGCCTGGCTTGCTCCACCCCCTGCTCTTGAGATTCTCCCGGATGTGGGCTGGATTTTGGCTCACTTTTGGGCTGGAGCTTCTCATGGTTTGAGGCCTGGATTGCTCCACCCCCTGCTCTTGAGATTCTCCTGGATGTGGGCTGGATTTTGGCTGCCTTTTGGGCTGGAGCTTCTCGTGGTTTGAGGCCTGGCTTGCTCCACCCTCTGCTCTTGAGATTCTCCCGGATGTGGGCTGCATTTTGGCTGCCTTTTGGGCTGGAGCTTCTCGTGGTTTGAGGCCTGGCTTGCTCCACCCCCTGCTCTTGAGATTGTCCCGGATGAGGGCTGCATTTTGGCTGCCTTTTGGGCTGGAGCTTCTCGTGGTTTGAGGCCTGGCTTGCTCCACCCCCTGCTCTTGAGATTCTCCCGGATGTGGGCTGCATTTTGGCTACATTTTGGGCTGGAGCTTCTCGTGGTTTGAGGCCTGGCTTGCTCCACCCCCTGCTCTTGAGATTGTCCCGGATGTGGGCTGCATTTTGGTAGCCTTTTGGGCTGGATCTTCTCGTGGTTTGAGGCCTGGCTTGCTCCACCCCCTGCTCTTGAGATTCTCCCGGATGTGGGCTGGATTTTGGCTGTCTCTTGGGCCGGAGCTTCTCGTGGTTTGAGGCCTGGCTTGCTCCACCCCCTGCTCTTGAGATTCTCCCGGATATGGGCTGGATTTTGGCTGCATTTTGGGCTGGAGCTTCTCGTGGTTTGAGGCCTGGCTTGCTCCACCCCCTGCTCTTGAGATTCTCCCGGATGTGGGCTGGATTTTCGCTGCCTTTTGGGCTGGAGCTTCTCGTGGTTTGAGACCTGGCTTGCTCCACCCCCTGCTCTTGAGATTCTCCCAGATGTGGGCTGCATATTGGCTGCCTTTTGGGCTGGAGCTTCTCGTGGTTTGAGGCCTGGCTTCCTCCACCCCCTGCTCTTGAGATTCTCCCGAATGTGGGCTGCATTTTGGTAGCCTTTTGGGCTGGAGCTTCTCGTGGTTTGAGGCCTGGCTTGCTCCACCCCCTGCTCTTGAGATTCTCTCGGATGTGGCCTGCATTTTGGCTGCCTTTTGGGCTGGAGGTTCTCGTGGTTTGAGGCCTGGATTGCTCCACCCCCTGCTCTTGAAATTCTCCTGAATGTGGGCTGGATTTTGGCTGCCTTTTGGGCTGGAGATTCTCGTGGTTTGAGGCCTGGCTTGCTCCACCCCCTGCTCTTGAGATTCTCCCGGATGTGGGCTGCATTTTGGCTGCCTTTTGGGCTGGAGCTTCTCGTGGTTTGAGGCCTGGCTTGCTCCACCCCCTGCTCTTGAGATTCTCCCGGATGTGGGCTGGATTTTGGCTCAATTTTGGGCTGGAGCTTCTCATGGTTTGAGGCCTGGCTTGCTCCACCCCCTGCTCTTGATATTCTCCTGGATGTGGGCTCCATTTTGGCTGAATTTTGGGCTGGAGCTTCTCGTGGTTTGAGGCCTGGCTTGCTCCACCCCCTGCTCTTGAGATTCTCCCGGATGTGGGCTGGATTTTGGCTCACTTTTGGGCTGGAGCTTCTCATGGTTTGAGGCCTGGCTTGCTCCACCCCCTGCTCCTGAGATTCTCCTGGATGTGGGCTGCATTTTGGCTGCCTTTTGGGCTGGAGCTTCTCGTGGTTTGAGGCCTGGCTTGCTCCACCCTCTGCTCTTGAGATTCTCCCGGATGTGGGCTGCATTTTGGCTGCCTTTTGGGCTGGAGCTTCTCGTGGTTTGAGGCCTGGCTTGCTCCACCCCCTGCTCTTGAGATTGTCCCGGATGAGGGCTGCATTTTGGCTGCCTTTTGGGCTGGAGCTTCTCGTGGTTTGAGGCCTGGCTTGCTCCACCCCCTGCTCTTGAGATTCTCCCGGATGTGGGCTGCATTTTGGCTACATTTTGGGCTGGAGCTTCTCGTGGTTTGAGGCCTGGCTTGCTCCACCCCCTGCTCTTGAGATTGTCCCGGATGTGGGCTGCATTTTGGTAGCCTTTTGGGCTGGATCTTCTCGTGGTTTGAGGCCTGGCTTGCTCCACCCCCTGCTCTTGAGATTCTCCCGGATGTGGGCTGGATTTTGGCTGTCTCTTGGGCCGGAGCTTCTCGTGGTTTGAGGCCTGGCTTGCTCCACCCCCTGCTCTTGAGATTCTCCCGGATATGGGCTGGATTTTGGCTGCATTTTGGGCTGGAGCTTCTCGTGGTTTGAGGCCTGGCTTGCTCCACCCCCTGCTCTTGAGATTCTCCCGGATGTGGGCTGGATTTTCGCTGCCTTTTGGGCTGGAGCTTCTCGTGGTTTGAGACCTGGCTTGCTCCACCCCCTGCTCTTGAGATTCTCCCAGATGTGGGCTGCATATTGGCTGCCTTTTGGGCTGGAGCTTCTCGTGGTTTGAGGCCTGGCTTCCTCCACCCCCTGCTCTTGAGATTCTCCCGAATGTGGGCTGCATTTTGGTAGCCTTTTGGGCTGGAGCTTCTCGTGGTTTGAGGCCTGGCTTGCTCCACCCCCTGCTCTTGAGATTCTCTCGGATGTGGCCTGCATTTTGGCTGCCTTTTGGGCTGGAGGTTCTCGTGGTTTGAGGCCTGGATTGCTCCACCCCCTGCTCTTGAAATTCTCCTGAATGTGGGCTGGATTTTGGCTGCCTTTTGGGCTGGAGATTCTCGTGGTTTGAGGCCTGGCTTGCTCCACCCCCTGCTCTTGAGATTCTCCCGGATGTGGGCTGCATTTTGGCTGCCTTTTGGGCTGGAGCTTCTCGTGGTTTGAGGCCTGGCTTGCTCCACCCCCTGCTCTTGAGATTCTCCCGGATGTGGGCTGGATTTTGGCTCAATTTTGGGCTGGAGCTTCTCATGGTTTGAGGCCTGGCTTGCTCCACCCCCTGCTCTTGATATTCTCCTGGATGTGGGCTCCATTTTGGCTGAATTTTGGGCTGGAGCTTCTCGTGGTTTGAGGCCTGGCTTGCTCCACCCCCTGCTCTTGAGATTCTCCCGGATGTGGGCTGGATTTTGGCTCACTTTTGGGCTGGAGCTTCTCATGGTTTGAGGCCTGGCTTGCTCCACCCCCTGCTCCTGAGATTCTCCTGGATGTGGGCTGCATTTTGGCTGCCTTTTGGGCTGGAGCTTCTCGTGGTTTGAGGCCTGGCTTGCTCCATCCCCTGCTCTTGAGATTCTCCCGGATGTGGGCTGCATTTTGGCTGCCTTTTGGGCTGGAGCTTCTCGTGGTTTGAGGCCTGGCTTGCACCACCCCCTGCTCTTGAGATTGTCCCGGATGTGGGCTGCATTTTGGCTGCCTTTTGGGCTGGAGCTTCTCGTGGTTTGAGGCCTGGCTTGCTCCACCCCCTGCTCTTGAGATTCTCCCGGATATGGGCTGGATTTTGGCTGCATTTTGGGCTGGAGCTTCTCGTGGTTTGAGGCCTGGCTTGCTCCACCCCCTGCTCTTGAGATTCTCCCGGATGTGGGCTGGATTTTCGCTGCCTTTTGGGCTGGAGCTTCTCGTGGTTTGAGGCCTGGCTTGCTCCACCCCCTGCTCTTGAGATTCTCCCAGATGTGGGCTGCATATTGGCTGCCTTTTGGGCTGGAGCTTCTCGTGGTTTGAGGCCTGGCTTGCTCCACCCCCTGCTCTTGAGATTCTCCCGAATGTGGGCTGCATTTTGGCTGCCTTTTGGGCTGGAGCTTCTCGTGGTTTGAGGCCTGGCTTGCTCCACCCCCTGCTCTTGAGATTCTCTCGGATGTGGCCTGCATTTTGTCTGCCTTTTGGGCTGGAGGTTCTCGTGGTTTGAGGCCTGGCTTGCTCCACCCCCTGCTCTTGAAATTCTCCTGAATGTGGGCTGGATTTTGGCTGCCTTTTGGGCTGGAGCTTCTCGTGGTTTGAGGCCTGGCTTGCTCCACCCCCTGCTCTTGAGATTCTCCCGGATGTGGGCTGCATTTTGGCTGCCTTTTGGGCTGGAGCTTCTCGTGGTTTGAGGCCTGGCTTGCTCCACCCCCTGCTCTTGAGATTCTCCCGGATGTGGGCTGGATTTTGGCTCACTTTTGGGCTGGAGCTTCTCATGGTTTGAGGCCTGGCTTGCTCCACCCCCTGCTCTTGAGATTCTCCTGGATGTGGGCTGGATTTTGGCTGCGTTTTGGGCTGGAGCTTCTCGTGGTTTGAGGCCTGGCTTGCTCCACCCTCTGCTCTTGAGATTCTCCCGGATGTGGGCTGCATTTTGGCTGCCTTTTGGGATGGAGCTTCTCGAGGTTTGAGGCCTGGCTTGCTCCACCCCCTGCTCTTGAGATTCTCCCGGATGTGGGCTGCATTTTGGCTGCCTTTTGGGCTGGAGCTTCTCGTGGTTTGAGGCCTGGCTTGCTCCACCCCCTGCTCTTGAGATTGTCCCGGATGTGGGCTGCATTTTGGTAGCTTTTTGGGCTGGAGCTTCTCGTGGTTTGAGGCCTGGCTTGCTCCACCCCCTGCTCTTGAGATTCTCCCGGATGTGGGCTGCATTTTGGCTGTCTCTTGGGCCGGAGCTTCTCGTGGTTTGAGGCCTGGCTTGCTCCACCCCCTGCTCTTGAGATTCTCCCGGATATGGGCTGGATTTTGGCTGCATTTTGGGCTGGAGCTTCTCGTGGTTTGAGGCCTGGCTTGCTCCACCCCCTGCTCTTGAGATTCTCCCGGATATGGGCTGGATTTTGGCTGCATTTTGGGCTGGAGCTTCTCGTGGTTTGAGGCCTGGCTTGCTCCACCCCCTGCTCTTGAGATTCTCCCGGATGTGGGCTGCATTTTGGCTGCCTTTTGGGCTGGAGCTTCTCGTGGTTTGAGGCCTGGCTTGCTCCACCCCCTGCTCTTGAGTTTCTCCTGGAGGTGGGCTGCATTTTGGCTGCCTTTTGGGCTGGAGCTTCTCGTGGTTTGAGGCCTGGCTTGCTCCACCCCCTGCTCTTGAAATTGTCCCGGATATAGGCTGCATTTTGGCTGCATTTTGGGCTGGAGCTTCTCGTGGTTTGAGGCCTGGCTTACTCCAAACTCTGCCATTGAGATTCTCCCCGAGGTGGGCTGGATTTTGGCTGCCTTTTGGGCTGGAGCTTCTCATGGTTTGAGGCCTGGCTTGCTCCACCCCCTGCTCTTGAGATTCTCCCGGATGTGGGCTGGATTTTGTCTGCATTTTGGGCTGGAGCTTCTCGTGGTTTGAGGCCTGGCTTGCTCCACCCCCTGCTCTTGAGATTCTCCCGGATGTGGGCTGCATTTTGGCTGCCTTTTGGGCTGGAGCTTCTCGTGGTTTGAGGCCTGGATTGCTCCACCCCCTGCTCTTGAGATTCTCCCGGATGTGGGCTGGATTTTGGCTGCCTTTTGGGCTGGAGCTTCTCGTGGTTTGAGGCCTGGCTTGCTCCACTCCCTGCTCTTGAAATTGTCCCGGATGTGGGCTGCATTTTGGCTGCATTTTGGGCTGGAGCTTCTCGTGGTTTGAGGCCTGGCTTACTCCAAACTCTGCCATTGAGATTCTCCCCGAGGTGGGCTGGATTTTGGCTGCCTTTTGGGCTGGAGCTTCTCGTGGTTTGAGGCCTGGCTTGCTCCACCCCCTGCTCTTCATATTCTCCTGCATGTGGGCTGCATTTTGGCTGCCTTTTGGGCTGGAGCTTCTCGTGGTTTGAGGCCTGGCTTGCTCCAACCCCTCCTCTTGAGATTCTCCCAGATGTGGGCTGCATTTTGGCTGCATTTTGGGCTGGAGCTTCTCATGGTTTGAGGCCTGGCTTGCTCCACCCCCTGCTCCTGAGATTCTCCTGGATGTGGGCTGCATTTTGGCTGCCTTTTGGGCTGGAGCTTCTCGTGGTTTGAGGCCTGGCTTGCTCCATCCCCTGCTCTTGAGATTCTCCCGGATGTGGGCTGCATTTTGGCTGCCTTTTGGGCTGGAGCTTCTCGTGGTTTGAGGCCTGGCTTGCACCACCCCCTGCTCTTGAGATTGTCCCGGATGTGGGCTGCATTTTGGCTGCCTTTTGGGCTGGAGCTTCTCGTGGTTTGAGGCCTGGCTTGCTCCACCCCCTGCTCTTGAGATTCTCCCGGATATGGGCTGGATTTTGGCTGCATTTTGGGCTGGAGCTTCTCGTGGTTTGAGGCCTGGCTTGCTCCACCCCCTGCTCTTGAGATTCTCCCGGATGTGGGCTGGATTTTCGCTGCCTTTTGGGCTGGAGCTTCTCGTGGTTTGAGGCCTGGCTTGCTCCACCCCCTGCTCTTGAGATTCTCCCAGATGTGGGCTGCATATTGGCTGCCTTTTGGGCTGGAGCTTCTCGTGGTTTGAGGCCTGGCTTGCTCCACCCCCTGCTCTTGAGATTCTCCCGAATGTGGGCTGCATTTTGGCTGCCTTTTGGGCTGGAGCTTCTCGTGGTTTGAGGCCTGGCTTGCTCCACCCCCTGCTCTTGAGATTCTCTCGGATGTGGCCTGCATTTTGTCTGCCTTTTGGGCTGGAGGTTCTCGTGGTTTGAGGCCTGGCTTGCTCCACCCCCTGTTCTTGAAATTCTCCTGAATGTGGGCTGGATTTTGGCTGCCTTTTGGGCTGGAGCTTCTCGTGGTTTGAGGCCTGGCTTGCTCCACCCCCTGCTCTTGAGATTCTCCCGGATGTGGGCTGCATTTTGGCTGCCTTTTGGGCTGGAGCTTCTCGTGGTTTGGGGCCTGGCTTGCTCCACCCCCTGCTCTTGAGATTCTCCCGGATGTGGGCTGGATTTTGGCTCACTTTTGGGCTGGAGCTTCTCATGGTTTGAGGCCTGGCTTGCTCCACCCCCTGCTCTTGATATTCTCCTGGATGTGGGCTGCATTTTGGCTGAATTTTGGGCTGGAGCTTCTCGTGGTTTGAGGCCTGGCTTGCTCCACCCCCTGCTCTTGAGATTCTCCCGGATGTGGGCTGGATTTTGGCTCACTTTTGGGCTGGAGCTTCTCATGGTTTGAGGCCTGGCTTGCTCCACCCCCTGCTCTTGAGATTCTCCTGGATGTGGGCTGGATTTTGGCTGCGTTTTGGGCTGGAGCTTCTCGTGGTTTGAGGCCTGGCTTGCTCCACCCCCTGCTCTTGAGATTCTCCTGGATGTGGGCTGGATTTTGGCTGCGTTTTGGGATGGAGCTTCTCGTGGTTTGAGGCCTGGCTTGCACCACCCCCTGCTCTTGAGATTGTCCCGGATGTGGACTGCATTTTGGCTGCCTTTTGGGCTGGAGCTTCTCGTGGTTTGAGGCCTGGCTTGCTCCACCCCCTGCTCTTGAGATTCTCCCGGATGTGGGCTGCATTTTGGCTGCCTTTTGGGCTGGAGCTTCTCGTGGTTTGAGGCCTGGCTTGCTCCACCCCCTGCTCTTGAGATTGTCCCGGATGTGGGCTGCATTTTGGTAGCTTTTTGGGCTGGAGCTTCTCGTGGTTTGAGGCCTGGCTTGCTCCACCCCCTGCTCTTGAGATTCTCCCGGATGTGGGCTGCATTTTGGCTGTCTCTTGGGCCGGAGCTTCTCGTGGTTTGAGGCCTGGCTTGCTCCACCCCCTGCTCTTGAGATTCTCCCGGATATGGGCTGGATTTTGGCTGCATTTTGGGCTGGAGCTTCTCGTGGTTTGAGGCCTGGCTTGCTCCACCCCCTGCTCTTGAGATTCTCCCGGATATGGGCTGGATTTTGGCTGCATTTTGGGCTGGAGCTTCTCGTGGTTTGAGGCCTGGCTTGCTCCACCCCCTGCTCTTGAGATTCTCCCGGATGTGGGCTGCATTTTGGCTGCCTTTTGGGCTGGAGCTTCTCGTGGTTTGAGGCCTGGCTTGCTCCACCCCCTGCTCTTGAGTTTCTCCTGGAGGTGGGCTGCATTTTGGCTGCCTTTTGGGCTGGAGCTTCTCGTGGTTTGAGGCCTGGCTTGCTCCACCCCCTGCTCTTGAAATTGTCCCGGATATAGGCTGCATTTTGGCTGCATTTTGGGCTGGAGCTTCTCGTGGTTTGAGGCCTGGCTTACTCCAAACTCTGCCATTGAGATTCTCCCCGAGGTGGGCTGGATTTTGGCTGCCTTTTGGGCTGGAGGTTCTCATGGTTTGAGGCCTGGCTTGCTCCACCCCCTGCTCTTGAAATTGTCCCGGATATAGGCTGCATTTTGGCTGCATTTTGGGCTGGAGCTTCTCGTGGTTTGAGGCCTGGCTTACTCCAAACTCTGCCATTGAGATTCTCCCCGAGGTGGGCTGGATTTTGGCTGCCTTTTGGGCTGGAGCTTCTCATGGTTTGAGGCCTGGCTTGCTCCACCCCCTGCTCTTGAGATTCTCCCGGATGTGGGCTGGATTTTGTCTGCATTTTGGGCTGGAGCTTCTCGTGGTTTGAGGCCTGGCTTGCTCCACCCCCTGCTCTTGAGATTCTCCCGGATGTGGGCTGCATTTTGGCTGCCTTTTGGGCTGGAGCTTCTCGTGGTTTGAGGCCTGGATTGCTCCACCCCCTGCTCTTGAGATTCTCCCGGATGTGGGCTGGATTTTGGCTGCCTTTTGGGCTGGAGCTTCTCGTGGTTTGAGGCCTGGCTTGCTCCACTCCCTGCTCTTGAAATTGTCCCGGATGTGGGCTGCATTTTGGCTGCCTTTTGGGCTGGAGCTTCTCGTGGTTTGAAGCCTGGCTTGCTCCACCCCCTGCTCTTGAGATTCTCCCGGATGTGGGCTGCATTTTGGCTGCCTTTTGGGCTGGAGCTTCTCGTGGTTTGAGGCCTGGCTTGCTCCACCACCTGCTCTTGAAATTGTCCCGGATGTGGGCTGCATTTTGGCTGCATTTTGGGCTGGAGCTTCTCGTGGTTTGAGGCCTGGCTTGCTCCACCCCCTGCTCTTGAGATTCTCCTGGAGGTGGGCTGCATTTTGGCTGCATTTTGGGCTGGAGCTTCTCGTGGTTTGAGGCCTGGCTTGCTCCACCCCCCTGCTCTTGAGATTCTCCCGGATGTGGGCTGGATTTTCGCTGCCTTTTGGGCTGGAGCTTCTCGTGGTTTGAGACCTGGCTTGCTCCACCCCCTGCTCTTGAGATTCTCCCGGATATGGGCTGCATTTTGGCTGCCTTTTGGGCTGGAGCTTCTCGTGGTTTGAGGCCTGGCTTCCTCCACCCCCTGCTCTTGAGATTCTCCCGAATGTGGGCTGCATTTTGGCTGCCTTTTGGGCTGGAGCTTCTCGTGGTTTGAGGCCTGGCTTGCTCCACCCCCTGCTCTTGAGATTCTCTCGGATGTGGCCTGCATTTTGGCTGCCTTTTGGGCTGGAGGTTCTCGTGGTTTGAGGCCTGGCTTGCTCCACCCCCTGCTCTTGATATTCTCCTGGATGTGGCCTGCATTTTGGCTGCCTTTTGGGCTGGAGCTTCTCGTGGTTTGAGGCCTGGCTTGCTCCACCCCCTGCTCTTGAGATTCTCCCGGATGTGGGCTGCATTTTGGCTGCCTTTTGGGCTGGAGCTTCTCGTGGTTTGAGGCCTGGCTTGCTCCACCCCCTGCTCTTGAGATTCTCCCGGATGTGGGCTGGATTTTGGCTCACTTTTGGGCTGGAGCTTCTCATGGTTTGAGGCCTGGCTTGCTCCACCCCCTGCTCTTGATATTCTCCTGGATGTGGGCTGCATTTTGGCTGAATTTTGGGCTGGAGCTTCTCATGGTTTGAGGCCTGGCTTGCTCCACCCCCTGCTCTTGAGATTCTCCCGGATGTGGGCTGGATTTTGGCTCACTTTTGGGCTGGAGCTTCTCGTGGTTTGAGGCCTGGCTTGCTCCACCCCCTGCTCTTGAGATTCTCCTGGATGTGGACTGCATTTTGGCTGCCTTTTGGGCTGGAGCTTCTCATGGTTTGAGGCCTGGCTTGCTCCACCCCCTGCTCTTGAGATTCTCCCGGATGTGGGCTGCATTTTGGCTGAATTTTGGGCTGGAGCTTCTCGTGGTTTGAGGCCTGGCTTGCTCCACCCCCTGCTCTTGAGATTCTCCCGGATGTGGGCTGGATTTTGGCTCACTTTTGGGCTGGAGCTTCTCATGGTTTGAGGCCTGGATTGCTCCACCCCCTGCTCTTGAGATTCTCCTGGATGTGGGCTGGATTTTGGCTGCCTTTTGGGCTGGAGCTTCTCGTGGTTTGAGGCCTGGCTTGCTCCACCCTCTGCTCTTGAGATTCTCCCGGATGTGGGCTGCATTTTGGCTGCCTTTTGGGCTGGAGCTTCTCGTGGTTTGAGGCCTGGCTTGCTCCACCCCCTGCTCTTGAGATTGTCCCGGATGAGGGCTGCATTTTGGCTGCCTTTTGGGCTGGAGCTTCTCGTGGTTTGAGGCCTGGCTTGCTCCACCCCCTGCTCTTGAGATTCTCCCGGATGTGGGCTGCATTTTGGCTACATTTTGGGCTGGAGCTTCTCGTGGTTTGAGGCCTGGCTTGCTCCACCCCCTGCTCTTGAGATTGTCCCGGATGTGGGCTGCATTTTGGTAGCCTTTTGGGCTGGATCTTCTCGTGGTTTGAGGCCTGGCTTGCTCCACCCCCTGCTCTTGAGATTCTCCCGGATGTGGGCTGGATTTTGGCTGTCTCTTGGGCCGGAGCTTCTCGTGGTTTGAGGCCTGGCTTGCTCCACCCCCTGCTCTTGAGATTCTCCCGGATATGGGCTGGATTTTGGCTGCATTTTGGGCTGGAGCTTCTCGTGGTTTGAGGCCTGGCTTGCTCCACCCCCTGCTCTTGAGATTCTCCCGGATGTGGGCTGGATTTTCGCTGCCTTTTGGGCTGGAGCTTCTCGTGGTTTGAGACCTGGCTTGCTCCACCCCCTGCTCTTGAGATTCTCCCAGATGTGGGCTGCATATTGGCTGCCTTTTGGGCTGGAGCTTCTCGTGGTTTGAGGCCTGGCTTCCTCCACCCCCTGCTCTTGAGATTCTCCCGAATGTGGGCTGCATTTTGGTAGCCTTTTGGGCTGGAGCTTCTCGTGGTTTGAGGCCTGGCTTGCTCCACCCCCTGCTCTTGAGATTCTCTCGGATGTGGCCTGCATTTTGGCTGCCTTTTGGGCTGGAGGTTCTCGTGGTTTGAGGCCTGGATTGCTCCACCCCCTGCTCTTGAAATTCTCCTGAATGTGGGCTGCATTTTGGCTGCCTTTTGGGCTGGAGATTCTCGTGGTTTGAGGCCTGGCTTGCTCCACCCCCTGCTCTTGAGATTCTCCCGGATGTGGGCTGGATTTTCGCTGCCTTTTGGGCTGGAGCTTCTCGTGGTTTGAGACCTGGCTTGCTCCACCCCCTGCTCTTGAGATTCTCCCAGATGTGGGCTGCATATTGGCTGCCTTTTGGGCTGGAGCTTCTCGTGGTTTGAGGCCTGGCTTCCTCCACCCCCTGCTCTTGAGATTCTCCCGAATGTGGGCTGCATTTTGGTAGCCTTTTGGGCTGGAGCTTCTCGTGGTTTGAGGCCTGGCTTGCTCCACCCCCTGCTCTTGAGATTCTCTCGGATGTGGCCTGCATTTTGGCTGCCTTTTGGGCTGGAGCTTCTCGTGGTTTGAGGCCTGGATTGCTCCACCCCCTGCTCTTGAAATTCTCCTGAATGTGGGCTGCATTTTGGCTGCCTTTTGGGCTGGAGCTTCTCGTGGTTTGAGGCCTGGCTTGCTCCACCCCCTGCTCTTGAGATTCTCCCGGATGTGGGCTGGATTTTGGCTCAATTTTGGGCTGGAGCTTCTCATGGTTTGAGGCCTGGCTTGCTCCACCCCCTGCTCTTGATATTCTCCTGGATGTGGTCTCCATTTTGGCTGAATTTTGGGCTGGAGCTTCTCGTGGTTTGAGGCCTGGCTTGCTCCACCCCCTGCTCTTGAGATTCTCCCGGATGTGGGCTGGATTTTGGCTCACTTTTGGGCTGGAGCTTCTCATGGTTTGAGGCCTGGCTTGCTCCACCCCCTGCTCCTGAGATTCTCCTGGATGTGGGCTGCATTTTGGCTGCCTTTTGGGCTGGAGCTTCTCGTGGTTTGAGGCCTGGCTTGCTCCATCCCCTGCTCTTGAGATTCTCCCGGATGTGGGCTGCATTTTGGCTGCCTTTTGGGCTGGAGCTTCTCGTGGTTTGAGGCCTGGCTTGCACCACCCCCTGCTCTTGAGATTGTCCCGGATGTGGGCTGCATTTTGGCTGCCTTTTGGGCTGGAGCTTCTCGTGGTTTGAGGCCTGGCTTGCTCCACCCCCTGCTCTTGAGATTCTCCCGGATATGGGCTGGATTTTGGCTGCATTTTGGGCTGGAGCTTCTCGTGGTTTGAGGCCTGGCTTGCTCCACCCCCTGCTCTTGAGATTCTCCCGGATGTGGGCTGGATTTTCGCTGCCTTTTGGGCTGGAGCTTCTCGTGGTTTGAGGCCTGGCTTGCTCCACCCCCTGCTCTTGAGATTCTCCCAGATGTGGGCTGCATATTGGCTGCCTTTTGGGCTGGAGCTTCTCGTGGTTTGAGGCCTGGCTTGCTCCACCCCCTGCTCTTGAGATTCTCCCGAATGTGGGCTGCATTTTGGCTGCCTTTTGGGCTGGAGCTTCTCGTGGTTTGAGGCCTGGCTTGCTCCACCCCCTGCTCTTGAGATTCTCTCGGATGTGGCCTGCATTTTGTCTGCCTTTTGGGCTGGAGGTTCTCGTGGTTTGAGGCCTGGCTTGCTCCACCCCCTGCTCTTGAAATTCTCCTGAATGTGGGCTGGATTTTGGCTGCCTTTTGGGCTGGAGCTTCTCGTGGTTTGAGGCCTGGCTTGCTCCACCCCCTGCTCTTGAGATTCTCCCGGATGTGGGCTGCATTTTGGCTGCCTTTTGGGCTGGAGCTTCTCGTGGTTTGGGGCCTGGCTTGCTCCACCCCCTGCTCTTGAGATTCTCCCGGATGTGGGCTGGATTTTGGCTCACTTTTGGGCTGGAGGTTCTCATGGTTTGAGGCCTGGCTTGCTCCACCCCCTGCTCTTGATATTCTCCTGGATGTGGGCTGCATTTTGGCTGAATTTTGGGCTGGAGCTTCTCGTGGTTTGAGGCCTGGCTTGCTCCACCCCCTGCTCTTGAGATTCTCCCGGATGTGGGCTGGATTTTGGCTCACTTTTGGGCTGGAGCTTCTCATGGTTTGAGGCCTGGCTTGCTCCACCCCCTGCTCTTGAGATTCTCCTGGATGTGGGCTGGATTTTGGCTGCGTTTTGGGCTGGAGCTTCTCGTGGTTTGAGGCCTGGCTTGCTCCACCCTCTGCTCTTGAGATTCTCCCGGATGTGGGCTGCATTTTGGCTGCCTTTTGGGATGGAGCTTCTCGAGGTTTGAGGCCTGGCTTGCTCCACCCCCTGCTCTTGAGATTCTCCCGGATGTGGGCTGCATTTTGGCTGCCTTTTGGGCTGGAGCTTCTCGTGGTTTGAGGCCTGGCTTGCTCCACCCCCTGCTCTTGAGATTGTCCCGGATGTGGGCTGCATTTTGGTAGCTTTTTGGGCTGGAGCTTCTCGTGGTTTGAGGCCTGGCTTGCTCCACCCCCTGCTCTTGAGATTCTCCCGGATGTGGGCTGGATTTGGCTGTCTCTTGGGCCGGAGCTTCTCGTGGTTTGAGGCCTGGCTTGCTCCACCCCCTGCTCTTGAGATTCTCCCGGATATGGGCTGGATTTTGGCTGCATTTTGGGCTGGAGCTTCTCGTGGTTTGAGGCCTGGCTTGCTCCACCCCCTGCTCTTGAGATTCTCCCGGATATGGGCTGGATTTTGGCTGCCTTTTGGGCTGGAGCTTCTCGTGGTTTGAGGCCTGGCTTGCTCCACCCCCTGCTCTTGAGATTCTCCCGGATGTGGGCTGCATTTTGGCTGCATTTTGGGCTGGAGCTTCTCGTGGTTTGAGGCCTGGCTTGCTCCACCCCCTGCTCTTGAAATTGTCCCGGATATAGGCTGCATTTTGGCTGCATTTTGGGCTGGAGCTTCTCGTGGTTTGAGGCCTGGCTTACTCCAAACTCTGCCATTGAGATTCTCCCCGAGGTGGGCTGGATTTTGGCTGCCTTTTGGGCTGGAGCTTCTCATGGTTTGAGGCCTGGCTTGCTCCACCCCCTGCTCTTGAGATTCTCCCGGATGTGGGCTGGATTTTGTCTGCATTTTGGGCTGGAGCTTCTCGTGGTTTGAGGCCTGGCTTGCTCCACCCCCTGCTCTTGAGATTCTCCCGGATGTGGGCTGCATTTTGGCTGCCTTTTGGGCTGGAGCTTCTCGTGGTTTGAGGCCTGGATTGCTCCACCCCCTGCTCTTGAGATTCTCCCGGATGTGGGCTGGATTTTGGCTGCCTTTTGGGCTGGAGCTTCTCGTGGTTTGAGGCCTGGCTTGCTCCACTCCCTGCTCTTGAAATTGTCCCGGATGTGGGCTGCATTTTGGCTGCCTTTTGGGCTGGAGCTTCTCGTGGTTTGAAGCCTGGCTTGCTCCACCCCCTGCTCTTGAGATTCTCCCGGATGTGGGCTGCATTTTGGCTGCCTTTTGGGCTGGAGCTTCTCGTGGTTTGAGGCCTGGCTTGCTCCACCACCTGCTCTTGAAATTGTCCCGGATGTGGGCTGCATTTTGGCTGCATTTTGGGCTGGAGCTTCTCGTGGTTTGAGGCCTGGCTTACTCCAAACTCTGCCATTGAGATTCTCCCCGAGGTGGGCTGGATTTTGGCTGCCTTTTGGGCTGGAGCTTCTCGTGGTTTGAGGCCTGGCTTGCTCCACCCCCTGCTCTTCATATTCTCCTGCATGTGGGCTGCATTTTGGCTGCCTTTTGGGCTGGAGCTTCTCGTGGTTTGAGGCCTGGCTTGCTCCAACCCCTCCTCTTGAGATTCTCCCAGATGTGGGCTGCATTTTGGCTGCATTTTGGGCTGGAGCTTCTCATGGTTTGAGGCCTGGCTTGCTCCACCCCCTGCTCCTGAGATTCTCCTGGATGTGGGCTGCATTTTGGCTGCCTTTTGGGCTGGAGCTTCTCGTGGTTTGAGGCCTGGCTTGCTCCATCCCCTGCTCTTGAGATTCTCCCGGATGTGGGCTGCATTTTGGCTGCCTTTTGGGCTGGAGCTTCTCGTGGTTTGAGGCCTGGCTTGCACCACCCCCTGCTCTTGAGATTGTCCCGGATGTGGGCTGCATTTTGGCTGCCTTTTGGGCTGGAGCTTCTCGTGGTTTGAGGCCTGGCTTGCTCCACCCCCTGCTCTTGAGATTCTCCCGGATATGGGCTGGATTTTGGCTGCATTTTGGGCTGGAGCTTCTCGTGGTTTGAGGCCTGGCTTGCTCCACCCCCTGCTCTTGAGATTCTCCCGGATGTGGGCTGGATTTTCGCTGCCTTTTGGGCTGGAGCTTCTCGTGGTTTGAGGCCTGGCTTGCTCCACCCCCTGCTCTTGAGATTCTCCCAGATGTGGGCTGCATATTGGCTGCCTTTTGGGCTGGAGCTTCTCGTGGTTTGAGGCCTGGCTTGCTCCACCCCCTGCTCTTGAGATTCTCCCGAATGTGGGCTGCATTTTGGCTGCCTTTTGGGCTGGAGCTTCTCGTGGTTTGAGGCCTGGCTTGCTCCACCCCCTGCTCTTGAGATTCTCTCGGATGTGGCCTGCATTTTGTCTGCCTTTTGGGCTGGAGGTTCTCGTGGTTTGAGGCCTGGCTTGCTCCACCCCCTGTTCTTGAAATTCTCCTGAATGTGGGCTGGATTTTGGCTGCCTTTTGGGCTGGAGCTTCTCGTGGTTTGAGGCCTGGCTTGCTCCACCCCCTGCTCTTGAGATTCTCCCGGATGTGGGCTGCATTTTGGCTGCCTTTTGGGCTGGAGCTTCTCGTGGTTTGGGGCCTGGCTTGCTCCACCCCCTGCTCTTGAGATTCTCCCGGATGTGGGCTGGATTTTGGCTCACTTTTGGGCTGGAGCTTCTCATGGTTTGAGGCCTGGCTTGCTCCACCCCCTGCTCTTGATATTCTCCTGGATGTGGGCTGCATTTTGGCTGAATTTTGGGCTGGAGCTTCTCGTGGTTTGAGGCCTGGCTTGCTCCACCCCCTGCTCTTGAGATTCTCCCGGATGTGGGCTGGATTTTGGCTCACTTTTGGGCTGGAGCTTCTCATGGTTTGAGGCCTGGCTTGCTCCACCCCCTGCTCTTGAGATTCTCCTGGATGTGGGCTGGATTTTGGCTGCGTTTTGGGCTGGAGCTTCTCGTGGTTTGAGGCCTGGCTTGCTCCACCCCCTGCTCTTGAGATTCTCCTGGATGTGGGCTGGATTTTGGCTGCGTTTTGGGATGGAGCTTCTCGTGGTTTGAGGCCTGGCTTGCACCACCCCCTGCTCTTGAGATTGTCCCGGATGTGGACTGCATTTTGGCTGCCTTTTGGGCTGGAGCTTCTCGTGGTTTGAGGCCTGGCTTGCTCCACCCCCTGCTCTTGAGATTCTCCCGGATGTGGGCTGCATTTTGGCTGCCTTTTGGGCTGGAGCTTCTCGTGGTTTGAGGCCTGGCTTGCTCCACCCCCTGCTCTTGAGATTGTCCCGGATGTGGGCTGCATTTTGGTAGCTTTTTGGGCTGGAGCTTCTCGTGGTTTGAGGCCTGGCTTGCTCCACCCCCTGCTCTTGAGATTCTCCCGGATGTGGGCTGCATTTTGGCTGTCTCTTGGGCCGGAGCTTCTCGTGGTTTGAGGCCTGGCTTGCTCCACCCCCTGCTCTTGAGATTCTCCCGGATATGGGCTGGATTTTGGCTGCATTTTGGGCTGGAGCTTCTCGTGGTTTGAGGCCTGGCTTGCTCCACCCCCTGCTCTTGAGATTCTCCCGGATATGGGCTGGATTTTGGCTGCATTTTGGGCTGGAGCTTCTCGTGGTTTGAGGCCTGGCTTGCTCCACCCCCTGCTCTTGAGATTCTCCCGGATGTGGGCTGCATTTTGGCTGCCTTTTGGGCTGGAGCTTCTCGTGGTTTGAGGCCTGGCTTGCTCCACCCCCTGCTCTTGAGTTTCTCCTGGAGGTGGGCTGCATTTTGGCTGCCTTTTGGGCTGGAGCTTCTCGTGGTTTGAGGCCTGGCTTGCTCCACCCCCTGCTCTTGAAATTGTCCCGGATATAGGCTGCATTTTGGCTGCATTTTGGGCTGGAGCTTCTCGTGGTTTGAGGCCTGGCTTACTCCAAACTCTGCCATTGAGATTCTCCCCGAGGTGGGCTGGATTTTGGCTGCCTTTTGGGCTGGAGGTTCTCATGGTTTGAGGCCTGGCTTGCTCCACCCCCTGCTCTTGAGATTCTCCCGGATGTGGGCTGGATTTTGTCTGCATTTTGGGCTGGAGCTTCTCGTGGTTTGAGGCCTGGCTTGCTCCACCCCCTGCTCTTGAGATTCTCCCGGATGTGGGCTGCATTTTGGCTGCCTTTTGGGCTGGAGCTTCTCGTGGTTTGAGGCCTGGATTGCTCCACCCCCTGCTCTTGAGATTCTCCCGGATGTGGGCTGGATTTTGGCTGCCTTTTGGGCTGGAGCTTCTCGTGGTTTGAGGCCTGGCTTGCTCCACTCCCTGCTCTTGAAATTGTCCCGGATGTGGGCTGCATTTTGGCTGCCTTTTGGGCTGGAGCTTCTCGTGGTTTGAAGCCTGGCTTGCTCCACCCCCTGCTCTTGAGATTCTCCCGGATGTGGGCTGCATTTTGGCTGCCTTTTGGGCTGGAGCTTCTCGTGGTTTGAGGCCTGGCTTGCTCCACCCCCTGCTCTTGAAATTGTCCCGGATGTGGGCTGCATTTTGGCTGCATTTTGGGCTGGAGCTTCTCGTGGTTTGAGGCCTGGCTTACTCCAAACTCTGCCATTGAGATTCTCCCCGAGGTGGGCTGGATTTTGGCTGCCTTTTGGGCTGGAGCTTCTCGTGGTTTGAGGCCTGGCTTGCTCCACCCCCTGCTCTTCATATTCTCCTGCATGTGGGCTGCATTTTGGCTGCCTTTTGGGCTGGAGCTTCTCGTGGTTTGAGGCCTGGCTTGCTCCAACCCCTCCTCTTGAGATTCTCCCAGATGTGGGCTGCATTTTGGCTGCATTTTGGGCTGGAGCTTCTCATGGTTTGAGGCCTGGCTTGCTCCACCCCCTGCTCTTGAGATTCTCCCGGATGTGGGCTGGATTTTGTCTGCATTTTGGGCTGGAGCTTCTCGTGGTTTGAGGCCTGGCTTGCTCCACCCCCTGCTCTTGAGATTCTCCCGGATGTGGGCTGCATTTTGGCTGCCTTTTGGGCTGGAGCTTCTCGTGGTTTGAGGCCTGGCTTGCTCCACCCCCTGCTCTTGAGATTCTCCCGGATGTGGGCTGGATTTTGGCTGCCTTTTGGGCTGGAGCTTCTCGTGGTTTGAGGCCTGGCTTGCTCCACTCCCTGCTCTTGAAATTGTCCCGGATGTGGGCTGCATTTTGGCTGCCTTTTGGGCTGGAGCTTCTCGTGGTTTGAGGCCTGGCTTGCTCCTCACCCTGCTCTTGAGATTCTCCCGGATGTGGGCTGCATTTTGGCTGCCTTTTGGGCTGGAGCTTCTCGTGGTTTGAGGCCTGGCTTGCTCCTCACCCTGCTCTTGAGATTCTCCCGGATGTGGGCTGCATTTTGGCTGCCTTTTGGGCTGGAGCTTCTCGTGGTTTGAGGCCTGGCTTGCTCCACCCCCTGCTCTTGAGATTCTCCCGGATGTGGGCTGGATTTTGGCTGCGTTTTAGGCTGGAGCTTCTCGTGGTTTGAGGCCTGGCTTGCTCCACCCCCTGCTCTTGAGATTCTCCCGGATGTGGGCTGGATTTTCGCTGCCTTTTGGGCTGGAGCTTCTCGTGGTTTGAGACCTGGCTTGCTCCACCACCTGCTCTTGAGATTCTCTCAGATGTGGGCTGCATATTGGCTGAATTTTGGGCTGGAGCTTCTCGTGGTTTGAGGCCTGGCTTCCTCCACCCCCTGCTCTTAAGATTCTCCCGGATGTGGGCTGAATTTTGGCTGCATTTTGGGCTGGAGCTTCTCGAGGTTTGAGGCCTGGCTTGCTCCACCCCCTGCTCTTGAGATTCTCCCGAATGTGGGCTGCATTTTGGTAGATTTTTGGGCTGGAGCTTCTCGTGGTTTGAGGCCTGGCTTGCTCCACCCCCTGCTCTTGAGATTCTCTCGGATGTGGGCTGCATTTTGGCTGCCTTTTGGGCTGGAGCTTCTCGTGGTTTGAGGCCTGGCTTGCTCCACCCCCTGCTCTTGAAATTCTCCTGAATGTGGGCTGCATTTTGGCTGCATTTTTGGGCTGGAGCTTCTCGTGGTTTGAGGCCTGGCTTACACCACCCCCTGCTCTTGAGATTGTCCCGGATATAGGCTGCATTTTGGCTGCGTTTTAGGCTGGATCTTCTCGTGGTTTGAGGCCTGGCTTGCTCCACCCCCTGCTCTTGAGATTCTCCCGGATGTGGGCTGCATTTTGGCTGCCTTTTGGGCTGGAGCTTCTCGTGGTTTGAGGCCTGGCTTGCTCCACCCCCTGCTCTTGAGATTCTCCCGGATGTGGGCTGCATTTTGGTAGCATTTTGGGCTGGAGCTTCTCGAGGTTTGAGGCCTGGCTTGCTCCACGCCCTGCTCTTGAGATTCTCCCGGATGTGGGCTGGATTTTGGCTGCGTTTTAGGCTGGAGCTTCTCGTGGTTTGAGGCCTGGCTTGCTCCACCCCCTGCTCTTGAGATTCTCCCGGATGTGGGCTGGATTTTCGCTGCCTTTTGGGCTGGAGCTTCTCGTGGTTTGAGACCTGGCTTGCTCCACCACCTGCTCTTGAGATTCTCCCAGATGTGGGCTGCATATTAGCTGCCTTTTGGGCTGGAGCTTCTCGTGGTTTGAGGCCTGGCTTGCTCCACCCCCTGCTCTTAAGATTCTCCCGGATGTGGGCTGGATTTTCGCTGCCTTTTTGGCTGGAGCTTCTCGTGGTTTGAGGCCTGGCTTGCTCCTCACCCTGCTCTTGAGATTCTCCCGGATGTGGGCTGCATTTTGGCTGCCTTTTGGGCTGGAGCTTCTCGTGGTTTGAGGCCTGGCTTGCTCCACCCCCTGCTCTTGAGATTCTCCCGGATGTGGGCTGGATTTTGGCTGCGTTTTAGGCTGGAGCTTCTCGTGGTTTGAGGCCTGGCTTGCTCCACCCCCTGCTCTTGAGATTCTCCCGGATGTGGGCTGGATTTTCGCTGCCTTTTGGGCTGGAGCTTCTCGTGGTTTGAGACCTGGCTTGCTCCACCACCTGCTCTTGAGATTCTCTCAGATGTGGGCTGCATATTGGCTGCCTTTTGGGCTGGAGCTTCTCGTGGTTTGAGGCCTGGCTTCCTCCACCCCCTGCTCTTAAGATTCTCCCGGATGTGGGCTGAATTTTGGCTGCATTTTGGGCTGGAGCTTCTCGAGGTTTGAGGCCTGGCTTGCTCCACCCCCTGCTCTTGAGATTCTCCCGAATGTGGGCTGCATTTTGGTAGCTTTTTGGGCTGGAGCTTCTCGTGGTTTGAGGCCTGGCTTGCTCCACCCCCTGCTCTTGAGATTCTCTCGGATGTGGGCTGCATTTTGGCTGCCTTTTGGACTGGAGCTTCTCGTGGTTTGAGGCCTGGCTTGCTCCACCCCCTGCTCTTGAAATTCTCCTGAATGTGGGCTGCATTTTGGCTGCATTTTTGGGCTGGAGCTTCTCGTGGTTTGAGGCCTGGCTTACACCACCCCCTGCTCTTGAGATTGTCCCGGATATAGGCTGCATTTTGGCTGCGTTTTAGGCTGGATCTTCTCGTGGTTTGAGGCCTGGCTTGCTCCACCCCCTGCTCTTGAGATTCTCCCGGATGTGGGCTGCATTTTGGCTGCCTTTTGGGCTGGAGCTTCTCGTGGTTTGAGGCCTGGCTTGCTCCACCCCCTGCTCTTGAGATTGTCCCGGATGTGGGCTGCATTTTGGTAGCATTTTGGGCTGGAGCTTCTCGAGGTTTGAGGCCTGGCTTGCTCCACGCCCTGCTCTTGAGATTCTCCCGGATGTGGGCTGGATTTTGGCTGCGTTTTAGGCTGGAGCTTCTCGTGGTTTGAGGCCTGGCTTGCTCCACCCCCTGCTCTTGAGATTCTCCCGGATGTGGGCTGGATTTTCGCTGCCTTTTGGGCTGGAGCTTCTCGTGGTTTGAGACCTGGCTTGCTCCACCCCCTGCTCTTGAGATTCTCCCAGATGTGGGCTGCATATTGGCTGCCTTTTGGGCTGGAGCTTCTCGTGGTTTGAGGCCTGGCTTCCTCCACCCCCTGCTCTTAAGATTCTCCCGGATGTGGGCTGAATTTTGGCTGCATTTTGGGCTGGAGCTTCTCGAGGTTTGAGGCCTGGCTTGCTCCACCCCCTGCTCTTGAGATTCTCCCGAATGTGGGCTGCATTTTGGTAGCTTTATGGGCTGGAGCTTCTCGTGGTTTGAGGCCTGGCTTGCTCCACCCCCTGCTCTTGAGATTCTCTCGGATGTGGGCTGCATTTTGGCTGCCTTTTGGGCTGGAGCTTCTCGTGGTTTGAGGCCTGGCTTGCTCCACCCCCTGCTCTTGAAATTCTCCTGAATGTGGGCTGCATTTTGGCTGCATTTTTGGGCTGGAGCTTCTCGTGGTTTGAGGCCTGGCTTGCACCACCCCCTGCTCTTGAGATTGTCCCGGATATAGGCTGCATTTTGGCTGCGTTTTAGGCTGGATCTTCTCGTGGTTTGAGGCCTGGCTTGCTCCACCCCCTGCTCTTGAGATTGTCCCGGATGTGGGCTGCATTTTGGTAGCATTTTGGGCTGGAGCTTCTCGAGGTTTGAGGCCTGGCTTGCTCCACCCCCTGCTCTTGAGATTCTCCCGGATGTGGGCTGCATTTTGGCTGCCTTTGGGGCTGGAGCTTCTCGTGGTTTGAGGCCTGGCTTGCTCCACCCCCTGCTCTTGAGATTCTCCCGGATGTGGGCTGCATTTTCGCTGCCTTTTGGGCTGGAGCTTCTCGTGGTTTGAGACCTGGCTTGCTCCACCCCCTGCTCTTGAGATTCTACCAGATGTGGGCTGCATATTGGCTGCCTTTTGGGCTGGAGCTTCTCGTGGTTTGAGGCCTGGCTTGCTCCACCCCCTGCTCTTGAGATTCTACCAGATGTGGGCTGCATTTTGGCTGATTCTTGGGCTGGAGCTTCTCGTGGTTTGAGGCCTGCCTTGCTCGACCCCCTGCTCTTGAGATTCTCCCGGATGTGGCCTGCATTTTGGCTGCCTTTTGGGCTGGAGATTATCGAGGTTTGAGGCCTGGCTTGCTCCACCCCCTGCTCTTGAGATTCTCCTGCATGTGGGCTGCATTTTGGCTGCCTTTTGGGCTGGAGCTTCTCGTGGTTTGAGGCCTGGCTTGCTCCACCCCCTGCTCTTGAAATTCTCCCGGATGTGGGCTGCATTTTGGCTGCATTTTGGGCTGGAGCTTCTCGTGGTTTGAGGCCTGGCTTACTCCAAACTCTGCCATTGAGATTCTCCCCGAGGTGGGCTGGATTTTGGCTGCCTTTTGGGATGGAGCTTCTCGTGGTTTGAGGCCTGGCTTGCTCCACCCCCTGCTCTTCATATTCTCCTGCATGTGGGCTGCATTTTGGCTGCCTTTTGGGCTGGAGCTTCTCGTGGTTTGAGGCCTGCCTTGCTCCACCCCCTGCTCTTGAGATTCTCCTCCAGGTGGGCTGCATTTTGGCTGCCTTTTGGGCTTGAGCTTCTCATGGTTTGAGGCCTGGCTTGCTCCACTCCCTGCTCTTGAGATTCTCCCGGATGTGGGCTGGATTTTGGCTTTCTTTTGGGCTGGAGCTTCTCGTGGTTTGAGGCCTGGCTTGCTCCACCCCCTGCTCTTGAGATTCTCCCGGATGTGGGCTGCATTTTGGCTGCCTTTTGGGCTGGAGCTTCTCGTGGTTTGAGGCCTGGATTGCTCCACCCCCTGCTCTTGAGATTCTCCCGGATGTGGGCTGGATTTTGGCTGCCTTTTGGGCTGGAGCTTCTCGTGGTTTGAGGCCTGGCTTGCTCCACTCCCTGCTGTTGAGATTCTCCCGGATGTGGGCTGCATTTTGGCTGCCTTTTGGGCTGGAGCTTCTCGTGGTTTGAGGCCTGGCTTGCTCCACCCCCTGCTCTTGAGATTCTCCCGGATGTGGGCTGCATTTTGGCTGCCTTTTGGGCTGGAGCTTCTCGTGGTTTGAGGCCTGGCTTGCTCCACCCCCTGCTCTTGAGATTCTCCCGGATATGGGCTGCATTTTGGCTGCATTTTGGGCTGGAGCTTCTCGTGGTTTGAGGCCTGGCTTGCTCCACCCCCTGCTCTTGAGATTCTCCCGGATGTGGGCTGGATTTTGGCTGCCTTTTGGGCTGGAGCTTCTCGTGGTTTGAGGCCTGGCTTGCTCCTCACCCTGCTCTTGAGATTCTCCCGGATGTGGGCTGCATTTTGGCTGACTTTTGGGCTGGAGCTTCTCGTGGTTTGAGGCCTGGCTTGCTCCACCCCCTGCTCTTGAGATTCTCCCGGATGTGGCCTGCATTTTGGCTGCCTTTTGGGCTGGAGGTTCTCGTGGTTTTAGGCCTGGCTTGCTCGACCCCCTGCTCTTGAGATTCTCCCGCATGTGGGCTGCATTTTGGCTGCCTTTTGGGCTGCAGCTTCTCGTGGTTTGAGGCCTGCCTTGCTCCACACCCTTCTCTTGAGATTCTCCCGGATGTGGGCTGCATTTTGGCTGCCTTTAGGGCTGGAGCTTCTCGTGGTTTGAGGCCTGGCTTGCTCCACCCCCTGCTCTTGAGATTCTTTGGGATGTGGGCTGCATTTTGGCTGCCTTTTGGGCTGGAGCTTCTCGTGGTTTGAGGCCTGGCTTGCTCCACCCCCTGCTCTTGAGATTCTCCCGGATGTGGCCTGCATTTTGGCTGCCTTTTGGGCTGGAGGTTCTCGTGGTTTTAGGCCTGGCTTGCTCGACCCCCTGCTCTTGAGATTCTCCCGGATGTGGGCTGCATTTTGGCTGCCTTTTGGGCTGGAGCTTCTCGTGGTTTGAGGCCTGCCTTGCTCCACACCCTTCTCTTGAGATTCTCCCGGATGTGGGCTGCATTTTGGCTGCCTTTTGGGCTGGAGCTTCTCGTGGTTTGAGGCCTGGCTTCCTCCACCCCCTTCTCTTGATATTCTCCCGGATGTGGGCTGCATTTTGGCTGCCTTTTGGGCTGGAGCTTCTCGTGGTTTGAGGCCTGGCTTGCTCCACCCCCTGCTCTTGAGATTCTTTGGGATGTGGGCTGCATTTTGGCAGTCTTTTGGGCTGGAGCTTCTCGTGGTTTGAGGCCTGCCTTGCTCCACCCCCTGCTCTTGAGATTCTCCCGGATGTGGGCTGCATTTTGGCTGCCTTTTGGGCTGGAGCTTCTCGTGGTTTGGGGCCTGGCTTGCTCCACCCCCTGCTCTTGAGTTTCTCCCAGATGTGGCCTGCATTGTTGCTGCCTTTTGGGCTGGAGCTTCTCGTGGTTTGAGGCCTGGCTTGCTCCACCCCCTGCTCTTGAGATTCTCCCGGATGTGGGCTGCATTTTGGCAGACTTTTGGGCTGGGGCTTCTCGTGGTTTGAGGCCTGGCTTGCTCCACCCCCTGCTCTTGAGATTCTCCCGGATGTGGCCTGCATTTTGGCTGCCTTTTGGGCTGGAGGTTCTCGTGGTTTTAGGCCTGGCTTGCTCGACCCTCTGCTCTTCAGATTCTCCCGGATGTGGGCTGCATTTTGGCTGCCTTTTGGGCTGGAGCTTCTCGTGGTTTGAGGCCTGGCTTCCTCCACCCCCTTCTCTTGAGATTCTCCCAGATGTGGGCTGCATTTTGGCTGCCTTTAGGGCTGGAGCTTCTCGTGGTTTGAGGCCTGGCTTGCTCCACCCACTGCTCTTGAGATTGTCCCGGATGTGGGCTGCATTTTGGCTGCCTTTTGGGCTGGAGCTTCTCGTGGTTTGGGGCCTGGCTTGCTCCACCCCCTGCTCTTGAGTTTCTCTCAGATGTGGCCTGCATTGTTGCTGCCTTTTGGGCTGGAGCTTCTCGTGGTTTGAGGCCTGGCTTGCTCCACCCCCTGCTCTTGAGATTCTCCCGGAGGTGGGCTGCATTTTGGCTCACTTTTGGGCTGGAGCTTCTCATGGTTTGAGGCCTGGCTTGCTCCACCCCCTGCTCTTGATATTCTCCTGGATGTGGGCTACATTTTGGTAGCATTTTGGGCTGGAGCTTCTCGTGGTTTGAGGCCTGGCTTGCTCCACCCCCTGCTCTTGAGATTCTCCCGGATGTGGGCTTCATTTTGGCTGCCTTTTGGGCTGGAGCTTCTCGTGGTTTGAGGCCTGGCTTGCTCGACCCCCTGCTCTTGAGATTCTCTCGGATGTGGCCTGCATTTTGGCTGCCTTTTGGGCTGGAGGTTCTCGTGGTTTGAGGCCTGGCTTGCTCCACCCCCTGCTCTTGAGATTCTCCCGGATGTGGGCTGCATTTTCGCTGCCTTTTGGGCTGGAGCTTCTCGTGGTTTGAGACCTGGCTTGCTCCACCCCCTGCTCTTGAGATTCTCCCAGATGTGGGCTGCATATTGGCTGCCTTTTGGGCTGGAGCTTCTCGTGGTTTGAGGCCTGCCTTGCTCGACCCCCTGCTCTTGAGATTTTCCCGCATGTGCCCTGAATTTTGGCTGCCTTTTGGGCTGGAGCTTCTCGAGGTTTGAGGCCTGGCTTGCTCCACCCCCTGCTCTTGAGATTCTCCCGGATGTGGCCTGCATTTTGGCTGCCTTTTGGGCTGGAGCTTCTCGTGGTTTGAGGCCTGGCTTGCTCCACCCCCTGCTCTTGAGATTCTCCCGGATGTGGGCTGCATTTTGGCTGCCTTTTGGGCTGGAGCTTCTCGTGGTTTGAGGCCTGGCTTGCTCCACCCCCTGCTCTTGAAATTGTCCCGGATGTGGGCTGAATTTTGGCTGCATTTTGGGCTGGAGCTTCTCGTGGTTTGAGGCCTGGCTTACTCCAAACTCTGCCATTGAGATTCTCCCCGAGGTGGGCTGGATTTTGGCTGCCTTTTGGGCTGCAGCTTCTCGTGGTTTGAGGCCTGGCTTGCTCCACCCCCTGCTCTTCATATTCTCCTGCATGTGGGCTGCATTTTGGCTGCCTTTTGGGCTGGAGCTTCTCGTGGTTTGAGGCCTGGCTTGCTCCAACCCCTGCTCTTGAGATTCTCCTGCATGTGGGCTGCATTTTGGCTACCTTTTGGGCTGGAGCTTCTCATGGTTTGAGGCCTGGCTTGCTCCACCCCCTGCTCTTGAGATTCTCCCGGATGTGGCCTGCATTTTGGCTTTCTTTTGGGCTGGAGCTTCTGGTGGTTTGAGGCCTGGCTTGCTCCACCCCCTGCTCTTGAGATTCTCCCGGATGTGGGCTGCATTTTGGCTGCCTTTTGGGCTGGAGCTTCTCGTGGTTTGAGGCCTGGCTTGCTCCACCCCCTGCTCTTGAGATTCTCCCGGATATGGGCTGGATTTTGTCTGCATTTTGGGCTGGAGCTTCTCGTGGTTTGAGGCCTGGCTTGCTCCACCCCCTGCTCTTGAGATTCTCCCGGATGTGGGCTGCATTTTGGCTGCATTTTGGGCTGGAGCTTCTCGAGGTTTGAGGCCTGGCTTGCTCCACCCCCTGCTCTTGAGATTCTCCCGGATGTGGGCTGCATTTTGGCTGCCTTTAGGGTTGGAGCTTCTCGTGGTTTGAGGCCTGGCTTGCTCCACCCCCTGCTCTTGAGATTCTCCCGGAGGTGGGCTGCATTTTGGCTGCCTTTTGGGCTGGAGCTTCTCGTGGTTTGAGGCCTGGCTTGCTCCACCCCCTGCTCTTGAGATTCTCTCGGATGTGGCCTGCATTTTGTCTGCCTTTTGGGCTGGAGGTTCTCGTGGTTTGAGGCCTGGCTTGCTCCACCCCCTGTTCTTGAAATTCTCCTGAATGTGGGCTGGATTTTGGCTGCCTTTTGGGCTGGAGCTTCTCGTGGTTTGAGGCCTGGCTTGCTCCACCCCCTGCTCTTGAGATTCTCCCGGATGTGGGCTGCATTTTGGCTGCCTTTTGGGCTGGAGCTTCTCGTGGTTTGGGGCCTGGCTTGCTCCACCCCCTGCTCTTGAGATTCTCCCGGATGTGGGCTGGATTTTGGCTCACTTTTGGGCTGGAGCTTCTCATGGTTTGAGGCCTGGCTTGCTCCACCCCCTGCTCTTGATATTCTCCTGGATGTGGGCTGCATTTTGGCTGAATTTTGGGCTGGAGCTTCTCGTGGTTTGAGGCCTGGCTTGCTCCACCCCCTGCTCTTGAGATTCTCCCGGATGTGGGCTGGATTTTGGCTCACTTTTGGGCTGGAGCTTCTCATGGTTTGAGGCCTGGCTTGCTCCACCCCCTGCTCTTGAGATTCTCCTGGATGTGGGCTGGATTTTGGCTGCGTTTTGGGCTGGAGCTTCTCGTGGTTTGAGGCCTGGCTTGCTCCACCCCCTGCTCTTGAGATTCTCCTGGATGTGGGCTGGATTTTGGCTGCGTTTTGGGATGGAGCTTCTCGTGGTTTGAGGCCTGGCTTGCACCACCCCCTGCTCTTGAGATTGTCCCGGATGTGGACTGCATTTTGGCTGCCTTTTGGGCTGGAGCTTCTCGTGGTTTGAGGCCTGGCTTGCTCCACCCCCTGCTCTTGAGATTCTCCCGGATGTGGGCTGCATTTTGGCTGCCTTTTGGGCTGGAGCTTCTCGTGGTTTGAGGCCTGGCTTGCTCCACCCCCTGCTCTTGAGATTGTCCCGGATGTGGGCTGCATTTTGGTAGCTTTTTGGGCTGGAGCTTCTCGTGGTTTGAGGCCTGGCTTGCTCCACCCCCTGCTCTTGAGATTCTCCCGGATGTGGGCTGCATTTTGGCTGTCTCTTGGGCCGGAGCTTCTCGTGGTTTGAGGCCTGGCTTGCTCCACCCCCTGCTCTTGAGATTCTCCCGGATATGGGCTGGATTTTGGCTGCATTTTGGGCTGGAGCTTCTCGTGGTTTGAGGCCTGGCTTGCTCCACCCCCTGCTCTTGAGATTCTCCCGGATATGGGCTGGATTTTGGCTGCATTTTGGGCTGGAGCTTCTCGTGGTTTGAGGCCTGGCTTGCTCCACCCCCTGCTCTTGAGATTCTCCCGGATGTGGGCTGCATTTTGGCTGCCTTTTGGGCTGGAGCTTCTCGTGGTTTGAGGCCTGGCTTGCTCCACCCCCTGCTCTTGAGTTTCTCCTGGAGGTGGGCTGCATTTTGGCTGCCTTTTGGGCTGGAGCTTCTCGTGGTTTGAGGCCTGGCTTGCTCCACCCCCTGCTCTTGAAATTGTCCCGGATATAGGCTGCATTTTGGCTGCATTTTGGGCTGGAGCTTCTCGTGGTTTGAGGCCTGGCTTACTCCAAACTCTGCCATTGAGATTCTCCCCGAGGTGGGCTGGATTTTGGCTGCCTTTTGGGCTGGAGGTTCTCATGGTTTGAGGCCTGGCTTGCTCCACCCCCTGCTCTTGAGATTCTCCCGGATGTGGGCTGGATTTTGTCTGCATTTTGGGCTGGAGCTTCTCGTGGTTTGAGGCCTGGCTTGCTCCACCCCCTGCTCTTGAGATTCTCCCGGATGTGGGCTGCATTTTGGCTGCCTTTTGGGCTGGAGCTTCTCGTGGTTTGAGGCCTGGATTGCTCCACCCCCTGCTCTTGAGATTCTCCCGGATGTGGGCTGGATTTTGGCTGCCTTTTGGGCTGGAGCTTCTCGTGGTTTGAGGCCTGGCTTGCTCCACTCCCTGCTCTTGAAATTGTCCCGGATGTGGGCTGCATTTTGGCTGCCTTTTGGGCTGGAGCTTCTCGTGGTTTGAAGCCTGGCTTGCTCCACCCCCTGCTCTTGAGATTCTCCCGGATGTGGGCTGCATTTTGGCTGCCTTTTGGGCTGGAGCTTCTCGTGGTTTGAGGCCTGGCTTGCTCCACCCCCTGCTCTTGAAATTGTCCCGGATGTGGGCTGCATTTTGGCTGCATTTTGGGCTGGAGCTTCTCGAGGTTTGAGGCCTGGCTTGCTCCACCCCCTGCTCTTGAGATTCTCCCGAATGTGGGCTGCATTTTGGTAGATTTTTGGGCTGGAGCTTCTCGTGGTTTGAGGCCTGGCTTGCTCCACCCCCTGCTCTTGAGATTCTCTCGGATGTGGGCTGCATTTTGGCTGCCTTTTGGGCTGGAGCTTCTCGTGGTTTGAGGCCTGGCTTGCTCCACCCCCTGCTCTTGAAATTCTCCTGAATGTGGGCTGCATTTTGGCTGCATTTTTGGGCTGGAGCTTCTCGTGGTTTGAGGCCTGGCTTACACCACCCCCTGCTCTTGAGATTGTCCCGGATATAGGCTGCATTTTGGCTGCGTTTTAGGCTGGATCTTCTCGTGGTTTGAGGCCTGGCTTGCTCCACCCCCTGCTCTTGAGATTCTCCCGGATGTGGGCTGCATTTTGGCTGCCTTTTGGGCTGGAGCTTCTCGTGGTTTGAGGCCTGGCTTGCTCCACCCCCTGCTCTTGAGATTCTCCCGGATGTGGGCTGCATTTTGGTAGCATTTTGGGCTGGAGCTTCTCGAGGTTTGAGGCCTGGCTTGCTCCACGCCCTGCTCTTGAGATTCTCCCGGATGTGGGCTGGATTTTGGCTGCGTTTTAGGCTGGAGCTTCTCGTGGTTTGAGGCCTGGCTTGCTCCACCCCCTGCTCTTGAGATTCTCCCGGATGTGGGCTGGATTTTCGCTGCCTTTTGGGCTGGAGCTTCTCGTGGTTTGAGACCTGGCTTGCTCCACCACCTGCTCTTGAGATTCTCCCAGATGTGGGCTGCATATTAGCTGCCTTTTGGGCTGGAGCTTCTCGTGGTTTGAGGCCTGGCTTGCTCCACCCCCTGCTCTTAAGATTCTCCCGGATGTGGGCTGGATTTTCGCTGCCTTTTTGGCTGGAGCTTCTCGTGGTTTGAGGCCTGGCTTGCTCCTCACCCTGCTCTTGAGATTCTCCCGGATGTGGGCTGCATTTTGGCTGCCTTTTGGGCTGGAGCTTCTCGTGGTTTGAGGCCTGGCTTGCTCCACCCCCTGCTCTTGAGATTCTCCCGGATGTGGGCTGGATTTTGGCTGCGTTTTAGGCTGGAGCTTCTCGTGGTTTGAGGCCTGGCTTGCTCCACCCCCTGCTCTTGAGATTCTCCCGGATGTGGGCTGGATTTTCGCTGCCTTTTGGGCTGGAGCTTCTCGTGGTTTGAGACCTGGCTTGCTCCACCACCTGCTCTTGAGATTCTCTCAGATGTGGGCTGCATATTGGCTGCCTTTTGGGCTGGAGCTTCTCGTGGTTTGAGGCCTGGCTTCCTCCACCCCCTGCTCTTAAGATTCTCCCGGATGTGGGCTGAATTTTGGCTGCATTTTGGGCTGGAGCTTCTCGAGGTTTGAGGCCTGGCTTGCTCCACCCCCTGCTCTTGAGATTCTCCCGAATGTGGGCTGCATTTTGGTAGCTTTTTGGGCTGGAGCTTCTCGTGGTTTGAGGCCTGGCTTGCTCCACCCCCTGCTCTTGAGATTCTCTCGGATGTGGGCTGCATTTTGGCTGCCTTTTGGACTGGAGCTTCTCGTGGTTTGAGGCCTGGCTTGCTCCACCCCCTGCTCTTGAAATTCTCCTGAATGTGGGCTGCATTTTGGCTGCATTTTTGGGCTGGAGCTTCTCGTGGTTTGAGGCCTGGCTTACACCACCCCCTGCTCTTGAGATTGTCCCGGATATAGGCTGCATTTTGGCTGCGTTTTAGGCTGGATCTTCTCGTGGTTTGAGGCCTGGCTTGCTCCACCCCCTGCTCTTGAGATTCTCCCGGATGTGGGCTGCATTTTGGCTGCCTTTTGGGCTGGAGCTTCTCGTGGTTTGAGGCCTGGCTTGCTCCACCCCCTGCTCTTGAGATTGTCCCGGATGTGGGCTGCATTTTGGTAGCATTTTGGGCTGGAGCTTCTCGAGGTTTGAGGCCTGGCTTGCTCCACGCCCTGCTCTTGAGATTCTCCCGGATGTGGGCTGGATTTTGGCTGCGTTTTAGGCTGGAGCTTCTCGTGGTTTGAGGCCTGGCTTGCTCCACCCCCTGCTCTTGAGATTCTCCCGGATGTGGGCTGGATTTTCGCTGCCTTTTGGGCTGGAGCTTCTCGTGGTTTGAGACCTGGCTTGCTCCACCCCCTGCTCTTGAGATTCTCCCAGATGTGGGCTGCATATTGGCTGCCTTTTGGGCTGGAGCTTCTCGTGGTTTGAGGCCTGGCTTCCTCCACCCCCTGCTCTTAAGATTCTCCCGGATGTGGGCTGAATTTTGGCTGCATTTTGGGCTGGAGCTTCTCGAGGTTTGAGGCCTGGCTTGCTCCACCCCCTGCTCTTGAGATTCTCCCGAATGTGGGCTGCATTTTGGTAGCTTTATGGGCTGGAGCTTCTCGTGGTTTGAGGCCTGGCTTGCTCCACCCCCTGCTCTTGAGATTCTCTCGGATGTGGGCTGCATTTTGGCTGCCTTTTGGGCTGGAGCTTCTCGTGGTTTGAGGCCTGGCTTGCTCCACCCCCTGCTCTTGAAATTCTCCTGAATGTGGGCTGCATTTTGGCTGCATTTTTGGGCTGGAGCTTCTCGTGGTTTGAGGCCTGGCTTGCACCACCCCCTGCTCTTGAGATTGTCCCGGATATAGGCTGCATTTTGGCTGCGTTTTAGGCTGGATCTTCTCGTGGTTTGAGGCCTGGCTTGCTCCACCCCCTGCTCTTGAGATTGTCCCGGATGTGGGCTGCATTTTGGTAGCATTTTGGGCTGGAGCTTCTCGAGGTTTGAGGCCTGGCTTGCTCCACCCCCTGCTCTTGAGATTCTCCCGGATGTGGGCTGCATTTTGGCTGCCTTTGGGGCTGGAGCTTCTCGTGGTTTGAGGCCTGGCTTGCTCCACCCCCTGCTCTTGAGATTCTCCCGGATGTGGGCTGCATTTTCGCTGCCTTTTGGGCTGGAGCTTCTCGTGGTTTGAGACCTGGCTTGCTCCACCCCCTGCTCTTGAGATTCTACCAGATGTGGGCTGCATATTGGCTGCCTTTTGGGCTGGAGCTTCTCGTGGTTTGAGGCCTGGCTTGCTCCACCCCCTGCTCTTGAGATTCTACCAGATGTGGGCTGCATTTTGGCTGATTCTTGGGCTGGAGCTTCTCGTGGTTTGAGGCCTGCCTTGCTCGACCCCCTGCTCTTGAGATTCTCCCGGATGTGGCCTGCATTTTGGCTGCCTTTTGGGCTGGAGATTATCGAGGTTTGAGGCCTGGCTTGCTCCACCCCCTGCTCTTGAGATTCTCCTGCATGTGGGCTGCATTTTGGCTGCCTTTTGGGCTGGAGCTTCTCGTGGTTTGAGGCCTGGCTTGCTCCACCCCCTGCTCTTGAAATTCTCCCGGATGTGGGCTGCATTTTGGCTGCATTTTGGGCTGGAGCTTCTCGTGGTTTGAGGCCTGGCTTACTCCAAACTCTGCCATTGAGATTCTCCCCGAGGTGGGCTGGATTTTGGCTGCCTTTTGGGATGGAGCTTCTCGTGGTTTGAGGCCTGGCTTGCTCCACCCCCTGCTCTTCATATTCTCCTGCATGTGGGCTGCATTTTGGCTGCCTTTTGGGCTGGAGCTTCTCGTGGTTTGAGGCCTGCCTTGCTCCACCCCCTGCTCTTGAGATTCTCCTCCAGGTGGGCTGCATTTTGGCTGCCTTTTGGGCTTGAGCTTCTCATGGTTTGAGGCCTGGCTTGCTCCACTCCCTGCTCTTGAGATTCTCCCGGATGTGGGCTGGATTTTGGCTTTCTTTTGGGCTGGAGCTTCTCGTGGTTTGAGGCCTGGCTTGCTCCACCCCCTGCTCTTGAGATTCTCCCGGATGTGGGCTGCATTTTGGCTGCCTTTTGGGCTGGAGCTTCTCGTGGTTTGAGGCCTGGATTGCTCCACCCCCTGCTCTTGAGATTCTCCCGGATGTGGGCTGGATTTTGGCTGCCTTTTGGGCTGGAGCTTCTCGTGGTTTGAGGCCTGGCTTGCTCCACTCCCTGCTGTTGAGATTCTCCCGGATGTGGGCTGCATTTTGGCTGCCTTTTGGGCTGGAGCTTCTCGTGGTTTGAGGCCTGGCTTGCTCCACCCCCTGCTCTTGAGATTCTCCCGGATGTGGGCTGCATTTTGGCTGCCTTTTGGGCTGGAGCTTCTCCTGGTTTGAGGCCTGGCTTGCTCCACCCCCTGCTCTTGAGATTCTCCCGGATATGGGCTGCATTTTGGCTGCATTTTGGGCTGGAGCTTCTCGTGGTTTGAGGCCTGGCTTGCTCCACCCCCTGCTCTTGAGATTCTCCCGGATGTGGGCTGGATTTTGGCTGCCTTTTGGGCTGGAGCTTCTCGTGGTTTGAGGCCTGGCTTGCTCCTCACCCTGCTCTTGAGATTCTCCCGAATGTGGGCTGCATTTTGGCTGACTTTTGGGCTGGAGCTTCTCGTGGTTTGAGGCCTGGCTTGCTCCACCCCCTGCTCTTGAGATTCTCCCGGATGTGGCCTGCATTTTGGCTGCCTTTTGGGCTGGAGGTTCTCGTGGTTTTAGGCCTGGCTTGCTCGACCCCCTGCTCTTGAGATTCTCCCGCATGTGGGCTGCATTTTGGCTGCCTTTTGGGCTGCAGCTTCTCGTGGTTTGAGGCCTGCCTTGCTCCACACCCTTCTCTTGAGATTCTCCCGGATGTGGGCTGCATTTTGGCTGCCTTTAGGGCTGGAGCTTCTCGTGGTTTGAGGCCTGGCTTGCTCCACCCCCTGCTCTTGAGATTCTTTGGGATGTGGGCTGCATTTTGGCTGCCTTTTGGGCTGGAGCTTCTCGTGGTTTGAGGCCTGGCTTGCTCCACCCCCTGCTCTTGAGATTCTCCCGGATGTGGCCTGCATTTTGGCTGCCTTTTGGGCTGGAGGTTCTCGTGGTTTTAGGCCTGGCTTGCTCGACCCCCTGCTCTTGAGATTCTCCCGGATGTGGGCTGCATTTTGGCTGCCTTTTGGGCTGGAGCTTCTCGTGGTTTGAGGCCTGCCTTGCTCCACACCCTTCTCTTGAGATTCTCCCGGATGTGGGCTGCATTTTGGCTGCCTTTTGGGCTGGAGCTTCTCGTGGTTTGAGGCCTGGCTTCCTCCACCCCCTTCTCTTGATATTCTCCCGGATGTGGGCTGCATTTTGGCTGCCTTTTGGGCTGGAGCTTCTCGTGGTTTGAGGCCTGGCTTGCTCCACCCCCTGCTCTTGAGATTCTTTGGGATGTGGGCTGCATTTTGGCAGTCTTTTGGGCTGGAGCTTCTCGTGGTTTGAGGCCTGCCTTGCTCCACCCCCTGCTCTTGAGATTCTCCCGGATGTGGGCTGCATTTTGGCTGCCTTTTGGGCTGGAGCTTCTCGTGGTTTGGGGCCTGGCTTGCTCCACCCCCTGCTCTTGAGTTTCTCCCAGATGTGGCCTGCATTGTTGCTGCCTTTTGGGCTGGAGCTTCTCGTGGTTTGAGGCCTGGCTTGCTCCACCCCCTGCTCTTGAGATTCTCCCGGATGTGGGCTGCATTTTGGCAGACTTTTGGGCTGGGGCTTCTCGTGGTTTGAGGCCTGGCTTGCTCCACCCCCTGCTCTTGAGATTCTCCCGGATGTGGCCTGCATTTTGGCTGCCTTTTGGGCTGGAGGTTCTCGTGGTTTTAGGCCTGGCTTGCTCGACCCTCTGCTCTTCAGATTCTCCCGGATGTGGGCTGCATTTTGGCTGCCTTTTGGGCTGGAGCTTCTCGTGGTTTGAGGCCTGGCTTCCTCCACCCCCTTCTCTTGAGATTCTCCCAGATGTGGGCTGCATTTTGGCTGCCTTTAGGGCTGGAGCTTCTCGTGGTTTGAGGCCTGGCTTGCTCCACCCACTGCTCTTGAGATTGTCCCGGATGTGGGCTGCATTTTGGCTGCCTTTTGGGCTGGAGCTTCTCGTGGTTTGGGGCCTGGCTTGCTCCACCCCCTGCTCTTGAGTTTCTCTCAGATGTGGCCTGCATTGTTGCTGCCTTTTGGGCTGGAGCTTCTCGTGGTTTGAGGCCTGGCTTGCTCCACCCCCTGCTCTTGAGATTCTCCCGGAGGTGGGCTGCATTTTGGCTCACTTTTGGGCTGGAGCTTCTCATGGTTTGAGGCCTGGCTTGCTCCACCCCCTGCTCTTGATATTCTCCTGGATGTGGGCTACATTTTGGTAGCATTTTGGGCTGGAGCTTCTCGTGGTTTGAGGCCTGGCTTGCTCCACCCCCTGCTCTTGAGATTCTCCCGGATGTGGGCTTCATTTTGGCTGCCTTTTGGGCTGGAGCTTCTCGTGGTTTGAGGCCTGGCTTGCTCGACCCCCTGCTCTTGAGATTCTCTCGGATGTGGCCTGCATTTTGGCTGCCTTTTGGGCTGGAGGTTCTCGTGGTTTGAGGCCTGGCTTGCTCCACCCCCTGCTCTTGAGATTCTCCCGGATGTGGGCTGCATTTTCGCTGCCTTTTGGGCTGGAGCTTCTCGTGGTTTGAGACCTGGCTTGCTCCACCCCCTGCTCTTGAGATTCTCCCAGATGTGGGCTGCATATTGGCTGCCTTTTGGGCTGGAGCTTCTCGTGGTTTGAGGCCTGCCTTGCTCGACCCCCTGCTCTTGAGATTTTCCCGCATGTGCCCTGAATTTTGGCTGCCTTTTGGGCTGGAGCTTCTCGAGGTTTGAGGCCTGGCTTGCTCCACCCCCTGCTCTTGAGATTCTCCCGGATGTGGCCTGCATTTTGGCTGCCTTTTGGGCTGGAGCTTCTCGTGGTTTGAGGCCTGGCTTGCTCCACCCCCTGCTCTTGAGATTCTCCCGGATGTGGGCTGCATTTTGGCTGCCTTTTGGGCTGGAGCTTCTCGTGGTTTGAGGCCTGGCTTGCTCCACCCCCTGCTCTTGAAATTGTCCCGGATGTGGGCTGAATTTTGGCTGCATTTTGGGCTGGAGCTTCTCGTGGTTTGAGGCCTGGCTTACTCCAAACTCTGCCATTGAGATTCTCCCCGAGGTGGGCTGGATTTTGGCTGCCTTTTGGGCTGGAGCTTCTCGTGGTTTGAGGCCTGGCTTGCTCCACCCCCTGCTCTTCATATTCTCCTGCATGTGGGCTGCATTTTGGCTGCCTTTTGGGCTGGAGCTTCTCGTGGTTTGAGGCCTGGCTTGCTCCAACCCCTGCTCTTGAGATTCTCCTGCATGTGGGCTGCATTTTGGCTACCTTTTGGGCTGGAGCTTCTCATGGTTTGAGGCCTGGCTTGCTCCACCCCCTGCTCTTGAGATTCTCCCGGATGTGGCCTGCATTTTGGCTTTCTTTTGGGCTGGAGCTTCTGGTGGTTTGAGGCCTGGCTTGCTCCACCCCCTGCTCTTGAGATTCTCCCGGATGTGGGCTGCATTTTGGCTGCCTTTTGGGCTGGAGCTTCTCGTGGTTTGAGGCCTGGCTTGCTCCACCCCCTGCTCTTGAGATTCTCCCGGATATGGGCTGGATTTTGTCTGCATTTTGGGCTGGAGCTTCTCGTGGTTTGAGGCCTGGCTTGCTCCACCCCCTGCTCTTGAGATTCTCCCGGATGTGGGCTGCATTTTGGCTGCATTTTGGGCTGGAGCTTCTCGAGGTTTGAGGCCTGGCTTGCTCCACCCCCTGCTCTTGAGATTCTCCCGGATGTGGGCTGCATTTTGGCTGCCTTTAGGGTTGGAGCTTCTCGTGGTTTGAGGCCTGGCTTGCTCCACCCCCTGCTCTTGAGATTCTCCCGGAGGTGGGCTGCATTTTGGCTGCCTTTTGGGCTGGAGCTTCTCGTGGTTTGAGGCCTGGCTTGCTCCACCCCCTGCTCTTGAGATTCTCCTGCATGTGGGCTGCATTTTGGCTGCATTTTGGGCTGGAGCTTCTCATGGTTTGAGGCCTGGATTGCTCCACCCACTGCTCTTGAGATTCTCCCGGATGTGCGCTGCATTTTGGCTGCCTTTTGGGCTGGAGCTTCTCGAGGTTTGAGGCCTGGCTTGCTCCACCCCCTGCTCTTGAAATTGTCCCGGATGTGGGCTGCATTTTGGCTGCATTTTGGGCTGGAGCTTCTCGTGGTTTGAGGCCTGGCTTACTCCAAACTCTGCCATTGAGATTCTCCCCGAGGTGGGCTGGATTTTGGCTGCCTTTTGGGCTGGAGCTTCTCGTGGTTTGAGGCCTGGCTTGCTCCACCCCCTGCTCTTCATATTCTCCTGCATGTGGGCTGCATTTTGGCTGCCTTTTGGGCTGGAGCTTCTCGTGGTTTGAGGCCTGGCTTGCTCCACCCCCTGCTCTTGAGATTCTCCCGGAGGTGGGCGGCATTTTGGCTGCATATTGGGCTGGAGCTTCTCATGGTTTGAGGCCTGATTTGCTCCACTCCCTGCTCTTGAGATTCTCCCGGAGGTGGGCTGGATTTTGGCTGCCTTTTGGGCTGGAGCTTCTCGTGGTTTGAGGCATGGCTTGCTCCACCCCCTGCTCTTGAGATTCTCCCGGATGTGGGCTGCATTTTGGTTACTCTTTGGGCTGGAGCTTCTCGTGGTTTGAGGCCTGGCTTGCTCCACCCCCTGCTCTTGAGATTCTCCCGGATGTGGGCTGCATTTTGGCTGCATTTTGGGCTGGAGCTTCTCGTGGTTTGAGGCCTGGTTTCCTCCCCTCCCTGCCCATGATATTCTCCCGGATGTGGGCTGGATTTTGGCTGATATTTGGGCTGGAAATTCTCGTGGTTTGAGGCCTGGCTTGCTCCACCCCCTGCTCTTGATATTCTCCTGGATGTGGGCTGCATTTTGGCTGCCTTTTGGGCTGGAGCTTCTCGTGGTTTGAGGCCTGGCTTGCTCCACCCCCTGCTCTTGAGATTCTCCCGGATGTGGCCCGCATATTGGCTGCCTTTTGGGCTGGAGGTTCTCGTGGTTTTAGGCCTGGCTTGCTCGACCCTCTGCTCTTCAGATTCTCCCGGATGTGGGCTGCATTTTGGCTGCCTTTTGGGCTGGAGCTTCTCGTGGTTGGAGGCCTGGCTTGCTCCACCCCCTTCTCTTGAGATTCTCCCGGATGTGGGCTGCATTTTGGCTGCCTTTTGGGCTGGAGCTTCTCGTGGTTTGAGGCCTGGCTTGCTCCACCCCCTGCTCTTGAGATTCTCCCGGATGTGGGCTGCATTTTGGCTCCCTTTTGCGCTGGAGCTTCTCATGGTTTGAGGCCTGGCTTGCTCCACCCCCTGCTCTTGATATTCTCCTGGATGTGGGCTGCATTTTGGCTGCCTTTTGGGCTGGAGCTTCTCGTGGTTTGAGGCCTGGCTTGCTCCACCCCCTGCTCTTGAGATTCTCCCGGATGTGGGCTGCATTTTGGCAGCTTTTTGGGCTGGAGCTTCTCGTGGTTTGAGGCCTGGCTTGCTCCACCCCCAGCTCTTGAGATTCTCCCGGATGTGGGCTGCATTTTGGCTGCCTTTTGGGCTGGAGCTTCTCATGGTTTGAGGCCTGGCTTGCTCCACCCCCTGCTCTTGAAATTATCCCGGATGAGGGCTGCATTTTGGCTGCATTTTGGGCTGGAGCTTCTCGTGGTTTGAAGCCTGGCTTACTCCAAGCCCTGCCATTGAGATTCTCCCCGAGGTGGACTGGATTTTGGCTGCCTTTTGGGCTGCAGCTTCTCGTGGTTTGAGGCCTGGCTTGCTCCACCCCCTGCTCTTGAGATTCTCCCGGATGTGGGCTGCATTTTGGCTGCCTTTTGGGCTGGAGCTTCTCGTGGTTTGAGGCCTGGCTTGCTCCACCCCCTGCTCTTGAGATTCTCCCGGATGTGGGCTGCATTTTGGCTGCCTTTTGGGCTGGAGCTTCTTGTGGTTGGAGGCCTGGCTTGCTCCAAACTCTGCCATTGAGATTCTCCCGGATGTGGGCTGCATTTTGGCTGCATTTTGGGCTGGAGCTTCTCATGGTTTGAGGCCTGGCTTGCTCCACCCTCTTCTCTTGATATTCTCCCGGATGTGGGCTGCATTTTGGCTGCCTTTTGGGCTGGAGAATCCCGAGGATTGAGGCCTGCCTTGCTCCACCCCCTGCTCTTGATATTCTCCCGGATGTGGGCTGCATTTTGGCTGCCTTTTTGGCTGGAGCTTCTCGTGGTTTGAGGCCTGCCTTGCTCCACCCCCTGCTCTTGAGATTCTCCCGGATGTGGGCTGCATTTTGGCTGCCTTTTGGGCTGGAACTTCTCATGGATTGAGGCCTGGCTTGCTCCACCCTCTGCTCTTGATATTCTCCTGGATGTGGGCTACATTTTGGTAGCATTTTGGGCTGGAGCTTCTCGTGGTTTGGGGCCTGGCTTGCTCCACCCCCTGCTCTTGAGATTCTCCCGGATGTGGGCTTCATTTTGGCTGCCTTTTGGGCTGGAGCTTCTCGTGGTTTGAGGCCTGGCTTGCTCGACCCCCTGCTCTTGAGATTCTCTCGGATGTGGCCTGCATTTTGGCTGCCTTTTGGGCTGGAGGTTCTCGTGGTTTGAGGCCTGGCTTGCTCCACCCCCTGCTCTTGAGATTCTCCCGGATGTGGGCTGCATTTTCGCTGCCTTTTGGGCTGGAGCTTCTCGTGGTTTGAGACCTGGCTTGCTCCACCCCCTGCTCTTGAGATTCTCCCAGATGTGGGCTGCATATTGGCTGCCTTTTGGGCTGGAGCTTCTCGTGGTTTGAGGCCTGCCTTGCTCGACCCCCTGCTCTTGAGATTTTCCCGCATGTGCCCTGAATTTTGGCTGCCTTTTGGGCTGGAGCTTCTCATGGTTTGAGGCCTGGCTTGCTCCACCCCCTGCTCTTGAGATTCTCCCGGATGTGGCCTGCATTTTGGCTGCCTTTTGGGCTGGAGCTTCTCGTGGTTTGAGGCCTGGCTTGCTCCACCCCCTGCTCTTGAGATTCTCCCGGATGTGGGCTGCATTTTGGCTGCCTTTTGGGCTGGAGCTTCTCGTGGTTTGAGGCCTGGCTTGCTCCACCCCCTGCTCTTTAAATTGTCCCGGATGTGGGCTGAATTTTGGCTGCATTTTGGGCTGGAGCTTCTCGTGGTTTGAGGCCTGGCTTACTCCAAACTCTGCCATTGAGATTCTCCCCGAGGTGGGCTGGATTTTGGCTGCCTTTTGGGCTGGAGCTTCTCGTGGTTTGAGGCCTGGCTTGCTCCACCCCCTGCTCTTGAGATTCTCCTGCATGTGGGCTGCATTTTGGCTGCCTTTTGGGCTGGAGCTTCTCGTGGTTTGAGGCCTGGCTTGCTCCAACCCCTGCTCTTGAGATTCTCCTGCATGTGGGCTGCATTTTGGCTACCTTTTGGGCTGGAGCTTCTCATGGTTTGAGGCCTGGCTTGCTCCACCCCCTGCTCTTGAGATTCTCCCGGATGTGGGCTGCATTTTGGCTGCCTTTTGGGCTGGAGCTTCTGGTGGTTTGAGGCCTGGCTTGCTCCACCCCCTGCTCTTGAGATTCTCCCGGATGTGGGCTGCATTTTGGCTGCCTTTTGGGCTGGAGCTTCTCGTGGTTTGAGGCCTGGCTTGCTCCACCCCCTGCTCTTGAGATTCTCCCGGATATGGGCTGGATTTTGTCTGCATTTTGGGCTGGAGCTTCTCGTGGTTTGAGGCCTGGCTTGCTCCACCCCCTGCTCTTGAGATTCTCCCGGATGTGGGCTGCATTTTGGCTGCATTTTGGGCTGGAGCTTCTCGAGGTTTGAGGCCTGGCTTGCTCCACCCCCTGCTCTTGAGATTCTCCCGGATGTGGGCTGCATTTTGGCTGCCTTTAGGGTTGGAGCTTCTCGTGGTTTGAGGCCTGGCTTGCTCCACCCCCTGCTCTTGAGATTCTCCCGGAGGTGGGCTGCATTTTGGCTGCCTTTTGGGCTGGAGCTTCTCGTGGTTTGAGGCCTGGCTTGCTCCACCCCCTGCTCTTGAGATTCTCCCGGATGTGGCCTGCATTTTGGCTGCCTTTTGGGCTGGAGGTTCTCGTGGTTTTAGGCCTGGCTTGCTCGACCCCCTGCTCTTCAGATTCTCCCGGATGTGGGCTGGATTTTGGCTGCCTTTTGGGCTGGAGCTTCTCGTGGTTTGAGGCCTGCCTTGCTCCACCCCCTTCTCTTGAGATTCTCCCGCATGTGGGCTGCATTTTGGCTGCCTTTTGGGCTGGAGCTTCTCGTGGTTTGAGGCCTGGCTTGCTCCACCCCCTGCTCTTGAGATTCTCCCGGATGTGGGCTGCATTTTGGCTCCCTTTTGGGCTGGAGCTTCTCATGGTTTGAGGCCTGGCTTGCTCCACCCCCTGCTCTTGATATTCTCCCGGATGTGGGCTGCATTTTGGCTGCCTTTTGGGCTGGAGCTTCTCGTGGTTTGAGGCCTGCCTTGCTCCACCCCCTGCTCTTGAGATTCTCCCGCATGTGGCCTGAATTTTGGCTGCCTTTTGGGCTGGAGCTTCTCGAGGTTTGAGGCCTGGCTTGCTCCACTCCCTTCTCTTGAGATTCTCCCGGATGTGGCCTGCATTTTGGCTGCCTTTTGGGCTGGAGCTTCTCGTGGTTTGAGGCCTGGCTTGCTCAACCCACTGCTCTTGAGATTGTCCCGGATGTGGGCTGCATTTTGGCTGCCTTTTGGGCTGGAGCTTCTCGTGGTTTGAGGCCTGGCTTGCTCCACCCCTTGCTCTTGAGATTCTCCCGGATGTGGGCTGGATTTTGGCTCACTTTTGGGCTGGAGCTTCTCGTGGTTTGAGGCCTGGCTTGCTCCACCCCCTGCTCTTGATATTCTCCTGGATGTGGGCTGCATTTTGGCTGAATTTTGGGCTGGAGCTTCTCGTGGTTTGAGGCCTGGCTTGCTCCACCCCCTGCTCTTGAGATTCTCCCGTATGTGGGCTGCATTTTGGCTGCCTTTTGGGCTGGAGCTTCTCGAGGTTTAAGGCATGGATTGCTCCAACCACTGCTCTTGAGATTCTCCCGGATGTGGGCTGCATTTTGGCTGCCTTTTTGGCTGGAGCTTCTCGTGGTTTGAGGCCTGGCTTGCTCCACCCCCTGCTCTTGAAATTGTCCCGGATGTGGGCTGCATTTTGGCTGCATTTTGGGCTGGAGCTTCTCGTGGTTTGAGGCCTGGCTTACTCCAAACTCTGCCATTGAGATTCTCCCCGAGGTGGGCTGGATTTTGGCTGCCTTTTGGGCTGGAGCTTCTCGTGGTTTGAGGCCTGGCTTGCTCCACCCCCTGCTCTTCATATTCTCCTGCATGTGGGCTGCATTTTGGCTGCTTTTTGGGCTGGAGCTTCTCGTGGTTTGAGGCCTGGCTTGCTCCACCCCCTGCTCTTGAGATTCTCCTGCATGTGGGCTGCATTTTGGCTGCATTTTGGGCTGGAGCTTCTCATGGTTTGAGGCCTGGATTGCTCCACCCACTGCTCTTGAGATTCTCCCGGATGTGCGCTGCATTTTGGCTGCATTTTGGGATGGAGCTTCTCGAGGTTTGAGGCCTGGCTTGCTCCACCCCCTGCTCTTGAAATTGTCCCGGATGTGGGCTGCATTTTGGCTGCCTTTTGGGATGGGGCTTCTCGAGGTTTGAGGCCTGGCTTGCTCCACCCCCTGCTCTTGAAATTGTCCCGGATGTGGGCTGCATTTTGGCTGCATTTTGGGCTGGAGCTTCTCGTGGTTTGAGGCCTGGCTTACTCCAAACTCTGCCATTGAGATTCTCCCCGAGGTGGGCTGGATTTTGGCTGCCTTTTGGGCTGGAGCTTCTCGTGGTTTGAGGCCTGGCTTGCTCCACCCCCTGCTCTTCATATTCTCCTGCATGTGGGCTGCATTTTGGCTGCTTTTTGGGCTGGAGCTTCTCGTGGTTTGAGGCCTGGCTTGCTCCACCCCCTGCTCTTGAGATTCTCCTGCATGTGGGCTGCATTTTGGCTGCATTTTGGGCTGGAGCTTCTCATGGTTTGAGGCCTGGATTGCTCCACCCACTGCTCTTGAGATTCTCCCGGATGTGCGCTGCATTTTGGCTGCATTTTGGGATGGAGCTTCTCGAGGTTTGAGGCCTGGCTTGCTCCACCCCCTGCTCTTGAAATTGTCCCGGATGTGGGCTGCATTTTGGCTGCCTTTTGGGATGGAGCTTCTCGAGGTTTGAGGCCTGGCTTGCTCCACCCCCTGCTCTTGAAATTGTCCCGGATGTGGGCTGCATTTTGGCTGCATTTTGGGCTGGAGCTTCTCGTGGTTTGAGGCCTGGCTTACTCCAAACTCTGCCATTGAGATTCTCCCCGAGGTGGGCTGGATTTTGGCTGCCTTTTGGGCTGGAGCTTCTCGTGGTTTGAGGCCTGGCTTGCTCCACCCCCTGCTCTTCATATTCTCCTGCATGTGGGCTGCATTTTGGCTGCCTTTTGGGCTGGAGCTTCTCGTGGTTTGAGGCCTGGCTTGCTCCACCCCCTGCTCTTGAGATTCTCCCGGAGGTGGGCGGCATTTTGGCTGCATATTGGGCTGGAGCTTCTCATGGTTTGAGGCCTGATTTGCTCCACTCCCTGCTCTTGAGATTCTCCCGGAGGTGGGCTGGATTTTGGCTGCCTTTTGGGCTGGAGCTTCTCGTGGTTTGAGGCATGGCTTGCTCCACCCCCTGCTCTTGAGATTCTCCCGGATGTGGGCTGCATTTTGGTTACTCTTTGGGCTGGAGCTTCTCGTGGTTTGAGGCCTGGCTTGCTCCACCCCCTGCTCTTGAGATTCTCCCGGATGTGGGCTGCATTTTGGCTGCATTTTGGGCTGGAGCTTCTCGTGGTTTGAGGCCTGGTTTCCTCCCCTCCCTGCCCATGATATTCTCCCGGATGTGGGCTGGATTTTGGCTGATATTTGGGCTGGAAATTCTCGTGGTTTGAGGCCTGGCTTGCTCCACCCCCTGCTCTTGATATTCTCCTGGATGTGGGCTGCATTTTGGCTGCCTTTTGGGCTGGAGCTTCTCGTGGTTTGAGGCCTGGCTTGCTCCACCCCCTGCTCTTGAGATTCTCCCGGATGTGGCCCGCATATTGGCTGCCTTTTGGGCTGGAGGTTCTCGTGGTTTTAGGCCTGGCTTGCTCGACCCTCTGCTCTTCAGATTCTCCCGGATGTGGGCTGCATTTTGGCTGCCTTTTGGGCTGGAGCTTCTCGTGGTTGGAGGCCTGGCTTGCTCCACCCCCTTCTCTTGAGATTCTCCCGGATGTGGGCTGCATTTTGGCTGCCTTTTGGGCTGGAGCTTCTCGTGGTTTGAGGCCTGGCTTGCTCCACCCCCTGCTCTTGAGATTCTCCCGGATGTGGGCTGGATTTTGGCTCCCTTTTGCGCTGGAGCTTCTCATGGTTTGAGGCCTGGCTTGCTCCACCCCCTGCTCTTGATATTCTCCTGGATGTGGGCTGCATTTTGGCTGCCTTTTGGGCTGGAGCTTCTCGTGGTTTGAGGCCTGGCTTGCTCCACCCCCTGCTCTTGAGATTCTCCCGGATGTGGGCTGCATTTTGGCAGCCTTTTGGGCTGGAGCTTCTCGTGGTTTGAGGCCTGCCTTGCTCCACCCCCTGCTCTTGAGATTCTCCCGCATGTGGCCTGAATTTTGGCTGCCTTTTGGGCTGGAGCTTCTCGTGGTTTGAGGCCTGGCTTGCTCCACCCCCTGCTCTTGAGATTCTCCCGGATGTGGGCTGCATTTTGGCTGCCTTTTGGGCTGGAGCTTCTCATGGTTTGAGGCCTGGCTTGCTCCACCCCCTGCTCTTGAAATTATCCCGGATGAGGGCTGCATTTTGGCTGCATTTTGGGCTGGAGCTTCTCGTGGTTTGAGGCCTGGCTTACTCCAAGCCCTGCCATTGAGATTCTCCCCGAGGTGGACTGGATTTTGGCTGCCTTTTGGGCTGCAGCTTCTCGTGGTTTGAGGCCTGGCTTGCTCCACCCCCTGCTCTTGAGATTCTCCCGGATGTGGGCTGCATTTTGGCTGCCTTTTGGGCTGGAGCTTCTCGTGGTTTGAGGCCTGGCTTGCTCCACCCCCTGCTCTTGAGATTCTCCCGGATGTGGGCTGCATTTTGGCTGCCTTTTGGGCTGGAGCTTCTCGTGGTTTGAGGCCTGGCTTGCTCCACCCCCTGCTCTTCATATTCTCCTGCATGTGGGCTGCATTTTGGCTGCCTTTTGGGCTGGAGCTTCTCGTGGTTTGAGGCCTGGCTTGCTCCACCCCCTGCTCTTGAGATTCTCCCGGAGGTGGGCGGCATTTTGGCTGCATATTGGGCTGGAGCTTCTCATGGTTTGAGGCCTGATTTGCTCCACTCCCTGCTCTTGAGATTCTCCCGGAGGTGGGCTGGATTTTGGCTGCCTTTTGGGCTGGAGCTTCTCGTGGTTTGAGGCATGGCTTGCTCCACCCCCTGCTCTTGAGATTCTCCCGGATGTGGGCTGCATTTTGGTTACTCTTTGGGCTGGAGCTTCTCGTGGTTTGAGGCCTGGCTTGCTCCACCCCCTGCTCTTGAGATTCTCCCGGATGTGGGCTGCATTTTGGCTGCATTTTGGGCTGGAGCTTCTCGTGGTTTGAGGCCTGGTTTCCTCCCCTCCCTGCCCATGATATTCTCCCGGATGTGGGCTGGATTTTGGCTGATATTTGGGCTGGAAATTCTCGTGGTTTGAGGCCTGGCTTGCTCCACCCCCTGCTCTTGATATTCTCCTGGATGTGGGCTGCATTTTGGCTGCCTTTTTGGCTGGAGCTTCTCGTGGTTTGAGGCCTGGCTTGCTCCACCCCCTGCTCTTGAGATTCTCCCGGATGTGGCCCGCATATTGGCTGCCTTTTGGGCTGGAGGTTCTCGTGGTTTTAGGCCTGGCTTGCTCGACCCTCTGCTCTTGAGATTCTCCCGGATGTGGGCTGCATTTTGGCTGCCTTTTGGGCTGGAGCTTCTCGTGGTTGGAGGCCTGGCTTGCTCCACCCCCTTCTCTTGAGATTCTCCCGGATGTGGGCTGCATTTTGGCTGCCTTTTGGGCTGGAGCTTCTCGTGGTTTGAGGCCTGGCTTGCTCCACCCCCTGCTCTTGAGATTCTCCCGGATGTGGGCTGGATTTTGGCTGATATTTGGGCTGGAAATTCTCGTGGTTTGAGGCCTGGCTTGCTCCACCCCCTGCTCTTGATATTCTCCTGGATGTGGGCTGCATTTTGGCTGCCTTTTGGGCTGGAGCTTCTCGTGGTTTGAGGCCTGGCTTGCTCCACCCCCTGCTCTTGAGATTCTCCCGGATGTGGCCCGCATATTGGCTGCCTTTTGGGCTGGAGGTTCTCGTGGTTTTAGGCCTGGCTTGCTCGACCCTCTGCTCTTCAGATTCTCCCGGATGTGGGCTGCATTTTGGCTGCCTTTTGGGCTGGAGCTTCTCGTGGTTGGAGGCCTGGCTTGCTCCACCCCCTTCTCTTGAGATTCTCCCGGATGTGGGCTGCATTTTGGCTGCCTTTTGGGCTGGAGCTTCTCGTGGTTTGAGGCCTGGCTTGCTCCACCCCCTGCTCTTGAGATTCTCCCGGATGTGGGCTGGATTTTGGCTCCCTTTTGCGCTGGAGCTTCTCATGGTTTGAGGCCTGGCTTGCTCCACCCCCTGCTCTTGAGATTCTCCTGGATGTGGGCTGCATTTTGGCTGCCTTTTGGGCTGGAGCTTCTCGTGGTTTGAGGCCTGGCTTGCTCCACCCCCTGCTCTTGAGATTCTCCCGGATGTGGGCTGCATTTTGGCAGCCTTTTGGGCTGGAGCTTCTCGTGGTTTGAGGCCTGCCTTGCTCCACCCCCTGCTCTTGAGATTCTCCCGCATGTGGCCTGAATTTTGGCTGCCTTTTGGGCTGGAGCTTCTCGTGGTTTGAGGCCTGGCTTGCTCCACCCCCTGCTCTTGAGATTCTCCCGGATGTGGGCTGCATTTTGGCTGCCTTTTGGGCTGGAGCTTCTCATGGTTTGAGGCCTGGCTTGCTCCACCCCCTGCTCTTGAAATTATCCCGGATGAGGGCTGCATTTTGGCTGCATTTTGGGCTGGAGCTTCTCGTGGTTTGAGGCCTGGCTTACTCCAAGCCCTGCCATTGAGATTCTCCCCGAGGTGGACTGGATTTTGGCTGCCTTTTGGGCTGCAGCTTCTCGTGGTTTGAGGCCTGGCTTGCTCCACCCCCTGCTCTTGAGATTCTCCCGGATGTGGGCTGCATTTTGGCTGCCTTTTGGGCTGGAGCTTCTCGTGGTTTGAGGCCTGGCTTGCTCCACCCCCTGCTCTTGAGATTCTCCCGGATGTGGGCTGCATTTTGGCTGCCTTTTGGGCTGGAGCTTCTCGTGGTTTGAGGCCTGGCTTGCTCCACCCCCTGCTCTTCATATTCTCCTGCATGTGGGCTGCATTTTGGCTGCCTTTTGGGCTGGAGCTTCTCGTGGTTTGAGGCCTGGCTTGCTCCACCCCCTGCTCTTGAGATTCTCCCGGAGGTGGGCGGCATTTTGGCTGCATATTGGGCTGGAGCTTCTCATGGTTTGAGGCCTGATTTGCTCCACTCCCTGCTCTTGAGATTCTCCCGGAGGTGGGCTGGATTTTGGCTGCCTTTTGGGCTGGAGCTTCTCGTGGTTTGAGGCATGGCTTGCTCCACCCCCTGCTCTTGAGATTCTCCCGGATGTGGGCTGCATTTTGGTTACTCTTTGGGCTGGAGCTTCTCGTGGTTTGAGGCCTGGCTTGCTCCACCCCCTGCTCTTGAGATTCTCCCGGATGTGGGCTGCATTTTGGCTGCATTTTGGGCTGGAGCTTCTCGTGGTTTGAGGCCTGGTTTCCTCCCCTCCCTGCCCATGATATTCTCCCGGATGTGGGCTGGATTTTGGCTGATATTTGGGCTGGAAATTCTCGTGGTTTGAGGCCTGGCTTGCTCCACCCCCTGCTCTTGATATTCTCCTGGATGTGGGCTGCATTTTGGCTGCCTTTTGGGCTGGAGCTTCTCGTGGTTTGAGGCCTGGCTTGCTCCACCCCCTGCTCTTGAGATTCTCCCGGATGTGGCCCGCATATTGGCTGCCTTTTGGGCTGGAGGTTCTCGTGGTTTTAGGCCTGGCTTGCTCGACCCTCTGCTCTTCAGATTCTCCCGGATGTGGGCTGCATTTTGGCTGCCTTTTGGGCTGGAGCTTCTCGTGGTTGGAGGCCTGGCTTGCTCCACCCCCTTCTCTTGAGATTCTCCCGGATGTGGGCTGCATTTTGGCTGCCTTTTGGGCTGGAGCTTCTCGTGGTTTGAGGCCTGGCTTGCTCCACCCCCTGCTCTTGAGATTCTCCCGGATGTGGGCTGGATTTTGGCTCCCTTTTGCGCTGGAGCTTCTCATGGTTTGAGGCCTGGCTTGCTCCACCCCCTGCTCTTGATATTCTCCTGGATGTGGGCTGCATTTTGGCTGCCTTTTGGGCTGGAGCTTCTCGTGGTTTGAGGCCTGGCTTGCTCCACCCCCTGCTCTTGAGATTCTCCCGGATGTGGGCTGCATTTTGGCAGCCTTTTGGGCTGGAGCTTCTCGTGGTTTGAGGCCTGCCTTGCTCCACCCCCTGCTCTTGAGATTCTCCCGCATGTGGCCTGAATTTTGGCTGCCTTTTGGGCTGGAGCTTCTCGTGGTTTGAGGCCTGGCTTGCTCCACCCCCTGCTCTTGAGATTCTCCCGGATGTGGGCTGCATTTTGGCTGCCTTTTGGGCTGGAGCTTCTCATGGTTTGAGGCCTGGCTTGCTCCACCCCCTGCTCTTGAAATTATCCCGGATGAGGGCTGCATTTTGGCTGCATTTTGGGCTGGAGCTTCTCGTGGTTTGAGGCCTGGCTTACTCCAAGCCCTGCCATTGAGATTCTCCCCGAGGTGGACTGGATTTTGGCTGCCTTTTGGGCTGCAGCTTCTCGTGGTTTGAGGCCTGGCTTGCTCCACCCCCTGCTCTTGAGATTCTCCCGGATGTGGGCTGCATTTTGGCTGCCTTTTGGGCTGGAGCTTCTCGTGGTTTGAGGCCTGGCTTGCTCCACCCCCTGCTCTTGAGATTCTCCCGGATGTGGGCTGCATTTTGGCTGCCTTTTGGGCTGGAGCTTCTTGTGGTTGGAGGCCTGGCTTGCTCCAAACTCTGCCATTGAGATTCTCCCGGATGTGGGCTGCATTTTGGCTGCATTTTGGGCTGGAGCTTCTCATGGTTTGAGGCCTGGCTTGCTCCACCCTCTTCTCTTGATATTCTCCCGGATGTGGGCTGCATTTTGGCTGCCTTTTGGGCTGGAGAATCCCGAGGATTGAGGCCTGCCTTGCTCCACCCCCTGCTCTTGATATTCTCCCGGATGTGGGCTGCATTTTGGCTGCCTTTTTGGCTGGAGCTTCTCGTGGTTTGAGGCCTGCCTTGCTCCACCCCCTGCTCTTGAGATTCTCCCGGATGTGGGCTGCATTTTGGCTGCCTTTTGGGCTGGAACTTCTCATGGATTGAGGCCTGGCTTGCTCCACCCTCTGCTCTTGAGATTCTCCCGGATGTGGGCTGGATTTTGACTGCCTTTTGGGCAGGAGATTCTCGTGGTTTGAGGCCTGGCTTCCTCCACCCCCTGCTCTTGAGATTCTCCCGGATGTGGGCTGCATTTTGGCTGCCTTTTGGGCTGGAGCTTCTCGTGGTTTGAGGCCTTGCTTGCTCCACCCCCTGCTCTTGAAATTGTCCCGGATGTGGGCTGCATTTTGGCTGCCTTTTGGGCTGGAGCTTCTCGTGGTTTGAGGCCTGGCTTGCACCACTCCCTGCTCTTGAGATTCTCCCGGATGTGGGCTGCATTTTGGCTGTCTTTTGGGCTGGAGCTTCTCGTGGTTTGAGGCCTGGCTTGCTCCACCCCCTGCTCTTGAGATTCTCCTGGATGTGGGCTGGATTTTGGCTGATATTTGGGCTGGAGCTTCTCAAGGTTTGAGGCCTGGCTTGCTCCACCCCCTGCTCTTGAGATTCTCCCGGAGTTGGGCTGCATTTTGGCTGCCTTTTGGGCTGGAGCTTCTCGTGGTTTGAGGCCTGGCTTGCTCCACCCCCTGCTCTTGAGATTCTCCCGGATGTGGGCTGCATTTTGGTAGCCTTTTGGGCTGGAGCTTCTCGAGGTTTGAGGCCTGGCTTGCTCCACCCGCTGCTCTTGAAATTCTCCTGGATGTGGGCTGGATTTTGGCTGACATTTGGGCTGGAGCTTCTCATGGTTTGAGGCCTGGCTTGCTCCACCCCCTGCTCTTGATATTCTCCTGGATGTGGGCTGCATTTTGGCTGCCTTTTGGGCTGCAGCTTCTCGTGGTTTGAAGCCTGGCTTGCTCCACCCCCTGCTCTTGAGATTCTCTCGGATGTGGCCTGCATTTTGGCTGCGTTTTGGGCTGGAGCTTCTCGTGGTTTGAGGCCTGGCTTGCTCCACCCCCTGCTCTTGAAATTCTCCTGAATGTGGGCTGGATTTTGGCTGCGTTTTAGGCTGGAGCTTCTCGTGGTTTGAGGCCTGGCTTGCTCCACCCCCTGCTCTTGAGATTCTCCCGGATGTGGGCTGGATTTTCGCTGCGTTTTGGGCTGGAGCTTCTCGTGGTTTGAGGCCTGGCTTGCTCCACCCCCTGCTCTTGAGATTCTCCCAGATGTGGGCTGCATATTGGCTGCCTTTTGGGCTGGAGCTTCTCGTGGTTTGAGGCCTGGCTTGCTCCACCCCCTGCTCTTGACATTCTCCTGCATGTGGGCTGCATTTTGGCTACCTTTTGGGCTGGAGCTTCTCATGGTTTGAGGCCTGGCTTGCTCCACCCCCTGCTCTTGAGATTCTCCCGGATGTGGGCTGGATTTTGGCTTTCTTTTGGGCTGGAGCTTCTCGTGGTTTGAGGCCTGGCTTGCTCCACCCCCTGCTCTTGAGATTCTCCCGGATGTGGGCTGCATTTTGGCTGCATTTTTGGGCTGGAGCTTCTCGTGGTTTGAGGCCTGCCTTGCTCGACCCCCTGCTCTTGAGATTCTCCCGGATGTGGGCTGGATTTTGGCTGCGTTTAGGGCTGGAGCTTCTCGTGGTTTGAGGCCTGGCTTGCTCCACCCCCTGCTCTTGAGATTCTCCAGGATGTGGGCTGCATTTTGGCTGCATTTTTGGGCTGGAGCTTCTCGTGGTTTGAGGCCTGGCTTGCTCCACCCACTGCTCTTGAGATTCTCCCGGATGTGGGCTGCATTTTGGCTGCCTTTTGGGCTAGAGCTTCTCGTGGTTTGGGGCCTGGCTTGCTCCACCCCCTGCTCTTGAGATTCTCCCAGATGTGGCCTGCATTGTTGCTGCCTTTTGGGCTGGAGCTTCTCATGGTTTGAGGCCTGGCTTGCTCCACCCCCTGCTCTTGAGATTCTCCCGGATGTGGGCTGCATTTTGGCTGCCTTTTGGGCTGGAGCTTCTCGTGGTTTGAGGCCTGGCTTGCTCCACCCCCTGCTCTTGAGATTCTCCCGGATGTGGGCTGGATTTTGGCTCCCTTTTGGGCTGGAGCTTCTCATGGTTTGAGGCCTGGCTTGCTCCACCCCCTGCTCTTGAGATTCTCCTGGATGTGGGCTGGATTTTGGCTGCCTTTTGGGCTGGAGCTTCTCATGGTTTGAGGCCTCGGTTGATCCACCCTCTGCTCTTGAGATTCTCCCGGATGTGGGCTGCATTTTGGCTGCCTTTTGGGCTGGAGCTTCTCGTGGTTTGAGGCCTGGCTTGCACCACCCCCTGCTCTTGAGATTGTCCCGGATGTGGGCTGCATTTTGGCTGCTTTTTGGGCTGGAGCTTCTCGTGGTTTGAGGCCTGCATTGCTCCACCCCCTGCTCTTGAGATTCTCCCGGATGTGGGCTGGATTTTGGCTGTCTTTTGGGCCGGAGCTTCTCGTGGTTTGAGGCCTGGCTTGCTCCACCCCCTGCTCTTGAGATTCTCCCGGATATGGGCTGGATTTTGGCTGCATTTTGGGCTGGAGCTTCTCGTGGTTTGAGGCCTGGCTTGCTCCACCCCCTGCTCTTGAGATTCTCCCGGATGTGGGCTGCATTTTGGCTGCCTTTTGGGCTGGAGCTTCTCGTGGTTTCAGGCCTGGCTTGCTCCACCCCCTGCTCTTGAGATTCTCCTGGAGGTGGGCTGCATTTTGGCTCCCTTTTGGGCTGTAGCTTCTCGTGGTTTGAGGCCTGGCTTGCTCCACCCCCTGCTCTTGAGATTCTCCCGGATGTGGCCTGCATTTTGGCTGCCTTTTGGGCTGGAGGTTCTCGTGGTTTGAGGCCTGGCTTGCTCCAACCCCTGCTCTTGAGATTCTCCCGGATGTGGGCTGCATTTTCGCTGCCTTTTGGGCTGGAGCTTCTCATGGTTTGAGGCCTGGCTTGCTCCACCCCCTGCTCTTGAGATTCTCCCGGATGTGGGCTGGATTTTGGCTTTCTTTTGGGCTGGAGCTTCTCGTGGTTTGAGGCCTGGCTTGCTCCACCCCCTGCTCTTGAGATTCTCCCGGATGTGGGCTGCATTTTGGCTGCATTTTTGGGCTGGAGCTTCTCGTGGTTTGAGGCCTGCCTTGCTCGACCCCCTGCTCTTGAGATTCTCCCGGATGTGGGCTGGATTTTGGCTGCGTTTAGGGCTGGAGCTTCTCGTGGTTTGAGGCCTGGCTTGCTCCACCCCCTGCTCTTGAGATTCTCCAGGATGTGGGCTGCATTTTGGCTGCATTTTTGGGCTGGAGCTTCTCGTGGTTTGAGGCCTGGCTTGCTCCACCCACTGCTCTTGAGATTCTCCCGGATGTGGGCTGCATTTTGGCTGCCTTTTGGGCTAGAGCTTCTCGTGGTTTGGGGCCTGGCTTGCTCCACCCCCTGCTCTTGAGATTCTCCCAGATGTGGCCTGCATTGTTGCTGCCTTTTGGGCTGGAGCTTCTCATGGTTTGAGGCCTGGCTTGCTCCACCCCCTGCTCTTGAGATTCTCCCGGATGTGGGCTGCATTTTGGCTGCCTTTTGGGCTGGAGCTTCTCGTGGTTTGAGGCCTGGCTTGCTCCACCCCCTGCTCTTGAGATTCTCCCGGATGTGGGCTGGATTTTGGCTCCCTTTTGGGCTGGAGCTTCTCATGGTTTGAGGCCTGGCTTGCTCCACCCCCTGCTCTTGAGATTCTCCTGGATGTGGGCTGGATTTTGGCTGCCTTTTGGGCTGGAGCTTCTCATGGTTTGAGGCCTCGGTTGATCCACCCTCTGCTCTTGAGATTCTCCCGGATGTGGGCTGCATTTTGGCTGCCTTTTGGGCTGGAGCTTCTCGTGGTTTGAGGCCTGGCTTGCACCACCCCCTGCTCTTGAGATTGTCCCGGATGTGGGCTGCATTTTGGCTGCTTTTTGGGCTGGAGCTTCTCGTGGTTTGAGGCCTGGCTTGCTCCACCCCCTGCTCTTGAGATTCTCCCGGATGTGGGCTGGATTTTGGCTGTCTTTTGGGCCGGAGCTTCTCGTGGTTTGAGGCCTGGCTTGCTCCACCCCCTGCTCTTGAGATTCTCCCGGATATGGGCTGGATTTTGGCTGCATTTTGGGCTGGAGCTTCTCGTGGTTTGAGGCCTGGCTTGCTCCACCCCCTGCTCTTGAGATTCTCCCGGATGTGGGCTGCATTTTGGCTGCCTTTTGGGCTGGAGCTTCTCGTGGTTTCAGGCCTGGCTTGCTCCACCCCCTGCTCTTGAGATTCTCCTGGAGGTGGGCTGCATTTTGGCTCCCTTTTGGGCTGTAGCTTCTCGTGGTTTGAGGCCTGGCTTGCTCCACCCCCTGCTCTTGAGATTCTCCCGGATGTGGCCTGCATTTTGGCTGCCTTTTGGGCTGGAGGTTCTCGTGGTTTGAGGCCTGGCTTGCTCCAACCCCTGCTCTTGAGATTCTCCCGGATGTGGGCTGCATTTTCGCTGCCTTTTGGGCTGGAGCTTCTCGTGGTTTGAGGCCTGGCTTGCTCCACCCCCTGCTCTTGAGATTCTACCAGATGTGGGCTGCATATTGGCTGCCTTTTGGGCTGGAGCTTCTCGTGGTTTGAGGCCTGGCTTGCTCCACCCCCTGCTCTTGAGATTCTCCCGGAGGTGGGCTGCATTTTGGCTGATTCTTGGGCTGGAGCTTCTCGTGGTTTGAGGCCTGGCTTGCTCCATCCCCTGCTCTTGAGATTCTCCCGGATGTGGCCTGCATTTTGGCTGCCTTTTGGGCTGGAGCTTCTCGTGGTTTGAGGCCTGCCTTGCTCGACCCCCTGCTCTTGAGATTCTCCCGCATGTGGGCTGCATTTTGGCTGCCTTTTGGGCTGGAGCTTCTCGAGGTTTGAGGCCTGGCTTGCTCCACCCCCTGCTCTTGAGATTCTCCCGGATGTGGGCTGCATTTTGGCTGCCTTTTGGGCTGGAGCTTCTCGTGGTTTGAGGCCTGGCTTGCTCCACCCCCTGCTCTTGAGAAACTCCCGGATGTGCGCTGCATTTTGGCTGCCTTTTGGGCTGGAGCTTCTCGTGGTTTGAGGCCTGGCTTGCTCCACCCCCTGCTCTTGAAATTGTCCCGGATGTGGGCTGCATTTTGGCTGCCTTTTGGGCTGGAGCTTCTCGTGGTTTGAGGCCTGGCTTACTCCAAACTCTGCCATGGAGATTCTCCCCGAGGTAGGCTGGATTTTGGCTGCCTTTTGGGCTGGAGCTTCTCGTGGTTTGAGGCCTGGCTTGCTCCACCCCCTGCTCTTGAGATTCTCCTGCATGTGGGCTGCATTTTGGCTGATTCTTGGGCTGGAGCTTCTCGTGGTTTGAGGCCTGGCTTGCTCCACTCCCTGCTCTTGAGATTCTCCTGCATGTGGGCTGCATTTTGGCTGCCTTTTGGGCTGGAGCTTCTCATGGTTTGAGGCCTGGCTTGCTCCACCCCCTGCTCTTGAGATTCTCCCGGATGTGGGCTGGATTTTGGCTTTCTTTTGGGATGGAGCTTCTCGTGGTTTGAGGCCTGGCTTGCTCCACCCCCTGCTCTTGAGATTCTCCCGGATGTGGGCTGCATTTTGGCTGCCTTTTGGGCTGGAGCTTCTCGTGGTTTGAGGCCTGGCTTGCTCCACCCCCTGCTCTTGAGATTCTCCCGGATGTGGGCTGCATTTTGGCTGCCTTTTGGGCTGGAGCTTCTCGTGGTTTGAGGCCTGGCTTGCTCCACAACCTGCTCTTGAGATTCTCCCAGATGTGGGCTGCATTTTGGCTGCCTTTTGGGCTGGAGCTTCTCGTGGTTTGAGGCCTGGCTTGCTCCTCACCCTGCTCTTGAGATTCTCCCGGATGTGGGCTGCATTTTGGCTGCATTTTGGGCTGGAGCTTCTCGTGGTTTGAGGCCTGGCTTGCTCCACCCCCTGCTCTTGAGATTCTCCTGGATGTGGGCTGCATTTTGGCTGTCTTTTGGGCTGGAGCTTCTCGAGGTTTGAGGCCTTGCTTGCTCCACCCCCTGCTCTTGATATTCTCCCGGATGTGGGCTGGATTTTGGCTGCATTTTGGGCTGGAGCTTCTCGTGGTTTGAGGCCTGGCTTGCTCCACCCCCTGCTCTTGAGATTCTCCCGGATGTGGGCTGCATTTTGGCAGCCTTTTGGGCTGGAGCTTCTCGTGGTTTGAGGCCTGGCTTGCTCCACCCACTGCTCTTGAGATTCTCCCGGATGTGGGCTGCATTTTGGCTGCCTTTTGGGCTGGAGCTTCTCGTGGTTTGGGGCCTGGCTTGCTCCACCCCCTGCTCTTGAGATTCTCCCAGATGTGGCCTGCATTGTTGCTGCTTTTTGGGCTGGAGCTTCTCGTGGTTTGAGGCCCTGCTTTCTCCACCCCCTGCTCTTGAGATTCTCCTGCATGTGGGCTGCATTTTGGCTGAATTTTGGGCTGGAGCTTCTCATGGTTTGAGGCCTGGATTGCTCCACCCCCTGCTCTTGAGATTCTCCCGGATGTGGGCTGCATTTTGGCTGCCTTTTGGGCTGGAGCTTCTCGTGGTTTGAGGCCTGGCTTGCTCCACCCCCTGCTCTTGAGATTCTCCCGGATGTGGGCTGCATTTTGGCTGCATTTTGGGCTGGAGCTTCTCGTGGTTTGAGGCCTGGCTTGCTCCACCCCCTGCTCTTGAGATTCTCCCGGATGTGGGCTGCATTTTGGCTGCATTTTTAGGCTGGAGCTTCTCGTGGTTTGAGGCCTGGCTTGCTCCACCCCCTGCTCTTGAGATTCTCCCGGATGTGGGCTGCATTTTGGCTGCCTTTTGGGCTGGAGCTTCTTATGGTTGGAGGCCTGGCTTGCTCCAAACTCTGCCATTGAGATTCTCCCGGATTTGGGCTGCATTTTGGCTGCATTTTGGGCTGGAGCTTCTCATGGTTTGAGGCCTGGCTTGCTCCAACCTCTTCTCTTGATATTCTCCTGTATGTGGGCTGCATTTTGGCTGCCTTTTGGGCTGGAGCTTCTCGTGGTTTGAGGCCTGGCTTGCTCCACCCTCTTCTCTTGATATTCTCCCGGATGTGGGCTGCATTTTGGCTACTTTTAGTGCTGGAGCTTCTCGTGGTTTGAGGCCTGGCTTGCTCCAACCCCTGCTCTTGAGATTATCCCGGATGTGGGCTGCATTTTGGCTGCCTTTTGGGCTGGAGCTTCTCGAGGTTTGAGGCCTGGCTTCCTCCACCCCCTGCTCTTGCGATTCTCCAGGATGTGGGCTGCATTTTGGCTGCCTTTAGGGCTGGAGCTTCTCATGGTTTGAGGCCTTGCTTACTCCACCCCCTGGTCTTGAGATTCTCCCGGATGTGGGCTGCATTTTGGCTGCCTTTTGGGCTGGAGCTTCTCGTGGTTTGAGGCCTGGCTTGCTCCACCCCCTGCTCTTGAGATTCTCCCGGATGTGGGCTGGATTTTGGCTGCCTTTTGGGCTGGAGCTTCTCGAGGTTTGAGGCTGGCTTCCTCCACCCCCTGCTCTTGTGATTCTCCAGGATGTGGGCTGCATTTTGGCTGCCTTTAGGGCTGGAGCTTCTCGTGGTTTGAGGCCTGGCTTGCTCCACCCCCTGCTCTTGAGATTCTCCTGGATGTGGGCTGGATTTTGGCTGCCTTTTGGGCTGGAGGTTCTCGTGGTTTGAGGCCTGGCTTGCTCCACCCCCTGCTCTTGATATTCTCCCGGATATGGGCTGGATTTTTTCTGAATTTTGGGCTGGAGCTTCTCGTGGTTTGAGGCCTGGCTTGCTCCACCCCCTGCTCTTGAGATTCTCCCGGATGTGGGCTGCATTTTGGCTGCCTTTTGGGCTGGAGGTTCTCGTGGTTTGAGGCCTGGCTTGCTCCACACCCTGCTCTTGATGTTCTCCCGGATGTGGGCTGGATTTTGGCTCCCTTTTGGGCTGGAGCTTCTCATGGTTTGAGGCCTTGCTTACTCCACCCCCTGCTCTTGAGATTCTCCCGGATGTGGGCTGCATTTTGGCTGCCTTTTGGGCTGGAGCTTCTCGTGGTTTGAGGCCTGGCTTGCTCCACCCCCTGCTCTTGATATTCTCCCGGATGTGGGCTGGATTTTGGCTGCCTTTTGGGCTGGAGCTTCTCGAGGTTTGAGGCCTGGCTTCCTCCACCCCCTGCTCTTGTGATTCTACAGGATGTGGGCTGCATTTTGGCTGCCTTTAGGGCTGGAGCTTCTCGTGGTTTGAGGCCTGGCTTGCTCCACCCCATGCTCTTTAGATTCTCCCGGAGGTGGGCTGCATTTTGGCTGTCTTTTGGGCTGGAGCTTCTCGTGGTTTGAGGCCTGGCTTGCTCCACCCCCTGCTCTTGAGATTCTCCCGGATGTGGGCTGCATTTTGGCTGCCTTTTGGGCTGGAGCTTCTTGTGGTTTGAGTCCTGGCTTGCTCCACCCTCTGCTCTTGATATTCTCCCGGATGTGGGCTGCATTTTGGCTGCCTTTTGGGCTGGAGCTTCTCCTGGTTTGAGGCCTGCCTTGCTCCACCCCCTGCTCTTGATATTCTCCCGGATATGGGCTGGATTTTTTCTGAATTTTGGGCTGGAGCTTCTCGTGGTTTGAGGCCTGGCTTGCTCCACCCCCTGCTCTTGAGATTCTCCTGGATGTGGGCTGGATTTTGGCTGCCTTTTGGGCTGGAGCTTCTCGTGGTTTGAGGCCTGGCTTGCTCCACCCCCTGCTCTTGAGATTCTCCCGGATGTGGGCTGGATTTTGGCTGCCTTTTGGGCTGGAGCTTCTCGTGGTTTGAGGCCTGGCTTGCTCCACCCACTGCTCTTGAGATTCTCCCGGATGTGGGCTGCATTTTGGCTGCCTTTTGGGCTGGAGCTTCTCATGGTTTGAGGCCTGGCTTGCTCCACCCCCTGCTCTTGAGATTCTCCCGGATGTGGGCTGCATTTTGGCTGCCTTTTGGGCTGGAGCTTCTCGTGGTTTGAGGCCTGGCTTGCTCCACCCCCTGCTCTTGATTTTCTCATTGAGGTGGGCTGCATTTTGGCTGCCTTTTGGGCTGGAGCTTCTCGAGGTTTGAGGCCTGGCTTGCTCCACCCCCTGCTCTTGAGATTCTCCCGCATATGGGCTGCATTTTGGCTCCCTTTTGGGCTGGAGCTTCTCGAGGTTTGAGGCCTGGCTTGCTCCACCCCCTGCTCTTGAGATTCTCCCGGATATGGGCTGCATTTTGGCTGCCTTTTGGGCTGGAGCTTCTCATGGTTTGAGGCCTGGCTTGCTCCACCCCCTGCTCTTGATTTTCTCATTGAGGTTTGCTGCATTTTGGCTGCCTTTTGGGCTGGAGCTTCTCGAGGTTTGAGGCCTGGCTTGCTCCACCCCCTGCTCTTGAGATTCTCCCGGATATGGGCTGCATTTTGGCTCCCTTTTGGGCTGGAGCTTCTCGAGGTTTGAGGCCTGGCTTGCTCCACCCCCTGCTCTTGAAATTGTCCCGGATGTCGGCTGCATTTTGGCTGCCTTTTGGGCTGGAGCTTCTCGTGGTTTCAGGCCTGGCTTGCTCCACCCCCTGCTCTTGAGATTCTCCCGGAGGTGGGCTGCAATTTGGCTGCATTTTGGGCTGGAGCTTCTCGTGGTTTGAGGCCTGGCTTGCTCCACCCCCTGCTCTTGATATTCTCCCGGATGTGGCCTGCATTTTGGGTGCCTTTTGGGCTGGAGCTTCTCGTGGTTTGAGGCCTGGCTTGCTCCACCCCCTGCTCTTGAGATTCTCCCGGGTGTGGGCTGCATTTTGGCTGCCTTTTGGGCTGGAGCTTCTCGTGGTTTGAGGCCTGGCTTGCTCCAGCCCCTGCTCTTGAGATTCTCCTGGATGTGGGCTGCATTTTGGCTGCATTTTGGGCTGGAGCTTCTCATGGTTTGAGGCCTGGCTTGCTCCACCCCCTGCTCTTGATATTCTCCCGGATGTGGGCTGCAATTTGGCTGCCTTTTGTGCTGGAGCTTCTTGTGGTTTGAGGCCTGGCTTCCTCCACCCCCTGCTCTTGATATTCTCCTGGAGGTGGGCTGGAGTTTGGCTGCCTTTTGGGCTGGAGCTTCTCGTGGTTTGAGGCCTGGCTTGCTCCACCCCCTGCTCTTGAGATTCTCCCGGATGTGGGCTGGATTTTGGCTGCCTTTTGGGCTGCAGCTTCTCGTGGTTTGAGGCCTGGCTTGCTCCACCCACTGCTGTTGAGATTCTCCCGGATGTGCGCTGCATTTTGGCTGCATTTTTGGGCTGTAGCTTCTCGTGGTTTGAGGCCTGGCTTGCTCCACCCCCTGCTCTTGAGATTGTCCCGGATGTGGGCTGGATTTTGGCTGCCTTTTGGGCTGGAGCTTCTCGTGGTTTGAGGCCTGGCTTGCTCCACCCCCTGCTCTTGAGATTCTCCCGGATGTGGGCTGCATTTTGGCTGCCTTTTGGGCTGGAGCTTCTCGTGGTTTGAGGCCTGGCTTGCTCCACCCCCTGCTCTTGAGATTCTCCCGGATGTGGGCTGGATTTTGGCTGCCTTTTGGGCTGGAGCTTCTCATGGTTTGAAATCCTGGCTTGCTCCAAACTTTGCCATTGAGATTCTCCCGGATTTGGGCTGCATTTTGGCTGCATTTTGGGCTGGAGCTTCTCATGGTTTGAGGCCTGGCTTGCTCCACCCTCTTCTCTTGATATTCTCCTGTATGTGGGCTGCATTTTGGCTGCCTTTTGGGCTGGAGCTTCTCGTGGTTTGAGGCCTGGCTTGCTCCACCCTCTTCTCTTGATATTCTCCCGGATGTGGGCTGCATTTTGGCTGCTTTTAGTGCTGGAGCTTCTCGAGGTTTGAGGCCTGGCTTGCTCCACCCCCTGCTCTTGAGATTCTCCCGGATGTGGGCTGCATTTTGGCTGCCTTTTGGGCTGGAGCTTCTCGTGGTTTGAGGCCTGGCTTGCTCCACCCCCTGCTCTTGATTTTCTCATTGAGGTGGGCTGCATTTTGGCTGCCTTTTGGGCTGGAGCTTCTCGAGGTTTGAGGCCTGGCTTGCTCCACCCCCTGCTCTTGAGATTCTCCCGCATATGGGCTGCATTTTGGCTCCCTTTTGGGCTGGAGCTTCTCGAGGTTTGAGGCCTGGCTTGCTCCACCCCCTGCTCTTGAGATTCTCCCGGATATGGGCTGCATTTTGGCTGCCTTTTGGGCTGGAGCTTCTCATGGTTTGAGGCCTGGCTTGCTCCACCCCCTGCTCTTGAGATTCTCCCGGATATGGGCTGCATTTTGGCTGCCTTTTGGGCTGGAGCTTCTCGTGGTTTGAGGCCTGGCTTGCTCCACACCCTTCTCTTGAGATTCTCCTGGATGTGGGCTGCATTTTGGCTGCATTTTGGGCTGGAGCTTCTCATGGTTTGAGGCCTGGCTTGCTCCACCCCCTGCTCTTGATATTCTCCCGGATGTGGGCTGCAATTTGGCTGCCTTTTGTGCTGGAGCTTCTTGTGGTTTGAGGCCTGGCTTCCTCCACCCCCTGCTCTTGATATTCTCCTGGAGGTGGGCTGGAGTTTGGCTGCCTTTTGGGCTGGAGGTTCTCGTGGTTTGAGGCCTGGCTTGCTCCACCCCCTGCTCTTGAGATTCTCCCGGATGTGGGCTGGATTTTGGCTGCCTTTTGGGCTGCAGCTTCTCGTGGTTTGAGGCCTGGCTTGCTCCACCCCCTGCTGTTGAGATTCTCCCGGATGTGCGCTGCATTTTGGCTGCATTTTTGGGCTGTAGCTTCTCGTGGTTTGAGGCCTGGCTTGCTCCACCCCCTGCTCTTGAGATTGTCCCGGATGTGGGCTGCATTTTGGCTGCCTTTTGGGCTGGAGCTTCTCGTGGTTTGAGGCCTGGCTTGCTCCACCCCCTGCTCTTGAGATTCTCCCGGATGTGGGCTGCATTTTGGCTGCCTTTTGGGCTGGAGCTTCTCGTGGTTTGAGGCCTGGCTTGCTCCACCCCCTGCTCTTGAGATTCTCCCGGATGTGGGCTGGATTTTGGCTGCCTTTTGGGCTGGAGCTTCTCATGGTTTGAAATCCTGGCTTGCTCCAAACTCTGCCATTGAGATTCTCCCGGATTTGGGCTGCATTTTGGCTGCATTTTGGGCTGGAGCTTCTCATGGTTTGAGGCCTGGCTTGCTCCACCCTCTTCTCTTGATATTCTCCTGTATGTGGGCTGCATTTTGGCTGCCTTTTGGGCTGGAGCTTCTCGTGGTTTGAGGCCTGGCTTGCTCCACCCTCTTCTCTTGATATTCTCCCGGATGTGGGCTGCATTTTGGCTGCTTTTAGTGCTGGAGCTTCTCGAGGTTTGAGGCCTGGCTTGCTCCACCCCCTGCTCTTGAGATTCTCCCGGATGTGGGCTGCATTTTGGCTGCCTTTTGGGCTGGAGAATCCCGAGGTTTGAGGCCTGCCTTGCTCCACCCCCTGCTCTTGATATTCTCCCGGATGTGGGCTGCATTTTGGCTGCCTTTTTGGCTGGAGCTTCTCGTGGTTTGAGGCCTGGCTTGCTCCACCCCCTGCTCTTGAGATTCTTCCGGATGTGGGCTGCATTTTGGCTGCCTTTTGGGCTGGAGGTTCTCATGGTTTGAGGCCTGGCTTGCTCCACCCTCTGCTCTTGAGATTCTCCCGGATGTGGGCTGGATTTTGACTGCGTTTTGGGCAGGAGCTTCTCGTGGTTTGAGGCCTGGCTTCCTCCACCCCCTGCTCTTGAAATTGTCCCGGATGTGGGCTGCATTTTGGCTGCCTTTAGGGCTGGAGCTTCTCGTGGTTTGAGGCCTTGCTTGCTCCACCCCCTGCTCTTGAAATTGTCCCGGATGTGGGCTGCATTTTGGCTGCCTTTTGGGCTGGAGCTTCTCGTGGTTTGAGGCCTGGCTTGCTCCACCCCCTGCTTTTGATATTCTCCCGGATGTGGGCTGCATTTTGGCTGCCTTTTGGGCTGGAGCTTCTCGAGGTTTGAGGCCTGGCTTCCTCCACCCCCTGCTCTTGCGATTCTCCAGGATGTGGGCTGCATTTTGGCTGCCTTTTGGGCTGGAGCTTCTCGTGGTTTGAGGCCTGGCTTGCTCCACCCCCTGCTCTTGATATTCTCCTGGATGTGGGCTGCATTTTGGCTGCCTTTTGGGTTTGGAGCTTCTCGTGGTTTGAGGCCTGGCTTGCTCCATACACTGCTCTTGAGGTTCTCCCGGATGTGGGCTGGATTTTGGCTCCCTTTTGGGCTGGAGCTTCTCATGGTTTGAGGCCTTGCTTACTCCACCCCCTGGTCTTGAGATTCTCCCGGATGTTGGCTGCATTTTGGCTGCCTTTTGGGCTGGAGCTTCTCGTGGTTTGAGGCCTGGCTTGCTCCACCCCCTGCTCTTGAGATTCTCCCGGATGTGGGCTGCATTTTGGCTGCCTTTTGGGCTGGAGAATCTCGAGGTTTGAGGCCTGGCTTGCTCCACCCCCTGCTCTTGAGATTCTCCCGCATGTGGGCTGCATTTTGGCTGCCTTTTGGGCTGGAGCTTCTCGAGGTTTGAGGCCTGGCTTCCTCCACCCCCTGCTGTTGTGATTCTCCAGGATGTGGGCTGCATTTTGGCTGCCTTTTGGGCTGGAGCTTCTCGTGGTTTGAGGCCTGGCTTGCTCCACCCCCTGCTCTTGATTTTCTCATTGAGGTGGGCTGCATTTTGGCTGCCTTTTGGGCTGGAGCTTCTCGAGGTTTGAGGCCTGGCTTGCTCCACCCCCTGCTCTTGAGATTCTCCCGCATATGGGCTGCATTTTGGCTCCCTTTTGGGCTGGAGCTTCTCGAGGTTTGAGGCCTGGCTTGCTCCACCCCCTGCTCTTGAGATTCTCCCGGATATGGGCTGCATTTTGGCTGCCTTTTGGGCTGGAGCTTCTCATGGTTTGAGGCCTGGCTTGCTCCACCCCCTGCTCTTGAGATTCTCCCGGATATGGGCTGCATTTTGGCTGCCTTTTGGGCTGGAGCTTCTCGTGGTTTGAGGCCTGGCTTGCTCCACACCCTTCTCTTGAGATTCTCCTGGATGTGGGCTGCATTTTGGCTGCCTTTTGTGCTGGAGCTTCTTGTGGTTTGAGGCCTGGCTTCCTCCACCCCCTGCTCTTGATATTCTCCTGGAGGTGGGCTGGAGTTTGGCTGCCTTTTGGGCTGGAGGTTCTCGTGGTTTGAGGCCTGGCTTGCTCCACCCCCTGCTCTTGAGATTCTCCCGGATGTGGGCTGGATTTTGGCTGCCTTTTGGGCTGCAGCTTCTCGTGGTTTGAGGCCTGGCTTGCTCCACCCCCTGCTGTTGAGATTCTCCCGGATGTGCGCTGCATTTTGGCTGCATTTTTGGGCTGTAGCTTCTCGTGGTTTGAGGCCTGGCTTGCTCCACCCCCTGCTCTTGAGATTGTCCCGGATGTGGGCTGCATTTTGGCTGCCTTTTGGGCTGGAGCTTCTCGTGGTTTGAGGCCTGGCTTGCTCCACCCCCTGCTCTTGAGATTCTCCCGGATGTGGGCTGCATTTTGGCTGCCTTTTGGGCTGGAGCTTCTCGTGGTTTGAGGCCTGGCTTGCTCCACCCCCTGCTCTTGAGATTCTCCCGGATGTGGGCTGGATTTTGGCTGCCTTTTGGGCTGGAGCTTCTCATGGTTTGAAATCCTGGCTTGCTCCAAACTCTGCCATTGAGATTCTCCCGGATTTGGGCTGCATTTTGGCTGCATTTTGGGCTGGAGCTTCTCATGGTTTGAGGCCTGGCTTGCTCCACCCTCTTCTCTTGATATTCTCCTGTATGTGGGCTGCATTTTGGCTGCCTTTTGGGCTGGAGCTTCTCGTGGTTTGAGGCCTGGCTTGCTCCACCCTCTTCTCTTGATATTCTCCCGGATGTGGGCTGCATTTTGGCTGCTTTTAGTGCTGGAGCTTCTCGAGGTTTGAGGCCTGGCTTGCTCCACCCCCTGCTCTTGAGATTCTCCCGGATGTGGGCTGCATTTTGGCTGCCTTTTGGGCTGGAGAATCCCGAGGTTTGAGGCCTGCCTTGCTCCACCCCCTGCTCTTGATATTCTCCCGGATGTGGGCTGCATTTTGGCTGCCTTTTTGGCTGGAGCTTCTCGTGGTTTGAGGCCTGGCTTGCTCCACCCCCTGCTCTTGAGATTCTTCCGGATGTGGGCTGCATTTTGGCTGCCTTTTGGGCTGGAGGTTCTCATGGTTTGAGGCCTGGCTTGCTCCACCCTCTGCTCTTGAGATTCTCCCGGATGTGGGCTGGATTTTGACTGCGTTTTGGGCAGGAGCTTCTCGTGGTTTGAGGCCTGGCTTCCTCCACCCCCTGCTCTTGAAATTGTCCCGGATGTGGGCTGCATTTTGGCTGCCTTTAGGGCTGGAGCTTCTCGTGGTTTGAGGCCTTGCTTGCTCCACCCCCTGCTCTTGAAATTGTCCCGGATGTGGGCTGCATTTTGGCTGCCTTTTGGGCTGGAGCTTCTCGTGGTTTGAGGCCTGGCTTGCTCCACCCCCTGCTTTTGATATTCTCCCGGATGTGGGCTGCATTTTGGCTGCCTTTTGGGCTGGAGCTTCTCGAGGTTTGAGGCCTGGCTTCCTCCACCCCCTGCTCTTGCGATTCTCCAGGATGTGGGCTGCATTTTGGCTGCCTTTTGGGCTGGAGCTTCTCGTGGTTTGAGGCCTGGCTTGCTCCACCCCCTGCTCTTGATATTCTCCTGGATGTGGGCTGCATTTTGGCTGCCTTTTGGGTTTGGAGCTTCTCGTGGTTTGAGGCCTGGCTTGCTCCATACACTGCTCTTGAGGTTCTCCCGGATGTGGGCTGGATTTTGGCTCCCTTTTGGGCTGGAGCTTCTCATGGTTTGAGGCCTTGCTTACTCCACCCCCTGGTCTTGAGATTCTCCCGGATGTTGGCTGCATTTTGGCTGCCTTTTGGGCTGGAGCTTCTCGTGGTTTGAGGCCTGGCTTGCTCCACCCCCTGCTCTTGAGATTCTCCCGGATGTGGGCTGCATTTTGGCTGCCTTTTGGGCTGGAGAATCTCGAGGTTTGAGGCCTGGCTTGCTCCACCCCCTGCTCTTGAGATTCTCCCGCATGTGGGCTGCATTTTGGCTGCCTTTTGGGCTGGAGCTTCTCGAGGTTTGAGGCCTGGCTTCCTCCACCCCCTGCTGTTGTGATTCTCCAGGATGTGGGCTGCATTTTGGCTGCCTTTAGGGCTGGAGCTTCTCATGGTTTGAGGCCTGGCTTGCTCCACCCCATGCTCTTGAGATTCTCCTGGAGGTGGGCTGCATTTTGTCTCCCATTTGGGTTTGGAGTTTCTCGTGGTTTGAGGCCTGGCTTGCTCCACCCCCTGCTCTTGAGATTCTCCCGGATGTGGGCTGCATTTTGGCTGCCTTTTGGGCTGGAGCTTCTTGTGGTTTGAGTCCTGGCTTGCTCCACCCTCTGCTCTTGAGATTCTCCCGGATGTGGGCTGCATTTTGGCTGCCTTTTGGGCTGGAGCTTCTCCTGGTTTGAGGCCTGCCTTGCTCCACCCCCTGCTCTTGATATTCTCCCGGATATGGGCTGGATTTTGGCTGCATTTTGGGCTGGAGATTCTCGTGGTTTGAGGCCTGGCTTGCTCCACCCCCTGCTCTTGAGATTCTCCTGGATGTGGTCTGGATTTTGGCTGCCTTTTGGGCTGGAGCTTCTCGTGGTTTGAGGCCTGGCTTGCTCCACCCCCTGCTCTTGAGAATCTCCCGCATGTGGGCTGCATTTTGGCTGCCTTTTGGGCTGGAGCTTCTCGTGGTTTGAGGCCTGGCTTGCTCCACCCCCTGCTCTTGAGATTCTCCCGGATGTGGGCTGCATTTTGGCTGCCTTTTGGGCTGGAGCTTCTCGTGGTTTGAGGCCTGGCTTGCTCCACCCCCTGCTCTTGAGATTCTCAGGGAGGTGGGCTGCATTGTAGCTGCCTTTAGGGCAGGAGCTTCTCGTGGTTTGAGGCCTGGCTTACTCCACCCCCTGCTCTTGATTTTCTCATTGAGGTGGGCTGCATTTTGGCTGCCTTTTGGGCTGGAGCTTCTCGAGGTTTGAGGCCTGGCTTGCTCCACCCCCTGCTCTTGAGATTCTCCCGGATATGGGCTGCATTTTGGCTCCCTTTTGGGCTGGAGCTTCTCGAGGTTTGAGGCCTGGCTTGCTCCACCCCCTGCTCTTGAGATTCTCCCGGATGTGGGCTGCATTTTGGCTGCCTTTAGGGCAGGAGCTTCTCGTGGTTTGAGGCCTGGCTTGCTCCACCCCCTGCTCTTGATTTTCTCATTGAGGTTTGCTGCATTTTGGCTGCCTTTTGGGCTGGAGCTTCTCGAGGTTTGAGGCCTGGCTTGCTCCACCCCCTGCTCTTGAGATTCTCCCGGATATGGGCTGCATTTTGGCTCCCTTTTGGGCTGGAGCTTCTCGAGGTTTGAGGCCTGGCTTGCTCCACCCCCTGCTCTTGATATTCTCCCGGAGGTGGGCTGGAGTTTGGCTGCATTTTGGGCTGGAGCTTCTCGTGGTTTGAGGCCTGGCTTGCTCCACCCCATGCTCTTGAGATTCTCCCGGATATGGGCTGGAGTTTGGCTGCCTTTTGGGCTGGAGCTTCTCGTGGTTTGAGGCCTGGCTTGCTCCACCCCCTGCTCTTGAGATTCTAACGGATGTGGGCTGCATTTTGGCTGCCTTTTGGGCTGGAGCTTCTCGCAGTTTGAGGCCTGGCTTGCTCCACCCCCTGCTCTTGAGATTCTCCCTGAGGTGGGCTTGAGTTTGGCTGCCTTTTGGACCGGAGCTTCTCGTGGTTTGAGGTCTGGCTTGCTCCACCCCCTGCTCTTGAGATTCTCCCTGATGTGGGCTGGATTTTGGCTGCCTTTTGGGCAGGAGCTTCTCATGGTTTGAGGCCTGGCTTGCTCCACCCCCTGCTCTTGAGATTCTCCCTGATGTGGTCTGCATTTTGGCAGCTTTTTGGGCTGGAGCTTCTCGTGGTTTGAGGCCTGGCTTGCTCCAACCCCTGCTCTTGAGATTCTCCCGGATGTGGGCTGCATTTTGGCTGCCTTTTGGGCTGGAGCTTCTCGTGGTTTGAGGCCTGGCTTGCTCCACCCCCTGCTCTTGAGATTCTCCCGGAGGTGGGCTGCATTTTGGCTGCCTTTTGGGCTGGAGCTTCTCATGGTTTGAGGCCTGGCTTGCTCCACCCCCTGCTCTTGAGATTCTCCCGGATGTGGGCTGCATTTTGGCTGCCTTTTGGGCTGGAGCTTCTCGTGGTTTGAGGCCTGGCTTGCTCCACCCCCTGCTCTTGAGATTCTCCCGGAGGTGGGCTGCATTTTGGCTGCCTTTTGGGCTGGAGCTTCTCGAGGTTTGAGGCCTGGCTTGCTCCACCCCCTGCTCTTGAGTTTCTCCTGGATGTGGGCTGGATTTTGGCTGCCTTTTGGGCTGGAGCTTCTTGTGGTTTGAGGCCTGGCTTCCTCCACTCCCTGCTCTTGATATTCTCCTGGAGGTGGGCTGGAGTTTGGCTGCATTTTGGGCTGGAGGTTCTCGTGGTTTGAGGCCTGGCTTGCTCCACCCCCTGCTCTTGAGATTCTCCCGGATGTGGGCTGGATTTTGGCTGCCTTTTGGGCTGGAGAATCTCGAGGTGTGAGGCCTGGCTTGCTCCACCCCCTGCTCTTGAGATTCTCCCGGAGGTGGGCTGCAGTTTGGCTGCCTTTTGGGCTGGAGCTTCTCGTGGTTTGAGGCCTGGCTTGCTCCACTCCCTGCTCTTGAGATTCTCCCGGAGGTGGGCTGGAGTTTGGCTGCCTTTTGGGCTGGAGGTTCTCGTGGTTTGAGGCCCGGCTTGCTCCACCCCCTGCTCTTGAGATTCTTGCTGATGTGTGCTGGATTTTGGCTGCCTTTTGGGCTGGAGCTTCTCATGGTTTGAGGCCTGGCTTGCTCCACCCCCTGCTCTTGAGATTCTCCCGGAGATGGGCTGGATTTTGGCTGCATTTTGGGCTGGAGCTTCTCATGGTTTGAGGCCTGGCTTGCTCCACCCCCTGCTCTTGAGTTTCTCCCGTAGGTGGGCTGGAGTTTGGCTGCTTTTTGGGCTGGAGCTTCTCGTGGTTTGAGGCCTGGCTTGCTCCACCCCCTGCTCTTGAGTTTCTCACGGAGGTGGGCTGCATTTTGGATGCCATTTGGGCTGGAGCTTCTCGTGGTTTGGGGCCTGGCTTGCTCCACACCCTGCTCTTGATATTCTCCTGGAGGTGGGCTGCATTTTGGCTGCCTTTTGGGCTGAAGCTTCTCGTGGTTTGAGGCCTGGCTTGCTCCACCCCCTGCTCTTGAGATTCTCCCGGAGGTGGGCTGGATTTTGGCTGCATTTTGGGCTGGAGCTTCTCATGGTTTGAGGCCTGGCTTGCTCCACCCCCTGCTCTTGAGATTCTCCCGGATGTGGGCTGAATTTTCGCTGCCTTTTGGGCTGGAGCTTCTCGTGGTTTGAGACCTGGCTTGCTCCACCCCCTGCTCTTGAGATTCTCCTGGATGTGGGCTGCATTTTGGCTGCCTTTTGGGCTGGAGCTTCTCGTAGTTTGAGGCCTGGCTTGCTCCAACCCCTGCTCTTGATATTCTCCGGGAGGTGGGCTGGATTTTGGCTGCATTTTGGGCTGGAGCTTCTCATGGTTTGAGGCCTGGCTTGCTCCACCCTCTGCTCTTGATATTCTCCCGGAGGTGGGCTGCATTTTGGCTGCCTTTTGGGCTGGAGCTTCTCATGGTTTGAGGCCTGGCTTGCTCCACCCCCTGCTCTTGAGATTCTCCCGGATGTGGGCTGCATTTTGGCTGCCTTTTGGGCTGGAGCTTCTCGTGGTTTGAGGCCTGGCTTGCTCCACCCCCTGCTCTTGAGATTCTCCCGGATGTGGGCTGGATTTTGGCTGCCTTTTGGGCTGGAGCTTCTCATGGTTTGAGGCCTGGCTTGCTCCAAACTCTGCCATTGAGATTCTCCCGGATTTGGGCTGCATTTTGGCTGCATTTTGGGCTGGAGCTTCTCATGGTTTGAGGCCTGTCTTGCTCCGCCCCCTGCTCTTGATATTCTCCTGTATGTGGGCTGCATTTTGGCTGCCTTTTGGGCTGGAGCTTCTCGTGGTTTGAGGCCTGGCTTGCTCCACCCTCTTCTCTTGATATTCTCCCGGATGTGGGCTGCATTTTGGCTGCATTTAGTGCTGGAGCTTCTCAAGGTTTGAGGCCTGGCTTGCTCCACCCCCTGCTCTTGAGATTCTCCCGTATGTGGGCTGCATTTTGGCTGCCTTTTGGGCTGGAGAATCCCGAGGTTTGAGGCCTGCCTTGCTCCACCCCCTGCTCTTGATATTCTCCCGGATGTGGGCTGCATTTTGGCTGCCTTTTTGGCTGGAGCTTCTCGTGGTTTGAGGCCTGGCTTGCTCCACCCCCTGCTCTTGAGATTCTTCCGGATGTGGGCTGCATTTTGGCTGCCTTTTGGGCTGGAGGTTCTCATGGTTTGAGGCCTGGCTTGCTCCACCCTCTGCTCTTGAGATTCTCCCGGATGTGGGCTGGATTTTGACTGCCTTTTGGGCTGGAGCTTCTCGTGGTTTGAGGCCTGGCTTCCTCCACCCCCTGCTCTTGAGATTCTCCCGGATGTGGGCTGCATTTTGGCTGCCTTTAGGGCTGGAGCTTCTCGTGGTTTGAGGCCTTGCTTGCTCCACCCTCTGCTCTTGAAATTGTCCTGGATGTGGGCTGCATTTTGGCTGCCTTTTGGGCTGGAGCTTCTCGTGGTTTGAGGCCTGGCTTGCTCCACCCCCTGCTTTTGATATTCTCCCGGATGTGGGCTGCATTTTGGCTGCCTTTTGGGCTGGAGCTTCTCGAGGTTTGAGGCCTGGCTTCCTCCACCCCCTGCTCTTGCGATTCTCCAGGATGTGGGCTGCATTTTGGCTGCCTTTTGGGCTGGAGCTTCTCGTGGTTTGAGGCCTGGCTTGCTCCACCCCCTGCTCTTGATATTCTCCTGGATGTGGGCTGCATTTTGGCTGCCTTTTGGGTTTGGAGCTTCTCGTGGTTTGAGGCCTGGCTTGCTCCACCCCCTGCTCTTGAGGTTCTCCCGGATGTGGGCTGGATTTTGGCTCCCTTTTGGGCTGGAGCTTCTCATGGTTTGAGGCCTTGCTTACTCCACCCCCTGGTCTTGAGATTCTCCCGGATGTGGGCTGCATTTTGGCTGCTTTTTGGGCTGGAGCTTCTCATGGTTTGAGGCCTGGCTTGCTCCACCCCCTGCTCTTGAGATTCTCCCGGATGTGGGCTGCATTTTGGCTGCCTTTTGGGCTGGAGAATCTCGAGGTTTGAGGCCTGCCTTGCTCCACCCCCTGCTCTTGAGATTCTCCCGGATGTGGGCTGCATTTTGGCTGCCTTTTGGGCTGGAGAATCTCGAGGTTTGAGGCCTGCCTTGCTCCACCCCCTGCTCTTGAGATTCTCCCGGATGTGGGCTGCATTTTGGCTGCCTTTAGGGCTGGAGCTTCTCATGGTTTGAGGCCTGGCTTGCTCCACCCCATGCTCTTGAGATTCTCCTGGAGGTGGGCTGCATTTTGTCTCCCATTTGGGTTTGGAGTTTCTCGTGGTTTGAGGCCTGGCTTGCTCCACCCCCTGCTCTTGAGATTCTCCCGGATGTGGGCTGCATTTTGGCTGCATTTTGGGCTGGAGCTTCTTGTGGTTTGAGTCCTGGCTTGCTCCACCCTCTGCTCTTGAGATTCTCCCGGATGTGGGCTGCATTTTGGCTGCCTTTTGGGCTGGAGCTTCTCCTGGTTTGAGGCCTGCCTTGCTCCACCCCCTGCTCTTGATATTCTCCCGGATATGGGCTGGATTTTTTCTGAATTTTGGGCTGGAGCTTCTCGTGGTTTGAGGCCTGGCTTGCTCCACCCCCTGCTCTTGAGATTCTCCTGGATGTGGTCTGGATTTTGGCTGCCTTTTGGGCTGGAGCTTCTCGTGGTTTGAGGCCTGGCTTGCTCCACCCCCTGCTCTTGAGATTCTCCCGGATGTGGGCTGCATTTTGGCTGCCTTTTGGGCTGGAGCTTCTCGAGGTTTGAGGCCTGGCTTGCTCCACCCCCTGCTCTTGAGATTCTCCCGGATGTGGGCTGGATTTTGGCTGCCTTTTGGGCTGGAGCTTCTCGTGGTTTGAGGCCTGGCTTGCTCCACCCCCTGCTCTTGAGATTCTCCCGCATATGGGCTGCATTGTAGCTGCCTTTAGGGCAGGAGCTTCTCGTGGTTTGAGGCCTGGCTTGCTCCACCCCCTGCTCTTGATTTTCTCATTGAGGTGGGCTGCATTTTGGCTGCCTTTTGGGCTGGAGCTTCTCGAGGTTTGAGGCCTGGCTTGCTCCACCCCCTGCTCTTGAGATTCTCCCGGATATGGGCTGCATTTTGGCTCCCTTTTGGGCTGGAGCTTCTCGAGGTTTGAGGCCTGGCTTGCTCCACCCCCTGCTCTTGAGATTCTCCCGGATGTGGGCTGCATTTTGGCTGCCTTTTGGGCTGGAGCTTCTCATGGTTTGAGGCCTGGCTTGCTCCACCCCCTGCTCTTGATTTTCTCATTGAGGTTTGCTGCATTTTGGCTGCCTCTTGGGCTGGAGCTTCTCGAGGTTTGAGGCCTGGCTTGCTCCACCCCCTGCTCTTGAGATTCTCCCGGATATGGGCTGCATTTTGGCTCCCTTTTGGGCTGGAGCTTCTCGAGGTTTGAGGCCTGGCTTGCTCCACCCCCTGCTCTTGAAATTGTCCCGGATGTCGGCTGCATTTTGGCTGCCTTTTGGGCTGGAGCTTCTCGTGGTTTCAGGCCTGGCTTGCTCCACCCCCTGCTCTTGAGATTCTCCCGGATGTGGGCTGGATTTTGGCTGCATTTTGGGCTGCAGCTTCTCGTGGTTTGAGGCCTGGCTTGCTCCACCCCCTGCTCTTGAGATTCTCCCGGATATGGGCTGGAGTTTGGCTGCCTTTTGGGCTGGAGCTTCTCGTGGTTTGAGGCCTGGCTTGCTCCACCCCCTGCTCTTGAGATTCTAACGGATGTGGGCTGCATTTTGGCTGCCTTTTGGGCTGGAGCTTCTCGCAGTTTGAGGCCTGGCTTGCTCCACCCCCTGCTCTTGATATTCTCCCTGAGGTGGGCTTGAGTTTGGCTGCCTTTTGGGCTGAAGCTTCTCGTGGTTTGAGGCCTGGCTTGCTCCCCTCCCTGCCCTTGATATTCTCCCTGAGGTGGGCTTGAGTTTGGCTGCCTTTTGGACCGGAGCTTCTCGTGGTTTGAGGCCTGGCTTACTCCACCCCCTGCTCTTGAGATTCTCCCTGATGTGGGCTGGATTTTGGCTGCCTTTTGGGCTGGAGCTTCTCATGGTTTGAGGCCTGGCTTGCTCCACCCCCTGCTCTTGAGATTCTCCCTGATGTGGTCTGCATTTTGGCAGCATTTTGGGCTGGAGCTTCTCGTGGTTTGAGGCCTGGCTTGCTCCACCCCCTGCTCTTGAGATTCTCCCGGAGGTGGGCTGGCTTTTGGCTGCCTTTTTCTGCTGGAGCTTCTCGTGGTTTGAGGCCTGGCTTGCTCCACCCCCTGCTCTTGAGATTCTCCCGGATGTGGGCTTCATTTTGGCTGCATTTTGGGCTGGAGCTTCTCGTGGTTTGAGGCCTGGCTTGCTCCACCCCCTGCTCTTGAGATTCTCCCGGAGGTGGGATGCATTTTGGCTGCCTTTTGGGCTGGAGCTTCTCATGGTTTGAGGCCTGGCTTGCTCCACCCCCTGCTCTTGAGATTCTCCCGGATGTGGGCTGCATTTTGGCTGCCTTTTGGGCTGGAGCTTCTCGTGGTTTGAGGCCTGGCTTGCTCCACCCCCTGCTCTTGAGATTCTCCCGGAGGTGGGCTGCATTTTGGCTGCCTTTTGGGCTGGAGCTTCTCGAGGTTTGAGGCCTGGCTTGCTCCACCCCCTGCTCTTGAGTTTCTCCTGGATGTGGGCTGGATTTTGGCTGCCTTTTGGGCTGGAGCTTCTTGTGGTTTGAGGCCTGGCTTCCTCCACTCCCTGCTCTTGATATTCTCCTGGAGGTGGGCTGGATTTTGGCTGCCTTTTGGGCTGGAGGTTCTCGTGGTTTGAGGCCTGGCTTGCTCCACCCCCTGCTCTTGAGATTCTCCCGGATGTGGGCTGGATTTTGGCTGCCTTTTGGGCTGGAGAATCTCGAGGTTTGAGGCCTGGCTTGCTCCACTCCCTGCTCTTGAGATTCTCCCGGAGGTGGGCTGGAGTTTGGCTGCCTTTTGGGCTGGAGGTTCTCGTGGTTTGAGGCCTGGCTTGCTCCACCCCCTGCTCTTGAGATTCTTGCTGATGTGTGCTGGATTTTGGCTGCCTTTTGGGCTGGAGCTTCTCATGGTTTGAGGCCTGGCTTGCTCCACCCCCTTCTCTTGAGATTCTCCCGGAGATGGGCTGGATTTTGGCTGCATTTTGGGCTGGAGCTTCTCATGGTTTGAGGCCTGGCTTGCTCCACCCCCTGCTCTTGAGAATCTCCCGGATGTGGGCTGCATTTTGGATGCAATTTGGGCTGGAGCTTCTCGTGGTTTGGGGCCTGGCTTGCTCCACCCCCTGCTCTTGATATTCTCCTGGAGGTGGGCTGGAGTTTGGCTGACTTTTGGGCTGGAGCTTCTCGTGGTTTGAGGCCTGGCTTGCTCCAACCCCTGCTCTTGAGTTTCTCCCCGAGGTGGGCTGCATTTTGGATGCCATTTGGGCTGGAGCTTCTCGTGGTTTGGGGCCTGGCTTGCTCCACCCCCTGCTCTTGATATTCTCCTGGAGGTGGGCTGCATTTTGGCTGCCTTTTGGGCTGAAGCTTCTCGTGGTTTGAGGCCTGGCTTGCTCCACCCCCTGCTCTTGAGATTCTCCCGGAGGTGGGTTGGATTTTGGCTGCATTTTGGGCTGGAGCTTCTCATGGTTTGAGGCCTGGCTTGCTCCACCCCCTGCTCTTGAGATTCTCCCGGATGTGGGCTGGATTTTGGCTGCATTTTGGGCTGGAGCTTCTCATGGTTTGAGGCCTGGCTTGCTCCACCCCCTGCTCTTGAGATTCTCCCTGATGTGGGCTGGATTTTGACTGCCTTTTGGGCCGGAGCTTCTCGTGGTTTGAGGCCTGGCTTGCTCCACCCCCTGCTCTTGAGATTCTCCCGGATGTGGGCTGGATTTTGGCTGCCTTTTGGGCTGGAGCTTCTCGTAGTTTGAGGCCTGGCTTGCTCCACCCCCTGCTCTTGAGATTCTCCTGGAGGTGGGCTGGATTTTGGCTGCATTTTGGGCTGGAGCTTCTCGTGGTTTGAGGCCTGGCTTGCTCCACCCCCTGCTCTTGAGATTCTCCCGGAGGTGGGCTGGATTTTGGCTGCATTTTGGGCTGGAGCTTCTCATGGTTTGAGGCCTGCCTTGCTCGACCCCCTGCTCTTGATATTCTCCGGGAGGTGGGCTGGATTTTGGCTGCATTTTGGGCTGGAGCTTCCCGTGGTTTGAGGCCTGGCTTGCTCCACCCTCTGCTCTTGATATTCTCCCGGAGGTGGGCTGCATTTTGGCTGCCTTTTGGGCTGGAGCTTCTCGTGCTTTGAGGCCTGGCTTGCTCCAACCCCTGCTCTTGATATTCTCCCGGATGTGGGCTGCATTTTGGCTGCTTTTTGGGCTGGAGCTTCTCGTGGTTTGAGGCCTGGCTTGCTCCACCCCCTGCTCTTGAGAATCTCCCGGATGTGGGCTGGATTTTGGCTGCCTTTTGGGCTGGAGCTTCTCATGGTTTGAGGCCTGGCTTGCTCCACCCCCTGTTCTTGAGATTCTCCCGGAGGTGGGCTCGATTTTGGCTGCCTTTTGGGCTGGAGCTTCTCATGGTTTGAGGCCTGGCTTGCTCCACCCCCTGCTCTTGAGATTCTCCCGGATGTGGGCTGGATTTTGGCTGCCTGTTGGGCTGGAGCTTCTTGTGGTTTGAGGCCTGGCTTGCTCCACCCCCTGCTCTTGAGATTCTCCCGGATGTGGGCTGCATTTTGGCTGCCTGTTGGGCTGGAGCTTCTTGTGGTTTGAGGCCTGGCTTGCTCCACCCCCTGCTCTTGAGATTCTCCCGGAGGTGGGCTGCATTTTGGCTGCCTTTTGGGCTGGAGCTTCTCGTGGTTTGAGGCCTGGCTTGCTCCACCCCCTGCTCTTGAGATTCTCCTGGATTTGGGCTGGATTTTGGCTCCCTTTTGGGCTGGAGCTTCTCGAGGTTTGAGGCCTGGCTTGCTCCACCCCCTGCTCTTGAGATTCTCCCGGATGAGGGCTGCATTTTGGCTGCATTTTGGCTGGAGCTTCTCGTGGTTTGAGGCCTGGCTTGCTCCACCCCCTGCTCTTGAGATTCTCCCGGATGTGGGCTGCATTTTGGCTGCCTTTTGGGCTGGAGCTTCTTGTGGTTTGAGGCCTGGCTAGCTCCACCCCCTGCTCTTGAGATTCTCCCGGATGTGGGCTGCATTTTGGCTGCCTGTTGGGCTGGAGCTTCTTGTGGTTTGAGGCCTGGCTTGCTCCACCCACTGCTCTTGAGATTCTCCCGGATGTGGGCTGCATTTTGGCTGTCTTTTGGGCTGGAGCTTCTCGTGGTTTGAGGCCTGGCTTGCTCCACCCCCTGCTCTTGAGATTCTCCCGGATGTGGGCTGCATTTTGGCTGCATTTTGGGCTGGAGCTTCTCGTGGTTTGAGGCCTGGATTGCTCCACCCAATGCTCTTGATATTCTCCCGGATGTGGGCTGCATTTTGGCTGCCTTTTGTGCTGGAGCTTCTCGTGGTTTGAGGCCTGGCTTGCTCCACCCCCTGCTCTTGAGATTCTCCCGGATGTGGGCTGCATTTTGGCTGCGTTTTGGGCTGGAGCTTCTCGAGGTTTGAGGCCTGGCTTGCTCCACGCCCTGCTCTTGATATTCTCCTGGATGTGGGCTGCGTTTTGGCTACATTTTGGGCTGCAGCTTCTCATGGATTGAGGCCTGGCTTGCTCCACCCCCTGCTCTTGAGATTCTCCCGGATGTGGGCTGGATTTTGGCTGCATTTTGGGCTGGAGCTTCCCGTGGTTTGAGGCCTGGCTTGCTCCACCCAATGCTCTTGATATTCTCCTCGATGTGGGCTGCATTTTGGCTGCCTTTTGTGCTGGAGCTTCTCGTGGTTTGAGGCCTGGCTTGCTGCAGCCCCTGCTCTTGAGATTCTCCCGGATGTGGGCTGCATTTTGGCTGATTCTTGGGCTGGAGATTCCCGTGGTTTGAGGCCTGGCTTGCTCCACCCCCTGCTCTTGTGATTCTCCCGGATGTGGGCTGTATTTTGGCTGCATTTTGGGCTGGAGCTTCTCGTGGTTTGAAGCCTGGCTTGCTTCACCCCCTGCTCTTGAGATTCTCCTGGATGTGGGCTGCATTTTGGCTGCCTTTTGGGCTGGAGCTTCTCATGGTTTGAGGCCTGGCTTGCTCCACCCCCTGCTCTTGAGATTCTCCCAGATGTGGGCTGGATTTTGGCTCCCTTTTGGGCTGGAGCTTCTCGAGGTTTGAGGCCTGGCTTGCTCCACCCCCTGCTCTTCATATTCTCCTGGATGTGGGCTGCGTTTTGGCTACATTTTGGGCTGGAGCTTCTCATGGATTGAGGCCTGGCTTGCTCCACCCCCTGCTCTTGAGATTCTCCCGGATGTGGGCTGGATTTTGGCTGCATTTTGGGCTGGAGCTTCTCGTGGTTTGAGGCCTGGCTTGCTCCACCCCCTGCTCTTGAGATTCTCCCGGATGTGGGCTGCATTTTGGCTGATACTTGGGCTGGAGCTTCTCGTGGTTTGAGGCCTGGATTGCTCCACCCCCTGCTCTTGAGATTCTCCCGGATGTGGGCTGCATTTTGGCTGCCTGTTGGGATGGAGTTTCTTGTGGTTTGAGGCCTGGCTTGCTCCACCCCCTGCTCTTGAGATTCTCCCGGATGTGGGCTGCATTTTGGCTGTCTTTTGGGCTGGAGCTTCTCGTGGTTTGAGGCCTGGCTTGCTCCACCCAATGCTCTTGATATTCTCCCGGATGTGGGCTGCATTTTGGCTGATTCTTGGGCTGGAGCTTCCCGTGGTTTGAGGCCTGGCTTGCTCCACCCACTGCTCTTGAGATTCTCCCGCATGTGGGCTGCATTTTGGCTGCCTTTTGGGCTGGAGCTTCTTGTGGTTTGAAGCCTGGCTTGCTCCACCCCCTGCTCTTGAGATTCTCCCAGATGTGGGCTCCATTTTGGCTGATACTTGGGCTGGAGCTTCTCGTGGTTTGAGGCCTGGCTTGCTCCACCCCCTGCTCTTGAGATTCTCCCGGATGTTGCCTGGATTTTGGCTGCATTTTGGGCTGGAGCTTCTCATGGTTTGAGGCCTGCCTTGCTCGACCCCCTTCTCTTGATATTCTCCGGGAGGTGGGCTGGATTTTGGCTGCATTTTGGGCTGGAGCTTCTCATGGTTTGAGGCCTGGCTTGCTCCACCCTCTGCTCTTGATATTCTCCCGGAGGTGGGCTGCATTTTGGCTGCCTTTTGGGCTGGAGCTTCTCGTGGTTTGAGGCCTGGCTTGCTCCACCCCCTGCTCTTGAGAATCTCCCGGATGTGGGCTGGATTTTGGCTGCCTTTTGGGCTGGAGCTTCTCATGGTTTGAGGCCTGGCTTGCTCCACCCCCTGTTCTTGAGATTCTCCCGGAGGTGGGCTCGATTTTGGCTGCCTTTTGGGCTGGAGCTTCTCATGGTTTGAGGCCTGGCTTGCTCCACCCCCTGCTCTTGTGATTCTCCCGGATGTGGGCTGTATTTTGGCTGCATTTTGGGCTGGAGCTTCTCGTGGTTTGAAGCCTGGCTTGCTTCACCCCCTGCTCTTGAGATTCTCCTGGATGTGGGCTGCGTTTTGGCTACATTTTGGGCTGGAGCTTCTCATGGATTGAGGCCTGGCTTGCTCCACCCCCTGCTCTTGAGATTCTCCCGGATGTGGGCTGGATTTTGGCTGCCTTTTGGGCTGGAGCTTCTCGTGGTTTGAGGCCTGGCTTGCTCCACCCCCTGCTCTTGAGATTCTCCCGGATGTGGGCTGCATTTTGGCTGATACTTGGGCTGGAGCTTCTCGTGGTTTGAGGCCTGGATTGCTCCACCCCCTGCTCTTGAGATTCTCCCGGATGTGGGCTGCATTTTGGCTGCCTGTTGGGATGGAGTTTCTTGTGGTTTGAGGCCTGGCTTGCTCCACCCCCTGCTCTTGAGATTCTCCCGGATGTGGGCTGCATTTTGGCTGTCTTTTGGGCTGGAGCTTCTCGTGGTTTGAGGCCTGGCTTGCTCCACCCAATGCTCTTGATATTCTCCCAGATGTGGGCTGCATTTTGGCTGCCTTTTGTGCTGGAGCTTCTCGTGGTTTGAGGCCTGGCTTGCTCCACCCCCTTCTCTTGAGATTCTCCCGGATGTGGGCTGGATTTTGGCTGATTCTTGGGCTGGAGCTTCCCGTGGTTTGAGGCCTGGCTTGCTCCACCCCCTGCTCTTGAGATTCTCCCGCATGTGGGCTGCATTTTGGCTGCCTTTTGGGCTGGAGCTTCTTGTGGTTTGAAGCCTGGCTTGCTCCACCCCCTGCTCTTGAGATTCTCCCAGATGTGGGCTCCATTTTGGCTGATACTTGGGCTGGAGCTTCTCGTGGTTTGAGGCCTGGCTTGCTCCACCCCCTGCTCTTGAGATTCTCCCGGATGTGGGCTGGATTTTGGCTGCATTTTGGGCTGGAGCTTCTCATGGTTTGAGGCCTGGCTTGCTCCACCCTCTGCTCTTGATATTCTCCCGGAGGTGGGCTGCATTTTGGCTGCCTTTTGGGCTGGAGCTTCTCGTGGTTTGAGGCCTGGCTTGCTCCACCCCCTGCTCTTGAGAATCTCCCGGATGTGGGCTGGATTTTGGCTGCCTTTTGGGCTGGAGCTTCTCATGGTTTGAGGCCTGGCTTGCTCCACCCCCTGTTCTTGAGATTCTCCCGGAGGTGGGCTCGATTTTGGCTGCCTTTTGGGCTGGAGCTTCTCATGGTTTGAGGCCTGGCTTGCTCCACCCCCTGCTCTTGAGATTCTCCCGGATGTTGGCTGGATTTTGGCTGCCTTTTGGGCTGGAGCTTCTTGTGGTTTGAGGCCTGGCTTGCTCCACCCCCTGCTCTTGAGATTCTCCCGGATGTGGGCTGCATTTTGGCTGCTTTTTGGGCTGGAGCTTCTCGTGGTTTGAGGCCTGGCTTGCTCCACCCCCTGCTCTTGAGAATCTCCCGGATGTGGGCTGGATTTTGGCTGCCTTTTGGGCTGGAGCTTCTCATGGTTTGAGGCCTGGCTTGCTCCACCCCCTGTTCTTGAGATTCTCCCGGAGGTGGGCTCGATTTTGGCTGCCTTTTGGGCTGGAGCTTCTCATGGTTTGAGGCCTGGCTTGCTCCACCCCCTGCTCTTGAGATTCTCCCGGATGTGGGCTGGATTTTGGCTGCCTGTTGGGCTGGAGCTTCTTGTGGTTTGAGGCCTGGCTTGCTCCACCCCCTGCTCTTGAGATTCTCCCGGATGTGGGCTGCATTTTGGCTGCCTGTTGGGCTGGAGCTTCTTGTGGTTTGAGGCCTGGCTTGCTCCACCCCCTGCTCTTGAGATTCTCCCGGAGGTGGGCTGCATTTTGGCTGCCTTTTGGGCTGGAGCTTCTCGTGGTTTGAGGCCTGCCTTGCTCCACCCCCTGCTCTTGAGATTCTCCTGGATTTGGGCTGGATTTTGGCTGCCTTTTGGGCTGGAGCTTCTCGTGGTTTGAGGCCTGGCTTGCTCCACCCCCTGCTCTTGAGATTCTCCCGGATGTGGGCTGGATTTTGGCTCCCTTTTGGGCTGGAGCTTCCCGTCGTTTGAGGCCTGGCTTGCTCCACCCCCTGCTCTTGAGATTCTCCCGGATGAGGGCTGCATTTTGGCTGATTCTTGGGCTGGAGCTTCCCGTGGTTTGAGGCCTGGCTTGCTCCATCCCCTGCTCTTGAGATTCTCCCGGATGTGGGCTGTATTTTGGCTGCATTTTGGGCTGGAGCTTCTCGTGGTTTGAAGCCTGGCTTGCTTCACCCCCTGCTCTTGAGATTCTCCTGGATGTGGGCTGCATTTTGGCTGATTCTTGGGCTGGAGCTTCTCGTGGTTTGAGGCCTGGCTTGCTCCACCCAATGCTCTTGATATTCTCCTGGATGTGGGCTGCATTTTGGCTGCCTTTTGTGCTGGAGCTTCTCGTGGTTTGAGGCCTGGCTTGCTCCACCCCCTTCTCTTGAGATTCTCCCGGATGTGGGCTGGATTTTGGCTGATTCTTGGGCTGGAGCTTCCCGTGGTTTGAGGCCTGGCTTGCTCCACCCCCTGCTCTTGAGATTCTCCCGCATGTGGGCTGCATTTTGGCTGCCTTTTGGGCTGGAGCTTCTTGTGGTTTGAAGCCTGGCTTGCTCCACCCCCTGCTCTTGAGATTCTCCCAGATGTGGGCTCCATTTTGGCTGATACTTGGGCTGGAGCTTCTCGTGGTTTGAGGCCAGGCTTGCTCCACCCCCTGCTCTTGAGATTCTCCCGGAGGTGGGCTGGATTTTGGCTGCATTTTGGGCTGGAGCTTCTCATGGTTTGAGGCCTGCCTTGCTCGACCCCCTTCTCTTGATATTCTCCGGGAGGTGGGCTGGATTTTGGCTGCATTTTGGGCTGGAGCTTCTCATGGTTTGAGGCCTGGCTTGCTCCACCCTCTGCTCTTGATATTCTCCCGGAGGTGGGCTGCATTTTGGCTGCCTTTTGGGCTGGAGCTTCTCGTGGTTTGAGGCCTGGCTTGCTCCACCCCCTGCTCTTGAGAATCTCCCGGATGTGGGCTGGATTTTGGCTGCATTTTGGGCTGGAGCTTCTCATGGTTTGAGGCCTGGCTTGCTCCACCCCCTGTTCTTGAGATTCTCCCGGAGGTGGGCTCGATTTTGGCTGCCTTTTGGGCTGGAGCTTCTCATGGTTTGAGGCCTGGCTTGCTCCACCCCCTGCTCTTGAGATTCTCCCGGATGTGGGCTGGATTTTGGCTGCCTGTTGGGCTGGAGCTTCTTGTGGTTTGAGGCCTGGCTTGCTCCACCCCCTGCTCTTGAGATTCTCCCGGATGTGGGCTGCATTTTGGCTGCTTTTTGGGCTGGAGCTTCTCGTGGTTTGAGGCCTGCCTTGCTCCACCCCCTGCTCTTGAGATTCTCCCGGATGTGGGCTGGATTTTGGCTGCCTGTTGGGCTGGAGCTTCTTGTGGTTTGAGGCCTGGCTTGCTCCACCCCCTGCTCTTGAGATTCTCCCGGATGTGGGCTGCATTTTGGCTGCCTGTTGGGCTGGAGCTTCTTGTGGTTTGAGGCCTGGCTTGCTCCACCCCCTGCTCTTGAGAATCTCCCGGATGTGGGCTGGATTTTGGCTGCCTTTTGGGCTGGAGCTTCTCATGGTTTGAGGCCTGGCTTGCTCCACCCCCTGTTCTTGAGATTCTCCCGGAGGTGGGCTCGATTTTGGCTGCCTTTTGGGCTGGAGCTTCTCATGGTTTGAGGCCTGGCTTGCTCCACCCCCTGCTCTTGAGATTCTCCCGGATGTGGGCTGCATTTTGGCTGCCTGTTGGGCTGGAGCTTCTTGTGGTTTGAGGCCTGGCTTGCTCCACCACCTGCTCTTGAGATTCTCCCGGATGTGGGCTGCATTTTGGCTGCCTGTTGGGCTGGAGCTTCTTGTGGTTTGAGGCCTGGCTTGCTCCACCCCCTGCTCTTGAGATTCTCCCGGAGGTGGGCTGCATTTTGGCTGCCTTTTGGGCTGGAGCTTCTCGTGGTTTGAGGCCTGCCTTGCTCCACCCCCTGCTCTTGAGATTCTCCCGGATGTGGGCTGGATTTTGGCTGCCTGTTGGGCTGGAGCTTCTTGTGGTTTGAGGCCTGGCTTGCTCCACCCCCTGCTCTTGAGATTCTCCCGGATGTGGGCTGCATTTTGGCTGCTTTTTGGGCTGGAGCTTCTCGTGGTTTGAGGCCTGCCTTGCTCCACCCCCTGCTCTTGAGATTCTCCCGGATGTGGGCTGGATTTTGGCTGCCTGTTGGGCTGGAGGTTCTTGTGGTTTGAGGCCTGGCTTGCTCCACCCCCTGCTCTTGAGATTCTCCCGGATGTGGGCTGCATTTTGGCTGCCTGTTGGGCTGGAGCTTCTTGTGGTTTGAGGCCTGGCTTGCTCCACCCCCTGCTCTTGAGAATCTCCCGGATGTGGGCTGGATTTTGGCTGCCTTTTGGGCTGGAGCTTCTCATGGTTTGAGGCCTGGCTTGCTCCACCCCCTGTTCTTGAGATTCTCCCGGAGGTGGGCTCGATTTTGGCTGCCTTTTGGGCTGGAGCTTCTCATGGTTTGAGGCCTGGCTTGCTCCACCCCCTGCTCTTGAGATTCTCCCGGATGTGGGCTGGATTTTGGCTGCCTGTTGGGCTGGAGCTTCTTGTGGTTTGAGGCCTGGCTTGCTCCACCCCCTGCTCTTGAGATTCTCCCGGATGTGGGCTGCATTTTGGCTGCCTTTTGTGCTGGAGCTTCTCGTGGTTTGAGGCCTGGCTTGCTCCACCCCCTTCTCTTGAGATTCTCCCGGATGTGGGCTGCATTTTGGCTGATTCTTGGGCTGGAGCTTCCCGTGGTTTGAGGCCTGGCTTGCTCCACCCCCTGCTCTTGAGATTCTCCCGCATGTGGGCTGCATTTTGGCTGCCTTTTGGGCTGGAGCTTCTTGTGGTTTGAAGCCTGGCTTGCTCCACCCCCTGCTCTTGAGATTCTCCCAGATGTGGGCTCCATTTTGGCTGATACTTGGGCTGGAGCTTCTCGTGGTTTGAGGCCTGGCTTGCTCCACCCCCTGCTCTTGAGATTCTCCCGGAGGTGGGCTGGATTTTGGCTGCATTTTGGGCTGGAGCTTCTCATGGTTTGAGGCCTGCCTTGCTCGACCCCCTTCTCTTGATATTCTCCGGGAGGTGGGCTGGATTTTGGCTGCATTTTGGGCTGGAGCTTCTCATGGTTTGAGGCCTGGCTTGCTCCACCCTCTGCTCTTGATATTCTCCCGGAGGTGGGCTGCATTTTGGCTGCCTTTTGGGCTGGAGCTTCTCGTGGTTTGAGGCCTGGCTTGCTCCACCCCCTGCTCTTGAGAATCTCCCGGATGTGGGCTGGATTTTGGCTGCCTTTTGGGCTGGAGCTTCTCATGGTTTGAGGCCTGGCTTGCTCCACCCCCTGCTCTTGAGATTCTCCCGGAGGTGGGCTTGATTTTGGCTGCCTTTTGGGCTGGAGCTTCTCATGGTTTGAGGCCTGGCTTGCTCCACCCCCTGCTCTTGAGATTCTCCCGGATGTGGGCTGGATTTTGGCTGCCTGTTGGGCTGGAGCTTCTTGTGGTTTGAGGCCTGGCTTGCTCCACCCCCTGCTCTTGAGATTCTCCCGGATGTGGGCTGCATTTTGGCTGCTTTTTGGGCTGGAGCTTCTCGTGGTTTGAGGCCTGCCTTGCTCCACCCCCTGCTCTTGAGATTCTCCCGGATGTGGGCTGGATTTTGGCTGCCTGTTGGGCTGGAGCTTCTTGTGGTTTGAGGCCTGGCTTGCTCCACCCCCTGCTCTTGAGATTCTCCCGGATGTGGGCTGCATTTTGGCTGCCTGTTGGGCTGGAGCTTCTTGTGGTTTGAGGCCTGGCTTGCTCCACCCCCTGCTCTTGAGAATCTCCCGGATGTGGGCTGGATTTTGGCTGCCTTTTGGGCTGGAGCTTCTCATGGTTTGAGGCCTGGCTTGCTCCACCCCCTGTTCTTGAGATTCTCCCGGAGGTGGGCTCGATTTTGGCTGCCTTTTGGGCTGGAGCTTCTCATGGTTTGAGGCCTGGCTTGCTCCACCCCCTGCTCTTGAGATTCTCCCGGATGTGGGCTGGATTTTGGCTGCCTGTTGGGCTGGAGCTTCTTGTGGTTTGAGGCCTGGCTTGCTCCACCCCCTGCTCTTGAGATTCTCCTGCATGTGGGCTGCATTTTGGCTGCCTGTTGGGCTGGAGCTTCTTGTGGTTTGAGGCCTGGCTTGCTCCACCCCCTGCTCTTGAGATTCTCCCGGAGGTGGGCTGCATTTTGGCTGCCTTTTGGGCTGGAGCTTCTCGTGGTTTGAGGCCTGCCTTGCTCCACCCCCTGCTCTTGAGATTCTCCCGGATGTGGGCTGGATTTTGGCTGCCTGTTGGGCTGGAGCTTCTTGTGGTTTGAGGCCTGGCTTGCTCCACCCCCTGCTCTTGAGATTCTCCCGGATGTGGGCTGCATTTTGGCTGCTTTTTGGGCTGGAGCTTCTCGTGGTTTGAGGCCTGCCTTGCTCCACCCCCTGCTCTTGAGATTCTCCCGGATGTGGGCTGGATTTTGGCTGCCTGTTGGGCTGGAGCTTCTTGTGGTTTGAGGCCTGGCTTGCTCCACCCCCTGCTCTTGAGATTCTCCCGGATGTGGGCTGCATTTTGGCTGCCTGTTGGGCTGGAGCTTCTTGTGGTTTGAGGCCTGGCTTGCTCCACCCCCTGCTCTTGAGAATCTCCCGGATGTGGGCTGGATTTTGGCTGCCTTTTGGGCTGGAGCTTCTCATGGTTTGAGGCCTGGCTTGCTCCACCCCCTGTTCTTGAGATTCTCCCGGAGGTGGGCTCGATTTTGGCTGCCTTTTGGGCTGGAGCTTCTCATGGTTTGAGGCCTGGCTTGCTCCACCCCCTGCTCTTGAGATTCTCCCGGATGTGGGCTGGATTTTGGCTGCCTGTTGGGCTGGAGCTTCTTGTGGTTTGAGGCCTGGCTTGCTCCACCCCCTGCTCTTGAGATTGTCCCGGATGTGGGCTGCATTTTGGCTGCCTGTTGGGCTGGAGCTTCTTGTGGTTTGAGGCCTGGCTTGCTCCACCCCCTGCTCTTGAGATTCTCCCGGAGGTGGGCTGCATTTTGGCTGCCTTTTGGGCTGGAACTTCTCGTGGTTTGAGGCCTGCCTTGCTCCACCCCCTGCTCTTGAGATTCTCCTGGATTTGGGCTGGATTTTGGCTGCCTTTTGGGCTGGAGCTTCTCGTGGTTTGAGGCCTGGCTTGCTCCACCCCCTGCTCTTGAGATTCTCCCGGATGTGGGCTGGATTTTGGCTCCCTTTTGGGCTGGAGCTTCCCGTCGTTTGAGGCCTGGCTTGCTCCACCCCCTGCTCTTGAGATTCTCCCGGATGAGGGCTGCATTTTGGCTGATTCTTGGGCTGGAGCTTCCCGTGGTTTGAGGCCTGGCTTGCTCCATCCCCTGCTCTTGAGATTCTCCCGGATGTGGGCTGTATTTTGGCTGCATTTTGGGCTGGAGCTTCTCGTGGTTTGAAGCCTGGCTTGCTTCACCCCCTGCTCTTGAGATTCTCCTGGATGTGGGCTGCATTTTGGCTGCCTTTTGGGCTGGAGCTTCTCATGGTTTGAGGCCTGGCTTGCTCCACCCCCTGCTCTTGAGATTCTCCCGGATGTGGGCTGGATTTTGGCTCCCTTTTGGGCTGGAGCTTCTCGAGGTTTGAGGCCTGGCTTGCTCCACCCCCTGCTCTTCATATTCTCCTGGATGTGGGCTGCGTTTTGGCTACATTTTGGGCTGGAGCTTCTCATGGATTGAGGCCTGGCTTGCTCCACCCCCTGCTCTTGAGATTCTCCCAGATGTGGGCTGGATTTTGGCTGCCTTTTGGGCTGGAGCTTCTCGTGGTTTGAGGCCTGGCTTGCTCCACCCCCTGCTCTTGAGATTCTCCCGGATGTGGGCTGCATTTTGGCTGCCTTTTGGGCTGGAGCTTCTCGTGGTTTGAGGCCTGGATTGCTCCACCCCCTGCTCTTGAGATTCTCCCAGATGTGGGCTGCATTTTGGCTGCCTGTTGGGCTGGAGTTTCTTGTGGTTTGAGGCCTGGCTTGCTCCACCCCCTTCTCTTGAGATTCTCCCAGATGTGGGCTGCATTTTGGCTGCCTGTTGGGCTGGAGTTTCTTGTGGTTTGAGGCCTGGATTGCTCCACCCCCTGCTCTTGAGATTCTCCCAGATGTGGGCTGCATTTTGGCTGCCTGTTGGGCTGGAGTTTCTTGTGGTTTGAGGCCTGGCTTGCTCCACCCCCTGCTCTTGAGATTCTCCCGGATGTGGGCTGCATTTTGGCTGTCTTTTGGGCTGGAGCTTCTCGTGGTTTGAGGCCTGGCTTGCTCCACCCAATGCTCTTGATATTCTCCCGGATGTGGGCTGCATTTTGGCTGCCTTTTGTGCTGGAGCTTCTCGTGGTTTGAGGCCTGGCTTGCTCCACCCCCTGCTCTTGAGATTCTCCCGCATGTGGGCTGGATTTTGGCTGGCTTTTGGGCTGGAGCTTCTCGTGGTTTGAGGCCTGGCTTGCTCCACCCCCTGCTCTTGAGATTACCCCGGACGTGGGCTGCATTTTGGCTGCCTTTTGGGCTGGAGCTTCTCGTGGTTTGAGGCCTGGCTTGCTCCACCCCCTGCTCTTGAGATGCTCCCGGATGTGGGCTGCATTTTGGCTGCCTTTTGGGCTGGAGCTTCTTGTGGTTGGAGGCCTGGCTTGCTCCAAACTCTGCCATTGAGATTCTCCCGGATGTGGGCAGCATTTTGGCTGCATTTTGGGCTGGAGCTTCTCGTGGTTTGTGGCCTGGCTTGCTCCACCCCCTGCTCTTGAAATTCTCCCGGATGTGGGCTGCATTTTGGCTGCCTTTTGGGCTGGAGCTTCTCATGGTTTGAGGCCTGGCTTGCTCCACCCCCTGCTCTTGAGATTCTCCCGGATGTGGGCTGCATTTTGGCTGCCTTTTGGGCTGGAGCTTCTTGTGGTTGGAGGCCTGGCTTGCTCCAAACTCTGCCATTGAGATTCTCCCGGATGTGGGCAGCATTTTGGCTGCATTTTGGGCTGGAGCTTCTCGTGGTTTGAGGCCTGGCTTGCTCCACCCTCTTCTCTTGATATTCTCCTGTATGTGGGCTGCATTTTGGCTGCCTTTTGGGCTGGAGCTTCTCGTGGTTTGAGGCCTGGCTTGCTCCACCCGCTTCTCTTGATATTCTCCCAGATGTGGGCTGCATTTTGGCTGCTTTTAGTGCTGGAGCTTCTCGTGGTTTGAGGCCTGGCTTGCTCCACCCCCTGCTCTTGAGATTCTCCCGGATGTGGGCTGGAGTTTGGCTGCCTTTTTGGCTGGAGCTTCTCGTGGTTTGAGGCCTGGCTTGCTCCACCGCCTGCTCTTGAGATTCTCCCGGATGTGGGCTGGAGTTTGGCTGCCTTTTGGGCTGGAGCTTCTCGTGGTTTGAGGCCTGGCTTGCTCCACCCCCTGCTCTTGAGATTCTCCCGGATGTGGGCTGCATTTTGGCTGCCTTTTGGGCTGGAGGTTCTCATGGTTTGAGGCCTGGCTTGCTCCACCCTCTGCTCTTGAGATTCTCCCGGATGTGGGCTGGATTTTGACTGCCTTTTGGGCAGGAGCTTCTCGTGGTTTGAGGCCTGGCTTCCTCCACCACCTGCTCTTGAGATTCTCGCGGATGTGGGCTGCATTTTGGCTGCCTTTAGGGCTGGAGCTTCTCGTGGTTTGAGGCCTTGCTTGCTCCACCCCCTGCTCTTGAAATTGTCCCGGATGTGGGCTGCATTTTGGCTGCCTTTTGGGCTGGAGCTTCTCGTGGTTTGAGGCCTGCCTTGCTCCACCCCCTGCTCTTGATATTCTCCCGGATGTGGGCTGGATTTTGGCTGCCTTTTGGGCTGGAGCTTCTCGAGGTTTGAGGCCTGGCTTCCTCCACCCCCTGCTCTTGAGATTCTCCCGGATGTGGGCTGCATTTTGGCTGCCTTTAGGGCTGGAGCTTCTCGTGGTTTGAGGCCTTCCTTGCTCCACCCCCTGCTCTTGAAATTGTCCCGGATGTGGGCTGCATTTTGGCTGCCTTTTGGGCTGGAGAATCTCGAGGTTTGAGGCCTGCCTTGCTCCACCCCCTGCTCTTGATATTCTCCCGGATGTGGGCTGCATTTTGGCTGCCTTTTGGGCTGGAGCTTCTCGTGGTGTGAGGCCTGCCTTGCTCCACCCCCTGCTCTTGAGATTCTCCCGGATATGGGCTGGATTTTTTCTGCATTTTGGGCTGGAGCTTCTCGTGGTTTGAGGCCTGGCTTGCTCCACCCCCTGCTCTTGAGATTCTCCTGGATGTGGGCTGGATTTTGGCTGCCTTTTGGGCTGGAGCTTCTCGAGGTTTGAGGCCTGGCTTGCTCCACGCCCTGCTCTTGATATTCTCCTGGATGTGGGCTGCGTTTTGGCTACATTTTGGGCTGCAGCTTCTCATGGATTGAGGCCTGGCTTGCTCCACCCCCTGCTCTTGAGATTCTCCCGGATGTGGGCTGGATTTTGGCTGCCTTTTGGGCTGGAGCTTCCCGTGGTTTGAGGCCTGGCTTGCTCCACCCAATGCTCTTGATATTCTGCTCGATGTGGGCTGCATTTTGGCTGCCTTTTGTGCCGGAGCTTCTCGTGGTTTGAGGCCTGGCTTGCTCCACCTCCTGCTCTTGAGATTCTCCCGGATGTGGGCTGCATTTTGGCTGATTCTTGGGCTGGAGCTTCCCGTGGTTTGAGGCCTGGCTTGCTCCACCCCCTGCTCTTGAGATTCTCCCGGATGTGGGCTGTATTTTGGCTGCATTTTGGGCTGGAGCTTCTCGTGGTTTGAAGCCTGGCTTGCTCCACCCCCTGGTCTTGAGATTCTCCCGGATGTGGGCTGCATTTTGACTGCCTTTTGGGCTGGAGCTTCTCATGGTTTGAGGCCTGGCTTGCTCCACCCCCTGCTCTTGAGATTCTCCCGGAGGTGGGCTGCATTTTGGCTGCCTTTTGGGCTGGAGCTTCTCGTGGTTTGAGGCCTGCCTTGCTCCACCCCCTGCTCTTGAGATTCTCCTGGATTTGGGCTGGATTTTGGCTGCCTTTTGGGCTGGAGCTTCTCGTGGTTTGAGGCCTGGCTTGCTCCACCCCCTGCTCTTGAGATTCTCCCGGATGTGGGCTGGATTTTGGCTCCCTTTTGGGTTGGAGCTTCTCGTGGTTTGAGGCCTGGCTTGCTCCACCCCCTGCTCTTGATATTCTCCTGGATGTGGGCTGCGTTTTGGCTACATTTTGGGCTGGAGCTTCTCATGGATTGAGGCCTGGCTTGCTCCACCCCCTGCTCTTGAGATTCTCCCGGATGTGGGCTGGAATTTGGCTGCCTTTTGGGCTGGAGCTTCTCGTGGTTTGAGGCCTGGCTTGCTCCACCCCCTGCTCTTGAGATTCTCCTGGATGTGGGCTGCATTTTGGCTGATAATTGGGCTGGAGATTCTCGTGGTTTGAGGCCTGGATTGCTCCACCCCCTGCTCTTGAGATTCTCCCGGATGTGGGCTGCATTTTGGCTGCCTGTTGGGCTGGAGCTTCTCGTGGTTTGAGGCCTGGCTTGCTCCACCCCCTGCTCTTGAGATTCTCCCGGATGTGGGCTGCATTTTGGCTGTGTTTTGGGCTGGAGCTTCTCGTGGTTTGAGGCCTGGCTTGCTCCACCCCCTGCTCTTGATATTCTCAGGGAGGTGGGCTGCATTTTGGCTGCATTTTGTGCTGGAGCTTCTCGTGGTTTGAGGCCTGGCTTGCTCCACCCCCTGCTCTTGAGATTCTCCCCTAAGTGGGCTGCATTTTGGCTGATTCTTGGGCTGGAGCTTCCCGTGGTTTGAGGCCTGGCTTGCTCCACCCCCTGCTCTTGAGATTCTCCCGGATGTGGGCTGCATTTTGGCTGCCTTTTGGGCTGGAGCTTCTCGTGGTTTGAAGCCTGGCTTGCTCCACCCCCTGCTCTTGAGATTCTCCCGGATGTGGGCTCCATTTTGGCTGATTCTTGGGCTGGAGCTTCTCGTGGTTTGAGGCCTGGCTTGCTCCACCCCCTGCTCTTGAGATTCTCCCGGATGTGGGCTGCATTTTGGCTGCCTTTTGGGCTGGAGCTTCTCGTGGTTTCAGGCCTGGCTTGCTCCACCCCCTGCTCTTGAGATGCTCCCTGATGTGGGCTGCATTTTGGCTGCCTTTTGGGCTGGAACTTCTCATGGTTTGAGGCCTGGCTTGCTCCATCCCCTGCTCTTGAGAATCTCCCGGATGTTGGCTGCATTTTGGCTGCCTTTTGGGCTGGAGCTTCCCATGGTTTGAGGCCTGGCTTGCTCCACCAACTGCTATTGATATTCTCCTGGATGTGGGCTGCATTTTGGCTGATACTTGTGCTGGGGCTTCTCGTGGTTTGAGGCCTGGCTTGCTCCACCCCCTGCTCTTGATATTGTCCCGGATGTTGCCTGGATTTTGGTTGCCTTTTGGGCTGGAGCTTCTTGTGGTTTGAGGCCTGGCTTGCTCCACCCCATGCTCTTGAGATTCTCCCGGATGTGGGCTGCATTTTGGCTGCCTTTTGGGCTGGAGCTTCTCGTGGTTTGAGGCCTGGCTTGCTCCAGCCCCTGCTCTTGAGATTCTCCCTGATGTGGGCTGGATTTTGGCTGCCTTTTGGGCTGGAGCTTCTCGTGGTTTGAGGTCTGGCTTGCTCGACCCCCTGCTCTTGAGATTACCCCGGACGTGGGCTGGATTTTGGCTGCCTTTTGGGCTGGAGCTTCTCGTGGTTTGAGGCCTGGCTTGCTCCACCCCCTGCTCTTGAGATTACCCCGGACGTGGGCTGCATTTTGGCTGCCTTTTGGGCTGGAGCTTCTCATGGTTTGAGGCCTGGCTTGCTCCACCCTCTGCTCTTGAGATGCTCCCGGATGTGGGCTGCATTTTGGCTGCATTTTGGGCTGGAGCTTCTCATGGTTTGAGGCCTGGCTTGCTCCACCCCCTGCTCTTGATATTCTCCTGGATGTGGGCTGCATTTTGGCTGATACTTGTGCTGGGGCTTCTCGTGGTTTGAGGCCTGCCTTGCTCCACCCCCTGCTCTTGATATTCTCCCGGATGTGGGCTGCATTTTGGCTGCGTTTTTGGCTGGAGCTTCTCGTGGTTTGAGGCCTGGCTTGCTCCACCCCCTGCTCTTGAGATTCTCCCGGATGTGGGCTGGATTTTGACTGCCTTTTGGGCAGGAGCTTCTCGTGGTTTGAGGCCTGGCTTGCTCCACCCCCTGCTCTTGAGATTCTCCCGGATGTGGGCTGCATTTTGGCTGCCTTTAGGGCTGGAGCTTCTCGTGGTTTGAGGCCTTGCTTGCTCCACCCCCTGCTCTTGAAATTGTCCCGGATGTGGGCTGCATTTTGGCTGCCTTTTGGGCTGGAGAATCTCGAGGTTTGAGGCCTGGCTTGCTCCACCCCCTGCTCTTGATATTCTCCCGGATGTGGGCTGCATTTTGGCTGCCTTTTGGGCTGGAGCTTCTCGAGGTTTGAGGCCTGGCTTGCTCCACCCCCTGCTCTTGAGATTCTCCCGGATGTGGGCTGCATTTTGTCTGCCTTTTGGGCTGGAGCTTCTCGTGGTTTGAGGCCTGGCTTGCTCCACCCCCTGCTCTTGAGATTCTCCCGGATGTGGGCTGCATTTTGGCTCCCTTTTGGGTTTGGAGCTTCTCGTGGTTTGAGGCCTGGCTTGCTCCACCCTCTGCTCTTGAGATTCTCCCGGATGTGGGCTGCATTTTGGCTGCCTTTTGGGCTGGAGTTTCTCCTGGTTTGAGGCCTGGCTTGCTCCACCCCCTGCTCTTGATATTCTCCCGGATATGGGCTGGATTTTTTCTGCATTTTCGGCTGGAGCTTCTCGTGGTTTGAGGCCTGGCTTGCTCCACCCCCTGCTCTTGAGATTCTCCTGGATGTGGGCTGGATTTTGGCTGCCTTTTGGGCTGGAGCTTCTCGAGGTTTGAGGCCTGGCTTGCTCAACGCCCTGCTCTTGATATTCTCCTGGATGTGGGCTGCGTTTTGGCTACATTTTGGGCTGCAGCTTCTCATGGATTGAGGCCTGGCTTGCTCCACCCCCTGCTCTTGAGATTCTCCCGGATGTGGGCTGGATTTTGGCTGCCTTTTGGGCTGGAGCTTCCCGTGGTTTGTGGCCTGGCTTGCTCCACCCAATGCTCTTGATATTCTCCTCGATGTGGGCTGCATTTTGGCTGCCTTTTGTGCCGGAGCTTCTCGTGGTTTGAGGCCTGGCTTGCTCCAGCCCCTGCTCTTGAGATTACCCCGGATGTGGGCTGCATTTTGGCTGATTCTTGGGCTGGAGCTTCTCGTGGTTTGAGGCCTGGCTTGCTCCACCCCCTGCTCTTGAGATTCTCCCGGATGTGGGCTGTATTTTGGCTGCCTTTTGGGCTGGAGCTTCTCGTGGTTTGAAGCCTGGCTTGCTCCACCCCCTGGTCTTGAGATTCTCCCGGATGTGGGCTGGATTTTGACTGCCTTTTGGGCTGGAGCTTCTCATGGTTTGAGGCCTGGCTTGCTCCACCCCCTGCTCTTGAGATTCTCCCGGAGGTGGGCTGCATTTTGGCTGCCTTTTGGGCTGGAGCTTCTCGTGGTTTGAGGCCTGCCTTGCTCCACCCCCTGCTCTTGAGATTCTCCTGGATTTGGGCTGGATTTTGGCTGCCTTTTGGGCTGGAGCTTCTCGTGGTTTGAGGCCTGGCTTGCTCCACCCCCTGCTCTTGAGATTCTCCCGGATGTGGGCTGGATTTTGGCTCCCTTTTGGGCTGGAGCTTCTCGTGGTTTGAGGCCTGGCTTGCTCCACCCCCTGCTCTTGATATTCTCCTGGATGTGGGCTGCGTTTTGGCTACATTTTGGGCTGGAGCTTCTCATGGATTGAGGCCTGGCTTGCTCCACCCCCTGCTCTTGAGATTCTCCCGGATGTGGGCTGGAATTTGGCTGCGTTTTGGGCTGGAGCTTCTCGTGGTTTGAGGCCTGGCTTGCTCCACCCCCTGCTCTTGAGATTCTCCTGGATGTGGGCTGCATTTTGGCTGATAATTGGGCTGTAGATTCTCGTGGTTTGAGGCCTGGCTTGCTCCACCCCCTGCTCTTGAGATTCTCCCGGATGTGGCCTGCATTTTGGCTGCCTTTTGGGCTGGAGCTTCTCGTGGTTTGAGGCCTGGCTTGCTCCACCCCCTGCTCTTGAGATTCTCCCGGATGTGGGCTGCATTTTGGCTGTCTTTTGGGCTGGAGCTTCTCATGGATTGAGGCCTGGCTTGCTCCACCCCCTGCTCTTGAGATTCTCCCGGATGTGGGCTGGAATTTGGCTGTGTTTTGGGCTGGAGCTTCTCGTGGTTTGAGGCCTGGCTTGCTCCACCCCCTGCTCTTGAGATTCTCCCGGATGTGGGCTGGATTTTGGCTGCCTTTTGGGCTGGAGCTTCCCGTGGTTTGTGGCCTGGCTTGCTCCACCCAATGCTCTTGATATTCTCCTCGATGTGGGCTGCATTTTGGCTGCCTTTTGTGCCGGAGCTTCTCGTGGTTTGAGGCCTGGCTTGCTCCACCACCTGCTCTTGAGATTACCCCGGATGTGGGCTGCATTTTGGCTGATTCTTGGGCTGGAGCTTCTCGTGGTTTGAGGCCTGGCTTGCTCCACCCCCTGCTCTTGAGATTCTCCCGGATGTGGGCTGTATTTTGGCTGCCTTTTGGGCTGGAGCTTCTCGTGGTTTGAAGCCTGGCTTGCTCCACCCCCTGGTCTTGAGATTCTCCCGGATGTGGGCTGCATTTTCGCTGCCTTTTGGGCTGGAGCTTCTCGTGGTTTGAGGCCTGGCTTGCTCCACCCCCTGCTCTTGAGATTCTCCCGGATGTGGGCTGGATTTTGGCTCCCTTTTGGGCTGGAGCTTCTCGTGGTTTGAGGCCTGGCTTGCTCCACCCCCTGCTCTTGATATTCTCCTGGATGTGGGCTGCGTTTTGGCTACATTTTGGGCTGGAGCTTCTCATGGATTGAGGCCTGGCTTGCTCCACCCCCTGCTCTTGAGATTCTCCCGGATGTGGGCTGGAATTTGGCTGCGTTTTGGGCTGGAGCTTCTCGTGGTTTGAGGCCTGGCTTGCTCCACCCCCTGCTCTTGAGATTCTCCTGGATGTGGGCTGCATTTTGGCTGATAATTGGGCTGGAGATTCTCGTGGTTTGAGGCCTGGCTTGCTCCACCCCCTGCTCTTGAGATTCTCCCGGATGTGGCCTGCATTTTGGCTGCCTTTTGGGCTGGAGCTTCTCGTGGTTTGAGGCCTGGCTTGCTCCACCCCCTGCTCTTGAGATTCTCCCGGATGTGGGCTGCATTTTGGCTGTCTTTTGGGCTGGAGCTTCTCGTGGTTTGAGGCCTGGCTTGCTCCACCCCCTGCTCTTGATATTCTCCTGGATGTGGGCTGCGTTTTGGCTACATTTTGGGCTGGAGCTTCTCATGGATTGAGGCCTGGCTTGCTCCACCCCCTGCTCTTGAGATTCTCCCGGATGTGGGCTGGAATTTGGCTGCCTTTTGGGCTGGAGCTTCTCGTGGTTTGAGGCCTGGCTTGCTCCACCCCCTGCTCTTGAGATTCTCCTGGATGTGGGCTGCATTTTGGCTGATAATTGGGCTGGAGATTCTCGTGGTTTGAGGCCTGGATTGCTCCACCCCCTGCTCTTGAGATTCTCCCGGATGTGGGCTGCATTTTGGCTGCCTGTTGGGCTGGAGCTTCTCGTGGTTTGAGGCCTGGCTTGCTCCACCCCCTGCTCTTGAGATTCTCCCGGATGTGGGCTGCATTTTGGCTGCATTTTGGGCTGGAGCTTCTCGTGGTTTGAGGCCTGGATTGCTCCACCCAATGGTCTTGATATTCTCCCGGATGTGGGCTGCATTTTGGCTGCCTTTTGTGCTGGAGCTTCTCGTGGTTTGAGGCCTGGCTTGCTCCAGCCCCTGGTCTTGAGATTCTCCCGGATGTGGGCTGCATTTTGGCTGATTCTTGGGCTGGAGCTTCCCGTGGTTTGAGGCCTGGCTTCCCACCCCCTGCTCTTGAGATTCTCCCGGATGTGGGCTGCATTTTGGCTGCCTTTTGGGCTGGAGCTTCTCGTGGTTTGAAGCCTGGCTTGCTCCACCCCCTGCTCTTGAGATTCTCCCGGATGTGGGCTCCATTTTGGCTGATTCTTGGGCTGGAGCTTCTCGTGGTTTGAGGCCTGGCTTGCTCCACCCCCTGCTCTTGATATTCTCCCGGATGTGGGCTGCATTTTGGCTGCATTTTGGGCTGGAGCTTCTCGAGGTTTGTGGCCTGGCTTGCTCCACCCCCTGCTCTTGAAATTCTCCCGGATGTGGGCTGCATTTTGGCTGCCTGTTGGGCTGGAACTTCTCATGGTTTGAGGCCTGGCTTGCTCCAGCCCCTGCTCTTGAGAATCTCCCGGATGTTGGCTGCATTTTGGCTGCCTTTTGGGCTGGAGCTTCCCATGGTTTGAGGCCTGGCTTGCTCCACCAACTGCTATTGATATTCTCCTGGATGTGGGCTGCATTTTGGCTGATACTTGTGCTGGGGCTTCTCGTGGTTTGAGGCCTGGCTTGCTCCACCCCCTGCTCTTGATATTGTCCCGGATGTTGCCTGGATTTTGGTTGCCTTTTGGGCTGGAGCTTCTTGTGGTTTGAGGCCTGGCTTGCTCCACCCCATGCTCTTGAGATTCTCCCGGATGTGGGCTGCATTTTGGCTGCCTTTTGTGCTGGAGCTTCTCGTGGTTTGAGGCCTGGCTTGCTCGACCCCCTGCTCTTGAGATTACCCCGGACGTGGGCTGCATTTTGGCTGCCTTTTGGGCTGGAGCTTCTCATGGTTTGAGGCCTGGCTTGCTCCACCCCCTGCTCTTGAGATGCTCCCGGATGTGGGCTGCATTTTGGCTGCATTTTGGGCTGGAGCTTCTCATGGTTTGAGGCCTGGCTTGCTCCACCAACTGCTATTGATATTCTCCTGGATGTGGGATGCATTTTGGCTGATACTTGTGCTGGGGCTTCTCGTGGTTTGAGGCCTGGCTTGCTCCACCCCCTGCTCTTGATATTGTCCCGGATGTTGCCTGGATTTTGGTTGCCTTTTGGGCTGGAGCTTCTTGTGGTTTGAGGCCTGGCTTGCTCCACCCCCTGCTCTTGAGATTCTCCCGGATGTGGGCTGCATTTTGGCTGCGTTTTGGGCTGGAGCTTCTCGAGGTTTGAGGCCTGGCTTGCTCCACCCCCTGCTCTTGAGATTCTCCCAGATGTGGGCTGCATTTTGGCTGCCTTTTGGGCTGCAGCTTCTCGAGGTTTGAGGCCTGGCTTGCTCCACGCCCTGCTCTTGATATTCTCCTGGATGTGGGCTGCGTTTTGGCTACATTTTGGGCTGCAGCTTCTCATGGATTGAGGCCTGGCTTGCTCCACCCCCTGCTCTTGAGATTTTCCCGGATGTGGGCTGGATTTTGGCTGCCTTTTGGGCTGGAGCTTCTCGTGGTTTGAAGCCTGGCTTGCTCCACCCCCTGCTCTTGAGATTCTCCTGGATGTGGGCTGGATTTTGGCTGCCTTTTGGGCTGGAGCTTCTCGTGGTTTCAGGCCTGGCTTGCTCCACCCCCTGCTCTTGAGATTCTCCCGGATGTGGGCTGCATTTTGGCTGCATTTTGGGCTGGAGCTTCTCGAGGTTTGTGGCCTGGCTTGCTCCACCCCCTGCTCTTGAAATTCTCCCGGATGTGGGCTGCATTTTGGCTGCCTTTTGGGCTGGAACTTCTCATGGTTTGAGGCCTGGCTTGCTCCACCCCCTGCTCTTGAGATTCTCCCGGATGTTGGCTGCATTTTGGCTGCCTTTTGGGCTGGAGCTTCCCATGGTTTGAGGCCTGGCTTGCTCCACCAACTGCTATTGATATACTCAGGGAGGTGGGCTGCATTTTGTCTGCATTTTGTGCTGGGGCTTCTCGTGGTTTGAGGCCTGGCTTGCTCCACCCCCTGCTCTTGATATTGTCCCGGATGTTGCCTGGATTTTGGTTGCCTTTTGGGCTGGAGCTTCTTGTGGTTTGAGGCCTGGCTTGCTCCACCCCATGCTCTTGAGATTCTCCCGGATGTGGGCTGCATTTTGGCTGCATTTTGTGCTGGAGCTTCTCGTGGTTTGAGGCCTGGCTTGCTCCAGCCCCTGCTCTTGAGATTCTCCCTGATGTGGGCTGGATTTTGGCTGCCTTTTGGGCTGGAGCTTCTCGTGGTTTGAGGCCTGGCTTGCTCGACCCCCTGCTCTTGAGATTACCCCGGACGTGGGCTGGATTTTGGCTGCATTTTGGGCTGGAGCTTCTCGTGGTTTGAGGCCTGGCTTGCTCCACCCCCTGCTCTTGAGATTACCCCGGACGTGGGCTGCATTTTGGCTGCCTTTTGGGCTGGAGCTTCTCATGGTTTGAGGCCTGGCTTGCTCCACCCCCTGCTCTTGAGATGCTCCCGGATGTGGGCTGCATTTTGGCTGCATTTTGGGCTGGAGCTTCTCGTGGTTTGAGGCCTGGCTTGCTCGACCCCCTGCTCTTGAGATTCTCCCGGATGTGGGCTGCATTTTGGCTGCCTTTTGGGCTGGAACTTCTCATGGTTTGAGGCCTGGCTTGCTCCACCCCCTGCTCTTGAGATTCTCCAGGATGTGGGCTGCATTTTGGCTGCCTTTTGGGCTGGAGCTTCCCATGGTTTGAGGCCTGGCTTGCTCCACCAACTGCTATTGATATTCTCCTGGATGTGGGCTGCATTTTGGCTGATACTTGTGCTGGGGCTTCTTGTGGTTTGAGGCCTGGCTTGCTCCACCCCATGCTCTTGAGATTCTCCCGGATGTGGGCTGCATTTTGGCTGCGTTTTGGGCTGGAGCTTCTCGAGGTTTGAGGCCTGGCTTGCTCCACCCCCTGCTCTTGATATTCTCCCGGATGTGGGCTGCATTTTGGCTGCCTTTTGGGCTGGAGCTTCTCGAGGTTTGAGGCCTGGCTTGCTCCACGCCCTGCTCTTGATATTCTCCTGGATGTGGGCTGCGTTTTGGCTACATTTTGGGCTGCAGCTTCTCATGGATTGAGGCCTGGCTTGCTCCACCCCCTGCTCTTGAGATTTTCCCGGATGTGGGCTGGATTTTGGCTGCCTTTTGGGCTGGAGCTTCCCGTGGTTTGAGGCCTGGCTTGCTGCACTCCCTGCTCTTGAGATTCTCCCGGATGTGGGCTGCATTTTGGCTGATTCTTGGGCTGGAGCTTCCCGTGGTTTGAGGCCTGGCTTGCTCCACCCCCTGCTCTTGAGATTCTCCCGGATGTGGGCTGCATTTTGGTTGATTCTTGGGCTGGAGCTTCCCGTGGTTTGAGGCCTGGCTTCCTCCACCCCCTGCTCTTGAGATTCTCCCGGATGTGGGCTGTATTTTGGCTGCATTTTGGGCTGGAGCTTCTCGTGGTTTGAAGCCTGGCTTGCTCCACCCCCTGCTCTTGAGATTCTCCCGGATGTGGGCTGCATTTTGGCTGCCTTTTGGGCTGGAGCTTCTCGTGGTTTGAGGCCTGGCTTGCTCCACCCCCTGCTCTTGATATTCTCCCGGATGTGGGCTGGATTTTGGCTGCCTTTTGGGCTGGAGCTTCTCGTGGTTTGAGGCCTGGCTTGCTCCAGCCCCTGCTCTTGAGATTACCCCGGACGTGGGCTGCATTTTGGCTGCCTTTTGGGCTGGAGCTTCTCGTGGTTTGAGGCCTGGCTTGCTCCACCCCCTGCTCTTGAGATGCTCCCGGATGTGGGCTGCATTTTGGCTGCATTTTGGGCTGGAGCTTCTCGAGGTTTGTGGCCTGGCTTGCTCCACCCCCTGCTCTTGAAATTCTCCCGGATGTGGGCTGCATTTTGGCTGCCTTTTGGGCTGGAACTTCTCATGGTTTGAGGCCTGGCTTACTCCACCCCCTGCTCTTGAGATTCTCCCGGATGTGGGCTGCATTTTGGCTGCCTTTTGGGCTGGAGCTTCCCATGGTTTGAGGCCTGGCTTGCTCCACCAACTGCTATTGATATTCTCCTGGATGTGGGCTGCATTTTGGCTGATACTTGTGCTGGGGCTTCTCGTGGTTTGAGGCCTGGCTTGCTCCACCCCCTGCTCTTGAGATTCTCCCGGATGTGGGCTGCGTTTTGGCTACATTTTGGGCTGGAGCTTCTCATGGATTGAGGCCTGGCTTGCTCCACCCCCTGCTCTTGAGATTCTCCCTGATGTGGGCTGGATTTTGGCTGCCTTTTGGGCTGGAGCTTCTCGTGGTTTGAGGCCTGGCTTGCTCCACCCCCTGCTCTTGAGATTCTCCTGGATGTGGGCTGCATTTTGGCTGCATTTTGGGCTGGAGCTTCTCGTGGTTTGAGGCCTGGCTTGCTCCACCCCCTGCTCTTGAGATTCTCCCGGAGGTGGGCTTGATTTTGTCTGCATTTTGGGCTGGAGCTTCTCGTGGTTTGAGGCCTGGCTTGCTCCACCCCCTGCTCTTGAGATTCTCCCGGAGGTGGGCTTCATTTTGGCTGATTCTTGGGCTGGAGCTTCTCGTGGTTTGAGGCCTGGCTTGCTCCACCCCCTGCTCTTGAGATTCTCCCGGATGTGGCCTGCATTTTGGCTGCCTTTTGGGCTGGAGCTTCTCGTGGTTTGAGGCCTGGCTTGCTCCAACCCCTGCTCTTGATATTCTCCCGGATGTGGGCTGCATTTTGGCTGCCTTTTTGGGCTGGAGCTTCTCGTGGTTTGAGGCCTGGCTTGCTCCACCCCCTGCTCTTGAAATTCTCCTGAATGTGGGCTGGATTTTGGCTGTGTTTTAGGCTGGAGCTTCTCGTGGTTTGGGGCCTGGCTTGCTCCACCCCCTGCTCTTGAGATTCTCCCAGATGTGGCCTGCATTGTTGCTGCCTTTTGGGCTGGAGCTTCTCGTGGTTTGAGGCCTGGCTTGCTCCACCCCCTGCTCTTGAGATTCTCCCGGATGTGCGCTGCATTTTGGCTGCCTTTTGGGCTGGAGCTTCTCGTGGTTTGAGGCCTGGCTTGCTCCACCCCCTGCTCTTGAGATTCTCCTGGATGTGGGTGGATTTTGGCTGCCTTTTGGGCTGGAGCTTCTCGTGGTTTGAGGCCTGGCTTGCTCCACCCCCTGCTCTTGAGATTCTCCCGGATGTGGGCTGCATTTTGGCTGCCTTTTGGGCTGGAGCTTCTCGTGGTTTGAGGCCTGGCTTACTCCACCCCCTGCTCTTGAGATTCTCCTGGATGTGGGCTGCATTTTGGCTGCCTTTTGGGCTGGAGCTTCCCATGGTTTGAGGCCTGGCTTGCTCCACCAACTGCTATTGATATTCTCCTGGATGTGGGCTGCATTTTGGCTGATACTTGTGCTGGGGCTTCTCGTGGTTTGAGGCCTGGCTTGCTCCACCCCCTGCTCTTGAGATTCTCCCGGATGTTGCCTGGATTTTGGTTGCCTTTTGGGCTGGAGCTTCTTGTGGTTTGAGGCCTGGCTTGCTCCACCCCATGCTCTTGAGATTCTCCCGGATGTGGGCTGCATTTTGGCTGCCTTTTGGGCTGGAGCTTCTCGTGGTTTGAGGCCTGGCTTGCTCCAGCCCCTGCTCTTGAGATTCTCCCTGATGTGGGCTGGATTTTGGCTGCCTTTTGGGCTGGAGCTTCTCGTGGTTTGAGGCCTGGCTTGCTCCAACCCCTGCTCTTGATATTCTCCCGGATGTGGGCTGCATTTTGGCTGCCTTTTTGGGCTGGAGTTTCTCGTGGTTTGAGGCCTGGCTTGCTCCACCCCCTGCTCTTGAGATTCTCCTGGATGTGGGCTGCATTTTGTCTGCATTTTGGGGTGGAGCTTCTCGTGGTTTGAGGCCTGGCTTGCTCCACCCCCTGCTCTTGACATTCTCCTGGAGGTGGGCTGCATTTTGGCTGCCTTTTGGGCTGGAGCTTCTCGTGGTTTGAGGCCTGGCTTGCTCCACCCCCTGCTCTTGAAATTCTCCTGAATGTGGGCTGGATTTTGGCTGTGTTTTAGGCTGGAGCTCCTCGTGGTTTGAGGCCTGCCTTGCTCCACCCCCTGCTCTTGAAATTCTCCCGCATGTGGCGTGCATTTTGGCTGCCTTTTGGGCTGGAGCTTCTCGTGGTTTGAGGCCTGGCTTGCTCCACACCCTGCTCTTGAGATTCTCCCGGATGTGGGCTTGATTTTGTCTGCATTTTGGGCTGGAGCTTCTCGTGGTTTGAGGCATGCCTTGCTCCACCCCCTGCTCTTGAGATTCTCCCGGATATGGGCTGGATTTTGGCTGCCTTTTGGGCTGGAGCTTCTCGAGGTTTGACCCCTTTTTTGTTCCACCCCCTGCTCTTGAGATTCTCCCGGATGTGGGCTGCATTTTGGCTGCCTTTAGGGCTGGAGCTTCTCGTGGTTTGAGGCCTGCCTTGCTCCACCCCCTGCTCTTGAGATTCTCCCGGATGTGCGCTGCATTTTGGCTGCATTTTTGGGCTGGAGCTTCTCGTGGTTTGGGGCCTGGCTTGCTCCACCCCCTGCTCTTGAGATTCTCCCGGATGTGGGCTGGATTTTGGCTGCCTTTTGGGCTGGAGCTTCTCGTGGTTTGAGGCCTGGCTTGCTCCACCCCCTGCTCTTGAGATGCTCCCGGATGTGGGCTGCATTTTGGCTGCATTTTGGGCTGGAGCTTCTCGAGGTTTGTGGCCTGGCTTGCTCCACCCCCTGCTCTTGAAATTCTCCCGGATGTGGGCTGCATTTTGGCTGCCTTTTGGGCTGGAACTTCTCATGGTTTGAGGCCTGGCTTACTCCACCCCCTGCTCTTGAGATTCTCCCGGATGTGGGCTGCATTTTGGCTGCCTTTTGGGCTGGAGCTTCCCATGGTTTGAGGCCTGGCTTGCTCCACCAACTGCTATTGATATTCTCCTGGATGTGGGCTGCATTTTGGCTGATACTTGTGCTGGGGCTTCTCGTGGTTTGAGGCCTGGCTTGCTCCACCCCCTGCTCTTGAGATTCTCCCGGATGTTGCCTGGATTTTGGTTGCCTTTTGGGCTGGAGCTTCTTGTGGTTTGAGGCCTGGCTTGCTCCACCCCATGCTCTTGAGATTCTCCCGGATGTGGGCTGCATTTTGGCTGCCTTTTGGGCTGGAGCTTCTCGTGGTTTGAGGCCTGGCTTGCTCCAGCCCCTGCTCTTGAGATTCTCCCTGATGTGGGCTGGATTTTGGCTGCCTTTTGGGCTGGAGCTTCTCGTGGTTTGAGGCCTGGCTTGCTCCACCCCCTGCTCTTGAGATTCTCCTGGATGTGGGCTGCATTTTGGCTGCATTTTGGGCTGGAGCTTCTCGTGGTTTGAGGCCTGGCTTGCTCCAACCCCTGCTCTTGAGATTCTCCCGGAGGTGGGCTGCATTTTGTCTGCATTTTGGGCTGGAGCTTCTCGTGGTTTGAGGCCTGGCTTGCTCCACCCCCTGCTCTTGAGATTCTCCCGGATGTGGCCTGCATTTTGGCTGCCTTTTGGGCTGGAGCTTCTCGTGGTTTGAGGCCTGGCTTGCTCCAACCCCTGCTCTTGATATTCTCCCGGATGTGGGCTGCATTTTGGCTGCCTTTTTGGGCTGGAGCTTCTCGTGGTTTGAGGCCTGGCTTGCTCCACCCCCTGCTCTTGAAATTCTCCTGAATGTGGGCTGGATTTTGGCTGTGTTTTAGGCTGGAGCTTCTCGTGGTTTGGGGCCTGGCTTGCTCCACCCCCTGCTCTTGAGATTCTCCCAGATGTGGCCTGCATTGTTGCTGCCTTTTGGGCTGGAGCTTCTCGTGGTTTGAGGCCTGGCTTGCTCCACCCCCTGCTCTTGAGATTCTCCCGGATGTGCGCTGCATTTTGGCTGCCTTTTGGGCTGGAGCTTCTCGTGGTTTGAGGCCTGGCTTGCTCCACCCCCTGCTCTTGAGATTCTCCCGGATGTGGGCTGGATTTTGGCTCAATTTTGGGCTGGAGCTTCTCATGGTTTGAGGCCTGGCTTGCTCCACCCCCTGCTCTTGAAATTCTCCTGGATGTGGGCTGCATTTTGGCTGAATTTTGGGCTGGAGCTTCTCGTGGTTTGAGGCCTGGCTTGCTCCACCCCCTGCTCTTGAGATTCTCCCGGATGTGGGCTGCATTTTGGCTCACTTTTGGGCTGGAGCTTCTCATGGTTTGAGGCCTGGCTTGCTCCACCCCCTGCTCTTGAGATTCTCCTGGATGTGGGCTGCATTTTGGCTGCCTTTTGGGCTGGAGCTTCTCGTGGTTTGAGGCCTGGCTTGCTCCACCCTCTGCTCTTGAGATTCTCCCGGATGTGGGCTGCATTTTGGCTGCCTTTTGGGCTGGAGCTTCTCGTGGTTTGAGGCCTGGCTTACTCCACCCCCTGCTCTTGAGATTCTCCCGGATGTGGGCTGCATTTTGGCTGCCTTTTGGGCTGGAGCTTCCCATGGTTTGAGGCCTGGCTTGCTCCACCAACTGCTATTGATATTCTCCTGGATGTGGCCTGCATTTTGGCTGATACTTGTGCTGGGGCTTCTCGTGGTTTGAGGCCTGGCTTGCTCCACCCCCTGCTCTTGAGATTCTCCCGGATGTTGCCTGGATTTTGGTTGCATTTTGGGCTGGAGCTTCTTGTGGTTTGAGGCCTGGCTTGCTCCACCCCATGCTCTTGAGATTCTCCCGGATGTGGGCTGCATTTTGGCTGCATTTTGGGCTGGAGCTTCTCGTGGTTTGAGGCCTGGCTTGCTCCAGCCCCTGCTCTTGAGATTCTCCCTGATGTGGGCTGGATTTTGGCTGCCTTTTGGGCTGGAGCTTCTCGTGGTTTGAGGCCTGGCTTGATCCACCCCCTGCTCTTGAGATTCTCCTGGATGTGGGCTGCATTTTGGCTGCCTTTTGGGCTGGAGCTTCTCGTGGTTTGAGGCCTGGCTTGCTCCACCCCCTGCTCTTGAGATTCTCCCGGAGGTGGGCTTGATTTTGTCTGCATTTTGGGCTGGAGCTTCTCGTGGTTTGAGGCCTGGCTTGCTCCACCCCCTGCTCTTGAGATTCTCCCGGAGGTGGGCTGCATTTTGGCTGATTCTTGGGCTGGAGCTTCTCGTGGTTTGAGGCCTGGCTTGCTCCACCCCCTGCTCTTGAGATTCTCCCGGATGTGGCCTGCATTTTGGCTGCATTTTGGGCTGGAGCTTCTCGTGGTTTGAGGCCTGGCTTGCTCCAACCCCTGCTCTTGATATTCTCCCGGATGTGGGCTGCATTTTGGCTGCCTTTTTGGGCTGGAGCTTCTCGTGGTTTGAGGCCTGGCTTGCTCCACCCCCTGCTCTTGAGATTCTCCTGGATGTGGGCTGCATTTTGTCTGCATTTTGGGGTGGAGCTTCTCGTGGTTTGAGGCCTGGCTTGCTCCACCCCCTGCTCTTGACATTCTCCTGGAGGTGGGCTGCATTTTGGCTGCCTTTTGGGCTGGAGCTTCTCGTGGTTTGAGGCCTGGCTTGCTCCACCCCCTGCTCTTGAAATTCTCCTGAATGTGGGCTGGATTTTGGCTGTGTTTTAGGCTGGAGCTCCTCGTGGTTTGAGGCCTGCCTTGCTCCACCCCCTGCTCTTGAAATTCTCCCGCATGTGGCGTGCATTTTGGCTGCCTTTTGGGCTGGAGCTTCTCGTGGTTTGAGGCCTGGCTTGCTCCACACCCTGCTCTTGAGATTCTCCCGGATGTGGGCTGCATTTTGGCTGCCTTTTGGGCTGGAGCTTCTCGTGGTTTGAGGCCTGGCTTGCTCCACCCCCTGCTCTTGAGATTCTCCCGGATATGGGCTGGATTTTGGCTGCCTTTTGGGCTGGAGCTTCTCGAGGTTTGACCCCTTTTTTGTTCCACCCCCTGCTCTTGAGATTCTCCCGGATGTGGGCTGCATTTTGGCTGCATTTTGGGCTGGAGCTTCTCGTGGTTTGAGGCCTGGCTTGCTCCACCCCCTGCTCTTGAGATTCTCCCGGATGTGCGCTGCATTTTGGCTGCATTTTTGGGCTGGAGCTTCTCGTGGTTTGGGGCCTGGCTTGCTCCACCCCCTGCTCTTGAGATTCTCCCGGATGTGGGCTGGATTTTGGCTGCCTTTTGGGCTGGAGCTTCTCGTGGTTTGAGGCCTGGCTTGCTCCACCCCCTGCTCTTCATATTCTCCTGCATGTGGGCTGCATTTTGGCTGCCTTTTGGGCTGGAGCTTCTCGTGGTTTGAGGCCTGGCTTGCTCCACCCTCTGCTCTTGAGATTCTCCCGGATGTGGGCTGCATTTTGGCTGCCTTTTGGGCTGGAGCTTCTCGTGGTTTGAGGCCTGGCTTACTCCACCCCCTGCTCTTGAGATTCTCCCGGATGTGGGCTGCATTTTGGCTGCCTTTTGGGCTGGAGCTTCCCATGGTTTGAGGCCTGGCTTGCTCCACCAACTGCTATTGATATTCTCCTGGATGTGGGCTGCATTTTGGCTGATACTTGTGCTGGGGCTTCTCGTGGTTTGAGGCCTGGCTTGCTCCACCCCCTGCTCTTGAGATTCTCCCGGATGTTGCCTGTATTTTGGTTGCCTTTTGGGCTGGAGCTTCTTGTGGTTTGAGGCCTGGCTTGCTCCACCCCATGCTCTTGAGATTCTCCCGGATGTGGGCTGCATTTTGGCTGCCTTTTGGGCTGGAGCTTCTCGTGGTTTGAGGCCTGGCTTGCTCCAGCCCCTGCTCTTGAGATTCTCCCGGATGTGGGCTGCATTTTGGCTGCCTTTTGGGCTGGAGCTTCTCGTGGTTTGAGGCCTGGCTTGATCCACCCCCTGCTCTTGAGATTCTCCTGGATATGGGCTGCATTTTGGCTGCATTTTGGGCTGGAGCTTCTCGTGGTTTGAGGCCTGGCTTGCTCCACCCCCTGCTCTTGAGATTCTCCCGGAGGTGGGCTTGATTTTGTCTGCATTTTGGGCTGGAGCTTCTCGTGGTTTGAGGCCTGGCTTGCTCCACCCCCTGCTCTTGAGATTCTCCCGGAGGTGGGCTGCATTTTGGCTGAATCTTGGGCTGGAGCTTCTCGTGGTTTGAGGCCTGGCTTGCTCCACCCCCTGCTCTTGACATTCTCCTGGAGGTGGGCTGCATTTTGGCTGCCTTTTGGGCTGGAGCTTCTCGTGGTTTGAGGCCTGGCTTGCTCCACCCCCTGCTCTTGAGATTCTCCCGGATATGGGCTGGATTTTGGCTGCCTTTTGGGCTGGAGCTTCTCGAGGTTTGACCCCTTTTTTGTTCCACCCCCTGCTCTTGAGATTCTCCCGGATGTGGGCTGCATTTTGGCTGCCTTTAGGGCTGGAGCTTCTCGTGGTTTGAGGCCTGGCTTGCTCCACCCCCTGCTCTTGAGATTCTCCCGGATGTGCGCTGCATTTTGGCTGCCTTTTGGGCTGGAGCTTCTCGTGGTTTGAGGCCTGGCTTGCTCCACCCCCTGCTCTTGAGATTCTCCCAGATGTGGCCTGCATTGTTGCTGCCTTTTGGGCTGGAGCTTCTCGTGGTTTGAGGCCTGGCTTGCTCCACCCCCTGCTCTTGAGATTCTCCCGGATGTGCGCTGCATTTTGGCTGCCTTTTGGGCTGGAGCTTCTCGTGGTTTGAGGCCTGGCTTGCTCCACCCCCTGCTCTTGAGATTCTCCCGGATGTGGGCTGGATTTTGGCTCACTTTTGGGCTGGAGCTTCTCATGGTTTGAGGCCTGGCTTGCTCCACCCCCTGCTCTTGAAATTCTCCTGGATGTGGGCTGCATTTTGGCTGAATTTTGGGCTGGAGCTTCTCGTGGTTTGAGGCCTGGCTTGCTCCACCCCCTGCTCTTGAGATTCTCCCGGATGTGGGCTGCATTTTGGCTGCCTTTTGGGCTGGAGCTTCTCATGGTTTGAGGCCTGGCTTGCTCCACCCCCTGCTCTTGATATTCTCCTGGATGTGGGCTGGATTTTGGCTGCCTTTTGGGCTGGAGCTTCTCGTGGTTTGAGGCCTGGCTTGCTCCACCCTCTGCTCTTGAGATTCTCCCGGATGTGGGCTGCATTTTGGCTGCCTTTTGGGCTGGAGCTTCTCGTGGTTTGAGGCCTGGCTTGCACCACCCCTTGCTCTTGAGATTGTCCCGGATGTGGGCTGCATTTTGGCTGTGTTTTGGGCTGCAGCTTCTCGTGGTTTGAGGCCTGGCTTGCTCCACCCCCTGCTCTTGAGATTCTCCCGGATGTGGGCTGCATTTTGGCTACATTTTGGGCTGGAGCTTCTCGTGGTTTGAGGCCTGGCTTGCTCCACCCCCTGCTCTTGAGATTCTCTCGGATGTGGCCTGCATTTTGGCTGCCTTTTGGGCTGGAGGTTCTCGTGGCTTGAGGCCTGGCTTGCTCCACCCCCTGCTCTTGAAATTCTCCTGAATGTGGGCTGGATTTTGGCTGCTTTTTGGGCTGGAGCTTCTCGTGGTTTGAGGCCTGGCTTGCTCCACCCCCTGCTCTTGAGATTCTCCCGGATGTGGGCTGCATTTTGGCTGTCTTTTGGGCTGGAGCTTCTCGAGGTTTGAGGCCTGGCTTGCTCCACCCCCTGCTCTTGAGATTCTCCCGGATGTGGGCTGGATTTTGGCTGCCTTTTGGGCTGGAGCTTCTCGTGGTTTGAGGCCTGGCTTGCTCCACCCCCTGCTCTTGAGATTCTCCCGGATGTGGGCTGCATTTTGGCTGCCTTTTGGGCTGGAGCTTCTCGTGGTTTGAGGCCTGGCTTGCTCGACCCCCTGCTCTTGAGATTCTCTCGGATGTGGCCTGCATTTTGGCTGCCTTTTGGGCTGGAGGTTCTCGTGGTTTGAGGCCTGGCTTGCTCCACCCCCTGCTCTTGAAATTCTCCTGAATGTGGGCTGTATTTTGGCTGCCTTTTGGGCTGGAGCTTCTCGTGGTTTGAGGCCTGGCTTGCTCCAACCCCTGCTCTTGATATTCTCCCGGATGTGGGCTGCATTTTGGCTGCCTTTTTGGGCTGGAGCTTCTCGTGGTTTGAGGCCTGGCTTGCTCCACCCCCTGCTCTTGAGATTCTCCTGGATGTGGGCTGCATTTTGTCTGCATTTTGGGGTGGAGCTTCTCGTGGTTTGAGGCCTGGCTTGCTCCACCCCCTGCTCTTGAGATTCTCCCGGATGTGGGCTGCATTTTGGCTGCCTTTTGGGCTGGAGCTTCTCGTGGTTTGAGGCCTGGCTTGCTCCACCCCCTGCTCTTGAAATTCTCCTGAATGTGGGCTGGATTTTGGCTGTGTTTTAGGCTAGAGCTCCTCGTGGTTTGAGGCCTGCCTTGCTCCACCCCCTGCTCTTGAAATTCTCCCGCATGTGGCGTGCATTTTGGCTGCCTTTTGGGCTGGAGCTTCTCGTGGTTTGAGGCCTGGCTTGCTCCACAGCCTGCTCTTGAGATTCTCCCGGATGTGGGCTGCATTTTGGCTGCCTTTTGGGCTGGAGCTTCTCGTGGTTTGAGGCCTGGCTTGCTCCACCCCCTGCTCTTGAGATTCTCCCGGATATGGGCTGGATTTTGGCTGCATTTTGGGCTGGAGCTTCTCGAGGTTTGACCCCTTTTTTGTTCCACCCCCTGCTCTTGAGATTCTCCCGGATGTGGGCTGCATTTTGGCTGCATTTAGGGCTGGAGCTTCTCGTGGTTTGAGGCCTGGCTTGCTCCACCCCCTGCTCTTGAGATTCTCCCGGATGTGCGCTGCATTTTGGCTGCATTTTTGGGCTGGAGCTTCTCGTGGTTTGGGGCCTGGCTTGCTCCACCCCCTGCTCTTGAGATTCTCCCGGATGTGGGCTGGATTTTGGCTGCCTTTTGGGCTGGAGCTTCTCGTGGTTTGAGGCCTGGCTTGCTCCAGCCCCTGCTCTTGAGATTACCCCGGACGTGGGCTGCATTTTGGCTGCCTTTTGGGCTGGAGCTTCTCGTGGTTTCAGGCCTGGCTTGCTCCACCCCCTGCTCTTGAGATGCTCCCGGATGTGGGCTGCATTTTGGCTGCATTTTGGGCTGGAGCTTCTCGAGGTTTGTGGCCTGGCTTGCTCCACCCCCTGCTCTTGAAATTCTCCCGGATGTGGGCTGCATTTTGGCTGCCTTTTGGGCTGGAACTTCTCATGGTTTGAGGCCTGGCTTACTCCACCCCCTGCTCTTGAGATTCTCCCGGATGTGGGCTGCATTTTGGCTGCCTTTTGGGCTGGAGCTTCCCATGGTTTGAGGCCTGGCTTGCTCCACCAACTGCTATTGATATTCTCCTGGATGTGGGCTGCATTTTGGCTGATACTTGTGCTGGGGCTTCTCGTGGTTTGAGGCCTGGCTTGCTCCACCCCCTGCTCTTGAGATTCTCCCGGATGTTGCCTGGATTTTGGTTGCCTTTTGGGCTGGAGCTTCTTGTGGTTTGAGGCCTGGCTTGCTCCACCCCATGCTCTTGAGATTCTCCCGGATGTGGGCTGCATTTTGGCTGCCTTTTGGGCTGGAGCTTCTCGTGGTTTGAGGCCTGGCTTGCTCCACCCCCTGCTCTTGAGATTCTCCCGGATGTGGGCTGCATTTTGGCTCACTTTTGGGCTGGAGCTTCTCATGGTTTGAGGCCTGGCTTGCTCCACCCCCTGCTCTTGATATTCTCCTGGATGTGGGCTGGATTTTGGCTGCATTTTGGGCTGGAGCTTCTCGTGGTTTGAGGCCTGGCTTGCTCCACCCTCTGCTCTTGAGATTCTCCCGGATGTGGGCTGCATTTTGGCTGCCTTTTGGGCTGGAGCTTCTCGTGGTTTGAGGCCTGGCTTACTCCACCCCCTGCTCTTGAGATTCTCCCGGATGTGGGCTGCATTTTGGCTGCCTTTTGGGCTGGAGCTTCCCATGGTTTGAGGCCTGGCTTGCTCCACCAACTGCTATTGATATTCTCCTGGATGTGGGCTGCATTTTGGCTGATACTTGTGCTGGGGCTTCTCGTGGTTTGAGGCCTGGCTTGCTCCACCCCCTGCTCTTGAGATTCTCCCGGATGTTGCCTGTATTTTGGTTGCCTTTTGGGCTGGAGCTTCTTGTGGTTTGAGGCCTGGCTTGCTCCACCCCATGCTCTTGAGATTCTCCCGGATGTGGGCTGCATTTTGGCTGCCTTTTGGGCTGGAGCTTCTCGTGGTTTGAGGCCTGGCTTGCTCCAGCCCCTGCTCTTGAGATTCTCCCTGATGTGGCCTGCATTTTGGCTGCATTTTGGGCTGGAGCTTCTCGTGGTTTGAGGCCTGGCTTGATCCACCCCCTGCTCTTGAGATTCTCCCGGATATGGGCTGCATTTTGGCTGCATTTTGGGCTGGAGCTTCTCGTGGTTTGAGGCCTGGCTTGCTCCACCCCCTGCTCTTGAGATTCTCCCGGAGGTGGGCTTGATTTTGTCTGCATTTTGGGCTGGAGCTTCTCGTGGTTTGAGGCCTGGCTTGCTCCACCCCCTGCTCTTGAGATTCTCCCGGAGGTGGGCTGCATTTTGGCTGATTCTTGGGCTGGAGCTTCTCGTGGTTTGAGGCCTGGCTTGCTCCACCCCCTGCTCTTGAGATTCTCCCGGATGTGGCCTGCATTTTGGCTGCCTTTTGGGCTGGAGCTTCTCGTGGTTTGAGGCCTGGCTTGCTCCAACCCCTGCTCTTGATATTCTCCCGGATGTGGGCTGCATTTTGGCTGACTTTTTGGGCTGGAGCTTCTCGTGGTTTGAGGCCTGGCTTGCTCCACCCCCTGCTCTTGAGATTCTCCTGGATGTGGGCTGCATTTTGTCTGCATTTTGGGCTGGAGCTTCTCGTGGTTTGAGGCCTGGCTTGCTCCACCCCCTGCTCTTGAAATTCTCCCGCATGTGGCGTGCATTTTGGCTGCCTTTTGGGCTGGAGCTTCTCGTGGTTTGAGGCCTGGCTTGCTCCACACCCTGCTCTTGAGATTCTCCCGGATGTGGGCTGCATTTTGGCTGCCTTTTGGGCTGGAGCTTCTCGTGGTTTGAGGCCTGGCTTGCTCCACCCCCTGCTCTTGAGATTCTCCCGGATATGGGCTGGATTTTGGCTGCCTTTTGGGCTGGAGCTTCTCGAGGTTTGACCCCTTTTTTGTTCCACCCCCTGCTCTTGAGATTCTCCCGGATGTGGGCTGCATTTTGGCTGCCTTTAGGGCTGGAGCTTCTCGTGGTTTGAGGCCTGGCTTGCTCCACCCCCTGCTCTTGAGATTCTCCCGGATGTGGGCTGCATTTTGGCTGACTTTTGGGCTGGAGCTTCTCGTGGTTTGAGACCTGGCTTGCTCCACCGCCTGCTCTTGAGATTCTACCAGATGTGGGCTGCATATTGGCTGCCTTTTGGGCTGGAGCTTCTCGTGGTTTGAGGCCTGGCTTGCTCCACCCCCTGCTCTTGAGATTCTCCCGGATGTGGGCTGCATTTTGGCTGCCTTTTGGGCTGGAGCTTCTCGTGGTTTGGGGCCTGGCTTGCTCCACCCCCTGCTCTTGAGATTCTCCCGGATGTGGGCTGGATTTTGGCTCACTTTTGGGCTGGAGCTTCTCATGGATTGAGGCCTGGCTTGCTCCACCCCCTGCTCTTGAAATTCTCCTGGATGTGGGCTGCATTTTGGCTGAATTTTGGGCTGGAGCTTCTCGTGGTTTGAGGCCTGGCTTGCTCCACCCCCTGCTCTTGAGATTCTCCCGGATGTGGGCTGCATTTTGGCTGCCTTTTGGGCTGGAGCTTCTCATGGTTTGAGGCCTGGCTTGCTCCACCCCCTGCTCTTGATATTCTCCTGGATGTGGGCTGGATTTTGGCTGCCTTTTGGGCTGGAGCTTCTCGTGGTTTGAGGCCTGGCTTGCTCCACCCTCTGCTCTTGAGATTCTCCCGGATGTGGGCTGCATTTTGGCTGCCTTTTGGGCTGGAGCTTCTCGTGGTTTGAGGCCTGGCTTGCACCACCCCCTGCTCTTGAGATTGTCCCGGATGTGGGCTGCATTTTGGCTGTGTTTTGGGCTGCAGCTTCTCGTGGTTTGAGGCCTGGCTTGCTCCACCCCCTGCTCTTGAGATTCTCCCGGATGTGGGCTGCATTTTGGCTGCATTTTTGGGCTGGAGCTTCTCGTGGTTTGGGGCCTGGCTTGCTCCACCCCCTGCTCTTGAGATTCTCCCAGATGTGGCCTGCATTGTTGCTGCCTTTTGGGCTGGAGCTTCTCGTGGTTTGAGGCCTGGCTTGCTCCACCCCCTGCTCTTGAGATTCTCCCGGATGTGCGCTGCATTTTGGCTGCCTTTTGGGCTGGAGCTTCTCGTGGTTTGAGGCCTGGCTTGCTCCACCCCCTGCTCTTGAGATTCTCCCGGATGTGGGCTGGATTTTGGCTCACTTTTGGGCTGGAGCTTCTCATGGTTTGAGGCCTGGCTTGCTCCACCCCCTGCTCTTGAAATTCTCCTGGATGTGGGCTGCATTTTGGCTGAATTTTGGGCTGGAGCTTCTCGTGGTTTGAGGCCTGGCTTGCTCCACCCCCTGCTCTTGAGATTCTCCCGGATGTGGGCTGCATTTTGGCTGCCTTTTGGGCTGGAGCTTCTCATGGTTTGAGGCCTGGCTTGCTCCACCCCCTGCTCTTGATATTCTCCTGGATGTGGGCTGGATTTTGGCTGCCTTTTGGGCTGGAGCTTCTCGTGGTTTGAGGCCTGGCTTGCTCCACCCTCTGCTCTTGAGATTCTCCCGGATGTGGGCTGCATTTTGGCTCCCTTTTGGGCTGGAGCTTCTCGTGGTTTGAGGCCTGGCTTGCACCACCCCCTGCTCTTGAGATTCTCCCGGATGTGGGCTGCATTTTGGCTGTGTTTTGGGCTGCAGCTTCTCGTGGTTTGAGGCCTGGCTTGCTCCACCCCCTGCTCTTGAGATTCTCCCGGATGTGGGCTGCATTTTGGCTGTGTTTTGGGCTGCAGCTTCTCGTGGTTTGAGGCCTGGCTTGCTCCACCCCCTGCTCTTGAGATTCTCCCGGATGTGGGCTGCATTTTGGCTACATTTTGGGCTGGAGCTTCTCGTGGTTTGAGGCCTGGCTTGCTCCACCCCCTGCTCTTGAGATTCTCTCGGATGTGGCCTGCATTTTGGCTGCCTTTTGGGCCGGAGCTTCTCGTGGTTTGAGGCCTGGCTTCCTCCACCCCCTGCTCTTAAGATTCTCCCGGATGTGGGCTGAATTTTGGCTGCATTTTGGGCTGGAGCTTCTCGAGGTTTGAGGCCTGGCTTGCTCCACCCCCTGCTCTTGAGATTGTCCCGGATGTGGGCTGCATTTTGGCTGCCTTTTGGGCTGGAGCTTCTCGTGGTTTGAGGCCTGGCTTGCTCCACCCCCTGCTCTTGAGATTCTCCCGGATGTGGGCTGGATTTTCGCTGCCTTTTGGGCTGGAGCTTCTCGTGGTTTGAGACCTGGCTTTCTCCACCCCCTGCTCTTGAGATTCTCCCAGATGTGGGCTGCATATTGGCTGCCTTTTGGGCTGGAGCTTCTCGTGGTTTGAGGCCTGGCTTCCTCCACCCCCTGCTCTTAAGATTCTCCCAGATGTGTGCTGAATTTTGGCTGCATTTTGGGCTGGAGCTTCTCGAGGTTTGAGGCCTGGCTTGCTCCACCCCCTGCTCTTGAGATTCTCTCGGATGTGGCCTGCATTTTGGCTGCCTTTTGGGCTGGAGGTTCTCGTGGTTTGAGACCTGGCTTGCTCGACCCCCTGCTCTTGAGATTCTCTCGGATGTGGCCTGCATTTTGGCTGCCTTTTGGGCTGGAGGTTCTCGTGGTTTGAGGCCTGGCTTGCACCACCCCCTGCTCTTGAGATTCTCCCGGATATAGGCTGCATTTTGGCTGTCTTTTGGGCTGGAGCTTCTCGTGGTTTGAGGCCTGGCTTGCACCACCCCCTGCTCTTGAGATTGTCCCGGATATAGGCTGGATTTTGGCTGTCTTTTGGGCTGGAGCTTCTCGTGGTTTGAGGCCTGGCTTGCTCCACCCCCTGCTCTTGAGATTCTCCCGGATGTGGGCTGGATTTTGGCTGCATTTTGGGCTGGAGCTTCTCGTGGTTTGAGGCCTGGCTTGCTCCACCCCCTGCTCTTGAGATTCTCCCGGATGTGGGCTGCATTTTGGTAACATTTTGGGCTGGAGCTTCTCGAGGTTTGAGGCCTGGCTTGCTCCACCCCCTGCTCTTGAGATTCTCCCGGATGTGGGCTGCATTTTGGCTGCCTTTTGGGCTGGAGCTTCTCGTGGTTTGAGGCCTGGCTTGCTCGACCCACTGCTCTTGAGATTCTCTCGGATGTGGCCTGCATTTTGGCTGCCTTTTGGGCTGGAGGTTCTCGTGGTTTGAGGCCTGGCTTGCTCCACCCCCTGCTCTTGAGATTCTCCCGGATGTGGGCTGCATTTTGGCTGACTTTTGGGCTGGAGCTTCTCGTGGTTTGAGACCTGGCTTGCTCCACCCCTGCGCTTGAGATTCTACCAGATGTGGGCTGCATATTGGCTGCCTTTTGGGCTGGAGCTTCTCGTGGTTTGAGGCCTGGCTTGCTCCACCCCCTGCTCTTGAGATTCTCCCGGAGGTGGGCTGCATTTTGGCTGACTCTTGGGCTGGAGCTTCTCGTGGTTTGAGGCCTGCCTTGCTCGACCCCCTGCTCTTGAGATTCTCCCGCATGTGGCCTGAATTTTGGCTGCCTTTTGGGCTGGAGCTTCTCGTGGTTTGAGGCCTGGCTTGCTCCACCCCCTGCTCTTGAGATTCTCCCGGATGTGGGCTGCATTTTGGCTGCCTTTTGGGCTGGAGCTTCTCGTGGTTTGAGGCCTGGCTTGCTCCACCCCCTGCTCTTGAAATTGTCCCGGATGTGGGCTGCATTTTGGCTGCATTTTGGGCTGGAGCTTCTCGTGGTTTGAGGCCTGGCTTACTCCAAACTCTGCCATTGAGATTCTCCCCGAGGTGGGCTGGATTTTGGCTGCCTTTTGGGCTGGAGATTCTCGTGGTTTGAGGCCTGGCTTGCTCCACCCCCTGCTCTTGAGATTCTACCAGATGTGGGCTGCATATTGGCTGCCTTTTGGGCTGGAGCTTCTCGTGGTTTGAGGCCTGCCTTGCTCCACCCCCTGCTCTTGAGATTCTCCCGGAGGTGGGCTGCATTTTGGCTGACTCTTGGGCTGGAGCTTCTCGTGGTTTGAGGCCTGCCTTGCTCGACCCCCTGCTCTTGAGATTCTCCCGCATGTGGCCTGAATTTTGGCTGCCTTTTGGGCTGGAGCTTCTCGAGGTTTGAGGCCTGGCTTGCTCCACCCCCTGCTCTTGATATTCTCCTGGATGTGGCCTGCATTTTGGCTGCCTTTTGGGCTGGAGCTTCTCGTGGTTTGAGGCCTGGCTTGCTCCACCCCCTGCTCTTGAGATTGTCCCGGATGTGGGCTGCATTTTGGCTGCCTTTTGGGCTGGAGCTTCTCGTGGTTTGAGGCCTGGCTTGCTCCACCCCCTGCTCTTGAAATTGTCCCGGATGTGGGCTGCATTTTGGCTGCATTTTGGGCTGGAGCTTCTCGTGGTTTGAGGCCTGGCTTACTCCAAAATCTGCCATTGAGATTCTCCCCGAGGTGGGCTGGATTTTGGCTGCCTTTTGGGCTGGAGCTTCTCGTGGTTTGAGGCCTGGCTTGCTCCACCCCCTGCTCTTGAGATTCTCCTGGATGTGGGCTGCATTTTGGCTGCATTTTGGGCTGGAGCTTCTCGTGGTTTGAGGCCTGGCTTGCTCCACCCCCTGCTCTTGAGATTCTCCCGGATGTGGGCTGCATTTTGGCTGCCTTTAGGGCTGGAGCTTCTCGTGGTTTGAGGCCTGCCTTGCTCCACCCCCTGCTCTTGAGATTCTCCCGGATGTGGGCTGCATTTTGGCTGCCTTTTGGGCTGGAGCTTCTCGTGGTTTGAGGCCTGGCTTGCTCCACCCCCTGCTCTTGAGATTCTCCCGGATGTGGCCTGCATTTTGGCTGCCTTTTGGGCTGGAGGTTCTCGTGGTTTTAGGCCTGGCTTGCTCGACCCTCTGCTCTTCAGATTCTCCCGGATGTGGGCTGCATTTTGGCTGCCTTTTGGGCAGGAGCTTCTCGTGGTTTGAGGCCTGGCTTGCTCCACCCCCTGCTCTTGAGATTCTCCCGGATGTGGGCTGCATTTTGGCTGATTTTTGGGCTGGAGTTTCTCGTGGTTTGAGGCCTGGCTTGCTCCACTCCCTGCTCTTGAAATTGTCCCGGATGTAGGCTGCATTTTGGCTGCCTTTTGGGCTGGAGCTTCTCGTGGTTTGAGGCCTGGCTTACTCCACCCCCTGCTCTTGATATTCTCCCGGATATGGGCTGGATTTTGTCTGCCTTTTGGGCTGGAGCTTCTCGTGGTTTGAGGCCTGGCTTGCTCCACCCACTGCTCTTGAGATTCTCCCGGATGTGGGCTGCATTTTGGCTGCCTTTTGGGCTGGAGCTTCTCAAGGTTTGAGGCCTGGCTTGTTCCACCCCCTGCTCTTGAGATTCTGCTGAATGTGGGCTGGATTTTGGCTGACTTTTGGGCTGGAGCTTCTCATGGTTTGAGGCCTGGCTTGCTCCACCCTCTGCTCTTGAGATTCTCCCGGATGTGGGCTGCATTTTGGCTGCGTTTAGGGCTGGAGCTTCTCGTGGTTTGAGGCCTTGCTTGCTCCACCCCCTGCTCTTGAAATTGTCCCGGATGTGGGCTGCATTTTGGCTGCCTTTTGGGCTGGAGCTTCTCGTGGTTTGAGGCCTGGCTTGCTCCACCCCCTGCTCTTGAGATTGTCCCGGATGTGGGCTGCATTTTGGCTGTCTTTTGGGCTGGAGCTTCTCGTGGTTTGAGGCCTGGCTTGCTCCACCCCCTGCTCTTGAGATTGTCCCGGATGTGGGCTGCATTTTGGCTGTCTTTTGGGCTGGAGCTTCTCGTGGTTTGAGGCCTGGCTTGCTCCACCCCCTGCTCTTGAGATTCTCCCGGATGTGGGCTGCATTTTGGTAGCCTTTTGGGCTGGAGCTTCTCGAGGTTTGAGGCCTGGCTTGCTCCAACCCCTGCTCTTGAGATTCTCCCGGATGTGGGCTGGATTTTGTCTGCCTTTTGGGATGGAGTTTCTCATGGTTTGAGGCCTGGCTTGCTCCACCCCCTGCTCTTGAGATTCTCCTGGATGTGGGCTGCATTTTGGCTGCCTTTTGGGCTGGAGCTTCTCGTGGTTTGAGGCCTGGCTTGCTCCACCCCCTGCTCTTGAGATTCTCCCGGATGTGGGCTGCATTTTGGCTGCCTTTAGGGCTGGAGCTTCTCGTGGTTTGAGGCCTGGCTTGCTCCACCCCCTGCTCTTGAGATTCTCCCGGATGTGGGCTGCATTTTGGTAGCCTTTTGGGCTGGAGCTTCTCGAGGTTTGAGGCCTGGCTTGCTCCAACCCCTGCTCTTGAGATTCTCCCGGATGTGGGCTGCATTTTGGCTGCCTTTTGGGCTGGAGCTTCTCATGGTTTGAGGCCTGGCTTGCTCCACCCCCTGCTCTTGAGATTCTCCTGGATGTGGGCTGCATTTTGGCTGCCTTTTGGGCCGGAGCTTCTCGTGGTTTGAAGCCTGGCTTGCTCCACCCCCTGCTCTTGACATTCTCCAGGATGTGGGCTGCATTTTGGCTGCCTTTTGGGCTGGAGCTTCTCATGGTTTGAGGCCTGGCTTGCTCCACCCCCTGCTCTTGAGATTCTCCTGGATGTGGGCTGCATTTTGGCTGCCTTTTGGGCCGGAGCTTCTCGTGGTTTGAAGCCTGGCTTGCTCCACCCCCTGCTCTTGACATTCTCCAGGATGTGGGCTGGATTTTGGCTGCATTTTGGGCTGGAGCTTCTCGTGGTTTGAGGCCTGGCTTGCTCCACCCCCTGCTCTTGAGATTCTCCCGGATGTGGCCTGCATTTTGGCTGCCTTTTGGGCTGGAGCTTCTCGTGGTTTGAGGCCTGGCTTGCTCCACCCCCTGCTCTTGAGATTCTTCTGGAGGTAGGCTGCATTTTGGCTGCCTTTTGGGTTGGAGCTTCTTGTGGTTTGAGGCCTGGCTTGCTCCACCCCCTGCTCTTGAGATTCTCCTGCATGTGGGCTGCATTTTGGCTGCCTTTTGGGCTGGAGCTTCTCGTGGTTTGAGGCCTGGCTTGCTCCACCCCCTGCTCTTGAAATTCTCCTGAATGTGGGCTGGATTTTGGCTGCGTTTTAGGCTGGAGCTTCTCGTGGTTTGAGGCCTGGCTTGCTCCACCCCCTGCTCTTGAGATTCTCCCGGACGTGGGCTGGATTTTCGCTGCGTTTTGGGCTGGAGCTTCTCGTGGTTTGAGGCCTGGCTTGCTCCACCCCCTGCTCTTGAGATTCTACCAGATGTGGGCTGCATATTGGCTGCCTTTTGGGCTGGAGCTTCTCGTGGTTTGAGGCCTGGCTTGCTCCACCCCCTGCTCTTGAGAGTCTCCCGGATGTGGGCTGCATTTTGGCTGCCTTTTGGGCTGGAGCTTCTCGTGGTTTGAGGCCTGGCTTGCTCCACCCCCTGCTCTTGAGATTCTCCCGGATGTGGGCTGCATTTTGGCTGCCTTTTGGGCTGGAGCTTCTCATGGTTTGAGGCCTGGCTTGCTCCACCCTCTGCTCTTGAGATTCTCCCGGATGTGGGCTGGATTTTGACTGCCTTTTGGGCCGGAGCTTCTCGTGGTTTGAGGCCTGGCTTCCTCCACCCCCTGCTCTTGAGATTCTCCCGGATGTGGGCTGCATTTTGGCTGCCTTTAGGGCTGGAGCTTCTCGTGGTTTGAGGCCTTGCTTGCTCCACCCCCTGCTCTTGAAATTGTCCCGGATGTGGGCTGCATTTTGGCTGCCTTTTGGGCTGGAGCTTCTCGTGGTTTGAGGCCTGGCTTGCACCACCCCCTGCTCTTGAGATTGTCCCGGATGTGGGCTGCATTTTGGCTGTCTTTTGGGCTGGAGCTTCTCGTGGTTTGAGGCCTGGATTGCTCCACCCCCTGCTCTTGACATTCTCCAGGATGTGGGCTGGATTTTGGCTGCATTTTGGGCTGGAGCTTCTCGTGGTTTGAGGCCTGGCTTGCTCCACCCCCTGCTCTTGAGATTCTCCCGGATGTGGGCTGCATTTTCGCTGCCTTTTGGGCTGGAGCTTCTCGTGGTTTGAGGCCTGGCTTGCTCCACCCCCTGCTCTTGAGATTCTCCTGGAGGTAGGCTGCATTTTGGCTGCCTTTTGGGCTGGAGCTTCTCGTGGTTTGAGGCCTGGCTTGCACCACCCCCTGCTCTTGAGATTGTCCCGGATGTGGGCTGCATTTTGGCTGTCTTTTGGGCTGGAGCTTCTCGTGGTTTGAGGCCTGGCTTGCTCCACCCCCTGCTCTTGAGATTGTCCCGGATGTGGGCTGCATTTTGGCTGTCTTTTGGGCTGGAGCTTCTCGTGGTTTGAGGCCTGGCTTGCTCCACTCCCTGCTCTTCATATTGACCCGGATATGGGCTGGATTTTGTCTGCATTTTGGGCTGGAGCTTCTCGTGGTTTGGGGCCTGGCTTGCTCCACCCCCTGCTCTTGAGATTCTCCCGGATGTGGGCTGCATTTTGGCTGATTCTTGGGCTGGAGCTTCTCGTGGTTTGAGGCCTGGCTTGCTCCACCCCCTGCTCTTGAGATTCTCCCGGAGGTGGGCTGCATTTTGGCTGCATTTTGGGCTGGAGCTTCTCGTGGTTTGAGGCCTGGCTTGCTCCACCCCCTGCTCTTGAGATTCTCCCGGATGTGGGCTGGATTTTGGCTGCATTTTGGGCTGGAGCTTCTCGTGGTTTGAGGCCTGGCTTGCTCCACCCCCTGCTCTTGAGATTCTCCTGGAGGTAGGCTGCATTTTGGCTGCCTTTTGGGCTGGAGCTTCTTGTGGTTTGAGGCGTGGCTTGCTCCACCCCCTGCTCTTGAGATTCTCCTGCATGTGGGCTGCATTTTGGCTGCCTTTTGGGCTGGAGCTTCTCGTGGTTTGAGGCCTGGCTTGCTCCACCCCCTGCTCTTGAAATTCTCCTGAATGTGGGCTGCATTTTGGCTGCGTTTTAGGCTGGAGCTTCCCGTGGTTTGAGGCCTGGCTTGCTCCACCCCCTGCTCTTGAGATTCTCCCGGATGTGGGCTGGATTTTCGCTGCGTTTTGGGCTGGAGCTTCTCGTGGTTTGAGGCCTGGCTTGCTCCACCCCCTGCTCTTGAGATTCTACCAGATGTGGGCTGCATATTGGCTGCCTTTTGGGCTGGAGCTTCTCGTGGTTTGAGGCCTGGCTTGCTCCACCCCCTGCTCTTAAGATTCTTCCGGATGTGGGTTGAATTTTGGCTGCATTTTGGGCTGGAGCTTCTCGAGGTTTGAGGCCTGGCTTGCTCCACACATTGCTCTTCATATGATCCTGGATGTGGGCTGCATTTTGGCTGCATTTTGGGCTGGAGCTTCTCGAGGTTTGAGGCCTGGCTTGCTCCACCCCCTGCTCTTGAAATTCTCCTGAATATGGGCTGGATTTTGGCTGTGTTTTAGGCTGGAGCTTCTCGTGGTTTGAGGCCTGCCTTGCTCCACCCCCTGCTCTTGACATTCTCCCGGATGTGGGCTGCATTTTGGCTGCATTTTGGGCTGGAGCTTCTCGTGGTTTGAGGCCTGGCTTGCTCCACCCCCTGCTCTTGAGATTCTCCCGAATGTGGGCTGCATTTTGGCTCCATTGTTGGGCTGGAGCTTCTCGTGGTTTGAGGCCTGCCTTGCTCGACCCCCTGCTCTTGAGATTCTCCCACATGTGGCCTGAATTTTGGCTGCCTTTTGGGCTGGAGCTTCTCGTGGTTTGAGGCCTGCCTTGCTCCACCCCCTGCTCTTGAGATTCTCCCGGATGTGGCCTGCATTTTGGCTGCCTTTTGGGCTGGAGCTTCTCGTGGTTTGAGGCCTGGCTTGCTCCACCCCCTGCTCTTGAGATTCTACCAGATGTGGGCTGCATATTGGCTGCCTTTTGGGCTGGAGCTTCTCGTGGTTTAAGGCCTGGCTTGCTCCACCCCCTGCTCTTGAGATTCTCCCGGAGGTGGGCTGCATTTTGGCTGATTCTTGGGCTGGAGCTTCTCGTGGTTTGAGGCCTGGCTTGCTCGACCCCCTGCTCTTGAGATTCTCCCGCATGTGGCCTGAATTTTGGCTGCCTTTTGGGCTGGAGCTTCTCGAGGTTTGAGGCCTGGCTTGCTCCACCCCCTGCTCTTGATATTCTCCTGGATGTGGCCTGCATTTTGGCTGCCTTTTGGGCTGGAGCTTCTCGTGGTTTGAGGCCTGGCTTGCTCCACCCCCTGCTCTTGAGATTGTCCCGGATGTGGGCTGCATTTTGTCTGCATTTTGGGGTGGAGCTTCTCGTGGTTTGAGGCCTGGCTTGCTCCACCCCCTGCTCTTGAAATTGTCCCGGATGTGGGCTGCATTTTGGCTGCATTTTGGGCTGGAGCTTCTCGTGGTTTGAGGCCTGGCTTACTCCAAACTCTGCCATTGAGATTCTCCCCGAGGTGGGCTGGATTTTGGCTGCCTTTTGGGCTGGAGATTCTCGTGGTTTGAGGCCTGGCTTGCTCCACCCCCTGCTCTTCATATTCTCCTGCATGTGGGCTGCATTTTGGCTGCCTTTTGGGCTGGAGCTTCTCGTGGTTTGAGGCCTGGCTTGCTCCACCCCCTGCTCTTGAGATTCTCCTGCATGTGGGCTGCATTTTGGCTGCCTTTTGGGCAGGAGCTTCTCGTGGTTTGAGGCCTGGCTTGCTCCACCCCCTGCTCTTGAGATTCTCCCGGATGTGGGCTGCATTTTTGCTGATACTTGGGCTGGAGCTTTTCGTGGTTTGAGGCCTGGCTTGCTCCACCCCCTGCTCTTGAGATTCTCCCGGATGTGGGCTGCATTTTGGCTGCATTTTGGGCTGGAGCTTCTCGTGGTTTGAGGCCTGGCTTGCTCCACCCCCTGCTCTTGAGATTCTCCTGGATGTGGCCTGCATTTTGGCTGCCTTTTGGGCTGGAGGTTCTCGTGGTTTTAGGCCTGGCTTGCTCGACCCTCTGCTCTTCAGATTCTCCCGGATGTGGGCTGCATTTTGGCTGCCTTTTGGGCTGGAGCTTCTCGTGGTTTGAGGCCTGGCTTGCTCCACCCCCTGCTCTTGAGATTCTCCCGGATGTGGGCTGCATTTTGGCTGATTTTTGGGCTGGAGTTTCTCGTGGTTTGAGGCCTGGCTTGCTCCACTCCCTGCTCTTGAAATTGTCCCGGATGTAGGCTGCATTTTGGCTGCCTTTTGGGCTGGAGCTTCTCGTGGTTTGAGGCCTGGCTTGCTCCTCACCCTGCTCTTGAGATTCTCCCGGATGTGGGCTGCATTTTGGCTGCCTTTTGGGCTGGAGCTTCTCGTGGTTTGAGGCCTGGCTTACTCCACCCCCTGCTCTTGATATTCTCCCGGATATGGTCTGGATTTTGTCTGCCTTTTGGGCTGGAGCTTCTCGTGGTTTGAGGCCTGGCTTGCTCCACCCCCTGCTCTTGAGATTCTCCCGGATGTGGGCTGCATTTTGGCTACCTTTTGGGCTGCAGCTTCTCGAGGTTTGAGGCCTGGCTTGTTCCACCCCCTGCTCTTGAGATTCTCCCGGATGTGGGCTGCATTTTGGCTGCCTTTAGGGCTGGAGCTTCTCGTGGTTTGAGGCCTGGCTTGCTCCACCCCCTGCTGTTGATATTCTCCCGGATGTGCGCTGCATTTTGGCTGCATTTTTAGGCTGGAGCTTCTCGTGGTTTGAGGCCTGGCTTGCTCCACCCCCTGCTCTTGAGATTCTCCCGGATGTGGGCTGCATTTTGGCTGCCTTTTGGGCTGGAGCTTCTCATGGTTTGAGGCCTGGCTTGTTCCACCCCCTGCTCTTGAGATTCTCCCGGATGTGGGCTGCATTTTGGCTGCCTTTTGGGCTGGAGCTTCTCGTGGTTTGAGGCCTGGCTTGCTCCACCCCCTGCTGTTGAGATTCTCCCGGATGTGCGCTGCATTTTGGCTGCATTTTTGGGCTGGAGCTTCTCGTGGTTTGAGGCCTGGCTTGCTCCACCCCCTGCTCTTGAGATTGTCCCGGATGTGGGCTGCATTTTGGCTGCCTTTTGGGCTGGAGCTTCTCGTGGTTTGAGGCCTGGCTTGCTCCACCCCCTGCTCTTGAGATTCTCCCGGATGTGGGCTGGATTTTGGCTCCCTTTTGGGCTGGAGCTTCTCATGGTTTGAGGCCTGGCTTGCTCCACCCCCTGCTCTTGAGATTCTCCTGCATGTGGGCTGCATTTTGGCTGCATTTTGGGCTGGAGCTTCTCGTGGTTTGAGGCCTGGCTTGCTCCACCCCCTGCTCTTGAGATTCTCCCGGATGTGGGCTGCATTTTGGCTGCCTTTTGGGCTGGAGCTTCTTGTGGTTGGAGGCCTGGCTTGCTCCACCCCCTGCTCTTGAGATTCTCCCGGATGTGGGCTGCATTTTGGCTGCATTTTGGGCTGGAGCTTCTCGTGGTTTGAGGCCTGGCTTGCTCCACCCTCTTCTCTTGATATTCTCCCGGATGTGGGCTGCATTTTGGCTGCCTTTTGGGCTGGAGAATCCCGAGGTTTGAGGCCTGCCTTGCTCCACCCCCTGCTCTTGAGATTCTCCCGGATGTGGGCTGCATTTTGGCTGCCTTTTGGGCTGGAGCTTCTCGTGGTTTGAGGCCTGGCTTGCTCCACCCCCTGCTCTTGAGATTCTCCCGGATGTGGGCTGGATTTTGACTGCCTTTTGGGCAGGAGCTTCTCGTGGTTTGAGGCCTGGCTTCCTCCACCCCCTGCTCTTGAGATTCTCCCGGATGTGGGCTGCATTTTGGCTGCGTTTAGGGCTGGAGCTTCTCGTGGTTTGAGGCCTTGCTTGCTCCACCCCCTGCTCTTGAGATTCTCCCGGATGTGGGCTGGATTTTGGCTCCCTTTTGGGCTGGAGCTTCTCATGGTTTGAGGCCTGGCTTGCTCCACCCCCTGCTCTTGAGATTCTCCTGCATGTGGGCTGCATTTTGGCTGCATTTTGGGCTGGAGCTTCTCGTGGTTTGAGGCCTGGCTTGCTCCACCCCCTGCTCTTGAGATTCTCCCGGATGTGGGCTGCATTTTGGCTGCCTTTTGGGCTGGAGCTTCTTGTGGTTGGAGGCCTGGCTTGCTCCACCCCCTGCTCTTGAGATTCTCCCGGATGTGGGCTGCATTTTGGCTGCATTTTGGGCTGGAGCTTCTCGTGGTTTGAGGCCTGGCTTGCTCCACCCTCTTCTCTTGATATTCTCCCGGATGTGGGCTGCATTTTGGCTGCCTTTTGGGCTGGAGAATCCCGAGGTTTGAGGCCTGCCTTGCTCCACCCCCTGCTCTTGAGATTCTCCCGGATGTGGGCTGCATTTTGGCTGCCTTTTGGGCTGGAGCTTCTCGTGGTTTGAGGCCTGGCTTGCTCCACCCCCTGCTCTTGAGATTCTCCCGGATGTGGGCTGGATTTTGACTGCCTTTTGGGCAGGAGCTTCTCGTGGTTTGAGGCCTGGCTTCCTCCACCCCCTGCTCTTGAGATTCTCCCGGATGTGGGCTGCATTTTGGCTGCGTTTAGGGCTGGAGCTTCTCGTGGTTTGAGGCCTTGCTTGCTCCACCCCCTGCTCTTGAAATTGTCCCGGATGTGGGCTGCATTTTGGCTGCCTTTTGGGCTGGAGCTTCTCATGGTTTGAGGCCTGGCTTGCTCCACCCCCTGCTCTTGAGATTCTCCTGGATGTGGGCTGCATTTTGGCTGCATTTTGGGCCGGAGCTTCTCGTGGTTTGAAGCCTGGCTTGCTCCACCCCCTGCTCTTGACATTCTCCCGGATGTGGGCTGGATTTTGTCTGCCTTTTGGGCTGGAGCTTCTCATGGTTTGAGGCCTGGCTTGCTCCACCCCCTGCTCTTGAGATTCTCCTGGATGTGGGCTGCATTTTGGCTGCCTTTTGGGCCGGAGCTTCTCGTGGTTTGAAGCCTGGCTTGCTCCACCCCCTGCTCTTGACATTCTCCAGGATGTGGGCTGGATTTTGGCTGCATTTTGGGCTGGAGCTTCTCGTGGTTTGAGGCCTGGCTTACTCCAAACTCTGCCATTGAGATTCTCCCCGAGGTGGGCTGGATTTTGGCTGCATTTTGGGCTGGAGATTCTCGTGGTTTGAGGCCTGGCTTGCTCCACCCCCTGCTCTTCATATTCTCCTGCATGTGGGCTGCATTTTGGCTGCCTTTTGGGCTGGAGCTTTTCGTGGTTTGAGGCCTGGCTTGCTCCACCCCCTGCTCTTGAGATTCTCCCGCATGTGGGCTGCATTTTGGCTGCATTTTGGGCTGGAGCTTCTCGTGGTTTGAGGCCTGGCTTGCTCCACCCCCTGCTCTTGAGATTCTCCTGGATGTGGCCTGCATTTTGGCTGCCTTTTGGGCTGGAGGTTCTCGTGGTTTTAGGCCTGGCTTGCTCGACCCTCTGCTCTTGAGATTCTCCCGGATGTGGGCTGCATTTTGGCTGCCTTTTGGGCTGGAGCTTCTCGTGGTTTGAGGCCTGGCTTGCTCCACCCCCTGCTCTTGAGATTCTCCCGGATGTGGGCTGCATTTTGGCTGATTTTTGGGCTGGAGTTTCTCGTGGTTTGAGGCCTGGCTTGCTCCACTCCCTGCTCTTGAAATTGTCCCGGATGTAGGCTGCATTTTGGCTGCCTTTTGGGCTGGAGCTTCTCGTGGTTTGAGGCCTGGCTTGCTCCTCACCCTGCTCTTGAGATTCTCCCGGATGTGGGCTGCATTTTGGCTGCATTGTTGGGCTGGAGCTTCTCGTGGTTTGAGGCCTGGCTTGCTCCACCCCCTGCTCTTGATATTCTCCCGGATATGGGCTGGATTTTGTCTGCCTTTTGGGCTGGAGCTTCTCGTGGTTTGAGGCCTGGCTTGCTCCACCCCCTGCTCTTGAGATTCTCCCGGATGTGGGCTGCATTTTGGCTACCTTTTGGGCTGCAGCTTCTCGAGGTTTGAGGCCTGGCTTGTTCCACCCCCTGCTCTTGAGATTCTCCCGGATGTGGGCTGCATTTTGGCTGCCTTTAGGGCTGGAGCTTCTCGTGGTTTGAGGCCTGGCTTGCTCCACCCCCTGCTGTTGATATTCTCCCGGATGTGCGCTGCATTTTGGCTGCATTTTTAGGCTGGAGCTTCTCGTGGTTTGAGGCCTGGCTTGCTCCACCCCCTGCTCTTGAGATTCTCCCGGATGTGGGCTGCATTTTGGCTGCCTTTTGGGCTGGAGAATCCCGAGGTTTGAGGCCTGGCTTGTTCCACCCCCTGCTCTTGAGATTCTCCCGGATGTGGGCTGCATTTTGGCTGCCTTTTGGGCTGGAGCTTCTCGTGGTTTGAGGCCTGGCTTGCTCCACCCCCTGCTGTTGAGATTCTCCCGGATGTGCGCTGCATTTTGGCTGCATTTTTGGGCTGGAGCTTCTCGTGGTTTGAGGCCTGGCTTGCTCCACCCCCTGCTCTTGAGATTGTCCCGGATGTGGGCTGCATTTTGGCTGCCTTTTGGGCTGGAGCTTCTTGTGGTTGGAGGCCTGGCTTGCTCCACCCCCTGCTCTTGAGATTCTCCCGGATGTGGGCTGCATTTTGGCTGCATTTTGGGCTGGAGCTTCTCGTGGTTTGAGGCCTGGCTTGCTCCACCCTCTTCTCTTGATATTCTCCCGGATGTGGGCTGCATTTTGGCTGCCTTTTGGGCTGGAGAATCCCGAGGTTTGAGGCCTGCCTTGCTCCACCCCCTGCTCTTGAGATTCTCCCGGATGTGGGCTGCATTTTGGCTGCCTTTTGGGCTGGAGCTTCTCGTGGTTTGAGGCCTGGCTTGCTCCACCCCCTGCTCTTGAGATTCTCCCGGATGTGGGCTGGATTTTGACTGCCTTTTGGGCAGGAGCTTCTCGTGGTTTGAGGCCTGGCTTGCTCGACCCCCTGCTCTTGAGATTCTCCCGGATGTGGGCTGCATTTTGGCTGCGTTTAGGGCTGGAGCTTCTCGTGGTTTGAGGCCTTGCTTGCTCCACCCCCTGCTCTTGAAATTGTCCCGGATGTGGGCTGCATTTTGGCTGCCTTTTGGGCTGGAGCTTCTCATGGTTTGAGGCCTGGCTTGCTCCACCCCCTGCTCTTGAGATTCTCCTGGATGTGGGCTGCATTTTGGCTGCATTTTGGGCCGGAGCTTCTCGTGGTTTGAAGCCTGGCTTGCTCCACCCCCTGCTCTTGACATTCTCCCGGATGTGGGCTGGATTTTGTCTGCCTTTTGGGCTGGAGCTTCTCATGGTTTGAGGCCTGGCTTGCTCCACCCCCTGCTCTTGAGATTCTCCTGGATGTGGGCTGCATTTTGGCTGCCTTTTGGGCCGGAGCTTCTCGTGGTTTGAAGCCTGGCTTGCTCCACCCCCTGCTCTTGACATTCTCCAGGATGTGGGCTGGATTTTGGCTGCATTTTGGGCTGGAGCTTCTCGTGGTTTGAGGCCTGGCTTGCTCCACCCCCTGCTCTTGAGATTCTCCCGGATGTGGGCTGCATTTTGGCTGCCTTTAGGGCTGGAGCTTCTCGTGGTTTGAGGCCTGGCTTGCTCCACCCCCTGCTCTTGAGATTCTCCCGGATGTGGGCTGCATTTTGGTAGCCTTTTGGGCTGGAGCTTCTCGAGGTTTGAGGCCTGGCTTGCTCCAACCCCTGCTCTTGAGATTCTCCCGGATGTGGGCTGGATTTTGTCTGCCTTTTGTGATGGAGCTTCTCATGGTTTGAGGCCTGGCTTGCTCCACCCCCTGCTCTTGAGATTCTCCTGCATGTGGGCTGCATTTTGGCTGCCTTTTGGGCTGGAGCTTCTCGTAGTTTGAGGCCTGGCTTGCTCCACCCCCTGCTCTTGAAATTCTCCTGAATGTGGGCTGGATTTTGGCTGCGTTTTAGGCTGGAGCTTCTCGTGGTTTGAGGCCTGGCTTGCTCCACCCCCTGCTCTTGAGGTTCTCCCGGACGTGGGCTGGATTTTCGCTGCGTTTTGGGCTGGAGCTTCTCGTGGTTTGAGGCCTGGCTTGCTCCACCCCCTGCTCTTGAGATTCTACCAGATGTGGGCTGCATATTGGCTGCCTTTTGGGCTGGAGCTTCTCGTGGTTTGAGGCCTGGCTTGCTCCACCCCCTGCTCTTGAGAGTCTCCCGGATGTGGGCTGCATTTTGGCTGCCTTTTGGGCTGGAGCTTCTCGTGGTTTGAGGCCTGGCTTGCTCCACCCCCTGCTCTTGAGATTCTCCCGGATGTGGGCTGCATTTTGGCTGCCTTTTGGGCTGGAGCTTCTCATGGTTTGAGGCCTGGCTTGCTCCACCCCCTGCTCTTGAGATTCTCCCGGATGTGGGCTGGATTTTGACTGCATTTTGGGCTGGAGCTTCTCGTGGTTTGAGGCCTGGCTTCCTCCACCCCCTGCTCTTGAGATTCTCCCGGATGTGGGCTGCATTTTGGCTGCCTTTAGGGCTCTAGCTTCTTGTGGTTTGAGGCCTGGCTTGCTCCACCCCCTGCTCTTGAGATTCTCCTGGAGGTAGGCTGCATTTTGGCTGCCTTTTGGGCTGGAGCTTCTCGTGGTTTGAGGCCTGGCTTGCACCACCCCCTGCTCTTGAGATTCTCCCGGATGTGGGCTGCATTTTGGCTGAATTTTGGGCTGGAGCTTCTCGTGGTTTGAGGCCTGGCTTGCTCCACTCCCTGCTCTTCATATTGACCCGGATATGGGCTGGATTTTGTCTGCATTTTGGGCTGGAGCTTCTCGTGGTTTGGGGCCTGGCTTGCTCCACCCCCTGCTCTTGAGATTCTCCCGGATGTGGGCTGCATTTTGGCTGAATCTTGGGCTGGAGCTTCTCGTGGTTTGAGGCCTGGCTTGCTCCACCCCCTGCTCTTGAGATTCTCCCGGATGTGGGCTGGATTTTGGCTGCCTTTTGGGCTGGAGCTTCTCATGGTTTGAGGCCTGGCTTGCTCCACCCCCTGCTCTTGAGATTCTCCCGGATGTGGGCTGCATTTTGGCTGCCTTTTGGGCCGGAGCTTCTCGTGGTTTGAAGCCTGGCTTGCTCCACCCCCTGCTCTTGACATTCTCCAGGATGTGGGCTGTGTTTTGGCTGCATTTTGGGCTGGAGCTTCTCGTGGTTTGAGGCCTGGCTTGCTCCACCCCCTGCTCTTGAGATTCTCCCGGATGTGGGCTGCATTTTGGCTGCCTTTTGGGCTGGAGCTTCTCGTGGTTTGAGGCCTGGCTTGCTCCACCCCCTGCTCTTGAGATTCTCCTGGAGGTAGGCTGCATTTTGGCTGCCTTTTGGGCTGGAGCTTCTTGTGGTTTGAGGCGTGGCTTGCTCCACCCCCTGCTCTTGAGATTCTCCTGCATGTGGGCTGCATTTTGGCTGCCTTTTGGGCTGGAGCTTCTCGTGGTTTGAGGCCTGGCTTGCTCCACCCCCTGCTCTTGAAATTCTCCCGGATGTGGCGTGCATTTTGGCTGCCTTTTGGGCTGGAGCTTCTCGTGGTTTGAGGCCTGCCTTGCTCCACCCCCTGCTCTTGAAATTCTCCCGGATGTGGCGTGCATTTTGGCTGCCTTTTGGGCTGGAGCTTCTCGTGGTTTGAGGCCTGGCTTGCTCCACACCCTGCTCTTGAGATTCTCCCGGATGTGGGCTGCATTTTGGCTGCCTTTTGGGCTGGAGCTTCTCGTGGTTTGAGGCCTGGCTTGCTCCACCCCCTGCTCTTGACATTCTCCCGGATGTGGGCTGCATTTTGGCTGCATTTTGGGCTGGAGCTTCTCGTGGTTTGAGGCCTGGCTTGCTCCACCCCCTGCTCTTGAGATTCTCCCGAATGTGGGCTGCATTTTGGCTCCATTGTTGGGCTGGAGCTTCTCGTGGTTTGAGGCCTGCCTTGCTCCACCCCCTGCTCTTGAGATTCTCCCGGATGTGGCCTGCATTTTGGCTGCCTTTTGGGCTGGAGCTTCTCGTGGTTTGAGGCCTGGCTTGCTCCACCCCCTGCTCTTGAGATTCTCCCAGATGTGGCCTGCATTGTTGCTGCCTTTTGGGCTGGAGCTTCTCGTGGTTTGAGGCCTGGCTTGCTCCACCCCCTGCTCTTGAGATTCTCCCGGATGTGGGCTGGAATTTGTCTGCCTTTTGGGCTGGAGCTTCTCGTGGTTTGAGGCCTGGCTTGCTCCACCCCCTGCTCTTGAGATTCTCCCGGATGTGGGCTGGATTTTGGCTGTCTTTTGGGCCGGAGCTTCTCGTGGTTTGAGGCCTGGCTTCACCACCCCCTGCTCTTGATATTCTCCCGGATGTGGGCTGGATTTTGGCTGCCTTTTGGGCTGGAGCTTCTCGTGGTTTGAGGCCTGGCTTGCTCCACCCTCTGCTCTTGAGATTCTCCCGGATGTGGGCTGCATTTTGGCTGCCTTTTGGGCTGGAGCTTCTCGTGGTTTGAGGCCTGGCTTGCACCACCCCCTGCTCTTGAGATTGTCCCGGATGTGGGCTGCATTTTGGCTGTCTTTTGGGCTGGAGCTTCTCGTGGTTTGAGGCCTGGCTTGCTCCACCCCCTGCTCTTGAGATTCTCCCGGATGTGCGCTGCATTTTGGCTGCCTTTTGGGCTGGAGCTTCTCGTGGTTTGAGGCCTGGCTTGCTCCACACCCTGCTCTTGAGATTCTCCCGGATGTGGGCTGCATTTTGGCTGCCTTTAGGGCTGGAGCTTCTCGTGGTTTGAGGCCTGGCTTGCTCCACCCCCTGCTCTTGACATTCTCCCGGATGTGGGCTGCATTTTGGCTGCATTTTGGGCTGGAGCTTCTCGTGGTTTGAGGCCTGGCTTGCTCCACCCCCTGCTCTTGAGATTCTCCCGAATGTGGGCTGCATTTTGGCTCCATTGTTGGGCTGGAGCTTCTCGTGGTTTGAGGCCTGCCTTGCTCGACCCCCTGCTCTTGAGATTCTCCCGCATGTGGCCTGAATTTTGGCTGCCTTTTGGGCTGGAGCTTCTCGTGGTTTGAGGCCTGCCTTGCTCCACACCCTGCTCTTGAGATTCTCCCGGATGTGGCCTGCATTTTGGCTGCCTTTTGGGCTGGAGCTTCTCGTGGTTTGAGGCCTGGCTTGCTCCACCCACTGCTCTTGAGATTCTCCCGGATGTGGGCTGCATTTTGGCTGCCTTTTGGGCTGGAGCTTCTCGTGGTTTGGGGCCTGGCTTGCTCCACCCCCTGCTCTTGAGATTCTCCCATATGTGGCCTGCATTGTTGCTGCCTTTTGGGCTGGAGCTTCTCGTGGTTTGAGGCCTGGCTTGCTCCACCCCCTGCTCTTGAGATTCTCCCGGATGTGGGCTGCATTTTGTCTGCCTTTTGGGCTGGAGCTTCTCGTGGTTTCAGGCCTGGCTTGCTCCACCCCCTGCTCTTGAGATTCTCCCGGAGGTGGGCTGCATTTTGGCTGCATTTTGGGCTGGAGCTTCTCATGGTTTGAGGCCTGGCTTGCTCCACCCCCTGCTCTTGATATTCTCCTGGATGTGGGCTGCATTTTGGCTGAATTATGGGCTGGAGCTTCTCGTGGTTTGAGGCCTGGCTTGCTCCACCCCCTGCTCTTGAGATTCTCCCGGATGTGGGCTGGATTTTGGCTCACTTTTGGGCTGGAGCTTCTCATGGTTTGAGGCCTGGCTTCACCACCCCCTGCTCTTGATATTCTCCCGGATGTGGGCTGGATTTTGGCTGCCTTTTGGGCTGGAGCTTCTCGTGGTTTGAGGCCTGGCTTGCTCCACCCTCTGCTCTTGAGATTCTCCCGGATGTGGGCTGCATTTTGGCTGCCTTTTGGGCTGGAGCTTCTCGTGGTTTGAGGCCTGGCTTGCACCACCCCCTGCTCTTGAGATTGTCCCGGATGTGGGCTGCATTTTGGCTGTCTTTTGGGCTGGAGCTTCTCGTGGTTTGAGGCCTGGCTTGCTCCACCCCCTGCTCTTGAGATTCTCCCGGATGTGGGCTGCATTTTGGCTACATTTTGGGCTGGAGCTTCTCGTGGTTTGAGGCCTGGCTTGCTCCACCCGCTTCTCTTGATATTCACCCAGATGTGGGCTGCATTTTGGCTGCTTTTAGTGCTGGAGCTTCTCGTGGTTTGAGGCCTGGCTTCCTCCACCCCCTGCTCTTGAGATTCTCCCGGATGTGGGCTGGATTTTGGCTGTCTTTTGGGCCGGAGCTTCTCGTGGTTTGAGGCCTGGCTTGCTCCACCCCCTGCTCTTGAGATTCTCCCGGATATGGGCTGGATTTTGGCTGCATTTTGGGCTGGAGCTTCTCATGGTTTGAGGCCTGGCTTGCTCCACCCCCTGCTCTTGAGATTCTCCTGGATGTGGGCTGCATTTTGGCTGCATTTTGGGCTGGAGCTTCTCGTGGTTTGAGGCCTGGCTTGCTCGACCCCCTGCTCTTGAGATTCTCTCGGATGTGGCCTGCATTTTGGCTGCCTTTTGGGCTGGAGGTTCTCGTGGTTTGAGGCCTGGCTTGCTCCACCCCCTGCTCTTGAGATTCTCCCGGATGTGGGCTGCATTTTGGCTACATTTTGGGCTGGAGCTTCTCGTGGTTTGAGGCCTGGCTTGCTCCACCCCCTGCTCTTGAGATTGTCCCGGATGTGGGCTGCATTTTGGTAGCCTTTTGGGCTGGAGCTTCTCGTGGTTTGAGGCCTGGCTTGCTCCACCCCCTGCTCTTGAGATTCTCTCGGATGTGGGCTGCATTTTGGCTCCCTTTTGGGCTGGAGCTTCTCGTGGTTTGAGGCCTGGCTTGCTCCACCCCCTGCTCTTGAAATTCTCCTGAATGTGGGCTGGATTTTGGCTGCCTTTTGGGCTGGAGCTTCTCGTGGTTTGAGGCCTGGCTTGCTCCACCCCCTGCTCTTGAGATTCTCCCGGATGTGGGCTGCATTTTGGCTGCCTTTTGGGCTGGAGCTTCTCGTGGTTTGAGGCCTGGCTTGATCCACCCCCTGCTCTTGAGATTGTCCCGGATGTGGGCTGCATTTTGGTAGCATTTTGGGCTGGAGCTTCTCGAGGTTTGAGGCCTGGCTTGCTCCACCCCCTGCTCTTGAGATTCTCCCGGATGTGGGCTGCATTTTGGCTGCCTTTTGGGCTGGAGCTTCTCCTGGTTTGAGGCCTGGCTTGCTCCACCCCCTGCTCTTGAGATTCTCCTGGAGGTGGGCTGCATTTTGGCTGCCTTTTGGGCTGGAGCTTCTCGTGGTTTGAGGCCTGGCTTGCTCGACCCCCTGCTCTTGAGATTCTCCCGGATGTGGCCTGCATTTTGGCTGCCTTTTGGGCTGGAGGTTCTCGTGGTTTGAGGCCTGGCTTGCTCCACCCCCTGCTCTTGAGATTCTCCCGGATGTGGGCTGCATTTTGGCTGCCTTTTGGGCTGGAGCTTCTCGTGGTTTGAGACCTGGCTTGCTCCACCCCCTGCTCTTGAGATTCTACCAGATGTGGGCTGCATATTGGCTGCATTTTGGGCTGGAGCTTCTCGTGGTTTGAGGCCTGGCTTGCTCCACCCCCTGCTCTTGAGATTCTCCCGGAGGTGGGCTGCATTTTGGCTGATTCTTGGGCTGGAGCTTCTCGTGGTTTGAGGCCTGGCTTGCTCCATCCCCTGCTCTTGAGATTCTCCCGGATGTGGCCTGCATTTTGGCTGCCTTTTTGGCTGGAGCTTCTCGTGGTTTGAGGCCTGTCTTGCTCCAACCCCTGCTCTTGAAATTGTCCCGGATGTGGGCTGCATTTTGGCTGCCTTTAGGGCTGGAGCTTCTCGTGGTTTGAGGCCTGGCTTACTCCAAACTCTGCCATTGAGATTCTCCCCGAGGTGGGCTGCATTTTGGCTGCCTTTTGGGCTGGAGCTTCTCGTGGTTTGAGGCCTGGCTTGCTCCACCCCCTGCTCTTGAGATTCTCCTGCATTTGGGCTGCATTTTGGCTGCCTTTTGGGCTGGAGCTTCTCCTGGTTTGAGGCCTGCCTTGCTCCACCCCCTGCTCTTGAGATTCTCCCGGATGTGGCCTGGATTTTGGCTTTCTTTTGGGCTGGAGCTTCTCGTGGTTTGAGGCCTGGCTTGCTCCTCACCCTTCTCTTGAGATTCTCCCGGATGTGGGCTGCATTTTGGCTGCCTTTTGGGCTGGAGCTTCTCGTGGTTTGAGGCCTGGCTTGCTCCACCCCCTGCTCTTGAGATTCTCCCGGATGTGGGCTGCATTTTGGCTGTCTTTTGGGCTGGAGCTTCTCGAGGTTTGAGGCCTGCCTTGCTCCACCCCCTGCTCTTGATATTCTCCTCGATGTGGGCTGCATTTTGGCTGCGTTTTGGGCTGGAGGTTCTCAAGGTTTTAGGCCCGGCTTTCTCGACCCTCTGCTCTTCAGATTCTCCCGGATGTGGGCTGGATTTTGGCTGCCTTTTGGGCTGGAGCTTCTCGTGGTTTGAGGCCTGGCTTGCTCCACCCCCTGCTCTTGAGATTCTCCCGGAGGTGGGCTGGATTTTGGCTGTCTTTTGGGCCGGAGCTTCTCGTGGTTTGTGGCCTGGCTTGCTCCACCCCCTGCTCTTGAGATTCTCCCGGATATGGGCTGGATTTTGGCTGCATTTTGGGCTGGAGCTTCTCGTGGTTTGAGGCCTGGCTTGCTCCACCCCCTACTCTTGAGATTCTCCTGGATGTGGGCTGCATTTTGGCTGCATTTTGGGCTGGAGCTTCTCGTGGTTTGAGGCCTGGCTTGCTCGACCCCCTGCTCTTGAGATTCTCTCGGATGTGGCCTGCATTTTGGCTGCCTTTTGGGCTGGAGGTTCTCGTGGTTTGAGGCCTGGCTTGCTCCACCCCCTGCTCTTGAAATTCTCCCGGATGTGGGCTGGATTTTCGCTGCCTTTTGGGCTGGAGCTTCTCGTGGTTTGAGACCTGGCTTACTCCACCCCCTGCTCTTGAGATTCTCCCAGATGTGGGCTGCATATTGGCTGCCTTTTGGGCTGGAGCTTCTCGTGGTTTGAGGCCTGGCTTCCTCCACCCCCTGCTCTTAAGATTCTCCCGGATGTGGGCTGAATTTTGGCTGCATTTTGGGCTGGAGCTTCTCGAGTTTGAGGCCTGGCTTGCTCCAACCCCTGCTCTTGAGATTCTCCCGAATGTGGGCTGCATTTTGGTAGACTTTTGGGCTGGAGCTTCTCGTGGTTTGAGGCCTGGCTTGCTCCACCCCCTGCTCTTGAGATTCTCTCGGATGTGGGCTGCATTTTGGTAGCCTTTTGGGCTGGAGCTTCTCGTGGTTTGAGGCCTGGCTTGCACCACCCCCTGCTCTTGAGATTGTCCCGGATGTGGGCTGCATTTTGGTAGCATTTTGGGCTGGAGCTTCTCGAGGTTTGAGGCCTGCCTTGCTCCACCCCCTGCTCTTGAGATTCTCCCGGATGTGGGCTGCATTTTGGCTGCCTTTTGGGCTGGAGCTTCTCGTGGTTTGAGGCCTGGCTTGCTCCACCCCCTGCTCTTGAGATTCTCCTGGAGGTGGGCTGCATTTTGGCTGCCTTTTGGGCTGGAGCTTCTCGTGGTTTGAGGCCTGGCTTGCTCGACCCCCTGCTCTTGAGATTCTCCCGGATGTGGCCTGCATTTTGGCTGCCTTTTGGGCTGGAGGTTCTCGTGGTTTGAGGCCTGGCTTGCTCCACCCCCTGCTCTTGAGATTCTCCCGGATGTGGGCTGCATTTTGGCTGCCTTTTGGGCTGGAGCTTCTCGTGGTTTGAGGCCTGGCTTGCTCCACCCCCTGCTCTTGAGATTTTCCCGGATGTGGCCTGCATATTGGCTGCATTTTGGGCTGGAGCTTCTCGTGGTTTGAGGCCTGGCTTGCTCCACCCCCTGCTCTTGAGATTCTCCCGGAGGTGGGCTGCATTTTGGCTGATTCTTGGGCTGGAGCTTCTCGTGGTTTGAGGCCTGGCTTGCTCGACCCCCTGCTCTTGAGATTCTCCCGGATGTGGGCTGCATTTTGGCTGCCTTTTGGGCTGGAGGTTCTCGTGGTTTGAGGCCTGGCTTGCTCCACCCCCTGCTCTTGAGATTCTCCCGGATGTGGGCTGCATTTTGGCTGCCTTTTGGGCTGGAGCTTCTCGTGGTTTGAGACCTGGCTTGCTCCACCCCCTGCTCTTGAGATTCTACCAGATGTGGGCTGCATATTGGCTGCATTTTGGGCTGGAGCTTCTCGTGGTTTGAGGCCTGGCTTGCTCCACCCCCTGCTCTTGAGATTCTCCCGGAGGTGGGCTGCATTTTGGCTGATTCTTGGGCTGGAGCTTCTCGTGGTTTGAGGCCTGGCTTGCTCCACCCCCCTGCTCTTGAGATTCTCCCGGATGTGGCCTGAATTTTGGCTGCCTTTTGGGCTGGAGCTTCTCGTGGTTTGAGGCCTGTCTTGCTCCACCCCCTGCTCTTGAAATTGTCCCGGATGTGGGCTGCATTTTGGCTGCATTTTGGGCTGGAGCTTCTCGTGGTTTGAGGCCTGGCTTACTCCAAACTCTGCCATTGAGATTCTCCCCGAGGTGGGCTGGACTTTGGCTGCCTTTTAGGCTGGAGCTTCTCGTGGTTTGAGGCCTGGCTTGCTCCACCCCCTGCTCTTGAGATTCTCCTGCATGTGGGCTGCATTTTGGCTGCCTTTTGGGCAGGAGCTTCTCCTGGTTTGAGGCCTGCCTTGCTCCACCCCCTGCTCTTGAGATTCTCCCGGATGTGGCCTGGATTTTGGCTTTCTTTTGGGCTGGAGCTTCTCGTGGTTTGAGGCCTGGCTTGCTCCTCACCCTGCTCTTGAGATTCTCCCGGATGTGGGCTGCATTTTGGCTGCCTTTTGGGCTGGAGCTTCTCGTGGTTTGAGGCCTGGCTTGCTCCACCCCCTGCTCTTGAGATTCTCCCGGATGTGGGCTGCATTTTGGCTGTCTTTTGGGCTGGAGCTTCTCGAGGTTTGAGGCCTGCCTTGCTCCACCCCCTGCTCTTGATATTCTCCTCGATGTGGGCTGCATTTTGGCTGCGTTTTGGGCTGGAGCTTCTCGTGGTTTGAGGCCTGGCTTGCTCCACCCCCTGCTCTTGAGATTGTCCCGGATGTGGGCTGCATTTTGGCTGCCTTTTGGGTTGGAGCTTCTCGTGGTTTGAGGCCTGGCTTGCTCCACCCCCTGCTCTTGAGATTCTCCCGGATGTGGCCTGCATTTTGGCTGCCTTTTGGGCTGGAGGTTCTCGTGGTTTTAGGCCTGGCTTTCTCGACCCTCTGCTCTTCAGATTCTCCCGGATGTGGGCTGGATTTTGGCTGCCTTTTGGGCTGGAGCTTCTCGTGGTTTGAGGCCTGCCTTGCTCCACCCCCTTCTCTTGATATTCTCCCGGATGTGGGCTGCATTTTGGCTGCCTTTTGGGCTGGAGCTTCTCGTGGTTTGAGGCCTGGCTTGCTCCACCCCCTGCTCTTGAGATTCTCCCAGATGTGGGCTGCATTTTGGCAGCCTTTTGGGCTGGAGCTTCTCGAGGTTTGAGGCCTGGCTTGCTCCACCCCCTGCTCTTGAGATTCTCCCGGATGTGGCCTGCATTTTGGCTGCCTTTTGGGCTGGAGCTTCTCGTGGTTTGAGGCCTGGCTTGCTCCACCCCCTGCTCTTGAGATTCTCCCAGATGTGGCCTGCATTGTTGCTGCCTTTTGGGCTGGAGCTTCTCGTGGTTTGAGGCCTGGCTTGCTCCACCCCCTGCTCTTGAGATTCTCCCGGAGGTGGGCTGGATTTTGGCTCACTTTTGGGCTGGAGCTTCTCATGGTTTGAGGCCTGGCTTGCTCCACCCCCTGCTCTTGAGATTCTCCCGAATGTGGGCTGCATTTTGGTAGCCTTTTGGGCTGGAGCTTCTCGTGGTTTGAGGCCTGGCTTGCTCCACCCCCTGCTCTTGAGATTCTCTCGGATGTGGCCTGCATTTTGGCTGCCTTTTGGGCTGGAGCTTCTCGTGGTTTGAGGCCTGGCTTGCTCGACCCCCTGCTCTTGAGATTCTCCCGGATGTGGCCTGCATTTTGGCTGCCTTTTGGGCTGGAGGTTCTCGTGGTTTGAGGCCTGGCTTGCTCCACCCCCTGCTCTTGAGATTCTCCCGGATGTGGGCTGCATTTTGGCTGCCTTTTGGGCTGGAGCTTCTCGTGGTTTGAGACCTGGCTTGCTCCACCCCCTGCTCTTGAGATTCTACCAGATGTGGGCTGCATATTGGCTGCATTTTGGGCTGGAGCTTCTCGTGGTTTGAGGCCTGGCTTGCTCCACCCCCTGCTCTTGAGATTCTCCCGGATGTGGCCTGCATTTTGGCTGCCTTTTGGGCTGGAGCTTCTCGTGGTTTGAGGCCGGTCTTGCTCCACCCCCTGCTCTTGAAATTGTCCCGGATGTGGGCTGCATTTTGGCTGCATTTTGGGCTGGAGCTTCTCGTGGTTTGAGGCCTGGCTTACTCCAAACTCTGCCTTTGAGATTCTCCCCGAGGTGTGCTGGATTTTGGCTCCGTTTTGGGCTGGAGCTTCTCGTGGTTTGAGGCCTGGCTTGCTCCACCCCCTGCTCTTGAGATTCTCCTGCATGTGGGCTGCATTTTGGCTGCTTTTTGGGCTGGAGCTTCTCCTGGTTTGAGGCCTGGCTTGCTCCACCCCCTGCTCTTGAGATTCTCCCGGATGTGGGCTGGATTTTGGCTTTCTTTTGGGCTGGAGCTTCTCGTGGTTTGAGGCCTGGCTTCCTCCACCCCCTGCTCTTGAGATTCTCCCGGATGTGGGCTGCATTTTGGCTGCCTTTTGGGCTGGAGCTTCTCGTGGTTTGAGGCCTGGCTTGCTCCACTCCCTGCTCTTGAAATTGTCCCGGATGTGGGCTGCATTTTGGCTGCCTTTTGGGCTGGAGCTTCTCGTGGTTTGAGGCCTGGCTTGCTCCTCACCCTGCTCTTGAGATTCTCCTGGATGTGGGCTGCATTTTGGCTGCCTTTTGGGCTGGAGCTTCTCGTGGTTTGAGGCCTGGCTTGCTCCACCCCCTGCTCTTGAGATTGTCCCGGATGTGGGCCGCATTTTGGCTGCATTTTGGGCTGGAGCTTCTCGTGGTTTGAGGCCTGGCTTGCTCCACCCCCTGCTCTTGAGATTCTCCCGGATGTGGCCTGCATTTTGGCTGCCTTTTGGCCTGGAGGTTCTCGTGGTTTTAGGCCTGGCTTGCTCGACCCTCTGCTCTTCAGATTCTCCCGGATGTGGGCTGGATTTTGGCTGCCTTTTGGGCTGGAGCTTCTCGTGGTTTGAGGCCTGCCTTGCTCCACCCCCTTCTCTTGATATTCTCCCGGATGTGGGCTGCATTTTGGCTGCCTTTTGGGCTGGAGCTTCTCGAGGTTTGAGGCCTGGCTTGCTCCACCCCCTGCTCTTGAGATTCTCCCGGATGTGGGCTGCATTTTGGCAGCCTTTTGGGCTGGAGCTTCTCGTGGTTTGAGGCCTGCCTTGCTCCACCCCCTGCTCTTGAGATTCTCCCGGATGTGGCCTGAATTTTGGCTTCATTTTGGGCTGGAGCTTCTCGTGGTTTGAGGCCTGGCTTGCTCCACCCCCTGCTCTTGAGATTCTCCCAGAGGTGGGCTGCATTTTGGCTCACTTTTGGGCTGGAGCTTCTCATGGTTTGAGGCCTGGCTTGCTCCACCCCCTGCTCTTGATATTCTTCTGGATGTGGGCTGCATTTTGGCTGCCTTTTGGGCTGGAGAATCCCGAGGTTTGAGGCCTGCCTTACTCCACCCCCTGCTCTTGATATTCTCCCGGATGTGGGCTGCATTTTGGCTGCCTTTTGGGCTGGAGCTTCTCGAGGTTTGAGGCCTGGCTTGCTCCACCCCCTGCTCTTGAGATTCTCCCGGATGTGGGCTGCATTTTGGCTGCATTTTGGGCTGGAGCTTCTCGTGGTTTGAGGCCTGGCTTGCTCCTCACCCTGCTCTTGAGATTCTCCCGGATGTGGGCTGCATTTTGGCTGCCTTTTGGGCTGGATGTTTTCGAGGTTTGAGGCCTGGCTTGCTCCACCCCCTGCTCTTGAGATTCTCCCGGATGTGGGCTGCATTTTGGCTGCCTTTTGGGCTGGAGCTTCTCGTGGTTTGAGGCCTGGCTTACTCCACCCCCTGCTCTTGATATTCTCCCGGATATGGGCTGGATTTTGTCTGCCTTTTGGTCTGGAGCTTCTCGTGGTTTGAGGCCTGGCTTGCTCCACCCACTGCTGTTGAGATTCTCCCGGATGTGCGCTGCATTTTGGCTGCATTTTTAGGCTGGAGCTTCTCGTGGTTTGAGGCCTGGCTTGCTCCAACCCCTGCTCTTGAGATTCTCCCGGATGTGGGCTGCATTTTGGCTGCCTTTTGGGATGGAGCTTCTCGAGGTTTGAGGCCTGGCTTGTTCCACCCCCTGCTCTTGAGATTCTCCCGGATGTGGGCTGCATTTTGGCTGCCTTTTGGGCTGCAGCTTCTCGTGGTTTGAGGCCTGGCTTGCTCCACCCCCTGCTCTTGAGATTGTCCCGGATGTGGGCTGCATTTTGGCTGCCTTTTGGGCTGGAGCTTCTCGTGGTTTGAGGCCTGGCTTGCTCCACCCCCTGCTCTTGAGATTCTCCCGGATGTGGGCTGGATTTTGGCTCCATTTTGGGCTGGAGCTTCTCATGGTTTGAGGCCTGGCTTGCTCCACCCCCTGCTCTTGAAGTTCTCCCGGATGTGGGCTGCATTTTGGCTGCCTTTTGGGCTGGAGCTTCTCATGGTTTGAGGCCTGGCTTGCTCCACCCCCTGCTCTTGATATTCTCCCGGATGTGGGCTGCATTTTGGCTGCCTTTTGGGCTGGAGCTTCTTGTGGTTGGAGGCCTGGCTTGCTCCACCCCCTGCTCTTGAGATTCTCCCGGATGTGGGCAGCATTTTGGCTGCCTTTTGGGCTGGAGCTTCTCGTGGTTTGAGGCCTGGCTTGCTCCACCCCCTGCTCTTGAGATTCTCCCGGATGTGGGCTGGATTTTGGCTCCCTTTTGGGCTGGAGCTTCTCATGGTTTGAGGCCTGGCTTGCTCCACCCCCTGCTCTTGAAGTTCTCCCGGATGTGGGCTGCATTTTGGCTGCCTTTTGGGCTGGAGCTTCTCATGGTTTGAGGCCTGGCTTGCTCCACCCCCTGCTCTTGATATTCTCCCGGATGTGGGCTGCATTTTGGCTGCCTTTTGGGCTGGAGCTTCTTGTGGTTGGAGGCCTGGCTTGCTCCAAACTCTGCCATTGAGATTCTCCCGGATGTGGGCAGCATTTTGGCTGCATTTTGGGCTGGAGCTTCTCATGGTTTGAGGCCTGGATTGCTCCACCCTCTTCTCTTGATATTCTCCTGAATATGGGCTGCATTTTGGCTGCTTTTAGTGCTGGAGCTTCTCGAGGTTTGAGGCCTGGCTTGCTCCACCCCCTGCTCTTGAGATTCTCCCGTATGTGGGCTGCATTTTGGCTGCCTTTTGGGCTGGAGAATCCCGAGGTTTGAGGCCTGCCTTGCTCCACCCCCTGCTCTTGATATTCTCCCGGATGTGGGCTGCATTTTGGCTGAATCTTGGGCTGGAGCTTCTCGTGGTTTGAGGCCTGGCTTGCTCCACCCCCTGCTCTTGAGATTCTCCCGGATGTGGGCTGCATTTTGGCTGCATTTTGGGCTGGAGCTTCTCGTGGTTTGAGGCCTGGCTTGCTCCACACACTGCTGTTGAGATTCTCCCGCATGTGCGCTGCATTTTGGCTGCATTTTTGGGCTGGAGCTTCTCGTGGTTTGAGGCCTGGCTTACTCCAAACTCTGCCATTGAGATTCTCCCCGAGGTGTGCTGGATTTTGGCTCTCTTTAGGCTGGAGCTTCTCGTGGTTTGAGGCCTGGCTTGCTCCACCCCCTGCTCTTGAGATTCTCCTGCATGTGGGCTGCATTTTGGCTGCCTTTTGGGCTGGAGCTTCTCGTGGTTTGAGGCCTGGCTTGCTCCACCCCCTGCTCTTGAGATTCTCCCGGATGTGGGCTGCATTTTGGCTGCCTTTTGGGCTGGAGCTTCTCGTGGTTTGAGGCCTGGCTTGCTCCACTCCCTGCTCTTGAAATTGTCCCGGATGTGGGCTGCATTTTGGCTGCCTTTTGGGCTGGAGCTTCTCGTGGTTTGAGGCCTGGCTTGCTCCTCACCCTGCTCTTGAGATTCTCCCGGATGTGGGCTGCATTTTGGCTGACTTTTGGGCTGGAGCTTCTCGTGGTTTGAGGCCTGGCTTGCTCCACCCCCTGCTCTTGAGATTCTCCCGGATGTGGGCTGCATTTTGGCTGCATTTTGGGCTGGAGCTTCTCGTGGTTTGAGGCCTGGCTTGCTCCACCCCCTGCTCTTGATATTCTCCCGGATATGGGCTGGATTTTGTCTGCATTTTGGGCTGGAGCTTCTCGTGGTTTGAGGCCTGGCTTGCTCCATCCCCTGCTCTTGAGATTCTCCCGGATGTGGGCTGCATTTTGGCTGTCTTTTGGGCTGGAGCTTCTCGAGGTTTGAGGCCTACCTTGCTCCACCCCCTGCTCTTGATATTCTCCTCGATGTGGGCTGCATTTTGGCTGCCTTTAGGGCTGGAGCTTCTCGTGGTTTGAGGCCTGGCTTGCTCCACCCCCTGCTCTTGAGATTGTCCCGGATGTGGGCTGCATTTTGGCTGCATTTTGGGCTGGAGCTTCTCGTGGTTTGAGGCCTGGCTTGCTCCACCCCCTGCTCTTGAGATTCTCCCGGATGTGGCCTGCATTTTGGCTGCCTTTTGGGCTGGAGGTTCTCGTGGTTTTAGGCCTGGCTTGCTCGACCCTCTGCTCTTCAGATTCTCCCAGATGTGGGCTGGATTTTGGCTGCCTTTTGGGCTGGAGCTTCTCGTGGTTTGAGGCCTGCCTTGCTCCACCCCCTTCTCTTGATATTCTCCCGGATGTGGGCTGCATTTTGGCTGCCTTTTGGGCTGGAGCTTCTCGTGGTTTGAGGCCTGGCTTGCTCCACCCCCTGCTCTTGAGATTCTCCCGGATGTGGCCTGCATTTTGGCTGCCTTTTGGGCTGGAGCTTCTCATGGTTTGAGGCCTGGCTTGCTCCACCCCCTGCTCTTGATATTCTCCCGGATGTGGGCTGCATTTTGGCTGCCTTTTGGGCTGGAGCTTCTTGTGGTTTGAGGCCTGGCTTGCTCCAAACTCTGCCATTGAGATTCTCCCGGATGTGGGCAGCATTTTGGCTGCATTTTGGGCTGGAGCTTCTCATGGTTTGAGGCCTGGCTTGCTCCACCCTCTTCTCTTGATATTCTCCTGTATGTGGGCTGCATTTTGGCTGCCTTTTGGGCTGGAGCTTCTCGTGGTTTGAGGCCTGGCTTGCTCCACCCGCTTCTCTTGATATTCTCCCAGATGTGGGCTGCATTTTGGCTGCTTTTAGTGCTGGAGCTTCTCGTGGTTTGAGGCCTGGCTTGCTCCACCCCCTGCTCTTGAGATTCTCCCGTATGTGGGCTGCATTTTGGCTGCCTTTTGGGCTGGAGAATCCCGAGGTTTGAGGCCTCCCTTGCTCCACCCCCTGCTCTTGATATTCTCCCGGATGTGGGCTGCATTTTGGCTGCGTTTTTGACTGGCGCTTCTCGTGGTTTGAGGCCTGGCTTGCTCCACCCCCTGCTCTTGAGATTCTCCCGGATGTGGGCTGCATTTTGGCTGCCTTTTGGGCTGGAGCTTCTCGTGGTTTGAGGCCTGGCTTGCTCCACCCCCTGCTCTTGAGATTCTCCCGGAGGTGGGCTGGATTTTGGCTCACTTTTGGGCTGGAGCTTCTCATGGTTTGAGGCCTGGCTTGCTCCACCCCCTGCTCTTGAGATTCTCCCGAATGTGGGCTGCATTTTGGTAGCCTTTTGGGCTGGAGCTTCTCGTGGTTTGAGGCCTGGCTTGCTCCACCCCCTCCTCTTGAGATTCTCTCGGATGTGGGCTGCATTTTGGCTGCCTTTTGGGCTGGAGCTTCTCGTGGTTTGAGGCCTGGCTTGCTCCACCCCCTGCTCTTGAGATTCTCCCGGATGTGGGCTGCATTTTGGCTGCCTTTTGGGCTGGAGCTTCTCGTGGTTTGAGACCTGGCTTGCTCCACCCCCTGCTCTTGAGATTCTACCAGATGTGGGCTGCATATTGGCTGCATTTTGGGCTGGAGCTTCTCGTGGTTTGAGGCCTGGCTTGCTCCACCCCCTGCTCTTGATATTCTCCCGGAGGTGGGCTGCATTTTGGCTGGCTTTTGGGCTGGAGCTTCTCGTGGTTTGAGGCCTGGCTTGCTCCATCCCCTGCTCTTGAGATTCTCCCGGATGTGGCCTGCATTTTGGCTGCCTTTTGGGCTGGAGCTTCTCGTGGTTTGAGGCCTGTCTTGCTCCACCCCCTGCTCTTGAAATTGTCCCGGATGTGGGCTGCATTTTGGCTGCATTTTGGGCTGGAGCTTCTCGTGGTTTGAGGCGTGGCTTACTCCAAACTCTGCCATTGAGATTCTCCCCGAGGTGTGCTGGATTTTGGCTCCCTTTTGGGCTGGAGCTTCTCGTGGTTTGAGGCCTGGCTTGCTCCACCCCCTGCTCTTGAGATTCTCCTGCATGTGGGCTGCATTTTGGCTGCCTTTTGGGCTGGAGCTTCTCCTGGTTTGAGGCCTGGCTTGCTCCACCCCCTGCTCTTGAGATTCTCCCGGATGTGGGCTGGTTTTTGGCTTTATTTTGGGCTGGAGCTTCTCGTGGTTTGAGGCCTGGCTTCCTCCACCCCCTGCTCTTGAGATTCTCCCGGATGTGGGCTGCATTTTGGCTGCCTTTTGGGCTGGAGCTTCTCGTGGTTTGAGGCCTGGCTTGCTCCACTCCCTGCTCTTGAAATTGTCCCGGATGTGGGCTGCATTTTGGCTGCCTTTTGGGCTGGAGCTTCTCGTGGTTTGAGGCCTGGCTTGCTCCTCACCCTGCTCTTGAGATTCTCCCGGATGTGGGCTGCATTTTGGCTGCCTTTTGGGCTGGAGCTTCTCGTGGTTTGAGGCCTGGCTTGCTCCACCCCCTGCTCTTGAGATTGTCCCGGAGGTGGGCTGCATTTTGGCTGCCTTTTGGGCTGGAGCTTCTCGTGGTTTGAGGCCTGGCTTGCTCCACCCCCTGCTCTTGAGATTCTCCCGGATGTGGCCTGCATTTTGGCTGCCTTTTGGCCTGGAGGTTCTCGTGGTTTTAGGCCTGGCTTGCTCGACCCTCTGCTCTTCAGATTCTCCCGGATGTGGGCTGGATTTTGGCTGCCTTTTGGGCTGGAGCTTCTCGTGGTTTGAGGCCTGCCTTGCTCCACCCCCTTCTCTTGATATTCTCCCGGATGTGGGCTGCATTTTGGCTGCCTTTTGGGCTGGAGCTTCTCGTGGTTTGAGGCCTGGCTTGCTCCACCCGCTTCTCTTGATATTCTCCCAGATGTGGGCTGCATTTTGGCTGCTTTTAGTGCTGGAGCTTCTCGTGGTTTGAGGCCTGGCTTGCTCCACCCCCTGCTCTTGAGATTCTCCCGTATGTGGGCTGCATTTTGGCTGCCTTTTGGGCTGGAGAATCCCGAGGTTTGAGGCCTGGCTTGCTCCACCCCCTGCTCTTGATATTCTCCCGGATGTGGGCTGCATTTTGGCTGCGTTTTTGACTGGCGCTTCTCGTGGTTTGAGGCCTGGCTTGCTCCACCCCCTGCTCTTGAGATTCTCCCGGATGTGGGCTGCATTTTGGCTGCCTTTTGGGCTGGAGCTTCTCGTGGTTTGAGGCCTGGCTTGCTCCACCCCCTGCTCTTGAGATTCTCCCGGAGGTGGGCTGGATTTTGGCTCACTTTTGGGCTGGAGCTTCTCGTGGTTTGAGGCCTGGCTTGCTCCACCCCCTGCTCTTGAGATTCTCCCGAATGTGGGCTGCATTTTGGTAGCCTTTTGGGCTGGAGCTTCTCGTGGTTTGAGGCCTGGCTTGCTCCACCCCCTGCTCTTGAGATTCTCTCGGATGTGGGCTGCAATTTGGCTGCCTTTTGGGCTGGAGCTTCTCGTGGTTTGAGGCCTGGCTTGCTCCACCCCCTGCTCTTGAGATTCTCCCGGATGTGGGCTGCATTTTGGCTGCCTTTTGGGCTGGAGCTTCTCGTGGTTTGAGACCTGGCTTGCTCCACCCCCTGCTCTTGAGATTCTACCAGATGTGGGCTGCATATTGGCTGCATTTTGGGCTGGAGCTTCTCGTGGTTTGAGGCCTGGCTTGCTCCACCCCCTGCTCTTGATATTCTCCCGGAGGTGGGCTGCATTTTGGCTGGCTTTTGGGCTGGAGCTTCTCGTGGTTTGAGGCCTGGCTTGCTCCATCCCCTGCTCTTGAGATTCTCCCGGATGTGGCCTGCATTTTGGCTGCCTTTTGGGCTGGAGCTTCTCGTGGTTTGAGGCCTGTCTTGCTCCACCCCCTGCTCTTGAAATTGTCCCGGATGTGGGCTGCATTTTGGCTGCATTTTGGGCTGGAGCTTCTCGTGGTTTGAGGCCTGGCTTACTCCAAACTCTGCCATTGAGATTCTCCCCGAGGTGTGCTGGATTTTGGCTCCCTTTTGGGCTGGAGCTTCTCGTGGTTTGAGGCCTGGCTTGCTCCACCCCCTGCTCTTGAGATTCTCCTGCATGTGGGCTGCATTTTGGCTGCCTTTTGGGCTGGAGCTTCTCCTGGTTTGAGGCCTGGCTTGCTCCACCCCCTGCTCTTGAGATTCTCCCGGATGTGGGCTGGTTTTTGGCTTTATTTTGGGCTGGAGCTTCTCGTGGTTTGAGGCCTGGCTTCCTCCACCCCCTGCTCTTGAGATTCTCCCGGATGTGGGCTGCATTTTGGCTGCCTTTTGGGCTGGAGCTTCTCGTGGTTTGAGGCCTGGCTTGCTCCACTCCCTGCTCTTGAAATTGTCCCGGATGTGGGCTGCATTTTGGCTGCCTTTTGGGCTGGAGCTTCTCATGGTTTGAGGCCTGGCTTGCTCCTCACCCTGCTCTTGAGATTCTCCCGGATGTGGGCTGCATTTTGGCTGCCTTTTGGGCTGGAGCTTCTCGTGGTTTGAGGCCTGGCTTGCTCCACCCCCTGCTCTTGAGATTCTCCCGGAGGTGGGCTGCATTTTGGCTGCATTTTGGGCTGGAGCTTCTCGTGGTTTGAGGCCTGGCTTGCTCCACCCCCTGCTCTTGAGATTCTCCCGGATGTGGCCTGCATTTTGGCTGCCTTTTGGCCTGGAGGTTCTCGTGGTTTTAGGCCTGGCTTGCTCGACCCTCTGCTCTTCAGATTCTCCCGGATGTGGGCTGGATTTTGGCTGCCTTTTGGGCTGGAGCTTCTCGTGGTTTGAGGCCTGCCTTGCTCCACCCCCTTCTCTTGATATTCTCCCGGATGTGGGCTGCATTTTGGCTGCCTTTTGGGCTGGAGCTTCTCGAGGTTTGAGGCCTGGCTTGCTCCACCCCCTGCTCTTGAGATTCTCCCGGATGTGGGCTGCATTTTGGCAGCCTTTTGGGCTGGAGCTTCTCGTGGTTTGAGGCCTGCCTTGCTCCACCCCCTGCTCTTGAGATTCTCCCGGATGTGGCCTGAATTTTGGCTGCATTTTGGGCTGGAGCTTCTCGTGGTTTGAGGCCTGGCTTGCTCCACCACCTGCTCTTGAGATTCTCCCGGATGTGGGCTGCATTTTGGCTGCCTTTTGGGCTGGAGAATCCCGAGGTTTGAGGCCTGCCTTGCTCCACCCCCTGCTCTTGATATTCTCCCGGATGTGGGCTGCATTTTGGCTGCCTTTTGGGCTGGAGCTTCTCGAGGTTTGAGGCCTGGCTTGCTCCACCCCCTGCTCTTGAGATTCTCCCGGATGTGGGCTGCATTTTGGCTGAATTTTGGGCTGGAGTTTCTCGTGGTTTGAGGCCTGGCTTGCTCCACTCCCTGCTCTTGAGATTCTCCCGGAGGTGGGCTGCATTTTGGCTGCATTTTGGGCTGGAGCTTCTCGTGGTTTGAGGCCTGGCTTGCTCCTCACCCTGCTCTTGAGATTCTCCCGGATGTGGGCTGCATTTTGGCTGCCTTTTGGGCTGGATGTTTTCGAGGTTTGAGGCCTGCCTTGCTCCACCCCCTTCTCTTGATATTCTCCCGGATGTGGGCTGCATTTTGGCTGCCTTTTGGGCTGGAGCTTCTCGAGGTTTGAGGCCTGGCTTGCTCCACCCCCTGCTCTTGAGATTCTCCCGGATGTGGGCTGCATTTTGGCAGCCTTTTGGGCTGGAGCTTCTCGTGGTTTGAGGCCTGCCTTGCTCCACCCCCTGCTCTTGAGATTCTCCCGGATGTGGCCTGAATTTTGGCTGCATTTTGGGCTGGAGCTTCTCGTGGTTTGAGGCCTGGCTTGCTCCTCACCCTGCTCTTGAGATTCTCCCGGATGTGGGCTGCATTTTGGCTGCCTTTTGGGCTGGATGTTTTCGAGGTTTGAGGCCTGGCTTGCTCCACCCCCTGCTCTTGAGATTCTCCCGGATGTGGGCTGCATTTTGGATGCCTTTTGGGCTGGAGCTTCTCGTGGTTTGAGGCCTGGCTTACTCCACCCCCTGCTCTTGATATTCTCCCGGATATGGGCTGGATTTTGTCTGCCTTTTGTGCTGGAGCTTCTCGTGGTTTGAGGCCTGGCTTGCTCCACCCCCTGCTGTTGAGATTCTCCCGGATGTGCGCTGCATTTTGGCTGCATTTTTAGGCTGGAGCTTCTCGTGGTTTGAGGCCTGGCTTGCTCCAACCCCTGCTCTTGAGATTCTCCCGGATGCGGGCTGCATTTTGGCTGCCTTTTGGGATGGAGCTTCTCGAGGTTTGAGGCCTGGCTTGTTCCACCCCCTGCTCTTGAGATTCTCCCGGATGTGGGCTGCATTTTGGCTGCCTTTTGGGCTGCAGCTTCTCGTGGTTTGAGGCCTGGCTTGCTCCACCCCCTGCTGTTGAGATTCTCCCTTATGTGCGCTGCATTTTGGCTGCATTTTTGGGCTGGAGCTTCTCGTGGTTTGAGGCCTGGCTTGCTCCACCCCCTGCTCTTGAGATTCTCCCGGATGTGGGCTGCATTTTGGCTGCCTTTTGGGCTGGAGCTTCTCGTGGTTTGAGGCCTGGCTTGCTCCAACCCCTGCTCTTGAGATTCTCCCGGATGTGGGCTGCATTTTGGCTGTCTTTTGGGCTGGAGCTTCTCGTGGTTTGAGGCCTGGCTTGCTCCACCCCCTGCTCTTGAAGTTCTCCCGGATGTGGGCTGCATTTTGGCTGCCTTTTGGGCTGGAGCTTCTCATGGTTTGAGGCCTGGCTTGCTCCACCCCCTGCTCTTGATATTCTCCCGGATGTGGGCTGCATTTTGGCTGCCTTTTGGGCTGGAGCTTCTTGTGGTTGGAGGCCTGGCTTGCTCCAAACTCTGCCATTGAGATTCTCCCGGATGTGGGCAGCATTTTGGCTGCATTTTGGGCTGGAGCTTCTCATGGTTTGAGGCCTGGCTTGCTCCACCCTCTTCACTTGATATTCTCCTGGATGTGGGCGGCATTTTGGCTGCCTTTTGGGCTGGAGCTTCTCGTGGTTTGAGGCCTGGCTTGCTCCACCCTCTTCTCTTGATATTCTCCCGAATATGGGCTGCATTTTGGCTGCTTTTAGTGCTGGAGCTTCTCGAGGTTTGAGGCCTGGCTTGCTCCAACCCCTGCTCTTGAGATTCTCCCATATGTGGGCTGCATTTTGGCTGCCTTTTGGGCTGGAGAATCCCGAGGTTTGAGGCCTGCCTTGCTCCACCCCCTGCTCTTGAGATTGTCCCGGATGTGGGCTGCATTTTGGCTGCGTTTTTGGCTGGAGCTTCTCGTGGTTTGAGGCCTGGCTTGCTCCAACCCCTGCTCTTGAGATTCTCCCGGATGTGGGCTGCATTTTGGCTGCATTTTGGGCTGGAGCTTCTCGTGGTTTGAGGCCTGGCTTGCTCCACCCCCTGCTGTTGAGATTCTCCCGGATGTGCGCTGCATTTTGGCTGCATTTTTGGGCTGGAGCTTCTCGTGGTTTGAGGCCTGGCTTACTCCAAACTCTGCTCTTGAGATTCTCCCCGAGGTGTGCTGGATTTTGGCTCCCTTTAGGCTGGAGCTTCTCGTGGTTTGAGGCCTGGCTTGCTCCACCCCCTGCTCTTGAGATTCTCCTGCATGTGGGCTGCATTTTGGCTGCCTTTTGGGCTGGAGCTTCTCCTGGTTTGAGGCCTGGCTTGCTCCACCCCCTGCTCTTGAGATTCTCCCGGATGTGGGCTGGATTTTGGCTTTCTTTTGGGCTGGAGCTTCTCGTGGTTTGAGGCCTGGCTTCCTTCACCCCCTGCTCTTGAGATTCTCCCGGATGTGGGCTGCATTTTGGCTGCCTTTTGGGCTGGAGCTTCTCGTGGTTTGAGGCCTGGCTTGCTCCACTCCCTGCTCTTGAAATTGTCCCGGATGTGGGCTGCATTTTGGCTGCCTTTTGGGCTGGAGCTTCTCGTGGTTTGAGGCCTGGCTTGCTCCTCACCCTGCTCTTGAGATTCTCCCGGATGTGGGCTGCATTTTGGCTGACTTTTGGGCTGGAGCTTCTCGTGGTTTGAGGCCTGGCTTGCTCCACCCCCTGCTCTTGAGATTCTCCCGGATGTGGGCTGCATTTTGGCTGCATTTTGGGCTGGAGCTTCTCGTGGTTTGAGGCCTGGCTTGCTCCACCCCCTGCTCTTGATATTCTCCCGGATATGGGCTGGATTTTGTCTGCATTTTGGGCTGGAGCTTCTCGTGGTTTGAGGCCTGGCTTGCTCCATCCCCTGCTCTTGAGATTCTCCCGGATGTGGGCTGCATTTTGGCTGTCTTTTGGGCTGGAGCTTCTCGAGGTTTGAGGCCTGCCTTGCTCCACCCCCTGCTCTTGATATTCTCTTCGATGTGGGCTGCATTTTGGCTGCCTTTAGGGCTGGAGCTTCTCGTGGTTTGAGGCCTGGCTTGCTCCACCCCCTGCTCTTGAGATTGTCCCGGATGTGGGCTGCATTTTGGCTGCATTTTGGGCTGGAGCTTCTCGTGGTTTGAGGCCTGGCTTGCTCCACCCCCTGCTCTTGAGATTCTCCCGGATGTGGCCTGCATTTTGGCTGCCTTTTGGGCTGGAGGTTCTCGTGGTTTTAGGCCTGGCTTGCTCGACCCTCTGCTCTTCAGATTCTCCCAGATGTGGGCTGGATTTTGGCTGCCTTTTGGGCTGGAGCTTCTCGTGGTTTGAGGCCTGCCTTGCTCCACCCCCTTCTCTTGATATTCTCCCGGATGTGGGCTGCATTTTGGCTGCCTTTTGGGCTGGAGCTTCTCGTGGTTTGAGGCCTGGCTTGCTCCACCCCCTGCTCTTGAGATTCTCCCGGATGTGGGCTGCATTTTGGCAGCCTTTTGGGCTGGAGCTTCTCGTGGTTTGAGGCCTGCCTTGCTCCACCCCCTGCTCTTGAGATTCTCCCGGATGTGGCCTGAATTTTGGCTGCATTTTGGGCTGGAGCTTCTCGAGGTTTGAGGCCTGGCTTGCTCCACCCCCTGCTCTTGAGATTCTCCCGGATGTGGCCTGCATTTTGGCTGCCTTTTGGGCTGGAGCTTCTCGTGGTTTGAGGCCTGGCTTGCTCCACCCCCTGCTCTTGAGATTCTCCCAGATGTGGCCTGCATTGTTGCTGCCTTTTGGGCTGGAGCTTCTCGTGGTTTGAGGCCTGGCTTGCTCCACCCCCTGCTCTTGAGATTCTCTCGGATGTGGCCTGCATTTTGGCTGCCTTTTGGGCTGGAGCTTCTCGTGGTTGGAGGCCTGGCTTGCTCCAAACTCTGCCATTGAGATTCTCCCGGATGTGGGCAGCATTTTGGCTGCATTTTGGGCTGGAGCTTCTCATGGTTTGAGGCCTGGCTTGCTCCACCCTCTTCTCTTGATATTCTCCTGTATGTGGGCTGCATTTTGGCTGCCTTTTGGGCTGGAGCTTCTCGTGGTTTGAGGCCTGGCTTGCTCCACCCGCTTCTCTTGATATTCTCCCAGATGTGGGCTGCATTTTGGCTGCTTTTAGTGCTGGAGCTTCTCGTGGTTTGAGGCCTGGCTTGCTCCACCCCCTGCTCTTGAGATTCTCCCGTATGTGGGCTGCATTTTGGCTGCCTTTTGGGCTGGAGAATCCCGAGGTTTGAGGCCTCCCTTGCTCCACCCCCTGCTCTTGATATTCTCCCGGATGTGGGCTGCATTTTGGCTGCGTTTTTGGCTGGCGCTTCTCGTGGTTTGAGGCCTGGCTTGCTCCACCCCCTGCTCTTGAGATTCTCCCGGATGTGGGCTGCATTTTGGCTGATTCTTGGGCTGGAGCTTCTCATGGTTTGAGGCCTGGCTTGCTCCACCCTCTGCTCTTGAGATTCTCCCGGATGTGGGCTGGATTTTGACTGCCTTTTGGGCTGGAGCTTCTCGTGGTTTGAGGCCTGGCTTGCTCCACCCCCTGCTCTTGAGATTCTCCCGGAGGTGGGCTGCATTTTGGCTCACTTCTGGGCTGGAGCTTCTCATGGTTTGAGGCCTGGCTTGCTCCACCCCCTGCTCTTGAGATTCTCCCGAATGTGGGCTGCATTTTGGTAGCCTTTTGGGCTGGAGCTTCTCGTGGTTTGAGGCCTGGCTTGCTCCACCCCCTGCTCTTGAGATTCTCTCGGATGTGGCCTGCATTTTGGCTGCCTTTTGGGCTGGAGCTTCTCGTGGTTTGAGGCCTGGCTTGCTCGACCCCCTGCTCTTGAGATTCTCCCGGATGTGGCCTGCATTTTGGCTGCCTTTTGGGCTGGAGGTTCTCGTGGTTTGAGGCCTGGCTTGCTCCACCCCCTGCTCTTGAGATTCTCCCGGATGTGGGCTGCATTTTGGCTGCCTTTTGGGCTGGAGCTTCTCGTGGTTTGAGACCTGGCTTGCTCCACCCCCTGCTCTTGAGATTCTACCGGATGTGGGCTGCATTTTGGCTGCATTTTGGGCTGGAGCTTCTCGTGGTTTGAGGCCTGGCTTGCTCCACCCCCTGCTCTTGATATTCTCCCGGAGGTGGGCTGCATTTTGGCTGCCTTTTGGGCTGGAGCTTCTCGTGGTTTGAGGCCTGGCTTGCTCCATCCCCTGCTCTTGAGATTCTCCCGGATGTGGGCTGCATTTTGGCTGCCTTTTGGGCTGGAGCTTCTCGTGGTTTGAGGCCTGTCTTGCTCCACCCCCTGCTCTTGAAATTGTCCCGGATGTGGGCTGCATTTTGGCTGCATTTTGGGCTGGAGCTTCTCGTGGTTTGAGGCCTGGCTTACTCCAAACTCTGCCATTGAGATTCTCCCCGAGGTGTGCTGGATTTTGGCTCCCTTTTGGGCTGGAGCTTCTCGTGGTTTGAGGCCTGGCTTGCTCCACCCCCTGCTCTTGAGATTCTCCTGCATGTGGGCTGCATTTTGGCTGCCTTTTGGGCTGGAGCTTCTCCTGGTTTGAGGCCTGGCTTGCTCCACCCCCTGCTCTTGAGATTCTCCCGGATGTGGGCTGGTTTTTGGCTTTCTTTTGGGCTGGAGCTTCTCGTGGTTTGAGGCCTGGCTTCCTCCACCCCCTGCTCTTGAGATTCTCCCGGATGTGGGCTGCATTTTGGCTGCCTTTTGGGCTGGAGCTTCTCGTGGTTTGAGGCCTGGCTTGCTCCACCCCCTGCTCTTGAGATTGTCCCGGATGTGGGCTGCATTTTGGCTGCATTTTGGGCTGGAGCTTCTCGTGGTTTGAGGCCTGGCTTGCTCCACCCCCTGCTCTTGAGATTCTCCCGGATGTGGCCTGCATTTTGGCTGCCTTTTGGCCTGGAGGTTCTCGTGGTTTTAGGCCTGGCTTGCTCGACCCTCTGCTCTTCAGATTCTCCCGGATGTGGGCTGGATTTTGGCTGCATTTTGGGCTGGAGCTTCTCGTGGTTTGAGGCCTGCCTTGCTCCACCCCCTGCTCTTGATATTCTCCCGGATGTGGGCTGCATTTTGGCTGCCTTTTGGGCTGGAGCTTCTCGAGGTTTGAGGCCTGGCTTGCTCCACCCCCTGCTCTTGAGATTCTCCCGGATGTGGGCTGCATTTTGGCAGCCTTTTGGGCTGGAGCTTCTCGTGGTTTGAGGCCTGCCTTGCTCCACCCCCTGCTCTTGAGATTCTCCCGGATGTGGCCTGAATTTTGGCTGCATTTTGGGCTGGAGCTTCTCGAGGTTTGAGGCCTGGCTTGCTCCACCCCCTGCTCTTGAGATTCTCCCGGATATGGGCTGGATTTTGTCTGCCTTTTGGGCTGGAGCTTCTCGTGGTTTGAGGCCTGGCTTGCTCCACCCCCTGCTGTTGAGATTCTCCCGGATGTGCGCTGCATTTTGGCTGCATTTTTAGGCTGGAGCTTCTCGTGGTTTGAGGCCTGGCTTGCTCCAACCCCTGCTCTTGAGATTCTCCCGGATGTGGGCTGCATTTTGGCTGCCTTTTGGGATGGAGCTTCTCGAGGTTTGAGGCCTGGCTTGTTCCACCCCCTGCTCTTGAGATTCTCCCGGATGTGGGCTGCATTTTGGCTGCCTTTTGGGCTGGAGCTTCTCGTGGTTTGAGGCCTGGCTTGCTCCAACCCCTGCTCTTGAGATTCTCCCGGATGTGGGCTGCATTTTGGCTGCCTTTTGGGCTGGAGCTTCTCGTGGTTTGAGGCCTGGCTTGCTCCACCCCCTGCTCTTGAAGTTCTCCCGGATGTGGGCTGCATTTTGGCTGCCTTTTGGGCTGGAGCTTCTCATGGTTTGAGGCCTGGCTTGCTCCACCCCCTGCTCTTGATATTCTCCCGGATGTGGGCTGCATTTTGGCTGCCTTTTGGGCTGGAGCTTCTTGTGGTTGGAGGCCTGGCTTGCTCCAAACTCTGCCATTGAGATTCTCCCGGATGTGGGCAGCATTTTGGCTGCATTTTGGGCTGGAGCTTCTCATGGTTTGAGGCCTGGCTTGCTCCACCCTCTTCTCTTGATATTCTCCTGGATGTGGGCGGCATTTTGGCTGCCTTTTGGGCTGGAGCTTCTCGTGGTTTGAGGCCTGGCTTGCTCCACCCCCTGCTCTTGAGATTCTCCCGGATGTGGGCTGCATTTTGGCTGCCTTTTGGGCTGGAGCTTCTCGTGGTTTGAGGCCTGGCTTGCTCCACTCCCTGCTCTTGAAATTGTCCCGGATATGGGCTGCATTTTGGCTGCCTTTTGGGCTGGAGCTTCTCGTGGTTTGAGGCCTGGCTTGCTCCACCCCCTGCTCTTGAGATTGTCCCGGATGTGGGCTGCATTTTGGCTGCATTTTGGGCTGGAGCTTCTCGTGGTTTGAGGCCTGGCTTGCTCCACCCCCTGCTCTTGAGATTCTCCCGGATGTGGCCTGCATTTTGGCTGCCTTTTGGCCTGGAGGTTCTCGTGGTTTTAGGCCTGGCTTGCTCGACCCTCTGCTCTTCAGATTCTCCCGGATGTGGGCTGGATTTTGGCTGCATTTTGGGCTGGAGCTTCTCGTGGTTTGAGGCCTGCCTTGCTCCACCCCCTTCTCTTGATATTCTCCCGGATGTGGGCTGCATTTTGGCTGCCTTTTGGGCTGGAGCTTCTCGAGGTTTGAGGCCTGGCTTGCTCCACCCCCTGCTCTTGAGATTCTCCCGGATGTGGGCTGCATTTTGGCAGCCTTTTGGGCTGGAGCTTCTCGTGGTTTGAGGCCTGCCTTGCTCCACCCCCTGCTCTTGAGATTCTCCCGGATGTGGCCTGAATTTTGGCTGCATTTTGGGCTGGAGCTTCTCGAGGTTTGAGGCCTGGCTTACTCCACCACCTGCTCTTGAGATTCTCCCGGATGTGGGCTGCATTTTGGCTGCCTTTTGGGCTGGAGAATCCCGAGGTTTGAGGCCTGCCTTGCTCCACCCCCTTCTCTTGATATTCTCCCGGATGTGGGCTGCATTTTGGCTGCCTTTTGGGCTGGAGCTTCTCGAGGTTTGAGGCCTGGCTTGCTCCACCCCCTGCTCTTGAGATTCTCCCGGATGTGGGCTGCATTTTGGCTGAATTTTGGGCTGGAGTTTCTCGTGGTTTGAGGCCTGGCTTGCTCCACTCCCTGCTCTTGAAATTGTCCCGGATGTGGGCTGCATTTTGGCTGCATTTTGGGCTGGAGCTTCTCGTGGTTTGAGGCCTGGCTTGCTCCTCACCCTGCTCTTGAGATTCTCCCGGATGTGGGCTGCATTTTGGCTGCCTTTTGGGCTGGATGTTTTCGAGGTTTGAGGCCTGCTTTGCTCCACCCCCTGCTCTTGAGATTCTCCCGGATGTGGGCTGCATTTTGGCTGCCTTTTGGGCTGGAGCTTCTCGAGGTTTGAGGCCTGGCTTGCTCCACCCCCTGCTCTTGAGATTCTCCCGGATGTGGGCTGCATTTTGGCAGCCTTTTGGGCTGGAGCTTCTCGTGGTTTGAGGCCTGCCTTGCTCCACCCCCTGCTCTTGAGATTCTCCCGGATGTGGCCTGAATTTTGGCTGCATTTTGGGCTGGAGCTTCTCGAGGTTTGAGGCCTGGCTTGCTCCACCACCTGCTCTTGAGATTCTCCCGGATGTGGGCTGCATTTTGGCTGCCTTTTGGGCTGGAGAATCCCGAGGTTTGAGGCCTGCCTTGCTCCACCCCCTGCTCTTGATATTCTCCCGGATGTGGGCTGCATTTTGGCTGCCTTTTGGGCTGGAGCTTCTCGAGGTTTGAGGCCTGGCTTGCTCCACCCCCTGCTCTTGAGATTCTCCCGGATGTGGGCTGCATTTTGGCTGAATTTTGGGCTGGAGTTTCTCGTGGTTTGAGGCCTGGCTTGCTCCAATCCCTGCTCTTGAAATTGTCCCGGATGTGGGCTGCATTTTGGCTGCATTTTGGGCTGGAGCTTCTCGTGGTTTGAGGCCTGGCTTGCTCCTCACCCTGCTCTTGAGATTCTCCCGGATGTGGGCTGCATTTTGGCTGCCTTTTGGGCTGGATGTTTTCGAGGTTTGAGGCCTGGCTTGCTCCACCCCCTGCTCTTGAGATTCTCCCGGATGTGGGCTGCATTTTGGCTGCCTTTTGGGCTGGAGCTTCTCGTGGTTTGAGGCCTGGCTTACTCCACCCCCTGCTCTTGATATTCTCCCGGATATGGGCTGGATTTTGTCTGCCTTTTGGGCTGGAGCTTCTCGTGGTTTGAGGCCTGGCTTGCTCCACCCCCTGCTGTTGAGATTCTCCCGGATGTGCGCTGCATTTTGGCTGCATTTTTAGGCTGGAGCTTCTCGTGGTTTGAGGCCTGGCTTGCTCCAACCCCTGCTCTTGAGATTCTCCCGGATGTGGGCTGCATTTTGGCTGCCTTTTGGGATGGAGCTTCTCGAGGTTTGAGGCCTGGCTTGTTCCACCCCCTGCTCTTGAGATTCTCCCGGATGTGGGCTGCATTTTGGCTGCCTTTTGGGCTGCAGCTTCTCGTGGTTTGAGGCCTGGCTTGCTCCACCCCCTGCTGTTGAGATTCTCCCTTATATGCGCTGCATTTTGGCTGCATTTTTGGGCTGGAGCTTCTCGTGGTTTGAGGCCTGGCTTGCTCCACCCCCTGCTCTTGAGATTGTCCCGGATGTGGGCTGCATTTTGGCTGCCTTTTGGGCTGGAGCTTCTCGTGGTTTGAGGCCTGGCTTGCTCCAACCCCTGCTCTTGAGATTCTCCCGGATGTGGGCTGCATTTTGGCTGTCTTTTGGGCTGGAGCTTCTCGTGGTTTGAGGCCTGGCTTGCTCCACCCCCTGCTCTTGAAGTTCTCCCGGATGTGGGCTGCATTTTGGCTGCCTTTTGGGCTGGAGCTTCTCATGGTTTGAGGCCTGGCTTGCTCCACCCCCTGCTCTTGATATTCTCCCGGATGTGGGCTGCATTTTGGCTGCCTTTTGGGCTGGAGCTTCTTGTGGTTGGAGGCCTGGCTTGCTCCAAACTCTGCCATTGAGATTCTCCCGGATGTGGGCAGCATTTTGGCTGCATTTTGGGCTGGAGCTTCTCATGGTTTGAGGCCTGGCTTGCTCCACCCTCTTCTCTTGATATTCTCCTGGATGTGGGCGGAATTTTGGCTGCCTTTTGGGCTGGAGCTTCTCGTGGTTTGAGGCCTGGCTTGCTCCACCCTCTTCTCTTGATATTCTCCCGAATATGGGCTGCATTTTGGCTGCTTTTAGTGCTGGAGCTTCTCGTGGTTTGAGGCCTGGCTTGCTCCACCCCCTGCTCTTGAGATTCTCCCGTATGTGGGCTGCATTTTGGCTGCCTTTTGGGCTGGAGAATCCCGAGGTTTGAGGCCTGCCTTGCTCCAACCCCTGCTCTTGAGATTCTCCCGGATGTGGGCTGCATTTTGGCTGCGTTTTTGGCTGGAGCTTCTCGTGGTTTGAGGCCTGGCTTGCTCCAACCCCTGCTCTTGAGATTCTCCCGGATGTGGGCTGCATTTTGGCTGCATTTTGGGCTGGAGCTTCTCGTGGTTAGAGGCCTGGCTTGCTCCACACACTGCTGTTGAGATTCTCCCGCATGTGCGCTGCATTTTGGCTGCATTTTTGGGCTGGAGCTTCTCGTGGTTTGAGGCCTGGCTTACTCCAAACTCTGCCATTGAGATTCTCCCCGAGGTGTGCTGGATTTTGGCTGCCTTTAGGCTGGAGCTTCTCGTGGTTTGAGGCCTGGCTTGCTCCACCCCCTGCTCTTGAGATTCTCCTGCATGTGGGCTGCATTTTGGCTGCCTTTTGGGCTGTAGCTTCTCCTGGTTTGAGGCCTGGCTTGCTCCACCCCCTGCTCTTGAGATTCTCCCGGATGTGGGCTGCATTTTGGCTTTCTTTTGGGCTGGAGCTTCTCGTGGTTTGAGGCCTGGCTTCCTTCACCCCCTGCTCTTGAGATTCTCCCGGATGTGGGCTGCATTTTGGCTGCCTTTTGGGCTGGAGCTTCTCGTGGTTTGAGGCCTGGCTTGCTCCACTCCCTGCTCTTGAAATTGTCCCGGATGTGGGCTGCATTTTGGCTGCCTTTTGGGCTGGAGCTTCTCGTGGTTTGAGGCCTGGCTTGCTCCTCACCCTGCTCTTGAGATTCTCCCGGATGTGGGCTGCATTTTGGCTGATTTTTGGGCTGGAGCTTCTCGAGGTTTGAGGCCTGGCTTGCTCCACCCCCTGCTCTTGAGATTCTCCCGGATGTGGCCTGCATTTTGGCTGCCTTTTGGGCTGGAGCTTCTCGTGGTTTGAGGCCTGGCTTGCTCCACCCCCTGCTCTTGAGATTCTCCCAGATGTGGCCTGCATTGTTGCTGCCTTTTGGGCTGGAGCTTCTCGTGGTTTGAGGCCTGGCTTGCTCCACCCCCTGCTCTTGAGATTCTCCCGGAGGTGGGCTGCATTTTGGCTCACTTTTGGGCTGGAGCTTCTCATGGTTTGAGGCCTGGCTTGCTCCACCCCCTGCTCTTGATATTCTCCTGGATGTGGGCTGCATTTTGGCTGCCTTTTGGGCTGGAGAATCCCGAGGTTTGAGGCCTGCCTTGCTCCACCCCCTGCTCTTGATATTCTCCCGGATGTGGGCTGCATTTTGGCTGCCTTTTGGGCTGGAGCTTCTCGTGGTTTGAGGCCTGGCTTGCTCCACCCCCTGCTCTTGAGATTCTCCCGGATGTGGGCTGCATTTTGGCTGAATTTTGGGCTGGAGTTTCTCGTGGTTTGAGGCCTGGCTTGCTCCACTCCCTGCTCTTGAAATTGTCCCGGATGTGGGCTGCATTTTGGCTGCATTTTGGGCTGGAGCTTCTCGTGGTTTGAGGCCTGGCTTGCTCCTCACCCTGCTCTTGAGATTCTCCCGGATGTGGGCTGGATTTTGGCTCACTTTTGGGCTGGAGCTTCTCATGGTTTGAGGCCTGGCTTGCTCCACCCCCTGCTCTTGATATTCTCCCGGATATGGGCTGGATTTTGTCTGCCTTTTGGGCTGGAGCTTCTCGTGGTTTGAGGCCTGGCTTGCTCCACCCCCTGCTGTTGAGATTCTCCCGGATGTGCGCTGCATTTTGGCTGCATTTTTAGGCTGGAGCTTCTCGTGGTTTGAGGCCTGGCTTGCTCCACCCCCTGCTCTTGAGATTCTCCCGGATGTGGGCTGCATTTTGGCTGCATTTTGGGCTGGAGCTTCTCATGGTTTGAGGCCTGGGTTGCTCCACCCCCTGCTCTTGAGATTGTCCCGGATGTGGGCTGCATTTTGGCTGCCTTTTGGGCTGGAGCTTCTCGTGGTTTGAGGCCTGGCTTGCTCCAACCCCTGCTCTTGAGATTCTCCCGGATGTGGGTAGGATTTTGGCTGCATTTTGGGCTGGAGCTTCTCGTGGTTTGAGGCCTGCCTTGCTCAAACCCCTGCTCTTGAGGTTCTCCCGGATGTGGGCTGCATTTTGGCTGCCTTTTGGGCTGGAGCTTCTCATGGTTTGAGGCCTGGCTTGCTCCACCCTCTTCTCTTGATATTCTCCTGTATGTGGGCTGCATTTTGGCTGCATTTTGGGCTGGAGCTTCTCGTGGTTTGAGGCCTGGATTGCTCCACCCAATGCTCTTGAGATTCTCCCGGATGAGGTCTGCATTTTGGCTGCCTTTTGGGCTGGAGCTTCTCGTGGTTTGAGGCCTGGCTTGCTCCACCCCCTGCTCTTGAGATTCTCCCGGATGTGGGCTGCATTTTGGCTGCCTGTTGGGCTGGAGCTTCTTGTGGTTTGAGGCCTGGCTTGCTCCACCCCCTGCTCTTGAGATTCTCCCGGATGTGGGCTGCATTTTGGCTGCGTTTTTGGCTGGCGCTTCTCGTGGTTTGAGGCCTGGCTTGCTCCACCTCCTGCTCTTGAGATTCTCCCGGATGTGGGCTGCATTTTGGCTGCCTTTTGGGCTGGAGGTTCTCATGGTTTGAGGCCTGGCTTGCTCCACCCTCTGCTCTTGAGATTCTCCCGGATGTGGGCTGGATTTTGACTGCCTTTTGGGCAGGAGCTCCTCGTGGTTTGAGGCCTGGCTTCCTCCACCCCCTGCTCTTGAGATTCTCCCGGATGTGGGCTGCATTTTGGCTGCCTTTTGGGCTGGAGAATCTCGAGGTTTGAGGCCTGACTTGCTCCACCCCCTGCTCTTGATATTCTCCCGGATGTGGGCTGGATTTTGGCTGCGTTTTGGGCTGGAGCTTCTCGTGGTTTGAGGCCTGGCTTGCTCCACCCCCTGCTCTTGATATTCTCCCGGATGTGGGCTGCATTTTGGCTGCCTTTTGGGCTGGAGCTTCTCATGGTTTGAGGCCTGGCTTGCTCCACCCTCTGCTCTTGAGATTCTCCCGGATGTGGGCTGGATTTTGACTGCCTTTTGGGCAGGAGCTTCTCGTGGTTTGAGGCCTGGCTTCCTCCACCCCCTGCTCTTGAGATTCTCCCGGATGTGGGCTGCATTTTGGCTGAATTTTGGGCTGGAGTTTCTCGTGGTTTGAGGCCTGGCTTGCTCCACCCCCTGCTCTTGAGATTCTCCCGGATGTGGGCTGCATTTTGGCTGCCTTTTGGGCTGGAGCTTCTCGTGGTTTGAGGCCTGGCTTCCTCCACCCCCTGCTCTTGAGATTCTCCCGGATGTGGGCTGCATTTTGGCTGCCTTTTGGGCTGGAGCTTCTCGTGGTTTGAGGCCTGGCTTCCTCCACCCCCTACTCTTGAGATTCTCCCGGATGTGGGCTGCATTTTGGCTGCCTTTAGGGCTGGAGCTTCTCATGGTTTGAGGCCTTGCTTGCTCCACCCCCTGCTCTTGAAATTGTCCCGGATGTGGGCTGCATTTTGGCTGCCTTTTGGGCCGGAGCTTCTCGAGGTTTGAGGCCTGGCTTGCTCCACCCCCTGCTCTTGATATTCTCAGGGAGGTGGGCTGCATTGTAGCTGCCTTTAGGGCAGGAGCTTCTCGTGGTTTAAGGCCTTTCTTGCTCCACCCCCTGCTCTTGATTTTCTCAGGGAGGTGGGCTGCATTTTGGCTGCCTTTTGGGCTGGAGCTTCTCGAGGTTTGAGGCCTGGCTTGCTCCACCCCCTGCTCTTGAGATTCTCCCGGATATGGGCTGCATTTTGGCTCCCTTTTGGGCTGGAGCTTCTCGAGGTTTGAGGCCTGGCTTGTTCCACCCCCTGCTCTTGAAATTGTCCCGGATGTCGGCTGCATTTTGGCTGCCTTTTGGGCTGGAGCTTCTCGTGTTTTGAGGCCTGGCTTGCTCCACCCCCTGCTCTTGAGATTCTCCTGGATGTGGGCTGGATTTTGGCTGCCTTTTGGGCTGGAGCTTCTCGTGGTTTGAGGCCTGGCTTGCTCCACCCCCTGCTCTTGAGATTCTCCCGGATGTGGGCTGGATTTTGGCTGCCTTTTGGGCTGGAGCTTCTCGTGGTTTGAGGCCTGGCTTGCTCCACCCACTGCTCTTGAGATTCTCCCGGATGTGGGCTGCATTTTGGCTGCCTTTTGGGCTGGAGCTTCTCATGGTTTGAGGCCTGGCTTGCTCCAGCCCCTGCTCTTGAGATTCTCCCAGATGTGGGCTGCATTTTGGCTGCCTTTAGGGCTGGAGCTTCTCATGGTTTGAGGCCTGGCTTGCTCCACCCCCTGCTCTTGATATTCTCAGGGAGGTGGGCTGCATTTTGTCTGCCTTTTGGGCTGGAGCTTCTCGTGGTTTGAGGCCTGCCTTGCTCCACCCCCTGCTCTTGAGATTCTCCCGGATGTGGGCTGCATTTTGGCTGCCTTTTGGGCTGGAGCTTCTCGTGGTTTGAGGCCTGGCTTGCTCCACCCCCTGCTCTTGATATTCTCAGGGAGGTGGGCTGCATTGTAGCTGCCTTTAGGGCAGGAGCTTCTCGTGGTTTAAGGCCTGGCTTGCTCCACCCCCTGCTCTTGATTTTCTCAGGGAGGTGGGCTGCATTTTGGCTGCCTTTTGGGCTGGAGCTTCTCGAGGTTTGAGGCCTGGCTTGCTCCACCCCCTGCTCTTGAGATTCTCCCGGATATGGGCTGCATTTTGGCTCCCTTTTGGGCTGGAGCTTCTCGAGGTTTGAGGCCTGGCTTGCTCCACCCCCTGCTCTTGAAATTGTCCCGGATGTCGGCTGCATTTTGGCTGCCTTTTGGGCTGGAGCTTCTCGTGGTTTGAGGCCTGGCTTGCTCCACCCCCTGCTCTTGAGATTCTCCCGCATGTGGGCTGCATTTTGGCTGCCTTTTGGGCTGGAGCTTCTCGTGGTTTGAGGCCTGGCTTGCTCCACCCCCTGCTCTTGAGATTCTCCCGGATGTGGGCTGCATTTTGGCTGCATTTTGGGCTGGAGCTTCTCGTGGTTTGAGGCCTGGCTTGCTCCACACCCTGCTCTTGAGATTCTCCCGGATGTGGGCTGCAATTTGGCTGCATTTTGGGCTGGAGCTTCTCATGGTTTGAGGCCTGGCTTGCTCCACCCCCTGCGCTTGATATTCTCCTCGATGTGGGCTGCAATTTGGCTGCCTTTTGGGCTGGAGCTTCTTGTGGTTTGAGGCCTGGCTTGCTCCACCCCCTGCTCTTGATATTCTCCTGGAGGTGGGCTGGAGTTTGGCTGCCTTTTGGGCTGGAGGTTCTCGTGGTTTGAGGCCTGGCTTGCTCCACCCCCTGCTCTTGAGATTCTCCCGGATGTGGGCTGGATTTTGGCTGCATTTTGGGCTGGAGCTTCTCGTGGTTTGAGGCCTGGCTTGCTCCACCCCCTGCTCTTCATATTCTCCCGGAGGTGGACTGCAATTTGTTTGCCTTTTGGGCTGGAGCTTCTTGTGGTTTGAGGCCTGGCTTGCTCCACCCCCTGCTCTTGATATTCTCCCGGAGGTGGGCTGGAGTTTGGCTGCATTTTGGGCTGGAGCTTCTCGTGGTTTGAGGCCTGGCTTGCTCCACCCCCTGCTCTTGAGATTCTCCCGGATGTGGCCTGCATTTTGGCTGCTTTTTGGGCTGGAGCTTCTCGTGGTTTGAGGCCTGGCTTGCTCCACCCTCTGCTCTTGAGATTCTCCCGGATGTGGGCTGCATTTTGGCTCCCTTTTGGGCTGGAGCTTCTCGTGGTTTGAGGCCTGGCTTGCACCACCCCCTGCTCTTGAGATTGTCCCGGATGTGGGCTGCATTTTGGCTGCCTTTTGGGCTGCAGCTTCTCGTGGTTTGAGGCCTGGCTTGCTCCACCCCCTGCTCTTGAGATTCTCCCGGATGTGGGCTGCATTTTGGCTGCCTTTTGGGCTGGAGCTTCTTGTGGTTTGAGGCCTGGCTTGCTCCACACCCTGCTCTTGAGATTCTCCCGGATGTGGGCTGCATTTTGGCTGCATTTTGGGCTGGAGCTTCTCATGGTTTGAGGCCTGGCTTGCTCCACCCCCTGCGCTTGATATTCTCCTCGATGTGGGCTGCAATTTGGCTGCCTTTTGGGCTGGAGCTTCTTGTGGTTTGAGGCCTGGCTTGCACCACCCCCTGCTCTTGATATTCTCCTGGAGGTGGGCTGGAGTTTGGCTGCCTTTTGGGCTGGAGGTTCTCGTGGTTTGAGGCCTGGCTTGCTCCACCCCCTGCTCTTGAGATTCTCCCGGATGTGGGCAGCATTTTGGCTGCATTTTGGGCTGGAGCTTCTCATGGTTTGAGGCCTGGCTTGCTCCACCCTCTTCTCTTGATATTCTCCTGTATGTGGGCTGCATTTTGGCTGCCTTTTGGGCTGGAGCTTCTCGTGGTTTGAGGCCTGGCTTGCTCCACTCCCTGCTCTTGAGATTCTCCCGTATGTGGGCTGCATTTTGGCTGCCTTTTGGGCTGGAGAATCCCGTGGTTTGAGGCCTGGCTTGCTCCACCCCCTGCTCTTGAGATTCTCCCGGATGTGGGCTGCATTTTGGCTGCATTTTGGGCTGGAGCTTCTCGTGGTTTGGGGCCTGGCTTGCTCCACCCCCTGCTGTTGAGATTCTCCCGCATGTGCGCTGCATTTTGGCTGCAATTTTGGGCTGGAGTTTCTCGTGCTTTGAGGCCTGGCTTGCTCCACCCCCTGCTCTTGAGATTGTCCCGGATGTGGGCTGCATTTTGGCTGCCTTTTGGGCTGGAGCTTCTCGTGGTTTGAGGCCTGGCTTGCTCCAACCCCTGCTCTTGAGATTCTCCCGGATGTGGGTAGGATTTTGGCTGCCTTTTGGGCTGGAGCTTCTCGTGGTTTGAGGCCTGCCTTGCTCCACCCACTGCTCTTGAGATTCTCCCGGATGTGGGCTGCATTTTGGCTGCCTTTTGGGTTTGGAGCTTCTCGTGGTTTGAGGCCTGGCTTGCTCCACCCTCTGCTCTTGAGATTCTCCCGGATGTGGGCTGCATTTTGGCTGCCTTTTGGGCTGGAGCTTCTCCTGGTTTGAGGCCTGGCTTGCTCCACCCCCTGCTCTTGATATTCTCCCGGATATGGTCTGGATTTTTTCTGCATTTTGGGCTGGAGCTTCTCGTGGTTTGAGGCCTGGCTTGCTCCACCCCCTGCTCTTGAGATTCTCCTGGATGTGGGCTGGATTTTGGCTGCCTTTTGGGCTGGAGCTTCTCGTGGTTTGAGGCCTGGCTTGCTCCACCCCCTGCTCTTGAGATTCTCCCGGATGTGGGCTGGATTTTGGCTGCCTTTTGGGCTGGAGCTTCTCGTGGTTTGAGGCCTGGCTTGCTCCACCCACCGCTCTTGAGATTCTCCCGGATGTGGGCTGGATTTTGGCTGCATTTTGGGCTGGAGCTTCTCATGGTTTGAGGCCTGGCTTGCTCCAGCCCCTGCTCTTGAGATTCTCCCAGATGTGGGCTGCATTTTGGCTGCCTTTTGGGCTGGAGCTTCTCGTGGTTTGAGGCCTGGCTTGCTCCACCCTCTGCTCTTGAGATTCTCCCGGATGTGGGCTGCATTTTGGCTGCCTTTTGGGCTGGAGCTTCTCGTGGTTTGAGGCCTGGCTTGCACCACCCCCTGCTCTTGAGATTCTCCCGGATGTGGGCTGCATATTGGCTGCCTTTTGGGCTGCAGCTTCTCGTGGTTTGAGGCCTGGCTTGCTCCACCCCCTGCTCTTGAGATTCTCCCGGATGTGGGCTGGATTTTGGCTGTCTTTTGGGCCGGAGCTTCTCGTGGTTTGAGGCCTGGCTTGCTCCACCCCCTGCTCTTGAGATTCTCCCGGATATGGGCTGGATTTTGGCTGCATTTTGGGCTGGAGCTTCTCGTGGTTTGAGGCCTGGCTTGCTCCACCCCCTGCTCTTGAGATTCTCCCGGATATGGGCTGGATTTTGGCTGCCTTTTGGGCTGGAGGTTCTCGTGGTTTTAGGCCTGGCTTGCTCCATCCCCTGCTCTTGAGATTCTCCTGCATGTGGGCTGCATTTTGGCTGCCTTTTGGGCTGGAGCTTCTCGTGGTTTGAGGCCTGGCTTGCTCCACCCCCTGCTCTTGAGATTCTCTCGGATGTGGCCTGCATTTTGGCTGCCTTTTGGGCTGGAGGTTCTCGTGGTTTGAGGCCTGGCTTGCTCCACCCCCTGCTCTTGAAATTCTCCTGAATGTGGGCTGGATTTTGGCTGAGTTTTAGGCTGGAGCTTCTCGTGGTTTGAGGCCTGGCTTGCTCCACCCCCTGCTCTTGAGATTCTCCCGGATGTGGGCTGGATTTTCGCTGCCTTTTGGGCTGGAGCTTCTCGTGGTTTGAGGCCTGGCTTCCTCCACCCCCTGCTCTTAAGATTCTCCCGGATGTGGGCTGAATTTTGGCTGCATTTTGGGCTGGAGCTTCTCGAGGTTTGAGGCCTGGCTTGCTCCACCCCCTGCTCTTGAGATTCTCCCGAATGTGGGCTGCATTTTGGTAGCATTTTGGGCTGGAGCTTCTCGTGGTTTGAGGCCTGGCTTGCTCCACCCCCTGCTCTTGAGATTCTCCCAGATCTGGGCTGCATTTTCGCTGCCTTTTGGGCTGGAGCTTCTCGTGGTTTGAGACCTGGCTTGCTCCACCCCCTGCTCTTGAGATTCTACCAGATGTGGGCTGCATATTGGCTGCATTTTGGGCTGGAGCTTCTCGTGGTTTGAGGCCTGGCTTGCTCCACCCCCTGCTCTTGAGATTCTCCCGGAGGTGGGCTGCATTTTGGCTGATTCTTGGGCTGGAGCTTCTCGTGGTTTGAGGCCTGGCTTGCTCCATCCCCTGCTCTTGAGATTCTCCCGGATGTGGCCTGCATTTTGGCTGCCTTTTGGGCTGGAGCTTCTCGTGGTTTGAGGCCTGGCTTGCTCCACCCCCTGCTCTTGAAATTGTCCCGGATGTGGGCTGCATTTTGGCTGCATTTTGGGCTGGAGCTTCTCGTGGTTTGAGGCCTGGCTTACTCCAAACTCTGCCATTGAGATTCTCCCCGAGGTGGGCTGCATTTTGGCTGCCTTTTGGGCTGGAGCTTCTCGTGGTTTGAGACCTGGCTTGCTCCACCCCCTGCTCTTGAGATTCTACCAGATGTGGGCTGCATATTGGCTGCATTTTGGGCTGGAGCTTCTCGTGGTTTGAGGCCTGGCTTGCTCCACCCCCTGCTCTTGAGATTCTCCCGGAGGTGGGCTGCATTTTGGCTGATTCTTGGGCTGGAGCTTCTCGTGGTTTGAGGCCTGGCTTGCTCCACCCCCTGCTCTTGAGATTCTCCCGGATGTGGGCTGGATTTTGGCTGCATTTTGGGCTGGAGCTTCTCGTGGTTTGAGGCCTGGCTTGCTCCACCCCCTGCTCTTCATATTCTCCCGGAGGTGGACTGCAATTTGTTTGCCTTTTGGGCTGGAGCTTCTTGTGGTTTGAGGCCTGGCTTGCTCCACCCCCTGCTCTTGATATTCTCCCGGAGGTGGGCTGGAGTTTGGCTGCATTTTGGGCTGGAGCTTCTCGTGGTTTGAGGCCTGGCTTGCTCCACCCCCTGCTCTTGAGATTCTCCCGGATGTGGCCTGCATTTTGGCTGCTTTTTGGGCTGGAGCTTCTCGTGGTTTGAGGCCTGGCTTGCTCCACCCTCTGCTCTTGAGATTCTCCCGGATGTGGGCTGCATTTTGGCTCCCTTTTGGGCTGGAGCTTCTCGTGGTTTGAGGCCTGGCTTGCACCACCCCCTGCTCTTGAGATTGTCCCGGATGTGGGCTGCATTTTGGCTGCCTTTTGGGCTGCAGCTTCTCGTGGTTTGAGGCCTGGCTTGCTCCACCCCCTGCTCTTGAGATTCTCCCGGATGTGGGCTGCATTTTGGCTGCCTTTTGGGCTGGAGCTTCTTGTGGTTTGAGGCCTGGCTTGCTCCACACCCTGCTCTTGAGATTCTCCCGGATGTGGGCTGCATTTTGGCTGCATTTTGGGCTGGAGCTTCTCATGGTTTGAGGCCTGGCTTGCTCCACCCCCTGCGCTTGATATTCTCCTCGATGTGGGCTGCAATTTGGCTGCCTTTTGGGCTGGAGCTTCTTGTGGTTTGAGGCCTGGCTTGCACCACCCCCTGCTCTTGATATTCTCCTGGAGGTGGGCTGGAGTTTGGCTGCCTTTTGGGCTGGAGGTTCTCGTGGTTTGAGGCCTGGCTTGCTCCACCCCCTGCTCTTGAGATTCTCCCGGATGTGGGCAGCATTTTGGCTGCATTTTGGGCTGGAGCTTCTCATGGTTTGAGGCCTGGCTTGCTCCACCCTCTTCTCTTGATATTCTCCTGTATGTGGGCTGCATTTTGGCTGCCTTTTGGGCTGGAGCTTCTCGTGGTTTGAGGCCTGGCTTGCTCCACTCCCTGCTCTTGAGATTCTCCCGTATGTGGGCTGCATTTTGGCTGCCTTTTGGGCTGGAGAATCCCGTGGTTTGAGGCCTGGCTTGCTCCACCCCCTGCTCTTGAGATTCTCCCGGATGTGGGCTGCATTTTGGCTGCATTTTGGGCTGGAGCTTCTCGTGGTTTGGGGCCTGGCTTGCTCCACCCCCTGCTGTTGAGATTCTCCCGCATGTGCGCTGCATTTTGGCTGCAATTTTGGGCTGGAGTTTCTCGTGCTTTGAGGCCTGGCTTGCTCCACCCCCTGCTCTTGAGATTGTCCCGGATGTGGGCTGCATTTTGGCTGCCTTTTGGGCTGGAGCTTCTCGTGGTTTGAGGCCTGGCTTGCTCCAACCCCTGCTCTTGAGATTCTCCCGGATGTGGGTAGGATTTTGGCTGCCTTTTGGGCTGGAGCTTCTCGTGGTTTGAGGCCTGCCTTGCTCCACCCACTGCTCTTGAGATTCTCCCGGATGTGGGCTGCATTTTGGCTGCCTTTTGGGTTTGGAGCTTCTCGTGGTTTGAGGCCTGGCTTGCTCCACCCTCTGCTCTTGAGATTCTCCCGGATGTGGGCTGCATTTTGGCTGCCTTTTGGGCTGGAGCTTCTCCTGGTTTGAGGCCTGGCTTGCTCCACCCCCTGCTCTTGATATTCTCCCGGATATGGTCTGGATTTTTTCTGCATTTTGGGCTGGAGCTTCTCGTGGTTTGAGGCCTGGCTTGCTCCACCCCCTGCTCTTGAGATTCTCCTGGATGTGGGCTGGATTTTGGCTGCCTTTTGGGCTGGAGCTTCTCGTGGTTTGAGGCCTGGCTTGCTCCACCCCCTGCTCTTGAGATTCTCCCGGATGTGGGCTGGATTTTGGCTGCCTTTTGGGCTGGAGCTTCTCGTGGTTTGAGGCCTGGCTTGCTCCACCCACCGCTCTTGAGATTCTCCCGGATGTGGGCTGGATTTTGGCTGCATTTTGGGCTGGAGCTTCTCATGGTTTGAGGCCTGGCTTGCTCCAGCCCCTGCTCTTGAGATTCTCCCAGATGTGGGCTGCATTTTGGCTGCCTTTTGGGCTGGAGCTTCTCGTGGTTTGAGGCCTGGCTTGCTCCACCCTCTGCTCTTGAGATTCTCCCGGATGTGGGCTGCATTTTGGCTGCCTTTTGGGCTGGAGCTTCTCGTGGTTTGAGGCCTGGCTTGCACCACCCCCTGCTCTTGAGATTCTCCCGGATGTGGGCTGCATATTGGCTGCCTTTTGGGCTGCAGCTTCTCGTGGTTTGAGGCCTGGCTTGCTCCACCCCCTGCTCTTGAGATTCTCCCGGATGTGGGCTGGATTTTGGCTGTCTTTTGGGCCGGAGCTTCTCGTGGTTTGAGGCCTGGCTTGCTCCACCCCCTGCTCTTGAGATTCTCCCGGATATGGGCTGGATTTTGGCTGCATTTTGGGCTGGAGCTTCTCGTGGTTTGAGGCCTGGCTTGCTCCACCCCCTGCTCTTGAGATTCTCCCGGATATGGGCTGGATTTTGGCTGCCTTTTGGGCTGGAGGTTCTCGTGGTTTTAGGCCTGGCTTGCTCCATCCCCTGCTCTTGAGATTCTCCTGCATGTGGGCTGCATTTTGGCTGCCTTTTGGGCTGGAGCTTCTCGTGGTTTGAGGCCTGGCTTGCTCCACCCCCTGCTCTTGAGATTCTCTCGGATGTGGCCTGCATTTTGGCTGCCTTTTGGGCTGGAGGTTCTCGTGGTTTGAGGCCTGGCTTGCTCCACCCCCTGCTCTTGAAATTCTCCTGAATGTGGGCTGGATTTTGGCTGAGTTTTAGGCTGGAGCTTCTCGTGGTTTGAGGCCTGGCTTGCTCCACCCCCTGCTCTTGAGATTCTCCCGGATGTGGGCTGGATTTTCGCTGCCTTTTGGGCTGGAGCTTCTCGTGGTTTGAGGCCTGGCTTCCTCCACCCCCTGCTCTTAAGATTCTCCCGGATGTGGGCTGAATTTTGGCTGCATTTTGGGCTGGAGCTTCTCGAGGTTTGAGGCCTGGCTTGCTCCACCCCCTGCTCTTGAGATTCTCCCGAATGTGGGCTGCATTTTGGTAGCATTTTGGGCTGGAGCTTCTCGTGGTTTGAGGCCTGGCTTGCTCCACCCCCTGCTCTTGAGATTCTCCCAGATCTGGGCTGCATTTTCGCTGCCTTTTGGGCTGGAGCTTCTCGTGGTTTGAGACCTGGCTTGCTCCACCCCCTGCTCTTGAGATTCTACCAGATGTGGGCTGCATATTGGCTGCATTTTGGGCTGGAGCTTCTCGTGGTTTGAGGCCTGGCTTGCTCCACCCCCTGCTCTTGAGATTCTCCCGGAGGTGGGCTGCATTTTGGCTGATTCTTGGGCTGGAGCTTCTCGTGGTTTGAGGCCTGGCTTGCTCCATCCCCTGCTCTTGAGATTCTCCCGGATGTGGCCTGCATTTTGGCTGCCTTTTGGGCTGGAGCTTCTCGTGGTTTGAGGCCTGGCTTGCTCCACCCCCTGCTCTTGAAATTGTCCCGGATGTGGGCTGCATTTTGGCTGCATTTTGGGCTGGAGCTTCTCGTGGTTTGAGGCCTGGCTTACTCCAAACTCTGCCATTGAGATTCTCCCCGAGGTGGGCTGCATTTTGGCTGCCTTTTGGGCTGGAGCTTCTCGTGGTTTGAGACCTGGCTTGCTCCACCCCCTGCTCTTGAGATTCTACCAGATGTGGGCTGCATATTGGCTGCATTTTGGGCTGGAGCTTCTCGTGGTTTGAGGCCTGGCTTGCTCCACCCCCTGCTCTTGAGATTCTCCCGGAGGTGGGCTGCATTTTGGCTGATTCTTGGGCTGGAGCTTCTCGTGGTTTGAGGCCTGGCTTGCTCCATCCCCTGCTCTTGAGATTCTCCCGGATGTGGGCTGCATTTTGGCTGCCTTTTGGGCTGGAGCTTCTCGTGGTTTGAGGCCTGGCTTGCTCCACCCCCTGCTCTTGAAATTGTCCCGGATGTGGGCTGCATTTTGGCTGCATTTTGGGCTGGAGCTTCTCGTGGTTTGAGGCCTGGCTTACTCCAAACTCTGCCATTGAGATTCTCCCCGAGGTGGGCTGCATTTTGGCTGCCTTTTGGGCTGGAGCTTCTCCTGGTTTGAGGCCTGGCTTGCTCCACCCCCTGCTCTTGAGATTCTCCCGGATGTGGTCTGGATTTTGGCTTTCTTTTGGGCTGGAGCTTCTCGTGGTTTGAGACCTGGCTTGCTCCACCCCCTGCTCTTGAGATTCTCCCGGATGTGGGCTGGATTTTGGCTGCCTTTTGGGCTGGAGCTTCTCGTGGTTTGAGTCCTGGCTTGCTCCTCACCCTGCTCTTGAGATTCTCCCGGATGTGGGCTGCATTTTGGCTGCCTTTTGGGCTGGAGCTTCTCGTGGTTTGAGGCCTGGCTTGCTCCATCCCCTGCTCTTGAGATTCTCCCGGATGTGGGCTGCATTTTGGCTGTCTTTTGGGCTGGAGCTTCTCGTGGTTTGAGGCCTGGCTTGCTCCACCCCCTGCTCTTGAGATTCTCCCGGATGTGGCCTGCATTTTGGCTGCCTTTAGGGCTGGAGGTTCTCGTGGTTTGAGGCCTGGCTTGCTCGACCCTCTGCTCTTCAGATTCTCCCGGATGTGGGCTGGATTTTGGCTGCCTTTTGGGCTGGAGCTTCTCGTGGTTTGAGGCCTGCCTTGCTCCACCCCCTTCTCTTGATATTCTCCCGGATGTGGGCTGCATTTTGGCTGCCTTTTGGGCTGGAGCTTCTCGTGGTTTGAGGCCTGGCTTGCTCCACCCCCTGCTCTTGAGATTCTCCCGGATTTGGGCTGCATTTTGGCTGCCTTTTGGGCTGGAGCTTCTCGTGGTTTGAGGCCTGCCTTGCTCTACCCCCTGCTCTTGAGATTCTCCCGCATGTGGCCTGAATTTTGGCTGTCTTTTGGGCTGGAGCTTCTCGAGGTTTGAGGCCTGGCTTGCTCCACCCCCTGCTCTTGAGATTCTCCCTCATGTGGCCTGCATTTTGGCTGCCTTTTGGGCTGGAGCTTCTCGTGGTTTGAGGCCTGGCTTGCTCCACCCCCTGCTCTTGAGATTCTCCCAGATGTGGGCTGCATTGTTGCTGCCTTTTGGGCTGGAGCTTCTCGTGGTTTGAGGCCTGGCTTGCTCCACCCCCTGCTCTTGAGATTCTCCCGGAGGTGGGCTGGATTTTGGCTCACTTTTGGGCTGGAGCTTCTCATGGTTTGAGGCCTGGCTTGCTCCACCCCCTGCTCTTGATATTCTCCTGGATGTGGGCTGCATTTTGGCTGCCTTTTGGGCTGGAGAATCCCGAGGTTTGAGGCCTGCCTTGCTCCACCCCCTGCTCTTGATATTCTCCCGGATGTGGGCTGCATTTTGGCTGCGTTTTGGGCTGGAGCTTCTCATGGTTTGAGGCCTGGCTTGCTCCACCCCCTGCTCTTGAAATTGTCCCGGATGTGGGCTGCATTTTGGCTGCATTTTGGGCTGGAGCTTCTCGTGGTTTGAGGCCTGGCTTACTCCAAACTCTGCCATTGAGATTCTCCCCGAGTTGGGCTGGATTTTGGCTGCCTTTTGGGCTGGAGCTTCTCGTGGTTTGAGGCCTGCCTTGCTCGACCCCCTGCTCTTCATATTCTCCTGCATGTGGGCTGCATTTTGGCTGCGTTTTGGGCTGGAGCTTCTCGTGGTTTGAGGCCTGGCTTGCTCCACCCCCTGCTCTTGAGATTCTCCTGCATGTGGGCAGCATTTGGCTGCCTTTTGGGCTGGAGCTTCTCATGGTTTGAGGCCTGGATTGCTCCACCCCCTGCTCTTGAGATTCTCCCAGATGTGGGCTGCATTTTGGCTGCCTTTTGGGCTGGAGCTTCTCGTGGTTTGAGGCCTGGCTTGCTCCACCCCCTGCTCTTGAGATTCTCCCGGATGTGGGCTGCATTTTGGCTGCCTTTTGGGCTGGAGCTTCCCATGGTTTGAGGCCTGGCTTGCTCCACCAACTGCTATTGATATTCTCCTGGATGTGGGCTGCATTTTGGCTGCCTTTTGGGCTGGAGCTTCTTGTGGTTGGAGGCCTGGCTTGCTCCAAACTCTGCTCTTGAGATTCTCCCGGATGTGGGCAGCATTTTGGTTGCATTTTGGGCTGGAGCTTCTCGAGGTTTGAGGCCTGGCTTGCTCCACCCCCTGCTCTTGAGATTGTCCCGGATGTGGGCTGCATTTTGGCTGCCTTTTGGGCTGGAGAATCCCGAGGTTTGAGGCCTGGCTTGCTCCACCCCCTGCTCTTGAGATTCTCCCGGATGTGGGCTGCATTTTGGCTGCTTTTAGTGCTGGAGCTTCTCGAGGTTTGAGGCCTGGCTTGCTCCACCCCCTGCTCTTGAGATTCTCCCGTATGTGGGCTGCATTTTGGCTGCCTTTTGGGCTGGAGAATCCCGAGGTTTGAGGCCTGGCTTGCTCCACCCCCTGCTCTTGAGATTCTCCCGGATGTGGGCTGCATTTTGGCTGCGTTTTTGGCTGGAGCTTCTCGTGGTTTGAGGCCTGGCTTGCTCCACCCCCTGCTCTTGAGATTCTCCCGGATGTGGGCTGCATTTTGGCTGCCTTTTGGGCTGGAGGTTCTCATGGTTTGAGGCCTGGCTTGCTCCACCCTCTGCTCTTGAGATTCTCCCGGATGTGGGCTGGATTTTGACTGCCTTTTGGGCAGGAGCTTCTCGTGGTTTGAGGCCTGGCTTCCTCCACCCCCTGCTCTTGAGATTCTCCCGGATGTGGGCTGCATTTTGGCTGCCTTTAGGGCTGGAGCTTCTCGTGGTTTGAGGCCTTGCTTGCTCCACCCCCTGCTCTTGAAATTGTCCCGGATGTGGGCTGCATTTTGGCTGCATTTTGAGCTGGAGCTTCTCGTGGTTTGAGGCCTGCCTTGCTCCACCCCCTGCTCTTGATATTCTCCCGGATGTGGGCTGGATTTTGGCTGCCTTTTGGGCTGGAGCTTCTCGAGGTTTGAGGCCTGGCTTCCTCCACCCCCTGCTCTTGCGATTCTCCAGGATGTGGGCTGCATTTTGGCTACATTTTGGGCTGGAGCTTCTCGTGGTTTGAGGCCTGGCTTGCTCCACCCCCTGCTCTTGATATTCTCCCGGATGTGGGCTGCATTTTGGCTGCCTTTTTGGCTGGAGCTTCTCGTGGTTTGAGGCCTGGCTTGCTCCACCCCCTGCTCTTGAGATTCTCCCGGATGTGGGCTGCATTTTGGCTGCCTTTTGGGCTGGAGCTTCTCGTGGTTTGAGGCCTGGCTTGCTCCACCCCCTGCTCTTGAGATTCTCCCGGATGTGGGCTGCATTTTGGCTGCCTTTTGGGCTGGAGCTTCTCATGGTTTGAGGCCTGGCTTGCTCCACCCCCTGCTCTTGATATTCTCCTGGATGTGGGCTGCATTTTGGCTGCCTTTTGGGCTGGAGCTTCTCGTGGTTTGAGGCCTGGCTTGCTCCAACCCCTGCTCTTGAGATTCTCCCGGATGTGGGCTGCATTTTGGCTGCCTTTTGGGCTGGAGCTTCTTGTGGTTGGAGGCCTGGCTTGCTCCAAACTCTGCCATTGAGATTCTCCCGGATGTGGGCTGCATTTTGGCTGCATTTTGGGCTGGAGCTTCTCATGGTTTGAGGCCTGGCTTGCTCCACCCTCTTCTCTTGATATTCTCCTGTATGTGGGCTGGATTTTGGCTGCCTTTAGGGCTGGAGCTTCTCGTGGTTTGAGGCCTGGCTTGCTCCACCCCCTGCTCTTGAGATTCTCCCGGATGTGGGCTGCATTTTGGCTGCTTATAGTGCTGGAGCTTCTCGAGGTTTGAGGCCTGGCTTGCTCCACCCCCTGCTCTTGAGATTCTCCCGGATGTGGGCTGCATTTTGGCTGCCTTTTGGGCTGGAGAATCCCGAGGTTTGAGGCCTGCCTTGCTCCACCCCCTGCTCTTGATATTCTCCCGGATGTGGGCTGCATTTTGGCTGCCTTTTTGGCTGGAGCTTCTCGTGGTTTGAGGCCTGGCTTGCTCCACCCCCTGCTCTTGAGATTCTCCCGGATGTGGGCAGGATTTTGGCTGCCTTTTGGGCTGGAGGTTCTCATGGTTTGAGGCCTGGCTTGCTTCACCCTCTGCTCTTGAGATTCTCCCGGATGTGGGCTGGATTTTGACTGCCTTTTGGGCAGGAGCTTCTCGTGGTTTGAGGCCTGGCTTCCTCCACCCCCTGCTCTTGAGATTCTCCCGGATGTGGGCTGCATTTTGGCTGCCTTTAGGCCTGGAGCTTCTCGTGGTTTGAGGCCTTGCTTGCTCCACCCCCTGCTCTTGAAATTGTCCCGGATGTGGGCTGCATTTTGGCTGCCTTTTGGGCTGGAGCTTCTCGAGGTTTGAGGCCTGCCTTGCTCCACCCCCTGCTCTTGAGATTCTCCCGGATGTGGGCTGCATTTTGGCTGCCTTTTGGGCTGGAGCTTCTCGAGGTTTGAGGCCTGGCTTCCTCCACCCCCTGCTCTTGTGATTTTCCAGGATGTGGGCTGCATTTTGGCTGCCTTTAGGGCTGGAGCTTCTCGTGGTTTGAGGCCTGGCTTGCTCCACCCCATGCTCTTGAGATTCTCCCGGAGGTGGGCTGCATTTTGTCTCCCTTTTGGGTTTGGAGCTTCTCGTGGTTTGAGGCCTGGCTTGCTCCACCCCCTGCTCTTGAGATTCTCCTGGATGTGGGCTGCATTTTGGCTGCCTTTTGGGCTGGAGCTTCTCGTGGTTTGAGTCCTGGCTTGCTCCAGCCCCTGCTCTTGAGATTCTCCCAGATGTGGGCTGCATTTTGGCTGCCTTTAGGGCTGGAGCTTCTCATGGTTTGAGGCCTGGCTTGCTCCACCCCCTGCTCTTGAGATTCTCAGGGAGGTGGGCTGCATTTTGTCTGCATTTTGGGCCGGAGCTTCTCGAGGTTTGAGGCCTGGCTTGCTCCACCCCCTGCTCTTGATATTCTCCCGGATGTGGGCTGCATTTTGGCTGCCTTTTGGGCTGGAGCTTCTCGTGGTTTGAGGCGTGCCTTGCTCCACCCCCTGCTCTTGAGATTCTCCCGGATGTGGGCTGGATTTTGGCTGCCTTTTGGGCTGGAGCTTCTCGTGGTTTGAGGCCTGGCTTGCTCCACCCCCTGCTCTTGATATTCTCAGGGAGGTGGGCTGCATTGTAGCTGCCTTTAGGGCAGGAGCTTCTCGTGGTTTAATGCCTGGCTTGCTCCACCCCCTGCTCTTGATTTTCTCAGGGAGGTGGGCTGCATTTTGGCTGCCTTTTGGGCTGGAGCTTCTCGAGGTTTGAGGCCTGGCTTGCTCCACCCCCTGCTCTTGAGATTCTCCCGGATATGGGCTGCATTTTGGCTGCCTTTTGGGCTGGAGCTTCTCGAGGTTTGAGGCCTGGCTTGCTCCACCCCCTGCTCTTGAAATTGTCCCGGATGTCGGCTGCATTTTGGCTGCCTTTAGGGCTGGAGCTTCTCGTGGTTTGAGGCCTGGCTTGCTCCACCCCCTGCTCTTGAGATTCTCCCGGAGGTGGGCTGCAATTTGGCTGCATTTTGGGCTGGAGCTTCTCGTGGTTTGAGGCCTGGCTTGCTGCACCCCCTGCTCTTGAGATTCTCCCGGATCTGGCCTGCATTTTGGCTGCCTTTTGGGCTGGAGCTTCTCGTGGTTTGAGGCCTGGCGTGCTCCACCCCCTGCTCTTGAGATTCTCCCGGATCTGGCCTGCATTTTGGCTGCCTTTTGGGCTGGAGCTTCTCGTGGTTTGAGGCCTGGCTTCCTCCACCCCCTGCTCTTGATATTCTCCTGGAGGTGGGCTGGAGTTTGGCTGCCTTTTGGGCTGGAGCTTCTCGTGGTTTGAGGCCTGGCTTGCTCCACCCCCTGCTCTTGAGATTCTCCCGGATGTGGGCTGGATTTTGGCTGCATTTTGGGCTGGAGCTTCTCGTGGTTTGAGGCCTGGCTTGCTCCACCCCCTGCTCTTGATATTCTCCCGGAGGTGGACTGCAATTTGGCTGCCTTTTGGGCTGGAGCTTCTTGTGGTTTGAGGCCTGGCTTGCTCCACCCCCTGCTCTTGAGATTCTCCCGGATATGGGATGGAGTTTGGCTGCATTTTGGGCTGGAGCTTCTCGTGGTTTGAGGCCTGGCTTGCTCCACCCCCTGCTCTTGAGATTCTCCCGGATGTGGGCTGGATTTTGGCTGCCTTTTGGGCTGGAGCTTCTCGTGGTTTGAGGCCTGGCTTGCTCCACCCCCTGCTCTTGAGATTCTCCCGGATGCGGGCTGGATTTTGGCTGCCTTTTGGGCTGGAGCTTCTCGTGGTTTGAGGCCTGGCTTGCTCCACCCTCTGCTCTTGATATTCTCCCGGATGTGGGCTGGATTTTGGCTGCCTTTTGGGCTGGAGCTTCTCGTGGTTTGAGGCCTGGCTTGCTCCACCCCCTGCTCTTGATATTCTCCCGGAGGTGGGCTCGATTTTGGCTGCCTTTTGGGCTGGAGCTTCTCATGGTTTGAGGCCTGGCTTGCTCCACCCCCTGCTCTTGATATTCTCCCGGATGTTTGCTGCATTTTGGCTGCATTTGGGGCTGGAAGTTTTCGAGATTTGAGGCCTGGCTTGCTCCAGCCCCTGCTCTTGAGATTCTCCCGGATGTGGGCTGGAGTTTGGCTGCCTTTTGGGCTGGAGCTTCTCGTGGTTTGAGGCCTGGCTTCCTCCACCCCCTGCTCTTGAGATTCTCCTGGAGGTGGGCTGGAGTTTGGCTGCCTTTTGGGCTGGAGGTTCTCGTGCTTTGGGGCCTGGCTTGCTCCACCCCCTGCTCTTGAGATTCTCCCGGATGTGGGCTGCATTTTGGCTGCCTTTTGGGCTGGAGCTTCTCGTGGTTTGAGGCCTGGCTTGCTCCAGCCCCTGCTCTTGAGATTCTCCCGGAGGTGGGCTGCATTTTGGCTGCCTTTTTGGCTGGAGCTTCTCATGGTTTGAGGCCTGGCTTCCTCCACCCCCTGCTCTTGAGATTCTCCCGGATGTGGGCTGCATTTTGGCTGCCTTTTGGGCTGGAGCTTCTCGTGGTTTGAGGCCTGGCTTGCTCCACCCCCTGCTCTTGAGATTCTCCCGGATGTGGGCTGGATTTTGGCTCCCTTTTGGGCTGGAGCTTCTCGAGGTTTGAGGCTTGGCTTGCTCCACCCCCTGCTCTTGATATTCTCCTGGATGTGGGCTGCATTTTGGCTACATTTTGGGCTGGAGCTTCTCATGGATTGAGGCCTGGCTTGCTCCACCCCCTGCTCTTGAGATTCTCCCGGATGTGGGCTGCATTTTGGCTACATTTTGGGCTGGAGCTTCTCTTGGTTTGAGGCCTGGCTTGCTCCACCCCCTGCTCTTGAGATTCTCCCGGATGTGGGCTGCATTTTGGCTGCCTTTTGGGCTGGAGCTTCTCGTGGTTTGAGGCCTGGCTTGCTCCACCCCCTGCTCTTGAGATTCTCCCGGATGTGGGCTGCATTTTGGCTGCCTGTTGGGCTGGAGCTTCTTGTGGTTTGAGGCCTGGCTTGCTCCACCCCCTGCTCTTGAGATTCTCCCGGATGTGGGCTGCATTTTGGCTGATACTTGGGCTGGAGCTTCTCTTGGTTTGAGGCCTGGCTTGCTCCACCCCCTGCTCTTGAGATTCTCCCGGATGTGGGCTGCATTTTGGCTGCCTTTAGGGCTGGAGCTTCTCGTGGTTTGAGGCCTGGCTTGCTCCACCCCCTGCTCTTGATATTCTCAGGGAGGTGGGCTGCATTGTGGCTGCATTTTGGGCTGGAGCTTCTCGTGGTTTGAGGCCTGGATTGCTCCACCCAATGCTCTTGATATTCTCCCGGATGTGGGCTGCATTTTGGCTGCCTTTTGTGCTGGAGCTTCTCGTGGTTTGAGGCCTGGCTTGCTCCACCCCCTGCTCTTGAGATTCTCCCGGATGTGGGCTGGATTTTGGCTGATTCTTGGGCTGGAGCTTCCCGTGGTTTGAGGCCTGGCTTGCTCCACCCCCTGCTCTTGAGATTCTCCCGGATGTGGGCTGCATATTGGCTGCCTTTTGGGCTGGAGCTTCTCATGGTTTGAGGCCTGGCTTGCTCCACCCCCTGCTCTTGAGATTCTCCCGGATGTGGGCTGCATTTTGGCTGCCTTTTGGGCTGGAGCTTCCCATGGTTTGAGGCCTGGCTTGCTCCACCAACTGCTATTGATATTCTCCTGGAGGTGGGCTGCATTTTGGCTGCCTTTTGGGCTGGAGCTTCTCATGGTTTGAGGCCTGGCTTGCTCCAGCCCCTGCTCTTGAGATTCTCCCAGATGTGGGCTGCATTTTGGCTGCCTTTAGGGCTGGAGCTTCTCATGGTTTGAGGCCTGGCTTGCTCCACCCCCTGCTCTTGATATTCTCAGGGAGGTGGGCTGCATTTTGTCTGCCTTTTGCGCCGGAGCTTCTCGAGGTTTGAGGCCTGGCTTGCTCCACCCCCTGCTCTTGAGATTACCCCGGATGTGGGCTGCATTTTGGCTGCCTTTTGGGCTGGAGCTTCTCGTGGTTTCAGGCCTGGCTTGCTCCACCCCCTGCTCTTGAGATTCTCCTGGATGTGGGCTGCATTTTGTCTGAATTTTGGGGTGGAGCTTCTCGTGGTTTGAGGCCTGGCTTGCTCCAACCCCTGCTCTTGAAATTGTCCCGGATGTAGGCTGTATTTTGGCTGCATTTTGGGCTGGATCTTCTCATGGTTTGAGGCCTGCCTTGCTCCACCCCCTGCTCTTGAGATTCTCCCGGATGTGGGCTGCATTTTGGCTGCCTGTTGGGCTGGAGTTTCTTGTGGTTTGCGGCCTGGCTTGCTCCACCCCCTGCTCTTGAGATTCTCCCTGATGTGGGCTGCATTTTGGCTGTCTTTTGGGCTGGAGCTTCTCGTGGTTTGAGGCCTGGCTTGATCCACCCCCTGCTCTTGAGATTTTCCCAGATGTGGGCTGCATTTTGGCTGCATTTTGGGCTGGAGCTTCTCGTGGTTTGGGGCCTGGATTGCTCCACCCCCTGCTCTTGAGATTCTCCCGGATGTGGGCTGCATTTTGGCTGCCTTTTGTGCTGGAGCTTCTCGTGGTTTGAGGCCTGGCTTGCTCCACCCCCTGCTCTTGAGATTCTCCCGGATGTGGGCTGGATTTTGGCTGATTCTTGGGCTGGAGCTTCCCGTGGTTTGAGGCCTGGCTTGCTCCACCCCCTGCTCTTGAGATTCTCCCGGATGTGGGCTGCATTTTTGCTGCCTTTTGGGCTGGAGCTTCTCGTGGTTTGAAGCCTGGCTTGCTCCACCCCCTGCTCTTGAGATTCTCCCGGATGTGGGCTGCATTTTGGCTGATACTTGGGCTGGAGCTTCTCGTGGTTTGAGGCCTGGCTTGCTCCACCCCCTGCTCTTGAGATTACCCCGGACGTGGGCTGGATTTTGGCTGCCTTTTGGGCTGGAGCTTCTCGTGGTTTGGGGCCTGGCTTGCTCCACCCCCTGCTCTTGAAATTCTCCCGGATGTGGGCTGCATTTTGGCTGCCTTTTGGGCTGGAACTTCTCATGGTTTGAGGCCTGGCTTGCTCCACCCCCTGCTCTTGAGATTCTCCCGGATGTGGGCTGCATTTTGGCTGCCTTTTGGGCTGGAGCTTCCCATGGTTTGAGGCCTGGCTTCCTCCACCAACTGCTATTGATATTCTCCTGGATGTGGGCTGCATTTTGGCTGATAGTTGTGCTGGGGCTTCTCGTGGTTTGAGGCCTGGCTTGCTCCACCCCCTGCTCTTGATATTGTCCCGGATGTTGCCTGGATTTTGGTTGCCTTTTGGGCTGGAGCTTCTTGTGGTTTGAGGCCTGGCTTGCTCCACCCCCTGCTCTTGAGATTCTCCCGGATGTGGGCTGCATTTTGGCTGCATTTTGGGCTGGAGCTTCTCGTGGTTTGAGGCCTGGCTTGCTCCAGCCCCTGCTCTTGAGATTCTTTCTGATGTGGGCAGGATTTTGGCTGCCTTTTGGGCTGGAGCTTCTCGTGGTTTGAGGCCTGCCTTGCTCGACCCCCTGCTCTTGAGATTCTCCCGGATGTGGGCTTGATTTTATCTGCATTTTGGGCTGGAGCTTCTCGTGGTTTGAGGCCTGCCTTGCTCCACCCCCTGCTGTTGATATTCTCCTGGATGTGATCTGCATTTTGGCTGCCTTTTGTGCTGGAGATTCTCGTGGTTTGAGGCCTGGCTTGCTCCACCCCCTGCTCTTGAGATTCTCCCGGATGTGGGCTGCATTTTGGCTGCCTTTTGGGCTGGAGCTTCTCGTGGTTTGAGGCCTGGCTTGCTCCAGCCCCTGCTCTTGAGATTCTCCCTGATGTGGGCTGCATTTTGGCTGCCTTTTGGGCTGGAGCTTCTCGAGGTTTGATCCCAGCCTTGCTCCACCCCCTGCTCTTGAGATTCTCCCGGATGTGGGCTGCATTTTGGCTGCCTTTAGGGCTGGAGCTTCTCGTGGTTTGAGGCCTGGCTTGCTCCAAACACTGCTCTTGAGATTCTCCTGGATGTGGGCTGCATTTTGGCTGCCTTTTGGGCTGGAGCTTCTTGTGGTTTGAGGCCTGCCTTGCTCGACCCCCTGCTCTTGAGATTCTACCGGATGTGAGCTGGAGTTTGGCTGCGTTTTGGGCTGGAGCTACTCGAGGTTTGAGGCCTGGCTTGCTCCACCCCCTGCTCTTGAGATTCTCCCAGATGTGGGCTGCATTTTGGCTGCATTTTGGGCTGGAGCTTCTCGTGGTTTGAGGCCTGGCTTGCTCCACCCCCTGCTCTTGATATTCTCCCGGATGTGGGCTGCATTTTGGCTGCCTTTTGGGCTGGAGCTTCTCGAGGTTTGATCCCAGCCTTGCTCCACACCCTGCTCTTGAGATTCTCCCGGATGTGGGCTGCATTTTGAATGCATTATGGGCTGGAGCTTCTCATGGTTTGAGGCCTGTCTTGCTCCACCCCCTGCTCTTGAGATTCTTCCGGATGTGGGCTGCATTTTGGCTGCCTTTTGGGCTGGAGCTTCTCGAGGTTTGATCCCAGCCTTGCTCCACACCCTGCTCTTGAGATTCTCCCGGATGTGGGCTGGATTTTGGCTGCATTTTGGGCTGGAGCTTCTCGTGGTTTGAGGCCTGCCTTGCTCCACCCCCTGCTCTTGATATTCTCCCGGATGTGGGCTGCATTTTGGCTGCAATTTGGGCTGGAGCTTCTCGTGGTTTGAGGCCTGGCTTGCTCCACCCCCTGCTCTTGAAATTCTCCTGGATGTGGGCTGCATTTTGGGTGATTCTTGGGCTGGAGCTTCTCGTGGTTTGGGGCCTGGCTTGCTCCACCCCCTGCTCTTGAGATTCTCCCGGATGTGGGCTGCATTTTGGCTGCCTTTTGGGCTGGAGCTTCTCCTGGTTTGAGGCCTGGCTTGCTCCACCCCCTGCTCTTGAGATTCTCCTGGATGTGGGCTGCATTTTGGCTGCCTTTTGGGCTGGAGCTTCTCTTGGATTGAGGCCTGGCTTGCTCCACCCCCTGCTCTTGAGATTCTCCCGGATGTGGGCTGCATTTTGGCTGATTCTTGGGCTGGAGCTTCCCGTGGTTTGAGGCCTGGCTTGCTCCACCCCCTGCTCTTGAGATTCTCCCGCATGTGGGCTGCATTTTGGCTGCCTTTTGGGCTGGAGCTTCTCGAGGTTTGAGGCCTGGCTTGCTCCACCCCCTGCTCTTGAAATTCTCCCGGAGGTGGGCTGCATTTTGGTTGCATTTTGGGCTGGAGCTTCTCGAGGTTTGAGGCCTGGCTTGCTCCAGCCCCTGCTCTTGAGATTCTCCCGGATGTGGGCTGGATTTTGGCTGCATTTTGGGCTGGAGCTTCTCGTGGTTTGAGGCCTGGCTTGCTCCAACCCCTGCTCTTGACATTCTCACGGATGTGGGCTGCAATTTGGCTGCCTTTCCGGCTGCAGCTTCTCGTGGTTTGAGGCCTGGCTTGCTCCACCCCCTGCTCTTGAGATTCTCCCGGATATGGGCTGCATTTTGGCTGCCTTTTGGGCTGGAGCTTCTCGTGGTTTGAGGCCTGGCTTGCTCCACCCCCTGCTCTTGAGATTCTCCCGGAGGTGGGCTGCATTTTGGCTGCCTTTTGGGCTGGAGCTTCTCGTGGTTTGAGGCCTGACTTGCTCCACCCCCTGCTCTTGAAATTCTCCCGGATGTGGGCTGGATTGTGGCTGCATTTTGGGCTGGAGCTTCTCATGGTTTGAGGCCTGGCTTGCTCCACCCCCTGCTCTTGAGATTCTCCCGGATGTGGGCTGGATTTTGGCTGAATCTTGGGCTGGAGCTTCCCGTGGTTTGAGGCCTGGATTGCTCCACCCCCTGCTCTTGAGATTCTCCTGGATGTGGGCTGCATTTTGGCTGCCTTTTGGGCTGGAGCTTCTCGTGGTTTGAGGCCTGCCTTGCTCCACCCCCTGCTCTTGAGATTCTCCTGGATGTGGGCTGCATTTTGGCTGATTCCTGGGATGGAGCTTCTCGTGGTTTGGGGCCTGGCTTGCTCCACGCCCTGCTCTTGAGATTCTGCCGGATGTGGCCTGGATTTTGGCTGCATTTTGGGCTGGAGCTTCTCGTGGTTTGAGGCCTGGCTTGCTCCACCCCCTGCTCTTGAGATTCTCCCGGATGTGCGCTGCATTTTGGCTGCCTTTTGGGCTGGAGCTTCTCGTGGTTTGAGGCCTGGCTTGCTCCACCCCCTGCTCTTGAGATTCTCCCGGATGTGGGCTGCATTTTGGCTGTTTTTTCGGCTGCAGCTTCTGGTGGTTTGAGGCCTGGCTTGCTCCACCCCCTGCTCTTGAGATTCTCCCGGATGTGGGCTGCATTTTGGCTGCCTTTTGGGCTGGAGCTTCTCGTGGTTTGAGGCCTGGCTTGCTCCACCCCCTGCTCTTGATATTCTCCCGGATGTGGGCTGCATTTTGGCTGCATTTTGGGCTGGAGCTTCTCGTGGTTTGAGGCCTGGCTTGCTCCACCCTCTGCTCTTGAAATTGTCCCGGATGTGGGCTGCATTTTGGCTCCCTTTTGTTCTGGAGCTTCTCGTGGTCTGAGGACTGGCTTGCTCCACCCCCTGCTCTTGAGATTCTCCCGGATGTGGGCTGCATTTTGGCTGCCTTTTGGGCTGGAGCTTCTCGTGGTTTGAGGCCTGGCTTGCTCCACCCCCTGCTCTTGAGATTGTCCCGGATGTGGGCTGCATTTTGGCTGCCTTTTGGGCTGGAGCTTCTCGTGGTTTGAGGCCTGGCTTGCTCCACCCCCTGCTCTTGAGATTCTCCTGGATGTGGGCTGCATTTTGGCTGCCTTTTGGGCTGGAGCTTCTCGTGGTTTGAGGCCTGGCTTGCTCCACCCCCTGCTCTTGAGATTCTCCCGGATGTGGGCTGCATTTTGGCTGCCTTTTGGGCTGGAGCTTCTCGTGGTTTGAGGCCTGGCTTGCTCCACCCCCTGCTCTTGAGATTCTCCCGGATGTGGCCTGCATTTTGGCTGCCTTTTGGGCTGGAGCTTCTCGTGGTTTGAGGCCTGGCTTGCTCCACTCCCTGCTCTTCATATTGACCCGGATATGGGCTGGATTTTGTCTGCATTTTGGGCTGGAGCTTCTCGTGGTTTGAGGCCTGGCTTGCTCCACCCCCTGCTCTTGAGATTCTCCCGGATGTGGGCTGCATTTTGGCTGTTTTTTCGGCTGGAGCTTCTGGTGGTTTGAGGCCTGGCTTGCTCCACCCCCTGCTCTTGAGATTCTCCCGGATGTGGGCTGCATTTTGGCTGCCTTTTGGGCTGGAGCTTCTCGTGGTTTGAGGCCTGGCTTGCTCCACCCCCTGCTCTTGATATTCTCCCGGATGTGGGCTGCATTTTGGCTGCATTTTGGGCTGGAGCTTCTCGTGGTTTGAGGCCTGGCTTGCTCCACCCCCTGCTCTTGAGATTCTCCCTGATGTGGGCTGGATTTTGGCTGCATTTTGGGCTGGAGCTTCTCGTGGTTTGAGGCCTGGCTTGCTCCACCCCCTGCTCTTGAGATTCTCCCGGATGTGGGCTGCATTTTGGCTGCATTTTGGGCTGGAGCTTCTCGTGGTTTGAGGCCTGGCTTGCTCCAACCCCTGCTCTTGAGATTCTCCCGGATGTGGGCTGCATTTTGGCTGCCTTTTGGGCTGGAGCTTCTCGTGGTTTGAGGCCTGGCTTGCTCCACCCCCTGCTCTTGAGATTCTCCTGGATGTGGGCTGCATTTTGGCTGCCTTTTGGGCTGGAGCTTCTCGTGGTTTGAGGCCTGGCTTGCTCCACCCCCTGCTCTTAAGATTCTCCCGGATGTGGGCTGCATTTTGGCTGCCTTTTGGGCTGGAGCTTCTCGTGGTTTGAGGCCTGGCTTGCTCCACCCCCTGCTCTTGAGATTCTCCCGGATGTGGCCTGCATTTTGGCTGCCTTTTGGGCTGGAGCTTCTCGTGGTTTGAGGCCTGGCTTGCTCCACTCCCTGCTCTTCATATTGACCCGGATATGGGCTGGATTTTGTCTGCATTTTGGGCTGGAGCTTCTCGTGGTTTGGGGCCTGGCTTGCTCCACCCCCTGCTCTTGAGATTCTCCCGGATGTGGGCTGCATTTTGGCTGCCTTTTGGGCTGGAGCTTCTCGTGGTTTGACCCCTGGCTTGCTCCACCCCCTGCTCTTGATATTCTCCCAGATGTGGGCTGCATTTTGGCTGCCTTTTGGGCTGGAGCTTCTCGTGGTTTGAGGCCTGGCTTGCTCCACCCCCTGCTCTTGAGATTCTCCCGGATGTGGTCTGGATTTTGTCTGCATTTTGGGCTGGAGCTTCTCGTGGTTTGAGGCCTGGCTTGCTCCACCCCCTGCTCTTGATATTCTCCCGGATGTGGGCTGCATTTTGGCTGCCTTTTGGGCTGGAGCTTCTCGTGGTTTGAGGCCTGGCTTGCTCCACCCCCTGCTCTTGAGATTCTCCTGGATGTGGGCTGCATTTTGGCTGCCTTTTGGGCTGGAGCTTCTCGTGGTTTGAGGCCTGGCTTGCTCCACCCCCTGCTCTTGAGATTCTCCCGGATGTGGGCTGCATTTTGGCTGCCTTTTGGGCTGGAGCTTCTCGTGGTTTGAGGCCTGGCTTGCTCCACCCCCTGCTCTTGAGATTCTCCCGGATGTGGCCTGCATTTTGGCTGCCTTTTGGGCTGGAGCTTCTCGTGGTTTGAGGCCTGGCTTGCTCCACTCCCTGCTCTTCATATTGACCCGGATATGGGCTGGATTTTGTCTGCATTTTGGGCTGGAGCTTCTCGTGGTTTGAGGCCTGGCTTGCTCCACCCCCTGCTCTTGAGATTCTCCCGGATGTGGGCTGCATTTTGGCTGTTTTTTCGGCTGGAGCTTCTGGTGGTTTGAGGCCTGGCTTGCTCCACCCCCTGCTCTTGAGATTCTCCCGGATGTGGGCTGCATTTTGGCTGCCTTTTGGGCTGGAGCTTCTCGTGGTTTGAGGCCTGGCTTGCTCCACCCCCTGCTCTTGATATTCTCCCGGATGTGGGCTGCATTTTGGCTGCATTTTGGGCTGGAGCTTCTCGTGGTTTGAGGCCTGGCTTGCTCCAACCCCTGCTCTTGAGATTCTCCCTGATGTGGGCTGGATTTTGGCTGCATTTTGGGCTGGAGCTTCTCGTGGTTTGAGGCCTGGCTTGCTCCACCCCCTGCTCTTGAGATTCTCCCGGATGTGGGCTGCATTTTGGCTGCATTTTGGGCTGGAGCTTCTCGTGGTTTGAGGCCTGGCTTGCTCCAACCCCTGCTCTTGAGATTCTCCCGGATGTGGGCTGCATTTTGGCTGCCTTTTGGGCTGGAGCTTCTCGTGGTTTGAGGCCTGGCTTGCTCCACCCCCTGCTCTTGAGATTCTCCTGGATGTGGGCTGCATTTTGGCTGCCTTTTGGGCTGGAGCTTCTCGTGGTTTGAGGCCTGGCTTGCTCCACCCCCTGCTCTTAAGATTCTCCCGGATGTGGGCTGCATTTTGGCTGCCTTTTGGGCTGGAGCTTCTCGTGGTTTGAGGCCTGGCTTGCTCCACCCCCTGCTCTTGAGATTCTCCCGGATGTGGCCTGCATTTTGGCTGCCTTTTGGGCTGGAGCTTCTCGTGGTTTGAGGCCTGGCTTGCTCCACTCCCTGCTCTTCATATTGACCCGGATATGGGCTGGATTTTGTCTGCATTTTGGGCTGGAGCTTCTCGTGGTTTGGGGCCTGGCTTGCTCCACCCCCTGCTCTTGAGATTCTCCCGGATGTGGGCTGCATTTTGGCTGCCTTTTGGGCTGGAGCTTCTCGTGGTTTGACCCCTGGCTTGCTCCACCCCCTGCTCTTGATATTCTCCCAGATGTGGGCTGCATTTTGGCTGCCTTTTGGGCTGGAGCTTCTCGTGGTTTGAGGCCTGGCTTGCTCCACCCCCTGCTCTTGAGATTCTCCCGGATGTGGTCTGGATTTTGTCTGCATTTTGGGCTGGAGCTTCTCGTGGTTTGAGGCCTGGCTTGCTCCACCCCCTGCTCTTGATATTCTCCCGGATGTGGGCTGCATTTTGGCTGCCTTTTGGGCTGGAGCTTCTCGTGGTTTGAGGCCTGCCTTGCTCCACCCCCTGCTCTTGATATTCTCCCGGATGTGGGCTGCATTTTGGCTGCATTTTGGGCTGGACCTTCTCGTGGTTTGAGGCCTGGCTTGCTCCAAACCCTGCTCTTGACATTCTCCCGCATGTGGGCTGCAATTTGGCTGCCTTTCCGGCTGCAGCTTCTCGTGGTTTGAGGCCTGGCTTGCTCCACCCCCTGCTCTTGAGATTCTCCCGGATATTGGCTGCATTTTGGCTGCCTTTTGGGCTGGAGCTTCTCGTGGTTTGAGGCCTGGCTTGCTCCACCCCCTGCTCTTGAGATTGTCCCGGATGTGGGCTGCATTTTGGCTGCCTTTTGGGCTGGAGCTTCTCGTGGTTTGAGGCCTGGCTTGCTCCACCCCCTGCTCTTGAGATTCTCCCGGATGTGGGCTGCATTTTGGCTGTTTCTTGGGCTGGAGCTTCCCGTGGTTTGAGGCCTGGCTTGCTCCACCCCCTGCTGTTGAGATTCTCCCGGATGTGGGCTGCATTTTTGCTGCCTTTTGGGCTGGAGCTTCTCGGGGTTTGAGGCCTGGCTTGCTCCACCCCCTGCTCTTGAGATTCTCCCGGATGTGGGCTGCATTTTGGCTGTTTTTTGGGCTGGAGCTTCTCGTGGTTTGAGGCCTGGCTTGCTCCACCCCCTGCTCTTAAGATTCTCCCGGATGTGGGCTGCATTTTGGCTGCCTTTTGGGCTGGAGCTTCTCGTGGTTTGAGGCCTGGCTTGCTCCACCCCCTGCTCTTGAGATTCTCCCGGATGTGGCCTGCATTTTGGCTGCCTTTTGGGCTGGAGCTTCTCGTGGTTTTAGGCCTGGTTTGCTCCACTCCCTGCTCTTCATATTGACCCGGATATGGGCTGGATTTTGTCTGCATTTTGGGCTGGAGCTTCTCGTGGTTTGGGGCCTGGCTTGCTCCACCCCCTGCTCTTGAGATTCTCCCGGATGTGGGCTGCATTTTGGCTGTTTTTTGGGCTGGAGCTTCTCGTGGTTTGAGGCCTGGCTTGCTCCACCCCCTGCTCTTGAGATTCTCCCGGATGTGGGCTGGATTTTGGCTGAATCTTGGGCTGAAGCTTCTCGTGGTTTGAGGCCTGGATTGCTCCAACCCCTGCTCTTGAGATTCTCCCGCATGTGGCCTGCATTTTGGCTGCATTTTGGGGTGGAGCTTCTCGTGGTTTGAGGCCTGGCTTGCTCCACCCCCTGCTCTTGAGATTCTCCTGGATATGGACTGCATTTTGGCTGATTTTTGGGCTGGAGCTTCTCGTGGTTTGAGGCCTGCCTTGCTCCACCCCCTGCTCTTGAGATTCTCCCGGAGGTGGGCTGCATTTTGGCTGCATTTTGGGCTGGAGCTTCTCATGGTTTGAGGCCTGGCTTGCTCCACCCCCTGCTCTTGATATTCTCCCGGATGTTGGCTGCATTTTGGCTGCATTTTGGGCTGGAGCTTCTCGTGGTTTGAGGCCTGGCTTGCTCCACCCCCTGCTCTTGAGATTCTCCCGGATGTGGGCTGCATTTTGGCTGCCTTTTGGGCTGGAGCTTCTCATGGTTTGAGGCCTGGCTTGCTCCACCCCCTGCTCTTGATATTCTCCCGGATGTTGGCTGCATTTTGGCTGCCTTTTGGGCTGGAGCTTCTCGTGGTTTGAGGCCTGGCTTGCTCCACCCCCTGCTCTTGAGATTCTCCCGGATGTGGGCTGCATTTTGGCTGCCTTTTGGGCTGGAGCTTCTCATGGTTTGAGGCCTGGCTTGCTCCACCCCCTGCTCTTGAGATTCTCCCGGATGTTGGCTGCATTTTGGCTGCCTTTTGGGCTGGAGCTTCTCGTGGTTTGAGGCCTGGCTTGCTCCACCCCCTGCTCTTGAGATTCTCCCGGAGGTGGGCTGCATTTTGGCTGAATCTTGGGCTGGAGCTTCTCGTGGTTTGAGGCCTGGCTTGCTCCACCCCCTGCTCTTGAGATTCTCCCGGATGTGGGCTGCATTTTGGCTGCCTTTTGGGCTGGAGCTTCTCATGGTTTGAGGCCTGGCTTGCTCCAACCCCTGCTCTTGAGATTCTCCCGGATGTGGGCTGCATTTTGGCTGCCTTTTGGGCTGGAGCTTCTCGTGGTTTGAGGCCTGGCTTGCTCCACCCCCTGCTCTTGAGATTCTCCCGGATGTGGGCTGCATTTTGGCTGCCTTTTGGGCTGGAGCTTCTCATGGTTTGAGGCCTGGCTTGCTCCACCCCCTGCTCTTGATATTCTCCCGGATGTTGGCTGCATTTTGGCTGCCTTTTGGGCTGGAGCTTCTCGTGGTTTGAGGCCTGGCTTGCTCCACCCCCTGCTCTTGAGATTCTCCCGGAGGTGGGCTGCATTTTGGCTGCCTTTTGGGCTGGAGCTTCTCGTGGTTTGAGGCCTGGCTTGCTCCTCACCCTGCTCTTGAGATTCTCCCGGATGTGGGCTGCATTTTGGCTGCCTTTTGGGCTGGAGCTTCTCGTGGTTTGAGGCCTGGCTTGCTCCAACCCCTGCTCTTGAGATTCTCCCGGATGTGGGCTGAATTTTGGCTGCATTTTGGGCTGGAGCTTCTCGAGGTTTGAGGCCTGGCTTGCTCCACCCCCTGCTCTTGAGATTCTCCCGAATGTGGGCTGCATTTTGGCTGCATTTTGGGCTGGAGCTTCTCGTGGTTTGGGGCCTGGCTTGCTCCACCCCCTGCTCTTGAGATTCTCCCGGATGTGGGCTGCATTTTGGCTGAATCTTGGGCTGGAGCTTCTCGTGGTTTGAGGCCTGGCTTGCTCCACCCCCTGCTCTTGAGATTCTCCCGGATGTGGGCTGGATTTTGGCTGCCTTTTGGGCTGGAGCTTCTCATGGTTTGAGGCCTGGCTTGCTCCACCCCCTGCTCTTGATATTCTCCCAGATGTTGGCTGCATTTTGGCTGCCTTTTGGGCTGGAGCTTCTCGTGGTTTGAGGCCTGGCTTGCTCCACCCCCTGCTCTTGAGATTCTCCCGGATGTGGGCTGCATTTTGGCTGCCTTTTGGGCTGGAGCTTCTCATGGTTTGAGGCCTGGCTTGCTCCACCCCCTGCTCTTGATATTCTCCCGGATGTTGGCTGCATTTTGGCTGCCTTTTGGGCTGGAACTACTCGTGGTTTGAGGCCTGGCTTGCTCCACCCCCTGCTCTTGAGATTCTCCCGGAGGTGGGCTGCATTTTGGCTGTTTTTTGGGCTGGAGCTTCTCGTGGTTTGAGGCCTGGCTTGCTCCACCCCCTGCTCTTGAGATTCTCCCGGATGTGGGCTGGATTTTGGCTGCATTTTGGGCTGGAGCTTCTCGTGGTTTGAGGCCTGGCTTGCTCCACCCCCTGCTCTTGAGATTCTCCCGGATGTGGGCTGGATTTTGGCTGAATCTTGGGCTGGAGCTTCTCGTGGTTTGAGGCCTGGATTGCTCCAACCCCTGCTCTTGAGATTCTCCCGGATGTGGGCTGCATTTTGGCTGCCTTTTGGGCTGGAGCTTCTCGTGGTTTGAGGCCTGGCTTGCTCCACCCCCTGCTCTTGAGATTCTCCCGGATGTGGGCTGCATTTTGGCTGCCTTTTGGGCTGGAGCTTCTCGGGGTTTGAGGCCTGGCTTGCTCCACCCCCTGCTCTTGAGATTCTCCCGGATGTGGGCTGCATTTTGGCTGCATTTTGGGCTGGAGCTTCTCGTGGTTTGAGGCCTGGCTTGCTCCACCCCCTGCTCTTGATATTCTCCCGGATGTGGGCTGCATTTTGGCTGCCTTTTGGGCTGGAGCTTCTCGTGGTTTGAGGCCTGGCTTGCTCCACCCCCTGCTCTTGAGATTCTCCCGGATGTGGGCTGGATTTTAGCTCCCTTGTGGGCTGGAGCTTCTCATGGTTTGAGGCCTGGCTTGCTCCACACCCTGCTCTTGAGATTCTCCCGCATGTGGCCTGCATTTTGGCTGCCTTTTGGGGTGGAGCTTCTCGTGGTTTGAGGCCTGGCTTGCTCCACCCTCTGCTCTTGAGATTCTCCCGGATGTGGGCTGCATTTTGGCTGTTTTTTGGGCTGGAGCTTCTCGTGGTTTGAGGCCTGGCTTGCTCCACCCCCTGCTCTTGATATTCTCCCTGATGTGGGCTGCATTTTGGCTGCCTTTTGGGCTGGAGCTTCTCGTGGTTTGAGGCCTGGCTTGCTCCACCCCCTGCTCTTAAGATTCTCCCGGATGTGGGCTGCATTTTGGCTGCCTTTTGGGCTGGAGCTTCTCGTGGTTTGAGGCCTGGCTTGCTCCACCCCCTGCTCTTGAGATTCTCCCGGATGTGGCCTGCATTTTGGCTGCCTTTTGGGCTGGAGCTTCTCGTGGTTTGAGGCCTGGTTTGCTCCACTCCCTGCTCTTCATATTGACCCGGATATGGGCTGGATTTTGTCTGCATTTTGGGCTGGAGCTTCTCGTGGTTTGAGGCCTGGATTGCTCCAACACCTGCTCTTGAGATTCTCCCGCATGTGGCCTGCATTTTGGCTGCCTTTTGGGGTGGAGCTTCTCGTGGATTGAGGCCTGGCTTGCTCCACCCCCTGCTCTTGAGATTCTCCCGGATGTGGGCTGCATTTTGGCTGTTTTTTGGGCTGGAGCTTCTCGTGGTTTGAGGCCTGGCTTGCTCCACCCCCTGCTCTTGATATTCTCCCTGATGTGGGCTGCATTTTGGCTGCCTTTTGGGCTGGAGCTTCTCGTGGTTTGAGGCCTGGCTTGCTCCACCCCCTGCTCTTGAGATTCTCCCGGATGTGGGCTGCATTTTGGCTGCCTTTTGGGCTGGAGCTTCTCATGGTTTGAGGCCTGGCTTGCTCCACCCCCTGCTCTTGAGATTCTCCCGGAGGTGGGCTGCATTTTGGCTGTATTTTGGGCTGGAGCTTCTCGTGGTTTGAGGCCTGGCTTGCTCCACCCCCTGCTCTTGAGATTCTCCTGGATGTGGGCTGCATTTTGGCTCCCTTTTGGGCTGGAGCTTCTCATGGTTTGAGGCCTGGCTTGCTCCACCCCCTGCTCTTGAGATTCTCCCGGATGTGGCCTGCATTTTGGCTGCATTTTGGGCTGGAGCTTCTCGAGGTTTGAGGCCTGGCTTGCTCCACCCCCTGCTCTTGAGATTCTCCCGGATGTGGGCTGCATTTTGTCTGCCTTTTGGGCTGGAGCTTCTCGTGGTTTGAGGCCTGGTTTGCTCCACCCCCTGCTCTTGATATTCTCCTGGATATGGACTGCATTTTGGCTGATTCTTGGGCTGGAGCTTCTCGTGGTTTGAGGCCTGCCTTGCTCCACCCCCTGCTCTTGATATTCTCCCGGAGGTGGGCTGCATTTTGGCTGCATTTTGGGCTGGAGCTTCTCATGGTTTGAGGCCTGGCTTGCTCCACCCCCTGCTCTTGATATTCTCCCGGATGTTGGCTGCATTTTGGCTGCCTTTTGGGCTGGAGCTTCTCGTGGTTTGAGGCCTGGCTTGCTCCACCCCCTGCTCTTGAGATTCTCCCGGATGTTGGCTGCATTTTGGCTGCCTTTTGGGCTGGAGCTTCTCGTGGTTTGAGGCCTGGCTTGCTCCACCCCCTGCTCTTGAGATTCTCCCGGAGGTGGGCTGCATTTTGGCTGCCTTTTGGGCTGGAGCTTCTCGTGGTTTGAGGCCTGGCTTGCTCCACCCCCTGCTCTTGAGATTCTCCCGGATGTGGGCTGGATTTTGGCTGCCTTTTGGGCTGGAGCTTCTCGTGGTTTGAGGCCTGGCTTGCTCCACCCCCTGCTCTTGAGATTCTCCCGGATGTGGGCTGGATTTTGGCTCACTTTTGGGCTGGAGCTTCTCGTGGTTTGGGGCCTGGCTTGCTCCACCCCCTGCTCTTGAGATTCTCCCGGATGTGGCCTGCATTTTGGCTGCATTTTGGGCTGGAGCTTCTCGAGGTTTGAGGCCTGGCTTGCTCCACCCCCTGCTCTTGAGATTCTCCCGGATGTGGGCTGCATTTTGTCTGCCTTTTGGGCTGGAGCTTCTCGTGGTTTGAGGCCTGGTTTGCTCCACCCCCTGCTCTTGATATTCTCCTGGATATGGACTGCATTTTGGCTGATTCTTGGGCTGGAGCTTCTCGTGGTTTGAGGCCTGCCTTGCTCCACCCCCTGCTCTTGATATTCTCCCGGAGGTGGGCTGCATTTTGGCTGCATTTTGGGCTGGAGCTTCTCATGGTTTGAGGCCTGGCTTGCTCCACCCCCTGCTCTTGATATTCTCCCGGATGTTGGCTGCATTTTGGCTGCCTTTTGGGCTGGAGCTTCTCGTGGTTTGAGGCCTGGCTTGCTCCACCCCCTGCTCTTGAGATTCTCCCGGATGTTGGCTGCATTTTGGCTGCCTTTTGGGCTGGAGCTTCTCGTGGTTTGAGGCCTGGCTTGCTCCACCCCCTGCTCTTGAGATTCTCCCGGAGGTGGGCTGCATTTTGGCTGCCTTTTGGGCTGGAGCTTCTCGTGGTTTGAGGCCTGGCTTGCTCCACCCCCTGCTCTTGAGATTCTCCCGGATGTGGGCTGGATTTTGGCTGCCTTTTGGGCTGGAGCTTCTCGTGGTTTGAGGCCTGGCTTGCTCCACCCCCTGCTCTTGAGATTCTCCCGGATGTGGGCTGGATTTTGGCTCACTTTTGGGCTGGAGCTTCTCGTGGTTTGGGGCCTGGCTTGCTCCACCCCCTGCTCTTGAGATTCTCCCGGATGTGGGCTGCATTTTGGCTGAATCTTGGGCTGGAGCATCTCGTGGTTTGAGGCCTGGCTTGCTCCACCCCCTGCTCTTGAGATTCTCCCGGATGTGGGCTGGATTTTGGCTGCCTTTTGGGCTGGAGCTTCTCATGGTTTGAGGCCTGGCTTGCTCCACCCCCTGCTCTTGAGATTCTCCCGGATGTGGGCTGCATTTTGGCTGCCTTTTGGGCTGGAGCTTCTCGTGGTTTGAGGCCTGGCTTGCTCCACCCCCTGCTCTTGAGATTCTCCCGGATGTGGGCTGCATTTTGGCTGCATTTTGGGCTGGAGCTTCTCATGGTTTGAGGCCTGGCTTGCTCCACCACCTGCTCTTGATATTCTCCCGGATGTTGGCTGCATTTTGGCTGCCTTTTGGGCTGGAGCTTCTCGTGGTTTGAGGCCTGGCTTGCTCCACCCCCTGCTCTTGAGATTCTCCCGGAGGTGGGCTGCATTTTGGCTGCCTTTTGGGCTGGAGCTTCTCGTGGTTTGAGGCCTGGCTTGCTCCACCCCCTGCTCTTGAGATTCTCCCGGATGTGGGCTGCATTTTGGCTGCCTTTTGGGCTGGAGCTTCTCGTGGTTTGAGGCCTGGCTTGCTCCAACCCCTGCTCTTGAGATTCTCCCGGATGTGGGCTGGATTTTGTCTGCATTTTGGGCTGGAGCTTCTCGTGGTTTGGGGCCTGGCTTGCTCCACCCCCTGCTCTTGAGATTCTCCCGGATGTGGGCTGCATTTTGGCTGAATCTTGGGCTGGAGCTTCTCGTGGTTTGAGGCCTGGCTTGCTCCACCCCCTGCTCTTGAGATTCTCCCGGATGTGGGCTGGATTTTGGCTGCCTTTTGGGCTGGAGCTTCTCATGGTTTGAGGCCTGGCTTGCTCCACCCCCTGCTCTTGATATTCTCCCGGATGTTGGCTGCATTTTGGCTGCCTTTTGGGCTGGAGCTTCTCGTGGTTTGAGGCCTGGCTTGCTCCACCCCCTGCTCTTGAGATTCTCCCGGAGGTGGGCTGCATTTTGGCTGCCTTTTGGGCTGGAGCTTCTCGTGGTTTGAGGCCTGGCTTGCTCCACCCCCTGCTCTTGAGATTCTCCCGGATGTGGGCTGGATTTTGGCTGCATTTTGGGCTGGAGCTTCTCGTGGTTTGAGGCCTGGCTTGCTCCACCCCCTGCTCTTGAGATTCTCCCGGATGTGGGCTGGATTTTGGCTGAATCTTGGGCTGGAGCTTCTCGTGGTTTGAGGCCTGGATTGCTCCAACCCCTGCTCTTGAGATTCTCCCGGATGTGGGCTGCATTTTGGCTGCATTTTGGGCTGGAGCTTCTCGTGGTTTGAGGCCTGGCTTGCTCCACTCCCTGCTCTTGAGATTCTCCCGGAGGTGGGCTGCATTTTGGCTGCCTTTTGGGCTGGAGCTTCTCGTGGTTTGAGGCCTGGCTTGCTCCACCCCCTGCTCTTGAGATTCTCCCGGATGTGGGCTGCATTTTGGCTGCCTTTTGGGCTGGAGCTTCTCGTGGTTTGAGGCCTGGCTTGCTCCACCCCCTGCTCTTGAGATTCTCCCGGATGTGGGCTGCATTTTGGCTCCCTTGTGGGCTGGAGCTTCTCATGGTTTGAGGCCTGGCTTGCTCCACACCCTGCTCTTGAGATTCTCCCGCATGTGGCCTGCATTTTGGCTGCCTTTTGGGGTGGAGCTTCTCGTGGTTTGAGGCCTGGCTTGCTCCACCCCCTGCTCTTGAGATTCTCCCGGATGTGGGCTGCATTTTGGCTGTTTTTTGGGCTGGAGCTTCTCGTGGTTTGAGGCCTGGCTTGCTCCACCCCCTGCTCTTGAGATTCTCCCGGATGTGGGCTGCATTTTGGCTGCCTTTTGGGCTGGAGCTTCTCGTGGTTTGAGGCCTGGCTTGCTCCACCCCCTGCTCTTGAGATTCTCCCGGATGTGGGCTGCATTTTGGCTGTATTTTGGGCTGGAGCTTCTCGTGGATTGAGGCCTGGCTTGCTCCACCCCCTGCTCTTGAGATTCTCCTGGATGTGGGCTGCATTTTGGCTCCCTTTTGGGCTGGAGCTTCTCATGGTTTGAGGCCTGGCTTGCTCCACCCCCTGCTCTTGAGATTCTCCCGGATGTGGCCTGCATTTTGGCTGCATTTTGGGCTGGAGCTTCTCGAGGTTTGAGGCCTGGCTTGCTCCACCCCCTGCTCTTGAGATTCTCCCGGATGTGGGCTGCATTTTGTCTGCCTTTTGGGCTGGAGCTTCTCGTGGTTTGAGGCCTGGTTTGCTCCACCCCCTGCTCTTGAGATTCTCCTGGATATGGACTGCATTTTGGCTGATTCTTGGGCTGGAGCTTCTCGTGGTTTGAGGCCTGCCTTGCTCCACCCCCTGCTCTTGATATTCTCCCGGAGGTGGGCTGCATTTTGGCTGCATTTTGGGCTGGAGCTTCTCATGGTTTGAGGCCTGGCTTGCTCCACCCCCTGCTCTTGATATTCTCCCGGATGTTGGCTGCATTTTGGCTGCCTTTTGGGCTGGAGCTTCTCGTGGTTTGAGGCCTGGCTTGCTCCACCCCCTGCTCTTGATATTCTCCCGGATGTTGGCTGCATTTTGGCTGCCTTTTGGGCTGGAGCTTCTCGTGGTTTGAGGCCTGGCTTGCTCCACCCCCTGCTCTTGAGATTCTCCCGGAGGTGGGCTGGATTTTGGCTGCTTTTTGGGCTGGAGCTTCTCGTGGTTTGAGGCCTGGCTTGCTCCAACCCCTGCTCTTGAGATTCTCCCGGATGTGGGCTGGATTTTGTCTGCATTTTGGGCTGGAGCTTCTCGTGGTTTGGGGCCTGGCTTGCTCCACCCCCTGCTCTTGAGATTCTCCCGGATGTGGGCTGCATTTTGGCTGAATCTTGGGCTGGAGCTTCTCGTGGTTTGAGGCCTGGCTTGCTCCACCCCCTGCTCTTGAGATTCTCCCGGATGTGGGCTGGATTTTGGCTGCATTTTGGGCTGGAGCTTCTCATGGTTTGAGGCCTGGCTTGCTCGACCCCCTGCTCTTGATATTCTCCCGGATGTTGGCTGCATTTTGGCTGCCTTTTGGGCTGGAGCTTCTCGTGGTTTGAGGCCTGGCTTGCTCCACCCCCTGCTCTTGAGATTCTCCCGGATGTGGGCTGCATTTTGGCTGCCTTTTGGGCTGGAGCTTCTCGTGGTTTGAGGCCTGGCTTGCTCCACCCCCTGCTCTTGAGATTCTCCCGGATGTGGGCTGCATTTTGGCTGCCTTTTGGGCTGGAGCTTCTCGTGGTTTGAGGCCTGGCTTGCTCCACCCCCTGCTCTTGAGATTCTCCCGGATGTGGGCTGCAATTTGTCTGCCTTTTGGGCTGGAGCTTCTCGTGGTTTGAGGCCTGGCTTGCTCCACCCCCTGCTCTTGAGATTCTCCTGGATATGGACTGCATTTTGGCTGAATCTTGGGCTGGAGCTTCTCGTGGTTTGAGGCCTGCCTTGCTCCACCCCCTGGTCTTGATAATCTCCCGGACGTGGGCTGCATTTTGGCTGCATTTTGGGCTGGAGCTTCTCATGTTTTGAGGCCTGGCTTGCTCCACCCCCTGCTCTTGATATTCTCCCGGATGTGGGCTGCATTTTGGCTGCCTTTTGGGCTGGAGCTTCTCGTGGTTTGAGGCCTGGCTTGCTCCAACTCCTACTCTTGAGATTCTCCCAGATGTGGGCTGCATTTTGGCTGCCTTTAGGGCTGTAGCTTCTCGTGGTTTGAGGCCTGGCTTGCTCCACCCCCTGCTCTTGAGATTCTCCCAGAGGTGGGCTGCATTTTGGCTGTTTTTTGGGCTGGAGCTTCTCGTGGTTTGAGGCCTGGCTTGCTCCACCCCCTGCTCTTGAGATTGTCCCGGATATGGGCTGCATTTTGGCTGCCTTTTGGGCTGGAGATTCTCGTGGTTTGAGGCCTGGCTTGCTCCACCCCCTGCTCTTGAGATTCTCCCGGATGTGGGCTGCATTTTGGCTGATACTTGGGCTGGAGCTTCTCATGGTTTGAGGCCTGGCTTGCTCCACCCCCTGCTCTTGAGATTCTCCCTTATAAGGGCTGGATTTTGGCTGCCTTTAGGGCTGGAGCTTCTCGTGGTTTGAGGCCTGGCTTGCTCCACCCCCTGCTCTTGAGATTCTCCCGGATGTGGGCTGGATTTTGGCTGCATTTTGGGCTGGAGCTTCTCGTGCTTTGAGGCCTGGCTTGCTCCACCCCCTGCTCTTGAGATTCTCCCGGATGTGGTCTGGATTTTTGCTGAATCTTGGGCTGAAGCTTCTCGTGGTTTGAGGCCTGGCTTGCTCCACCCCCTGCTCTTGAGATTCTCCCGGATGTGGGCTGCATTTTGGCTGCCTTTTGGGCTGGAGCTTCTCGTGGTTTGAGGCCTGGCTTGCTCCACCCCCTGCTCTTGAGATTCTCCCGGAGGTGGGCTGCATTTTGGCTGCCTTTTGGGCTGGAGCTTCTCGGGGTTTGAGGCCTGGCTTGCTCCACCCCCTGCTCTTGAGATTCTCCCGGATGTGGGCTGCATTTTGGCTGTTTTTTGGGCTGGAGCTTCTCGTGGTTTGAGGCCTGGCTTGCTCCACCCCCTGCTCTTGAGATTCTCCCGGAGGTGGGCTGCATTTTGGCTGCCTTTTGGGCTGGAGCTTCTCGTGGTTTGAGGCCTGGCTTGCTCCACCCCCTGCTCTTGAGATTCTCCCGGATGTGGGCTGCATTTTAGCTGCCTTTTGGGCTGGAGCTTCTCATGGTTTGAGGCCTGGCTTGCTCCACCCCCTGCTCTTGAGATTCTCCCGGAGGTGGGCTGCATTTTGGCTGTATTTTGGGCTGGAGCTTCTCGTGGTTTGAGGCCTGGCTTGCTCCACCCCCTGCTCTTGAGATTCTCCCGGATGTGGGCTGCATTTTGGCTGCCTTTTGGGCTGGAGCTTCTCGTGGTTTGAGGCCTGGCTTGCTCCACCCCCTGCTCTTGATATTCTCCCGGATGTGGGCTGCATTTTGGCTGCCTTTAGGGCTGGAGCTTCTCGTGGTTTGAGGCCTGGCTTGCTCCACCCCCTGCTCTTGAGATTCTCCCGGATGTGGGCTGCATTTTGGCTGAATCTTGGGCTGGAGCTTCTCGTGGTTTGAGGCCTGGCTTGCTCCACCCCCTGCTCTTGAGATTCTCCCGGATGTGGGCTGGATTTTGGCTGCATTTTGGGCTGGAGCTTCTCGTGGTTTGAGGCCTGGCTTGCTCCACCCCCTGCTCTTGAGATTCTCCCGGATGTGGGCTGGATTTTGGCTGAATCTTGGGCTGGAGCTTCTCGTGGTTTGAGGCCTGGATTGCTCCAAACCCTGCTCTTGAGATTCTCCCGGATGTGGGCTGCATTTTGGCTGCCTTTTGGGCTGGAGCTTCTCGTGGTTTGAGGCCTGGCTTGCTCCAACTCCTACTCTTGAGATTCTCCCAGATGTGGGCTGCATTTTGGCTGCCTTTAGGGCTGGAGCTTCTCGTGGTTTGAGGCCTGGCTTGCTGCACCCCCTGCTCTTGAGATTCTCCCAGAGGTGGGCTGCATTTTGGCTGTTTTTTGGGCTGGAGCTTCTCGTGGTTTGAGGCCTGGCTTGCTCCACCCCCTGCTCTTGAGATTCTCCCGGATATGGGCTGCATTTTGGCTGCCTTTTGGGCTGGAGATTCTCGTGGTTTGAGGCCTGGCTTGCTCCACCCCCTGCTCTTGAGATTCTCCCGGATGTGGGCTGCATTTTGGCTGATACTTGGGCTGGAGCTTCTTGTGGTTTGAGGCCTGGCTTCCTCCACCCCCTGCTCTTGAGATTCTCCCTTATAAGGGCTGGATTTTGGCTGCCTTTAGGGCTGGAGCTTCTCGTGGTTTGAGGCCTGGCTTGCTCCACCCCCTGCTCTTGAGATTGTCCCGGATGTGGGCTGCATTTTGGCTGCCTTTTGGGCTGGAGCTTCTCGTGGTTTGAGGCCTGGCTTGCTCCACCCCCTGCTCTTGAGATTCTCCCGGATGTAGGCTGCATTTTGGCTGATTCTTGGGCTGGAGCTTCCCGTGGTTTGAGGCCTGGCTTGCTCCACCCCCTGCTCTTGAGATTCTCCCGGATGTGGGCTGCATTTTGGCTGCCTTTTGGGCTGGAGCTTCTCGGGGTTTGAGGCCTGGCTTGCTCCACCCCCTGCTCTTGAGATTCTCCCGGATGTGGGCTGCATTTTGGCTGTTTTTTGGGCTGGAGCTTCTCGTGGTTTGAGGCCTGGCTTGCTCCACCCCCTGCTCTTAAGATTCTCCCGGATGTGGGCTGCATTTTGGCTGCCTTTAAGGCTGGAGCTTCTCGTGGTTTGAGGCCTGGCTTGCTCCACCCCCTGCTCTTGAGATTCTCCCGGATGTGGCCTGCATTTTGGCTGCCTTTTGGGCTGGAGCTTCTCGTGGTTTGAGGCCTGGCTTGCTCCACTCCCTGCTCTTCATATTGACCCGGATATGGGCTGGATTTTGTCTGCCTTTTGGGCTGGAGCTTCTCGTGGTTTGAGGCCTGGCTTGCTCCAACTCCTACTCTTGAGATTCTCCCAGATGTGGGCTGCATTTTGGCTGCCTTTAGGGCTGGAGCTTCTCGTGGTTTGAGGCCTGGCTTGCTGCACCCCCTGCTCTTGAGATTCTCCCAGAGGTGGGCTGCATTTTGGCTGTTTTTTGGGCTGGAGCTTCTCGTGGTTTGAGGCCTGGCTTGCTCCACCCCCTGCTCTTGAGATTCTCCCGGATATGGGCTGCATTTTGGCTGCCTTTTGGGCTGGAGATTCTCGTGGTTTGAGGCCTGGCTTGCTCCACCCCCTGCTCTTGAGATTCTCCCGGATGTGGGCTGCATTTTGGCTGATACTTGGGCTGGAGCTTCTCATGGTTTGAGGCCTGGCTTGCTCCACCCCCTGCTCTTGAGATTCTCCCTTATAAGGGCTGGATTTTGGCTGCCTTTAGGGCTGGAGCTTCTCGTGGTTTGAGGCCTGGCTTGCTCCACCCCCTGCTCTTGAGATTGTCCTGGATGTGGGCTGCATTTTGGCTGCCTTTTGGGCTGGAGCTTCTCGTGGTTTGAGGCCTGGCTTGCTCCAACCCCTGCTCTTGAGATTCTCCCGGATGTAGGCTGCATTTTGGCTGATTCTTGGGCTGGAGCTTCCCGTGGTTTGAGGCCTGGCTTGCTCCACCCCCTGCTGTTGAGATTCTCCCGGATGTGGGCTGCATTTTGGCTGCCTTTTGGGCTGGAGCTTCTCGGGGTTTGAGGCCTGGCTTGCTCCACCCCCTGCTCTTGAGATTCTCCCGGATGTGGGCTGCATTTTGGCTGTTTTTTGGGCTGGAGCTTCTCGTGGTTTGAGGCCTGGCTTGCTCCACCCCCTGCTCTTAAGATTCTCCCGGATGTGGGCTGCATTTTGGCTGCCTTTTGGGCTGGAGCTTCTCGTGGTTTGAGGCCTGGCTTGCTCCACCCCCTGCTCTTGAGATTCTCCCGGATGTGGCCTGCATTTTGGCTGCCTTTTGGGCTGGAGCTTCTCGTGGTTTGAGGCCTGGCTTGCTCCACTCCCTGCTCTTCATATTGACCCGGATATGGGCTGGATTTTGTCTGCATTTTGGGCTGGAGCTTCTCGTGTTTTGGGGCCTGGCTTGCTCCACCCCCTGCTCTTGAGATTCTCCCGGATGTGGGCTGCATTTTGGCTGCCTTTTGGGCTGGAGCTTCTCGTGGTTTGAGGCCTGGCTTGCTCCACCCCCTGCTCTTGAGATTCTCCCGGAGGTGGGCTGCATTTTGGCTGTATTTTGGGCTGGAGCTTCTCGTGGTTTGAGGCCTGGCTTGCTCCACCCCCTGCTCTTGAGATTCTCCCGGATGTGGGCTGCATTTTGGCTGCCTTTTGGGCTGGAGCTTCTCGTGGTTTGAGGCCTGGCTTGCTCCACCCCCTGCTCTTGATATTCTCCCGGATGTGGGCCGGATTTTGGCTGCATTTTGGGCTGGAGCTTCTCGTGGTTTGAGGCCTGGCTTGCTCCACCCCCTGCTCTTGAGATTCTCCCGGATGTGGGCTGCATTTTGGCTGCCTTTTGGGCTGGAGCTTCTCGGGGTTTGAGGCCTGGCTTGCTCCACCCCCTGCTCTTGAGATTCTCCCGGATATGGGCTGCATTTTGGCTGCCTTTTGGGCTGGAGCTTCTCGTGGTTTGAGGCCTGGCTTGCTCCACCCCCTGCTCTTGAGATTCTCCCGGATGTGGGCTGCATTTTGGCTGCATTTTGGGCTGGAGCTTCTCGTGGTTTGAGGCCTGGCTTGCTCCACCCCCTGCTCTTGAGATTCTCCCGGATGTGGGCTGGATTTTGTCTGCATTTTGGGCTGGAGCTTCTCGTGGTTTGGGGCCTGGCTTGCTCCACCCCCTGCTCTTGAGATTCTCCCGGATGTGGGCTGCATTTTGGCTGCCTTTAGGGCTGGAGCTTCTCGTGGTTTGAGGCCTGGCTTGCTCCACCCCCTGCTCTTGAGATTGTCCCGGATGTGGGCTGCATTTTGGCTGCCTTTTGGGCTGGAGCTTCTCGTGGTTTGAGGCCTGGCTTGCTCCACCCCCTGCTCTTGAGATTCTCCCGGATGTGGGCTGCATTTTGGCTGATTCTTGGGCTGGAGCTTCCCGTGGTTTGAGGCCTGGCTTGCTCCACCCCCTGCTGTTGAGATTCTCCCGGATGTGGGCTGCATTTTGGCTGCCTTTTGGGCTGGAGCTTCTCGGGGTTTGAGGCCTGGCTTGCTCCACCCCCTGCTCTTGAGATTCTCCCGGATGTGGGCTGCATTTTGGCTGTTTTTTGGGCTGGAGCTTCTCGTGGTTTGAGGCCTGGCTTGCTCCACCCCCTGCTCTTAAGATTCTCCCGGATGTGGGCTGCATTTTGGCTGCCTTTTGGGCTGGAGCTTCTCGTGGTTTGAGGCCTGGCTTGCTCCACTCCCTGCTCTTCATATTGACCCGGATATGGGCTGGATTTTGTCTGCATTTTGGGCTGGAGCTTCTCGTGGTTTGGGGCCTGGCTTGCTCCACCCCCTGCTCTTGAGATTCTCCCGGATGTGGGCTGCATTTTGGCTGACTTTTGGGCTGGAGCTTCTCATGGTTTGAGGCCTGGCTTGCTCCACCCCCTGCTCTTGAGATTCTCCCGGAGGTGGGCTGCATTTTGGCTGTATTTTGGGCTGGAGCTTCTCGTGGTTTGAGGCCTGGCTTGCTCCACCCCCTGCTCTTGAGATTCTCCCGGATGTGGGCTGCATTTTGGCTGCCTTTTGGGCTGGAGCTTCTCGTGGTTTGAGGCCTGGCTTGCTCCACCCCCTGCTCTTGATATTCTCCCGGATGTGGGCCGGATTTTGGCTGCATTTTGGGCTGGAGCTTCTCGTGGTCTGAGGCCTGGCTTGCTCCACCCCCTGCTCTTGAGATTCTCCCGGATGTGGGCTGCATTTTGGCTGCCTTTTGGGCTGGAGCTTCTCGGGGTTTGAGGCCTGGCTTGCTCCACCCCCTGCTCTTGAGATTCTCCCGGATGTGGGCTGCATTTTGGCTGCCCTTTGGGCTGGAGCTTCTCGTGGTTTGAGGCCTGGCTTCCTCCACCCCCTGCTCTTGAGATTCTCCCGGAGGTGGGCTGGATTTTGGCTGCCTTTTGGGCTGGAGCTTCTCGTGGTTTGAGGCCTGGCTTGCTCCACCCCCTGCTCTTGAGATTCTCCCGGATGTGGGCTGCAATTTGTCTGCCTTTTGGGCTGGAGCTTCTCGTGGTTTGAGGCCTGGCTTGCTCCACCCCCTGCTCTTGAGATTCTCCCTTATAAGGACTGGATTTTGGCTGCCTTTTGGGCTGGAGCTTCTCGTGGTTTGAGGCCTGGCTTGCTCCACCCCCTGCTCTTGAGATTGTCCTGGATGTGGGCTGCATTTTGGCTGCCTTTTGGGCTGGAGCTTCTCGTGGTTTGAGGCCTGCCTTGCTCCACCCCCTGCTCTTGAGATTCTCCCGGATGTAGGCTGCATTTTGGCTGATTCTTGGGCTGGAGCTTCCCGTGGTTTGAGGCCTGGCTTGCTCCACCCCCTGCTGTTGAGATTCTCCCGGATGTGGGCTGCATTTTGGCTGCCTTTTGGGCTGGAGCTTCTCGGGGTTTGAGGCCTGGCTTGCTCCACCCCCTGCTCTTAAGATTCTCCCGGATGTGGGCTGCATTTTGGCTGCCTTTTGGGCTGGAGCTTCTCGTGGTTTGAGGCCTGGCTTGCTCCACCCCCTGCTCTTGAGATTCTCCCGGATGTGGCCTGCATTTTGGCTGCCTTTTGGGCTGGAGCTTCTCGTGGTTTGAGGCCTGGCTTGCTCCACTCCCTGCTCTTCATATTGACCCGGATATGGGCTGGATTTTGTCTGCATTTTGGGCTGGAGCTTCTCGTGTTTTGGGGCCTGGCTTGCTCCACCCCCTGCTCTTGAGATTCTCCCGGATGTGGGCTGGATTTTGGCTGCCTTTTGGGCTGGAGCTTCTCGTGGTTTGAGGCCTGGCTTGCTCCACCCCCTGCTCTTGAGATTCTCCCGGAGGTGGGCTGCATTTTGGCTGTATTTTGGGCTGGAGCTTCTCGTGGTTTGAGGCCTGGCTTGCTCCACCCCCTGCTCTTGAGATTCTCCCGGATGTGGGCTGCATTTTGGCTGCCTTTTGGGCTGGAGCTTCTCGTGGTTTGAGGCCTGGCTTGCTCCACCCCCTGCTCTTGATATTCTCCCGGATGTGGGCCGGATTTTGGCTGCATTTTGGGCTGGAGCTTCTCGTGGTTTGAGGCCTGGCTTGCTCCACCCCCTGCTCTTGAGATTCTCCCGCATGTGGGCTGCATTTTGGCTGCATTTTGGGCTGGAGCTTCTCGGGGTTTGAGGCCTGGCTTGCTCCACCCCCTGCTCTTGAGATTCTCCCGGATATGGGCTGCATTTTGGCTGCCTTTTGGGCTGGAGCTTCTCGTGGTTTGAGGCCTGGCTTGCTCCACCCCCTGCTCTTGAGATTCTCCCGGATGTGGGCTGCATTTTGGCTGCATTTTGGGCTGGAGCTTCTCGTGGTTTGAGGCCTGGCTTGCTCCACCCCCTGCTCTTGAGATTCTCCCGGATGTGGGCTGGATTTTGTCTGCATTTTGGGCTGGAGCTTCTCGTGGTTTGGGGCCTGGCTTGCTCCACCCCCTGCTCTTGAGATTCTCCCGGATGTGGGCTGCATTTTGGCTGCCTTTAGGGCTGGAGCTTCTCGTGGTTTGAGGCCTGGCTTGCTCCACCCCCTGCTCTTGAGATTGTCCCGGATGTGGGCTGCATTTTGGCTGCCTTTTGGGCTGGAGCTTCTCGTGGTTTGAGGCCTGGCTTGCTCCACCCCCTGCTCTTGAGATTCTCCCGGATGTGGGCTGCATTTTGGCTGATTCTTGGGCTGGAGCTTCCCGTGGTTTGAGGCCTGGCTTGCTCCACTCCCTGCTCTTCATATTGACCCGGATATGGGCTGGATTTTGTCTGCATTTTGGGCTGGAGCTTCTCGTGGTTTGGGGCCTGGCTTGCTCCACCCCCTGCTCTTGAGATTCTCCCGGATGTGGGCTGCATTTTGGCTGACTTTTGGGCTGGAGCTTCTCATGGTTTGAGGCCTGGCTTGCTCCACCCCCTGCTCTTGAGATTCTCCCGGAGGTGGGCTGCATTTTGGCTGTATTTTGGGCTGGAGCTTCTCGTGGTTTGAGGCCTGGCTTGCTCCACCCCCTGCTCTTGAGATTCTCCCGGATGTGGGCTGCATTTTGGCTGCATTTTGGGCTGGAGCTTCTCGTGGTTTGAGGCCTGGCTTGCTCCACCCCCTGCTCTTGATATTCTCCCGGATGTGGGCCGGATTTTGGCTGCATTTTGGGCTGGAGCTTCTCGTGGTCTGAGGCCTGGCTTGCTCCACCCCCTGCTCTTGAGATTCTCCCGGATGTGGGCTGCATTTTGGCTGCCTTTTGGGCTGGAGCTTCTCGGGGTTTGAGGCCTGGCTTGCTCCACCCCCTGCTCTTGAGATTCTCCCGGATATGGGCTGCATTTTGGCTGCCTTTTGGGCTGGAGCTTCTCGTGGTTTGAGGCCTGGCTTGCTCCAACCCCTGCTCTTGAGATTCTCCCGGATGTGGGCTGCATTTTGGCTGAATCTTGGGCTGGAGCTTCTCGTGGTTTGAGGTCTGGCTTGCTCCACCCCCTGCTCTTGAGATTCTCCCGGATGTGGGCTGGATTTTGTCTGCATTTTGGGCTGGAGGTTCTCGTGGTTTGAGGCCTGGCTTGCTCCACCCCCTGCTCTTGAGATTCTCCCGGATGTGGGCTGCATTTTGGCTGCCTTTAGGGCTGGAGCTTCTCGTGGTTTGAGGCCTGGCTTGCTCCACCCCCTGCTCTTGAGATTCTCCCGGATGTGGGCTGCATTTTGGCTGCATTTTGGGCTGGAGCTTCTCGTGTTTTGAGGCCTGGCTTGCTCCACCCCCTGCTCTTGAGATTCTCCCTTATAAGGGCTGGATTTTGGCTGCCTTTAGGGCTGGAGCTTCTCGTGGTTTGAGGCCTGGCTTGCTCCACCCCCTGCTCTTGAGATTCTCCCGGATGTGGGCTGGATTTTGGCTGCCTTTTGGGCTGGAGCTTCTCGTGGTTTGAGGCCTGGCTTGCTCCACCCCCTGCTCTTGAGATTCTCCCGGATGTAGGCTGCATTTTGGCTGATTCTTGGGCTGGAGCTTCCCGTGGTTTGAGGCCTGGCTTGCTCCACCCCCTGCTGTTGAGATTCTCCCGGATGTGGGCTGCATTTTGGCTGCCTTTTGGGCTGGAGCTTCTCGGGGTTTGAGGCCTGGCTTGCTCCACCCCCTGCTCTTGAGATTCTCCCGGATGTGGGCTGCATTTTGGCTGCCTTTTGGGCTGGAGCTTCTCGTGGTTTGAGGCCTGGCTTGCTCCACCCCCTGCTCTTAAGATTCTCCCGGATGTGGGCTGCATTTTGGCTGCCTTTTGGGCTGGAGCTTCTCGTGGTTTGAGGCCTGGCTTGCTCCACCCCCTGCTCTTGAGATTCTCCCGGATGTGGCCTGCATTTTGGCTGCCTTTTGGGCTGGAGCTTCTCGTGGTTTGAGGCCTGGCTTGCTCCACTCCCTGCTCTTCATATTGACCCGGATATGGGCTGGATTTTGTCTGCATTTTGGGCTGGAGCTTCTCGTGGTTTGGGGCCTGGCTTGCTCCACCCCCTGCTCTTGAGATTCTCCCGGATGTGGTCTGCATTTTGGCTGAATCTTGGGCTGGAGCTTCTCGTGGTTTGAGGCCTGGCTTGCTCCACCCCCTGCTCTTGAGATTCTCCCGGATGTGGGCTGGATTTTGGCTGCATTTTGGGCTGGAGCTTCTCGTGGTTTGAGGCCTGGCTTGCTCCACCCCCTGCTCTTGAGATTCTCCCGGATGTGGGCTGGATTTTGGCTGAATCTTGGGCTGAAGCTTCTCGTGGTTTGAGGCCTGGATTGCTCCAACCCCTGCTCTTGAGATTCTCCCGGATGTGGGCTGCATTTTGGCTGCCTTTTGGGCTGGAGCTTCTCGTGGTTTGAGGCCTGGCTTGCTCCAACCCCTGCTCTTGAGATTCTCCCGGAGGTGGGCTGCATTTTGGCTGCCTTTTGGGCTGGAGCTTCTCGGGGTTTGAGGCCTGGCTTGCTCCACCCCCTGCTCTTGAGATTCTCCCGGATGTGGGCTGCATTTTGGCTGTTTTTTGGGCTGGAGCTTCTCGTGGTTTGAGGCCTGGCTTGCTCCACCCCCTGCTCTTGAGATTCTCCCGGATGTGGGCTGCATTTTGGCTGCCTTTTGGGCTGGAGCTTCTCGTGGTTTGAGGCCTGGCTTGCTCCACCCCCTGCTCTTGAGATTCTCCCGGATGTGGGCTGCATTTTGGCTGCCTTTTGGGCTGGAGCTTCTCGTGGTTTGAGGCCTGGCTTGTTCCACCCCCTGCTCTTGAGATTCTCCCGGATATTGGCTGCATTTTGGCTGCCTTTTGGGCTGGAGCTTCTCGTGGTTTGAGGCCTGGCTTGCTCCACCCCCTGCTCTTGACATTCTCCCGGATGTGGGCTGCATTTTGGCTGCCCTTTGGGCTGGAGCTTCTCGTGGTTTGAGGCCTGGCTTGCTCCACCCCCTGCTCTTGAGATTCTCCCGGATATGGGCTGGATTTTGTCTGAATTTTGGGCTGGAGCTTCTCGTGGTTTGAGGCCTGCCTTGCTCCACCCCCTGCTCTTGAGATTCTCCCGGATGTGGGCTGCATTTTGGCTCCCTTTTGGGCTGGAGCTTCTCATGGTTTGAGGCCTGGCTTGCTCCACCCCCTGCTCTTGAGATTCTCCCGGATGTGGCCTGCATTTTGGCTGCATTTTGGGCTGGAGCTTCTCGAGGTTTGAGGCCTGGCTTGCTCCACCCCCTGCTCTTGAGATTCTCCTGGATATGGACTGCATTTTGGCTGATTCTTGGGCTGGAGCTTCTCGTGGTTTGAGGCCTGCCTTGCTCCACCCCCTGCTCCTGATATTCTCCCGGAGGTGGGCTGCATTTTGGCTGCCTTTTGGGCTGGAGCTTCTCGTGGTTTGAGGCCTGGCTTGCTCCACCCCCTGCTCTTGAGATTCTCCCGGAGGTGGGCTGCATTTTGGCTGCCTTTTGGGCTGGAGCTTCTCGTGGTTTGAGGCCTGGCTTGCTCCACCCCCTGCTGTTGAGATTCTCCCGGAGGTGGGCTGCATTTTGGCTGCCTTTTGGGCTGGAGCTTCTCGGGGTTTGAGGCCTGGCTTGCTCCACCCCCTGCTCTTAAGATTCTCCCGGATGTGGGCTGCATTTTGGCTGCCTTTTGGGCTGGAGCTTCTCGTGGTTTGAGGCCTGGCTTGCTCCACCCCCTGCTCTTGAGATTCTCCCGGATGTGGCCTGCATTTTGGCTGCCTTTTGGGCTGGAGCTTCTCGTGGTTTGAGGCCTGGCTTGCTCCACTCCCTGCTCTTCATATTGACCCGGATATGGGCTGGATTTTGTCTGCATTTTGGGCTGGAGCTTCTCGTGTTTTGGGGCCTGGCTTGCTCCACCCCCTGCTCTTGAGATTCTCCCGGATGTGGGCTGCATTTTGGCTGCCTTTTGGGCTGGAGCTTCTCGTGGTTTGAGGCCTGGCTTGCTCCACCCCCTGCTCTTGAGATTCTCCCGGATGTGGGCTGCATTTTGGCTGCATTTTGGGCTGGAGCTTCTCGTGGTTTGAGGCCTGGCTTGCTCCACCCCCTGCTCTTGAGATTCTCCCGCATGTGGGCTGCATTTTGGCTGCATTTTGGGCTGGAGCTTCTCGGGGTTTGAGGCCTGGCTTGCTCCACCCCCTGCTCTTGAGATTCTCCCGGATATGGGCTGCATTTTGGCTGCCTTTTGGGCTGGAGCTTCTCGTGGTTTGAGGCCTGGCTTGCTCCACCCCCTGCTCTTGAGATTCTCCCGGATGTGGGCTGCATTTTGGCTGCATTTTGGGCTGGAGCTTCTCGTGGTTTGAGGCCTGGCTTGCTCCACCCCCTGCTCTTGAGATTCTCCCGGATGTGGGCTGGATTTTGTCTGCATTTTGGGCTGGAGCTTCTCGTGGTTTGGGGCCTGGCTTGCTCCACCCCCTGCTCTTGAGATTCTCCCGGATGTGGGCTGCATTTTGGCTGCCTTTAGGGCTGGAGCTTCTCGTGGTTTGAGGCCTGGCTTGCTCCACCCCCTGCTCTTGAGATTCTCCCGGATGTGGGCTGCATTTTGGCTGATTCTTGGGCTGGAGCTTCCCGTGGTTTGAGGCCTGGCTTGCTCCACCCCCTGCTGTTGAGATTCTCCCGGATGTGGGCTGCATTTTGGCTGCCTTTTGGGCTGGAGCTTCTCGGGGTTTGAGGCCTGGCTTGCTCCACCCCCTGCTCTTGAGATTCTCCCGGATGTGGGCTGCATTTTGGCTGTTTTTTGGGCTGGAGCTTCTCGTGGTTTGAGGCCTGGCTTGCTCCACCCCCTGCTCTTAAGATTCTCCCGGATGTGGGCTGCATTTTGGCTGCCTTTTGGGCTGGAGCTTCTCGTGGTTTGAGGCCTGGCTTGCTCCACTCCCTGCTCTTCATATTGACCCGGATATGGGCTGGATTTTGTCTGCATTTTGGGCTGGAGCTTCTCGTGGTTTGGGGCCTGGCTTGCTCCACCCCCTGCTCTTGAGATTCTCCCGGATGTGGGCTGCATTTTGGCTGACTTTTGGGCTGGAGCTTCTCATGGTTTGAGGCCTGGCTTGCTCCACCCCCTGCTCTTGAGATTCTCCCGGAGGTGGGCTGCATTTTGGCTGTATTTTGGGCTGGAGCTTCTCGTGGTTTGAGGCCTGGCTTGCTCCACCCCCTGCTCTTGAGATTCTCCCGGATGTGGGCTGCATTTTGGCTGCCTTTTGGGCTGGAGCTTCTCGTGGTTTGAGGCCTGGCTTGCTCCACCCCCTGCTCTTGATATTCTCCCGGATGTGGGCCGGATTTTGGCTGCATTTTGGGCTGGAGCTTCTCGTGGTCTGAGGCCTGGCTTGCTCCACCCCCTGCTCTTGAGATTCTCCCGGATGTGGGCTGCATTTTGGCTGCCTTTTGGGCTGGAGCTTCTCGGGGTTTGAGGCCTGGCTTGCTCCACCCCCTGCTCTTGAGATTCTCCCGGATATGGGCTGCATTTTGGCTGCCTTTTGGGCTGGAGCTTCTCGTGGTTTGAGGCCTGGCTTGCTCCAACCCCTGCTCTTGAGATTCTCCCGGATGTGGGCTGCATTTTGGCTGAATCTTGGGCTGGAGCTTCTCGTGGTTTGAGGTCTGGCTTGCTCCACCCCCTGCTCTTGAGATTCTCCCGGATGTGGGCTGGATTTTGTCTGCATTTTGGGCTGGAGGTTCTCGTGGTTTGAGGCCTGGCTTGCTCCACCCCCTGCTCTTGAGATTCTCCCGGATGTGGGCTGCATTTTGGCTGCCTTTAGGGCTGGAGCTTCTCGTGGTTTGAGGCCTGGCTTGCTCCACCCCCTGCTCTTGAGATTCTCCCGGATGTGGGCTGCATTTTGGCTGCATTTTGGGCTGGAGCTTCTCGTGTTTTGAGGCCTGGCTTGCTCCACCCCCTGCTCTTGAGATTCTCCCTTATAAGGGCTGGATTTTGGCTGCCTTTAGGGCTGGAGCTTCTCGTGGTTTGAGGCCTGGCTTGCTCCACCCCCTGCTCTTGAGATTCTCCCGGATGTGGGCTGCATTTTGGCTGCCTTTTGGGCTGGAGCTTCTCGGGGTTTGAGGCCTGGCTTGCTCCACCCCCTGCTCTTGAGATTCTCCCGGATGTGGGCTGCATTTTGGCTGTTTTTTGGGCTGGAGCTTCTCGTGGTTTGAGGCCTGGCTTGCTCCACCCCCTGCTCTTAAGATTCTCCCGGATGTGGGCTGCATTTTGGCTGCCTTTTGGGCTGGAGCTTCTCGTGGTTTGAGGCCTGGCTTGCTCCACTCCCTGCTCTTCATATTGACCCGGATATGGGCTGGATTTTGTCTGCATTTTGGGCTGGAGCTTCTCGTGGTTTGGGGCCTGGCTTGCTCCACCCCCTGCTCTTGAGATTCTCCCGGATGTGGGCTGCATTTTGGCTGACTTTTGGGCTGGAGCTTCTCATGGTTTGAGGCCTGGCTTGCTCCACCCCCTGCTCTTGAGATTCTCCCGGAGGTGGGCTGCATTTTGGCTGTATTTTGGGCTGGAGCTTCTCGTGGTTTGAGGCCTGGCTTGCTCCACCCCCTGCTCTTGAGATTCTCCCGGATGTGGGCTGCATTTTGGCTGCCTTTTGGGCTGGAGCTTCTCGTGGTTTGAGGCCTGGCTTGCTCCACCCCCTGCTCTTGATATTCTCCCGGATGTGGGCCGGATTTTGGCTGCATTTTGGGCTGGAGCTTCTCGTGGTCTGAGGCCTGGCTTGCTCCACCCCCTGCTCTTGAGATTCTCCCGGATGTGGGCTGCATTTTGGCTGCCTTTTGGGCTGGAGCTTCTCGGGGTTTGAGGCCTGGCTTGCTCCACCCCCTGCTCTTGAGATTCTCCCGGATATGGGCTGCATTTTGGCTGCCTTTTGGGCTGGAGCTTCTCGTGGTTTGAGGCCTGGCTTGCTCCAACCCCTGCTCTTGAGATTCTCCCGGATGTGGGCTGCATTTTGGCTGAATATTGGGCTGGAGCTTCTCGTGGTTTGAGGTCTGGCTTGCTCCACCCCCTGCTCTTGAGATTCTCCCGGATGTGGGCTGGATTTTGTCTGCATTTTGGGCTGGAGGTTCTCGTGGTTTGAGGCCTGGCTTGCTCCACCCCCTGCTCTTGAGATTCTCCCGGATGTGGGCTGCATTTTGGCTGCCTTTAGGGCTGGAGCTTCTCGTGGTTTGAGGCCTGGCTTGCTCCACCCCCTGCTCTTGAGATTCTCCCGGATGTGGGCTGCATTTTGGCTGCATTTTGGGCTGGAGCTTCTCGTGTTTTGAGGCCTGGCTTGCTCCACCCCCTGCTCTTGAGATTCTCCCTTATAAGGGCTGGATTTTGGCTGCCTTTAGGGCTGGAGCTTCTCGTGGTTTGAGGCCTGGCTTGCTCCACCCCCTGCTCTTGAGATTCTCCCGGATGTGGGCTGCATTTTGGCTGCCTTTTGGGCTGGAGCTTCTCGTGGTTTGAGGCCTGGCTTGCTCCACCCCCTGCTCTTGAGAATCTCCCGGATGTAGGCTGCATTTTGGCTGATTCTTGGGCTGGAGCTTCCCGTGGTTTGAGGCCTGGCTTGCTCCACCCCCTGCTGTTGAGATTCTCCCGGATGTGGGCTGCATTTTGGCTGCCTTTTGGGCTGGAGCTTCTCGGGGTTTGAGGCCTGGCTTGCTCCACCCCCTGCTCTTGAGATTCTCCCGGATGTGGGCTGCATTTTGGCTGCCTTTTGGGCTGGAGCTTCTCGTGGTTTGAGGCCTGGCTTGCTCCACCCCCTGCTCTTAAGATTCTCCCGGATGTGGGCTGCATTTTGGCTGCCTTTTGGGCTGGAGCTTCTCGTGGTTTGAGGCCTGGCTTGCTCCACCCCCTGCTCTTGAGATTCTCCCGGATGTGGCCTGCATTTTGGCTGCCTTTTGGGCTGGAGCTTCTCGTGGTTTGAGGCCTGGCTTGCTCCACTCCCTGCTCTTCATATTGACCCGGATATGGGCTGGATTTTGTCTGCATTTTGGGCTGGAGCTTCTCGTGGTTTGGGGCCTGGCTTGCTCCACCCCCTGCTCTTGAGATTCTCCCGGATGTGGGCTGCATTTTGGCTGAATCTTGGGCTGGAGCTTCTCGTGGTTTGAGGCCTGGCTTGCTCCACCCCCTGCTCTTGAGATTCTCCCGGATGTGGGCTGGATTTTGGCTGCATTTTGGGCTGGAGCTTCTCGTGGTTTGAGGCCTGGCTTGCTCCACCCCCTGCTCTTGAGATTCTCCCGGATGTGGGCTGGATTTTGGCTGAATCTTGGGCTGAAGCTTCTCGTGGTTTGAGGCCTGGATTGCTCCAACCCCTGCTCTTGAGATTCTCCCGGATGTGGGCTGCATTTTGGCTGCCTTTTGGGCTGGAGCTTCTCGTGGTTTGAGGCCTGGCTTGCTCCACCCCCTGCTCTTGAGATTCTCCCGGAGGTGGCCTGCATTTTGGCTGCCTTTTGGGCTGGAGCTTCTCGGGGTTTGAGGCCTGGCTTGCTCCACCCCCTGCTCTTGAGATTCTCCCGGATGTGGGCTGCATTTTGGCTGTTTTTTGGGCTGGAGCTTCTCGTGGTTTGAGGCCTGGCTTGCTCCACCCCCTGCTCTTGAGATTCTCCCGGATGTGGGCTGCATTTTGGCTGCCTTTTGGGCTGGAGCTTCTCGTGGTTTGAGGCCTGGCTTGCTCCACCCCCTGCTCTTGAGATTCTCCCGGATGTGGGCTGCATTTTGGCTGCATTTTGGGCTGGAGCTTCTCGTGGTTTGAGGCCTGGCTTGTTCCACCCCCTGCTCTTGAGATTCTCCCGGATATTGGCTGCATTTTGGCTGCCTTTTGGGCTGGAGCTTCTCGTGGTTTGAGGCCTGGCTTGCTCCACCCCCTGCTCTTGACATTCTCCCGGATGTGGGCTGCATTTTGGCTGCCCTTTGGGCTGGAGCTTCTCGTGGTTTGAGGCCTGGCTTGCTCCACCCCCTGCTCTTGAGATTCTCCCGGATATGGGCTGGATTTTGTCTGAATTTTGGGCTGGAGCTTCTCGTGGTTTGAGGCCTGCCTTGCTCCACCCCCTGCTCTTGAGATTCTCCCGGATGTGGGCTGCATTTTGGCTCCCTTTTGGGCTGGAGCTTCTCATGGTTTGAGGCCTGGCTTGCTCCACCCCCTGCTCTTGAGATTCTCCCGGATGTGGCCTGCATTTTGGCTGCATTTTGGGCTGGAGCTTCTCGAGGTTTGAGGCCTGGCTTGCTCCACCCCCTGCTCCTGATATTCTCCCGGAGGTGGGCTGCATTTTGGCTGCCTTTTGGGCTGGAGCTTCTCGTGGTTTGAGGCCTGGCTTGCTCCACCCCCTGCTCTTGAGATTCTCCCGGAGGTGGGCTGCATTTTGGCTGCCTTTTGGGCTGGAGCTTCTCGTGGTTTGAGGCCTGGCTTGCTCCACCCCCTGCTCTTGAGATTCTCCCGGAGGTGGGCTGCATTTTGGCTGCCTTTTGGGCTGGAGCTTCTCGTGGTTTGAGGCCTGGCTTGCTCCACCCCCTGCTCTTGAGATTCTCCCGGGTGTGGGCTGGATTTTGGCTGCATTTTGGGCTGGAGCTTCTCGTGGTTTGAGGCCTGGCTTGCTCAAACCCCTGCTCTTGAGATTCTCCTGGATGTGGGCTGGATTTTGTCTGCATTTTGGGCTGGAGCTTCTCGTGGTTTGGGGCCTGGCTTGCTCCACCCCCTGCTCTTGAGATTCTCCCGGATGTGGGCTGCATTTTGGCTGAATCTTGGGCTGGAGCTTCTCGTGGTTTGAGGCCTGGCTTGCTCCACCCCCTGCTCTTGAGATTCTCCCGGGTGTGGGCTGGATTTTGGCTGCATTTTGGGCTGGAGCTTCTCGTGGTTTGAGGCCTGGCTTGCTCCACCCCCTGCTCTTGAGATTCTCCCGCATGTGGGCTGCATTTTGGCTGCATTTTCGGCTGGAGCTTCTCGTGGTTTGAGGCCTGGCTTGCTCCACCCCCTGCTCTTGAGATTCTCCCGGATGTGGGCTGCATTTTGGCTGCCTTTTGGGCTGGAGCTTCTCGTGGTTTGAGGCCTGGCTTGCTCCACCCCCTGCTCTTGAGATTCTCCCGGATGTGGGCTGGATTTTGGCTGCCTTTTGGGCTGGAGCTTCTCGTGGTTTGAGGCCTGGCTTGCTCCACCCCCTGCTCTTGAGATTCTCCCGGATGTGGGCTGCATTTTGGCTGCCTTTAGGGCTGGAGCTTCTCGTGGTTTGAGGCCTGGCTTGCTCCACCCCCTGCTCTTGAGATTCTCCTGGATGTGGGCTGCATTTTGGCTGCCTTTTGGGCTGGAGCTTCTCGTGGTTTGAGGCCTGGCTTGCTCCACCCCCTGCTCTTGAGATTCTCCCGGATGTGGGCTGCATTTTGGCTGCCTTTTGGGCTGGAGCTTCTCGTGGTTTGAGGCCTGTCTTGCTCCACCCCCTGCTCTTGAGATTCTCCCGGATGTGCGCTGCATTTTGGCTGCCTTTTGGGCTGGAGCTTCTCGTGGTTTGAGGCCTGGCTTGCTCCACCCCCTGCTCTTGATATTCTCCCGGATGTGGGCTGCATTTTGGCTGCCCTTTGGGCTGGAGCTTCTCCTGGTTTGAGGCCTGGCTTGCTCCACCCCCTGCTCTTGAGATTCTCCTGGATGTGGGCTGCATTTTGGCTGCCTTTAGGGCTGGAGCTTCTCATGGTTTGAGGCCTGGCTTGCTCCACCCCCTGCTCTTGATATTCTCCCGCATGTGGGCTGCATTTTGGCTCCCTTTTGTTCTGGAGCTTCTCGTGGTCTGAGGACTGGCTTGCTCCACCCCCTGCTCTTGAGATTCTCCCGCATGTGGGCTGCATTTTGGCTGCCTTTTGGGCTGGAGCTTCTCGTGGTTTGAGGCCTGGCTTGCTCCACCCCCTGCTCTTGAGATTCTCCCGGATGTGGGCTGCATTTTGGCTGCCTTTTGGGCTGGAGCTTCTCGTGGTTTGAGGCCTGGCTTGCTCCACCCCCTGCTCTTGAGATTCTCCCGGATGTGGGCTGCATTTTGGCTGCCTTTTGGGCTGGAGCTTCTCGTGGTTTGAGGCCTGGCTTGCTCCACCCCCTGCTCTTGAGATTCTCCCGGATGTGGGCTGCATTTTGGCTGCCCTTTGGGCTGGAGCTTCTCATGGTTTGAGGCCTGGCTTGCTCCACTCCCTGCTCTTGAGATTCTCCTGGATGTGGGCTGCATTTTGGCTGCCTTTTGGGCTGAAGCTTCTCGTGGTTTGAGGCCTGGCTTGCTCCACCCCCTGCTCTTGAGATTCTCCTGGATGTGGGCTGCATTTTGGCTGCCTTTTGGGCTGGAGCTTCTCGTGGTTTGAGGCCTGGCTTGCTCCACCCCCTGCTCTTGAGATTCTCCCGGATGTGGGCTGCATTTTCGCTGCCTTTTGGGCTGGAGCTTCTCGAGGTTTGAGGCCTGGCTTGCTCCACCCCCTGCTCTTGAGATTCTGCCGGATGTGGGCTGCATTTTGGCTCCCTTTTGTTCTGGAGCTTCTCGTGGTCTGAGGACTGGCTTGCTCCACCCCCTGCTCTTGAGATTCTCCCGGATGTGGGCTGGATTTTGGCTGCCTTTTGGGCTGCAGCTTCTCGTGGTTTGAGGCCTGGCTTGCTCCACCCTCTGCTCTTGAGATTCTCCCGGATGTGGGCTGCATTTTGGCTGCCCTTTGGGCTGGAGCTTCTCGAGGTTTGAGGCCTGGCTTTCTCCACCCCCTGCTCTTGAGATTCTCCCGGATGTGGGCTGCATTTTGGCTGCCTTTTGGGCTGGAGCTTCTCGAGGTTTGAGGCCTGCCTTGCTCCACCCCCTGCTCTTGAGATTCTCCTGGATGTGGGCTGCATTTTGGCTGCCTTTAGGGCTGGAGCTTCTCGTGGTTTGAGGCCTGGCTTGCTCCACCCCCTGCTCTTGATATTCTCCGGATGTGGGCTGCATTTTGGCTCCCTTTTGTTCTGGAGCTTCTCGTGGTCTGAGGACTGGTTTGCTCCACCCCCTGCTCTTGAGATTCTCCCGGATGTGGGCTGCATTTTGGCTGCCTTTTGGGCTGGAGCTTCTCGTGGTTTGAGGCCTGGCTTGCTCCACCCCCTGCTCTTGAGATTCTCCCGGATGTGGGCTGCATTTTGGCTGCCTTTTGGGCTGGAGCTTCTCGTGGTTTGAGGCCTGGCTTGCTCCACCCCCTGCTCTTGAGATTCTCCCGCATGTGGGCTGCATTTTGGCTCCCTTTTGGGCTGGAGCTTCTCGTGGTTTGAGGCCTGGCTTGCTCCACGCCCTGCTCTTGAGATTCTCCCAGATGTGGGCTGCATTTTGGCTGCCCTTTGGGCTGGAGCTTCTCCTGGTTTGAGGCCTGGCTTGCTCCACCCCCTGCTCTTGAGATTCTGCCGGATGTGGGCTGGATTTTGGCTGCCTTTAGGGCTGGAGCTTCTCGTGGTCTGAGGACTGGCTTGCTCCACCCCCTGCTCTTGAGATTCTCTCAGAGGTGGGCTGCATTTTGGCTGCCTTTTGGGCTGGAGCTTCTCGTGGTTTGAGGCCTGGCTTGCTCCACCCTCTGCTCTTGAAATTGTCCCGGATGTGGGCTGCATTTTGGCTCCCTTTTGTTCTGGAGCTTCTCGTGGTCTGAGGACTGGCTTGCTCCACCCCCTGCTCTTGAGATTCTCCCGGATGTGGGCTGCATTTTGGCTGCCTTTTGGGCTGGAGCTTCTCGAGGTTTGAGGCCTGGCTTGCTCCACCCCCTGCTCCTGAGATTCTCCCGCATGTGGGCTGCATTTTGGCTGCCTTTAGGGCTGGAGCTTCTCGTGGTTTGAGGCCTGGCTTGCTCCACCCCCTGCTCTTGAGATTCTCCCGGATGTGGGCTGCATTTTGGCTGCCTTTTGGGCTGGAGCTTCTCAAGGTTTGAGGCCTGGCTTGCTCCAAACTCTGCCATTGAGATTCTCCCGGAGTTGGGCTGCATTTTGGCTGATTCTTGGGCTGGAGCTTCTCGTGGTTTGAGGCCTTGCTTGCTCCACCCCCTGCTCTTGAGATTCTCCCGGATATGGGCTGGATTTTGTCTGCATTTTGGGCTGGAGCTTCTCGTGGTTTGACGCGTGGCTTGCTCCACCCCCTGCTCTTGAGATTCTCCCGGATGTGGGCTGCATTTTGGCTGCCTTTAGGGCTGGAGCTTCTCGTGGTTTGAGGCCTGGCTTCCTCCACCCCCTGCTCTTGCGATTCTCCCGGATGTGGGCTGCATTTTGGCTGCCTTTAGGGCTGGAGCTTCTCGTGGTTTGAGGCCTGGCTTGCTCCACCACCTGCTCTTGAGATTCTCCCGGATGTGGGCTGCATTTTGGCTGCCTTTTGGGCTGGAGCTTCTCGTGGTTTGAGGCCTGGCTTGCTCCACCCCCTGCTCTTGAGATTCTCCCGGATATGGGCTGGATTTTGTCTGCATTTTGGGCTGGAGCTTCTCGTGGTTTGACGCCTGGCTTGCTCCACCCCCTGCTCTTGAGATTCTCCTGGATGTGGGCTGCATTTTGGCTGCCTTTTGGGCTGCAGCTTCTCGTGGTTTGAGGCCTGGCTTGCTCCACCCCCTGCTCTTGAGATTCTCCCGGATGTGGGCTGCATTTTGGCTCCCTTTTGGGCTGGAGCTTCTCGTGGTTTGAGGCCTGGCTTCCTCCACCCCCTGCTCTTGCGATTCTCCCGCATGTGGGCTGCATTTTGGCTGCCTTTAGGGCTGGAGCTTCTCGTGGTTTGAGGCCTGGCTTGCTCCACCCCCTGCTCTTGAGATTCTCCCGGATGTGGGCTTCATTTTGGCTGCATTTTGGGCTGGAGCTTCTCGTGGTTTGAGGCCTGGCTTGCTCCAAACTCTGCCATTGAGATTCTCCCGGATGTGGGCTGCATTTTGGCTGATTCTTATGCTGGAGCTTCTCGTGGTTTGAGGCCTGGCTTGCGCCAACCCCTGCTCTTGAGATTGTCCCGGATGTGGGCTGCATTTTGGCTGCCTTTTTGCTGGAGCTTCTCGTGGTTTGAGGCCTGGCTTGCTCCACCACCTGCTCTTGAGATTCTCCCGGATGTGGGTAGGATTTTGTCTGCATTTTGGGCTGGAGCTTCTCATGGTTTGAGGCCTGGCTTGCTCCACCCCCTGCTCTTGAGATTCTCCGGGATGTGGGCTGCATTTTGGCTGCCTTTAGGGCTGGAGCTTCTCTTGGTTTGAGGCCTGGCTTGCTCCACCCCCTGCTCTTGAGATTCTCCCGGAGGTGGGCTGCATCTTGGCTGCCTTTTTGGCTGGAGCTTCTCGTGGTTTGAGGCCTGGCTTGCTCCACCCCCTGCTCTTGAGATTCTCCTGGATGTGGGCTGCATTTTGGCTGCCTTTTGGGCTGGAGCTTCTCGTGGTTTGAGGCCTGGCTTGCTCCACCCCCTGCTCTTGAGATTCTCCCGGATGTGGGCTGCATTTTGGCTGCCTTTTGGGCTGGAGCTTCTCGTGGTTTGAGGCCTGTCTTGCTCCACCCCCTGCTCTTGAGATTCTCCCGGATGTGCGCTGCATTTTGGCTGCCTTTTGGGCTGGAGCTTCTCGTGGTTTGAGGCCTGGCTTGCTCCACCCCCTGCTCTTGATATTCTCCCGGATGTGGGCTGCATTTTGGCTGCCCTTTGGGCTGGAGCTTCTCCTGGTTTGAGGCCTGGCTTGCTCCACCCCCTGCTCTTGAGATTCTGCCGGATGTGGGCTGGATTTTGGCTGCCTTTAGGGCTGGAGCTTCTCATGGTTTGAGGCCTGGCTTGCTCCACCCCCTGCTCTTGATATTCTCCCGGATGTGGGCTGCATTTTGGCTCCCTTTTGTTCTGGAGCTTCTCGTGGTCTGAGGACTGGCTTGCTCCACCCCCTGCTCTTGAGATTCTCCCGCATGTGGGCTGCATTTTGGCTGCCTTTTGGGCTGGAGCTTCTCGTGGTTTGAGGCCTGGCTTGCTCCACCCCCTGCTCTTGAGATTCTCCCGGATGTGGGCTGCATTTTGGCTGCCTTTTGGGCTGGAGCTTCTCGTGGTTTGAGGCCTGGCTTGCTCCACCCCCTGCTCTTGAGATTCTCCCGGATGTGGGCTGCATTTTGGCTGCCTTTTGGGCTGGAGCTTCTCGTGGTTTGAGGCCTGGCTTGCTCCACCCCCTGCTCTTGAGATTCTCCCGGATGTGGGCTGCATTTTGGCTGCCCTTTGGGCTGGAGCTTCTCATGGTTTGAGGCCTGGCTTGCTCCACCCCCTGCTCTTGAGATTCTCCTGGATGTGGGCTGCATTTTGGCTGCCTTTTGGGCTGAAGCTTCTCGTGGTTTGAGGCCTGGCTTGCTCCACCCCCTGCTCTTGAGATTCTCCTGGATGTGGGCTGCATTTTGGCTGCCTTTTGGGCTGGAGCTTCTCGTGGTTTGAGGCCTGGCTTGCTCCACCCCCTGCTCTTGAGATTCTCCCGGATGTGGGCTGCATTTTCGCTGACTTTTGGGCTGGAGCTTCTCGAGGTTTGAGGCCTGGCTTGCTCCACCCCCTGCTCTTGAGATTCTGCCGGATGTGGGCTGCATTTTGGCTCCCTTTTGTTCTGGAGCTTCTCGTGGTCTGAGGACTGGCTTGCTCCACCCCCTGCTCTTGAGATTCTCCCGGATGTGGGCTGGATTTTGGCTGCCTTTTGGGCTGCAGCTTCTCGTGGTTTGAGGCCTGGCTTGCTCCACCCTCTGCTCTTGAGATTCTCCCGGATGTGGGCTGCATTTTGGCTGCCCTTTGGGCTGGAGCTTCTCGAGGTTTGAGGCCTGGCTTTCTCCACCCCCTGCTCTTGAGATTCTCCCGGATGTGGGCTGCATTTTGGCTGCCTTTTGGGCTGGAGCTTCTCGAGGTTTGAGGCCTGCCTTGCTCCACCCCCTGCTCTTGAGATTCTCCTGGATGTGGGCTGCATTTTGGCTGCCTTTAGGGCTGGAGCTTCTCGTGGTTTGAGGCCTGGCTTGCTCCACCCCCTGCTCTTGATATTCTCCGGATGTGGGCTGCATTTTGGCTCCCTTTTGTTCTGGAGCTTCTCGTGGTCTGAGGACTGGCTTGCTCCACCCCCTGCTCTTGAGATTCTCCCGGATGTGGGCTGCATTTTGGCTGCCTTTTGGGCTGGAGCTTCTCGTGGTTTGAGGCCTGGCTTGCTCCACCCCCTGCTCTTGAGATTCTCCCGCATGTGGGCTGCATTTTGGCTCCCTTTTGGGCTGGAGCTTCTCGTGGTTTGAGGCCTGGCTTGCTCCACCCCCTGCTCTTGAGATTCTCCCAGATGTGGGCTGCATTTTGGCTGCCCTTTGGGCTGGAGCTTCTCCTGGTTTGAGGCCTGGCTTGCTCCACCCCCTGCTCTTGAGATTCTGCCGGATGTGGGCTGGATTTTGGCTGCCTTTAGGGCTGGAGCTTCTCGTGGTCTGAGGACTGGCTTGCTCCACCCCCTGCTCTTGAGATTCTCTCAGAGGTGGGCTGCATTTTGGCTGCCTTTTGGGCTGGAGCTTCTCGTGGTTTGAGGCCTGGCTTGCTCCACCCTCTGCTCTTGAAATTGTCCCGGATGTGGGCTGCATTTTGGCTCCCTTTTGTTCTGGAGCTTCTCGTGGTCTGAGGACTGGCTTGCTCCACCCCCTGCTCTTGAGATTCTCCCGGATGTGGGCTGCATTTTGGCTGCCTTTTGGGCTGGAGCTTCTCGAGGTTTGAGGCCTGGCTTGCTCCACCCCCTGCTCCTGAGATTCTCCCGGAGGTGGGCTGCATTTTGGCTGCCTTTAGGGCTGGAGCTTCTCGTGGTTTGAGGCCTGGCTTGCTCCACCCCCTGCTCTTGAGATTCTCCCGGATGTGGGCTGCATTTTGGCTGCCTTTTGGGCTGGAGCTTCTCAAGGTTTGAGGCCTGGCTTGCTCCAAACTCTGCCATTGAGATTCTCCCGGAGTTGGGCTGCATTTTGGCTGATTCTTGGGCTGGAGCTTCTCGTGGTTTGAGGCCTTGCTTGCTCCACCCCCTGCTCTTGAGATTCTCCCGGATATGGGCTGGATTTTGTCTGCATTTTGGGCTGGAGCTTCTCGTGGTTTGACGCCTGGCTTGCTCCACCCCCTGCTCTTGAGATTCTCCCGGATGTGGGCTGCATTTTGGCTGCCTTTAGGGCTGGAGCTTCTCGTGGTTTGAGGCCTGGCTTCCTCCACCCCCTGCTCTTGCGATTCTCCCGGATGTGGGCTGCATTTTGGCTGCCTTTAGGGCTGGAGCTTCTCGTGGTTTGAGGCCTGGCTTGCTCCACCACCTGCTCTTGAGATTCTCCCGGATGTGGGCTGCATTTTGGCTGCCTTTAGGGCTGGAGCTTCTCGTGGTTTGAGGCCTGGCTTGCTCCACCCCCTGCTCTTGAGATTCTCCCGGATGTGGGCTTCATTTTGGCTGCATTTTGGGCTGGAGCTTCTCGTGGTTTGAGGCCTGGCTTGCTCCAAACTCTGCCATTGAGATTCTCCCGGATGTGGGCTGCATTTTGGCTGATTCTTATGCTGGAGCTTCTCGTGGTTTGAGGCCTGGCTTGCGCCAACCCCTGCTCTTGAGATTGTCCCGGATGTGGGCTGCATTTTGGCTGCCTTTTTGCTGGAGCTTCTCGTGGTTTGAGGCCTGGCTTGCTCCACCACCTGCTCTTGAGATTCTCCCGGATGTGGGTAGGATTTTGTCTGCATTTTGGGCTGGAGCTTCTCATGGTTTGAGGCCTGGCTTGCTCCACCCCCTGCTCTTGAGATTCTCCGGGATGTGGGCTGCATTTTGGCTGCCTTTAGGGCTGGAGCTTCTCTTGGTTTGAGGCCTGGCTTGCTCCACCCCCTGCTCTTGAGATTCTCCCGGAGGTGGGCTGCATCTTGGCTGCCTTTTGGGCTGGAGCTTCTCGTGGTTTGAGGCCTGGCTTGCTCCACCCCCTGCTCTTGAGATTCTCCCGGATGTGGGCTGCATTTTGGCTGCCTTTTGGGATGGAGCTTCTCGAGGTTTGAGGCCTGGTTTGCTCCACCCCCTGCTCTTGAGATTCTCCTGGATGTGGGCTGCATTTTGGCTGCCTTTTGGGCTGGAGCTTCTCGTGGTTTGAGGCCTGGCTTGCTCCACCCCCTGCTCTTGAGATTCTCCCGGATGTGGGCTGCATTTTGGCTGCCTTTAGGGCTGGAGCTTCTCGTGGTTTGAGGCCTGGCTTGCTCCACCCCCTGCTCTTGAGATTCTCCTGGATGTGGGCTGCATTTTGGCTGCCTTTTGGGCTGGAGCTTCTCGTGGTTTGAGGCCTGGCTTGCTCCACCCCCTGCTCTTGAGATTCTCCCGGATGTGGGCTGCATTTTGGCTGCCTTTTGGGCTGGAGCTTCTCGTGGTTTGAGGCCTGTCTTGCTCCACCCCCTGCTCTTGAGATTCTCCCGGATGTGCGCTGCATTTTGGCTGCCTTTTGGGCTGGAGCTTCTCGTGGTTTGAGGCCTGGCTTGCTCCACCCCCTGCTCTTGATATTCTCCCGGATGTGGGCTGCATTTTGGCTGCCCTTTGGGCTGGAGCTTCTCCTGGTTTGAGGCCTGGCTTGCTCCACCCCCTGCTCTTGAGATTCTGCCGGATGTGGGCTGGATTTTGGCTGCCTTTTGGGCTGGAGCTTCTCATGGTTTGAGGCCTGGCTTGCTCCACCCCCTGCTCTTGATATTCTCCCGGATGTGGGCTGCATTTTGGCTCCCTTTTGTTCTGGAGCTTCTCGTGGTCTGAGGACTGGCTTGCTCCACCCCCTGCTCTTGAGATTCTCCCGCATGTGGGCTGCATTTTGGCTGCCTTTTGGGCTGGAGCTTCTCGTGGTTTGAGGCCTGGCTTGCTCCACCCCCTGCTCTTGAGATTCTCCCGGATGTGGGCTGCATTTTGGCTGCCTTTTGGGCTGGAGCTTCTCGTGGTTTGAGGCCTGGCTTGCTCCACCCCCTGCTCTTGAGATTCTCCCGGATGTGGGCTGCATTTTGGCTGCCTTTTGGGCTGGAGCTTCTCGTGGTTTGAGGCCTGGCTTGCTCCACCCCCTGCTCTTGAGATTCTCCCGGATGTGGGCTGCATTTTGGCTGCCCTTTGGGCTGGAGCTTCTCATGGTTTGAGGCCTGGCTTGCTCCACCCCCTGCTCTTGAGATTCTCCTGGATGTGGGCTGCATTTTGGCTGCCTTTTGGGCTGAAGCTTCTCGTGGTTTGAGGCCTGGCTTGCTCCACCCCCTGCTCTTGAGATTCTCCTGGATGTGGGCTGCATTTTGGCTGCCTTTTGGGCTGGAGCTTCTCGTGGTTTGAGGCCTGGCTTGCTCCACCCCCTGCTCTTGAGATTCTCCCGGATGTGGGCTGCATTTTCGCTGACTTTTGGGCTGGAGCTTCTCGAGGTTTGAGGCCTGGCTTGCTCCACCCCCTGCTCTTGAGATTCTGCCGGATGTGGGCTGCATTTTGGCTCCCTTTTGTTCTGGAGCTTCTCGTGGTCTGAGGACTGGCTTGCTCCACCCCCTGCTCTTGAGATTCTCCCGGATGTGGGCTGGATTTTGGCTGCCTTTTGGGCTGCAGCTTCTCGTGGTTTGAGGCCTGGCTTGCTCCACCCTCTGCTCTTGAGATTCTCCCGGATGTGGGCTGCATTTTGGCTGCCCTTTGGGCTGGAGCTTCTCGAGGTTTGAGGCCTGGCTTTCTCCACCCCCTGCTCTTGAGATTCTCCCGGATGTGGGCTGCATTTTGGCTGCCTTTTGGGCTGGAGCTTCTCGAGGTTTGAGGCCTGCCTTGCTCCACCCCCTGCTCTTGAGATTCTCCTGGATGTGGGCTGCATTTTGGCTGCCTTTAGGGCTGGAGCTTCTCGTGGTTTGAGGCCTGGCTTGCTCCACCCCCTGCTCTTGATATTCTCCGGATGTGGGCTGCATTTTGGCTCCCTTTTGTTCTGGAGCTTCTCGTGGTCTGAGGACTGGCTTGCTCCACCCCCTGCTCTTGAGATTCTCCCGGATGTGGGCTGCATTTTGGCTGCCTTTTGGGCTGGAGCTTCTCGTGGTTTGAGGCCTGGCTTGCTCCACCCCCTGCTCTTGAGATTCTCCCGCATGTGGGCTGCATTTTGGCTCCCTTTTGGGCTGGAGCTTCTCGTGGTTTGAGGCCTGGCTTGCTCCACCCCCTGCTCTTGAGATTCTCCCAGATGTGGGCTGCATTTTGGCTGCCCTTTGGGCTGGAGCTTCTCCTGGTTTGAGGCCTGGCTTGCTCCACCCCCTGCTCTTGAGATTCTGCCGGATGTGGGCTGGATTTTGGCTGCCTTTAGGGCTGGAGCTTCTCGTGGTCTGAGGACTGGCTTGCTCCACCCCCTGCTCTTGAGATTCTCTCAGAGGTGGGCTGCATTTTGGCTGCCTTTTGGGCTGGAGCTTCTCGTGGTTTGAGGCCTGGCTTGCTCCACCCTCTGCTCTTGAAATTGTCCCGGATGTGGGCTGCATTTTGGCTCCCTTTTGTTCTGGAGCTTCTCGTGGTCTGAGGACTGGCTTGCTCCACCCCCTGCTCTTGAGATTCTCCCGGATGTGGGCTGCATTTTGGCTGCCTTTTGGGCTGGAGCTTCTCGAGGTTTGAGGCCTGGCTTGCTCCACCCCCTGCTCCTGAGATTCTCCCGCATGTGGGCTGCATTTTGGCTGCCTTTAGGGCTGGAGCTTCTCGTGGTTTGAGGCCTGGCTTGCTCCACCCCCTGCTCTTGAGATTCTCCCGGATGTGGGCTGCATTTTGGCTGCCTTTTGGGCTGGAGCTTCTCAAGGTTTGAGGCCTGGCTTGCTCCAAACTCTGCCATTGAGATTCTCCCGGAGTTGGGCTGCATTTTGGCTGATTCTTGGGCTGGAGCTTCTCGTGGTTTGAGGCCTTGCTTGCTCCACCCCCTGCTCTTGAGATTCTCCCGGATATGGGCTGGATTTTGTCTGCATTTTGGGCTGGAGCTTCTCGTGGTTTGACGCCTGGCTTGCTCCACCCCCTGCTCTTGAGATTCTCCCGGATGTGGGCTGCATTTTGGCTGCCTTTAGGGCTGGAGCTTCTCGTGGTTTGAGGCCTGGCTTCCTCCACCCCCTGCTCTTGCGATTCTCCCGGATGTGGGCTGCATTTTGGCTGCCTTTAGGGCTGGAGCTTCTCGTGGTTTGAGGCCTGGCTTGCTCCACCACCTGCTCTTGAGATTCTCCCGGATGTGGGCTGCATTTTGGCTGCCTTTTGGGCTGGAGCTTCTCGTGGTTTGAGGCCTGGCTTGCTCCACCCCCTGCTCTTGAGATTCTCCCGGATATGGGCTGGATTTTGTCTGCATTTTGGGCTGGAGCTTCTCGTGGTTTGACGCCTGGCTTGCTCCACCCCCTGCTCTTGAGATTCTCCTGGATGTGGGCTGCATTTTGGCTGCCTTTTGGGCTGGAGCTTCTCGTGGTTTGAGGCCTGGCTTGCTCCACCCCCTGCTCTTGAGATTCTCCCGGATGTGGGCTGCATTTTGGCTCCCTTTTGGGCTGGAGCTTCTCGTGGTTTGAGGCCTGGCTTCCTCCACCCCCTGCTCTTGCGATTCTCCCGCATGTGGGCTGCATTTTGGCTGCCTTTAGGGCTGGAGCTTCTCGTGGTTTGAGGCCTGGCTTGCTCCACCCCCTGCTCTTGAGATTCTCCCGGATGTGGGCTTCATTTTGGCTGCATTTTGGGCTGGAGCTTCTCGTGGTTTGAGGCCTGGCTTGCTCCAAACTCTGCCATTGAGATTCTCCCGGATGTGGGCTGCATTTTGGCTGATTCTTATGCTGGAGCTTCTCGTGGTTTGAGGCCTGGCTTGCGCCAACCCCTGCTCTTGAGATTGTCCCGGATGTGGGCTGCATTTTGGCTGCCTTTTTGCTGGAGCTTCTCGTGGTTTGAGGCCTGGCTTGCTCCACCACCTGCTCTTGAGATTCTCCCGGATGTGGGTAGGATTTTGTCTGCATTTTGGGCTGGAGCTTCTCATGGTTTGAGGCCTGGCTTGCTCCACCCCCTGCTCTTGAGATTCTCCGGGATGTGGGCTGCATTTTGGCTGCCTTTAGGGCTGGAGCTTCTCTTGGTTTGAGGCCTGGCTTGCTCCACCCCCTGCTCTTGAGATTCTCCCGGAGGTGGGCTGCATCTTGGCTGCCTTTTGGGCTGGAGCTTCTCGTGGTTTGAGGCCTGGCTTGCTCCACCCCCTGCTCTTGAGATTCTCCCGGATGTGGGCTGCATTTGGGCTGCCTTTTGGGATGGAGCTTCTCGAGGTTTGAGGCCTGGTTTGCTCCACCCCCTGCTCTTGAGATTCTCCTGGATGTGGGCTGCATTTTGGCTGCCTTTTGGGCTGGAGCTTCTCGTGGTTTGAGGCCTGGCTTGCTCCACCCCCTGCTCTTGAGATTCTCCCGGATGTGGGCTGCATTTTGGCTGCCTTTTGGGCTGGAGCTTCTCGTGGTTTGAGGCCTGGCTTGCTCCACCCCCTGCTCTTGAGATTCTCCCGGATGTGGGCTGCATTTTGGCTGCCTTTAGGGCTGGAGCTTCTCAAGGTTTGAGGCCTGGCTTGCTCCACCCCCTGCTCTTGAGATTCTCCCGGATGTGGGCTGCATTTTGGCTGCATTTTGGGCTGGAGCTTCTCGAGGTTTGAGGCCTGGCTTGCTCCACCCCCTGCTCTTGAGATTCTCCCGGATGTGGGCTGCATTTTGGCTCCCTTTTGTTCTGGAGCTTCTCGTGGTCTGAGGACTGGCTTGCTCCACCCCCTGCTCTTGAGATTCTCCCGGATGTGGGCTGGATTTTGGCTGCCTTTTGGGCTGCAGCTTCTCGTGGTTTGAGGCCTGGCTTGCTCCACCCTCTGCTCTTGAGATTCTCCCGGATGTGGGCTGCATTTTGGCTGCCCTTTGGGCTGGAGCTTCTCGAGGTTTGAGGCCTGGCTTTCTCCACCCCCTGCTCTTGAGATTCTCCCGGATGTGGGCTGCATTTTGGCTGCCTTTTGGGCTGGAGCTTCTCGAGGTTTGAGGCCTGCCTTGCTCCACCCCCTGCTCTTGAGATTCTCCTGGATGTGGGCTGCATTTTGGCTGCCTTTAGGGCTGGAGCTTCTCGTGGTTTGAGGCCTGGCTTGCTCCACCCCCTGCTCTTGATATTCTCCGGATGTGGGCTGCATTTTGGCTCCCTTTTGTTCTGGAGCTTCTCGTGGTCTGAGGACTGGCTTGCTCCACCCCCTGCTCTTGAGATTCTCCCGGATGTGGGCTGCATTTTGGCTGCCTTTTGGGCTGGAGCTTCTCGTGGTTTGAGGCCTGGCTTGCTCCACCCCCTGCTCTTGAGATTCTCCCGGATGTGGGCTGCATTTTGGCTGCCTTTTGGGCTGGAGCTTCTCGTGGTTTGAGGCCTGGCTTGCTCCACCCCCTGCTCTTGAGATTCTCCCGCATGTGGGCTGCATTTTGGCTCCCTTTTGGGCTGGAGCTTCTCGTGGTTTGAGGCCTGGCTTGCTCCACCCCCTGCTCTTGAGATTCTCCCAGATGTGGGCTGCATTTTGGCTGCCCTTTGGGCTGGAGCTTCTCCTGGTTTGAGGCCTGGCTTGCTCCACCCCCTGCTCTTGAGATTCTGCCGGATGTGGGCTGGATTTTGGCTGCCTTTAGGGCTGGAGCTTCTCATGGTTTGAGGCCTGGCTTGTTCCACCCCCTGCTCTTGATATTCTCCCGGATGTGGGCTGCATTTTGGCTCCCTTTTGTTCTGGAGCTTCTCGTGGTCTGAGGACTGGCTTGCTCCACCCCCTGCTCTTGAGATTCTCTCAGAGGTGGGCTGCATTTTGGCTGCCTTTTGGGCTGGAGCTTCTCGTGGTTTGAGGCCTGGCTTGCTCCACCCTCTGCTCTTGAAATTGTCCCGGATGTGGGCTGCATTTTGGCTCCCTTTTGTTCTGGAGCTTCTCGTGGTCTGAGGACTGGCTTGCTCCACCCTCTGCTCTTGAGATTCTCCCGGATGTGGGCTGCATTTTGGCTGCCTTTTGGGCTGGAGCTTCTCGAGGTTTGAGGCCTGGCTTGCTCCACCCCCTGCTCCTGAGATTCTCCCGCATGTGGGCTGCATTTTGGCTGCCTTTTGGGCTGGAGCTTCTCAAGGTTTGAGGCCTGGCTTGCTCCAAACTCTGCCATTGAGATTCTCCCGGAGTTGGGCTGCATTTTGGCTGATTCTTGGGCTGGAGCTTCTCGAGGTTTGAGGCCTGGCTTGCTCCACCCCCTGCTCTTGAGATTCTCCCGGATGTGGGCTGGATTTTGGCTGCCTCTTGGGCTGGAGCTTCTCGTGGTTTGAGGCCTTGCTTGCTCCACCCCCTGCTCTTGAGATTCTCCCGGATATGGGCTGGATTTTGTCTGCATTTTGGGCTGGAGCTTCTCGTGGTTTGACGCCTGGCTTCCTCCACCCCCTGCTCTTGCGATTCTCCCGGATGTGGGCTGCATTTTGGCTGCCTTTAGGGATGGAGCTTCTCGTGGTTTGAGGCCTGGCTTGCTCCACCACCTGCTCTTGAGATTCTCCCGGATGTGGGCTGCATTTTGGCTGCCTTTTGGGCTGGAGCTTCTCGTGGTTTGAGGCCTGGCTTGCTCCACCCCCTGCTCTTGAGATTCTCCCGGATATGGGCTGGATTTTGTCTGCATTTTGGGCTGGAGCTTCTCGTGGTTTGACGCCTGGCTTGCTCCACCCTCTGCTCTTGAGATTCTCCCGGATGTGGGCTGCATTTTGGCTCCCTTTTGGGCTGGAGCTTCTCGTGGTTTGAGGCCTGGCTTCCTCCACCCCCTGCTCTTGCGATTCTCCCGCACGTGGGCTGCATTTTGGCTGCCTTTAGGGCTGGAGCTTCTCGTGGTTTGAGGCCTGGCTTGCTCCACCCCCTGCTCTTGAGATTCTCCCGGATGTGGGCTGCATTTTGGCTGCATTTTAGGCTGGAGCTTCTCGTGGTTTGAGGCCTGGCTTGCTCCAAACTCTGCCATTGAGATTCTCCCGGATGTGGGCTGCATTTTGGCTGATTCTTATGCTGGAGCTTCTCGTGGTTTGAGGCCTGGCTTGCTCCACCACCTGCTCTTGAGATTCTCCCGGATGTGCGTAGGATTTTGTCTGCATTTTGGGCTGGAGCTTCTCATGGTTTGAGGCCTGGCTTGCTCCACCCCCTGCTCTTGAGATTCTCCGGGATGTGGGCTGCATTTTGGCTGTCTTTAGGGCTGGAGCTTCTCTTGGTTTGAGGCCTGGCTTGCTCCACCCCCTGCTCTTGAGATTCTCCCGGAGGTGGGCTGCATCTTGGCTGCCTTTTGGGCTGGAGCTTCTCGTGGTTTGAGGCCTGGCTTGCTCCACCCCCTGCTCTTGAGATTCTCCCGGATGTGGGCTGCATTTGGGCTGCCTTTTGGGATGGAGCTTCTCGAGGTTTGAGGCCTGGTTTGCTCGACCCCCTGCTCTTGAGATTCTCCTGGATGTGGGCTGCATTTTGGCTGCCTTTTGGGCTGGAGCTTCTCGTGGTTTGAGGCCTGGCTTGCTCCACCCCCTGCTCTTGAGATTCTCCCGGATGTGGGCTGCATTTTGGCTGTCTTTTGGGCTGGAGCTTCTCGTGGTTTGAGGCCTGGCTTGCTCCACCCCCTGCTCTTGAGATTCTCCCGGATGTGGGCTGCATTTTGGCTGCCTTTAGGGCTGGAGCTTCTCAAGGTTTGAGGCCTGGCTTGCTCCACCCCCTGCTCTTGAGATTCTCCCGGATGTGGGCTGCATTTTGGCTGCATTTTGGGCTGGAGCTTCTCAAGGTTTGAGGCCTGGCTTGCTCCAAACTCTGCCATTGAGATTCTCCCGGATGTGGGCTGCATTTTGGCTGATTCTTATGCTGGAGCTTCTCGTGGTTTGAGGCCTGGCTTGCGCCACCCCCTGCTCTTGAGATTGTCCCGGATGTGGGCTGCATTTTGGCTGCCTTTTTGCTGGAGCTTCTCATGGTTTGAGGCCTGGCTTGCTCCACCCCCTGCTCTTGAGATTCTCCCGGATGTGGGTAGGATTTTGTCTGCATTTTGGGCTGGAGCTTCTCATGGTTTGAGGCCTGGCTTGCTCCACCCCCTGCTCTTGAGATTCTACGGGTTGTGGGCTGCATTTTGGCTGCCTTTAGGGCTGGAGCTTCTCTTGGTTTGAGGCCTGGCTTGCTCCACCCCCTGCTCTTGAGATTCTCCCGGAGGTGGGCTGCATCTTGGCTGCCTTTTGGGCTGGAGCTTCTCGTGGTTTGAGGCCTGGCTTGCTCCACCCCCTGCTCTTGAGATTCTCCCGGATGTGGGCTGCATTTGGGCTGCCTTTTGGGCTGGAGCTTCTCGAGGTTTGAGGCCTGCCTTGCTCCACCCCCTGCTCTTGAGATTCTCCTGGATGTGGGCTGCATTTTGGCTGCCTTTTGGGCTGGAGCTTCTCGTGGTTTGAGGCCTGGCTTGCTCCACCCCCTGCTCTTGAGATTCTCCCGGATGTGGGCTGCATTTTGGCTGCCTTTTGGGCTGGAGCTTCTCGTGGTTTGAGGCCTGGCTTCCTCCACCCCCTGCTCTTGTGATTCTCCCGGATGTGGGCTGCATTTTGGCTGCGTTTTGGGCTGGAGCTTCTCGTGGTTTGAGGCCTGGCTTGCTCCACCACCTGCTCTTGAGATTCTCCCGGATGTGGGCTGCATTTTGGCTGCCTTTTGGGCTGGAGCTTCTTGTGGTTTGAGGCCTGGCTTGCTCCACCCCCTGCTCTTGAGATTCTCCCGTATATGGGCTGCATTTTTTCTGCATTTTGGGCTGGAGCTTCTCGTGGTTTGACGCCTGGCTTGCTCCACCCCCTGCTCTTGAGATTCTCCCGGATGTGGGCTGGATTTTGGCTGCCTTTTGGGCTGGAGCTTCTCGTGGTTTGAGGCCTGGCTTGCTCCACCCCCTGCTCTTGAGATTCTCCCGGAGGTGGGCTGCATCTTGGCTGCCTTTTGGGCTGGAGCTTCTCGTGGTTTGAGGCCTGGCTTGCTCCACCCCCTGCTCTTGAGATTCTCCCGGATGTGGGCTGCATTTTGGCTGCGTTTTGGGATGGAGCTTCTCGTGGTTTGAGGCCTGGTTTGCTCGACCCCCTGCTCTTGATATTCTCCCGGATGTTGGCAGCATTTTGGCTGCCTTTTGGGCTGGAGCTTCTCGTGGTTTGAGGCCTGGCTTCCTCCACCCCCTGCTCTTGAGATTCTCCCGGATGTGGGCTGCATTTTGGCTGCCTTTTGGGCTGGAGCTTCTCGTGGTTTGAGGCCTGGCTTGCTCCACCCCCTGCTCTTGAGATTGTCCCGGATGTGGGCTGCATTTTGGCTGCCTTTTGGGCTGGAGCTTCTCATGGTTTGAGGCCTGGCTTGCTCCACCACCTGCTCTTGAGATTCTCCCGGATGTGGGTAGGATTTTGGCTGCCTTTTGGGCTGGAGCTTCTCATGGTTTGAGGCCTGGCTTGCTCCACCCCCTGCTCTTGAGATTCTCCGGGATGTGGGCTGCATTTTGGCTGCCTTTAGGGCTGGAGCTTCTCTTGGTTTGAGGCCTGGCTTGCTCCACCCCCTGCTCTTGAGATTCTCCCGGATGTGGGCTGCATTTTGGCTGCCTTTTGGGCTGGAGCTTCTCGTGGTTTGAGGCCTGGATTGCTCCACCCCCTGCTCTTGAGATTCTCCCGGATGTGGGCTGCATTTTGGCTGCCTTTTAGGCTGGAGCTTCTCGTGGTTTGAGGCCTGGCTTGCTCGACCCCCTGCTCTTGATATTCTCCCCGAGGTGGGCTGCATTTTGGCTGCCTTTTGGGCTGGAGCTTCTCGTGGTTTGAGGCCTGGCTTGCTCCACCCCCTGCTCTTGATATTCTCCCGGATGTGGGCTGCATTTTGGCTGCCTTTTGGGCTGGAGCTTCTCGTGGTTTGAGGCCTGGCTTGCTCCACCCCCTGCTCTTGAGATAGTCCCGGATGTGGGCTGCATTTTGGCTGCCTTTTGGGCTGGAGCTTCTCGAGGTTTGAGGCCTGGCTTGCTCCACCCCCTGCTCTTGAGATTCTCCCGCATGTGGGCTGGATTTTGGCTGCCTTTTGGGTTGGACCTTCTCGTGGTTTGAGGCCTGGCTTGCTCCACCCCCTGCTCTTGAGATTCTCCCAGATGTGGGCTGCATTTTGGCTGCCTTTTGGGCTGGAGCTTCTCGTGGTTTGAAGCCTGGCATGCTCCACCCCCTGCTCTTGAGATTCTCCTGGATGTGGGCTGCATTTTGGCTGCCTTTTGGGCTGGAGCTTCTCAAGGTTTGAGGCCTGGCTTGCTCCACCCCCTGCTCTTGAGATTCTCCCGGAGGTGGGCTGCATCTTGGCTGCCTTTTGGGCTGGAGCTTCTCGTGGTTTGAGGCCTGGCTTGCTCCACCCCCTGCTCTTGAGATTCTCCCGGATGTGGGCTGCATTTGGGCTGCCTTTTGGGATGGAGCTTCTCGAGGTTTGAGGCCTGGTTTGCTCGACCCCCTGCTCTTGAGATTCTCCCGGATGTGGGCTGCATTTTGGCTGCCTTTTGGGCTGGAGCTTCTCAAGGTTTGAGGCCTGGCTTGCTCCAAACTCTGCCATTGAGATTCTCCCGGAGTTGGGCTGCATTTTGGCTGATTCTTGGGCTGGAGCTTCTCGAGGTTTGAGGCCTGGCTTCCTCCACCCCCTGCTCTTGAGATTCTCCCGGAGGTGGGCTGCATTTTGGCTGCCTTTTGGGCTGGAGCTTCTCGTGGTTTGAGGCCTGCCTTGCTCCACCCCCTGCTCTTGAGATTCTCCCGGATGTGGGCTGCATTTTGGCTCGCTTTTGTTCTGGAGCTTCTCGAGGTTTGAGGCCTGGCTTGCTCCACCCCCTGCTCTTGAGATTCTCCTGGATGTGGGCTGCATTTTGGCTCGCTTTTGTTCTGGAGCTTCTCGAGGTTTGAGGCCTGGCTTGCTCCACCCCCTGCTCTTGAGATTCTCCCGGATGTGGGCTGCATTTTGGCTGCCTTTTGGGCTGGAGCTTCTCGTGGTTTGAGGCCTGGCTTGCTCCACCCCCTGCTCTTGAGATTCTCCCGGATGTGGGCTGCATTTTGGCTGCCTTTTGGGCTGGAGCTTCTCAAGGTTTGAGGCCTGGCTTGCTCCACCCCCTGCTCTTGAAATTGTCCCGGATGTGGGCTGAATTTTGGCTGCCTTTTGGGCTGGAGCTTCTCGTGGTTTGAGGCCTGGCTTGCTCCACCCCCTGCTCTTGAGATTCTCCCGGATGTGGGCTGCATTTTGGCTGCCTTTTGGGCTGGAGCTTCTCGTGGTTTGAGGCCTGGCTTGCTCCACCCCCTGCTCTTGAGATTCTCCCGGATGTGGGCTGCATTTCGCTGCCTTTTGGGCTGGAGCTTCTCAAGGTTTGAGGCCTGGCTTGCTCCACCCCCTGCTCTTGAGATTCTCCCGGATGTGGGCTGCATTTTGGCTGCCTTTTCGGCTGGAGCTTCTCGAGGTTTGAGGACTGGCTTGCTCCACCCCCTGCTCTTGAGATTCTCCCGGATGTGGGCTGGATTTTGGCTGTCTTTTTGGCTGGAGCTTCTCGTGGTTTGAGGCCTGGCTTGCTCCAACCCCTGCTCTTGAGATTCTCCCGGATGTGGGCGGCATTTTGGCTGCCTTTAGGGCTGGAGCTTCTCAAGGTTTCAGGCCTGGCTTGCTCCAAACTCTGCCATTGAGATTCTCCCGGATGTGGGCTGCATTTTGGCTGATTCTTGGGCTGGAGCTTCTCGTGGTTTGAGGCCTGGCTTGCTCCACCCCCTGCTCTTGATATTCTCCCGGATATGGGCTGGATTTTGTCTGCATTTTGGGCTGGAGCTTCTCGTGGTTTGAGGCCTGGCTTGCTCCACCCCCTGCTCTTGATATTCTCCCGGATGTGGGCTGCATTTTGGCTCCCTTTTGTTCTGGAGCTTCTCGTGGTTTGAGGACTGGCTTGCTCCACCCCCTGCTCTTGAGATTCTCCCGGATGTGGGCTGCATTTTGGCTGCCTTTTGGGCTGGAGCTTCTCGTGGTTTGAGGCCTGGCTTGCTCCACCCTCTGCTCTTGAGATTCTCCCGCATGTGGGCTGCATTTTGGCTGCATTTTGGGCTGGAGCTTCTCGAGGTTTGAGGCCTGGCTTGCTCCACCCCCTGCTCTTGATATTCTCCCGGATGTGGGCTGCATTTTGGCTGCCTTTTGGGCAGGAGCTTCTCGTGGTTTGAGGCCTGGCTTGCTCCACCCTCTGCTCTTGAGATTCTCCCGCATGTGGGCTGCATTTTGGCTGCCTTTTGGGCTGGAGCTTCTCGAGGTTTGAGGCCTGCCTTGCTCTACCCCCTGCTCTTGAGATTCTCCCGGATGTGGGCTGCATTTTGTCTGCATTTTGGGCTGGAGCTTCTCGTGGTTTGAGGCCTTGCTTGCTCCACCCCCTGCTCTTGAGATTCTCCCGGATGTGGGCTGGATTTTGGCTGCCTTTTGGGCTGGAGCTTCTCATGGTTTGAGGTCTGGCTTGCTACACCCCCTGCTCTTGATATTCTCCCGGATGTGGGTTGCATTTTGGCTGCCTTTTGGGCTGGAGCTTCTCGTGGTTTGAGGCCTGGCTTGCTCCACCCCCTGCTCTTGAGATTCTCCCGGATGTGGGTTGCATTTTGGCTGCCTTTTGGGCTGGAGCTTCTCGTGGTTTGAGGCCTGGCTTGCTCCACCCTCTGCTCTTGAGATTCTCCCGGATGTGAGCTGCATTTTGGCTGCCTTTTGGGCTGGAGCTTCTCGTGGTTTGAGGCCTGGCTTGCTCCACCCCCTGCTCTTGAGATTCTCCCGGATGTGGGCTGGATTTTGGCTGCCTTTTGGGCTGGAGCTTCTCGTGGTTTGAGGCCTGGCTTGCTCCACCCCCTGCTCTTGAGATTCTCCTGGATGTGGGCTGCATTTTGGCTGCCTTTTGGGCTGGAGCTTCTCGTGGTTTGAGGCCTGGCTTGCTCCACCCCCTGCTCTTGAGATTCTCCCGGATGTGGGCTGCATTTTGGCTCCCTTTTCGGCTGGAGCTTCTCGAGGTTTGAGGCCTGGCTTTCTCCACCCCCTGCTCTTGAGATTCTCCCGGATGTGGGCTGCATTTTGGCTGCCTTTTGGGTTGGACCTTCTCGTGGTTTGAGGCCTGGCTTGCTCCAACCCCTGCTCTTGAGATTCTCCCGGATGTGGGCTGCATTTTGGCTGCCTTTTGGGCTGGACCTTCTCGTGGTTTGAGGCCTGGCTTGCTCCACCCCCTGCTCTTGAAATTGTCCCGGATGTGGGCTGGATTTTGGCTGCCTTTTGGGCTGGAGCTTCTCGTGGTTTGAGGCCTGGCTTGCTCCACCCCCTGCTCTTGAGATTCTGCCGGATGTGGGCTGCATTTTGGCTGCCTTTTGGGCTGGAGCTTCTCGAGGTTTGAGGCCTGGCTTGCTCCACCCCCTGCTCTTGAGATTCTCCCGCATGTGGGCTGGATTTTGTCTGCCTTTTGGGCTGGAGCTTCTCGTGGTTTGAGGCCTGGCTTGCTCCACCCCCTGCTCTTGAGATTCTCCCGGATGTGGGCTGCATTTTGGCTGCCTTTTGGGCTGGAGCTTCTCGTGGTTTGAGGCCTGGCTTGCTCCAACCCCTGCTCTTGAGATTCTCCGGGATGTGGGCTGCATTTTGGCTGCCTTTAGGGCTGGAGCTTCTCTTGGTTTGAGGCCTGGCTTGCTCCACCCCCTGCTCTTGAGATTCTCCCGGAGGTGGGCTGCATCTTGGCTGCCTTTTGGGCTGGAGCTTCTCGTGGTTTGAGGCCTGGCTTTCTCCACCCCCTGCTCTTGAGATTCTCCCGGATGTGGGCTGCATTTTGGCTGCCTTTTGGGCTGGAGCTTCTCGTGGTTTGAGGCCTGGATTGCTCCACCCCCTGCTCTTGAGATTCTCCCGGATGTGGGCTGCATTTTGGCTGCCTTTTAGGCTGGAGCTTCTCGTGGTTTGAGGCCTGGCTTGCTCGACCCCCTGCTCTTGATATTCTCCCCGAGGTGGGCTGCATTTTGGCTGCCTTTTGGGCTGGAGCTTCTCGTGGTTTGAGGCCTGGCTTGCTCCACCCCCTGCTCTTGATATTCTCCCGGATGTGGGCTGCATTTTGGCTGCCTTTTGGGCTGGAGCTTCTCGTGGTTTGAGGCCTGGCTTGCTCCACCCCCTGCTCTTGAGATAGTCCCGGATGTGGGCTGCATTTTGGCTGCCTTTTGGGCTGGAGCTTCTCGAGGTTTGAGGCCTGGCTTGCTCCACCCCCTGCTCTTGAGATTCTCCCGCATGTGGGCTGGATTTTGGCTGCCTTTTGGGTTGGACCTTCTCGTGGTTTGAGGCCTGGCTTGCTCCACCCCCTGCTCTTGAGATTCTCCCAGATGTGGGCTGCATTTTGGCTGCCTTTTGGGCTGGAGCTTCTCGTGGTTTGAAGCCTGGCATGCTCCACCCCCTGCTCTTGAGATTCTCCTGGATGTGGGCTGCATTTTGGCTGCCTTTTGGGCTGGAGCTTCTCAAGGTTTGAGGCCTGGCTTGCTCCACCCCCTGCTCTTGAGATTCTCCCGGAGGTGGGCTGCATCTTGGCTGCCTTTTGGGCTGGAGCTTCTCGTGGTTTGAGGCCTGGCTTGCTCCACCCCCTGCTCTTGAGATTCTCCCGGATGTGGGCTGCATTTGGGCTGCCTTTTGGGATGGAGCTTCTCGAGGTTTGAGGCCTGGTTTGCTCGACCCCCTGCTCTTGAGATTCTCCCGGATGTGGGCTGCATTTTGGCTGCCTTTTGGGCTGGAGCTTCTCAAGGTTTGAGGCCTGGCTTGCTCCAAACTCTGCCATTGAGATTCTCCCGGAGTTGGGCTGCATTTTGGCTGATTCTTGGGCTGGAGCTTCTCGAGGTTTGAGGCCTGGCTTCCTCCACCCCCTGCTCTTGAGATTCTCCCGGAGGTGGGCTGCATTTTGGCTGCCTTTTGGGCTGGAGCTTCTCGTGGTTTGAGGCCTGCCTTGCTCCACCCCCTGCTCTTGAGATTCTCCCGGATGTGGGCTGCATTTTGGCTCGCTTTTGTTCTGGAGCTTCTCGAGGTTTGAGGCCTGGCTTGCTCCACCCCCTGCTCTTGAGATTCTCCTGGATGTGGGCTGCATTTTGGCTCGCTTTTGTTCTGGAGCTTCTCGAGGTTTGAGGCCTGGCTTGCTCCACCCCCTGCTCTTGAGATTCTCCCGGATGTGGGCTGCATTTTGGCTGCCTTTTGGGCTGGAGCTTCTCGTGGTTTGAGGCCTGGCTTGCTCCACCCCCTGCTCTTGAGATTCTCCCGGATGTGGGCTGCATTTTGGCTGCCTTTTGGGCTGGAGCTTCTCAAGGTTTGAGGCCTGGCTTGCTCCACCCCCTGCTCTTGAAATTGTCCCGGATGTGGGCTGAATTTTGGCTGCCTTTTGGGCTGGAGCTTCTCGTGGTTTGAGGCCTGGCTTGCTCCACCCCCTGCTCTTGAGATTCTCCCGGATGTGGGCTGCATTTTGGCTGCCTTTTGGGCTGGAGCTTCTCGTGGTTTGAGGCCTGGCTTGCTCCACCCCCTGCTCTTGAGATTCTCCCGGATGTGGGCTGCATTTCGCTGCCTTTTGGGCTGGAGCTTCTCAAGGTTTGAGGCCTGGCTTGCTCCACCCCCTGCTCTTGAGATTCTCCCGGATGTGGGCTGCATTTTGGCTGCCTTTTCGGCTGGAGCTTCTCGAGGTTTGAGGACTGGCTTGCTCCACCCCCTGCTCTTGAGATTCTCCCGGATGTGGGCTGGATTTTGGCTGTCTTTTTGGCTGGAGCTTCTCGTGGTTTGAGGCCTGGCTTGCTCCAACCCCTGCTCTTGAGATTCTCCCGGATGTGGGCGGCATTTTGGCTGCCTTTAGGGCTGGAGCTTCTCAAGGTTTCAGGCCTGGCTTGCTCCAAACTCTGCCATTGAGATTCTCCCGGATGTGGGCTGCATTTTGGCTGATTCTTGGGCTGGAGCTTCTCGTGGTTTGAGGCCTGGCTTGCTCCACCCCCTGCTCTTGATATTCTCCCGGATATGGGCTGGATTTTGTCTGCATTTTGGGCTGGAGCTTCTCGTGGTTTGAGGCCTGGCTTGCTCCACCCCCTGCTCTTGATATTCTCCCGGATGTGGGCTGCATTTTGGCTCCCTTTTGTTCTGGAGCTTCTCGTGGTTTGAGGACTGGCTTGCTCCACCCCCTGCTCTTGAGATTCTCCCGGATGTGGGCTGCATTTTGGCTGCCTTTTGGGCTGGAGCTTCTCGTGGTTTGAGGCCTGGCTTGCTCCACCCTCTGCTCTTGAGATTCTCCCGCATGTGGGCTGCATTTTGGCTGCATTTTGGGCTGGAGCTTCTCGAGGTTTGAGGCCTGGCTTGCTCCACCCCCTGCTCTTGATATTCTCCCGGATGTGGGCTGCATTTTGGCTGCCTTTTGGGCAGGAGCTTCTCGTGGTTTGAGGCCTGGCTTGCTCCACCCTCTGCTCTTGAGATTCTCCCGCATGTGGGCTGCATTTTGGCTGCCTTTTGGGCTGGAGCTTCTCGAGGTTTGAGGCCTGCCTTGCTCTACCCCCTGCTCTTGAGATTCTCCCGGATGTGGGCTGCATTTTGTCTGCATTTTGGGCTGGAGCTTCTCGTGGTTTGAGGCCTTGCTTGCTCCACCCCCTGCTCTTGAGATTCTCCCGGATGTGGGCTGGATTTTGGCTGCCTTTTGGGCTGGAGCTTCTCATGGTTTGAGGTCTGGCTTGCTACACCCCCTGCTCTTGATATTCTCCCGGATGTGGGTTGCATTTTGGCTGCCTTTTGGGCTGGAGCTTCTCGTGGTTTGAGGCCTGGCTTGCTCCACCCCCTGCTCTTGAGATTCTCCCGGATGTGGGTTGCATTTTGGCTGCCTTTTGGGCTGGAGCTTCTCGTGGTTTGAGGCCTGGCTTGCTCCACCCTCTGCTCTTGAGATTCTCCCGGATGTGAGCTGCATTTTGGCTGCCTTTTGGGCTGGAGCTTCTCGTGGTTTGAGGCCTGGCTTGCTCCACCCCCTGCTCTTGAGATTCTCCCGGATGTGGGCTGGATTTTGGCTGCCTTTTGGGCTGGAGCTTCTCGTGGTTTGAGGCCTGGCTTGCTCCACCCCCTGCTCTTGAGATTCTCCTGGATGTGGGCTGCATTTTGGCTGCCTTTTGGGCTGGAGCTTCTCGTGGTTTGAGGCCTGGCTTGCTCCACCCCCTGCTCTTGAGATTCTCCCGGATGTGGGCTGCATTTTGGCTCCCTTTTCGGCTGGAGCTTCTCGAGGTTTGAGGCCTGGCTTTCTCCACCCCCTGCTCTTGAGATTCTCCCGGATGTGGGCTGCATTTTGGCTGCCTTTTGGGTTGGACCTTCTCGTGGTTTGAGGCCTGGCTTGCTCCAACCCCTGCTCTTGAGATTCTCCCGGATGTGGGCTGCATTTTGGCTGCCTTTTGGGCTGGACCTTCTCGTGGTTTGAGGCCTGGCTTGCTCCACCCCCTGCTCTTGAAATTGTCCCGGATGTGGGCTGGATTTTGGCTGCCTTTTGGGCTGGAGCTTCTCGTGGTTTGAGGCCTGGCTTGCTCCACCCCCTGCTCTTGAGATTCTGCCGGATGTGGGCTGCATTTTGGCTGCCTTTTGGGCTGGAGCTTCTCGAGGTTTGAGGCCTGGCTTGCTCCACCCCCTGCTCTTGAGATTCTCCCGCATGTGGGCTGGATTTTGTCTGCCTTTTGGGCTGGAGCTTCTCGTGGTTTGAGGCCTGGCTTGCTCCACCCCCTGCTCTTGAGATTCTCCCGGATGTGGGCTGCATTTTGGCTGCCTTTTGGGCTGGAGCTTCTCGTGGTTTGAGGCCTGGCTTGCTCCAACCCCTGCTCTTGAGATTCTCCCGGATGTGGGCTGCATTTTGGCTGCCTTTTGGGCTGGACCTTCTCGTGGTTTGAGGCCTGGCTTGCTCCACCCCCTGCTCTTGAAATTGTCCCGGATGTGGGCTGGATTTTGGCTGCCTTTTGGGCTGGAGCTTCTCGTGGTTTGAGGCCTGGCTTGCTCCACCCCCTGCTCTTGAGATTCTGCCGGATGTGGGCTGCATTTTGGCTGCCTTTTGGGCTGGAGCTTCTCGAGGTTTGAGGCCTGGCTTGCTCCACCCCCTGCTCTTGAGATTCTCCCGCATGTGGGCTGGATTTTGTCTGCCTTTTGGGCTGGAGCTTCTCGTGGTTTGAGGCCTGGCTTGCTCCACCCCCTGCTCTTGAGATTCTCCCGGATGTGTTCTGGATTTTGGCTGCCTTTTGGGCTGGAGCTTCTCGTGGTTTGAGGCCTGGCTTGCTCCACCCCCTGCTCTTGAGATTCTCCCGGATGTGTTCTGGATTTTGGCTGCCTTTTGGGCTGGAGCTTCTCGTGGTTTGAGGCCTGGCTTGCTCCACCCCTGCTCTTGAGATTCTCCCGGATGTGGGCTGCATTTTGGCTGCCTTTTGGGCTGGAGCTTCTCAAGGTTTGAGGCCTGGCTTGCTCCAAACTCTGCCATTGAGATTCTCCCGGAGTTGGGCTGCATTTTGGCTGATTCTTGGGCTGGAGCTTCTCGAGGTTTGAGGCCTGGCTTCCTCCACCCCATGCTCTTGAGATTCTACCGGATGTGGGCTGCATTTTGGCTGCCTTTTGGGCTGGAGCTTCTCGTGGTTTGAGGCCTGCCTTGCTCCACCCCGTGCTCTTGATATTCTCCCGGATATGGGCTGGATTTTGTCTGCATTTTGGGCTGCAGCTACTCGTGGTTTGAGGCCTGGCTTGCTCCACCCCCTGCTCTTGAGATTCTCCCGGATGTGGGCTGGATTTTGGCTGCCTTTTGGGCTGGAGATTCTCGTGGTTTGAGGCCTGGCTTGCTCCACCCCCTGCTCTTGAGATTCTCCCGGATGTGGGCTGCATTTTGGCTGCCTTTTGGGCTGGAGCTTCTCAAGGTTTGAGGCCTGGCTTGCTCCAAACTCTGCCATTGAGATTCTCCCGGAGTTGGGCTGCATTTTGGCTGCCTTTTGGGCTGGAGCTTCTCGTGGTTTGAGGCCTGGCTTGCTCCACCCTCTGCTCTTGAGATTCTCCCGGATGTGGGCTGCATTTTGGCTGCCTTTTGGGCTGGAGCTTCTCGAGGTTTGAGGCCTGGCTTGCTCCACCCCCTGCTTTTGAGATTCTCCCGGATATGGGCTGCATTTTGGCTGCCTTTTGGGCTGGAGCTTCTCGTGGTTTGAGGCCTGGCTTGCTCCACCCCCTGCTCTTGAGATTCTCCCGGATGTGGGCTGCATTTTGGCTGCCTTTTGGGCTGGAGCTTCTTGAGGTTTGAGGCCTGCCTTGCTCTAACCCCTGCTCTTGAGATTCTCCCGGATGTGGGCTGCATTTTGTCTGCCTTTTGGGCTGGAGCTTCTCATGGTTTGAGGCCTGGCTTGCTACACCCCCTGCTCTTGATATTCTCCCGGATGTGGGCGGCATTTTGGCTGCCTTTTGGGCTGGAGCTTCTCGTGGTTTGAGGCCTGGCTTGCTACACCCCCTGCTCTTGATATTCTCCCGGATGTGGGCTGCATTTTGGCTGCCTTTTGGGCTGGAGCTTCTCGTGGTTTGAGGCCTGGCTTGCTCCACCCCCTGCTCTTGAGATTTTCCCGGATGTCCGCTGCATTTTGGCTGCCTTTAGGGCTGGAGCTTCTCGTGGTTTGAGGCCTGGCTTGCTCCACCCTCTGCTCTTGAGATTCTCCCGGATGTGGGCTGCATTTTGGCTGCCTTTTGGGCTGGAGCTTCTCAAGGTTTGAGGCCTGGCTTGCTCCAAACTCTGCCATTGAGATTCTCCCGGAGTTGGGCTGCATTTTGGCTGCCTTTTGGGCTGGAGCTTCTCGTGGTTTGAGGCCTGGCTTGCTCTACCCTCTGCTCTTGAGATTCTCCCGGATGTGGGCTGCATTTTGGCTGCCTTTTGGGCTGGAGCTTCTCGAGGTTTGAGGCCTGGCTTGCTCCACCCCCTGCTCTTGAGATTCTCCCGGATATGGGCTGCATTTTGGCTGCCTTTTGGGCTGGAGCTTCTCGTGGTTTGAGGCCTGGCTTGCTCCACCCCCTGCTCTTGAGATTCTCCCGGATGTGGGCTGGATTTTGGCTGCCTTTTGGGCTGGAGCTTCTTGAGGTTTGAGGCCTGCCTTGCTCTAACCCCTGCTCTTGAGATTCTCCCGGATGTGGGCTGCATTTTTTCTGCCTTTTGGGCTGGAGCTTCTCATGGTTTGAGGCCTGGCTTGCTACACCCCCTGCTCTTGATATTCTCCCGGATGTGGGCGGCATTTTGGCTGCCTTTTGGGCTGGAGCTTCTCGTGGTTTGAGGCCTGGCTTGCTACACCCCCTGCTCTTGATATTCTCCCGGATGTGGGCTGCATTTTGGCTGCCTTTTGGGCTGGAGCTTCTCGTGGTTTGAGGCCTGGCTTGCTCCACCCCCTGCTCTTGAGATTCTCCCGGAGGTGGGCTGCATTTCGCTGCCTTTTGGGCTGGAGCTTCTCAAGGTTTGAGGCCTGGCTTGCTCCACCCCCTGCTCTTGAGATTCTCCCGGATGTGGGCTGCATTTTGGCTGCCTTTTCGGCTGGAGCTTCTCGAGGTTTGAGGACTGGCTTGCTCCACCCCCTTCTCTTGAGATTCTCCTGGATGTGGGCGGCATTTTGGCTGCCTTTAGGGCTGGAGCTTCTCGTGGTTTGAGGCCTTGCTTGCTCCACCCCCTGCTCTTGAGATTCTCCCGGAGGTGGGCTGCATTTTGGCTGCCTCGTGGGCTGGAGCTTCTCGTGGTTTGAGGCCTGGCTTGCTCCACCCCCTGCTCTTGATATTCTCCCGGATGTGGGCTGCATTTTGGCTGCATTTTGGGCTGGAGCTTCTCGTGGTTTGAGGCCTGGCTTGCTCCACCCCCTGCTCTTGAGATTTTCCCGGATGTGGGCTGCATTTTGGCTGCCTTTTGGGCTGGAGCTTCTCGTGGTTTGAGGCCTGGCTTGCTCCACCCCCTGCTCTTGAGATTCTCCCGGATGTGGGCTGCATTTTGGCTGCCTTTTGGGCTGGAGCTTCTCGTGGTTTGAGGCCTGGCTTGCTCCACCCCCTGCTCTTGAGATTCTCCCGGATGTGGGCTGGATTTTGGCTGCCTTTTGGGCTGGAGCTTCTCGTGGTTTGAGGCCTGGCTTGCTCCAACTCCTGCTCTTGAGATTCTCCCGGATGTGGGCTGCATTTTGGCTGCCTTTTGGGCTGGACCTTCTCGTGGTTTGAGGCGTGGCTTGCTCCACCCCCTGCTCTTGATATTCTCCCGGATGTGGGCTGCATTTTGGCTGCCTTTTGGGCTGGAGCTTCTCGTGGTTTGAGGCCTGGCTTGCTCCACCCCCTGCTCTTGAGATTCTCCTGGATGTGGGCTGCATTTTGGCTGCCTTTTGGGCTGGAGCTTCTCGAGGTTTGAGGCCTGGCTTGCTCCACCCCCTGCTCTTGATATTCTCCTGGATGTGGGCTGCATTTTGGCTGCCTTTTGGGCTGGAGCTTCTCGATTTTTGAGGCCTGGCTTGCTCCACCCCCTGCTCTTGAGATTCTCCCGGATGTGGGCTGCATTTTGTCTGCCTTTTGGGCTGGAGCTTCTCGTGGTTTGAGGCCTGGCTTGCTCCACCCCCTGCTCTTGAGATTCTCCCGGATGTGGGCTGCATTTTGGCTGCCTTTTCGGTTGGAGCTTCTCGAGGTTTGAGGCCTGGCTTGCTCCACCCCCTGCTCTTGAGATTCTCCCGGATGTGGGCTGGATTTTGGCTGCCTTTTGGGCTGGAGCTTCTCGTGGTTTGAGGCCTGGCTTGCTCCAACCCCTGCTCTTGAGATTCTCCCGCATGTGGGCTGCATTTTGGCTGCCTTTTGGGCTGGACCTTCTCGTGGTTTGAGGCCTGGCTTGCTCCACCCCCTGCTCTTGATATTCTCCCGGATGTGGGCTGGATTTTGGCTGCCTTTTGGGCTGGAGCTTCTCGTGGTTTGAGGCCTGGCTTGCTCCACCCCCTGCTGTTGAGATTCTCCTAGATGTGGGCTGCATTTTGGCTGCGTTTTTGGGCTGGAGCTTCTCGAGGTTTGAGGCCTGGCTTGCTCCACCCCCTGCTCTTGAGATTCTCCCGGATGTGGGCTGCATTTTGGCTGCCTTTTGGGCTGGAGCTTCTCGTGGTTTGAGGCCTGGCTTGCTCCACCCCCTGCTCTTGAGATTCTCCTGGATGTGGGCTGCATTTTGGCTGCCTTTTGGGCTGGAGCTTCTCGAGGTTTGAGGCCTGGCTTGCTCCACCCCCTGCTCTTGATATTCTCCTGGATGTGGGCTGCATTTTGGCTGCCTTTTGGGCTGGAGCTTCTCGATTTTTGAGGCCTGGCTTGCTCCACCCCCTGCTCTTGAGATTCTCCTGGATGTGGGCTGCATTTTGTCTGCCTTTTGGGCTGGAGCTTCTCGTGGTTTGAGGCCTGGCTTGCTCCACCCCCTGCTCTTGAGATTCTCCCGGATGTGGGCTGCATTTTGGCTGCCTTTTGGGCTGGACCTTCTCGTGGTTTGAGGCCTGGCTTGCTCCACCCCCTGCTCTTGATATTCTCCCGGATGTGGGCTGCATTTTGGCTGCCTTTTGGGCTGGAGCTTCTCAAGGTTTGAGGCCTGGCTTGCTCCAAACTCTGCCATTGAGATTCTCCCGGAGTTGGGCTGCATTTTGGCTGCCTTTTGGGCTGGAGCTTCTCGTGGTTTGAGGCCTGGCTTGCTCCACCCCCTGCTCTTGAGATTCTCCCGGATGTGGGCTGCATTTTGGCTGCCTTTTGGGCTGGACCTTCTCGTGGTTTGAGGCCTGGCTTGCTCCAACCCCTGCTCTTGAGATTCTCCCGGATGTGGGCTGCATTTTGGCTGCCTTTTGGGCTGGAGCTTCTCGTGGTTTGAGGCCTGGCTTGCTCCACCCCCTGCTCTTGAGATTCTCCCGGATGTGGGCTGCATTTTGGCTCCCTTTTGTTCTGGAGCTTCTCGTGGTTTGAGGCCTGGCTTGCTCCACCCCCTGCTCTTGAGATTCTCCCGGATGTGGGCTGCATTTTGGCTGCATTTTGGGCTGGAGCTTCTCGAGGTTTGAGGCCTGGCTTGCTCCACCCCCTGCTCTTGAGTTTCTCCTGGATGTGGGCTGCATTTTGGCTGCCTTTTGGGCTGGAGCTTCTCGAGGTTTGAGGCCTGGCTTGCTCCACCCCCTGCTCTTGAGATTCTCCCGGATGTGGGCTGCATTTTGGCTGCCTTTTGGGCTGGAGCTTCTCGAGGTTTGAGGCCTGCCTTGCTCTACCCCCTGCTCTTGAGATTCTCCCGGATGTGGGCTGCATTTTGTCTACCTTTTGGGCTGGAGCTTCTCGTGGTTTGAGGCCTGGCTTGCTCCACCCCCTGCTCTTGAGATTCTCCCGGATGTGGTCTGCATTTTGGCTGCCTTTTGGGCTGGAGCTTCTCGTGGTTTGAGGCCTGGCTTGCTCCACCCCCTGCTCTTGAGATTCTCCCGAATGTGGGCTGCATTTTCGTTACATTTTGTTCTGGAGCTTCTCGTGGTTTGAGGCCTGGCTTGCTCCACCCTCTGCTCTTGAGATTCTCCCGGATGTGGGCTGCATTTTGGCTGCCTTTTGGGCTGGACCTTCTCGTGGTTTGAGGCCTGGCTTGCTCCACCCCCTGCTCTTGAAATTGTCCCGGATGTGGGCTGCATTTTGGCTGCCTTTTGGGCTGGAGCTTCTCGAGGTTTGAGGCCTGGCTTGCTCCACCCCCTGCTCTTGAGATTCTCCCGGATGTGGGCTGCATTTTGGCTGCCTTTTGGGCTGGAGCTTCTCGAGGTTTGAGGCCTGCCTTCCTCTAACCCCTGCTCTTGAGATTCTCCCGGATGTGGCCTGCATTTTGGCTGCCTTTTGGGCTGGAGCTTCTCGAGGTTTGAGGCCTGGCTTCCTCCACCCCCTGCTCTTGCGATTCTCCCGCATGTGGACTGCATTTTGGCTGCCTTTAGGGCTGGAGCTTCTCGTGGTTTGAGGCCTGGCTTGCTCCACCCCCTGCTCTTGAGATTCTCCCGGATGTGGGCTGGATTTTGGCTGCCTTTAGGGCTGGAGCTTCTCGTGGTTTGAGGCCTGGCTTGCTCCACCCCCTGCTCTTGAGATTCTCCCGGATGTGGGCTGCATTTTGGCTCCCTTTTGTTCTGGAGATTCTCGTGGTTTGAGGCCTGGCTTGCTCCACCCCCTGCTCTTGAGATTCTCCCGGATGTGGGCTGCATTTTGGCTGCATTTTGGGCTGGAGCTTCTCGTGGTTTGAGGCCTGGCTTGCTCCAAACTCTGCCATTGAGATTCTCCCGGAGTTGGGCTGCATTTTGGCTGCCTTTTGGGCTGGAGCTTCTCGTGGTTTGAGGCCTGGCTTGCTCCACCCCCTGCTCTTGAGATTCTCCCGGATGTGGGCTGCATTTTGGCTGCCTTTTGGGCTGGAGCTTCTCGTGGTTTGAGGCCTGGCTTGCTCCACCCCCTGCTCTTGAGATTCTCCCGAATGTGGGCTGCATTTTCGTTACATTTTGTTCTGGAGCTTCTCGTGGTTTGAGGCCTGGCTTGCTCCACCCTCTGCTCTTGAGATTCTCCCGGATGTGGGCTGCATTTTGGCTGCCTTTTGTTCTGGAGCTTCTCGTGGTTTGAGGACTGGATTGCTCCACCCCCTGCTCTTGAGATTCTCCCGGATGTGGGCTGCATTTTGGCTGCCTTTTGGGCTGGAGCTTCTCAAGGTTTGAGGCCTGGCTTGCTCCAAACTCTGCCATTGAGATTCTCCCGGAGTTGGGCTGCATTTTGGCTGCATTTTGGGCTGGAGCTTCTCGTGGTTTGAGGCCTGGCTTGCTCCACCCCCTGCTCTTGAGATTCTCCCGGATGTGGGCTGCATTTTGGCTGCCTTTTGGGCTGGAGCTTCTCGTGGTTTGAGGCCTGGCTTGCTCCACCCCCTGCTCTTGAGATTCTCCCGAATGTGGGCTGCATTTTCGTTACATTTTGTTCTGGAGCTTCTCGTGGTTTGAGGCCTGGCTTGCTCCACCCTCTGCTCTTGAGATTCTCCCAGATGTGGGCTGCATTTTGGCTGCCTTTTGGGCTGGACCTTCTCGTGGTTTGAGGCCTGGCTTGCTCCACCCCCTGCTCTTGAGATTCTCCCGGAGGTGGGCTGCATTTTGGCTGCCTTTTGGGCTGGAGCTTCTCGAGGTTTGAGGCCTGGCTTGCTCCACCCCCTGCTCTTGAGATTCTCCTAGATGTGGGCTGCATTTTGGCTGCGTTTTTGGGCTGGAGCTTCTCGTGGTTTGAGGCCTGGCTTGCTCCACCCCCTGCTCTTGAGATTCTCCCGGATGTGGGCTGCATTTTGGCTGCCTTTTGGGCTGGAGCTTCTCGTGGTTTGAGGCCTGGCTTCCTCCACCCCCTGCTCTTGCGATTCTCCCGCATGTCGGCTGCATTTTGGCTGCCTTTTGGGCTGGAGCTTCTCGTGGTTTGAGGCCTGGCTTGCTCCACCCCCTGCTGTTGAGATTCTCCTAGATGTGGGCTGCATTTTGGCTGCGTTTTTGGGCTGGAGCTTCTCGAGGTTTGAGGCCTGGCTTGCTCCACCCCCTGCTCTTGAGATTCTCCCGGATGTGGGCTGCATTTTGGCTGCCTTTTGGGCTGGAGCTTCTCGAGGTTTGAGGCCTGGCTTGCTCCAAACTCTGCCATTGAGATTCTCCCGGAGTTGGGCTGCATTTTGGCTGCCTTTTGGGCTGGAGCTTCTCGTGGTTTGAGGCCTGGCTTGCTCCACCCCCTGCTCTTGAGATTCTCCCGGATGTGGGCTGCATTTTGGCTGCCTTTTGGGCTGGAGCTTCTCGTGGTTTGAGGCCTGGCTTGCTCCACCCCCTGCTCTTGAGATTCTCCCGAATGTGGGCTGCATTTTGGCTGCCTTCTGTTCTGGAGCTTCTCGTGGTTTGAGGACTGGCTTGCTCCACCCTCTGCTCTTGAGATTCTCCCGGATGTGGGCTGGATTTTGGCTGCCTTTTGGGCTGGAGCTTCTCGTGGTTTGAGGCCTGGCTTGCTCCACCCTCTGCTCTTGAGATTCTCCCGGATGTGGGCTGCATTTTGGCTGCATTTTGGGCTGGAGCTTCTCGTGGTTTGAGGCCTGGCTTGCTCCACCCCCTGCTCTTGAGATTCTCCTGGATGTGGGCTGCATTTTGGCTGCCTTTTGGGCTGGAGCTTCTCGAGGTTTGAGGCCTGGCTTGCTCCACCCCCTGCTCTTGAGATTCTCCTGGATGTGGGCTGCATTTTGGCTGCCTTTTGGGCTGGAGCTTCTCGAGGTTTGAGGCCTGGCTTGCTCCACCCCCTGCTCTTGAGATTCTCCTGGATGTGGGCTGCATTTTGGCTGCATTTTGGGCTGGAGCTTCTCGAGGTTTGAGGCCTGGCTTGCTCCACCCCCTGCTCTTGAAATTGTCCCGCAGGTGGGCTGCATTTTGGCTGCCTTTAGGGCCTGAGCTTCTCGTGGTTTGAGGCCTGGCTTGCTCCACCCCCTGCTCTTGAGATTCTCCCGGATGTGGGCTGCATTTTGGCTGCCTTTTGGGCTGGAGCTTCTCATGGTTTGAGGCCTGGCTTGATCCACCCCCTGCTCTTGAAATTCTCCCGGATGTGGGCTGCATTTTGGCTGCCTTTTGGGCTGGAGCTTCTCGAGGTTTGAGGCCTGGCTTGCTCCACCCCCTGCTCTTGAGATTCTCCTGGATGTGGGCTGCATTTTGGCTGCCTTTTGGGCTGGAGCTTCTCGAGGTTTGAGGCCTGGCTTGCTCCACCCCCTGCTCTTGAGATTCTCCTGCAGGTGGGCTGCATTTTGGCTGCCTTTTGGGCTGGAGCTTCTCGAGGTTTGAGGCCTGGCTTGCTCCACCCCCTGCGCTTGAAATTGTCCCGGAGGTGGGCTGCATTTTGGCTGCCTTTTGGGCTGGAGCTTCTCGTGGTTTGTGGCCTGGCTTGCTCCACCCCCTGCTCTTGAGATTCTCCCGGATGTGGGCTGCATTTTGGCTGCCTTTTGGGCTGGAGCTTCTCGAGGTTTGAGGCCTGGCTTGCTCCACCCCCTGCTCTTGAAATTGTCCCGGATGTGGGCTGCATTTTGGCTGCCTTTTGGGCTGGAGCTTCTCGAGGTTTGAGGCCTGGCTTGCTCCACCCCCTGCTCTTGAGATTCTCCCGGATGTGGGCTGCATTTTGGCTGCCTTTTGGGCTGGAGCTTCTCGAGGTTTGAGGCCTGCCTTCCTCTAACCCCTGCTCTTGAGATTCTCCCGGATGTGGGCTGCATTTTGGCTGCATTTTGGGCTGGAGCTTCTCGAGGTTTGAGGCCTGGCTTCCTCCACCCCCTGCTCTTGCGATTCTCCCGCATGTGGACTGCATTTTGGCTGCCTTTAGGGCTGGAGCTTCTCGTGGTTTGAGGCCTGGCTTGCTCCACCCCCTGCTCTTGAGATTCTCCCGGATGTGGGCTGGATTTTGGCTGCCTTTAGGGCTGGAGCTTCTCGTGGTTTGAGGCCTGGCTTGCTCCACCCCCTGCTCTTGAGATTCTCCCGGATGTGGGCTGCATTTTGGCTCCCTTTTGTTCTGGAGATTCTCGTGGTTTGAGGCCTGGCTTGCTCCACCCCCTGCTCTTGAGATTCTCCCGGATGTGGGCTGCATTTTGGCTGCATTTTGGGCTGGAGCTTCTCGTGGTTTGAGGCCTGGCTTGCTCCACCCCCTGCTCTTGAGTTTCTCCTGGATGTGGGCTGCATTTTGGCTGCCTTTTGGGCTGGAGCTTCTCGAGGTTTGAGGCCTGGCTTGCTCCACCCCCTGCTCTTGAGATTCTCCCGGATGTGGGCTGCATTTTGGCTGCCTTTTGGGCTGGAGCTTCTCGAGGTGTGAGGCCTGCCTTGTTCTACCCCCTGCTCTTGATATTCTCCCGGATGTGGGCTGCATTTTGTCTAACTTTTGGGCTGGAGCTTCTCGTGGTTTGAGGCCTGGCTTGCTCCACCCCCTGCTCTTGAGATTCTCCCGGATGTGCGCTGCATTTTGGCTGCCTTTTGGGCTGGAGCTTCTCGTGGTTTGAGGCCTGGCTTGCTCCACCCCCTGCTCTTGAGATTCTCCCGGATGTGGGCTGCATTTTGGCTGCCTTTTGGGCTGGAGCTTCTCGAGGTTTGAGGCCTGGCTTGCTCCACCCCCTGCTCTTGAAATTCTCCCGGATGTGGGCTGCATTTTGGCTGCCTTTTGGGCTGGAGCTTCTCGAGGTTTGAGGCCTGGCTTGCTCCACCCCCTGCTCTTGAAATTGTCCCGGAGGTGGGCTGCATTTTGGCTGCCTTTTGGGCTGGAGCTTCTCATGGTTTGTGGCCTGGCTTGCTCCACCCCCTGCTCTTGAGATTCTCCCGGATGTGGGCTGCATTTTGGCTGCATTTTGGGCTGGAGCTTCTCGTGGTTTGAGGACTGGCTTGCTCCACCCCCTGCTCTTGAGATTCTCCCGGATGTGGGCTGCATTTTGGCTGCCTTTTCGGCTGGAGCTTCTCGTGGTTTGAGGCCTGGCTTGCTCCACCCCCTGCTCTTGCGATTCTCCCGCATGTGGGCTGCATTTTGGCTGCCTTTTGGGCTGGAGCTTCTCGTGGTTTGAGGCCTGGCTTGCTCCACCCCCTGCTCTTGAGATTCTCCTGGATGTGGGCTGGATTTTGGCTGCCTTTAGGGCTGGAGCTTCTCGTGGTTTGAGGCCTGGCTTGCTCCACCCCCTGCTCTTGAGATTCTCCTGGATGTGGGCTGGATTTTGGCTGCCTTTAGGGCTGGAGCTTCTCGTGGTTTGAGGCCTGGCTTGCTCCACCCCCTGCTCTTGAGATTCTCCCGGATGTGGGCTGCATTTTGGCTGCCTTTTGGGCTGGAGCTTCTCGTGGTTTGAAGGCTGGCTTGCTCCACCCCCTGCTCTTGAGTTTCTCCTGGATGTGGGCTGCATTTTGGCTGCATTTTGGGCTGGAGCTTCTCGAGGTTTGAGGCCTGGCTTGCTCCACCCCCTGCTCTTGATATTCTCCTGGATGTGGGCTGCATTTTGGCTGCCTTTTGGGCTGGAGCTTCTCGAGGTTTGAGGCCTGGCTTGCTCCACCCCCTGCTCTTGAGATTCTCCCGGATGTGGGCTGCATTTTGGCTGCCTTTTGGGCTGGAGCTTCTCGTGGTTTGAGGCCTGGCTTGCTCCACCCCCTGCTCTTGATATTCTCCCGGATATGGGCTGGATTTTGGCTGCCTTTTGGGCTGGAGCTTCTCATGGTTTGAGGCCTGGCTTGCTACACACCCTGCTCTTGATATTCTCCTGGATGTGGGCTGCATTTTGGCTGCCTTTAGGGCTGGAGCTTCTCGTGGTTTGAGGCCTGGCTTGCTCCACCCCCTTCTCTTGAGATTCTCCCGGAGGTGGGCTGCATTTTGGCTGCCTTTTGGGCTGGAGCTTCTCGTGGTTTGAGGCCTGGCTTGCTCCACCCCCTGCTCTTGAGATTCTCCCGGATGTGGTCTGCATTTTGGCTCCCTTTTGGGCTGGAGCTTCTCGAGGTTTGAGGCCTGCCTTGCTCTAACCCCTGCTCTTGAGATTCTCCCGGATGTGGGCTGCATTTTGTCTAACTTTTGGGCTGGAGCTTCTCGTGGTTTGAGGCCTGGCTTGCTCCACCCCCTGCTCTTGATATTCTCCCGGATATGGGCTGGATTTTGTCTGCCTTTTGGGCTGGAGCTTCTCATGGTTTGAGGCCTGGCTTGCTACACCCCCTGCTCTTGATATTCTCCTGGATGTGGGCTGCATTTTGGCTGCCTTTAGGGCTGGAGCTTCTCGTGGTTTGAGGCCTGGCTTGCTCCACCCCCTGCTCTTGAGATTCTCCCGGATGTGGGCTGCATTTTGGCTCCCTTTTGTTCTGGAGCTTCTCGTGGTTTGAGGCCTGGCTTGCTCCACCCCCTGCTCTTGAGATTCTCCCGGATGTGGGCTGCATTTTGGCTGCCTTTTGGGCTGGAGCTTCTCGAGGTTTCAGGCCTGGCTTGCTCCACCCCCTGCTCTTGAGATTCTCCTAGATGTGGGCTGCATTTTGGCTGCGTTTTTGGGCTGGAGCTTCTCGAGGTTTGAGGCCTGGCTTGCTCCACCCCCTGCTCTTGAGATTCTCCCGGATATGGGCTGCATTTTGGCTGCCTTTTGGGCTGGAGCTTCTCGTGGTTTGAGGCCTGGCTTCCTCCACCCCCTGCTCTTGCGATTCTCCCGCATGTGGACTGCATTTTGGCTGCCTTTAGGGCTGGAGCTTCTCGTGGTTTGAGGCCTGCCTTGCTCCACCCCCTGCTCTTGAGATTCTCCCGGATGTGGGCTGGATTTTGGCTGCCTTTTGGGCTGGAGCTTCTCGTGGTTTGAGGCCTGGCTTGCTCCACCCCCTGCTCTTGAGATTCTCCCGGATGTGGGCTGCATTTTGGCTCCCTTTTGTTCTGGAGCTTCTCGTGGTTTGAGGCCTGGCTTGCTCCACCCCCTGCTCTTGAGATTCTCCCGGATGTGGGCTGCATTTTGGCTGCATTTTGGGCTGGAGCTTCTCGAGGTTTGAGGCCTGGCTTGCTCCACCCCCTGCTCTTGAGTTTCTCCTGGATGTGGGCTGCATTTTGGCTGCCTTTTGGGCTGGAGCTTCTCGAGGTTTGAGGCCTGGCTTGCTCCACCCCCTGCTCTTGAGATTCTCCCGGATGTGGGCTGCATTTTGGCTGCCTTTTGGGCTGGAGCTTCTCGAGGTTTGAGGCCTGCCTTGCTCTACCCCCTGCTCTTGAGATTCTCCCGGATGTGGGCTGCATTTTGTCTACCTTTTGGGCTGGAGCTTCTCGTGGTTTGAGGCCTGGCTTGCTCCACCCCCTGCTCTTGAGATTCTCCCGGATGTGGTCTGCATTTTGGCTGCCTTTTGGGCCTGAGCTTCTCGTGGTTTGAGGCCTGGCTTGCTCCACCCCCTGCTCTTGAGATTCTCCTGGATGTGGGCTGCATTTTGGCTGCCTTTTGGGCTGGAGCTTCTCGAGGTTTGAGGCCTGGCTTGCTCCACCCCCTGCTCTTGAAATTCTCCCGGATGTGGGCTGCATTTTGGCTGCCTTTTGGGCTGGAGCTTCTCGAGGTTTGAGGCCTGGCTTGCTCCACCCCCTGCTCTTGAGATTCTCCCGGATGTGGGCTGCATTTTGGCTGCCTTTTGGGCTGGAGCTTCTCGTGGTTTGAGGCCTGGCTTGCTCCACCCCCTGCTCTTGAGATTCTCCCGGATGTGGCCTGCATTTTGGCTGCCTTTTGGGCTGGAGCTTCTCGTGGTTTGAGGCCTGGCTTGCTACACCCCCTGCTCTTGAGATTCTCCCGGATGTGGGCTGCATTTTGGCTGCCTTTTGGGCTGGAGCTTCTCAAGGTTTGAGGCCTGGCTTGCTCCAAACTCTGCCATTGAGATTCTCCCGGAGTTGGGCTGCATTTTGGCTGCCTTTTGGGCTGGAGCTTCTCGTGGTTTGAGGCCTGGCTTGCTCCACCCTCTGCTCTTGAGATTCTCCCGGATGTGGGCTGCATTTTGGCTGCCTTTTGGGCTGGAGCTTCTCGTGGTTTGTGGCCTGGCTTGCTCCACCCCCTGCTTTTGAGATTCTCCCGGATGTGGGCTGCATTTTGGCTGCTTTTTGGGCTGGAGCTTCTCAAGGTTTGAGGCATGGCTTCCTCCACCCCCTGCTCTTGAAATTGTCCCGGATGTGGGCTGCATTTTGGCTGCCTTTTGGGCTGGAGCTTCTCGTGGTTTGAGGCCTGGCTTGCTCCACCCCCTGCTCTTGAGATTCTCCCGGATGTGGCCTGCATTATGGCTGCCTTTAGGGCTGGAGCTTCTCGTGGTTTGAGGCCTGGCTTGCTCCACCCCCTGCTCTTGAGATTCTCCCGGATGTGGGCTGCATTTTGGCTGCATTTTGGGCTGGAGCTTCTCGTGGTTTGAGGCCTGCCTTGCTCCACCCCCTGCTCTTGAGTTTCTCCCGGATGTGGGCTGCATTTTGGCTGCCTTTTCGGCTGGAGCTTCTCGAGGTTTGAGGACTGGCTTGCTCCACCCCCTGCTCTTGAGATTCTCCCGGATGTGGGCTGCATTTTGGCTCGCTTTTGTTCTGGAGCTTCTCGTGGTTTGAGGCCTGGCTTGCTCCACCCCCTGCTCTTGAGATTCTCCCGGATGTGGGCTGCATTTTGGCTGCCTTTTGGGCTGGAGCTTCTCATGGTTTGAGGCCTGGCTTGCTACACCCCCTGCTCTTGATATTCTCCTGGATGTGGGCTGCATTTTGGCTGCCTTTAGGGCTGGAGCTTCTCGTGGTTTGAGGCCTGGCTTGCTCCACCCCCTGCTCTTGAGATTCTCCCGGATGTGGGCTGCATTTTGGCTCCCTTTTGTTCTGGAGCTTCTCGTGGTTTGAGGCCTGGCTTGCTCCACCCCCTGCTCTTGAGATTCTCCCGGATGTGGGCTGCATTTTGGCTGCCTTTTGGGCTGGAGCTTCTCGAGGTTTCAGGCCTGGCTTGGTCCACCCCCTGCTCTTGAGATTCTCCTAGATGTGGGCTGCATTTTGGCTGCGTTTTTGGGCTGGAGCTTCTCGAGGTTTGAGGCCTGGCTTGCTCCACCCCCTGCTCTTGAGATTCTCCCGGATGTGGGCTGGATTTTGGCTGCCTTTTGGGCTGGAGCTTCTCGTGGTTTGAGGCCTGGCTTGCTCCACCCCCTGCTCTTGAGATTCTCCCGGATGTGGGCTGCATTTTGGCTCCCTTTTGTTCTGGAGCTTCTCGTGGTTTGAGGCCTGGCTTGCTCCACCCCCTGCTCTTGAGATTCTCCCGGATGTGGGCTGCATTTTGGCTGCATTTTGGGCTGGAGCTTCTCGAGGTTTGAGGCCTGGCTTGCTCCACCCCCTGCTCTTGAGTTTCTCCTGGATGTGGGCTGCATTTTGGCTGCCTTTTGGGCTGGAGCTTCTCGAGGTTTGAGGCCTGGCTTGCTCCACCCCCTGCTCTTGAGATTCTCCCGGATGTGGGCTGCATTTTGGCTGCCTTTTGGGCTGGAGCTTCTCGAGGTTTGAGGCCTGGCTTGCTCCACCCCCTGCTCTTGAGATTCTCCTGGATGTGGGCTGCATTTTGGCTGCCTTTTGGGCTGGAGCTTCTCGTGGTTTGTGGCCTGGCTTTCTCCACCCCCTGCTCTTGAGATTCTCCCGGATGTGGGCTGCATTTTGGCTGCATTTTGGGCTGGAGCTTCTCGTGGTTTGAGGCCTGGCTTGCTCCATTCTCTGCTCTTGAGATTCTCCCGGATGTGGGCTGCATTTTGGCTGCCTTTTGGGCTGGAGCTTCTCGTGGTTTGAGGCCTGGCTTGCTCCACCCCCTGCTCTTGCGATTCTCCCGCATGTGGGCTGCATTTTGGCTGCCTTTTGGGCTGGAGCTTCTCGTGGTTTGAGGCCTGGCTTGCTCCACCCCCTGCTCTTGAGATTCTCCCGGAGGTGGGCTGGATTTTGGCTGCCTTTAGGGCTGGAGCTTCTCGTGGTTTGAGGCCTGGCTTGCTCCACCCCCTGCTCTTGAGATTCTCCTGGATGTGGGCTGCATTTTGGCTGCCTTTTGGGCTGGAGCTTCTCGAGGTTTGAGGCCTGGCTTGCTCCACCCCCTGCTCTTGAAATTCTCCCGGATGTGGGCTGCATTTTGGCTGCCTTTTGGGCTGGAGCTTCTCGAGGTTTGAGGCCTGGCTTGCTCCACCCCCTGCTCTTGAGATTCTCCCGGATGTGGGCTGCATTTTGGCTGCCTTTTGGGCTGGAGCTTCTCGTGGTTTGAGGCCTGGCTTGCTCCACCCCCTGCTCTTGAGATTCTCCCGGATGTGGCCTGCATTTTGGCTGCCTTTTGGGCTGGAGCTTCTCGTGGTTTGAGGCCTGGCTTGCTACACCCCCTGCTCTTGAGATTCTCCCGGATGTGGGCTGCATTTTGGCTGCCTTTTGGGCTGGAGCTTCTCAAGGTTTGAGGCCTGGCTTGCTCCAAACTCTGCCATTGAGATTCTCCCGGAGTTGGGCTGCATTTTGGCTGCCTTTTGGGCTGGAGCTTCTCGTGGTTTGAGGCCTGGCTTGCTCCACCCTCTGCTCTTGAGATTCTCCCGGATGTGGGCTGCATTTTGGCTGCCTTTTGGGCTGGAGCTTCTCGTGGTTTGTGGCCTGGCTTGCTCCACCCCCTGCTTTTGAGATTCTCCCGGATGTGGGCTGCATTTTGGCTGCTTTTTGGGCTGGAGCTTCTCAAGGTTTGAGGCATGGCTTCCTCCACCCCCTGCTCTTGAAATTGTCCCGGATGTGGGCTGCATTTTGGCTGCCTTTTGGGCTGGAGCTTCTCGTGGTTTGAGGCCTGGCTTGCTCCACCCCCTGCTCTTGAGATTCTCCCGGATGTGGCCTGCATTATGGCTGCCTTTAGGGCTGGAGCTTCTCGTGGTTTGAGGCCTGGCTTGCTCCACCCCCTGCTCTTGAAATTCTCCCGGATGTGGGCTGCATTTTGGCTGCCTTTAGGGCTGGAGCTTCTCGTGGTTTGAGGCCTGGCTTGCTCCACCCCCTGCTCTTGAGATTCTCCTGGATGTGGGCTGCATTTTGGCTGCCTTTTGGGCTGGAGCTTCTCGAGGTTTGAGGCCTGGCTTGCTCCACCCCCTGCTCTTGAAATTCTCCCGGATGTGGGCTGCATTTTGGCTGCCTTTTGGGCTGGAGCTTCTCGAGGTTTGAGGCCTGGCTTGCTCCACCCCCTGCTCTTGAGATTCTCCCGGATGTGGGCTGCATTTTGGCTGCCTTTTGGGCTGGAGCTTCTCGTGGTTTGAGGCCTGGCTTGCTCCACCCCCTGCTCTTGAGATTCTCCCGGATGTGGCCTGCATTTTGGCTGCCTTTTGGGCTGGAACTTCTCGTGGTTTGAGGCCTGGCTTGCTCCACCCCCTGCTCTTGAGATTCTCCCGGATGTGGCCTGCATTTTGGCTGCCTTTTGGGCTGGAACTTCTCATGGTTTGAGGCCTGGCTTGCTCCACCCCCTGCTCTTGAGATTCTCCCGGATGTGGGCTGCATTTTGGCTGCCTTTTGGGCTGGAGCTTCTCAAGGTTTGAGGCCTGGCTTGCTCCAAACTCTGCCATTGAGATTCTCCCGGAGTTGGGCTGCATTTTGGCTGCCTTTTGGGCTGGAGCTTCTCGTGGTTTGAGGCCTGGCTTGCTCCACCCTCTGCTCTTGAGATTCTCCCGGATGTGGGCTGCATTTTGGCTGCCTTTTGGGCTGGAGCTTCTCGTGGTTTGTGGCCTGGCTTGCTCCACCCCCTGCTTTTGAGATTCTCCCGGATGTGGGCTGCATTTTGGCTGCTTTTTGGGCTGGAGTTTCTCAAGGTTTGAGGCATGGCTTCCTCCACCCCCTGCTCTTGAAATTGTCCCGGATGTGGGCTGCATTTTGGCTGCCTTTTGGGCTGGAGCTTCTCGTGGTTTGAGGCCTGGCTTGCTCCACCCCCTGCTCTTGAGATTCTCCCGGATGTGGCCTGCATTATGGCTGCCTTTAGGGCTGGAGCTTCTCGTGGTTTGAGGCCTGGCTTGCTCCACCCCCTGCTCTTGAGATTCTCCCGGATGTGGGCTGCATTTTGGCTGCATTTTGGGCTGGAGCTTCTCGTGGTTTGAGGCCTGGCTTGCTCCACCCTCTGCTCTTGAGATTCTCCCGCATGTGGGCTGCATTTTGGCTGCCTTTTGGGCTGGAGCTTCTCGAGGTTTGAGGCCTGCCTTGCTCCACCCCCTGCTCTTGAGTTTCTCCCGGATGTGGGCTGCATTTTGGCTGCCTTTTCGGCTGGAGCTTCTCGAGGTTTGAGGACTGGCTTGCTCCACCCCCTGCTCTTGAGATTCTCCCGGATGTGGGCTGCATTTTGGCTCGCTTTTGTTCTGGAGCTTCTCGTGGTTTGAGGCCTGGCTTGCTCCACCCCCTGCTCTTGAGATTCTCCCGGATGTGGGCTGCATTTTGGCTGCCTTTTGGGCTGGAGCTTCTCGTGGTTTGAGGCCTGGCTTGCTCCACCCCCTGCTCTTGAGATTCTCCCGGATGTGGGCTGCATTTTGGCTGCCTTTTGGGCTGGAGCTTCTCAAGGTTTGAGGTCTGGCTTGCTCCACCCCCTGCTCTTGAAATTGTCCCGGATGTGGGCTGCATTTTGGCTGCCTTTTGGGCTGGAGCTTCTCGTGGTTTGAGGCCTGGCTTGCTCCACCCCCTGCTCTTGAGATTCTCCCGGATGTGGCCTGCAGTATGGCTGCCTTTAGGGCTGGAGCTTCTCGTGGTTTGAGGCCTGGCTTGCTCCATCCCCTGCTCTTGAGATTCTCCCGGATGTGGGCTGCATTTTGGCTGCCTTTTGGGCTGGAGCTTCACAAGGTTTGAGGCCTGGCTTGCTCCAAACTCTGCCATTGAGATTCTCCCGGATGTGGACTGCATTTTGGCTGATTCTTGGGCTGGAGCTTCTCGTGGTTTGAGGCCTGGCTTGCTCCACCCCCTGCTCTTGAGATTCTCCCGGATATGGGCTGGATTTTGTCTGCATTTTGGGCTGGAGCTTCTCGTGGTTTGAGGCCTGGCTTGCTCCACCCCCTGCTCTTGATATTCTCCCGGATGTGGGCTGCATTTTGGCTCCCTTTAGGGCTGGAGCTTCTCGTGGTTTGAGGACTGGCTTGCTCCACCACCTGCTCTTGAGATTCTCCCGGATGTGGGCTGCATTTTGTCTGCATTTTGGGCTGGAGCTTCTCGAGGTTTGAGGCCTTGCTTGCTCCACCCCCTGCTCTTGAGATTCTCCCGGATGTGGGCTGGATTTTGGCTGCCTTTTGGGCTGGAGCTCCTCATGGTTTGAGGCCTGGCTTGCTACAACCCCTGCTCTTGATATTCTCCCGGATGTGGGCTGCATTTTGGCTGCCCTTTGGGCAGGAGCTTCTCGTGGTTTGAGGCCTGGCTTGCTCCACCCTCTCCTCTTGAGATTCTCCCGCATGTGGGCTGCATTTTGGCTGCCTTTTGGGCTGGAGCTTCTCGAGGTTTGAGGCCTGCCTTGCTCTACCCCCTGCTCTTGAGATTCTCCCGGATGTGGGCTGCATTTTGGCTGCCTTTTCGGCTGGAGCTTCTCGAGGTTTGAGGACTGGCTTGCTCCACCCCCTGCTCTTGAGATTCTCCCGGATGTGGGCTGCATTTTGGCTCGCTTTTGTTCTGGAGCTTCTCGTGGTTTGAGGCCTGGCTTGCTCCACCCCCTGCTCTTGAGATTCTCCCGGATGTGGGCTGCATTTTGGCTGCCTTTTGGGCTGGAGCTTCTCGTGGTTTGAGGCCTGGCTTGCTCCACCCCCTGCTCTTGAGATTCTCCCGGAGGTGGGCTGCATTTTGGCTGCCTTTTGGGCTGGAGCTTCTCAAGGTTTGAGGCCTGGCTTGCTCCAACCCCTGCTCTTGAAATTGTCCCGGATGTGGGCTGCATTTTGGCTGCCTTTTGGGCTGGAGCTTCTCGTGGTTTGAGGCCTGGCTTGCTCCACCCCCTGCTCTTGAGATTCTCCCGGATGTGGCCTGCAGTATGGCTGCCTTTAGGGCTGGAGCTTCTCGTGGTTTGAGGCCTGGCTTGCTCCACCCCCTGCTCTTGAGATTCTCCCGGATGTGGGCTGCATTTTGGCTGCCTTTTGGGCTGGAGCTTCACAAGGTTTGAGGCCTGGCTTGCTCCAAACTCTGCCATTGAGATTCTCCCGGATGTGGGCTGCATTTTGGCTGATTCTTGGGCTGGAGCTTCTCGTGGTTTGAGGCCTGGCTTGCTCCACCCCCTGCTCTTGATATTCTCCCGGATATGGGCTGGATTTTGTCTGCATTTTGGGCTGGAGCTTCTCGTGGTTTGAGGCCTGGCTTGCTCCACCCCCTGCTCTTGATATTCTCCCGGATGTGGGCTGCATTTTGGCTCCCTTTAGGGCTGGAGCTTCTCGTGGTTTGAGGACTGGCTTGCTCCACCTCCTGCTCTTGATATTCTCCTGGATGTGGGCTGCATTTTGGCTGCCTTTTGGGCTGGAGCTTCTCGTGGTTTGAGGCCTGGCTTGCTCCACCCTCTGCTCTTGAGATTCTCCCGGATGTGGGCTGCATTTTGTCTGCATTTTGGGCTGGAGCTTCTCGTGGTTTGAGGCCTTGCTTGCTCCACCCCCTGCTCTTGAGATTCTCCCGGATGTGGGCTGGATTTTGGCTGCCTTTTGGGCTGGAGCTCCTCATGGTTTGAGGCCTGGCTTGCTACAACCCCTGCTCTTGATATTCTCCCGGATGTGGGCTGCATTTTGGCTGCCCTTTGGGCAGGAGCTTCTCGTGGTTTGAGGCCTGGCTTGCTCCACCCTCTCCTCTGCAGATTCTCCCGCATGTGGGCTGCATTTTGGCTGCCTTTTGGGCTGGAGCTTCTCGAGGTTTGAGGCCTGCCTTGCTCTACCCCCTGCTCTTGATATTCTCCCGGATGTTGGCTGCATTTTGGCTGCCTTTTGGGCTGGAGCTTCTCGTGGTTTGAGGCCTTGCTTGCTCCACCCCCTGCTCTTGATATTCTCCCGGATGTGGGCTGCATTTTGGCTGCCTTTTGGGCTGGAGCTTCTCAAGGTTTGAGGCCTGGCTTGCTCCACCCCCTGCTCTTGAGATTCTCCCGGATGTGGGCTGCATTTTGGCTGCCTTTTGGGCTGGAGCTTCTCGTGGTTTGAGGCCTGGCTTGCTCCACCCCCTGCTCTTGAGATTCTCCCGGATGTGGGCTGCATTTTGGCTGCTTTTTGGGCTGGAGCTTCTCGTGGTTTGAGGCCTGGCTTGCTCCACCCCCTGCTCTTGAAATTGTCCCGGATGTGGGCTGCATTTTGGCTAGCTTTTGGGCTGGAGCTTCTCGAGGTTTGAGGCCTGCCTTGCTCTACCCCCTGCTCTTGAGATTCTCCCGGATGTGGGCTGCATTTTGTCTGCATTTTGGGCTGGAGCTTCTCGTGGTTTGAGGCCTTGCTTGCTCCACCCCCTGCTCTTGAGATTCTCCCGGATGTGGGCTGGATTTTGGCTGCCTTTTGGGCTGGAGCTTCTCATGGTTTGAGGCCTGGCTTGCTACACCCCCTGCTCTTGATATTCTCCCGGACGTGGGCTGCATTTTGGCTGCCTTTTGCGCTGGAGCTTCTCGTGCTTTGAGGCCTGGCTTGCTCCACCCCCTGCTCTTGAGATTCTCCCGGATGTGGGCTGCATTTTGGCTGCCTTTTGGGCTGGAGCTTCTCGTGGTTTGAGGCCTGGCTTGCTCCACCCCCTGCTCTTGAGATTCTCCCGGATGTGGGCTGCATTTTGGCTGCCTTTTGGGCTGGAGCTTCTCGTGGTTTGAGGCCTGGCTTGCTCCACCCCCTGCTCTTGAGATTCTCCCGGATGTGGGCTGGATTTTGGCTGCTTTAGGGCTGGAGCTTCTCGTGGTTTGAGGCCTGGCTTGCTCCACCCCCTGCTCTTGAGATTCTCCCGGATGTGGCCTGCATTTTGGCTGCCTTTTGGGCTGGAGCTTCTCGTGGTTTGAGGCCTGGCTTGCTCCACCCCCTGCTCTTGAGATTCTCCCGGATGTGGGCTGCATTTTGGCTGCCTTTTGGGCTGGAGCTTCTCGAGGTTTGAGGCCTGGCTTGCTCCACCCCCTGCTCTTGAGATTCTCCTGGATGTGGGCTGCATTTTGGCTGCCTTTTGGGCTGGAGCTTCTCGAGGTTTGAGGCCTGGCTTGCTCCACCCCCTGCTCTTGAGATTCTCCCGGATGTGCGCTGGATTTTGGCTGCCTTTTGGGCTGGAGCTTCTCGTGGTTTGAGGCCTGGCTTGCTCCACCCCCTGCTCTTGAGATTCTCCCGGATGTGGGCTGCATTTTGGCTGCTTTTTGGGCTGGAGCTTCTCGTGGTTTGAGGCCTGGCTTGCTCCACCCCCTGCTCTTGAAATTGTCCCGGATGTGGGCTGCATTTTGGCTGCCTTTTGGGCTGGAGCTTCTCGTGGTTTGAGGCCTGGCTTGCTCCACCCCCTGCTCTTGAGATTCTCCCGGATGTGGGCTGCATTTTGGCTGCATTTTGGGCTGGAGCTTCTCGTGGTTTGAGGCCTGGCTTGCTCCACCCTCTGCTCTTGAGATTCTCCCGCATGTGGGCTGCATTTTGGCTGCCTTTTGGGCTGGAGCTTCTCGAGGTTTGAGGCCTGGCTTGCTCCACCCCCTGCTCTTGAGTTTCTCCCGGATGTGGGCTGCATGTTGGCTGCCTTTTCGGCTGGAGCTTCTCGAGGTTTGAGGACTGGCTTGCTCCACCCCCTGCTCTTGAGATTCTCCCGGATGTGGGCTGGATTTTGGCTGCATTTTGGGCTGGAGCTTCTCGTGGTTTGAGGCCTGGCTTGCTCCAACCACCTGCTCTTGAGATTCTCCCAGATGTGGGCTGGATTTTGGCTGCCTTTAGGGCTGGAGCTTCTCGTGGTTTGAGGCCTGGCTTGCTCCACCCCCTGCTCTTGAGATTCTCCCGGATGTGGGCTGCATTTTGGCTCGCTTTTGTTCTGGAGCTTCTCGTGGTTTGAGGCCTGGCTTGCTCCACCCCCTGCTCTTGAGATTCTCCCGGATGTGGGCTGGATTTTGGCTGCCTTTTGGGCTGGAGCTTCTCATGGTTTGAGGCCTGGCTTGCTACACCCCCTGCTCTTGATATTCTCCCGGACGTGGGCTGCATTTTGGCTGCCTTTTGCGCTGGAGCTTCTCGTGCTTTGAGGCCTGGCTTGCTCCACCCCCTGCTCTTGAGATTCTCCCGGATGTGGGCTGCATTTTGGCTGCGTTTTGGGCTGGAGCTTCTCGTGGTTTGAGGCCTGGCTTGCTCCACCCCCTGCTCTTGAGATTCTCCCGGATGTGGGCTGCATTTTGGCTGCCTTTTGGGCTGGAGCTTCTCGTGGTTTGAGGCCTGGCTTGCTCCACCCCCTGCTCTTGAGATTCTCCCGGATGTGGGCTGGATTTTGGCTGCTTTAGGGCTGGAGCTTCTCGTGGTTTGAGGCCTGGCTTGCTCCACCCCCTGCTCTTGAGATTCTCCCGGATGTGGCCTGCATTTTGGCTGCCTTTAGGGCTGGAGCTTCTCGTGGTTTGAGGCCTGGCTTGCTCCACCCCCTGCTCTTGAGATTCTCCCGGATGTGGGCTGCATTTTGGCTGCCTTTTGGGCTGGAGCTTCTCGAGGTTTGAGGCCTGGCTTGCTCCACCCCCTGCTCTTGAGATTCTCCTGGATGTGGGCTGCATTTTGGCTGCCTTTTGGGCTGGAGCTTCTCGAGGTTTGAGGCCTGGCTTGCTCCACCCCCTGCTCTTGATATTCTCCCGGATGTGGGCTGCATTTTGGCTGCCTTTTGGGCTGGAGCTTCTCAAGGTTTGAGGCCTGGCTTGCTCCAACCCCTGCTCTTGAGATTCTCCCGGATGTGCGCTGGATTTTGGCTGCCTTTTGGGCTGGAGCTTCTCGTGGTTTGAGGCCTGGCTTGCTCCACCCCCTGCTCTTGAGATTCTCCCGGATGTGGGCTGCATTTTGGCTGATACTTGGGCTGGAGATTCTTGTGGTTTGAGGCCTGGCTTGCTCCACCCCCTGCTCTTGAGATTCTCCCGGATGTGGGCTGCATTTTGGCTGCTTTTTGGGCTGGAGCTTCTCGTGGTTTGAGGCCTGGCTTGCTCCACCCCCTGCTCTTGAAATTGTCCCGGATGTGGGCTGCATTTTGGCTGCCTTTTGGGCTGGAGCTTCTCGTGGTTTGAGGCCTGGCTTGCTCCACCCCCTGCTCTTGAGATTCTCCCGGATGTGGGCTGCATTTTGGCTGCATTTTGGGCTGGAGCTTCTCGTGGTTTGAGGCCTGGCTTGCTCCACCCCCTGCTCTTGAGATTCTCCCGCATGTGGGCTGCATTTTGGCTGCCTTTTGGGCTGGACCTTCTCGTGGTTTGAGGCCTGGCTTGCTCCACCCCCTGCTCTTGAGATTCTCCCGTATGTGGGCTGCATTTTGGCTGCCTTTTGTTCTGGAGCTTCCCGTGGTTTGAGGCCTGGCTTGCTCCACCCCCTGCTCTTGAGATTCTCCCGGATGTGGCCTGCATTTTGGCTGCCTTTTGGGCTGGAGCTTCTCAAGGTTTGAGGCCTGGCTTGCTCCACCCCCTGTTCTTGAAATTGTCCCGGATGTGGGCTGCATTTTGGCTGCCTTTTGGGCTGGAGCTTCTCGTGGTTTGAGGCCTGGCTTGCTCCACCCCCTGCTCTTGAGATTCTCCCGGATGTGGCCTGCAGTATGGCTGCCTTTAGGGCTGGAGCTTCTCGTGGTTTGAGGCCTGGCTTGCTCCATCCCCTGCTCTTGAGATTCTCCCGGATGTGGGCTGCATTTTGGCTGCCTTTTGGGCTGGAGCTTCACAAGGTTTGAGGCCTGGCTTGCTCCAAACTCTGCCATTGAGATTCTCCCGGATGTGGGCTGCATTTTGGCTGATTCTTGGGCTGGAGCTTCTCGTGGTTTGAGGCCTGGCTTGCTCCACCCCCTGCTCTTGATATTCTCCCGGATATGGGCTGGATTTTGTCTGCATTTTGGGCTGGAGCTTCTCGTGGTTTGAGGCCTGGCTTGCTCCACCCCCTGCTCTTGATATTCTCCCGGATGTGGGCTGCATTTTGGCTCCCTTTTGTTCTGGAGCTTCTCGTGGTTTGAGGACTGGCTTGCTCCACCCCCTGCTCTTGATATTCTCCTGGATGTGGGCTGCATTTTGGCTGCCTTTTGGGCTGGAGCTTCTCGTGGTTTGAGGCCTGGCTTGCTCCACCCTCTGCTCTTGAGATTCTCCCGGATGTGGGCTGCATTTTGTCTGCATTTTGGGCTGGAGCTTCTCGTGGTTTGAGGCCTTGCTTGCTCCACCCCCTGCTCTTGAGATTCTCCCGGATGTGGGCTGGATTTTGGCTGCCTTTTGGGCTGGAGCTCCTCATGGTTTGAGGCCTGGCTTGCTACAACCCCTGCTCTTGAGATTCTCCCGGATGTGCGCTGGATTTTGGCTGCCTTTTGGGCTGGAGCTTCTCGTGGTTTGAGGCCTGGCTTGCTCCACCCCCTGCTCTTGAGATTGTCCCGGATGTGGGCTGCATTTTGGCTGCCTTTTGGGCTGGAGCTTCTCGTGGTTTGAGGCCTGGCTTGCTCCACCCCCTGCTCTTGAGATTCTCCCGGATGTGGGCTGCATTTTGGCTCGCTTTTGTTCTGGAGCTTCTCGTGGTTTGAGGCCTGGCTTGCTCCACCCCCTGCTCTTGAGATTCTCCTAGATGTGGGCTGCATATTGGCTGCCTTTTGGGCTGGAGCTTCTCGAGGTTTGAGGCCTGGCTTGCTCCACCCCCTGCTCTTGAGATTCTCCCGGATGTGGGCTCATTTTGGCTGCCTTTTGGGCTGGAGCTTCTCGTGGTTTGAGGCCTGGCTTGCTCCACCCCCTGCTCTTGAGATTCTCCCGGATGTGGGCTGCATTTTGGCTGCCTTTTGGGCTGGAGCTTCTCAAGGTTTGAGGCCTGGCTTGCTCCACCCCCTGCTCTTGAAATTGTCCCGGATGTGGGCTGCATTTTGGCTGCCTTTTGGGCTGGAGCTTCTCGTGGTTTGAGGCCTGGCTTGCTCCACCCCCTGCTCTTGAGATTCTCCCGGATGTGGCCTGCATTTTGGCTCCCTTTTGGGCTGGAGCTTCTCGTGGTTTGAGGCCTGGCTTGCTCCACCCCCTGCTCTTGAGATTCTCCCGGATGTGGGCTGCATTTTGGCTGCCTTTTGGGCTGGAGCTTCTCGTGGTTTGAGGCGTGGCTTGCTCCACCCTCTGCTCTTGAGATTCTCCCCGAAGTGGGCTGCATTTTGGCTGCCTTTTGGGCTGGAGCTTCACAAGGTTTGAGGCCTGGCTTGCTCCAAACTCTGCCATTGAGATTCTCCCGGATGTGGGCTGCATTTTGGCTGCCTTTTGGGCTGGAGCTTCTCGTGGTTTGAGGCCTGGCTTGCTCCATCCCCTGCTCTTGATATTCTCCCGGATATGGGCTGGATTTTGTCTGCATTTTGGGCTGGAGCTTCTCGTGGTTTGAGGCCTGGCTTGCTCCACCCCCTGCTCTTGATATTCTCCCGGATGTGGGCTGGATTTTGGCTGCCTTTTGGGCTGGAGCTCCTCATGGTTTGAGGCCTGGCTTGCTACAACCCCTGCTCTTGATATTCTCCCGGATGTGGGCTGCATTTTGGCTGCCTTTTGGGCAGGAGCTTCTCGTGGTTTGAGGCCTGGCTTGCTCCACCCTCTGCTCTTGAGATTCTCCCGCATGTGGGCTGCATTTTGGCTGCCTTTTGGGCTGGAGCTTCTCGAGGTTTGAGGCCTGCCTTGCTCTACCCCCTGCTCTTGAGATTCTCCCGGATGTGGGCTGCATTTTGTCTGCATTTTGGGCTGGAGCTTCTCGTGGTTTGAGGCCTTGCTTGCTCCACCCCCTGCTCTTGAGATTCTCCCGGATGTGGGCTGGATTTTGGCTGCCTTTTGGGCTGGAGCTTCTCATGGTTTGAGGCCTGGCTTGCTACACCCCCTGCTCTTGAGATTCTCCCGGATGTGGGCTGCATTTTGGCTGCCTTTTGGGCTGGAGCTTCTCGTGCTTTGAGGCCTGGCTTGCTCCACCCCCTGCTCTTGAGATTCTCCCGGATGTGGGCTGCATTTTGGCTGCCTTTTGGGCTGGAGCTTCTCGTGGTTTGAGGCCTGGCTTGCTCCACCCCCTGCTCTTGAGATTCTCCCGGATGTGGGCTGCATTTTGGCTGCCTTTTGGGCTGGAGCTTCTCGTGGTTTGAGGCCTGGCTTGCTCCACCCCCTGCTCTTGAAATTGTCCCGGATGTGGGCTGCATTTTGGCTGCCTTTTGGGCTGGAGCTTCTCGTGGTTTGAGGCCTGGCTTGCTCCACCCCCTGCTCTTGAGATTCTCCCGGATGTGGGCTGCATTTTGGCTGCCTTTTGGGCTGGAGCTTCTCAAGGTTTGAGGCCTGGCTTGCTCCAACCCCTGCTCTTGAGATTCTCCCGGATGTGGGCTGCATTTTGGCTGCCTTTTGGGCTGGAGCTTCTCGAGGTTTGAGGCCTGGCTTGCTCCACCCCCTGCTCTTGAGATTCTCCCGGATGTGGGCTGCATTTTGGCTGCCTTTTGGGCTGGAGCTTCTCGTGGTTTGAGGCCTGGCTTGCTCCACCCCCTGCTCTTGAGATTCTCCCGGAGGTGGGCTGCATTTTGGCTGCCTTTTGGGCTGAAGCTTCTTGAGGTTTGAGGCCTGCCTTGCTCTAACCCCTGCTCTTGAGATTCTCCCGGATGTGGGCTCCATTTTGGCTGCCTTTTGGGCTGGAGCTTCTCGTGGTTTGAGGCCTGGCTTGCTACACCCCCTGCTCTTGAGATTCTCCCGGATGTGGGCTGCATTTTGGCTGCCTTTTCGGCTGGAGCTTCTCGAGGTTTGAGGACTGGCTTGCTCCACCCCCTGCTCTTGAGATTCTCCCGGATGTGGGCTGGATTTTGGCTGCCTTTAGGGCTGGAGCTTCTCGTGGTTTGAGGCCTGGCTTGCTCCAACCCCTGCTCTTGAGATTCTCCCGGATGTGGGCTGGATTTTGGCTGCCTTTTGGGCTGGACCTTCTCGTGGTTTGAGGCCTGGCTTGCTCCACCCCCTGCTCTTGAGATTCTCCCGGATGTGGCCTGCATTTTGGCTGCCTTTTGGGCTGGAGCTTCTCGTGGTTTGAGGCCTGGCTTGCTCCACCCCCTGCTCTTGAGATTCTCCCGGATGTGGGCTGCATTTTGGCTGCCTTTTGGGCTGGAGCTTCTCGAGGTTTGAGGCCTGGCTTGCTCCACCCCCTGCTCTTGATATTCTCCTGGATGTGGGCTGCATTTTGTCTGCATTTTGGGCTGGAGCTTCTCGAGGTTTGAGGCCTGCCTTGCTCCACCCCCTGCTCTTGAGATTCTCCCGCATGTGGGCTGGATTTTGGCTGCCTTTTGGGCTGGAACTTGTCGTGGTTTGAGGCCTGGCTTGCTCCAACCCCTGCTATTGAGATTCTCCCGGATGTGGGCTGCATTTTGGCTGCCTTTTGGGCTGGAGTTTCTCGTGGTTTGAGGCCTGGCTTGCTCCACCCCCTGCTCTTGATATTCTCCTGGATGTGGGCTGCATTTTGGCTGCCTTTTGGGCTGGAGCTTCTCGAGGTTTGAGGTGTGCCTTGCTCCACCCCCTGCTCTTGAGATTCTCCCGCATGTGGGCTGGATTTTGTCTGCCTTTTGGGCTGGAGCTTCTCGTGGTTTGAGGCCTGGCTTGCTCCACCCCCTGCTCTTGAGATTCTCCCGGATGTGGGCTGCATTTTGGCTGCCTTTTCGGCTGGAGCTTCTCGAGGTTTGAGGCCTGGCTTGCTCCACCCCCTGCTCTTGAGATTCTCCCGGATGTGGGCTGGATTTTGGCTGCCTTTTGGGCTGGAGCTTCTCGTGGTTTGAGGCCTGGCTTGCTCCACCCCCTGCTCTTGAAATTGTCCCGGATGTGGGCTGGATTTTGGCTGCCTTTAGGGCTGGAGCTTCTCGTGGTTTGAGGCCTGGCTTGCTCCACCCCCTGCTCTTGAGATTCTCCCGGATGTGGCCTGCATTTTGGCTGCCTTTTGGGCTGGAGCTTCTCGTGGTTTGAGGCCTGGCTTGCTCCACCCCCTGCTCTTGAGATTCTCCCGGATGTGGGCTGCATTTTGGCTGCCTTTTGGGCTGGAGCTTCTCGAGGTTTGAGGCCTGGCTTGCTCCACCCCCTGCTCTTGATATTCTCCTGGATGTGGGCTGCATTTTGGCTGCCTTTTGGGCTGGAGCTTCTCGAGGTTTGAGGCCTGCCTTGCTCCACCCCCTGCTCTTGAGATTCTCCCGCATGTGGGCTGGATTTTGTCTGCCTTTTGGGCTGGAGCTTCTCGTGGTTTGAGGCCTGGCTTGCTCCACCCCCTGCTCTTGAGATTCTCCCGGATGTGGGCTGGATTTTGGCTGCCTTTTGGGCTGGAATTTGTCGTGGTTTGAGGCCTGGCTTGCTCCAACCCCTGCTATTGAGATTCTCCCGGATGTGGGCTGCATTTTGGCTGCCTTTTGGGCTGGAGTTTCTCGTGGTTTGAGGCCTGGCTTGCTCCACCCCCTGCTCTTGAGATTCTCCCGGATGTGGGCTGGATTTTGGCTGCCTTTTGGGCTGGACCTTCTCGTGGTTTGAGGCCTGGCTTGCTCCACCCCCTGCTCTTGAGATTCTCCCGGATGTGGGCTGCATTTTTGCTGCCTTTTGGGCTGGAGCTTCTCGAGGTTTGAGGCCTGCCTTGCTCCACCCCCTGCTCTTGATATTCTCCTGGATGTTGTCTGCATTTTGGCTGCATTTTGGGCTGGAGCTTCTCGAGGTTTGAGGTGTGCCTTGCTCCACCCCCTGCTCTTGAGATTCTCCCGCATGTGGGCTGGATTTTGTCTGCCTTTTGGGCTGGAGCTTCTCGTGGTTTGAGGCCTGGCTTGCTCCACCCCCTGCTCTTGAGATTCTCCCGGATGTGGGCTGCATTTTGGCTGCCTTTTCGGCTGGAGCTTCTCGAGGTTTGAGGCCTGGCTTGCTCCACCCCCTGCTCTTGAGATTCTCCCGGATGTGGGCTGCATTTTGGCTGCCTTTTGGGCTGGAGCTTCTCGTGGTTTGAGGCCTGGCTTCCTCCAACCCCTGCTCTTGAGATTCTCCCGGATGTGGGCTGGATTTTGGCTGCCTTTAGGGCTGGAGCTTCTCGTGGTTTGAGGCCTGGCTTGCTCCACCCCCTGCTCTTGAGATTCTCCCGGATGTGGGCTGCATTTTGGCTGCCTTTTGGGCTGGAGCTTCTCGTGGTTTGAGGCCTGGCTTGCTCCACCCCCTGCTCTTGAGATTCTCCCGGATGTGGGCTGCATTTTTGCTGCCTTTTGGGCTGGAGCTTCTCGAGGTTTGAGGCCTGCCTTGCTCCACCCCCTGCTCTTGATATTCTCCTGGATGTTGTCTGCATTTTGGCTGCCTTTTGGGCTGGACCTTCTCGTGGTTTGAGGCCTGGCTTGCTCCACCCCCTGCTCTTGAGATTCTCCCGGATGTGGGCTGCATTTTTGCTGCCTTTTGGGCTGGAGCTTCTCGAGGTTTGAGGCCTGCCTTGCTCCACCCCCTGCTCTTGATATTCTCCTGGATGTTGTCTGCATTTTGGCTGCCTTTTGGGCTGGAGCTTCTCGAGGTTTGAGGTGTACCTTGCTCCACCCCCTGCTCTTGAGATTCTCCCGCATGTGGGCTGGATTTTGTCTGCCTTTTGGGCTGGAGCTTCTCGTGGTTTGAGGCCTGGCTTGCTCCAACCCCTGCTCTTGAGATTCTCCCGGATGTGGGCTGGATTTTGGCTGCCTTTTGGGCTGGACCTTCTCGTGGTTTGAGGCCTGGCTTGCTCCACCCCCTGCTCTTGAAATTGTCCCGGATGTCGGCTGCATTTTGGCTGCCTTTAGGGCTGGAGCTTCTCGTGGTTTGAGGCCTGGCTTGCTCCACCCCCTGCTCTTGAGATTCTCCCGGATGTGGCCTGCATTTTGGCTGCCTTTTGGGCTGGAGCTTCTCGTGGTTTGAGGCGTGGCTTGCTCCACCCCCTGCTCTTGAGATTCTCCCGGATGTGGGCTGCATTTTGGCTGCCTTTTGGGCTGGAGCTTCTCGAGGTTTGAGGCCTGGCTTGCTCCACCCCCTGCTCTTGATATTCTCCTGGATGTGGGCTGCATTTTGGCTGCCTTTTGGGCTGGAGCTTCTCGAGGTTTGAGGCCTGCCTTGCTCCACCCCCTGCTCTTGAGATTCTCCCGCATGTGGGCTGGATTTTGGCTGCCTTTAGGGCTGGAGCTTCTCGTGGTTTGAGGCCTGGCTTGCTCCACCCCCTGCTCTTGAGATTCTCCCGGATGTGGGCTGCATTTTGGCTGCCTTTTGGGCTGGAACTTGTCGTGGTTTGAGGCCTGGCTTGCTCCAACCCCTGCTATTGAGATTCTCCCGGATGTGGGCTGCATTTTGGCTGCCTTTTGGGCTGGAGTTTCTCGTGGTTTGAGGCCTGGCTTGCTCCACCCCCTGCTCTTGAGATTCTCCCGGATGTGGGCTGGATATTGGCTGCCTTTTGGGCTGGACCTTCTCGTGGTTTGAGGCCTGGCTTGCTCCACCCCCTGCTCTTGAGATTCTCCCGGATGTGGGCTGCATTTTTGCTGCCTTTTGGGCTGGAGCTTCTCGAGGTTTGAGGCCTGCCTTGCTCCACCCCCTGCTCTTGATATTCTCCTGGATGTTGTCTGCATTTTGGCTGCCTTTTGGGCTGGAGCTTCTCGAGGTTTGAGGTGTGCCTTGCTCCACCCCCTGCTCTTGAGATTCTCCCGCATGTGGGCTGGATTTTGTCTGCCTTTTGGGCTGGAGCTTCTCGTGGTTTGAGGCCTGGCTTGCTCCACCCCCTGCTCTTGAGATTCTCCCGGATGTGGGCTGCATTTTGGCTGCCTTTTCGGCTGGAGCTTCTCGAGGTTTGAGGCCTGGCTTGCTCCACCCCCTGCTCTTGAGATTCTCCCGGATGTGGGCTGGATTTTGGCTGCCTTTTGGGCTGGAGCTTCTCGTGGTTTGAGGCCTGGCTTCCTCCAACCCCTGCTCTTGAGATTCTCCCGGATGTGGGCTGGATTTTGGCTGCCTTTAGGGCTGGAGCTTCTCGTGGTTTGAGGCCTGGCTTGCTCCACCCCCTGCTCTTGAGATTCTCCCGGATGTGGGCTGCATTTTGGCTGCCTTTTGGGGTGGAGCTTCTCGTGGTTTGAGGCCTGGCTTGCTCCACCCCCTGCTCTTGAGATTCTCCCGGATGTGGGCTGCATTTTGGCTGCCTTTTAGGCTGGAGCTTCTCGAGGTTTGAGGACTGGCTTGCTCCACCCCCTGCTCTTGAGATTCTCCCGGATGTGGGCTGGATTTTGGCTGCCTTTAGGGCTGGAGCTTCTCGTGGTTTGAGGCCTGGCTTGCTCCAACCCCTGCTCTTGAGATTCTCCCGGATGTGGGCTGGATTTTGGCTGCCTTTTGGGCTGGACCTTCTCGTGGTTTGAGGCCTGGCTTGCTCCACCCCCTGCTCTTGAAATTGTCCCGGATGTGGGCTGGATTTTGGCTGCCTTTAGGGCTGGAGCTTCACGTGGTTTGAGGCCTGGCTTGCTCCACCCCCTGCTCTTGAGATTCTCCCGGATGTGGCCTGCATTTTGGCTGCCTTTTGGGCTGGAGCTTCTCGTGGTTTGAGGCGTGGCTTGCTCCACCCCCTGCTCTTGAGATTCTCCCGGATGTGGGCTGCATTTTGGCTGCCTTTTGGGCTGGAGCTTCTCGAGGTTTGAGGCCTGGCTTGCTCCACCCCCTGCTCTTGATATTCTCCTGGATGTGGGCTGCATTTTGGCTGCCTTTTGGGCTGGAGCTTCTCGAGGTTTGAGGCCTGCCTTGCTCCACCCCCTGCTCTTGAGATTCTCCCGCATGTGGGCTGGATTTTGTCTGCCTTTTGGGCTGGAGCTTCTCGTGGTTTGAGGCCTGGCTTGCTCCACCCCCTGCTCTTGAGATTCTCTCAGATGTGGGCTGGATTTTGGCTGCCTTTTGGGCTGGAACTTGTCGTGGTTTGAGGCCTGGCTTGCTCCAACCCCTGCTATTGAGATTCTCCCGGATGTGGGCTGCATTTTGGCTGCCTTTTGGGCTGGAGTTTCTCGTGGTTTGAGGCCTGGCTTGCTCCACCCCCTGCTCTTGAGATTCTCCCGGATGTGGGCTGGATTTTGGCTGCCTTTTGGGCTGGAGCTTCTCGTGGTTTGAGGCCTGGCTTGCTCCACCCCCTGCTCTTGAGATTCTCCCGGATGTGGGCTGCATTTTTGCTGCCTTTTGGGCTGGAGCTTCTCGAGGTTTGAGGCCTGGCTTGCTCCACCCCCTGCTCTTGATATTCTCCTGGATGTGGGCTGCATTTTGGCTGCCTTTTGGGCTGGAGCTTCTCGAGGTTTGAGGTGTGCCTTGCTCCAACCCCTGCTCTTGAGATTCTCCCGCATGTGGGCTGGATTTTGTCTGACTTTTGGGCTGGAGCTTCTCGTGGTTTGAGGCCTGGCTTGCTCCACCGCCTGCTCTTGAGATTCTCCCGGATGTGGGCTGCATTTTGGCTGCCTTTTCGGCTGGAGCTTCTCGAGGTTTGAGGCCTGGCTTGCTCCACCCCCTGCTCTTGAGATTCTCCCGGATGTGGGCTGGATTTTGGCTGCTTTTGGGCTGGAGCTTCTCGTGGTTTGAGGCCTGGCTTCCTCCAACCCCTGCTCTTGAGATTCTCCCGGATGTGGGCTGCATTTTGGCTGCCTTTTGGGCTGAACCTTCTCGTGGTTTGAGGCCTGGCTTGCTCCACCCCCTGCTCTTGAGATTCTCCCGGATGTGGGCTGCATTTTGGCTGCCTTTTGGGCTGGAGCTTCTCGTGGTTTGAGGCCTGGCTTGCTCCAACCCCTGCTCTTGAGATTCTCCCGGATGTGGGCTGGATTTTGGCTGCCTTTTGGGCTGGACCTTCTCGTGGTTTGAGGCCTGGCTTGCTCCACCCCCTGCTCTTGAGATTCTCCCGGATGTGGGCTGCATTTTGGCTGCCTTTTGGGGTGGAGCTTCTCGTGGTTTGAGGCCTGGCTTGCTCCACCCCCTGCTCTTGAGATTCTCCCGGATGTGGGCTGCATTTTGGCTGCCTTTTAGGCTGGAGCTTCTCGAGGTTTGAGGACTGGCTTGCTCCACCCCCTGCTCTTGAGATTCTCCCGGATGTGGGCTGGATTTTGGCTGCCTTTAGGGCTGGAGCTTCTCGTGGTTTGAGGCCTGGCTTGCTCCAACCCCTGCTCTTGAGATTCTCCCGGATGTGGGCTGGATTTTGGCTGCCTTTTGGGCTGGACCTTCTCGTGGTTTGAGGCCTGGCTTGCTCCACCCCCTGCTCTTGAAATTGTCCCGGATGTGGGCTGGATTTTGGCTGCCTTTAGGGCTGGAGCTTCACGTGGTTTGAGGCCTGGCTTGCTCCACCCCCTGCTCTTGAGATTCTCCCGGATGTGGCCTGCATTTTGGCTGCCTTTTGGGCTGGAGCTTCTCGTGGTTTGAGGCGTGGCTTGCTCCACCCCCTGCTCTTGAGATTCTCCCGGATGTGGGCTGCATTTTGGCTGCCTTTTGGGCTGGAGCTTCTCGAGGTTTGAGGCCTGGCTTGCTCCACCCCCTGCTCTTGATATTCTCCTGGATGTGGGCTGCATTTTGGCTGCCTTTTGGGCTGGAGCTTCTCGAGGTTTGAGGCCTGCCTTGCTCCACCCCCTGCTCTTGAGATTCTCCCGCATGTGGGCTGGATTTTGTCTGCCTTTTGGGCTGGAGCTTCTCGTGGTTTGAGGCCTGGCTTGCTCCACCCCCTGCTCTTGAGATTCTCTCAGATGTGGGCTGGATTTTGGCTGCCTTTTGGGCTGGAACTTGTCGTGGTTTGAGGCCTGGCTTGCTCCAACCCCTGCTATTGAGATTCTCCTGGAGTTGGGCTGCATTTTGGCTGCCTTTTGGGCTGGAGTTTCTCGTGGTTTGAGGCCTGGCTTGCTCCACCCCCTGCTCTTGAGATTCTCCCGGATGTGGGCTGGATTTTGGCTGCCTTTTGGGCTGGAGCTTCTCGTGGTTTGAGGCCTGGCTTGCTCCACCCCCTGCTCTTGAGATTCTCCCGGATGTGGGCTGCATTTTTGCTGCCTTTTGGGCTGGAGCTTCTCGAGGTTTGAGGCCTGGCTTGCTCCACCCCCTGCTCTTGATATTCTCCTGGATGTGGGCTGCATTTTGGCTGCCTTTTGGGCTGGAGCTTCTCGAGGTTTGAGGTGTGACTTGCTCCAACCCCTGCTCTTGAGATTCTCCCGCATGTGGGCTGGATTTTGTCTGACTTTTGGGCTGGAGCTTCTCGTGGTTTGAGGCCTGGCTTGCTCCACCGCCTGCTCTTGAGATTCTCCCGGATGTGGGCTGCATTTTGGCTGCCTTTTCGGCTGGAGCTTCTCGAGGTTTGAGGCCTGGCTTGCTCCACCCCCTGCTCTTGAGATTCTCCCGGATGTGGGCTGGATTTTGGCTGCTTTTGGGCTGGAGCTTCTCGTGGTTTGAGGCCTGGCTTCCTCCAACCCCTGCTCTTGAGATTCTCCCGGATGTGGGCTGCATTTTGGCTGCCTTTTGGGCTGAACCTTCTCGTGGTTTGAGGCCTGGCTTGCTCCACCCCCTGCTCTTGAGATTCTCCCGGATGTGGGCTGCATTTTGGCTGCCTTTTGGGCTGGAGCTTCTCGTGGTTTGAGGCCTGGCTTGCTCCAACCCCTGCTCTTGAGATTCTCCCGGATGTGGGCTGGATTTTGGCTGCCTTTTGGGCTGGACCTTCTCGTGGTTTGAGGCCTGGCTTGCTCCACCCCCTGCTCTTGAAATTGTCCCGGATGTGGGCTGGATTTTGGCTGCATTTAGGGCTGGAGCTTCTCGTGGTTTGAGGCCTGGCTTGCTCCACCCCCTGCTCTTGAGATTCTCCCGGATGTGGGCTGCATTTTGGCTGCGTTTTGGGCTGGAGCTTCTCGTGGTTTGAGGCCTGGCTTGCTCCACCCCCTGCTCTTGAGATTCTCCCGGATGTGGGCTGCATTTTGGCTGCCTTTTGGGCTGGAGCTTCTCGAGGTTTGAGGCCTGGCTTGCTCCACCCCCTGCTCTTGATATTCTCCTGGATGTGGGCTGCATTTTGGCTGCCTTTTGGGCTGGAGCTTCTCGAGGTTTGAGGCCTGCCTTGCTCCAACCCCTGCTCTTGAGATTCTCCCGCATGTGGGCTGGATTTTGTCTGCCTTTTGGGCTGGAGCTTCTCGTGGTTTGAGGCCTGGCTTGCTCCACCCCCTGCTCTTGAGATTCTCCCGGATGTGGGCTGGATTTTGGCTGCCTTTTGGGCTGGAGCTTCTCGAGGTTTGAGGCCTGGCTTGCTCCACCCCCTGCTCTTGAGATTCTCCCGGATGTGGGCTGGATTTTGGCTGCCTTTAGGGCTGGAGCTTCTCGTGGTTTGAGGCCTGGCTTTCTCCACCCCCTGCTCTTGAGATTCTCCCGGATGTGGGCTGGATTTTGGCTGCCTTTTGGGCTGGACCTTCTCGTGGTTTGAGGCCTGGCTTGCTCCACCCCCTGCTCTTGAGATTCTCCCGGATGTGGGCTGCATTTTTGCTGCCTTTTGGGCTGGAGCTTCTCGAGGTTTGAGGCCTGCCTTGCTCCACCCCCTGCTCTTGATATTCTCCTGGATGTGGGCTGCATTTTGGCTGCCTTTTGGGCTGGAGCTTCTCGAGGTTTGAGGTGTGCCTTGCTCCAACCCCTGCTCTTGAGATTCTCCCGCATGTGGGCTGGATTTTGTCTGACTTTTGGGCTGGAGCTTCTCGTGGTTTGAGGCCTGGCTTGCTCCACCCCCTGCTCTTGAGATTCTCCCGGATGTGGGCTGCATTTTGGCTGCCTTTTCGGCTGGAGCTTCTCGAGGTTTGAGGCCTGGCTTGCTCCACCCCCTGCTCTTGAGATTCTCCCGGATGTGGGCTGGATTTTGGCTGCCTTTTGGGCTGGAGCTTCTCGTGGTTTGAGGCCTGGCTTCCTCCAACCCCTGCTCTTGAGATTCTCCCGGATGTGGGCTGCATTTTGGCTGCCTTTTGGGCTGAACCTTCTCGTGGTTTGAGGCCTGGCTTGCTCCACCCTCTGCTCTTGAGATTCTCCCGGATGTGGGCTGCATTTTGGCTGCCTTTTGGGCTGGAGCTTCTCGTGGTTTGAGGCCTGGCTTGCTCCAACCCCTGCTCTTGAGATTCTCCCGGATGTGGGCTGGATTTTGGCTGCCTTTTGGGCTGGACCTTCTCGTGGTTTGAGGCCTGGCTTGCTCCACCCCCTGCTCTTGAAATTGTCCCGGATGTGGGCTGGATTTTGGCTGCCTTTAGGGCTGGAGCTTCTCGTGGTTTGAGGCCTGGCTTGCTCCACCCCCTGCTCTTGAGATTCTCCCGGATGTGGCCTGCATTTTGGCTGCCTTTTGGGCTGGAGCTTCTCGTGGTTTGAGGCGTGGCTTGCTCCACCCCCTGCTCTTGAGATTCTCCCGGATGTGGGCTGCATTTTGGCTGCGTTTTGGGCTGGAGCTTCTCGTGGTTTGAGGCCTGGCTTGCTCCACCCCCTGCTCTTGAGATTCTCCCGGATGTGGGCTGCATTTTGGCTGCCTTTTGGGCTGGAGCTTCTCGAGGTTTGAGGCCTGGCTTGCTCCACCCCCTGCTCTTGATATTCTCCTGGATGTGGGCTGCATTTTGGCTGCCTTTTGGGCTGGAGCTTCTCGAGGTTTGAGGCCTGCCTTGCTCCAACCCCTGCTCTTGAGATTCTCCCGCATGTGGGCTGGATTTTGTCTGCCTTTTGGGCTGGAGCTTCTCGTGGTTTGAGGCCTGGCTTGCTCCACCCCCTGCTCTTGAGATTCTCCCGGATGTGGGCTGCATTTTTGCTGCCTTTTGGGCTGGAGCTTCTCGAGGTTTGAGGCCTGCCTTGCTCCACCCCCTGCTCTTGATATTCTCCTGGATGTGGGCTGCATTTTGGCTGCCTTTTGGGCTGGAGCTTCTCGAGGTTTGAGGCCTGGCTTGCTCCACCCCCTGCTCTTGAGATTCTCCCGGATGTGGGCTGGATTTTGGCTGCCTTTAGGGCTGGAGCTTCTCGTGGTTTGAGGCCTGGCTTGCTCCACCCCCTGCTCTTGAGATTCTCCCGGATGTGGGCTGGATTTTGGCTGCCTTTTGGGCTGGACCTTCTCGTGGTTTGAGGCCTGGCTTGCTCCACCCCCTGCTCTTGAGATTCTCCCGGATGTGGGCTGCATTTTTGCTGCCTTTTGGGCTGGAGCTTCTCGAGGTTTGAGGCCTGCCTTGCTCCACCCCCTGCTCTTGATATTCTCCTGGATGTGGGCTGGATTTTGGCTGCCTTTTGGGCTGGAGCTTCTCGAGGTTTGAGTCCTGGCTTGCTCCACCCCCTGCTCTTGAGATTCTCCCGGATGTGGGCTGGATTTTGGCTGCCTTTAGGGCTGGAGCTTCTCGTGGTTTGAGGCCTGGCTTGCTCCACCCCCTGCTCTTGAGATTCTCCCGGATGTGGGCTGCATTTTTGCTGCCTTTTGGGCTGGAGCTTCTCGAGGTTTGAGGCCTGCCTTGCTCCACCCCCTGCTCTTGATATTCTCCTGGATGTGGGCTGCATTTTGGCTGCCTTTTGGGCTGGAGCTTCTCGAGGTTTGAGGTGTGCCTTGCTCCAACCCCTGCTCTTGAGATTCTCCCGCATGTGGGCTGGATTTTGTCTGACTTTTGGGCTGGAGCTTCTCGTGGTTTGAGGCCTGGCTTGCTCCACCCCCTGCTCTTGAGATTCTCCCGGATGTGGGCTGCATTTTGGCTGCCTTTTCGGCTGGAGCTTCTCGAGGTTTGAGGCCTGGCTTGCTCCACCCCCTGCTCTTGAGATTCTCCCGGATGTGGGCTGGATTTTGGCTGCCTTTTGGGCTGGAGCTTCTCGTGGTTTGAGGCCTGGCTTCCTCCAACCCCTGCTCTTGAGATTCTCCCGGATGTGGGCTGCATTTTGGCTGCCTTTTGGGCTGAACCTTCTCGTGGTTTGAGGCCTGGCTTGCTCCACCCCCTGCTCTTGAGATTCTCCCGGATGTGGGCTGCATTTTGGCTGCCTTTTGGGCTGGAGCTTCTCGTGGTTTGAGGCCTGGCTTGCTCCAACCCCTGCTCTTGAGATTCTCCCAGATGTGGGCTGGATTTTGGCTGCCTTTTGGGCTGGACCTTCTCGTGGTTTGAGGCCTGGCTTGCTCCACCCCCTGCTCTTGAAATTGTCCCGGATGTGGGCTGGATTTTGGCTGCCTTTAGGGCTGGAGCTTCTCGTGGTTTGAGGCCTGGCTTGCTCCACCCCCTGCTCTTGAGATTCTCCCGGATGTGGCCTGCATTTTGGCTGCCTTTTGGGCTGCAGCTTCTCGTGGTTTGAGGCGTGGCTTGCTCCACCCCCTGCTCTTGAGATTCTCCCGGATGTGGGCTGCATTTTGGCTGCGTTTTGGGCTGGAGCTTCTCGTGGTTTGAGGCCTGGCTTGCTCCACCCCCTGCTCTTGAGATTCTCCCGGATGTGGGCTGCATTTTGGCTGCCTTTTGGGCTGGAGCTTCTCGAGGTTTGAGGCCTGGCTTGCTCCACCCCCTGCTCTTGATATTCTCCTGGATGTGGGCTGCATTTTGGCTGCCTTTTGGGCTGGAGCTTCTCGAGGTTTGAGGCCTGCCTTGCTCCAACCCCTGCTCTTGAGATTCTCCCGCATGTGGGCTGGATTTTGTCTGCCTTTTGGGCTGGAGCTTCTCGTGGTTTGAGGCCTGGCTTGCTCCACCCCCTGCTCTTGAGATTCTCCCGGATGTGGGCTGGATTTTGGCTGCCTTTTGGGCTGGAGCTTCTCGAGGTTTGAGGCCTGGCTTGCTCCACCCCCTGCTCTTGAGATTCTCCCGGATGTGGGCTGGATTTTGGCTGCCTTTAGGGCTGGAGCTTCTCGTGGTTTGAGGCCTGGCTTCCTCCAACCCCTGCTCTTGAGATTCTCCTGGATGTGGGCTGCATTTTGGCTGCCTTTTTGGCTGGAGCTTCTCAAGGTTTGAGGCTTGGCTTGCTCCAAACTCTGCCGTTGAGATTCTCCTGGAGTTGGGCTGCATTTTGGCTGATTCTTGGGCTGGAGCTTCTCGAGGTTTGAGGCCTGGCTTGCTCCACCCCCTGCTCTTGAAATTGTCCCGGATGTGGGCTGCATTTTGGCTGCCTTTTGGGCTGGAGCTTCTCGTGGTTTGAGGCCTGGCTTGCTCCGCCCCCTGCTCTTGAGATTCTCCCGGATGTGGGCTGCATTTTGGCTGCCTTTTGGGCTGGAGCTTCTCGTGGTTTGAGGCCTGCCTTGCTCCACCCCCTGCTCTTGATATTCTCCCGGATATGGTCTGGATTTTGTCTGCATTTTGGGCTGGAGCTACTCGTGGTTTGACGCCTGGCTTGCTCCACCCCCTGCTCTTGAGATTCTCCCGGATGTGGGCTGGATTTTGGCTGCCTTTTGGGCTGGAGCTTCTCGTGGTTTGAGGCCTGGCTTCCTCCACCCCCTGCTCTTGCGATTCTCCCGGATGTGGGCTGCATTTTGGCTGCCTTTAGGGCTGGAGCTTCTCGTGGTTTGAGGCCTGGCTTGCTCCACCCCCTGCTCTTGAGATTCTCCCGGATGTGGGCTGCATTTTGGCTGCCTTTTGGGCTGGAGCTTCTCAAGGTTTGAGGCCTGGCTTGCTCCACCCCCTGCTCTTGAGATTCTCCCGGATGTGGGCTGGATTTTGGCTGCCTTTTCGGCTGGAGCTTTTCGAGGTTTGAGGACTGGCTTTCTCCACCCCCTGCTCTTGAGATTCTCCCGGATGTGGGCTGGATTTTGGCTGCCTTTAGGGCTGGAGCTTCTCGTGGTTTGAGGCCTGGCTTGCTCCAACCCCTGCTCTTGAGATTCTCCCGGATGTGGGCTGGATTTTGGCTGCCTTTTGGGCTGGACCTTCTCGTGGTTTGAGGCCTGGCTTGCTCCACCCCCTGCTCTTGAAATTGTCCCGGATGTGGGCTGGATTTTGGCTGCCTTTAGGGCTGGAGCTTCTCGTGGTTTGAGGCCTGGCTTGCTCCACCCCCTGCTCTTGAGATTCTCCCGGATGTGGGCTGCATTTTGGCTGCCTTTTGGGCTGGAGCTTCTCGTGGTTTGAGGCCTGCCTTGCTCCACCCCCTGCTCTTGAAATTCTCCCGGATGTGGGCTGCATTTTGGCTGCCTTTTGGGCTGGAGCTTCTCGAGGTTTGAGGCCTGGCTTGCTCCACCCCCTGCTCTTGATATTCTCCTGGATGTGGGCTGCATTTTGGCTGCCTTTTGGGCTGGAGCTTCTCGAGCTTTGAGGCCTGCCTTGCTCCACCCCCTGCTCTTGAGATTCTCCCGCATGTGGGCTGGATTTTGTCTGCCTTTTGGGCTGGAGCTTCTCGTGGTTTGAGGCCTGGCTTGCTCCACCCCCTGCTCTTGAGATTCTCCCGGATGTGGGCTGGATTTTGGCTGCCTTTTGGGCTGGAACTTCTGGTGGTTTGAGGCCTGGCTTGCTCCAACCCCTGCTATTGAGATTCTCCCGGATGTGGGCTGCATTTTGGCTGCCTTTTGGGCTGGAGTTTCTCGTGGTTTGAGGCCTGGCTTGCTCCACCCCCTGCTCTTGAGATTCTCCCGGATGTGGGCTGGATTTTGGCTGCCTTTTGGGCTGGACCTTCTCGTGGTTTGAGGCCTGGCTTGCTCCACCCCCTGCTCTTGAAATTGTCCCGGATGTGGGCTGGATTTTGGCTGCCTTTAGGGCTGGAGCTTCTCGTGGTTTGAGGCCTGGCTTGCTCCACCCCCTGCTCTTGAGATTCTCCCGGATGTGGGCTGCATTTTGGCTGCCTTTTGGGCTGGAGCTTCTCGTGGTTTGAGGCGTGGCTTGCTCCACCCCCTGCTCTTGAGATTCTCCCGGAGGTGGGCTGCATTTTGGCTGCCTTTTGGGCTGGAGCTTCTCGAGGTTTGAGGCCTGGCTTGCTCCACCCCCTGCTCTTGATATTCTCCTGGATGTGGGCTGCATTTTGGCTGCCTTTTGGGCTGGAGCTTCTCGAGGTTTGAGGCCTGCCTTGCTCCACCCCCTGCTCTTGAGATTCTCCCGCATGTGGGCTGGATTTTGTCTGCCTTTTGGGCTGGAGCTTCTCGTGGTTTGAGGCCTGGCTTGCTCCACCCCCTGCTCTTGAGATTCTCCCGGATGTGGGCTGGATTTTGGCTGCCTTTTGGGCTGGAACTTCTCGTGGTTTGAGGCCTGGCTTGCTCCACCCCCTGCTATTGAGATTCTCCCGGATGTGGGCTGCATTTTGGCTGCCTTTTGGGCTGGAGTTTCTCGTGGTTTGAGGCCTGGCTTGCTCCACCCCCTGCTCTTGAGATTCTCCCGGATGTGGGCTGCATTTTGGCTGCCTTTTGGGCTGGACCTTCTCGTGGTTTGAGGCCTGGCTTGCTCCACCCCCTGCTCTTGAGATTCTCCCGGATGTGGGCTGCATTTTGGCTGCCTTTTGGGCTGGAGCTTCTCGAGGTTTGAGGCCTGGCTTGCTCCACCCCCTGCTCTTGATATTCTCCTGGATGTGGGCTGCATTTTGGCTGCCTTTTGGGCTGGAGCTTCTCGAGGTTTGAGGTGTGCCTTGCTCCAACCCCTGCTCTTGAGATTCTCCCGCATGTGGGCTGGATTTTGTCTGCCTTTTGGGCTGGAGCTTCTCGTGGTTTGAGGCCTGGCTTGCTCCACCCCCTGCTCTTGAGATTCTCCCGGATGTGGGCTGCATTTTGGCTGCCTTTTCGGCTGGAGCTTCTCGAGGTTTGAGGCCTGGCTTGCTCCACCCCCTGCTCTTGAGATTCTCCCGGATGTGGGCTGGATTTTGGCTGCCTTTTGGGCTGGAGCTTCTCGTGGTTTGAGGCCTGGCTTCCTCCAACCCCTGCTCTTGAGATTCTCCCGGATGTGGGCTGCATTTTGGCTGCCTTTTGGGCTGGACCTTCTCGTGGTTTGAGGCCTGGCTTGCTCCACCCCCTGCTCTTGAGATTCTCCCGGATATGGGCTGGATTTTGGCTGCCTTTTGGGCTGGAGCTTCTCGTGGTTTGAGGCCTGGCTTGCTCCAACCCCTGCTCTTGAGATTCTCCCGGATGTGGGCTGGATTTTGTCTGCCTTTTGGGCTGGAGCTTCTCGTGGTTTGAGGCCTGGCTTGCTCCACCCCCTGCTCTTGAAATTGTCCCGGATGTGGGCTGGATTTTGGCTGCCTTTAGGGCTGGAGCTTCTCGTGGTTTGAGGCGTGGCTTGCTCCACCCCCTGCTCTTGAGATTCTCCCGGATGTGGGCTGCATTTTGGCTGCCTTTTGGGCTGGAGTTTCTCGTGGTTTCAGGCCTGGCTTGCTCCACCCCCTGCTCTTGATATTCTCCCGGATGTGGGCTGGATTTTGGCTGCGTTTTGGGCTGGACCTTCTCGTGGTTTGAGGCCTGGCTTGCTCCACCCCCTGCTCTTGAGATTCTCCCGGATGTGGGCTGCATTTTGGCTGCCTTTTGGGCTGGACCTTCTCGAGGTTTGAGGCCGGGCTTGCTCCACCCCCTGCTCTTGATATTCTCCTGGATGTGGGCTGAATTTTGGCTGCCTTTTGGGCTGGAGCTTCTCGAGGTTTGAGGCCTGCCTTGCTCCAACCCCTGCTCTTGAGATTCTCCCGCATGTGGGCTGGATTTTGTCTGCCTTTTGGGCTGGAGCTTCTCGTGGTTTGAGGCCTGGCTTGCTCCACCCCCTGCTCTTGAGATTCTCCAGGAGGTGGCCTGCATTTTGGCTGCCTTTTGGGCTGGAGCTTCTCGAGGTTTGAGGCCTGGCTTGCTCCACCCCCTGCTCTTGAGATTCTCCCGGATGTGGGCTGGATTTTGGCTGCCTTTTGGGCTGGAGCTTCTCGTGGTTTGAGGCCTGGCTTGCTCCACCCCCTGCTCTTGAGATTCTCCTGGATGTGGGCTGCATTTTGGCTGCCTTTTTGGCTGGAGCTTCTCAAGGTTTGAGGCTTGGCTTGCTCCAAACTCTGCCATTGAGATTCTCCCGGAGTTGGGCTGCATTTTGGCTGATTCTTGGGCTGGAGCTTCTCGAGGTTTGAGGCCTGGCTTGCTCCGCCCCCTGCTCTTGAGATTCTCCCGGATGTGGGCTGCATTTTGGCTGCCTTTTGGGCTGGAGCTTCTCGTGGTTTGAGGCCTGCCTTGCTCCACCCCCTGCTCTTGATATTCTCCCGGATATGGGCTGGATTTTGTCTGCATTTTGGGCTGGAGCTACTCGTGGTTTGACGCCTGGCTTGCTCCACCCCCTGCTCTTGAGATTCTCCCGGATGTGGGCTGGATTTTGGCTGCCTTTTGGGCTGGAGCTTCTCGTGGTTTGAGGCCTGGCTTCCTCCACCCCCTGCTCTTGCGATTCTCCCGGATGTGGGCTGCATTTTGGCTGCCTTTAGGGCTGGAGCTTCTCGTGGTTTGAGGCCTGGCTTGCTCCACCACCTGCTCTTGAGATTCTCCCGGATGTGGGCTGCATTTTGGCTCGCTTTTGTTCTGGAGCTTCTCGTGGTTTGAGGCCTGGCTTGCTCCACCCCCTGCTCTTGATATTCTCCCGGATGTGGGCTGGATTTTGTCTGCATTTTGGGCTGGAGCTTCTCGTGGTTTGAGGCGTGGCTTGCTCCACCCCCTGCTCTTGAGATTCTCCCGGATGTGGGCTGCATTTTGGCTGCCTTTTGGGCTGGAGCTTCTCGAGGTTTGAGGCCTGGCTTCCTCCACCCCCTGCTCTTGCGATTCTCCAGGATGTGGGCTGCATTTTGGCTGCCTTTAGGGCTGGAGCTTCTCGTGGTTTGAGGCCTGGCTTGCTCCACCCCCTGCTCTTGAGATTCTCCCGGATGTGGGCTGGATTTTGGCTGCCTTTTGGGCTGGAGCTTCTCGAGGTTTGAGGCCTGGCTTGCTCCACCCCCTGCTCTTGAGATTCTCCCGGATGTGGCCTGCATTTTGGCTGCCTTTTGGGCTGGAGCTTCTCGTGGTTTGAGGCCTGGATTGCTCCACCCCCTGCTCTTGAGATTCTCCCGGATGTGGGCTGCATTTTGGCTGCCTTTTGGGCTGGAGCTTCTCAAGGTTTGAGGCCTGGCTTGCTCCAAACTCTGCCATTGAGATTCTCCCGGAGTTGGGCTGCATTTTGGCTGCCTTTTGGGCTGGAGCTTCTCGTGGTTTGAGGCCTGGCTTGCTCCACCCTCTGCTCTTGAGATTCTCCCGGATGTGGGCTGCATTTTGGCTGCCTTTTGGGCTGGAGCTTCTCGAGGTTTGAGGCCTGGCTTGCTCCACCCCCTGCTCTTGAGATTCTCCTGGATGTGGGCTGCATTTTGGCTGCCTTTTGGGCTGGAGCTTCTTGTGGATTGAGGCCTGGCTTGCTCCACCCCCTGCTCTTGAGATTCTCCCGGATGTGGGCTGCATTTTGGCTGCCTTTTGGGCTGGAGCTTCTCGAGGTTTGAGGCCTGGCTTGCTCCACCCCCTGCTCTTGAGATTCTCCTGGATGTGGGCTGCATTTTGGCTGCCTTTTGGGCTGGAGCTTCTCGAGGTTTGAGGCCTGCCTTGCTCCAACCCCTGCTCTTGAGATTCTCCCGGATGTGGCCTGCATTTTGGCTGCCTTTTGGGCTGGAGCTTCTCAAGGTTTGAGGCCTGGCTTGCTCCAACCCCTGCTCTTGATATTCTCCCGGATGTGCGCTGGATTTTGGCTGCCTTTTGGGCTGGAGCTTCTCGTGGTTTGAGGCCTGGCTTGCTCCACCCTCTGCTCTTGAGATTCTCCCGGATGTGGGCTGCATTTTGGCTGCCTTTTGGGCTGGAGCTTCTCGAGGTTTGAGGCCTGGCTTGCTCCACCCCCTGCTCTTGAGATTCTCCCGGATGTGGGCTGGATTTTGGCTGCCTTTTGGGCTGGAGCTTCTCGTGGTTTGAGGCCTGGCTTCCTCCACCCCCTGCTCTTGCGATTCTCCCGGATGTGGGCTGCATTTTGGCTGCCTTTAGGGCTGGAGCTTCTCGTGGTTTGAGGCCTGGCTTGCTCCACCCCCTGCTCTTGAGATTCTCCCGGATGTGGGCTGCATTTTGGCTCGCTTTTGTTCTGGAGCTTCTCGTGGTTTGAGGCCTGGCTTGCTCCACCCCCTGCTCTTGATATTCTCCCGGATATGGGCTGGATTTTGGCTGCATTTTGGGCTGGAGCTTCTCGTGGTTTGAGGCGTGGCTTGCTCCACCCCCTGCTCTTGAGATTCTCCCGGATGTGGGCTGCATTTTGGCTGCCTTTTGGGCTGGAGCTTCTCGAGGTTTGAGGCCTGGCTTCCTCCACCCCCTGCTCTTGCGATTCTCCCGGATGTGGGCTGCATTTTGGCTGCCTTTAGGGCTGGAGCTTCTCGTGGTTTGAGGCCTGGCTTGCTCCACCCCCTGCTCTTGAGATTCTCCCGGATGTGGGCTGGATTTTGGCTGCCTTTTGGGCTGGAGCTTCTCGTGGTTTGAGGCCTGGCTTGCTCCACCCCCTGCTCTTGAGATTCTCCCGGATGTGGCCTGCATTTTGGCTGCCTTTTGGGCTGGAGCTTCTCGTGGTTTGAGGCCTGGATTGCTCCACCCCCTGCTCTTGAGATTCTCCCGGATGTGGGCTGCATTTTGGCTGCCTTTTGGGCTGGAGCTTCTCAAGGTTTGAGGCCTGGCTTGCTCCAAACTCTGCCATTGAGATTCTCCCGGAGTTGGGCTGCATTTTGGCTGCCTTTTGGGCTGGAGCTTCTCGTGGTTTGAGGCCTGGCTTGCTCCACCCTCTGCTCTTGAGATTCTCCCGGATGTGGGCTGCATTTTGGCTGCCTTTTGGGCTGGAGCTTCTCGAGGTTTGAGGCCTGGCTTGCTCCACCCCCTGCTCTTGAGATTCTCCTGGATGTGGGCTGCATTTTGGCTGCCTTTTGGGCTGGAGCTTCTCGTGGATTGAGGCCTGGCTTGCTCCACCCCCTGCTCTTGAGATTCTCCCGGATGTGGGCTGCATTTTGGCTGCCTTTTGGGCTGGAGCTTCTCGTGGTTTGAGGCCTGGCTTGCTCCACCCCCTGCTCTTGAGATTCTCCCGGATGTGGGCTGCATTTTGGCTGCCTTTTGGGCTGGAGCTTCTCGAGGTTTGAGGCCTGGCTTGCTCCACCCCCTGCTCTTGAGATTCTCCCGGATGTGGGCTGCATTTTGGCTGCCTTTTGGGCTGGAGCTTCTCGTGGATTGAGGCCTGGCTTGCTCCACCCCCTGCTCTTGAGATTCTCCCGGATGTGGGCTGCATTTTGGCTGCCTTTTGGGCTGGAGCTTCTCGTGGATTGAGGCCTGGCTTGCTCCACCCCCTGCTCTTGAGATTCTCCCGGATGTGGGCTGCATTTTGGCTGCCTTTTGGGCTGGAGCTTCTCGTGGTTTGAGGCCTGGCTTGCTCCACCCCCTGCTCTTGAGATTCTCCCGGATGTGGGCTGCATTTTGGCTGCCTTTTGGGCTGGAGCTTCTCGAGGTTTGAGGCCTGCCTTGCTCCACCCCCTGCTCTTGATATTCTCCCGGATGTGGGCTGCATTTTGGCTGCCTTTTGGGCTGGAGCTTCTCAAGGTTTGAGGCCTGGCTTGCTCCAACCCCTGCTCTTGAGATTCTCCCGGATGTGCGCTGGATTTTGGCTGCCTTTTGGGCTGGAGCTTCTCGTGGTTTGAGGCCTGGCTTGCTCCACCCTCTGCTCTTGAGATTCTCCCGGATGTGGGCTGCATTTTGGCTGCCTTTTGGGCTGGAGCTTCTCGAGGTTTGAGGCCTGGCTTGCTCCACCCCCTGCTCTTGAGATTCTCCTGGATGTGGGCTGCATTTTGGCTGCCTTTTGGGCTGGAGCTTCTCGTGGTTTGAGGCCTGGCTTGCTCCACCCCCTGCTCTTGAGATTCTCCCGGAGGTGGGCTGCATTTTGGCTGCCTTTTGGGCTGGAGCTTCTTGAGTTTTGAGGCCTGCCTTGCTCTAACACCTGCTCTTGAGATTCTCCCGGATGTGGGCTGCATTTTGGCTGCTTTTTGGGCTGTAGCTTCTCATGTTTTGAGGCCTGGCTTGCTACACCCCCTGCTCTTGATATTCTCCTGGATGTGGGCGGCATTTTGGCTGCCTTTAGGGCTGGAGCTTCTCGTGGTTTGAGGCCTTGCTTGCTCCACCCCCTGCTCTTGAGATTCTCCCGGAGGTGGGCTGCATTTTGGCTGCCTCGTGGGCTGGAGCTTCTCGTGGTTTGAGGCCTGGCTTGCTCCACCCCCTGCTCTTGAGATTCTCCCGGATGTGGGCTGCATTTTGGCTGCATTTTGGGCTGGAGCTTCTCGTGGTTTGAGGCCTGGCTTGCTCCACCCCCTGCTCTTGAGATTCTCCCGGATGTGGGCTGGATTTTGGCTGCCTTTAGGGCTGGAGCTTCTCGTGGTTTGAGGCCTGGCTTGCTCCAACCCCTGCTCTTGAGATTCTCCCGGATGTGGGCTGGATTTTGTCTGCCTTTTGGGCTGGAGCTTCTCGTGGTTTGAGGCCTGGCTTGCTCCACCCCCTGCTCTTGAAATTGTCCCGGATGTGGGCTGGATTTTGGCTGCCTTTAGGGCTGGAGCTTCTCGTGGTTTGAGGCCTGGCTTGCTCCACCCCCTGCTCTTGAGATTCTCCCGGATGTGGCCTGCATTTTGGCTGCCTTTTGGGCTGGAGCTTCTCGAGGTTTGAGGCCTGCCTTGCTCCACCCCCTGCTCTTGATATTCTCCCGGATGTGGGCTGCATTTTGGCTGCCTTTTGGGCTGGAGCTTCTCAAGGTTTGAGGCCTGGCTTGCTCCAACCCCTGCTCTTGAGATTCTCCCGGATGTGCGCTGGATTTTGGCTGCCTTTTGGGCTGGAGCTTCTCGTGGTTTGAGGCCTGGCTTGCTCCACCCTCTGCTCTTGAGATTCTCCCGGATGTGGGCTGCATTTTGGCTGCCTTTTGGGCTGGAGCTTCTCGAGGTTTGAGGCCTGGCTTGCTCCACCCCCTGCTCTTGAGATTCTCCTGGATGTGGGCTGCATTTTGGCTGCCTTTTGGGCTGGAGCTTCTCGTGGTTTGAGGCCTGGCTTGCTCCACCCCCTGCTCTTGAGATTCTCCCGGAGGTGGGCTGCATTTTGGCTGCCTTTTGGGCTGGAGCTTCTTGAGTTTTGAGGCCTGCCTTGCTCTAACCCCTGCTCTTGAGATTCTCCCGGATGTGGGCTGCATTTTGGCTGCTTTTTGGGCTGTAGCTTCTCATGTTTTGAGGCCTGGCTTGCTACACCCCCTGCTCTTGATATTCTCCTGGATGTGGGCGGCATTTTGGCTGCCTTTAGGGCTGGAGCTTCTCGTGGTTTGAGGCCTTGCTTGCTCCACCCCCTGCTCTTGAGATTCTCCCGGAGGTGGGCTGCATTTTGGCTGCCTCGTGGGCTGGAGCTTCTCGTGGTTTGAGGCCTGGCTTGCTCCACCCCCTGCTCTTGAGATTCTCCCGGATGTGGGCTGCATTTTGGCTGCATTTTGGGCTGGAGCTTCTCGTGGTTTGAGGCCTGGCTTGCTCCACCCCCTGCTCTTGAGATTCTCCCGGATGTGGGCTGGATTTTGGCTGCCTTTAGGGCTGGAGCTTCTCGTGGTTTGAGGCCTGGCTTGCTCCAACCCCTGCTCTTGAGATTCTCCCGGATGTGGGCTGGATTTTGGCTGCCTTTTGGGCTGGACCTTCTCGTGGTTTGAGGCCTGGCTTGCTCCACCCCCTGCTCTTGAAATTGTCCCGGATGTGGGCTGGATTTTGGCTGCCTTTAGGGCTGGAGCTTCTCGTGGTTTGAGGCCTGGCTTGCTCCACCCCCTGCTCTTGAGATTCTCCCGGATGTGGCCTGCATTTTGGCTGCCTTTTGGGCTGGAGCTTCTCGTGGTTTGAGGCCTGGCTTGCTCCACCCCCTGCTCTTGAGATTCTCCCGGATGTGGGCTGCATTTTGGCTGCCTTTTGGGCTGGAGCTTCTCGAGGTTTGAGGCCTGGCTTGCTCCACCCCCTGCTCTTGATATTCTCCTGGATGTGGGCTGCATTTTGGCTGCCTTTTGGGCTGGAGCTTCTCGAGGTTTGAGGCCTGGCTTGCTCCACCCCCTGCTCTTGATATTCTCCTGGATGTGGGCTGCATTTTGGCTGCCTTTTGGGCTGGAGCTTCTCGAGGTTTGAGGTGTGCCTTGCTCCAACCCCTGCTCTTGAGATTCTCCCGCATGTGGGCTGGATTTTGTCTGCCTTTTGGGCTGGAGCTTCTCGTGGTTTGAGGCCTGGCTTGCTCCACCCCCTGCTCTTGAGATTCTCCCGGATGTGGGCTGCATTTTGGCTGCCTTTTGGGCTGGAGCTTCTCGTGGTTTGAGGCCTGGCTTCCTCCACCCCCTGCTCTTGAGATTCTCCCGCATGTGGGCTGCATTTTGGCTGCCTTTTGGGCTGGAGTTTCTCGTGGTTTGAGGCCTGGCTTGCTCCACCCCCTGCTCTTGATATTCTCCCGGATGTGGGCTGTATTTTGGCTGCGTTTTGGGCTGGACCTTCTCGTGGTTTGAGGCCTGGCTTGCTCCACCCCCTGCTCTTGAGATTCTCCCGGATGTGGGCTGCATTTTGGCTGCCTTTTGGGCTGGAGCTTCTCGAGGTTTGAGGCCTGGCTTGCTCCACCCCCTGCTCTTGATATTCTCCTGGATGTGGGCTGCATTTTGGCTGCCTTTTGGGCTGGAGCTTCTCGAGGTTTGAGGCCTGCCTTGCTCCAACCCCTGCTCTTGAGATTCTCCCGCATGTGGGCTGGATTTTGTCTGCCTTTTGGGCTGGAGCTTCTCGTGGTTTGAGGCCTGGCTTGCTCCACCCCCTGCTCTTGAGATTCTCCCGGATGTGGGCTGGATTTTGGCTGCCTTTTGGGCTGGAGCTTCTCGAGGTTTGAGGCCTGGCTTGCTCCACCCCCTGCTCTTGAGATTCTCCCGGATGTGGGCTGGATTTTGGCTGCCTTTTGGGCTGGAGCTTCTCGTGGTTTGAGGCCTGGCTTGCTCCACCCCCTGCTCTTGAGATTCTCCTGGATGTGGGCTGCATTTTGGCTGCCTTTTTGGCTGGAGCTTCTCAAGGTTTGAGGCTTGGCTTGCTCCAAACTCTGCCATTGAGATTCTCCCGGAGTTGGGCTGCATTTTGGCTGATTCTTGGGCTGGAGCTTCTCGAGGTTTGAGGCCTGGCTTGCTCCGCCCCCTGCTCTTGAGATTCTCCCGGATGTGGGCTGCATTTTGGCTGCCTTTTGGGCTGGAGCTTCTCGTGGTTTGAGGCCTGGCTTCCTCCACCCCCTGCTCTTGCGATTCTCCCGGATGTGGGCTGCATTTTGGCTGCCTTTAGGGCTGGAGCTTCTCGAGGTTTGAGGCCTGGCTTGCTCCACCCCCTGCTCTTGAGATTCTCCCGGATGTGGGCTGGATTTTGGCTGCCTTTTGGGCTGTAGCTTCTCGAGGTTTGAGGCCTGGCTTGCTCCACCCCCTGCTCTTGAGATTCTCCCGGATGTGGCCTGCATTTTGGCTGCCTTTTCGGCTGGAGCTTCTCGAGGTTTGAGGACTGGCTTGCTCCACCCCCTGCTCTTGAGATTCTCCCGGATGTGGGCTGGATTTTGGCTGCCTTTAGGGCTGGAGCTTCTCGTGGTTTGAGGCCTGGCTTGCTCCAACCCCTGCTCTTGAGATTCTCCCTTATGTGGGCTGGATTTTGGCTGCCTTTTGGGCTGGAGCTTCTCGTGGTTTGAGGCCTGGCTTGCTCCACCCCCTGCTCTTGAAATTGTCCCGGATGTGGGCTGGATTTTGGCTCCCTTTTGGGCTGGAGCTTCTCGAGGTTTGAGGCCTGGCTTGCTCCACCCCCTGCTCTTGATATTCTCCTGGATGTGGGCTGCATTTTGGCTGCCTTTTGGGCTGGAGCTTCTCGAGGTTTGAGGCCTGCCTTGCTCCACCCCCTGCTCTTGAGATTCTCCCGCATGTGGGCTGGATTTTGTCTGCCTTTTGGGCTGGAGCTTCTCGTGGTTTGAGGCCTGGCTTGCTCCACCCCCTGCTCTTGAGATTCTCCCGGATGTGGGCTGGATTTTGGCTGCCTTTTGGGCTGGAACTTCTCGTGGTTTGAGGCCTGGCTTGCTCCAACCCCTGCTATTGAGATTCTCCCGGATGTGGGCTGCATTTTGGCTGCCTTTTGGGCTGGAGTTTCTCGTGGTTTGAGGCCTGGCTTGCTCCACCCCCTGCTCTTGAAATTGTCCCGGATGTGGGCTGGATTTTGGCTCCCTTTTGGGCTGGAGCTTCTCGAGGTTTGAGGCCTGGCTTGCTCCACCCCCTGCTCTTGATATTCTCCTGGATGTGGGCTGCATTTTGGCTGCCTTTTGGGCTGGAGCTTCTCGAGGTTTGAGGCCTGCCTTGCTCCACCCCCTGCTCTTGAGATTCTCCCGCATGTGGGCTGGATTTTGTCTGCCTTTCGGGCTGGAGCTTCTCGTGGTTTGAGGCCTGGCTTGCTCCACCCCCTGCTCTTGAGATTCTCCCGGATGTGGGCTGGATTTTGGCTGCCTTTTGGGCTGGACCTTCTCGTGGTTTGAGGCCTGGCTTGCTCCACCCCCTGCTCTTGAAATTGTCCCGGATGTGGGCTGGATTTTGGCTCCCTTTTGGGCTGGAGCTTCTCGAGGTTTGAGGCCTGGCTTGCTCCACCCCCTGCTCTTGATATTCTCCTGGATGTGGGCTGCATTTTGGCTGCCTTTTGGGCTGGAGCTTCTCGAGGTTTGAGGCCTGCCTTGCTCCACCCCCTGCTCTTGAGATTCTCCCGCATGTGGGCTGGATTTTGTCTGCCTTTTGGGCTGGAGCTTCTCGTGGTTTGAGGCCTGGCTTGCTCCACCCCCTGCTCTTGAGATTCTCCCGGATGTGGGCTGGATTTTGGCTGCCTTTTGGGCTGGAACTTCTCGTGGTTTGAGGCCTGGCTTGCTCCAACCCCTGCTATTGAGATTCTCCCGGATGTGGGCTGCATTTTGGCTGCCTTTTGGGCTGGAGTTTCTCGTGGTTTGAGGCCTGGCTTGCTCCACCCCCTGCTCTTGATATTCTCCCGGATGTGGGCTGGATTTTGGCTGCCTTTTGGGCTGGAGCTTCTCGTGGTTTGAGGCCTGGCTTGCTCCACCCCCTGCTCTTGAGATTCTCCCGGAGGTGGGCTGCATTTTTGCTGCCTTTTGGGCTGGATCTTCTCGAGGTTTGAGGCCTGGCTTGCTCCACCCCCTGCTCTTGATATTCTCCTGGATGTGGGCTGCATTTTGGCTGCCTTTTGGGCTGGAGCTTCTCGAGGTTTGAGGTGTGCCTTGCTCCAACCCCTGCTCTTGAGATTCTCCCGCATTTGGGCTGGATTTTGTCTGCCTTTTGGGCTGGAGCTTCTCGTGGTTTGAGGCCTGGCTTGCTCCACCCCCTGCTCTTGAGATTCTCCCGGATGTGGGCTGCATTTTGGCTGCCTTTTGGGCTGGAGATTCTCGTGGTTTGAGGCCTGGCTTCCTCCACCCCCTGCTCTTGAGATTCTCCCGGATGTGGGCTGCATTTTGGCTGCCTTTTGGGCTGGAGTTTCTCGTGGTTTGAGGCCTGGCTTGCTCCACCCCCTGCTCTTGATATTCTCCCGGATGTGGGCTGGATTTTGGCTGCCTTTTGGGCTGGACCTTCTCGTGGTTTGAGGCCTGGCTTGCTCCACCCCCTGCTCTTGAGATTCTCCCGGATGTGGGCTGCATTTTGGCTGCCTTTTGGGCTGGAGCTTCTCGAGGTTTGAGGCCTGGCTTGCTCCACCCCCTGCTCTTGATATTCTCCTGGATGTGGGCTGCATTTTGGCTGCCTTTTGGGCTGGAGCTTCTCGAGGTTTGAGGCCTGCCTTGCTCCAACCCCTGCTCTTGAGATAGTCCCGGATGTGGGCTGGATTTTGTCTGCCTTTTGGGCTGGAGCTTCTCGTGGTTTGAGGCCTGCCTTGCTCCACCCCCTGCTCTTGAGATTCTCCCGGATGTGGGCTGGATTTTGGCTGCCTTTTGGGCTGGAGCTTCTCGAGGTTTGAGGCCTGGCTTGCTCCACCCCCTGCTCTTGAGATTCTCCCGGATGTGGGCTGGATTTTGGCTGCCTTTTGGGCTGGACCTTCTCGTGGTTTGAGGCCTGGCTTGCTCCACCCCCTGCTCTTGAGATTCTCCCGGATGTGGGCTGCATTTTGGCTGCCTTTTGGGCTGGAGCTTCTCAAGGTTTGAGGCCTGGATTGCTCCACCCCCTGCTCTTGAGATTCTCCCGGATGTGGGCTGCATTTTGGCTGCCTTTTGGGCTGGAGCTTCTCAAGGTTTGAGGCCTGGCTTGCTCCAAACTCTGCCATTGAGATTCTCCCGGAGTTGGGCTGCATTTTGGCTGCCTTTTGGGCTGGAGCTTCTCGTGGTTTGAGGCCTGGCTTGCTCCACCCTCTGCTCTTGAGATTCTCCCGGATGTGGGCTGCATTTTGGCTGCCTTTTGGGCTGGAGCTTCTCGAGGTTTGAGGCCTGGCTTGCTACACCCCCTGCTCTTGATATTCTCCTGGATGGGGGCGGCATTTTGGCTGCCTTTAGGGCTGGAGCTTCTCATGGTTTGAGGCCTGGCTTGCTCCACCCCCTGCTCTTGAGATTCTCCCGGATGTGGGCTGCATTTTGGCTCGCTTTTGTTCTGGAGCTTCTCGTGGTTTGAGGCCTGGCTTGCTCCACCCCCTGCTCTTGATATTCTCCCAGATGTGGGCTGGATTTTGTCTGCCTTTTGGGCTGGAGCTTCTCGAGGTTTGAGGCCTGGCTTGCTCCACCCCCTGCTCTTGAGATTCTCCCGAATGTGGGCTGCATTTTGGTTCCATTTTGTTCTGGAGCTTCTCGTGGTTTGAGGCCTGGCTTGCTCCACCCCCTGCTCTTGAGATTCTACCGGATGTGGGCTGCATTTTGGCTGCCTTTTGTTCTGGAGCTTCTCGTGGTTTGAGGCCTGGCTTCCTCCACACCCTGCTCTTGAGATTCTCCCGGATGTGGGCTGCATTTTGGCTGCCTTTTGGGCTGGACCTTCTCGAGGTTTGAGGCCTGGCTTGCTCCACCCCCTGCTCTTGAGATTCTCCTGGATGTGGGCTGCATTTTGGCTGCCTTTTGGGCTGGAGCTTCTCGAGGTTTGAGGCCTGGCTTGCTCCACCCCCTGCTCTTGAGATTCTCCTGGATGTGGGCTGCATTTTGGCTGCCTTTTGGGCTGGAGCTTCTCGAGGTTTGTGGCCTGGCTTGCTCCACCCCCTGCTCTTGAGATTCTCCCGGATGTGGGCTGCATTTTGGCTGCATTTTGGGCTGGAGCTTCTCGAGGTTTGAGGCCTGGCTTGCTCCACCCCCTGCTCTTGAGATTCTCCTCGAAGTGGGCTGGATTTTGGCTGCATTTTGGGCTGGAGCTTCTCGTGGTTTGAGGCCTGGCTTGCTCCACCCCCTGCTCTTGAGATTCTCCCGGATGTGGGCTGGATTTTGGCTGCCTTTTGGGCTGGAGCTTCTCGTGGTTTGAGGCCTGGCTTGCTCCACCCCCTGCTCTTGATATTCTCCCGGATGTGGGCTGCATTTTGGCTGCCTTTTGGGCTGGAGCTTCTCGTGGTTCGAGGCCTGGCTTGCTACAAACTCTGCCATTGATATTCTCCCTTTATGTGGGCTGCATTTTGGCTGCCTTTTGGGCTGGAGCTTCTCGTGGTTTGAGGCCTGGCTTGCTACAAAATCTGCCATTCATATTCTCCCGTATGTGGGCTGCATTTTGGCTGCCTTTTGGGCTGGAGCTTCTCGTGGTTTGAGGCCTGGCTTGCTCCACTCCCTGCTCTTGAGATTCTCCTGGATGTGGGCTGCATTTTGGCTGCATTTTGGGCCAGAGCTTCTCGTGGTTTGAGGCCTGGCTTGCTCCACCCCCTGCTCTTGAGATTCTCCCGGATGTGGGCAGCATTTTGGCTGCCTTTTTGGGCTGGAGCTTCTTGTGGTTTGAGGCCTGGCTTGCTACAAAATCTGCCATTGATATTCTCCCGGATGTGGGCTGCATTTTGGCTGCCTTTTGGGCTGGAGCTTCTCGTGGTTTGAGGCCTGGCTTGCTCCACCCCCTGCTCTTGAGATTCTCCCGGATGTGGGCTGCATTTTGGCTGAATTTTGGGCAGGAGCTTCTCGTGGTTTGAGGCCTGGCTTGCTCCACCCCCTGCTCTTGAGATTCTCCCGGATGTGGGCTGGATTTTGGCTCCCTTTTGGGCTGGAGCTTCTCGTGGTTTGATGCCTGGCTTGCTCCACCACCTGCTCTTGAGATTCTCCCGGATGTGGGCTGCATTTTGGCTGCCTTTTGGGCTGGAGCTTCTCGTGGTTTGAGGCCTGGCTTGCTACAAACTCTGCCATTGATATTCTTCCGGATGTGGGCTGCATTTTGGCTGCCTTTTGGGCTGGAGCTTCTCGTGGTTTGAGGCCTGGTTTGCTCCACCCCCTGCTCTTGAGATTCTCCCGGATGTGGGCTGCATTTTGGCTGCCTTTTGGGCTGGAGCTTCTCGTGGTTTGAGGCCTGGCTTTCTACAAACTCTGCCATTGATATTCTTCCGGATGTGGGCTGCATTTTGGCTGTCTTTTGGGCTGGAGCTTCTCGTGGTTTGAGGCCTGGCTTCTACATCCCCTGCTCTTGAGATTCTCCCGCATGTGGGCTGCATTTTGGCTGCCTTTTGGGCTGGAGGTTCCCGAGGTTTGAGGCCTGGCTTGCTCCACCCCCTGCTCTTGATATTCTCCTGGATGTGATCTGTATTGTGGCTGCCTTGTGGGCTGGAGCTTCTCGTGGTTTGAGGCCTGGCTTGCTCCAAACTCTGCCATTGAGATTCTCCCGGATGTGGTTAGGATTTTGGCTGCCTTTTTGGGCTGGAGCTTCTCGTGGTTTGAGGCCTGGCTTTCTCCACCCCCTGCTCTTGGTATTCTCCCGGATGTGGGCTGCATTTTGGCTGTATTTTGGGCTGGAGCTTCTCATGGTTTGAGGCCTGGCTTGCTCCACCCCCTGCTCTTGATATTCTCCTCAAAGTGGGCTGGATTTTGGCTGCATTTAGGTTGGATCTTCTCGTAGTTTGAGGCCTGGCTTGCTCCACCCCCTGCTCTTGATATTCTCTCAGATGTTGGCAGCATTTTGGCTGCATTTTGGGCTGGAGCTTCTCGTGGTTTGGGGCCTGGCTTGCTCGAACACCTGCTCTTGAGATTCTCCCAGATGTGGGCTGCATTATGGCTGCCTTTTGGGCTGGAGCTTCTCGTGGTTTGAGGCCTGGCTTGCTCCACCCCCTGCTCTTGAGATTCTCCCGGATGTGGGCTGCATTTTGGCTGCCTTTTGGGCTGGAAATTTCCGTTTTTTGAGGCCTTGCTTGCTCCACCACTTGCTCTTGATATTCTCCCTTATGTGGGCTGCATTTTGGCTGCCTTTTGGGCTGGAGCTTCTCGAGGTTTGAGGCGTTGCTCACTCCACCCCCTGCTCTTGAGGTTCTCCCATATGTGGGCTGCATTTTGGCTGCCTTTTGGGCTGGAGCTTCTCGTGGTTTGAGGCCTGGATTGCTCCACCCCCTGCTCTTGAGATTCTCCCGGATGTGGGCTGGATTTTGGCTGCCTTTTGGGCTGGAGCTTCTCGTGGTTTGAGGCCTGGCTTGCTCCACCCCCTGCTCTTGATATTCTCCCTGAGGTGGGCTGGATTTTTGCTGCCTTTTGGGCTGGAGCTTCTCGTGGTTTGAGGCCTGGCTTGCTCCACCCCCTGCTCTTGAGATTCTCCTGGATTTGGGCAGCATTTTGGCTGCCTTTTGGGCTGGAGCTTCTCATGGTTTGAGGCCTGGCTTGCTCCACCCCCTGCTCTTGAGATTCTCCCAGATGTGGGCTGCATTTTGGCTGCATTGTGGACTGGAGCTTCTCGTGGTTTGAGGCCTGCCTCCCTCCACCCCCTGCTCTTGAGATTCTCCCGCAGGTGGGCTGCATTTTGGCTGCCTTTTGGGCTGGAGCTTCTCGTGGTTTGAGGCCTGGCTTGCTCCACCCCCTGCTCTTGAGATTCTCCCGGATGTGGGCTGCATTTTGGCTGCCTTTTGGGCTGGAAATTTCCGTTTTTTGAGGCCTTGCTTGCTCCACCCCTTGCTCTTGATATTCTCCCTTATGTGGGCTGCATTTTGGCTGCCTTTTGGGCTGGAGCTTCTCGAGGTTTGAGGCGTTGCTGACTCCACCCCCTGCTCTTGATATTCTCCCGGAGGTGGGCTGCATTTTGGCTGCATTTTGGGCTGGAGCTTCTCGTGGTTTGAGGCCTGGCTTGCTCCACCCCCTGCTCTTGAGATTCTCCCGGATATGGGCTGCATTTTGGCTGCCTTTTGGGCTGGAGCTTCTCGTGGTTTGAGGCCTGGCTTGCTCCACCCCCTGCTCTTGAGATTCTCCCTGAGGTGGGCTGGATTTTTGCTGCCTTTTGGGCTGGAGCTTCTCGTGGTTTGAGGCCTGGCTTGCTCCACCCCCTGCTCTTGAGATTCTCCTGGATGTGGGCAGCATTTTGGCTGCCTTTTGGGCTGGAGCTTCTCATGGTTTGAGGCCTGGCTTGCTCCACCCCCTGCTCTTGAGATTCTCCCCGAGGTGGGGTGGAATTTGGCTGAATTTTGGGCTGGAGCTTCTCGTGGTTTGAGGCCTGGTTTGCTCCACCCCTTGCTCTTGATATTCTACCGGATGTGGGCTGCATTTTGGCTGCATTTTGGGCTGGAACTTCTCGTGGTTTGAGGCTTGGCTTGCTCCAGCCGCTGCTCTTGATATTCTCCCTCATGTGGCCTGCATTTTGGTTGCCTTTTGGGCTGGAAATTTCGGTTTTTTGAGGCCTGGCTTGCTCCACCCCTTCCTCTTGATATTCTCCTGTTGTGGGCTGCGTTATGGCTGCATTTTGGGCTGGAGCTTCTCGTGGTTTGAGGCCTGGCTTGCTCCACCCCCTGCTCTTGATATTCTCCCGGATGTGGCCTGCATTTTGGTTGCCTTTTCGGCTGGAAATTTCCGTTTTTTGAGGCCTGGCTTGCTCCACCCCTTGCTCTTGATATTCTCCCGGATGTGGGCTGGATTTTGGCTGCCTTTTGGGCTGGAGCTTCTCGAGGTTTGAGGCGTTGCTCACTCCACCCCCTGCTCTTGATATTCTCCTCAAAGTGGGCTGGATTTTGGCTGCATTTGGGTTGGATCTTCTCGTGGTTTGAGGCCTGGCTTTCTCCACCCCCTGCTCTTGAGATTCTCCTGGATGTGGGCAGAATTTTGGCTGCATTTTGGGCTGGAGCTTCTCGTGGTTTGTGGCCTGGCTTGCTCCACCCCCTGCTCTTGAGATTCTTCCGGATGTGGGCTGGATTTTGGCTGCCTTTTGGGCTGGAGCTTCTCGTGGTTTGAGGCCTGCCTTCCTCCACCCCCTGCTCTTGAGATTCTCCCGCAGGTGGGCTGCATTTTGGCTGCATTTTGGGCTGGAGCTTCTCGTGGTTTGAGGCCTGGCTTGCTACAGCCCCTGCTCTTGAGATTCTCCCCGAAGTGGGCTGCATTTTGGCTGCCTTTTGGGCTGGAGCTTCTCGTGGTTTGAGGCCTGGATTGCTCCATCCCCTGCTCTTGAGATTCTCCCGGGTGTGGGCTGGTGTTTGGCTGCCTTTTGGGCTGGAGCTTCTCGTGGTTTGAGGCCTGGCTTGCTCCACCCCCTGCTCTTGAGATTATCCCGGATGTGGGCTGCATTTTGGCTGCCTTTTGGGCTGGAGCTTCTCGTGGTTTGAGGCCTGGCTTGCTCCACCCCCTGCTCTTGAGATTCTCCCTGAGGTGGGCTGGATTCTTGCTGCCTTTTGGGCTGGAGCTTCTCGTGGTTTGAGGCCTGGCTTGCTCCACCCCCTGCTCTTGATATTCTCCTGGATGTGGGCAGCATTTTGGCTGCCTTTTGGGCTGGAGCTTCTCATGGTTTGAGGCCTGGCTTGCTCCACCCCCTGCTCTTGAGATTCTCCCGGATGTGGGCTGCATTTTGGCTGCCTTTTGGGCTGGAGCTTCTTGTGGTTGGAGGCCTGGCTTGCTCCAAACTCTGCCATTGAGATTCTCCCGGATGTGGGCAGCATTTTGGCTGCCTTTTGGGCTGGAGCTTCTCGTGGTTTGAGGCCTGGCTTGCTCCAACCCCTGCTCTTGAGATTCTCCCGGATGTGGGCTGGATTTTGGCTAATATTTGGACTGGAGCTTCTCGTGGTTTGAGGCCTGGCTTGCTCCACCCCCTGCTCTTGAGATTCTCCCGGAGGTGGTCTGCATTTTGGCTGCCTTTTGGGCTGGAGCTTCTCGTGGTTTGAGGCCTGTCTTGCTCCACCCCCTGCTCTTGAGATTCTCCCCGAGGTGGGGTGGAATTTGGCTGAATTTTGGGCTGGAGCTTCTCGTGGTTTGAGGCCTGGTTTGCTCCACCCCTTGCTCTTGATATTCTACCGGATGTGGGCTGCATTTTGGCTGCCTTTTGGGCTGGAACTTCTCGTGGTTTGAGGCCTGGCTTGCTCCACCCCCTGCTCTTGATATTCTCCCAGATGTGGCCTGCATTTTGGTTGCCTTTTGGGCTGGAAATTTCCGTTTTTTGAGGCCTGGCTTGCTCCACCCCTTGCTCTTGATATTCTCCCTTATGTGGGCTGCATTTTGGCTGCCTTTTGGGCTGGAGCTTCTCGCGGTTTGAGGCGTTGCTCACTCCACCCCCTGCTCTTGATATTCTCCCGGAGGTGGGCTGCATTTTGGCTGCCTTTTGGGCTGGAGCTTCTCGAGGTTTGAGGCGTTGCTCACTCCACCCCCTGCTCTTGATATTCTCCTCAAAGTGGGCTGGATTTTTACTGCATTTGGGTTGGATCTTCTCGTAGTTTGAGGCCTGGCTTGCTCCACCCCCTGCTCTTGATATTCTCTCAGATGTGGGCAGAATTTTGGCTGCATTTTGGGCTGGAGCTTCTCGTGGTTTGTGGCCTGGCTTGCTCCACCCCCTGCTCTTGAGATTCTCCCAGATGTGGGCTGGATTTTGGCTGCCTTTTGGGCTGGAGCTTCTCGTGGTTTGAGGCCTGGCTTGCTCCACCCCCTGCTCTTGAGATTCTCCCGCAGGTGGGCTGCATTTTGGCTGCCTTTTGGGCTGGAGCTTCTCGTGGTTTGAGGCCTGGCTTGCTCCACCCCCTGCTCTTGATATTCTCCCCGAAGTGGGCTGCATTTTGGCTGCCTTTTGGGCTGGAAATTTCCGTTTTTTGAGGCCTTGCTTGCTCCACCCCTTGCTCTTGATATTCTCCCTTATGTGGGCTGCATTTTGGCTGCCTTTTGGGCTGGAGCTTCTCGCGGTTTGAGGCGTTGCTCACTCCACCCCCTGCTCTTGATATTCTCCCGGAGGTGGGCTGCATTTTGGCTGCCTTTTTGGCTGGAGCTTCTCGTGGTTTGAGGCCTGGATTGCTCCATCCCCTGCTCTTGAGATTCTCCCGGGTGTGGGCTGGAGTTTGGCTGCCTTTTGGGCTGGAGCTTCTCGTGGTTTGAGGCCTGGCTTGCTCCACCCCCTGCTCTTGAGATTCTCCCGGATGTGGGCTGCATTTTGGCTGCCTTTTGGGCTGGAGCTTCTCGTGGTTTGAGGCCTGGCTTGCTCCACCCCCTGCTCTTGAGATTCTCCCGGATGTGGGCTGGATTTTGGCTGCCTTTTGGGCTGGAGCTTCTCGTGGTTTGAGGCCTGGCTTGCTCCACCCCCTGCTCTTGAGATTCTCCCTGAGGTGGGCTGGATTCTTGCTGCCTTTTGGGCTGGAGCTTCTCGTGGTTTGAGGCCTGGCTTGCTCCACCCCCTGCTCTTGAGATTCTACCGGATGTGGGCAGCATTTTGGCTGCCTTTTGGGCTGGAGCTTCTCATGGTTTGAGGCCTGGCTTGCTCCACCCCCTGCTCTTGATATTCTCCCAGATGTGGCCTGCATTTTGGTTGCCTTTTGGGCTGGAAATTTCCGTTTTTTGAGGCCTGGCTTGCTCCACCCCTTGCTCTTGATATTCTCCCTTATGTGGGCTGCATTTTGGCTGCCTTTTGGGCTGGAGCTTCTCGCGGTTTGAGGCGTTGCTCACTCCACCCCCTGCTCTTGATATTCTCCCGGAGGTGGGCTGCATTTTGGCTGCCTTTTGGGCTGGAGCTTCTCGAGGTTTGAGGCGTTGCTCACTCCACCCCCTGCTCTTGATATTCTCCTCAAAGTGGGCTGGATTTTTTCTGCATTTGGGTTGGATCTTCTCGTAGTTTGAGGCCTGGCTTGCTCCACCCCCTGCTCTTGATATTCTCTCAGATGTGGGCAGAATTTTGGCTGCATTTTGGGCTGGAGCTTCTCGTGGTTTGAGGCCTGGCTTGCTCCACCCCCTGCTCTTGATATTCTCCCGGAGGTGGGCTGCATTTTGGCTGCCTTTTGGGCTGGAGCTTCTCGTGGTTTGAGGCCTGGCTTGCTCCACCCCCTGCTCTTGATATTCTCTCAGATGTGGGCAGAATTTTGGCTGCCTTTTGGGCTGGAGCTTCTCGTGGTTTGAGGCCTGGCTTGCTCCACCCCCTGCTCTTGATATTCTCCCGGAGGTGGGCTGCATTTTGGCTGCCTTTTGGGCTGGAGCTTCTCGTGGTTTGAGGCCTGGCTTGCTCCACCCCCTGCTCTTGATATTCTCCCCGAAGTGGGCTGCATTTTGGCTGCCTTTTGGGCTGGAAATTTCCGTTTTTTGAGGCCTTGCTTGCTCCACCCCTTGCTCTTGATATTCTCCCTTATGTGGGCTGCATTTTGGCTGCCTTTTGGGCTGGAGCTTCTCGCGGTTTGAGGCGTTGCTCACTCCAACCCCTGCTCTTGATATTCTCCCGGAGGTGGGCTGCATTTTGGCTGCCTTTTTGGCTGGAGCTTCTCGTGGTTTGAGGCCTGGATTGCTCCATCCCCTGCTCTTGAGATTCTCCCGGGTGTGGGCTGGAGTTTGGCTGCCTTTTGGGCTGGAGCTTCTCGTGGTTTGAGGCCTGGCTTGCTCCACCCCCTGCTCTTGAGATTCTCCCGGATGTGGGCTGCATTTTGGCTGCCTTTTGGGCTGGAGCTTCTCGTGGTTTGAGGCCTGGCTTGCTCCACCCCCTGCTCTTGAGATTCTCCCGGAGGTGGGCTGGATTCTTGCTGCCTTTTGGGCTGGAGCTTCTCGTGGTTTGAGGCCTGGCTTGCTCCACCCCCTGCTCTTGATATTCTCCTGGATGTGGGCAGCATTTTGGCTGCCTTTTGGGCTGGAGCTTCTCGTGGTTTGAGGCCTGGCTTGCTCCACCCTCTGCTCTTGAGGTTCTCCCATATGTGGGCTGCATTTTGGCTGCCTTTTGGGCTGGAGCTTCTCGTGGTTTGAGGCCTGGCTTGCTCCACCCCCTGCTCTTGATATTCTCCCGGAGGTGGGCTGCATTTTGGCTGCATTTTGGGCTGGAGCTTCTCGTGGTTTGAGGCCTGGCTTGCTCCACCCCCTGCTCTTGAGATTCTCCCGGATGTGGGCTGGATTTTGGCTAATATTTGGACTGGAGCTTCTCGTGGTTTGAGGCCTGGCTTGCTACAGCCCCTGCTCTTGATATTCTCCCGGAGGTGGTCTGCATTTTGGCTGCATTTTGGGCTGGAGCTTCTCATGGTTTGAGGCCTGGCTTGCTCCACCCCCTGCTCTTGAGATTCTCCCGGATGTGGGCTGCATTTTGGCTGCCTTTTGGGCTGGAGCTTCTCGTGGTTTGAGGCCTGGCTTGCTCCACCCCCTGCTCTTGAGATTCTCCCGGATGTGGGCTGCATTTTGGCTGCATTTTGGGCTGGAGCTTCTCGTGGTTTGAGGCCTGGCTTGCTCCGCCCCCAGCTCTTGAGATTCTCCCGGATATGGGCTGGATTTTGGCTGCCTTTTGGGCTGGAGCTTCTCGTGGTTTGAGGCCTGGCTTGCTCCACCCCCTGCTCTTGAGATTCTCCCGGATGTGGGCTGCATTTTGTCTGCCATTTTGGGGTGGAACTTCCCATGGTTTGAGGCCTGGCTTGCTCCTGGCCCTGCTCTTGAGATTCTCCCTGATGTGGGCTGCATTTTGTCTGATTCTTGGGCTAGAGCTTCTCGTGGTTTGAGGCCTGTCTTGCTCCACCCCCTGCTCTTGAGATTCTCCCCGATGTGGGCTGGATTTTGGCAGCATTTTGGGCTGGAGCTTCTCGTGGTTTGAGGCCTGCCTTGCTCCACCCCCTGCTCTTGAGATTCTCCCGGATGTGGGCTGGATTTTGGCTGCATTTTGGGCTGGAGCTTCTCGAGGTTTGAGGCCTGGCTTGCTCCACCACCTGCTCTTGAGATTCTCCCGGATGTGGGCTGCATTTTGGCTGCATTTTGGGCTGGAGCTTCTCATGGTTTGAGGCCTGGCTTGCTCCACCCCCTGCTCTTGAAAATCTCCCGGAGGTGGGCTGCATTTTGGCTGATTCTTGGGCTGGAACTTCTCGTGGTTTGAGGCCTGGCTTGCTCCACCCCCTGCTCTTGAGATTCTCCCGGATGTGGGCTGGATTTTGGCTGCCTTTTGGGCTGGAGCTTCTCATGGTTTGAGGCCTGGCTTGCTCCACCCCCTGCCCTTGATATTCTCCCGGATGTGGGCTGCATTTTGGCTGCCTTTTGGGCTGGAGCTTCTCGTGGTTTGAGGCCTGCCTTGCTCCACCCCCTGCTCTTGAGATTCTCCCCGATGTGGGCTGCGTTTTGGCTGCCTTTTGGGCTGGAGCTTCTCGTGGTTTGAGGCCTGGCTTGCTCCACCCCCTGCTCTTGAGATTCTCCCGGACGTGGGCTGCATTTTGTCTGATTCTTGGGCTGGAAATTCTCGAGGTTTGAGGCCTGGCTTGCTCCACCCCCTGCTCTTGAGATTCTCCCGGATGTGTGCTGCATTTTTGCTGCCTTTTGGGCTGGAGCTTCTCATGGTTTGAGGCCTGGCTTGCTCCACCCCCTACTCTTCATATTCTCCTGCATGTGGGCTGCGTTTTGGCTGCATTTTGGGCTGGAGCTTCTCGTGGTTTGAGGCCTGGCTTGCTCCACCCCCTGCTCTTGAGATTCTCCCGGATGTGGGCTGGATTTTGACTGCCTTTTGGGCTGGAGCTTCTCGTGGTTTGAGGCCTGGCTTGCTCCACCCCCTGCTCTTCATATTCTACCAGATTTGTTCTGCATTTTGGCTGCCTTTTGAGGTGGAGCTTCTCGTGGTTTGAGGCCTGGCTTGCTCCACCCCCTGCTCTTGAGATTCTCCCGGATGTGGGCTGGATTTTGGCTAATATTTGGGCTGGAGCTTCTCGTGGTTTGAGGCCTGGCTTGCTCCACCCCCTGCTCTTGAGATTCTCCCCGAGGTGGGGTGGAATTTGGCTGAATTTTGGGCTGGAGCTTCTCGTGGTTTGAGGCCTGGTTTGCTCCACCCCTTGCTCTTGATATTCTACCGGATGTGGGCTGCATTTTGGCTGCATTTTGGGCTGGAACTTCTCGTGGTTTGAGGCCTGGCTTGCTCCAGCCGCTGCTCTTGATATTCTCCCTCATGTGGCCTGCATTTTGGTTGCCTTTTGGGCTGGAAATTTCCGTTTTTTGAGGCCTGGCATGCTCCACCCCTTCCTCTTGATATTCTCCCGGATGTGGGCTGCATTTTGGCTGCATTTTGGGCTGGAGCTTCTCGAGGTTTGAGGCGTTGCTCACTCCACCCCCTGCTCTTGATATTCTCCTCAAAGTGGGCTGGATTTTGGCTACATTTGGGCTGGAGTTTCTCGTGGTTTGAGGCCTGGCTTGCTCCACCCCCTGCTCTTGAGATTCTCCCGGATGTGGGCTGCATTTTGGCTGCCTTTTGCGCTGGAGCTTCTCGTGGTTTGAGGCCTGGCTTGCTCCACCCCCTGCTCTTGAGATTCTCCCAGATGTGGGCTGCATTTTGGCTGCATTTTGGGCTGGAGCTTCTCGAGGTTTGAGGCCTGGCTTGCTCCACCACCTGCTCTTGAGATTCTCCCGGATTTGGGCTGCATTTTGGCTGCCTTTTGGGCTGGAGCTTCTCGTGGTTTGAGGCCTGGCTTGCTCCACCCCCTGCTCTTGAGAATCTCCCGGAGGTGGGCTGCATTTTGGCTGATTCTTGGGCTGGAGCTTCTCGTGGTTTGAGGCCTGGCTTGGTCCACCCTATGCTCTTGAGATTCTCCCGGATGTGGGCTGCATTTTGGCTGCCTTTTGGGCTGGAGCTTCTCGTGGTTTGAGGCCTGGCTTGCTCCACCCCCTTCTCTTCATATTCTCCCCGATGTGGGCTGAGTTTTGGCTGCCTTTTGGGCTGGAGCTTCTTGTGGTTTGAGGCCTGGCTTGCTCCACCCCCTGCTCTTGAGGTTCTCCCGGAGGTGGGCTGCATTTTGGCTGCCTTTTGGGCTGGAAATTCTCGTGGTTTGAGGCCTGGTTTGCTCCACCCCCTGCTCTTGAGATTCTCCCGGATGTGGGCTGGATTTTGGCTAATATTTGGGCTGGAGCTTCTCGTGGTTTGAGGCCTGGCTTGCTCCACCCCCTGCTCTTGAGATTCTCCCCGAGGTGGGGTGGAATTTGGCTGAATTTTGGGCTGGAGCTTCTCGTGGTTTGAGGCCTGGTTTGCTCCACCCCTTGCTCTTGATATTCTACCGGATGTGGGCTGCATTTTGGCTGCATTTTGGGCTGGAACTTCTCGTGGTTTGAGGCCTGGCTTGCTCCAGCCGCTGCTCTTGATATTCTCCCTCATGTGGCCTGCATTTTGGTTGCCTTTTGGGCTGGAAATTTCCGTTTTTTGAGGCCTGGCATGCTCCACCCCTTCCTCTTGATATTCTCCCGGATGTGGGCTGCATTTTGGCTGCATTTTGGGCTGGAGCTTCTCGAGGTTTGAGGCGTTGCTCACTCCACCCCCTGCTCTTGATATTCTCCTCAAAGTGGGCTGGATTTTGGCTGCATTTGGGCTGGAGTTTCTCGTGGTTTGAGGCCTGGCTTGCTCCACCCCCTGCTCTTGAGATTCTCCCGGATGTGGGCTGCATTTTGGCTGCCTTTTGCGCTGGAGCTTCTCGTGGTTTGAGGCCTGGCTTGCTCCACCCCCTGCTCTTGAGATTCTCCCAGATGTGGGCTGCATTTTGGCTGCATTTTGGGCTGGAGCTTCTCGAGGTTTGAGGCCTGGCTTGCTCCACCACCTGCTCTTGAGATTCTCCCGGATTTGGGCTGCATTTTGGCTGCCTTTTGGGCTGGAGCTTCTCGTGGTTTGAGGCCTGGCTTGCTCCACCCCCTGCTCTTGAGAATCTCCCGGAGGTGGGCTGCATTTTGGCTGATTCTTGGGCTGGAGCTTCTCGTGGTTTGAGGCCTGGCTTGGTCCACCCTATGCTCTTGAGATTCTCCCGGATGTGGGCTGCATTTTGGCTGCCTTTTGGGCTGGAGCTTCTCGTGGTTTGAGGCCTGGCTTGCTCCACCCCCTTCTCTTCATATTCTCCCCGATGTGGGCTGAGTTTTGGCTGCCTTTTGGGCTGGAGCTTCTTGTGGTTTGAGGCCTGGCTTGCTCCACCCCCTGCTCTTGAGGTTCTCCCGGAGGTGGGCTGCATTTTGGCTGCCTTTTGGGCTGGAAATTCTCGTGGTTTGAGGCCTGGCTTGCTCCACCCCCTGCTCTTGAGAATCTCCCGGATGTGCGCTGCATTTTTGCTGCCTTTTGGGCTGGAGCTTCTCATGGTTTGAGGCCTGGCTTGCTCCACCCCCTGCTCTTGAGATTCTCCCGGATGTGGGCTGCATTTTGGCTGCCTTTTGGGCTGGAGCTTCTTGTGGTTTGAGGCCTGGCTTGCTCCACCCCCTGCCCTTGATATTCTCCCGGATGTGGGCTGCATTTTGGCTGCTTTTTGGGCTGGAGCTTCTCGTGGTCTGAGGCCTGCCTTGCTCCACCCCCTGCTCTTGAGATTCTCCCGGATGTGGGCTGCATTTTGGCTGCCTTTTGGGCAGGAGCTTCTCGTGGTTTGAGGCCTGGCTTGCTCCAACCCCTGCTCTTGAGATTCTCCCGGAGGTGGGCTGCATTTTGGCTGCCTTTTGGGTGGAGCTTCTCGTGGTTTGAGGCCTGCCTTGCTCCACCCCCTGCTCTTGAGATTCTCCTGGATGCGGGCTGCATTTAGGCTGCCCTTTTGGGCTGGAGTTTCTCGTGGTTTGAGGCCTGGCTTGCTCCAACCCCTGCTCTTGAGATTCTCCTGGATGTGGGTAGGATTTTGGCTGGATTTTGGGCTGGAGTTTCTCGTGGTTTGAGGCCTGGCTTGCTCCACCCCCTGCTCTTCATATTCTCCCGGATGTGGGCTGCATTTTGGCTGCCTTTTGGGCTGGAGCTTCTCGTGGTTTGAGGCCTGGCTTGCTCCACCCCCTGCTCCTGAAATTCTCCCGGATGTGGGCTGCATTTTGGCTGCCTTTTGGGCTGGAGCTTCTCGAGGTTTGAGGCCTGGCTTGCTCCAGCCCCTGCTCTTGAGATTCTCCCGGATGTGGGCTGGATTTTAGCTGCCTTTTGTGCTGCAGCTTCTCGTGGTTTGAGGCCTGGCTTGCTCCACCCCCTGCTCTTGAGATTCTCCGGGATGTGGGCTTCGTTTTGGCTGCCTTTTGGGCTGGAGCTTCTCGTGGTTTGAGGCCTGGCTTGCTCCAACCCCTACTCTTGAGATTCTCTTGGATGTGGGTAGGATTTTGGCTGGATTTTGGGCTGGAGCTTCTCGTGGTTTGAGGCCTGGCTTGGTCCACCCCCTGCTCTTGAGATTCTCCCGGATGTGGGCTGCATTTTGGCTGCCTTTTGGACTGGAGCTTCTCGTGGTTTGAGTCCTGGGTTGCTCCACCCCCTGCTCTTCATATTCTCCCCGATGTGGGCTGCATTTTGGATGCCTTTTGGGGTGGAGCTTCTCGTGGTTTGAGGCCTGGCTTGCTCCACCCCCTGCTCTTGAGATTCTACCGGAGGTGGGCTGCATTTTGGATGCCTTTTCGGCTGCAGCTTCTCGTGGTTTGAGGCCTGGCTTCCTCCATCCCCTTCTCTTGAGATTCTCCCGGAGGTGGGCTGCATTTTGGCTGCCTTTTGGGCTGGAGCTTCTTGTGGTTTGAGGCCTGGCTTGCTCCACCCCCTGCTCTTGAGATTCTCCCGGATGTGGGCTGGATTTTGGCTGCATTTTGGGCTGGAGCTTCTCGTGGTTTGAGGCCTGGCTTGCTCCAGCCCCTGCTCTTGAGATTCTCCCGGATGTGGGCTGCATTTTGGCTGCCCTTTTGGGGTGGAACTTCTCGTGGTTTGAGGCCTGGCTTGCTCCAACCCCTGCTGTTGAGATTCTCTTGGATGTGGGTAGGATTTTGGCTGGATTTTGGGCTGGAGCTTCTCGTGGTTTGAGGCCTGGCTTGGTCCACCCCCTGCTCTTGAGATTCTCCCGGATGTGGGCTGCATTTTGGCTGCCTTTTGGGCTGGAGCTTCTCGTGGTTTGAGGCCTGGCTTGCTCCACCCCCTGCTCTTGAGAATCTCCCGGATGTGGGCTGCATTTTGGCTGCATTTTGGGCTACAGCTTCTCGAGGTTTGAGGCCTGGCTTGCTCCACCCCCTGCTCTTGAGATTCTACCGGATGTGGGCTGCATTTTGGCTGCCTTTTGGGCTGGAGCTTCTCGTGGTTTGAGGCCTGGCTTGCTCCACCCCCTGCTCTTCAGATTCTCCCGCATGTGGGCTGCATTTTGGCTGCCTTTTGGGCTGGAGCTTCTCGTGGTTTGAGGCCTGGCTTGCTCCACCCCCTGCTCTTGAGATTCTCCCGGATGTGGGCTGCATTTTGGCTGCCCTTTTGGGGTGGAACTTCTTGTGGTTTGAGGCCTGGCTTTCTCCAACCCCTGCTCTTGAGATTCTCTTGGATGTGGGTAGGATTTTCGCTGGATTATGGGCTGGAGCTTCTCGTGGTTTGAGGCCTGGCTTGCTCCACCCCCTGCTCTTCATATTCTCCTGCATGTGGGCTGCATTTTGGCTGCATTTTGGCTGCCTTTTGGGCTGGAGCTTCTCATGGTTTGAGGCCTGGCTTGCTCCACCCCCTGCTCTTGAGAATCTCCCGGATGTGCGCTGCATTTTTGCTGCATTTGGGCTGGAGCTTCTCGTGGTTTGAGGCCTGGCTTGCTCCACCCCCTGCTCTTGAGATTCTCCCGGATGTGGGCTGCATTTTGGCTGCCTTTTGGGCTGGAGCTTCTCGTGGTTTGAGGCCTGGCTTGCTCCACCCCCTTGCTCTTGATATTCTCCACGATGTGGGCTGCAGTTTGGCTGCCTTTTGGGGTGGAGTTTCTCGTGGTTTGAGGCCTGGCTTGCTCCACCCCCTGCTCTTGAGATTCTCCGGGATGTGGGCTTCGTTTTGGCTGCCTTTTGGGCTGGAGCTTCTCGTGGTTTGAGGCCTGGCTTGCTCCAACCCCTGCTCTTGAGATTCTCTTGAATGTGGGTAGGATTTTGGCTGGATTTTGGGCTGGAGCTTCTCGTGGTTTGAGGCCTGGCTTGGTCCACCCCCTGCTCTTGAGATTCTCCCAGATGTGGGCTGGATTTTGGCTGCCTTTTGGACTGGAGCTTCTCGTGGTTTGAGGCCTGGGTTGCTCCACCCCCTGCTCTTCATATTCTCCCCGATGTGGGCTGCATTTTGGATGCCTTTTGGGGTGGAGCTTCTCGTGGTTTGAGGCCTGGCTTGCTCCACCCCCTGCTCTTGAGATTCTACCGGATGTGGGCTGCATTTTGGCTGCCTTTTGGGCTGGAGCTTCTCGTGGTTTGAGGCCTGGCTTGCTCCACCCCCTGCTCTTGAGATTCTCCCGGATGTGGGCTGCATTTTGGCTGCCCTTTTGGGGTGGAACTTCTTGTGGTTTGAGGCCTGGCTTTCTCCAACCCCTGCTCTTGAGATTCTCTTGGATGTGGGTAGGATTTTCGCTGGATTTTGGGCTGGAGCTTCTCGTGGTTTGAGGCCTGGCTTGGTCCACCCCCTGCTCTTGAGATTCTCACGGATGTGGGCTGCATTTTGGCTGCCTTTTGGACTGGAGCTTCTCGTGGTTTGAGGCCTGGCTTGCTCCACCCCCTGCTCTTCATATTCTCCCGGATGTGGGCTGCATTTTGGATGCCTTTTGGGGTGGAGCTTCTCGTGGTTTGAGGCCTGGCTTGCTCCACCCCCTGCTCTTGAGATTCTACCGGATGTGGGCTGCATTTTGGCTGCCTTTTGGGCTGGAGCTTCTCGTGGTTTGAGGCCTGGCTTGCTCCACCCCCTGCTCTTGAGATTCTCCCGGAGGTGGGCTGCATTTTGGCTGCCTTTTCGGCTGCAGCTTCTCGTGGTTTGAGGCCTGGCTTGCTCCACCCCCTTCTCTTGAGATTCTCCCGGAGGTGGGCTGCATTTTGGCTGCCTTTTGGGCTGGAGCTTCTTGTGGTTTGAGGCCTGGCTTGCTCCACCCCCTGCTCTTGAGATTCTCCCGGATGTGGGCTGCATTTTGGCTGCCTTTTGGGCTGGAGCTTCTCGTGGTTTGAGGCCTGGCTTGCTCCAGCCCCTGCTCTTGAGATTCTCCCGGATGTGGGCTGCATTTTGGCTGCCCTTTTGGGGTGGAACTTCTCGTGGTTTGAGGCCTGGCTTGCTCCAACCCCTGCTGTTGAGATTCTCTTGGATGTGGGTAGGATTTTGGCTGGATTTTGGGCTGGAGCTTCTCGTGGTTTGAGGCCTGGCTTGGTCCACCCCCTGCTCTTGAGATTCTCCCGGATGTGGGCTGCATTTTGGCTGCCTTTTGGGCTGGAGCTTCTCGTGGTTTGAGGCCTGGGTTGCTCCACCCCCTGCTCTTCATATTCTCCCCGATGTGGGCTGCATTTTGGCTGCCTTTTGGGCTGGAGCTTCTCGTGGTTTGAGGCCTGGCTTGCTCCACCCCCTGCTCTTGAGAATCTCCCGGATGTGGGCTGCATTTTGGCTGCATTTTGGGCTACAGCTTCTCGAGGTTTGAGGCCTGGCTTGCTCCACCCCCTGCTCTTCATATTCTCCCCGATGTGGGCTGCAGTTTGGCTGCCTTTTGGGGTGGAGCTTCTCGTGGTTTGAGGCCTGGCTTGCTCCACCCCCTGCTCTTGAGATTCTCCGGGATGTGGGCTTCGTTTTGGCTGCCTTTTGGGCTGGAGCTTCTCGTGGTTTGAGGCCTGGCTTGCTCCAACTCCTGCTCTTGAGATTCTCTTGGATGTGGGTAGGATTTTGGCTGGATTTTGGGCTGGAGCTTCTCGTGGTTTGAGGCCTGGCTTGGTCCACCCCCTGCTCTTGAGATTCTCCCGGATGTGGGCTGGATTTTGGCTGCGTTTTGGACTGGAGCTTCTCGTGGTTTGAGGCCTGGCTTGCTCCACCCCCTGCTCTTCATATTCTCCCCGATGTGGGCTGCATTTTGGATGCCTTTTGGGGTGGAGCTTCTCGTGGTTTGAGGCCTGGCTTGCTCCACCCCCTGCTCTTGAGAATCTCCCGGATGTGGGCTGCATTTTGGCTGCATTTTGGGCTACAGCTTCTCGAGGTTTGAGGCCTGGCTTGCTCCACCCCCTGCTCTTGAGATTCTCCCGGATGTGGGCTGCATTTTGGCTGCCCTTTTGGGGTGGAACTTCTTGTGGTTTGAGGCCTGGCTTTCTCCAACCCCTGCTCTTGAGATTCTCTTGGATGTGGGTAGGATTTTCGCTGGATTATGGGCTGGAGCTTCTTGTGGTTTGAGGCCTGGCTTGCTCCACTCCCTGCTCTTCATATTCTCCTGCATGTGGGCTGCATTTTGGCTGCATTTTGGCTGTATTTTGGGATGGAGCTTCTCGTGGTTTGAGGCCTGCCTTGCTCCACCCCCTGCTCTTGAGATTCTCCCTGATGTGGGCTGCATTTTGGCTGCCCTTTTGGAGTGGAACTTCTCGTGGTTTGAGGTCTGGCTTGCTCCAACCCCTGCTCTTGAGATTCTCCCGCATGTGGGTAGGATTTTGGCTGGATTTTGGGCTGGAGTTTCTCGTGGTTTGAGGCCTGGCTTGCTCCATCCCCTGCTCTTGAGATTCTCCCGGATGTGGGCTGGATTTTGGCTGCCTTTTGGGCTGGAGCTTCTCGTGGTTTGAGGCCTGGCTTGCTCCACCCCCTGCTCTTGAGATTCTCTTGGATGTGGGTAGGATTTTCGCTGTATTTTGGGCTGGAGCTTCTCGTGGTTTGAGGCCTGGCTTGGTCCAACCCCTGCTCTTGAGATTCTCCCGGATTTGGGCTGCATTTTGGCTGCCTTTTGGGCTGGAGCTTCTCGTGGTTTGAGGCCTGGCTTGCTCCACCCCCTTGCTCTTGATATTCTCCACGATGTGGGCTGCAGTTTGGCTGCCTTTTGGGGTGGAGCTTCTCGTGGTTTGAGGCCTGGCTTGCTCCACCCCCTGCTCTTGAGATTCTCCCGGATGTGGGCTGCATTTTGGCTGCATTTTGGGCTACAGCTTCTCGAGGTTTGAGGCCTGGCTTGCTCCACCCCCTGCTCTTGAGATTCTACCGGATGTGGGCTGCATTTTGGCTGCCTTTTGGGCTGGAGCTTCTCGTGGTTTGAGGCCTGGCTTGCTCCAACTCCTGCTCTTGAGATTCTCTTGGATGTGGGTAGGATTTTGGCTGGATTTTGGGCTGGAGCTTCTCGTGGTTTGAGGCCTGGCTTGCTCCACCCCCTGCTCTTGAGATTCTCCCGGATGTGGGCTGGATTTTGGCTGCGTTTTGGACTGGAGCTTCTCGTGGTTTGAGGCCTGGCTTGCTCCACCCCCTGCTCTTCATATTCTCCCCGATGTGGGCTGCATTTTGGATGCCTTTTGGGGTGGAGCTTCTCGTGGTTTGAGGCCTGGCTTGCTCCACCCCCTGCTCTTGAGATTCTACCGGATGTGGGCTGCATTTTGGCTGCCTTTTGGGCTGGAGCTTCTCGTGGTTTGAGGCCTGGCTTGCTCCACCCCCTGCTCTTGAGATTCTCCCGGAGGTGGGCTGCATTTTGGCTGCCTTTTCGGCTGCAGCTTCTCGTGGTTTGAGGCCTGGCTTGCTCCACCCCCTGCTCTTGAAATTCTCCCGGAGGTGGGCTGCATTTTGGCTGCCTTTTGGGCTGGAGCTTCTTGTGGTTTGAGGCCTGGCTTGCTCCACCCCCTGCTCTTGAGATTCTCCCGGATGTGGGCTGCATTTTGGCTGCCTTTTGGGCTGGAGCTTCTCGTGGTTTGAGGCCTGGCTTGCTCCAGCCCCTGCTCTTGAGATTCTCCCGGATGTGGGCTGCATTTTGGCTGCCCTTTTGGGGTGGAACTTCTCGTGGTTTGAGGCCTGGCTTGCTCCAACCCCTGCTGTTGAGATTCTCTTGGATGTGGGTAGGATTTTGGCTGGATTTTGGGCTGGAGCTTCTCGTGGTTTGAGGCCTGGCTTGGTCCACCCCCTGCTCTTGAGATTCTCCCGGATGTGGGCTGCATTTTGGCTGCCTTTTGGGCTGGAGCTTCTCGTGGTTTGAGGCCTGGGTTGCTCCACCCCCTGCTCTTCATATTCTCCCCGATGTGGGCTGCATTTTGGCTGCCTTTTGGGCTGGAGCTTCTCGTGGTTTGAGGCCTGGCTTGCTCCACCCCCTTCTCTTGAGAATCTCCCGGATGTGGGCTGCATTTTGGCTGCATTTTGGGCTACAGCTTCTCGAGGTTTGAGGCCTGGCTTGCTCCACCCCCTGCTCTTCATATTCTCCCCGATGTGGGCTGCAGTTTGGCTGCCTTTTGGGGTGGAGCTTCTCGTGGTTTGAGGCCTGGCTTGCTCCACCCCCTGCTCTTGAGATTCTCCGGGATGTGGGCTTCGTTTTGGCTGCCTTTTGGGCTGGAGCTTCTCGTGGTTTGAGGCCTGGCTTGCTCCAACTCCTGCTCTTGAGATTCTCTTGGATGTGGGTAGGATTTTGGCTGGATTTTGGGCTGGAGCTTCTCGTGGTTTGAGGCCTGGCTTGGTCCACCCCCTGCTCTTGAGATTCTCCCGGATGTGGGCTGGATTTTGGCTGCGTTTTGGACTGGAGCTTCTCGTGGTTTGAGGCCTGGCTTGCTCCACCCCCTGCTCTTCATATTCTCCCCGATGTGGGCTGCATTTTGGATGCCTTTTGGGGTGGAGCTTCTCGTGGTTTGAGGCCTGGCTTGCTCCACCCCCTGCTCTTGAGAATCTCCCGGATGTGGGCTGCATTTTGGCTGCATTTTGGGCTACAGCTTCTCGAGGTTTGAGGCCTGGCTTGCTCCACCCCCTGCTCTTGAGATTCTCCCGGATGTGGGCTGCATTTTGGCTGCCCTTTTGGGGTGGAACTTCTTGTGGTTTGAGGCCTGGCTTTCTCCAACCCCTGCTCTTGAGATTCTCTTGGATGTGGGTAGGATTTTCGCTGGATTATGGGCTGGAGCTTCTTGTGGTTTGAGGCCTGGCTTGCTCCACTCCCTGCTCTTCATATTCTCCTGCATGTGGGCTGCATTTTGGCTGCATTTTGGCTGTATTTTGGGATGGAGCTTCTCGTGGTTTGAGGCCTGCCTTGCTCCACCCCCTGCTCTTGAGATTCTCCCTGATGTGGGCTGCATTTTGGCTGCCCTTTTGGAGTGGAACTTCTCGTGGTTTGAGGTCTGGCTTGCTCCAACCCCTGCTCTTGAGATTCTCCCGCATGTGGGTAGGATTTTGGCTGGATTTTGGGCTGGAGTTTCTCGTGGTTCGAGGCCTGGCTTGCTCCATCCCCTGCTCTTGAGATTCTCCCGGATGTGGGCTGGATTTTGGCTGCCTTTTGGGCTGGAGCTTCTCGTGGTTTGAGGCCTGGCTTGCTCCACCCCCTGCTCTTGAGATTCTCTTGGATGTGGGTAGGATTTTCGCTGTATTTTGGGCTGGAGCTTCTCGTGGTTTGAGGCCTGGCTTGGTCCAACCCCTGCTCTTGAGATTCTCCCGGATGTGGGCTGCATTTTGGCTGCCTTTTGGGCTGGAGCTTCTCGTGGTTTGAGGCCTGGCTTGCTCCACCCCCTTGCTCTTGATATTCTCCACGATGTGGGCTGCAGTTTGGCTGCCTTTTGGGGTGGAGCTTCTCGTGGTTTGAGGCCTGGCTTGCTCCACCCCCTGCTCTTGAGATTCTCCCGGATGTGGGCTGCATTTTGGCTGCATTTTGGGCTACAGCTTCTCGAGGTTTGAGGCCTGGCTTGCTCCACCCCCTGCTCTTGAGATTCTACCGGATGTGGGCTGCATTTTGGCTGCCTTTTGGGCTGGAGCTTCTCGTGGTTTGAGGCCTGGCTTGCTCCACCCCCTGCTCTTGAGATTCTCCCGGATGTGGGCTGCATTTTGGCTGCCTTTTCGGCTGCAGCTTCTCGTGGTTTGAGGCCTGGCTTGCTCCACCCCCTTCTCTTGAGATTCTCCCGGAGGTGGGCTGCATTTTGGCTGCCTTTTGGGCTGGAGCTTCTTGTGGTTTGAGGCCTGGCTTGCTCCACCCCCTGCTCTTGAGATTCTCCCGGATGTGGGCTGCATTTTGGCTGCCTTTTGGGCTGCAGCTTCTCGTGGTTTGAGGCCTGGCTTCCTCCACCCCCTGCTCTTGAGATTCTCCCGGATGTGGGCTTCGTTTTGGCTGCCTTTTGGGCTGCAGCTTCTCGTGGTTTGAGGCCTGGCTTGCTCCACCCCCTGCTCTTGAGATTCTCCCGGATGTGGGCTGCATTTTTTCTGCCTTTAAGGCTGGAGCTTCTCGTGGTTTGAGGCCTGGCTTGCTCCACCCCCTGCTCTTGAGATTCTCCCGCATGTGGGCTGCATTTTGGCTGCCTTTGGAGCTGGAGCTTCTCCTGGTTTGAGGCCTGGCTTCCTCCACCCCCTGCTCTTGAGATTCTCCCGGAGGTGGGCTGCATTTTGGCTGCATTTTGGGCTATAGCTTCTCGAGGTTTGAGGCCTGGCTTGCTCCACTCCCTGCTCTTCATATTCTCCTGCATGTGGGCTGCCTTTTGGCTGCATTTTGGCTGCCTTTTGGGCTGGAGCTTCTCGTGGTTTGAGGCCTGGCTTGCTCCATCCCCTGCTCTTGAGATTCTCCCGGATGTGGGCTGCATTTTGGCTGCCTTTCGGGCTGGAGCTTTTCAAGGTTTGAGGCCTGCCTTGCTCCACCCCCTGCTCTTGATATTCTCCCGGATGTGGGCTGCATTTAGGCTGCCCTTTTGGGGTGGAACTTCACGTGGTTTGAGGCCTGGCTTGCTCCAACCCCTGCTCTTGAGATTCTCCCGCATGTGGGCTGCGTTTTGGCTGCCTTTTGGGCTGGAGCTTCTCGTGGTTTGAGGCCTGGCTTGCTCCACCCCCTGCTCTTGAGATTCTCCCGAATGTGGGCAGGATTTTGGCTGCCTTTTGGGCTGGAGTTTCTCGTGGTTTGAGGCCTGGCTTGCTCCACCCCCTGCTCTTGAGATTCTCCCGGATGTGGGCTTCGTTTTGGCTGCCTTTTGGGCTGCAGCTTCTCGTGGTTTGAGGCCTGGCTTGCTCCACCCCCTGCTCTTGAGATTCTCCCGGATGTGGGCTGGATTTTGGCTGCCTTTTGTGCTGCAGGTTCTCGTGGTTTGAGGCCTGGCTTGCTCCACCCCCTGCTCTTCATATTCTCCTCGATGTGGGCTGCATTTTGGCTGCCTTTTGGACTGGAGCTTCTCGTGGTTTGAGGCCTGGCTTGCTCCACCCCCTGCTCTTGAGAATCTCCCCTATGTGCGCTGCATTTTTGCTGCCTTTTGGGCTGGAGCTTCTCGTGGTTTGAGGCCTGGCTTGCTCCACCCCCTGCTCTTGAGATTCTCCCGGATGTGGGCTGGATTTTGGCTGCCTTTTGGGCTGGAGCTTCTCGTGGTTTGAGGCCTGGCTTGCTCCACCCCCTGCTCTTGAGATTCTCCCGGATGTGGGCTGCATTTTGGCTGCATTTTGGGCTGGAGCTTCTCGTAGTTTGAGGCCTGGCTTGCTACAGCCCCTGCTCTTGAGATTCTCCCGGATGTGGGCTGCATTTTGGCTGCCTTTTGGGCTGGAGCTTCTCGTGGTTTGAGGCCTGGCTTGCTCCACCCCCTGCTCTTGAGATTCTCCCGGATGTGGGCTGCATTTTGGCTGCCTTTTGGGCTGGAGCTTCTCGTGGTTTGAGGCCTGGCTTGCTCCACCCCCTGCTCTTGAGATTCTCCCGAATGTGGGCAGGATTTTGGCTGCCTTTTGGGCTGGAGCTTCTCGTGGTTTGAGGCCTGGGTTGCTCCACCCCCTGCTCTTGAGATTCTCCCGGATGTGGGCTTCGTTTTGGCTGCATTTTGGGCTGCAGCTTCTCGTGGTTTGAGGCCTGGCTTGCTCCACCCCCTGCTCTTGAGATTCTCCCGCATGTGGACTGCATTTTGGCTGCCTTTTGTGCTGCAGCTTCTCGTGGTTTGAGGCCTGGCTTGCTCCACCCCCTGCTCTTCATATTCTCCCCGATGTGGGCTGCATTTTGGCTGCCTTTTGGACTGGAGCTTCTCGTGGTTTGAGGCCTGGCTTGCTCCACCCCCTGCTCTTGAGAATCTCCCCTATGTGCGCTGCATTTTTGCTGCCTTTTGGGCTGGAGCTTCTCGTGGTTTGAGGCCTGGCTTTCTCCACCCCCTGCTCTTGAGATTCTCCCGGATGTGGGCTGGATTTTGGCTGCCTTTTGGGCTGGAGCTTCTCGTGGTTTGAGGCCTGGCTTGCTCCACCCCCTGCTCTTGAGATTCTCCCGGATGTGGGCTGCATTTTGGCTGCATTTTGGGCTGGAGCTTCTCGTGGTTTGAGGCCTGGCTTGCTCCAACCCCTGCTCTTGATATTCTCCCGTATGTGGGCTGCATTTTGGCTGCCTTTTGGGCTGGAGCTTCTCGTGGTTTGAGGCCTGGCTTGCTCCACCCCCTGCTCTTGAGATTCTCCCGGATGTGGGCTGCATTTTGGCTGCCTTTTGGGCTGGAGCTTCTCGTGGTTTGAGGCCTGGCTTGCTCCAACCCCTGCTCTTGAGATTCTCCCGAATGTGGGCAGGATTTTGGCTGCATTTTGGGCTGGAGCTTCTCGTGGTTTGAGGCCTGGCTTGCTCCAACCCCTGCTCTTGATATTCTCCCGGATGTGGGCTTCGTTTTGGCTGCATTTTGGGCTGCAGCTTCTCGTGGTTTGAGGCCTGGCTTGCTCCACCCCCTGCTCTTGAGATTCTCCCGGATGTGGGCTGGATTTTGGCTGCCTTTTGTGCTGCAGCTTCTCGTGGTTTGAGGCCTGGCTTGCTCCACCCCCTGCTCTTCATATTCTCCCCGATGTGGGCTGCATTTTGGCTGCCTTTTGGACTGGAGCTTCTCGTGGTTTGAGGCCTGGCTTGCTCCACCCCCTGCTCTTGAGATTCTCCCGGATGTGGGCTGCATTTTGGCTGCATTTTGGACTGGAGCTTCTCGTGGTTTGAGGCCTGGCTTGCTCCACCCCCTGCTCTTGAGAATCTCCCGGATGTGGGCTGGATTTTGGCTGCCTTTTGGGCTGGAGCTTCTCGTGGTTTGAGGCCTGGCTTGCTCCACCCCCTGCTCTTGAGATTTTCCCGGATGTGGGCTGCATTTTGGCTGCATTTTGGGCTGGAGCTTCTCGTGGTTTGAGGCCTGGCTTGCTCCACCCCCTGCTCTTGAGATTCTCCCGGATGTGGGCTGCATTTTGGCTGCCTTTAAGGCTGGAGCTTCTCGTGGTTTGAGGCCTGGCTTTCTCCACCCCCTGCTCTTGTGATTCTCCCGGATGTGGGCTGCATTTTGGCTGACTTTTGGGCTGGAGCTTCTCGTGGTTTGAGGCCTGGCTTGCTCCACCCCCTGCTCTTGAGATTCTCCCGGATGTGGGCTGGATTTTGGCTGCGTTTTGGGCTGGAGCTTCTTGTGGTTTGAGGCCTGGCTTGCTCCACCCCCTGCTCTTGAGATTCTCCCGGATGTGGGCTTCGTTTTGGCTGCCTTTTGGGCTGGAGCTTCTCATGGTTTGAGGCCTGGCTTGCTCCACCCCCTGCTCTTGAGATTCTCCCGGATGTGGGCTGCATTTTGGCTGCCTTTTGGGCTGGAGCTTCTCGTGGTTTGAGGCCTGGCTTGCTCCACCCCCTGCTCTTGAGATTCTCCCGGATGTGGGCTGCATTTTGGCTGCATTTTGGGCTGGAGCTTCTCGTGGTTTGAGGCCTGGCTTGCTCCACCCCCTGCTCTTGAGATTCTCCCGGAGGTGGGCTGCATTTTGGCTGCCCTTTGGGCTGGAGCTTCTCGTGGTTTGAGGCCTGGCTTGCTCCACCCCCTGCTCTTGAGATTCTCCCGGATGTGGGCTGCATTTAGGCTGCCTTTTGGGCTGGAACTTCTCGTGGTTTGAGGCCTGGCTTGCTCCACCCCCTGCTCTTGAGATTCTCCCGGATGTGGGTAGGACTTTGGCTGGATTTTGGGCTGGAGTTTCTCGTGGTTTGAGGCCTGGCTTGCTCCATCCCCTGCTCTTGAGATTCTCCCGGATGTGGGCTGCATTTTGGCTGCCTTTTGGGCTGCAGCTTCTCGTGGTTTGAGGCCTGGCTTGCTCCACCCCCTGCTCTTGAGATTCTCCCAGAGGTGGGCTTCATTTTGGCTGGATTTTGGTCTGGAGCTTCTCGTGCTTTGAGGCCTGGCTTGCTCCACCCCCTGCTCTTGAGATTCTCCCGGATGTGGGCTGCATTTTGGCTGACTTTTGGGCTGGAGCTTCTCGTGGTTTGAGGCCTGGCTTGCTCCACCCCCTGCTCTTGAGATTCTCCCGGATGTGGGCTGCATTTTGGCTGCCTGTTGGGCTGGAGCCTCTCGTGGTTTGAGGCCTGGCTTCCTCCTGTCCCTGCTCTTGAGATTCTCCCGGATGTGGGCTGCATTTTGGCTGCCTTTTGGGCTGGAGCTTCTCGTGGTTTGAGGCCTGGCTTGCTCCACCCCCTGCTCTTGAGATTCTCCCGGATGTGGGCTGCGTTTTGGCTGCATTTTGGGCTGGAATTTCTCGTGGTTTGAGGCCTGGCTTGCTCCACCCCCTGCTCTTCATATTCTCCCGGATGTGGGCTGCGTTTTGGCTGCCTTTTGGGCTGGAGCTTCTCGTGGTTTGAGGCCTGGCTTGCTCCACCCCCTGCTCTTGAGATTCTCCCGGATATGGGCTGCATTTTGGCTGCCTTTTGGGCTGGAGCTTCTCGTGGTTTGAGGCCTGGCTTGCTCCACCCCCTGCTCTTGAGATTCTCCCAGAGGTGGGCTGCATTTTGGCTGCCTTTTGGTCTGGAGCTTCTCGTGGTTTGAGGCCTGGCTTGCTCCACCCCCTGCTCTTGAGATTCTGCCGGATGTGGGCTGCATTTTGGCTGCCTTTTGGGCTGGAGCTTCTCGTGGTTTGAGGCCTGGCTTGCTCCACCCCTGCTCTTGAGATTCTCCCGGATGTGGGCTGGATTTTGGCTGCGTTTTGGGCTGGAGCTTCTTGTGGTTTGAGGCCTGGCTTGCTCCACCCCCTGCTCTTGAGAATCTCCCCTATGTGCGCTGCATTTTTGCTGCCTTTTGGACTGGAGCTTCTCGTGGTTTGAGGCCTGGCTTGCTCCACCCCCTGCTCTTGAGAATCTCCCCTATGTGCGCTGCATTTTTGCTGCCTTTTGGGCTGGAGCTTCTCGTGGTTTGAGGCCTGGCTTTCTCCACCCCCTGCTCTTGAGATTCTCCCGGATGTGGGCTGGATTTTGGCTGCCTTTTGGGCTGGAGCTTGTCGTGGTTTGAGGCCTGGCTTGCTCCACCCCCTGCTCTTGAGATTCTCCCGGATGTGGGCTGCATTTTGGCTGCATTTTGGGCTGGAGCTTCTCGTGGTTTGAGGCCTGGCTTGCTCCAACCCCTGCTCTTGATATTCTCCCGTATGTGGGCTGCATTTTGGCTGCCTTTTGGGCTGGAGCTTCTCGTGGTTTGAGGCCTGGCTTGCTCCACCCCCTGCTCTTGAGATTCTCCCGGATGTGGGCTGCATTTTGGCTGCCTTTTGGGCTGGAGCTTCTCGTGGTTTGAGGCCTGGCTTGCTCCAACCCCTGCTCTTGAGATTTTCCCGAATGTGGGCAGGATTTTGGCTGCATTTTGGGCTGGAGCTTCTCGTGGTTTGAGGCCTGGCTTGCTCCAACCCCTGCTCTTGATATTCTCCCGGATGTGGGCTTCGTTTTGGCTGCATTTTGGGCTGCAGCTTCTCGTGGTTTGAGGCCTGGCTTGCTCCACCCCCTGCTCTTGAGATTCTCCCGGATGTGGGCTGGATTTTGGCTGCCTTTTGTGCTGCAGCTTCTCGTGGTTTGAGGCCTGGCTTGCTCCACCCCCTGCTCTTCATATTCTCCCCGATGTGGGCTGCATTTTGGCTGCCTTTTGGACTGGAGCTTCTCGTGGTTTGAGGCCTGGCTTGCTCCACCCCCTGCTCTTGAGATTCTCCCGGATGTGGGCTGCATTTTGGCTGCATTTTGGACTGGAGCTTCTCGTGGTTTGAGGCCTGGCTTGCTCCACCCCCTGCTCTTGAGAATCTCCCGGATGTGGGCTGGATTTTGGCTGCCTTTTGGGCTGGAGCTTCTCGTGGTTTGAGGCCTGGCTTGCTCCACCCCCTGCTCTTGAGATTTTCCCGGATGTGGGCTGCATTTTGGCTGATTTTTGGGCTGGAGCTTCTCGTGGTTTGAGGCCTGGCTTGCTCCACCCCCTGCTCTTGAGATTCTCCCGGATGTGGGCTGCATTTTGGCTGCCTTTTGGGCTGGAGCTTCTCGTGGTTTGAGGCCTGGCTTTCTCCACCCCCTGCTCTTGTGATTCTCCCGGATGTGGGCTGCATTTTGGCTGACTTTTGGGCTGGAGCTTCTCGTGGTTTGAGGCCTGGCTTGCTCCACCCCCTGCTCTTGAGATTCTCCCGGATGTGGGCTGGATTTTGGCTGCGTTTTGGGCTGGAGCTTCTTGTGGTTTGAGGCCTGGCTTGCTCCACCCCCTGCTCTTGAGATTCTCCCGGATGTGGGCTTCGTTTTGGCTGCCTTTTGGGCTGGAGCTTCTCATGGTTTGAGGCCTGGCTTGCTCCACCCCCTGCTCTTGAGATTCTCCCCGATGTGGGCTGCATTTTGGCTGCCTTTTGGGCTGGAGCTTCTCGTGGTTTGAGGCCTGGCTTGCTCCACCCCCTGCTCTTGAGATTCTCCCGGATGTGGGCTGCATTTTGGCTGCCTTTTGGGCTGGAGCTTCTCGTGGTTTGAGGCCTGGCTTGCTCCACCCCCTGCTCTTGAGATTCTCCCGGATGTGGGCTGCATTTTGGCTGCCCTTTGGGCTGGAGCTTCTCGTGGTTTGAGGCCTGGCTTGCTCCACCCCCTGCTCTTGAGATTCTCCCGGATGTGGGCTGCATTTAGGCTGCCTTTTGGGCTGGAACTTCTCGTGGTTTGAGGCCTGGCTTGCTCCACCCCCTGCTCTTGAGATTCTCCTGGATGTGGGTAGGACTTTGGCTGGATTTTGGGCTGGAGTTTCTCGTGGTTTGAGGCCTGGCTTGCTCCATCCCCTGCTCTTGAGATTCTCCCGGATGTGGGCTGCATTTTGGCTGCCTTTTGGGCTGCAGCTTCTCGTGGTTTGAGGCCTGGCTTGCTCCACCCCCTGCTCTTGAGATTCTCCCAGAGGTGGGCTTCATTTTGGCTGGATTTTGGTCTGGAGCTTCTCGTGCTTTGAGGCCTGGCTTGCTCCACCCCCTGCTCTTGAGATTCTCCCGGATGTGGGCTGCATTTTGGCTGCCTTTTGGGCTGGAGCTTCTCGTGGTTTGAGGCCTGGCTTGCTCCACCCCCTGCTCTTGAGATTCTCCCGGATGTGGGCTGCATTTTGGCTGCCTTTTGGGCTGGAGCCTCTCGTGGTTTGAGGCCTGGCTTGCTACAGCCCCTGCTCTTGAGATTCTCCCGCATGTGGGCTGCATTTTGGCTGCCTTTTGGGCTGGAGCTTCTCGTGGTTTGAGGCCTGGCTTGCTCCACCCCCTGCTCTTGAGATTCTCCCGGATGTGGGCTGCGTTTTGGCTGCATTTTGGGCTGGAATTTCTCGTGGTTTGAGGCCTGGCTTGCTCCACCCCCTGCTCTTCATATTCTCCCGGATGTGGGCTGCGTTTTGGCTGCCTTTTGGGCTGGAGCTTCTCGTGGTTTGAGGCCTGGCTTGCTCCACCCCCTGCTCTTGAGATTCTCCCGGATGTGGGCTGCATTTTGGCTGCCTTTTGGGCTGCAGCTTCTCGTGGTTTGAGGCCTGGCTTGCTCCACCCCCTGCTCTTGAGATTCTCCCAGAGGTGGGCTTCATTTTGGCTGGATTTTGGTCTGGAGCTTCTCGTGCTTTGAGGCCTGGCTTGCTCCACCCCCTGCTCTTGAGATTCTCCCGGATGTGGGCTGCATTTTGGCTGCCTTTTGGGCTGGAGCTTCTCGTGGTTTGAGGCCTGGCTTGCTCCACCCCCTGCTCTTGAGATTCTCCCGGATGTGGGCTGCATTTTGGCTGCCTTTTGGGCTGGAGCCTCTCGTGGTTTGAGGCCTGGCTTGCTACAGCCCCTGCTCTTGAGATTCTCCCGCATGTGGGCTGCATTTTGGCTGCCTTTTGGGCTGGAGCTTCTCGTGGTTTGAGGCCTGGCTTGCTCCACCCCCTGCTCTTGAGATTCTCCCGGATGTGGGCTGCGTTTTGGCTGCATTTTGGGCTGGAATTTCTCGTGGTTTGAGGCCTGGCTTGCTCCACCCCCTGCTCTTCATATTCTCCCGGATGTGGGCTGCGTTTTGGCTGCCTTTTGGGCTGGAGCTTCTCGTGGTTTGAGGCCTGGCTTGCTCCACCCCCTGCTCTTGAGATTCTCCCGGATGTGGGCTGCATTTTGGCTGCCTTTTGGGCTGGAGCTTCTCGTGGTTTGAGGCCTGGCTTGCTCCACCCCCTGCTCTTGAGATTCTCCCAGAGGTGGGCTGCATTTTGGCTGCCTTTTGGTCTGGAGCTTCTCGTGGTTTGAGGCCTGGCTTGCTCCACCCCCTGCTCTTGAGATTCTGCCGGATGTGGGCTGCATTTTGGCTGCCTTTTGGGCTGGAGCTTCTCGTGGTTTGAGGCCTGGCTTGCTCCACCCCCTGCTCTTGAGATTCTCCCGGATGTGGGCTGGATTTTGGCTGCGTTTTGGGCTGGAGCTTCTTGTGGTTTGAGGCCTGGCTTGCTCCACCCCCTGCTCTTGAGATTCTCCCGGATGTGGGCTGCATTTTGGCTGCCTTTTGGGCTGGAGCTTCTCGTGGTTTGAGGCCTGGCTTGCTCCACCCCCTGCTCTTGAGATTCTGCCGGATGTGGGCTGCATTTAGGCTGCCTTTTGGGCTGGAACTTCTCGTGGTTTGAGGCCTGGCTTGCTCCAAGCCCTGCTCTTGAGGTTCTCCTGGATGGGGGTAGGATTTTGGCTGCATTTTGGGCTGGAGTTTCTCGTGGTTTGAGGCCTGGCTTGCTCCATCCCCTGCTCTTGAGATTCTCCCGGATGTGGGCTGCATTTTGGCTGCCTTTTGGGCTGCAGCTTCTCGTGGTTTGAGGCCTGGCTTGCTCCACCCCCTGCTCTTGAGATTCTCCCAGAGGTGGGCTTCATTTTGGCTGGATTTTGGTCTGGAGCTTCTCGTGCTTTGAGGCCTGGCTTGCTCCACACCCTGCTCTTGAGATTCTCCCGGATGTGGGCTGCATTTTGGCTGCCTTTTGGGCTGGAGCTTCTCGTGGTTTGAGGCCTGGCTTGCTCCACCCCCTGCTCTTGAGATTCTCCCGGATGTGGGCTGCATTTTGGCTGCCTTTTGGGCTGGAGCCTCTCGTGGTTTGAGGCCTGGCTTCCTCCTGTCCCTGCTCTTGAGATTCTCCCGGATGTGGGCTGCATTTTGGCTGCATTTTGGGCTGGAATTTCTCGTGGTTTGAGGCCTGGCTTGCTCCACCCCCTGCTCTTCATATTCTCCCGGATGTGGGCTGCATTTTGGCTGCCTTTTGGGCTGGAGCTTCTCGTGGTTTGAGGCCTGGCTTGCTCCCCCCCCTGCTCTTGATATTCTCCCGGATGTGGGCTGCATTTTGGCTGCCTTTTGGGCTGGAGCTTCTCGTGGTTTGAGGCCTGGCTTGCTCCACCCCCTGCTCTTGAGATTCTCCCGGATGTGGGCTGCATTTTGGCTGCCTTTTGGGCTGGAGCTTCTCGTGGTTTGAGGCCTGGCTTGCTCCCCCCCCTGCTCTTGATATTCTCCCGGATGTGGGCTGCATTTTGGCTGCCTTTTGGGCTGGAGCTTCTCGTGGTTTGAGGCCTGGCTTGCTCCACCCCCTGCTCTTGATATTCTCCCGGATGTGGGCTGGATTTTGGCTGCGTTTTGGGCTGGAGCTTCTTGTGGTTTGAGGCCTGGCTTGCTCCCCCCCTTGCTCTTGATATTCTCCCGGATGTGGGCTGCATTTTGGCTGACTTTTGGGCTGGAGCTTCTCGTGGTTTGAGGCCTGGCTTGCTACAGCCGCTGCTCTTGAGATTCTCCCGGATGTGGGCTGCATTTTCGCTGCTTTTTGGGCTGGAGCTTCTCGTGGTTTGAGGCCTGGCTTGCTCCACACCCTGCTCTTGAGATTCTCCCGGATGTGGGCTTCGTTTTGGCTGCCTTTTGGGCTGCAGCTTCTCGTGGTTTGAGGCCTTTCTTGCTCCACTCCCTTCTCTTGAGATTCTCCCGCATGTGGGCTGCATTTTGGCTGCATTTTGGGCTGGAGCTTCTCGTGGTTTGAGGCCTGTCTTGCTCCACCCCCTGCTCTTGAGATTCTCCCGGATGTGGGCTGCATTTTGGCTGACTTTTGGGCTGGAGCTTCTCGTGGTTTGAGGCCTGGCTTGCTACAGCCCTTGCTCTTGAGATTCTCCCGGATGTGGGCTGCATTTTGGCTGCCTTTTGGGCTGGAGCTTCTCGTGGTTTGAGGCCTGGCTTGCTCCACCCCCTGCTCTTGTGATTCTCCCGGATGTGGGCTGCATTTTGGCTGCCTTTTGGGCTGGAGCTTCTCGTGGTTTGAGGCCTGGCTTGCTCCACCCCCTGCTCTTGAGATTCTCCCGGATGTGGGCTGCGTTTTGGCTGCCTTTTGGGCTGGAGCTTCTCGTGGTTTGAGGCCTGGCTTGGTCCTGTCCCTGCTCTTGAGATTCTCCCAGATTTGGGCTGCGTTTTGGCTGCCTTTTGGGCTGCAGCTTCTCGTGGTTTGAGGCCTGGCTTGGTCCTGTCCCTGCTCTTGAGATTCTCCCAGATTTGGGCTGCGTTTTGGCTGCCTTTTGGGCTGGAGCTTCCCGTGGTTTGAGGCCTGGCTTGCTCCACCCCCTGCTCTTGAGATTCTCCCGCATGTGGGCTGCATTTTGGCTGCCTTTTGGGCTGGAGCTTCTCGTGGTTTGAGGCCTGGCTTGCTCCACACCCTGCTCTTGTGATTCTCCCGGATGTGGGCTGCGTTTTGGCTGCCTTTTGGGCTGGATCTTCTCGTGGTTTGAGGCCTGGCGTGCTCCACCCTCTGCTCTTGAGATTCTCCCGGATGTGGGCTTCGTTTTGGCTGCCTTTTGGGCTGCAGCTTCTCGTGGTTTGAGGCCTGGCTTCCTCCACCCCCTGCTCTTGAGATTCTCCCGGATATGGGCTGCATTTTGACTGCATTTTGGGCTGGAGCTTCTCGTGGTTTGAGGCCTGCCTTGCTCCACCCCCTGCTCTTGAGATTCTCCCACATGTGGGCTTCGTTTTGGCTGCATTTTGGGCTGGAGCTTCTCGTGGTTTGAGGCCTGCCTTGCTCCACCCCCTGCTCTTCATATTCTACCCGATGTGGGCTGCGTTTTGGCTGCCTTTTGGGCTGGAGCTTCTCGTGGTTTGAGGCCTGGCTTGCTCCACCCCCTGCTCTTGAGATTCTCCCGGATGTGGGCTGCATTTTGGCTGCATTTTGGGCTGGAGCTTCTCGTGGTTTGAGGCCTGGCTTGCTCCACCCCCTGCTCTTGAGATTCTCCCGGATGTGGGCTGCATTTTGGCTGCCTTTTGGGCTGGAGCTTCTCGTGGTTTGAGGCCTGGCTTGCTCCACCCCCTGCTCTTGAGATTCTCCCGCATGTGGGCTGCATTTTGGCTGCCTTTTGGGCTGGAGCTTCTCGTGGTTTGAGGCCTGGCTTGCTCCACCCCCTGCTCTTGAGATTCTCCCGCATGTGGGCTGCATTTTGGCTGCCTTTTGGGCTGGAGCTTCTCGTGGTTTGAGGCCTGGCTTGCTCCACCCCCTGCTCTTGTGATTCTCCCGTATGTGGGCTGCATTTTGGCTGCCTTTTGGGCTGGAGCTTCTCGTGGTTTGAGGCCTGGCTTGCTACAGCCCCTGCTCTTGAGATTCTCACGCATGTGGGCTGCATTTTGGCTGCATTTTGGGCTGGAGCTTCTCGTGGTTTGAGGCCTGGCTTGCTCCACACCCTGCTCTTGTGATTCTCCCAGATGTGGGCTGCATTTTGGCTGCCTTTTGGGCTGGAGCTTCTCGTGGTTTGAGGCCTGCCTTGCTCCACCCCCTGCTCTTGAGTTTCTCCTGGATGTGGGCTGCGTTTTGGCTGCCTTTTGGGCTGGAGCTTCTCGTGGTTTGAGGCCTGGCTTGCTCCACCCCCTGCTCTTGAGATTCTCCCGGATGTGGGCTGCATTTTGGCTGCCTTTTGGGCTAGAGCTTCTCGTGGTTGAGGACTGGCTTGCTCCACCCCCTGCTCTTGAGATTCTCGCGGATGTGGGCTGCATTTTGGCTGCCTTTTGGGCTGGAGCTTCTCGTGGTTTGAGGCCTGGCTTGCTCCACCCCCTGCTCTTGAGATTCTCACGCATGTGGGCTGCATTTTGGCTGCCTTTTGGGCTGGAGCTTCTCGTGGTTTGAGGCCTGGCTTGCTCCACACCCTGCTCTTGAGATTCTCCCGGATGTGGGCTGGATTTTGGCTGCCTTTTGGGCTGCAGCTTCTCGTGGTTTGAGGCCTGGCTTGCTCCACCCCCTGCTCTTCATATTCTCTCCGATGTGGGCTGCATTTTGGCTGCATTTTGGGCTGGAGCTTCTCGTGGTTTGAGGCCTGGCTTGCTCCAACCCCTGCTCTTGAGAATCTCCCGTATGTGCGCTGCATATTTGCTGCCTTTTGGGCTGGAGCTTCTCGTGGTTTGAGGCCTGTCTTGCTCCACCCCCTGCTCTTGAGATTCTCCCGGATGTGGGCTGGATTTTGGCTGCCTTTTGGGCTGGAGCTTCTCGTGGTTTGAGGCCTGGCTTCCTCCACCCCCTGCTCTTGAGATTCTCCCGGATGTGGGCTGCATTTTGGCTGCCTTTTGGGCTGGAGCTTCTCGTGGTTTGAGGCCTGGCTTGCTCCACCCCCTGCTCTTGAGATTCTCCCGCATGTGGACTGGATTTTGGCTTCATTTTGGGCTGGAGCTTCTCGTGGTTTGAGGCCTGGCTTGCTACAGCCCCTGCTCTTGAGATTCTCACGCATGTGGGCTGCATTTTGGCTGCCTTTTGGGCTGGAGCTTCTCGTGGTTTGAGGCCTGGCTTGCTCCACACCCTGCTCTTGAGATTCTCCCGGATGTGGGCTGGATTTTGGCTGCCTTTTGGGCTGCAGCTTCTCGTGGTTTGAGGCCTGGCTTGCTCCACCCCCTGCTCTTCATATTCTCCCCGATGTGGGCTGCATTTTGGCTGCATTTTGGGCTGGAGCTTCTCGTGGTTTGAGGCCTGGCTTGCTCCAACCCCTGCTCTTGAGAATCTCCCGTATGTGCGCTGCATATTTGCTGCCTTTTGGGCTGGAGCTTCTCGTGGTTTGAGGCCTGGCTTCCTCCACCCCCTGCTCTTGAGATTCTCCCGGATGTGGGCTGCATTTTGGCTGCCTTTTGGGCTGGACCTTCTCGTGGTTTGAGGCCTGGCTTGCTCCACCCCCTGCTCTTGAGATTCTCCCGCATGTGGACTGGATTTTGGCTTCATTTTGGGCTGGAGCTTCTCGTGGTTTGAGGCCTGGCTTGCTCCACCCCCTGCTCTTGTGATTCTCCCGGATGTGGGCTGCATTTTGGCTGCATTTTGGGCTGCAGCTACTCGTGGTTTGAGGCCTGGCTTGCTACAGCCCCTGCTCTTGAGATTCTCCCGCATGTGGGCTGCATTTTGGCTGCCTTTTGGGCTGGAGCTTCTCGTGGTTTGAGGCCTGGCTTGCTCCACACCCTGCTCTTGTGATTCTCCTGGATGTGGGCTGCATTTTGGCTGCCTTTTGGGCTGGAGCTTCTCGTGGTTTGAGGCCTGGCTTGCTCCACCCCCTGCTCTTGAGATTCTCCCGGATGTGGGCTGCGTTTTGGCTGTCTTTTGGGCTGGATCTTCTCGTGGTTTGAGGCCTGGCGTGCTCCACCCCCTGCTCTTGAGATTCTCCCGGACGTGGGCTTCGTTTTGGCTGCCTTTTGGGCTGCAGCTTCTCGTGGTTTGAGGCCTGGCTTGCTCCACCCCCTGCTCTTGAGATTCTCCCGGATGTGGGCTTCATTTTGGCTGCATTTTGGGCTGGAGCTTCTCGTGGTTTGAGGCCTGGCTTGCTCCACCCCCTGCTCTTGATATTCTCCCGGAGGTGGGCTGCATTTTGGCTGCATTTTGGGCTGGAGCTTCTCGTGGTTTGAGGCCTGGCTTACTCCACCCCCTGCTCTTGAGATTCTCCTGGATGTGGGCTGCATTTTGGCTGCCTTTTGGGCTGGAGCTTCTCGTGGTTTGAGGCCTGGCTTGCTCCACCCCCTGCACTTGAGATTCTCCCGGATGTGGGCTGCATTTTGGCTGCCTTTTGCTGGAGCTTCTCGTGGTTTGAGGCCTGGCTTGCTCCACCCCCTACTCTTGAGATTCTCCCGCATGTGGGCTGCATTTTGGCTGCCTTTTGGGCTGGAGCTTCTCGTGGTTTGAGGCCTGGCTTGCTCCACCCCCTGCTCTTGAGATTCTCCCGGATGTGGGCTGCATTTTGGCTGCCTTTTGGGCTGGAGCTTCTTGTGGATTGAGGCCTGGCTTGCTCCACCCCCTGCTCTTGAGAATCTCCCGGATGTTGGCTGCATTTTTGCTGCCTTTTGGGCTGGAGCTTCTCATGGTTTGAGGCCTGGCTTTCTCCACCCCCTGCTCTTGAGATTCTCCCGGATGTGGGCTGGATTTTGGCTGCCTTTTGGGCTGGAGCTTCTCGTGGTTTGAGGCCTGGCTTGCTCCACCCCCTGCTCTTGAGATTCTCCCGGATGTGGGCTGCATTTTGGCTGCCTTTTGGGCTGGAGCTTCTCGTGGTTTGAGTATTGGCTTGCTCCACCCCCTGCTCTTGAGATTCTCCCGGATGTGGGCTGCATTTTGGCTGCCTTTTGGGCTGGAGCTTCTCGTGGTTTGAGGCCTGGCTTGCTCCAACCCCTGCTCTTGAGAATCTCCCGTATGTGCGCTGCATATTTGCTGCCTTTTGGGCTGGAGCTTCTCGTGGTTTGAGGCCTGGCTTGCTCCACCCCCTGCTCTTGAGATTCTCCCGGATGTGGGCTGGATTTTGGCTGCCTTTTGGGCTGGAGCTTCTCGTGGTTTGAGGCCTGGCTTCCTCCACCCCCTGCTCTTGAGATTCTCCGGGATGTGGGCTGCATTTTGGCTGCCTTTTGGGCTGGACCTTCTCGTGGTTTGAGGCCTGGCTTGCTCCACCCCCTGCTCTTCATATTCTCCTGCATGTGGGCTGCATTTTGGCTGTATTTTGGCTGCCTTTTGGGCTGGAGCTTCTCGTGGTTTGAGTATTGGCTTGCTCCACCCCCTGCTCTTGAGATTCTCCCGGATGTGGGCTGCATTTTGGCTGCCTTTTGGGCTGGAGCTTCTCGTGGTTTGAGGCCTGGCTTGCTCCAACCCCTGCTCTTGAGAATCTCCCGTATGTGCGCTGCATATTTGCTGCCTTTTGGGCTGGAGCTTCTCGTGGTTTGAGGCCTGGCTTGCTCCACCCCCTGCTCTTGAGATTCTCCCGGATGTGGGCTGGATTTTGGCTGCCTTTTGGGCTGGAGCTTCTCGTGGTTTGAGGCCTGGCTTCCTCCACCCCCTGCTCTTGAGATTCTCCGGGATGTGGGCTGCATTTTGGCTGCCTTTTGGGCTGGACTTTCTCGTGGTTTGAGGCCTGGCTTGCTCCACCCCCTGCTCTTCATATTCTCCTGCATGTGGGCTGCATTTTGGCTGTATTTTGGCTGCCTTTTGGGCTGGAGCTTCTCGTGGTTTGAGGCCTGGCTTGCTCCACCCCCTGCTCTTGAGATTCTCCCGGATGTGGACTGGATTTTGGCTTCATTTTGGGCTGGAGCTTCTCGTGGTTTGAGGCCTGGCTTGCTCCACCACCTGCTCTTGTGATTCTCCCGGATGTGGGCTGCATTTTGGCTGCATTTTGGGCTGGAGCTTCTCGTGGTTTGAGGCCTGGCTTGCTCCACCCCCTGCTCTTGAGATTCTCCCGCATGTGGGCTGCATTTTGGCTGCCTTTTGGGCTGGAGCTTCTCGTGGTTTGAGGCCTGGCTTGCTCCACACCCTGCTCTTGTGATTCTCCCGGATGTGGGCTGCATTTTGGCTGCCTTTTGGGCTGGAGCTTCTCGTGGTTTGAGGCCTGGCTTGCTCCACCCCCTGCTCTTGAGATTCTCCCGGATGTGGGCTGCGTTTTGGCTGTCTTTTGGGCTGGATCTTCTCGTGGTTTGAGGCCTGGCGTGCTCCACCCCCTGCTCTTGAGATTCTCCCGGATGTGGGCTTCGTTTTGGCTGCCTTTTGGGCTGGAGCTTCTCGTGGTTTGAGGCCTGGCTTGCTCCACCCCCTGCTCTTGAGATTCTCCCGGATGTGGGCTTCATTTTGGCTGCATTTTGGGCTGGAGCTTCTCGTGGTTTGAGGCCTGGCTTGCTCCACCCCCTGCTCTTGATATTTTCCCGGAGGTGGGCTGCATTTTGGCTTCATTTTGGGCTGGAGCTTCTCGTGGTTTGAGGCCTGGCTTACTCCACCCCCTGCTCTTGAGATTCTCCTGGATGTGGGCTGCATTTTGGCTGCCTTTTGGGCTGGAGCTTCTCGTGGTTTGAGGTCTGGCTTGCTCCACCCCCTGCTCTTGAGATTCTCCCGGATGTGGGCTGCATTTTGGCTGCCTTTTGCTGGAGCTTCTCGTGGTTTGAGGCCTGGCTTGCTCCACCCCCTACTCTTGAGATTCTCCCGCATGTGGGCTGCATTTTGGCTGCCTTTTGGGCTGGAGCTTCTCGTGGTTTGAGGCCTGGCTTGCTCCACCCCCTGCTCTTGAGATTCTCCCGGAGGTGGGCTGCATTTTGGCTGCCTTTTGGGCTGGAGCTTCTCGTGGTTTGAGGCCTGGCTTGCTCCACCCCCTGCTCTTGAGATTCTCCCGGATGTGGGCTGCATTTTGGCTGCCTTTTGGGCTGGAGCTTCTTGTGGATTGAGGCCTGGCTTGCTCCACCCCCTGCTCTTGAGAATCTCCCGGATGTGGGCTGCATTTTTGCTGCCTTTTGGGCTGGAGCTTCTCGTGCTTTGAGGCCTGGCTTTCTCCACCCCCTGCTCTTGAGATTCTCCCGGATGTGGGCTGGATTTTGGCTGCCTTTTGGGCTGGAGCTTCTCGTGGTTTGAGGCCTGGCTTGCTCCACCCCCTGCTCTTGAGATTCTCCCGGAGGTGGGCTGCATTTTGGCTGCCTTTTGGGCTGGAGCTTCTCGTGGTTTGAGGCCTGGCTTGCTCCACCCCCTGCTCTTGAGATTCTCCCGGATGTGGGCTGCATTTTGGCTGCCTTTTGGGCTGGAGCTTCTTGTGGATTGAGGCCTGGCTTGCTCCACCCCCTGCTCTTGAGAATCTCCCGGATGTGGGCTGCATTTTTGCTGCCTTTTGGGCTGGAGCTTCTCATGGTTTGAGGCCTGGCTTTCTCCACCCCCTGCTCTTGAGATTCTCCCGGATGTGGGCTGCATTTTGGCTGCCTTTTGGGCTGGAGCTTCTCGTGGTTTGAAGGCCTGGCTTGCTCCACCCCCTGCTCTTGAGATTCTCCCGGATGTGGGCTGGATTTTGGCTGCCTTTTGGGCTGGAGCTTCTCGTGGTTTGAGGCCTGGCTTCCTCCACCCCCTGCTCTTGATATTCTCCCGGATGTGGGCTGCATTTTGGCTGCCTTTTGGGCTGGACCTTCTCGTGGTTTGAGGCCTGGCTTGCTCCACCCCCTGCTCTTCATATTCTCCTGCATGTGGGCTGCATTTTGGCTGTATTTTGGCTGCCTTTTGGGCTGGAGCTTCTCGTGGTTTGAGGCCTGGCTTGCTCCACCCCCTGCTCTTGAGATTCTCCCGGATGTGGACTGGATTTTGGCTTCATTTTGGGCTGGAGCTTCTCGTGGTTTGAGGCCTGGCTTGCTCCACCCCCTGCTCTTGTGATTCTCCCCGATGTGGGCTGCATTTTGGCTGCATTTTGGGCTGGAGCTTCTCGTGGTTTGAGGCCTGGCTTGCTACAGCCCCTGCTCTTGAGATTCTCCCGGATGTGGGCTGGATTTTGGCTGCCTTTTGGGCTGGAGCTTCTCGTGGTTTGAGGCCTGGCTTGCTCCACACCCTGCTCTTGATATTCTCCCGGAGGTGGGCTGCATTTTGGCTGCCTTTTGGGCTGGAGCTTCTCGTGGTTTGAGGCCTGCTTGCTCCACCCCCTGCTCTTGAGATTCTCCCGGATGTGGGCTGCGTTTTGGCTGTCTTTTGGGCTGGATCTTCTCGTGGTTTGAGGCCTGGCGTGCTCCACCCCCTGCTCTTGAGATTCTCCCGGATGTGGGCTTCGTTTTGGCTGCCTTTTGGGCTGCAGCTTCTCGTGGTTTGAGGCCTGGCTTGCTCCACCCCCTGCTCTTGAGATTCTCCCGGATGTGGGCTTCATTTTGGCTGCCTTTTGGGCTGGAGCTTCTCGTGGTTTGAGGCCTGGCTTGCTCCACCCCCTGCTCTTGATATTCTCCCGGAGGTGGGCTGCATTTTGGCTGCCTTTTGGGCTGGAGCTTCTCGTGGTTTGAGGCCTGGCTTACTCCAACCCCTGCTCTTGAGATTCTCCTGGATGTGGGCTGCATTTTGGCTGCCTTTTGGGCTGGAGCTTCTCGTGGTTTGAGGCCTGGCTTGCTCCACCCCCTGCTCTTGAGATTCTCCCGGATGTGGGCTGCATTTTGGCTGCCTTTTGCTGGAGCTTCTCGTGGTTTGAGGCCTGGCTTGCTCCACCCCCTACTCTTGAGATTCTCCCGCATGTGGGCTGCATTTTGGCTGCCTTTTGGGCTGGAGCTTCTCGTGGTTTGAGGCCTGGCTTGCTCCACCCCCTGCTCTTGATATTCTCCCGGAGGTGGGCTGCATTTTGGCTGCCTTTTGGGCTGGAGCTTCTCGTGGTTTGAGGCCTGGCTTGCTCCACCCCCTGCACTTGAGATTCTCCCGGATGTGGGCTGCATTTTGGCTGCCTTTTGCTGGAGCTTCTCGTGGTTTGAGGCCTGGCTTGCTCCACCCCCTACTCTTGAGATTCTCCCGCATGTGGGCTGCATTTTGGCTGCCTTTTGGGCTGGAGCTTCTCGTGGTTTGAGGCCTGGCTTTCTCCACCCCCTGCTCTTGAGATTCTCCCGGATGTGGGCTGGATTTTGGCTGCCTTTTGGGCTGGAGCTTCTCGTGGTTTGAGGCCTGGCTTCCTCCACCCCCTGCTCTTGAGATTCTCCCGGAGGTGGGCTGCATTTTGGCTGCCTTTTGGGCTGGACCTTCTCGTGGTTTGAGGCCTGGCTTGCTCCACCCCCTGCTCTTCATATTCTCCTGCATGTGGGCTGCATTTTGGCTGTATTTTGGCTGCCTTTTGGGCTGGAGCTTCTCGTGGTTTGAGTATTGGCTTGCTCCACCCCCTGCTCTTGAGATTCTCCCGGATGTGGGCTGCATTTTGGCTGCCTTTTGGGCTGGAGCTTCTCGTGGTTTGAGGCCTGGCTTGCTCCAACCCCTGCTCTTGAGAATCTCCCGTATGTGCGCTGCATATTTGCTGCCTTTTGGGCTGGAGCTTCTCGTGGTTTGAGGCCTGGCTTGCTCCACCCCCTGCTCTTGAGATTCTCCCGGATGTGGGCTGGATTTTGGCTGCCTTTTGGGCTGGAGCTTCTCGTGGTTTGAGGCCTGGCTTCCTCCACCCCCTGCTCTTGAGATTCTCCGGGATGTGGGCTGCATTTTGGCTGCCTTTTGGGCTGGACCTTCTCGTGGTTTGAGGCCTGGCTTGCTCCACCCCCTGCTCTTGATATTCTCCCGGAGGTGTGCTGCATTTTGGCTGTATTTTGGCTGCCTTTTGGGCTGGAGCTTCTCGTGGTTTGAGGCCTGGCTTGCTCCACCCCCTGCTCTTGAGATTCTCCCGGATGTGGACTGGATTTTGGCTTCATTTTGGGCTGGAGCTTCTCGTGGTTTGAGGCCTGGCTTGCTCCACCACCTGCTCTTGTGATTCTCCCGGATGTGGGCTGCATTTTGGCTGCATTTTGGGCTGGAGCTTCTCGTGGTTTGAGGCCTGGCTTGCTACAGCCCCTGCTCTTGAGATTCTCCCGCATGTGGGCTGCATTTTGGCTGCCTTTTGGGCTGGAGCTTCTCGTGGTTTGAGGCCTGGCTTGCTCCACACCCTGCTCTTGTGATTCTCCCGGATGTGGGCTGCATTTTGGCTGCCTTTTGGGCTGGAGCTTCTCGTGGTTTGAGGCCTGGCTTGCTCCACCCCCTGCTCTTGAGATTCTCCCGGATGTGGGCTGCGTTTTGGCTGTCTTTTGGGCTGGATCTTCTCGTGGTTTGAGGCCTGGCTTGCTCCACCCCCTGCTCTTGAGATTCTCCCGGATGTGGGCTTCGTTTTGGCTGCCTTTTGGGCTGCAGCTTCTCGTGGTTTGAGGCCTGGCTTGCTCCACCCCCTGCTCTTGAGATTCTCCCGGATGTGGGCTGCATTTTGGCTGCCTTTTGCTGGAGCTTCTCGTGGTTTGAGGCCTGGCTTGCTCCACCCCCTACTCTTGAGATTCTCCCGCATGTGGGCTGCATTTTGGCTGCCTTTTGGGCTGGAGCTTCTCGTGGTTTGAGGCCTGGCTTGCTCCACCCCCTGCTCTTGAGATTCTCCCGGAGGTGGGCTGCATTTTGGCTGCCTTTTGGGCTGGAGCTTCTCGTGGTTTGAGGTCTGGCTTGCTCCACCCCCTGCTCTTGAGATTCTCCCGGATGTGGGCTGCATTTTGGCTGCCTTTTGGGCTGGAGCTTCTTGTGGATTGAGGCCTGGCTTGCTCCACCCCCTGCTCTTGAGAATCTCCCGGATGTGGGCTGCATTTTTGCTGCCTTTTGGGCTGGAGCTTCTCGTGGTTTGAGGCCTGGCTTTCTCCACCCCCTGCTCTTGAGATTCTCCCGGATGTGGGCTGGATTTTGGCTGCCTTTTGGGCTGGAGCTTCTCGTGGTTTGAGGCCTGGCTTGCTCCACCCCCTGCTCTTGAGATTCTCCCGGAGGTGGGCTGCATTTTGGCTGCCTTTTGGGCTGGAGCTACTCGTGGTTTGAGGCCTGGCTTGCTCCACCCCCTGCTCTTGAGATTCTCCCGGATGTGGGCTGCATTTTGGCTGCCTTTTGGGCTGGAGCTTCTCGTGGTTTGAGGCCTGGCTTTCTCCACCCCCTGCTCTTGAGAATCTCCCGGATGTGGGCTGCATTTTTGCTGCCTTTTGGGCTGGAGGTTCTCATGGTTTGAGGCCTGGCTTTCTCCACCCCCTGCTCTTGAGATTCTCCCGGATGTGGGCTGCATTTTGGCTGCCTTTTGGGCTGGAGCTTCTCGTGGTTTGAAGGCCTGGCTTGCTCCACCCCCTGCTCTTGAGATTCTCCCGGATGTGGGCTGCATTTTTGCTGCCTTTTGGGCTGGAGCTTCTCGTGGTTTGAGTATTGGCTTGCTCCACCCCCTGCTCTTGAGATTCTCCCGGATGTGGGCTGCATTTTTGCTGCCTTTTGGGCTGGAGCTTCTCGTGGTTTGAGGCCTGGCTTGCTCCAACCCCTGCTCTTGAGAATCTCCCGTATGTGCGCTGCATATTTGCTGCCCTTTGGGCTGGAGCTTCTCGTGGTTTGAGGCCTGTCTTGCTCCACCCCCTGCTCTTGAGATTCTCCCGGATGTGGGCTGGATTTTGGCTGCCTTTTGGGATGGAGCTTCTCGTGGTTTGAGGCCTGGCTTCCTCCACCCCCTGCTCTTGAGATTCTCCCGGATGTGGGCTGCATTTTGGCTGCCTTTTGGGCTGGACCTTCTCGTGGTTTGAGGCCTGGCTTGCTCCACCCCCTGCTCTTCATATTCTCCTGCATGTGGGCTGCATTTTGGCTGTATTTTGGCTGCCTTTTGGGCTGGAGCTTCTCGTGGTTTGAGGCCTGGCTTGCTCCACCCCCTGCTCTTGAGATTCTCCCGGATGTGGACTGGATTTTGGCTTCATTTTGGGCTGGAGCTTCTCGTGGTTTGAGGCCTGGCTTGCTCCACCCCCTGCTCTTGTGATTCTCCCCGATGTGGGCTGCATTTTGGCTGCATTTTGGGCTGGAGCTTCTCGTGGTTTGAGGCCTGGCTTGCTACAGCCCCTGCTCTTGAGATTCTCCCGCATGTGGGCTGCATTTTGGCTGCCTTTTGGGCTGGAGCTTCTCGTGGTTTGAGGCCTGGCTTGCTCCACACCCTGCTCTTGATATTCTCCCGGAGGTGGGCTGCATTTTGGCTGCCTTTTGGGCTGGAGCTTCTCGTGGTTTGAGGCCTGGCTTGCTCCACCCCCTGCTCTTGAGATTCTCCCGGATGTGGGCTGCGTTTTGGCTGTCTTTTGGGCTGGATCTTCTCGTGGTTTGAGGCCTGGCGTGCTCCACCCCCTGCTCTTGAGATTCTCCCGGATGTGGGCTTCGTTTTGGCTGCCTTTTGGGCTGGAGCTTCTCGTGGTTTGAGGCCTGGCTTGCTCCACCCCCTGCTCTTGAGATTCTCCCGGATGTGGGCTTCATTTTGGCTGCATTTTGGGCTGGAGCTTCTCGTGGTTTGAGGCCTGGCTTGCTCCACCCCCTGCTCTTGATATTCTCCCGGAGGTGGGCTGCATTTTGGCTGCCTTTTGGGCTGGAGCTTCTCGTGGTTTGAGGCCTGGCTTACTCCAACCCCTGCTCTTGAGATTCTCCTGGATGTGGGCTGCATTTTGGCTGCCTTTTGGGCTGGAGCTTCTCGTGGTTTGAGGCCTGGCTTGCTCCACCCCCTGCTCTTGAGATTCTCCCGGATGTGGGCTGCATTTTGGCTGCCTTTTGCTGGAGCTTCTCGTGGTTTGAGGCCTGGCTTGCTTCACCCCCTACTCTTGAGATTCTCCCGCATGTGGGCTGCATTTTGGCTGCCTTTTGGGCTGGAGCTTCTCGTGGTTTGAGGCCTGGCTTGCTCCACCCCCTGCTCTTGAGATTCTCCCGGAGGTGGGCTGCATTTTGGCTGCATTTTGGGCTGGAGCTTCTCGTGGTTTGAGGCCTGGCTTGCTCCACCCCCTGCTCTTGAGATTCTCCCGGATGTGGGCTGCATTTTGGCTGCCTTTTGGGCTGGAGCTTCTTGTGGATTGAGGCCTGGCTTGCTCCACCCCCTGCTCTTGAGATTCTCCCGGATGTGGGCTGCATTTTGGCTGCCTTTTGGGCTGGAGCTTCTCATGGTTTGAGGCCTGGCTTTCTCCACCCCCTGCTCTTGAGATTCTCCCGGATGTGGGCTGCATTTTGGCTGCCTTTTGGGCTGGAGCTTCTCGTGGTTTGAGGCCTGGCTTGCTCCACCCCCTGCTCTTGAGATTCTCCCGGATGTGGCCTGCATTTTGGCTGCCTTTTGGGCTGGAGTTTCTCGTGGTTTGAGGCCTGGCTTGCTCCACCCCCTGCTCTTGAGATTCTCCCGGATGTGGGCTGCATTTTGGCTGCCTTTTGGGCTGGAGCTTCTCGTGGTTTGAGGCCTGGCTTGCTCCACCCCCTGCTCTTGAGATTCTCCCGGATGTGGGCTGCATTTTGGCTGCCTTTTGGGCTGGAGCTTCTCGTGGTTTGAGGCCTGGCTTGCTCCACCCCCTGCTCTTGAGATTCTCCCGGAGGTGGGCTGCATTTTGGCTGCCTTTTGGGCTGGAGCTTCTCGTGGTTTGAGGCCTGGCTTGCTCCACCCCCTGCTCTTGAGATTCTCCTGGAGGTGGGCTGCATTTTGGCTGCCTTTTGGGCTGGAGCTTCTCGTGGTTTGAGGCCTGGCTTGTTCCACCCCCTGCTCTTGAGATTCTCCTGGATGTGGGCTGCATTTTGGCTGCCTTTTGGGCTGGAGCTTCTCGTGGTTTGAGGCCTGGCTTGCTCCACCCCCTGCACTTGAGATTCTCCCGGATGTGGGCTGCATTTTGGCTGCCTTTTGCTGGAGCTTCTCGTGGTTTGAGGCCTGGCTTGCTCCACCCCCTACTCTTGAGATTCTCCCGCATGTGGGCTGCATTTTGGCTGCCTTTTGGGCTGGAGCTTCTCGTGGTTTGAAGGCCTGGCTTGCTCCACCCCCTGCTCTTGATATTCTCCCGGATGTGGGCTGCATTTTTGCTGCCTTTTGGGCTGGAGCTTCTCGTGGTTTGAGTATTGGCTTGCTCCACCCCCTGCTCTTGAGATTCTCCCGGATGTGGGCTGCATTTTTGCTGCCTTTTGGGCTGGAGCTTCTCGTGGTTTGAGGCCTGGCTTGCTCCAACCCCTGCTCTTGAGAATCTCCCGTATGTGCGCTGCATATTTGCTGCCCTTTGGGCTGGAGCTTCTCGTGGTTTGAGTCCTGTCTTGCTCCACCCCCTGCTCTTGAGATTCTCCCGGATGTGGGCTGGATTTTGGCTGCCTTTTGGGCTGGAGCTTCTCGTGGTTTGAGGCCTGGCTTCCTCCACCCCCTGCTCTTGAGATTCTCCCGGATGTGGGCTGCATTTTGGCTGCCTTTTGGGCTGGACCTTCTCGTGGTTTGAGGCCTGGCTTGCTCCACCCCCTGCTCTTCATATTCTCCTGCATGTGGGCTGCATTTTGGCTGTATTTTGGCTGCCTTTTGGGCTGGAGCTTCTCGTGGTTTGAGGCCTGGCTTGCTCCACCCCCTGCTCTTGAGATTCTCCCGGATGTGGACTGGATTTTGGCTTCATTTTGGGCTGGAGCTTCTCGTGGTTTGAGGCCTGGCTTGCTCCACCCCCTGCTCTTGTGATTCTCCCCGATGTGGGCTGCATTTTGGCTGCATTTTGGGCTGGAGCTTCTCGTGGTTTGAGGCCTGGCTTGCTACAGCCCCTGCTCTTGAGATTCTCCCGCATGTGGGCTGCATTTTGGCTGCCTTTTGGGCTGGAGCTTCTCGTGGTTTGAGGCCTGGCTTGCTCCACACCCTGCTCTTGATATTCTCCCGGATGTGGGCTGCATTTTGGCTGCCTTTTGGGCTGGAGCTTCTCGTGGTTTGAGGCCTGGCTTGCTCCACCCCCTGCTCTTGAGATTCTCCCGGATGTGGGCTGCGTTTTGGCTGCCTTTTGGGCTGCAGCTTCTCGTGGTTTGAGGCCTGGCTTGCTCCACCCCCTGCTCTTGAGATTCTCCCGGATGTGGGCTTCATTTTGGCTGCATTTTGGGCTGGAGCTTCTCGTGGTTTGAGGCCTGGCTTGCTCCACCCCCTGCTCTTGATATTCTCCCGGAGGTGGGCTGCATTTTGGCTGCCTTTTGGGCTGGAGCTTCTCGTGGTTTGAGGCCTGGCTTACTCCAACCCCTGCTCTTGAGATTCTCCTGGATGTGGGCTGCATTTTGGCTGCCTTTTGGGCTGGAGCTTCTCGTGGTTTGAGGCCTTGCTTGCTCCACCCCCTGCTCTTGAGATTCTCCCGGATGTGGGCTGCATTTTGGCTGCCTTTTGCTGGAGCTTCTCGTGGTTTGAGGCCTGGCTTGCTCCACCCCCTACTCTTGAGATTCTCCCGGAGGTGGGCTGCATTTTGGCTGCATTTTGGGCTGGAGCTTCTCGTGGTTTGAGGCCTGGCTTGCTCCACCCCCTGCTCTTGAGATTCTCCCGTATGTGGGCTGCATTTTGGCTGCCTTTTGGGCTGGAGCTTCTTGTGGATTGAGGCCTGGCTTGCTCCACCCCCTGCTCTTGAGAATCTCCCGGATGTGGGCTGCATTTTTGCTGCCTTTTGGGCTGGAGCTTCTCATGGTTTGAGGCCTGGCTTTCTCCACCCCCTGCTCTTGAGATTCTCCCGGATGTGGGCTGCATTTTGGCTGCCTTTTGGGCTGGAGCTTCTCGTGGTTTGAGGCCTGGCTTGCTCCACCCCCTGCTCTTGAGATTCTCCCGGATGTGGGCTGCATTTTGGCTGCCTTTTGGGCTGGAGTTTCTCGTGGTTTGAGGCCTGGCTTGCTCCACCCCCTGCTCTTGAGATTCTCCCGGATGTGGGCTGCATTTTGGCTGCCTTTTGGGCTGGAGCTTCTCGTGGTTTGAGGCCTGGCTTTCTCCACCCCCTGCTCTTGAGATTCTCCCGGATGTGGGCTGCATTTTGGCTGCCTTTTGGGCTGGAGCTTCTCGTGGTTTGAGGCCTGGCTTGCTCCACCCCCTGCTCTTGAGATTCTCCCGGAGGTGGGCTGCATTTTGGCTGCCTTTTGGGCTGGAGCTTCTCGTGGTTTGAGGCCTGGCTTGCTCCACCCCCTGCTCTTGAGATTCTCCCGGATGTGGGCTGCATTTTGGCTGCCTTTTGGGCTGGAGCTTCTCGTGGTTTGAGGCCTGGCTTGTTCCACCCCCTGCTCTTGAGATTCTCCTGGATGTGGGCTGCATTTTGGCTGCCTTTTGGGCTGGAGCTTCTCGTGGTTTGAGGCCTGGCTTGCTCCACCCCCTGCACTTGAGATTCTCCCGGATGTGGGCTGCATTTTGGCTGCCTTTTGCTGGAGCTTCTCGTGGTTTGAGGCCTGGCTTGCTCCACCCCCTACTCTTGAGATTCTCCCGCATGTGGGCTGCATTTTGGCTGCCTTTTGGGCTGGAGCTTCTCGTGGTTTGAAGGCCTGGCTTGCTCCACCCCCTGCTCTTGATATTCTCCCGGATGTGGGCTGCATTTTTGCTGCCTTTTGGGCTGGAGCTTCTCGTGGTTTGAGTATTGGCTTGCTCCACCCCCTGCTCTTGAGATTCTCCCGGATGTGGGCTGCATTTTTGCTGCCTTTTGGGCTGGAGCTTCTCGTGGTTTGAGGCCTGGCTTGCTCCAACCCCTGCTCTTGAGAATCTCCCGTATGTGCGCTGCATATTTGCTGCCCTTTGGGCTGGAGCTTCTCGTGGTTTGAGTCCTGTCTTGCTCCACCCCCTGCTCTTGAGATTCTCCCGGATGTGGGCTGGATTTTGGCTGCCTTTTGGGCTGGAGCTTCTCGTGGTTTGAGGCCTGGCTTCCTCCACCCCCTGCTCTTGAGATTCTCCCGGATGTGGGCTGCATTTTGGCTGCCTTTTGGGCTGGACCTTCTCGTGGTTTGAGGCCTGGCTTGCTCCACCCCCTGCTCTTCATATTCTCCTGCATGTGGGCTGCATTTTGGCTGTATTTTGGCTGCCTTTTGGGCTGGAGCTTCTCGTGGTTTGAGGCCTGGCTTGCTACAGCCCCTGCTCTTGAGATTCTCCCGCATGTGGGCTGCATTTTGGCTGCCTTTTGGGCTGGAGCTTCTCGTGGTTTGAGGCCTGGCTTGCTCCACACCCTGCTCTTGATATTCTCCCGGAGGTGGGCTGCATTTTGGCTGCCTTTTGGGCTGGAGCTTCTCGTGGTTTGAGGCCTGGCTTGCTCCACCCCCTGCTCTTGAGATTCTCCCGGATGTGGGCTGCGTTTTGGCTGTCTTTTGGGCTGGATCTTCTCGTGGTTTGAGGCCTGGCGTGCTCCACCCCCTGCTCTTGAGATTCTCCCGGATGTGGGCTTCGTTTTGGCTGCCTTTTGGGCTGCAGCTTCTCGTGGTTTGAGGCCTGGCTTGCTCCACCCCCTGCTCTTGAGATTCTCCCGGATGTGGGCTTCATTTTGGCTGCCTTTTGGGCTGGAGCTTCTCGTGGTTTGAGGCCTGGCTTGCTCCACCCCCTGCTCTTGATATTCTCCCGGAGGTGGGCTGCATTTTGGCTGCCTTTTGGGCTGGAGCTTCTCGTGGTTTGAGGCCTGGCTTACTCCAACCCCTGCTCTTGAGATTCTCACGCATGTGGGCTGCATTTTGGCTGCCTTTTGGGCTGGAGCTTCTCGTGGTTTGAGGCCTGGCTTGCTCCACCCCCTGCTCTTGAGATTCTCCCGGATGTGGGCTGCATTTTGGCTGCCTTTTGCTGGAGCTTCTCGTGGTTTGAGGCCTGGCTTGCTCCACCCCCTACTCTTGAGATTCTCCTGGATGTGGGCTGCATTTTGGCTGCCTTTTGGGCTGGAGCTTCTCAAGGTTTGAGGCCTGGCTTGCTCCACCCCCTGCTCTTGAGATTCTCCCGGAGGTGGGCTGCATTTTGGCTGCATTTTGGGCTGGAGCTTCTCGTGGTTTGAGGCCTGGCTTGCTCCACCCCCTGCTCTTGAGATTCTCCCGGATGTGGGCTGCATTTTGGCTGCATTTTGGGCTGGAGCTTCTTGTGGATTGAGGCCTGGCTTGCTCCACCCCCTGCTCTTGAGAATCTCCCGGATGTGGGCTGCATTTTTGCTGCCTTTTGGGCTGGAGCTTCTCATGGTTTGAGGCCTGGCTTTCTCCAACCCCTGCTCTTGAGATTCTCCCGGATGTGGGCTGCATTTTGGCTGCCTTTTGGGCTGGAGCTTCTCGTGGTTTGAGGCCTGGCTTGCTCCACCCCCTGCTCTTGAGATTCTCCCGGATGTGGGCTGCATTTTGGCTGCCTTTTGGGCTGGAGCTTCTCGTGGTTTGAGGCCTGGCTTGCTCCACCCCCTGCTCTTGAGATTCTCCCGGATGTGGGCTGCATTTTGGCTGCCTTTTGGGCTGGAGCTTCTCGTGGTTTGAGGCCTGGCTTGCTCCACCCCCTGCTCTTGAGATTCTCCCGGATGTGGGCTGCATTTTGGCTGCCTTTTGGGCTGGAGCTTCTCGTGGTTTGAGGCCTGGCTTGCTCCACCCCCTGCTCTTGAGATTCTCCCGGAGGTGGGCTGCATTTTGGCTGCCTTTTGGGCTGGAGCTTCTCGTGGTTTGAGGCCTGGCTTGCTCCACCCCCTGCTCTTGAGATTCTCCTGGATGTGGGCTGCATTTTGGCTGCCTTTTGGGCTGGAGCTTCTCGTGGTTTGAGGCCTGGCTTGCTCCACCCCCTGCACTTGAGATTCTCCCGGATGTGGGCTGCATTTTGGCTGCCTTTTGCTGGAGCTTCTCGTGGTTTGAGGCCTGGCTTGCTCCACCCCCTACTCTTGAGATTCTCCCGCATGTGGGCTGCATTTTGGCTGCCTTTTGGGCTGGAGCTTCTCGTGGTTTGAGGCCTGGCTTGCTCCACCCCCTGCTCTTGAGATTCTCCCGGAGGTGGGCTGCATTTTGGCTGCCTTTTGGGCTGGAGCTTCTCGTGGTTTGAGGCCTGGCTTGCTCCACCCCCTGCTCTTGAGATTCTCCCGGATGTGGGCTGCATTTTGGCTGCCTTTTGGGCTGGAGCTTCTTGTGGATTGAGGCCTGGCTTTCTCCACCCCCTGCTCTTGAGATTCTCCCGGAGGTGGGCTGCATTTTGGCTGCCTTTTGGGCTGGAGCTTCTCGTGGTTTGAGGCCTGGCTTGCTCAAACCCCTGCTCTTGAGATTCTCCCGGATGTGGGCTGCATTTTGGCTGCATTTTGGGCTGGAGCTTCTTGTGGATTGAGGCCTGGCTTTCTCCACCCCCTGCTCTTGAGATTCTCCCGGATGTGGGCTGCATTTTGGCTGCCTTTTGGGCTGGAGCTTCTCGTGGTTTGAGTATTGGCTTGCTCCACCCCCTGCTCTTGAGATTCTCCCGGATGTGGGCTGCATTTTTGCTGCCTTTTGGGCTGGAGCTTCTCGTGGTTTGAGGCCTGGCTTGCTCCAACCCCTGCTCTTGAGAATCTCCCGTATGTGCGCTGCATATTTGCTGCCCTTTGGGCTGGAGCTTCTCGTGGTTTGAGGCCTGTCTTGCTCCACCCCCTGCTCTTGAGATTCTCCCGGATGTGGGCTGGATTTTGGCTGCCTTTTGGGCTGGAGCTTCTCGTGGTTTGAGGCCTGGCTTCCTCCACCCCCTGCTCTTGAGATTCTCCCGGATGTGGGCTGCATTTTGGCTGCCTTTTGGGCTGGACCTTCTCGTGGTTTGAGGCCTGGCTTGCTCCACCCCCTGCTCTTCATATTCTCCTGCATGTGGGCTGCATTTTGGCTGTATTTTGGCTGCCTTTTGGCCTGGAGCTTCTCGTGGTTTGAGGCCTGGCTTGCTCCACCCCCTGCTCTTGAGATTCTCCCGGATGTGGACTGGATTTTGGCTTCATTTTGGGCTGGAGCTTCTCGTGGTTTGAGGCCTGGCTTGCTCCACCCCCTGCTCTTGTGATTCTCCCCGATGTGGGCTGCATTTTGGCTGCATTTTGGGCTGGAGCTTCTCGTGGTTTGAGGCCTGGCTTGCTACAGCCCCTGCTCTTGAGATTCTCCCGCATGTGGGCTGCATTTTGGCTGCCTTTTGGGCTGGAGCTTCTCGTGGTTTGAGGCCTGGCTTGCTCCACACCCTGCTCTTGATATTCTCCCGGAGGTGGGCTGCATTTTGGCTGCCTTTTGGGCTGGAGCTTCTCGTGGTTTGAGGCCTGGCTTGCTCCACCCCCTGCTCTTGAGATTCTCCCGGATGTGGGCTGCGTTTTGGCTGTATTTTGGGCTGGAGCTTCTCGTGGTTTGAGGCCTGGCGTGCTCCACCCCCTGCTCTTGAGATTCTCCCGGATGTGGGCTTCGTTTTGGCTGCCTTTTGGGCTGCAGCTTCTCGTGGTTTGAGGCCTGGCTTGCTCCACCCCCTGCTCTTGAGATTCTCCCGGATGTGGGCTTCATTTTGGCTGCATTTTGGGCTGGAGCTTCTCGTGGTTTGAGGCCTGGCTTGCTCCACCCCCTGCTCTTGATATTCTCCCGGAGGTGGGCTGCATTTTGGCTGCCTTTTGGGCTGGAGCTTCTCGTGGATTGAGGCCTGGCTTGCTCCACCCCCTGCTCTTGAGAATCTCCCGGATGTGGGCTGCATTTTGGCTGCCTTTTGGGCTGGAGCTTCTCATGGTTTGAGGCCTGGCTTTCTCCACCCCCTGCTCTTGAGATTCTCCCGGATGTGGGCTGGATTTTGGCTGCCTTTTGGGCTGGAGCTTCTCGTGGTTTGAGGCCTGGCTTGCTCCACCCCCTGCTCTTGAGATTCTCCTGGATGTGGGCTGCATTTTGGCTGCCTTTTGGGCTGGAGCTTCTCGTGGTTTGAGGCCTGGCTTGCTCCACCCCCTGCTCTTCATATTCTCCCGGATGTGGGCTGCATTTTGGCTGCCTTTTGGGCTGGAGCTTCTCGTGGTTTGAAGGCCTGGCTTGCTCCACCCCCTGCTCTTGATATTCTCCCGGATGTGGGCTGCATTTTTGCTGCCTTTTGGGCTGGAGCTTCTCGTGGTTTGAGTATTGGCTTGCTCCACCCCCTGCTCTTGAGATTCTCCCGGATGTGGGCTGCATTTTGGCTGCCTTTTGGGCTGGAGCTTCTCGTGGTTTGAGGCCTGGCTTGCTCCAACCCCTGCTCTTGAGAATCTCCCGTATGTGCGCTGCATATTTGCTGCATTTTGGGCTGGAGCTTCTCGTGGTTTGAGGCCTGGCTTGCTCCACCCCCTGCTCTTGAGATTCTCCCTGATGTGGGCTGGATTTTGGCTGCCTTTTGGGCTGGAGCTTCTCGTGGTTTGAGGCCTGGCTTCCTCCACCCCCTGCTCTTGAGATTCTCCGGGATGTGGGCTGCATTTTGGCTGCCTTTTGGGCTGGACCTTCTCGTGGTTTGAGGCCTGGCTTGCTCCACCCCCTGCTCTTGAGATTCTCCCGGATGTGGGCTGCGTTTTGGCTGTATTTTGGGCTGGAGCTTCTCGTGGTTTGAGGCCTGGCGTGCTCCACCCCCTGCTCTTGAGATTCTCCCGGATGTGGGCTTCGTTTTGGCTGCCTTTTGGGCTGCAGCTTCTCGTGGTTTGAGGCCTGGCTTGCTCCACCCCCTGCTCTTGAGATTCTCCCGGATGTGGGCTTCATTTTGGCTGCATTTTGGGCTGGAGCTTCTCGTGGTTTGAGGCCTGGCTTGCTCCACCCCCTGCTCTTGATATTCTCCCGGAGGTGGGCTGCATTTTGGCTGCCTTTTGGGCTGGAGCTTCTCGTGGATTGAGGCCTGGCTTGCTCCACCCCCTGCTCTTGAGATTCTCCCGCATGTGGGCTGCATTTTGGCTGCCTTTTGGGCTGGAGCTTCTCGTGGATTGAGGCCTGGCTTGCTCCACCCCCTGCTCTTGAGAATCTCCCGGATGTGGGCTGCATTTTGGCTGCCTTTTGGGCTGGAGCTTCTCATGGTTTGAGGCCTGGCTTTCTCCACCCCCTGCTCTTGAGATTCTCCCGGATGTGGGCTGGATTTTGGCTGCCTTTTGGGCTGGAGCTTCTCGTGGTTTGAGGCCTGGCTTGCTCCACCCCCTGCTCTTGAGATTCTCCTGGATGTGGGCTGCATTTTGGCTGCCTTTTGGGCTGGAGCTTCTCGTGGTTTGAGGCCTGGCTTGCTCCACCCCCTGCTCTTCATATTCTCCCGGATGTGGGCTGCATTTTGGCTGCCTTTTGGGCTGGAGCTTCTCGTGGTTTGAAGGCCTGGCTTGCTCCACCCCCTGCTCTTGATATTCTCCCGGATGTGGGCTGCATTTTTGCTGCCTTTTGGGCTGGAGCTTCTCGTGGTTTGAGTATTGGCTTGCTCCACCCCCTGCTCTTGAGATTCTCCCGGATGTGGGCTGCATTTTGGCTGCCTTTTGGGCTGGAGCTTCTCGTGGTTTGAGGCCTGGCTTGCTCCAACCCCTGCTCTTGAGAATCTCCCGTATGTGCGCTGCATATTTGCTGCATTTTGGGCTGGAGCTTCTCGTGGTTTGAGGCCTGGCTTGCTCCACCCCCTGCTCTTGAGATTCTCCCTGATGTGGGCTGGATTTTGGCTGCCTTTTGGGCTGGAGCTTCTCGTGGTTTGAGGCCTGGCTTCCTCCACCCCCTGCTCTTGAGATTCTCCGGGATGTGGGCTGCATTTTGGCTGCCTTTTGGGCTGGACCTTCTCGTGGTTTGAGGCCTGGCTTGCTCCACCCCCTGCTCTTCATATTCTACTGCATGTGGGCTGCATTTTGGCTGTATTTTGGCTGCCTTTTGGGCTGGAGCTTCTCGTGGTTTGAGGCCTGGCTTGCTCCACCCCCTGCTCTTGAGATTCTCCCGGATGTGGACTGGATTTTGGCTTCATTTTGGGCTGGAGCTTCTCGTGGTTTGAGGCCTGGCTTGCTCCACCCCCTGCTCTTGTGATTCTCCCGGATGTGGGCTGCATTTTGGCTGCATTTTGGGCTGGAGCTTCTCGTGGTTTTGAGGCCTGGCTTGCTACAGCCCCTGCTCTTGAGATTCTCCCGCATGTGGGCTGCATTTTGGCTGCCTTTTGGGCTGGATCTTCTCGTGGTTTGAGGCCTGGCGTGCTCCACCCCCTGCTCTTGAGATTCTCCCGGATGTGGGCTTCGTTTTGGCTGCCTTTTGGGCTGCAGCTTCTCGTGGTTTGAGGCCTGGCTTGCTCCACCCCCTGCTCTTGAGATTCTCCCGGATGTGGGCTTCATTTTGGCTGCATTTTGGGCTGGAGCTTCTCGTGGTTTGAGGCCTGGCTTGCTCCACCCCCTGCTCTTGATATTTTCCCGGAGGTGGGCTGCATTTTGGCTTCATTTTGGGCTGGAGCTTCTCGTGGTTTGAGGCCTGGCTTACTCCACCCCCTGCTCTTGAGATTCTCCTGGATGTGGGCTGCATTTTGGCTGCCTTTTGCTGGAGCTTCTCGTGGTTTGAGGCCTGGCTTGCTCCACCCCCTACTCTTGAGATTCTCCCGCATGTGGGCTGCATTTTGGCTGCCTTTTGGGCTGGAGCTTCTCGTGGTTTGAGGCCTGGCTTGCTCCACCCCCTGCTCTTGAGATTCTCCCGGAGGTGGGCTGCATTTTGGCTGCCTTTTGGGCTGGAGCTTCTCGTGGTTTGAGGCCTGGCTTGCTCCACCCCCTGCTCTTGAGATTCTCCCGGATGTGGGCTGCATTTTGGCTGCCTTTTGGGCTGGAGCTTCTTGTGGATTGAGGCCTGGCTTGCTCCACCCCCTGCTCTTGAGAATCTCCCGGATGTGGGCTGCATTTTTGCTGCCTTTTGGGCTGGAGCTTCTCATGGTTTGAGGCCTGGCTTTCTCCACCCCCTGCTCTTGAGATTCTCCCGGATGTGGGCTGGATTTTGGCTGCCTTTTGGGCTGGAGCTTCTCGTGGTTTGAGGCCTGGCTTGCTCCACCCCCTGCTCTTGAGATTCTCCCGGAGGTGGGCTGCATTTTGGCTGCCTTTTGGGCTGGAGCTTCTCGTGGTTTGAGGCCTGGCTTGCTCCACCCCCTGCTCTTGAGATTCTCCCGGATGTGGGCTGCATTTTGGCTGCCTTTTGGGCTGGAGCTTCTTGTGGATTGAGGCCTGGCTTGCTCCACCCCCTGCTCTTGAGAATCTCCCGGATGTGGGCTGCATTTTTGCTGCCTTTTGGGCTGGAGCTTCTCATGGTTTGAGGCCTGGCTTGCTCCACCCCCTGCTCTTGAGATTCTCCCGGATGTGGGCTGCATTTTGGCTGCCTTTTGGGCTGGAGCTTCTCGTGGTTTGAAGGCCTGGCTTGCTCCACCCCCTGCTCTTGATATTCTCCCGGATGTGGGCTGCATTTTTGCTGCCTTTTGGGCTGGAGCTTCTCGTGGTTTGAGTATTGGCTTGCTCCACCCCCTGCTCTTGAGATTCTCCCGGATGTGGGCTGCATTTTTGCTGCCTTTTGGGCTGGAGCTTCTCGTGGTTTGAGGCCTGGCTTGCTCCAACCCCTGCTCTTGAGAATCTCCCGTATGTGCGCTGCATATTTGCTGCCCTTTGGGCTGGAGCTTCTCGTGGTTTGAGGCCTGTCTTGCTCCACCCCCTGCTCTTGAGATTCTCCCGGATGTGGGCTGGATTTTGGCTGCCTTTTGGGCTGGAGCTTCTCGTGGTTTGAGGCCTGGCTTCCTCCACCCCCTGCTCTTGAGATTCTCCCGGATGTGGGCTGCATTTTGGCTGCCTTTTGGGCTGGACCTTCTCGTGGTTTGAGGCCTGGCTTGCTCCACCCCCTGCTCTTCATATTCTCCTGCATGTGGGCTGCATTTTGGCTGTATTTTGGCTGCCTTTTGGGCTGGAGTTTCTCGTGGTTTGAGGCCTGGCTTGCTCCACCCCCTGCTCTTGAGATTCTCCCGGATGTGGGCTGCATTTTGGCTGCATTTTGGACTGGAGCTTCTCGTGGTTTGAAGCCTGGCTTGCTCCACCCCCTGCTCTTGAGATTCTCCCGGATGTGGGCTGCATTTTGGCTGCCTTTTGGGCTGGAGCTTCTCGTGGTTTGAAGCCTGGCTTGCTCCACCCCCTGCTCCTGAGATTCTCCCAGATGTGGGCTGCATTTTGGCTGCCTTTTGGGCTGGAGCTTCTCGTGGTTTGAGGCTTGGCTTGCTCCACCCCCTGCTCTTGAGATTCTCCCGCATGTGGGCTGGATTTTGGCTGCCTTTTGGGCTGGAGCTTCTCGTGGTTTGAGGCCTGGCTTGCTCCACCCCCTGCTCTTGATATTCTCCCGCATGTGGGCTGCATTGTGGCTGCCTTTTTGGGCTGGAGCTTCTCGTGGTTTGAGGCCTGGCTTGCTCCACCCCCTGCTCTTGAGATTCTCCAGGATGTGGGTTGCATTTTGGCTGCAATTTGGGCTGGAGCTTCTCGTGGTTTGAGGCCTGGCTTGCTCCACCCCCTGCTCTTGAGATTCTCCTGGATGTGGGTTGCATTTTGGCTGCAATTTGGGCTGGAGCTTCTCGTGGTTTGAGGCCTGGCTTGCTCCACCCCCTGCTCTTGAGATTCTCCCGGATGTGGGCTGCATTTTGGCTGCAATTTGGGCTGGAGCTTCTCGTGCTTTGAGGCCTGGCTTGCTCCAACCCCTGCTCTTGAGATTCTCCCGGATGTGGTCTGCATTTTGGCTGCATTTTGTGCTGGAGCTTCTCGTGGTTTGAGGCCTGGCTTGCTCCACCCCCTGCTCTTGAGATTCTCCCGGATGTGGGCTGCATTTTGGCTGCCTTTTGGGCTGGAGCTTCTCGTGGTTTGAGGCCTGGCTTGCTCCACCCCCTGCTCTTGAGATTCTCCCGGATGTGGGCTGCATTTTGGCTGCCTTTTGGGCTGGAGCTTCTCGTGGTTTGAGGCCTGGCTTGCTCCACCCCCTGCTCTTGATATTCTCCCGGATGTGGGCTGCATTTTGGCTGCCTTTTGGGCTGGAGCTTCTCGTGGTTTGAGGCCTGGCTTGCTCCATCCCCTGCTCTTGAGATTCTCCCGGATGTGGGCTGCATTTTGGCTGCCTTTTGGGATGGAGCTTCTCGTGGTTTGAGGCCTGGCTTGCTCCACCCCCTGCTCTTGAGATTCTCCCGCATGTGGGCTGCATTTTGGCTGCCTTTTGGGCTGGAGATTCTCGTGGTTTGAGGCCTGGCTTGCTCCACCCCCTGCTCTTGAGATTCTCCTGGATGTGGGCTGCATTTTGGCTGCAATTTGGGCTGGAGCTTCTCGTGCTTTGAGGCCTGGCTTGCTCCACCCCCTGCTCTTGAGATTCTCCCGGATGTGGGCTGCATTTTGGCTGCCTTTTGGGCTGGAGCTTCTCGTGGTTTGAGGCCTGGCTTGCTCCACCCCCTGCTCTTGAGATTCTCCCGGATGTGGGCTGCATTTTGGCTGCCTTTTGGGCTGGAGCTTCTCATGGTTTGAGGCTTGGCTTGCTCCACCCCCTGCTCTTGAGATTCTCCCGGAATGTGGGCTGCATTTTGGCTGCCTTTTCGGCTGGAGCTTCTCGTGGTTTGAGGCCTGGCTTGCTCCACCCCCTGCTCTTGAGATTCTCCCGGATGTGGGCTGCATTTTGGCTGCCTTTTGGGCTGGAGCTTCTCGTGGTTTGAGGCCTGGCTTGCTCCAGCCCCTGCTCTTGAGATTCTCCCGGATGTGGGCTGCATTTTGGCTGCCTTTTGGGATGGAGCTTCTCGTGGTTTGAGGCCTGGCTTGCTCCACCCCCTGCTCTTGAGATTCTCCCGCATGTGGGCTGCATTTTGGCTGCCTTTTGGGCTGGAGCTTCTCATGGTTTGAGGCCTGGCTTGCTCGACCCCCTGCTCTTGAGATTCTCCCGGATGTGGGCTGCATTTTGGCTGCCTTTTGGTCTGGAGCTTCTCGTGGTTTGAGGCCTGGCTTGCTCCAGCCCCTGCTCTTGAGATTCTCCTGGATGTGGGCTGCATTTTGGCTGCAATTTGGGCTGGAGCTTCTCGTGCTTTGAGGCCTGGCTTGCTCCACCTCCTGCTCTTGAGATTCTCCCGGATGTGGGCTGCATTTTGGCTGCCTTTTGGGCTGGAGCTTCTCGTGGTTTGAGGCCTGGCTTGCTCCACCCCCTGCTCTTGAGATTCTCCCGGATGTGGGCTGCATTTTGGCTGCCTTTTGGGCTGGAGCTTCTCGTGGTTTGAGGCCTGGCTTGCTCCACCCCCTGCTCTTGAGATTCTCCCGGATGTGGGCTGCATTTTGGCTGCCTTTTGGGCTGGAGCTTCTCGTGGTTTGAGGCCTGGCTTGCTCCACCCCCTGCTCTTGAGATTCTCCCGCATGTGGGCTGCATTGTTGCTGCCTTTTTGGGCTGGAGCTTCTCGTGGTTTGAGGCCTGGCTTGCTCCAACCCCTGCTCTTGAGATTCTCCCGGAGGTGGGCTGCATTTTGGCTGCCTTTTTTGCTGGAGTTTCTCGTGGTTTGAGGCCTGGCTTGCTCCACCCCCTGCTCTTGAAATTCTCCCGGATGTGCCCTGCATTTTGGCAGCTTTTTGGGCTGGAGATTCTCGTGGTTTGAGGCCTGGCTTGCTCCACCCCCTGCTCTTGAAATCCTCCTGGATGTGGGCTGGATTTTGGCTGCCTTTTGGGCTGGAGCTTCTCGTGGTTTGAGGCCTGGCTTGCTCCACCCCCTGCTCTTGAGATTCTCCCAGATGTGGGCTGCATTTTGGCTGCCTTTTGGGCTGGAGCTTCTCGTGGTTTGAGGCCTGGCTTGCTCCACCCCCTGCTCTTGAGATTCTCCCAGATGTGGGCTGCATTTTGGCTGCCTTTTGGGCTGGAGCTTCTCGTGGTTTGAGGCCTGGCTTGCTCCACCCCCTGCTCTTGAGATTCTCCCGGATGTGGGCTGCATTTTGTCTGATTCTTGGGTTGGAGCTTCCCGTGGTTTGAGGCCTGGCTTGCTCCACCCCCTGCTCTTGAGATTCTCCCGGATGTGGGCTGCATTTTGGCTGCCTTTTGGGCTGGAGCTTCTCGTGCTTTGAGGCCTGGCTTGCTCCACCCCCTGCTCTTGAGATTCTCCCGGAGGTGGGCTGCATTTTGGCTACGTTTTGGGCTGGAGCTTCTCGTGGTTTGAGGCCTGGCTTGCTCCACCCCCTGCTCTTGATATTCTCCTGGATGTGGGCTGCATTTTGGCTGAATTTTGGGCTGGAGCTTCTCGTGGTTTGAGGCCTGGCTTGCTCCACCCCCTGCTCTTGATATTCTCCCGGATGTGGTTAGGATTTTGGCTGCATTTTGGGCTGGAGATTCTCATGGTTTGAGGCCTGGCTTGCTCCACCCCCTGCTCTTGATATTCTCCCGGAGGTGGGCTGCATTTTGGCTGATTCTTGGGCTGGAGCTTCCCGTGGTTTGAGGCCTGGCTTGATCCACCCCCTGCTCTTGAGATTCTCCCGGATGTGGTCTGCATTTTGGCTGCCTTTTGGGCTGGAGCTCCTCGTGGTTTGAGGCCTGGCTTGCTCCACCCCCTGCTCTTGAGATTCTCCCGGATGTGGGCTGCCTTTTGGCTGAATTTTGGGCTGGAGCTTCTCGTGGTTTGAGGCCTGGCTTGCTCCACAATCTGCTCTTGATATTCTCCCGGATGTGGTTAGGATTTTGGCTGAATTTTGGGCTGGAGCTTCTCGTGGTTTGAGGCCTGGCTTGCTCCACCCCCTGCTCTTGAGATTCTCCCGGATTTGGGCTGCATTTTGGCTGCCTTTTGGGCTGGAGCTTCTCATGGTTTGAGGCCTGGCTTGCTCCACCCCCTGCTCTTGAGATTCTCCCGGATGTGGGCTGCATTTTTGCTGCCTTTTGGGCTGGAGCTTCTCGTGGTTTGAGGCCTGGCTTGCTCCACCCCCTGCCTTTGAGATTCTCCCGGATGTGGGCTGCGTTTTGGCTGCCTTTTGGGCTGGATGTTTTCGAGGTTTGAGGCCTGGCTTGCTCCACCCCCTGCTCTTGAGATTCTCCCGGATGTGGGCTGGATTTTGGCTGCCTTTTGGGCTGGAGCTTCTCGTGGTTTGAGGCCTGGCTTGCTCCACCCCCTGCTCTTGAGATTCTCCCGGATGTGGGCTGCATTTTGGCTGCCTTTTGGGCTGGAGCTTCTCGTGGTTTGAGGCCTGGCTTGCTCCACCCCCTGCTCTTGATATTCTCCCGGATTTGGGCTGTATTTTGGCTGCCTTTTGGGCTGGAGCTTCTCATGGTTTGAGGCCTGGCTTGCTCCACCCCCTGCTCTTGAGATTCTCCCGGATGTGGGCTGCATTTTGGCTGCCTTTTGGGCTGGAGCTTCTCATGGTTTGAGGCCTGGCTTGCTCCACCCCCTGCTCTTGATATTCTCCTGGATGTGGGCTGCATTTTGGCTGCCTTTTGGGCTGGAGCTTCTCGTGGTTTGAGGCCTGGCTTGCTCCACCCCCTGCTCTTGAGATTCTCCCGGATGTGGGCTGCATTTTGGCTGATTCTTGGGCTGGAGCTTCCCGTGGTTTGAGGCCTGGCTTGCTCCACCCCCTGCTCTTGAGATTCTCCCGGATGTGGGCTGGATTTTGGCTGCATTTTGGGCTTTAGCTTCTCGAGGTTTGAGGCCTGGATTGCTCCACCCCCTGCTCTTGAGATTCTCCCGGATGTGGGCTGCATTTTGGCTGCCTTTTGGGCTGGAGCTTCTCATGGTTTGAGGCCTGGCTTGCTCCACACCCTGCTCTTGAGATTCTCCCGGATGTGGGCTGCATTTTGGCTGCCTTTTGGGCTGGATGTTTTCGAGGTTTGAGGCCTGGCTTGCTCCACCCCCTGCTCTTGAGATTCTCCCGGATGTGGGCTGCATTTTGGCTGCCTTTTGGGCTGGAGCTTCTCGTGGTTTGAGGCCTGGCTTGCTCCACCCCCTGCTCTTGAGATTCTCCCGGATGTGGGCTGCATTTTGGCTGCCTTTAGGGCTGGAACTTCTCGTGGTTTGAGGCCTGGCTTGCTCCACCCCCTGCTCTTGAGATTCTCCCGGATGTGGGCTGCATTTTGGCTGCCTTTTGGTCTGGAGCTTCTCGTGATTTGAGGCCTGGCTTGCTCCACCCCCTGCTCTTGAGATTCTCCTGGATGTGGGCTGCATTTTGGCTGCAATTTGGGCTGGAGCTTCTCGTGCTTTGAGGCCTGGCTTGCTCCACCCCCTGCTCTTGAGATTCTCCCGGATGTGGTCTGCATTTTGGCTGCCTTTTGGGCTGGAGCTTCTCGTGGTTTGAGGCCTGGCTTTCTCCACCCCCTGCTCTTGATATTCTCCTGGATGTGGGCTGCATTTTGGCTGCATTTTGGGCTGGAGCTTCTCGTGGTTTGAGGCCTGGCTTGCTCCACCCCCTGCTCTTGATATTCTCCCGGATTTGGGCTGTATTTTGGCTGCCTTTTGGGCTGGAGCTTCTCATGGTTTGAGGCCTGGCTTGCTCCACACCCTGCTCTTGATATTCTCTCTGATGTGGGCTGCATTTTGGCTGCCTTTAGGGCTGGAGCTTCTCGTGGTTTGAGGCCTGGCTTGCTCCACCCCCTGCTCTTGAGATTCTCCCGGATGTGGGCTGCATTTTGGCTGCCTTTTGGGCTGGAGCTTCTCGTGGTTTGAGGCCTGGCTTGCTCCACCCCCTGCTCTTGAGATTCTCTCAGATGTGGGCTGGATTTTGGCTGCCTTTTGGGCTGGAGCTTCTCGTGGTTTGAGGCCTGGCTTGCTCCACCCCCTGCTCTTGAGATTCTCCCGGATGTGGGCTGCATTTTGGCTGCCTTTTGGGCTGGAGATTCTCATGGTTTGAATCCTGGCTTGCTCCAACCCCTGCTCTTGAGATTCTCCCGCATGTGGGCTGTATTTTGGCTGCCTTTTGGGCTGGAGCTTCTCGTGGTTTGAGGCCTGGCTTGCTCCACCCCCTGCTCTTGAGATTCTCCCGGATGTGGGCTGGATTTTGGTTGCATTTTGGGCTGGAGCTTCTCGTGGTTTGAGGCCTGGCTTGCTCCACCCCCTGCTCTTGAGATTCTCCCGGATGTGGGCTGCATTTTGGCTGCCTTTTGGGCTGGAGCTTCTCGTGGTTTGAGGCCTGGCTTGCTCCACCCCCTGCTCATGAGATTCTCCCGGATGTGGGCTGCATTTTGGCTGCCTTTTGGGCTGGAGCTTCTCGTGGTTTGAGGCCTGGCTTGCTCCACCCCCTGCTCTTGAGATTCTCCCGGATGTGGGCTGCATTTTGGCTGCCTTTTGGGCTGGAGCTTCTCGTGGTTTGAGGCCTGGCTTGCTCCACCCCCTGCTCTTGAGATTCTCCCGGATATGGGCTGGATTTTGGCTGCCTTTTGGGCTGGAGCTTCTCGTGGTTTGAGGCCTGGCTTGCTCCACCCTCTGCTCTTGATATTCTCCCAGATGTGGGCTGCATTTTGGCTGCCTTTTGGGCTGGAGCTTCTCGTGGTTTGAGGCCTGGCTTGCTCCACCCCCTGCTCTTGAGATTCTCTCGGATGTGGGCTGCATTTTGGCTGCATTTTGGGCTGGAGCTTCTCGTGGTTTGAGGCCTGGCTTGCTCCACCCCCTGCTCTTGAGATTCTCCTGGATGTGGGCTCCATTTTGGCTGAATTTTGGGCTGGAGCTTCTCGTGGTTTGAGGCCTGGCTTTCTCCACCCTGCTCTTGAGATTCTCCCGGGTATGGGCTGCATTTTGGCTGCCTTTTGGGCTGGAGCTTCTCGTGGTTTGAGGCCTGGCTTGCTCCACCCCCTGCTCTTGAGATTCTCCCGGATGTGGGCTGCATTTTGGCTGCCTTTTGGGCTGGAGCTTCTTGTGGTTTGAGGCCTGGCTTGCTCCACCCCCTGCTCTTGAGATTCTCCCGGATGTGGGCTGCATTTTGACTGCCTTTTGGGCTGGAGCTTCTCGTGGTTTGAGGCCTGGCTTGCTCCACCCCCTGCTCTTGAGATTCTCCTGGTTGTGGGCTGCATTTTGGCTGCCTTTTGGGCTGCAGCTTCTCGTGGTTTGAGGCCTGGCTTGCTCCACCCCCTGCTCTTGAGATTCTCCCGGATGTGGGCTGCATTTTGGCTTCTTTTTGGGCTGCAGCTTCCCGTGGTTTGAGGCCTGGCTTGCTCCACCCCCTGCTCTTGAGATTCTCCTCGATGTGGGCTGCATTTTGGCTACATTTTGGGCTGGAGATTCTCGTGGTTTGAGGCCTGGCTTGCTCCACCCCCTGCTCTTGAGATTCTCCCGGATGTGGGCTGCATTTTGGCTGCCTTTTGACCTGGAGCTTCTTGTGGTTTGAGGCCTGGCTTGCTCCACCCCCTGCTCTTGATATTCTCTCAAATGTGGGCTGCATTTTGGCTGCCTTTAGGGCTGGAGCTTCTCGTGGTTTGAGGCCTGGCTTGCTCCACCCCCTGCTCTTGATATTCTCCCGGATGTGGGCTGCATTTTGGCTACATTTTGGGCTGGAGCTTCTCGTGGTTTGAGGCCTGGCTTGCTCCACCCCCTGCTCTTGATATTCTCCTGGATGTGGGCTGCATTTTGGCTGAATTTTGGGCTGGAGCTTCTCGTGGTTTGAGGCCTGGCTTGCTCCACAAGCTGCTCTTGATATTCTCCCGGATTTGGGCTGCATTTTGGCTGCCTTTTGGGCTGGAGCTTCTCATGGTTTGAGGCCTGGCTTGCTCCACACCCTGCTCTTGATATTCTCTCTGATGTGGGCTGCATTTTGGCTGCCTTTAGGGCTGGAGCTTCTCGTGATTTGAGGCCTGGCTTGCTCCACCCCCTGCTCTTGAGATTCTCCCGGATGTGGGCTGCATTTTGGCTGTTTCTTGGGCTGGAGCTTCCCGTGGTTTGAGGCCTGGCTTGCTCCACCCCCTGCTCTTGAGATTCTCCCGGATGTGGGCTGCATTTTGGCTGCCTTTTGGGCTGGAGCTTCTCATGGTTTGAGGCCTGGCTTGCTCCACCCTCTGCTCTTGATATTCTCCCGGATGTGGGCTGCATTTTTGCTGCCTTTTGGGCTGGAGCTTCACGTGGTTTGTGGCCTGGCTTGCTCCACCCCCTGCTCTTGAGATTCTCCCGGATGTGGGCTGCATTTTGGCTACATTTTGGGCTGGAGATTCTCGTGGTTTGACCCCAGGCTTGCTCCACCCCCTGCTCTTGATATTCTCCCGGAGGTGGGCTGCATTTTGGCTGCATTTTGGGCTACAGCTTCTCGAGGTTTGAGGCCTGCCTTGCTCCACTCCCTGCTCTTGAGATTCTCCCGGATGTGGGCTGCATTTTGGCTGCCTTTTGAACTGGAGCTTCTCGTGGTTTGAGGCCTGGCTTGCTCCACCCCCTGCTCTTGAGATTCTCCCGGATATGGGCTGCATTTTGGCTGCCTTTTAGGCTGGAGCTTCTTGTGGTTTGAGGCCTGGCTTGCTCCACCCCCTGCTCTTGAGATTCTCCCAGATTTGGGCTGCATTTTGGCTGCCTTTTGGGCTGGAGCTTCTCATGGTTTGAGGCCTGGCTTGCTCCAACCCCTGCTCTTGAGATTCTCCCAGATGTGGGCTGCATTTTGGCTGCCTTTTGGGCAGTAGCTTCTCATGGTTTGAGGCCTGCCTTGATCCACCCCCCTGCTCTTGATATTCTCCCGGATATGGGCTGCATTTTGGCTGCCTTTAGGGCTGGAGCTTCTCCTGGTTTGAGGCCTGGCTTGCTCCACCCCCTGCTCTTGATATTCTCCCACATGTGGGCTGCATTTTGGCTGCCTTTTGGGCTGGAGCTTCTCGTGGTTTGAGGCCTGGCTTGCTCCATCCCCTGCTCTTCAGATTCTCCCGGATGTGGGCTGCATTTTGGCTATATTTTGGGCTGGAGCTTCTCGTGGTTTGAGGCCTGGCTTGCTCCACCCCCTGCTCTTGATATTCTCCTGGATGTGTGCTGCATTTTGGCTGCATTTTGGGCTGGAGCTTCTCGTGGTTTGAGGCCTGGCTTGCTCCACAAGCTGCTCTTGATATTCTCCCGGATGTGGTTAGGATTTTGGCTGCATTTTGGGCCGGAGCTTCTCGTGGTTTGAGGCCTGGCTTGCTCCACCCCCTGCTCTTGATATTCTCCCGGAGGTGGGCTGCATTTTGGCTGCATTTTGGGCTGGAGCTTCTCGAGGTTTGAGGCCTGGCTTGCTCCACCCCCGCTCTTGATATTCTCCCGGATGTGGGCTGCATTTTGGCTGCATTTTGGGCTGGAGCTTCTCATGGTTTGAGGCCTGGCTTGCTCCACCCCCTGCTCTTGATATTCTCTGAGATGTGGGCTGCATTTTGGCTGCATTTAGGGCTGGAGATTCTCGTGGTTTGAGGCCTGGCTTGCTCCACCCCCTGCTCTTGAGATTCTCCCGGATGTGGGCTGCATTTTGTCTGATTCTTAGGCTGGAGCTTCCTGTGGTTTGAGGCCTGGCTTGCTCCACCCCCTGCTCTTGAGATTCTCCCGGATGTGGGCTGCATTTTGGCTGCATTTTGGGCTGGAGCTTCTCGAGGTTTGAGGCCTGGCTTGCTCCACCCCCGCTCTTGATATTCTCCCGGATGTGGGCTGCATTTTGGCTGCATTTTAGGCTGGAGCTTCTCGTGGTTTGAGGCCTGGCTTGCTCCACCCTCTGCTCTTGATATTCTCCCGGAGTTGGGCTGCATATTTGCTGCCTTTTGGGCTGGAGCTTCTCGTGGTTTGAGGCCTGGCTTGCTCCACCCCCTGCTCTTGAGATTCTCCCGGATGTGGGCTGGATTTTGGTTGCATTTTGGGCTGGAGCTTCTCGTGGTTTGAGGCCTGGCTTGCTCCACCCCCTGCTCTTGAGATTCTCCCGGATGTGGGCTGCATTTTGGCTGCCTTTAGGGCTGGAGCTTCTCGTGGTTTGAGGCCTGGCTTGCTCCACCCCCTGCTCATGAGATTCTCCCGGATGTGGGCTGCATTTTGGCTGCCTTTTGGGCTGGAGCTTCTCGTGGTTTGAGGCCTGGCTTGCTCCACCCCCTGCTCTTGAGATTCTCCCGGATGTGGGCTGCATTTTGGCTGCCTTTTGGGCTGGAGCTTCTCGTGGTTTGAGGCCTGGCTTGCTCCACAAGCTGCTCTTGATATTCTCCCGGATGTGGTTAGGATTTTGGCTGCATTTTGGGCCGGAGCTTCTCGTGGTTTGAGGCCTGGCTTGCTCCACCCCCTGCTCTTGATATTCTCCCGGAGGTGGGCTGCATTTTGGCTGCATTTTGGGCTGGAGCTTCTCGAGGTTTGAGGCCTGGCTTGCTCCACCCCCGCTCTTGATATTCTCCCGGATGTGGGCTGCATTTTGGCTGCATTTTGGGCTGGAGCTTCTCATGGTTTGAGGCCTGGCTTGCTCCACCCCCTGCTCTTGATATTCTCTGAGATGTGGGCTGCATTTTGGCTGCATTTAGGGCTGGAGATTCTCGTGGTTTGAGGCCTGGCTTGCTCCCCCCCCTGCTCTTGATATTCTCCCGGAGGTGGGCTGCATTTTGGCTGCATTTTGGGCTGGAGCTTCTCGAGGTTTGAGGCCTGGCTTGCTCCACCCCCGCTCTTGATATTCTCCCGGATGTGGGCTGCATTTTGGCTGCATTTTGGGCTGGAGCTTCTCATGGTTTGAGGCCTGGCTTGCTCCACCCCCTGCTCTTGATATTCTCTGAGATGTGGGCTGCATTTTGGCTGCATTTAGGGCTGGAGATTCTCGTGGTTTGAGGCCTGGCTTGCTCCACCCCCTGCTCTTGAGATTCTCCCGGATGTGGGCTGCATTTTGTCTGATTCTTAGGCTGGAGCTTCCTGTGGTTTGAGGCCTGGCTTGCTCCACCCCCTGCTCTTGAGATTCTCCCGGATGTGGGCTGCATTTTGGCTGCATTTTGGGCTGGAGCTTCTCGAGGTTTGAGGCCTGGCTTGCTCCACCCCCGCTCTTGATATTCTCCCGGATGTGGGCTGCATTTTGGCTGCATTTTAGGCTGGAGCTTCTCGTGGTTTGAGGCCTGGCTTGCTCCACCCTCTGCTCTTGATATTCTCCCGGAGTTGGGCTGCATATTTGCTGCCTTTTGGGCTGGAGCTTCTCGTGGTTTGAGGCCTGGCTTGCTCCACCCCCTGCTCTTGAGATTCTCCCGGATGTGGGCTGGATTTTGGTTGCATTTTGGGCTGGAGCTTCTCGTGGTTTGAGGCCTGGCTTGCTCCACCCCCTGCTCTTGAGATTCTCCCGGATGTGGGCTGCATTTTGGCTGCCTTTTGGGCTGGAGCTTCTCGTGGTTTGAGGCCTGGCTTGCTCCACCCCCTGCTCATGAGATTCTCCCGGATGTGGGCTGCATTTTGGCTGCCTTTTGGGCTGGAGCTTCTCGTGGTTTGAGGCCTGGCTTGCTCCACCCCCTGCTCTTGAGATTCTCCCGGATGTGGGCTGCATTTTGGCTGCCTTTTGGGCTGGAGCTTCTCGTGGTTTGAGGCCTGGCTTGCTCCACCCCCTGCTCTTGAGATTCTCCCGGATATGGGCTGGATTTTGGCTGCCTTTTGTTCTGGAGCTTCTCGTGGTTTGAGGCCTGGCTTGCTCCACCCCCTGCTCTTGAGATTCTCCCGGATGTGGGCTGCATTTTGACTGCCTTTTGGGCTGGAGCTTCTCGTGGTTTGAGGCCTGGCTTGCTCCACCCCCTGCTCTTGAGATTCTCCTGGATGTGGGCTGCATTTTGGCTGCCTTTTGGGCTGGAGCTTCTCGTGGTTTGAGGCCTGGCTTGCTCCACCCCCTGCTCTTGAGATTCTCCCAGATGTGGGCTGCATTTTGGCTGATTTTTGGGCTGGAGCTTCTTGTGGTTTGAGGCCTGGCTTGCTCCACCCCCTGCTCTTGAGATTCTCCTCGATGTGGGCTGCATTTTGGCTACATTTTGGGCTGGAGATTCTCGTGGTTTGAGGCCTGGCTTGCTCCACCCCCTGCTCTTGAGATTCTCCCGGATGTGGGCTGCATTTTGGCTGCCTTTTGACCTGGAGCTTCTTGTGGTTTGAGGCCTGGCTTGCTCCACCCCCTGCTCTTGAGATTCTCCCGGATGTGGGCTGCATTTTGGCTGAATTTTGGGCTGGAGCTTCTCGTGGTTTGAGGCCTGGCTTGCTCCACCCCCTGCTCTTGATATTCTCCCGGATGTGGTTAGGATTTTGGCTGCATTTTGGGCTGGAGATTCTCATGGTTTGAGGCCTGGCTTGCTCCACCCCCTGCTCTTGATATTCTCCCGGAGGTGGGCTGCAGTTTGGCTGATTCTTGGGCTGGAGCTTCCCATGGTTTGAGGCCTGGCTTGCTCCACCCCCTGCTCTTGAGATTCTCCCGGATGTGGGCTGCATTTTGGCTGCCTTTTGGGCTGGAGCTTCTCGTGGTTTGAGGCCTGGCTTGCTCCACCCCCTGCTCTTGAGATTCTCCCGGATGTGGGCTGCATTTTGGCTACATTTTGGGCTGGAGCTTCTCGTGGTTTGAGGCCTGGCTTGCTCCACCCCCTGCTCTTGATATTCTCCTGGATGTGGGCTGCATTTTGGCTGAATTTTGGGCTGGAGCTTCTCGTGGTTTGAGGCCTGGCTTGCTCCACAAGCTGCTCTTGATATTCTCCCGGATTTGGGCTGCATTTTGGCTGCCTTTTGGGCTGGAGCTTCTCATGGTTTGAGGCCTGGCTTGCTCCACACCCTGCTCTTGATATTCTCTCTGATGTGGGCTGCATTTTGGCTGCCTTTAGGGCTGGAGCTTCCCGTGATTTGAGGCCTGGCTTGCTCCACCCCCTGCTCTTGAGATTCTCCCGGATGTGGGCTGCATTTTGGCTGATTCTTGGGCTGGAGCTTCCCGTGGTTTGAGGCCTGGCTTGCTCCACCCCCTGCTCTTGAGATTCTCCCGGATGTGGGCTGCATTTTGGCTGCCTTTTGGGCTGGAGCTTCTCATGGTTTGAGGCCTGGCTTGCTCCACCCTCTGCTCTTGATATTCTCCCGGATGTGGGCTGCATTTTTGCTGCCTTTTGGGCTGGAGCTTCTCGTGGTTTGAGGCCTGGCTTGCTCCACCCCCTGCTCTTGAGATTCTCCCGGATGTGGGCTGCATTTTGGCTGCCTTTTGGGCTGGAGCTTCTCGTGGTTTGAGGCCTGGCTTGCTCCACCCCCTGCTCTTGATGTTCTCCCTGAGGTGGGCTGCATTTTGGCTGCATTTTGGGCTGGAGCTTCTCGAGGTTTGAGGCCTGCCTTGCTCCACTCTCTGCTCTTGAGATTCTCCCGGATGTTGGCTGCATTTTGGCTGCCTTTTGAACTGGAGCTTCTCGTGGTTTGAGGCCTGGCTTGCTCCTACCCCTGCTCTTGAGATTCTCCTGGATATGGGCTGCATTTTGGCTGCCTTTTAGGCTGGAGCTTCTTCTGGTTTGAGGCCTGGCTTGCTCTACCCCCTGCTCTTGAGATTCTCCCAGATTTGGGCTGCATTTTGGCTGCCTTTTGGGCTGGAGCTTCTCATGGTTTGAGGCCTGGCTTGCTCCAACCCCTGCTCTTGATATTCTCACAGATGTGGGCTGCATTTTGGCTGCCTTTTGGGCAGGAGCTTCTCATGGTTTGAGGCCTGCCTTGATCCACCCCCTGCTCTTGATATTCTCCCGGATATGGGCTGCATTTTGGCTGCCTTTAGGGCTGGAGCTTCTTGTGGTTTGAGGCCTGGCTTGCTCCACCCCCTGCTCTTGATATTCTCCCGGATGTGTGCTGCATTTTGGCTACATTTTGGGCTGGAGCTTCTCGTGGTTTGAGGCCTGGCTTGCTCCACCCCCTGCTCTTGATATTCTCCTGGATGTGGGCTGCATTTTGGCTGAATTTTGGGCTGGAGCTTCTCGTGGTTTGAGGCCTGGCTTGCTCCACCCCCTGCTCTTGAGATTCTCCCTTATAAGGGCTGCATTTTGGCTGCCTTTAGGGCTGGAGCTTCTCGTGGTTTGAGGCCTGGCTTGCTCCACCCCGGGCTCTTGAGATTCTCCCGGATGTGGGCTGCATTTTGGCTGATTCTTAGGCTGGAGCTTCCTGTGGTTTGAGGCCTGGCTTGCTCCACCCCCTGCTCTTGAGATTCTCCCGGATGTGGGCTGCATTTTGGCTGCCTTTTAGGACTGGAGCTTCTCGTGGTTTGAGGCCTGGCTTGCTCCACCCCCTGCTCTTGATATTCTCCCGGATGTGGGCTGCATATTTGCTGCCTTTTGGGCTGGAGCTTCTCGTGGTTTGAGGCCTGGTTTGCTCCACCCCCTGCTCTTGAGATTCTCCCAGATGTGGGCTGCATTTTGGCTACATTTTGGGCTGGAGCTTCTCGTGGTTTGACCCCAGGCTTGCTCCACCCCCTGCTCTTGATATTCTCCCGGATGTGGGCTGCATTTTGGCTGCCTTTTGGGCTACAGCTTCTCGTGGTTTGAGGCCTGGCTTGCTCCACCCCCTGCTCTTGATATTCTCCCGGATGTGGGCTGCATTTTGGCCGCCTTTTGAACTGGAGCTTCTCGTGGTTTGAGGCCTGGCTTGCTCCACCCCCTGCTCTTGAGATTCTCCCGGATGTGGGCTGCATTTTGGCTGCTTTTTGGGCTGGAGCTTCCCGTGGTTTGAGGCCTGGCTTGCTCCACCCCCTGCTCTTGAGATTCTCCCGGATGTGGGCTGCATTTTGGCTGCCTTTTGGGCTAGAGCTTCTCATGGTTTGAGGCCTGGCTTGCTCCTCCCTCTGCTCTTGATATTCTCCCGGATGTGGGCTGCATTTTTGCTGCCTTTTGGTCTGGAGCTTCTCGTGGTTTGAGGCCTGGCTTGCTCCTCCCTCTGCTCTTGAGATTCTCCCGGATGTGGGCTGCATTTTGGCTGCCTTTTGAACTGGAGCTTCTCGTGGTTTGAGGCCTGGCTTGCTCCACCCCCTGCTCTTGAGATTCTCCCGGATGTGGGCTGCATTTTGGCTACATTTTGGGCTGGAGCTTCTCGTGGTTTGACCCTAGGCTTGCTCCACCCCCTGCTCTTGATATTCTCCCGGATGTGGGCTGCATTTTAGCTGCATTTTGGGCTACAGCTTCTCGTGGTTTGAGGCCTACCTTGCTCCACCCCCTGCTCTTGAGATTCTCCCGGATGTGGGCTGCATTTTGGCTGCCTTTTGAACTGGAGCTTCCCGTGGTTTGAGGCCTGGCTTGCTCCACCCCCTGCTCTTGAGATTCTACCGGATATGGGCTGAATTTTGGCTGCCTTTTGGGCTGGAGCTTCTCGTGGTTTGAGGCCTGGCTTGCTCGAATTCCTGCTCCTGAGATTCTCCCGGATGTGGGCTGCATTTTGGCTGCATTTTGAGCTGGAGCTTCTCGTGGTTTGAGGCCTGGCTTGCTCCACCCCCTGCTCTTGAGATTCTCCCGGAGGTGGGCTGCATTTTGGCTGCATTTTGGGCTGGAGCTTCTCGAGGTTTGAGGCCTGGCTTGCTCCACCCCCTGCTCTTGAGATTCTCTCAGATGTGGGCTGCATTTTGGCTGCCTTTTGGGCTGGAGCTTCTCATGGTTTGAGGCCTGGCTTGCTCCACAAGCTGCTCTTGAGATTCTCCCGCATGTGGTTAGGATTTTGGCTGCCTTTAGGGCTGGAACTTCTCGTGATTTGAGGCCTGGCTTGCTCCACCCCCTGCTCTTGAGATTCACCCGGATGTGGGCTGCATTTTGGCTGCCTTTTGGGCTGGAGCTTCTCATGGTTTGAGGCCTGGCTTGCTCCACCCCCTGCTCTTGATATTCTCTCAGATGTGGGCTGCATTTTGGCTGCCTTTTGGGCTGGAGCTTCTCATGGTTTGAGGCCTGGCTTGCTCCTCCCTCTGCTCTTGAGATTCTCCCGGATGTGGGCTGCATTTTGGCTGCCTTTTGGGCTGGAGCTTCTCGTGGTTTGAGGCCTGGCTTGCTCCACCCCCTGCTCTTGAGATTCTCCCGGATGTGGTTAGGATTTTGGCTGCCTTTTGGGCTGGATCTTCTCGTGGTTTGAGGCCTGGCTTGCTCCACCCCCTGCTCTTGAGATTCTCCCGGATGTGGGCTGCATTTTGGCTGCATTTTGGGCTGGAGCTTCTCATGGTTTGAGGCCTGGATTGCTCCACCCCCTGCTCTTGAGATTCTCTGAGATGTGCGCTGCATTTTGGCTGCCTTTTGGGCTGGAGCTTCTCGTGGTTTGAGGCCTGGCTTGCTCCACCCCCTGCTCTTGAGATTCTCCCGGATTTGGACTGCATTTTGGCTGCCTTTTGGGCTGGAGCTTCTCGTGGTTTGAGGCCTGGCTTGCTCCACCCCCAGCTCTTGAGATTCTCCCGGAGGTGGGCTGCATTTTGGCTGCCTTTAGGGCTGGAGCTTCTCATGGTTTGAGGCCTGGCTTGATCCACCCCCTGCTCTTGAGATTCTCCCGGATGTGGGCTGCATTTTGGCTGCATTTTGGGCTGGAGCTTCTCATGGTTTGAGGCCTGGCTTGCTCCACCCCCTGCTCTTGATATTCTCCCGGATGTGGGCTGCATTTTTGCTGCCTTTTGGGCTGGAGCTTCTCGTGCTTTGAGGCCTGGCTTGCTCCACCCCCTGCTCTTGAGATTCTCCCGGATGTGGGCTGCATTTTGGCTACATTTTGGGCTGGAGCTTCTCGTGGTTTGACCCCAGGCTTGCTCCACCCCCTGCTTTTGATATTCTCCCGGAGGTGGGCTGGATTTTGGCTGCATTTTGCGCTGGAGCTTCTCCAGGTTTGAGGCCTGGCTTGCTCCACCCCCTGCTCTTGATATTCTCCCGGATGTGGGCTGCATTTTGGCTGATTCTTGGGCTACAGCTTCTCGAGGTTTGAGGCCTGGCTTGCTCCACCCCCTGCTCTTGAGTTTCTCCCAGAGGTGGGCTGCATTTTGGCTGCCTTTTGGGCTGGAGCTTCTCGTGGTTTGAGGCCTGGCTTGCTCCACCCCCTGCTCTTGAGATTCTCCTGGATGTGGGCTTCATTTTGGCTACATTTTGGGCTGGAGCTTCTCGTGGTTTGAGGCCTGGCTTGCTCCACCCCCTGCTCTTGAGATTCTCCTGGATGTGGGCTGCATTTTGGCTGAATTTTGGGCTGGAGCTTCTCGTGGTTTGAGGCCTGGCTTGCTCCACAAGCTGCTCTTGAGATTCTCCCGGATGTGGGCTGGATTTTGGCTGCATTTTGTGCCACAGCTTCTCGAGGTTTGAGGCCTGGCTTGCTCCACACCCTGCTCTTGAGATTCTCCCGTATGTGGGCTGCATTTTGGCTGCCTTTAAGGCTGGAGCTTCTCGTGGTTTGAGGCCTGGCTTGCTCCACCCCCTGCTCTTGAGATTCTCCCGGATGTGGGCTGAATTTTGGCTGCCTTTAAGGCTGGAGCTTCTCGTGGTTTGAGGCCTGGCTTGCTCCACACCCTGCTCTTGAGATTCTACCGGATGTGGGCTGCATTTTGGCTGCCTTTTGGGCTACAGCTTCTCGAGGTTTGAGGCCTGGCTTGCTCCACACCCTGCTCTTGAGATTCTCCTGGATGTGGGCTGCATTTTGGCTGCCTTTTGGGCTGGAGCTTCTCATGGTTTGAGGCCTGGCTTGCTCCACCCCCTGCTCTTGATATTCTCTCAGATGTGGGCTGCATTTTGGCTGCCTTTAGGGCTGGAGCTTGTTGTGGTTTGAGGCCTGGCTTGCTCCACCCGCTGCTCTTGATATTCTCCCGGATGTGGGCTGCATTTTGGCTGCATTTTGGGCTGGAGCTTCCCGTGGTTTGAGGCCTGGCTTGCTCCACCCCCTGCTCTTGAGATTCTGCCGGAGGTGGGCTGCATTTTGGCTGATTCTTGGGCTGGAGCTTCTCGTGGTTTGAGGCCTGGCTTGCTCCACACCCTGCTCTTCAGATTCTCCCGGATGTGGGCTGCATTTTGGCTACATTTTGGGCTGGAGCTTCTCGTGGTTTGAGGCCTGGCTTGCTCCACCCCCTGCTCTTGATATTCTCCTGGATGTGGGCTGCATTTTGGCTGAATTTTGGGCTGGAGCTTCTCGTGGTTTGAGGCCTGGCTTGCTCCACCCCCTGATCTTGAGATTCTCCCGGATGTGATTAGGACTTTGGCTGCCTTTTGGGCTGGAGCTTCTCGTGGTTTGAGGCCTGGCTTGCTCCACCCCCTGCTCTTGATATTCTCCCGGATATGGGCTGCATTTTGGCAGATTCTTGGGCTGGAGCTTCCCGCGGTTTGAGGCCTGCCTTGCTCCACCCCCTGCTCTTGAGATTCTCCCGGATGTGGGCTGCATTTTGGCTGCATTTTGGGCTGGAGCTTCTCGTGGTTTGAGGCCTGGCTTGCTCCACCCCCTGCTCTTGAGATTCTCCCGCATGTGGGCTGCATTTTGGCTGCCTTTTGGGCTGGAGCTTCTCGTGGTTTGAGGCCTGGCTTGCTCCACAAGCTGCTCTTGATATTCTCCCGGATGTGGTTAGGATTTTGGCTGCATTTTGGGCCGGAGCTTCTCGTGGTTTGAGGCCTGGATTGCTCCACCCCCTGCTCTTGATATTCTCCCGGAGGTGGGCTGCATTTTGGCTGAATTTTCCGCTGGAGCTTCTCGTGGTTTGAGGCCTGGCTTGCTCCACCCCCTGCTCTTGATATTCTCTCAGATGTGGGCTGCATTTTGGCTGCCTTTTGGGCTGGAGCTTCTCGTGATTTGAGGCCTGGCTTTCTCCACCCCCTGCTCTTGATATTCTCCCGGATGTGGGCTGCATTTTGGCTGATTCTTGAGCTGGAGCTTCCCGTGGTTTGAGGCCTGGCTTGCTCCACCCCCTGCTCTTGAGATTCTCCCGGATGTGGGCTGAATTTTGGCTGATTCTTGGGCTGGAGCTTCCCATGGTTTGAGGCCTGGCTTGCTCCACCCCCTCCTCTTCAGATTCTCCCGGATGTGGGCTGCATTTTGGCTGATTCTTGGGCCGGAGCTTCCCATGGTTTGAGGCCTGGCTTGCTCCACCCCCTGCTCTTGAGATTCTCCCGGATGTGGGCTGCATTTTGGCTGCCTTTTGGGCTGGAGCTTCTCCTGGTTTGAGGCCTGGCTTGCTCCACCCCCTGCTCTTGAGATTCTCCCGGATGTGGGCTGCATTTTGGCTGCCTTTTGAACCGGAGCTTCTCGAGGTTTGAGGCCTCGCTTGCTCCACCCCCTGCTCTTGAGATTCTCCCGGAGGTGGGCTGCATTTTGGCTGCCTTTTGGGCTGGAGCTTCTCGTGGTTTGAGGCCTGGCTTTCTCCACCCCCTGCTCTTGAGATTCTCCCGGATGTGGGCTGCATTTTGGCTGCATTTTGGGCTGGAGCTTCTCGTCGTTTGAGGCCTGGCTTGCTCCACCCCCTGCTCTTGATATTCTCCTGGATGTGGGCTGCATTTTGGCTGAATTTTGCGCTGGAGCTTCTCGTGGTTTGAGGCCTGCCTTGCTCCACAAGCTGCTCTTGATATTCTCCCGGATGTGGTTAGGATTTTGGCTGCATTTTGGGCCGGAGCTTCTCGTGGTTTGAGGCCTGGCTTGCTCCACCCCCTGCTCTTGATATTCTCCCGGAGGTGGGCTGCATTTTGGCTGCATTTTCCGCTGGAGCTTCTCGAGGTTTGAGGCCTGGCTTGCTCCACCCCCTGCTCTTGATATTCTCTCAGATGTGGGCTGCATTTTGGCTGCCTTTTGGGCTGGAGCTTCTCGTGATTTGAGGCCTGGCTTGCTCCACCCCCTGCTCTTGAGATTCTCCCGGATGTGGGCTGCATTTTGGCTGATTCTTGAGCTGGAGCTTCCCGTGGTTTGAGGCCTGGCTTGCTCCAACCCCTGCTCTTGAGATTCTCCCGGATGTGGGCTGCATTTTGGCTGATTCTTGGGCTGGAGCTTCCCATGGTTTGAGGCCTGGCTTGCTCCACCCCCTGCTCTTGAGATTCTCCCGGATGTGGGCTGCATTTTGGCTGCCTTTTGGGCTGGAGCTTCTCCTGGTTTGAGGCCTGGCTTGCTCCATCCCTTGCTCTTGAGATTCTCCCGGATGTGATTAGGACTTTGGCTGCATTTTGGGCTACAGCTTCTCGAGGTTTGAGGCCTGGCTTGCTCCACACCCTGCTCTTGAGATTCTCCCGGATGTGGGCTGCATTTTGGCTGCCTTTTGGGCTGGAGCTTCTCCTGGTTTGAGGCCTGGCTTGCTCCACCCCCTGCTCTTGAGATTCTCCCGGATGTGGGCTGCATTTTGGCTGCCTTTTGAACCGGAGCTTCTCGAGGTTTGAGGCCTCGCTTGCTCCACCCCCTGCTCTTGAGATTCTCCCGGAGGTGGGCTGCATTTTGGCTGCCTTTTGGGCTGGAGCTTCTCGTGGTTTGAGGCCTGGCTTTCTCCACCCCCTGCTCTTGAGATTCTCCCGGATGTGGGCTGCATTTTGGCTGCATTTTGGGCTGGAGCTTCTCGTGGTTTGAGGCCTGGCTTGCTCCACCCCCTGCTCTTGATATTCTCCTGGATGTGGGCTGCATTTTGGCTGAATTTTGCGCTGGAGCTTCTCGTGGTTTGAGGCCTGCCTTGCTCCACAAGCTGCTCTTGATATTCTCCCGGATGTGGTTAGGATTTTGGCTGCATTTTGGGCCGGAGCTTCTCGTGGTTTGAGGCCTGGCTTGCTCCACCCCCTGCTCTTCATATTCTCCTGCATGTGGGCTGCATTTTGGCTGCCTTTTGGGCTGGAGCTTCTCGTGATTTGAGGCCTGGCTTGCTCCACCCCCTGCTCTTGAGATTCTCCCGGATGTGGGCTGCATTTTGGCTGATTCTTGAGCTGGAGCTTCCCGTGGTTTGAGGCCTGGCTTGCTCCAACCCCTGCTCTTGAGATTCTCCCGGATGTGGGCTGCATTTTGGCTGATTCTTGGGCTGGAGCTTCCCATGGTTTGAGGCCTGGCTTGCTCCACCCCCTGCTCTTGAGATTCTCCCGGATGTGGGCTGCATTTTGGCTGCCTTTTGGGCTGGAGCTTCTCCTGGTTTGAGGCCTGGCTTGCTCCATCCCTTGCTCTTGAGATTCTCCCGGATGTGATTAGGACTTTGGCTGCATTTTGGGCTACAGCTTCTCGAGGTTTGAGGCCTGGCTTGCTCCACACCCTGCTCTTGAGATTCTCCCGGATGTGGCCTGCATTTTGGCTGCCTTTTGGGCTGGAGCTTCTCGTGGTTTGAGGCCTGGCTTGCTCCACCCCCTGCTCTTGAGATTCTCCCCGATGTGGGCTGCATTTTGGCTGCCTTTTGGGCTGGAGCTTCTCGTGATTTGAGGCCTGGCTTGCTCCACCCCCTGCTCTTGAGATTCTCCCGGATGTGGGCTGCATTTTGGCTGATTCTTGGGCTGGAGCTTCTCATGGTTTGAGGCCTGGCTTGCTCCACCCTCTGCTCTTGATATTCTCCCGGATGTGGGCTGCATTTTTGCTGCCTTTTGGGCTGGAGCTTCTCGTGGTTTGAGGCCTGGCTTGCTCCACACCCTGCTCTTGAGAATCACCCGGATGTGGGCTGCATTTTGGGTACATTTTGGGCTACAGCTTCTCGAGGTTTGAGGCCTGCCTTGCTCCACCCTCTGCTCTTGAGATTCTCCCGGATGTGGGCTGCATTTTGGCTGCCTTTTGAACTGGAGCTTCTCGTGGTTTGAGGCCTGGCTTGCTCCACCCCCTGCTCTTGAGATTCTCCCGGATATGGGCTGCATTTTGGCAGATTCTTGGGCTGGAGCTTCCCGTGGTTTGAGGCCTGGCTTGCTCCACCCCCTGCTCTTGATATTCTCCCGGATGTGGGCTGCATTTTGGCTGATTCTTGGGCTACAGCTTCTCGAGGTTTGAGGCCTGGCTTGCTCCACCCCCTGCTCTTGAGATTCTCCCGGAGGTGGGCTGCATTTTGGCTGCCTTTTGGGCTGGAGCTTCTCGTGGTTTGAGGCCTGGCTTTCTCCACCCCCTGCTCTTGAGATTCTCCCGGATGTGGGCTGCATTTTGGCTGCCTTTTGGGCTGGAGCTTCTCGTGGTTTGAGGCCTGGCTTGCTCCACCCCCTGCTCTTGAGATTCTCCCGGATGTGGGCTGCATTTTGGCTGATTCTTGAGCTGGAGCTTCCCGTGGTTTGAGGCCTGGCTTGCTCCACCCCCTGCTCTTGAGATTCTCCCGGATGTGGGCTGCATTTTGGCTGATTCTTGGGCTGGAGCTTCCCATGGTTTGAGGCCTGGCTTGCTCCACCCCCTGCTCTTGAGATTCTCCCGGATGTGGGCTGCATTTTGGCTGATTCTTGGGCCGGAGCTTCCCATGGTTTGAGGCCTGGCTTGCTCCACCCCCTGCTCTTGAGATTCTCCCGGATGTGGGCTGCATTTTGGCTGCCTTTTCGGCTGGAGCTTCTCCTGGTTTGAGGCCTGGCTTGCTCCATCCCTTGCTCTTGAGATTCTCCCGGATGTGATTAGGACTTTGGCTGCATTTTGGGCTACAGCTTCTCGAGGTTTGAGGCCTGGCTTGCTCCACACCCTGCTCTTGAGATTCTCCCGGATGTGGCCTGCATTTTGGCTGCCTTTTGGGCTGGAGCTTCTCGTGGTTTGAGGCCTGGCTTGCTCCACCCCCTGCTCTTGAGATTCTCCCCGATGTGGGCTGCATTTTGGCTGCCTTTTGGGCTGGAGCTTCTCGTGATTTGAGGCCTGGCTTGCTCCACCCCCTGCTCTTGAGATTCTCCCGGATGTGGGCTGCATTTTGGCTGATTCTTGGGCTGGAGCTTCTCATGGTTTGAGGCCTGGCTTGCTCCACCCTCTGCTCTTGATATTCTCCCGGATGTGGGCTGCATTTTTGCTGCCTTTTGGGCTGGAGCTTCTCGTGGTTTGAGGCCTGGCTTGCTCCACACCCTGCTCTTGAGAATCACCCGGATGTGGGCTGCATTTTGGGTACATTTTGGGCTACAGCTTCTCGAGGTTTGAGGCCTGCCTTGCTCCACCCTCTGCTCTTGAGATTCTCCCGGATGTGGGCTGCATTTTGGCTGCCTTTTGAACTGGAGCTTCTCGTGGTTTGAGGCCTGGCTTGCTCCACCCCCTGCTCTTGAGATTCTCCCGGATGTGGGCTGCATTTTGGCTGATTCTTGGGCTACAGCTTCTCGAGGTTTGAGGCCTGGCTTGCTCCACCCCCTGCTCTTGATATTCTCCCGGATGTGGGCTGCATTTTGGCTGCATTTTGGGCTGGAGCTTCTCGTGGTTTGAAGGCCTGGCTTGCTCCACCCCCTGCTCTTGATATTCTCCCGGATGTGGCCTGGATTTTGTCTGCATTTTGGGCTGGAGCTTCTCGTGGTTTGAGGCCTGGCTTGCTCCACCCCCTGCTCTTGAGATTCTCCTGGATGTGGGCTGCATTTTGGCTGCCTTTTGGGCTGGAGCTTCTCGTGGTTTGAGGCCTGGCTTGCTCCACAAGCTGCTCTTGATATTCTCCCGGATGTGGTTAGGATTTTGGCTGCATTTTGGGCCGGAGCTTCTCGTGGTTTGAGGCCTGGCTTGCTCCACCCCCTGCTCTTGATATTCTCCCGGAGGTGTGCTGCATTTTGGCTGCCTTTTGGGCTGGAGCTTCTCGTGGTTTGAGTCCTGGCTTGCTCCACCCCCTGCTCTTGATATTCTCTCAGATGTGGTCTGCATTTTGGCTGACTTTTGGGCTGGAGCTTCTCGTGATTTGAGGCCTGGCTTGCTCCACCCCCTGCTCTTGATATTCTCCCGGATGTGGGCTGCATTTTGGCTGACACTTGAGCTGGAGCTTCCCGTGGTTTGAGGCCTGGCTTGCTCCAACCCCTGCTCTTGAGATTCTCCCGCATGTGGGCTGCATTTTGGCTGATTCTTGGGCTGGAGCTTCCCATGGTTTGAGGCCTGGCTTGCTCCAGCCCCTGCTCTTCAGATTCTCCCGGATGTGGGCTGCATTTTGGCTGATTCTTGGGCCGGAGCTTCCCGTGGTTTGAGGCCTGGCTTGCTCCACCCCCTGCTCTTGAGATTCTCCCGGATGTGGGCTGCATTTTGGCTGCCTTTTGGGCTGGAGCTTCTCCTGGTTTGAGGCCTGGCTTGCTCCATCCCCTGCTCTTGAGATTCTCCTGGATGTGGGCTGCATTTTGGCTGCCTTTTGGGCTGGAGCTTCTCGTGGTTTGAGGCCTGGCTTGCTCCACCCCCTGCTCTTGAGATTCTCCCGGATGTGGGCTGCATTTTGGCTGCCTTTTGGGCTGGAGCTTCTCGTGGTTTGAGGCCTGGCTTGCTCCACCCCCTGCTCTTGAGATTCTCCTGGATGTGGGCTGCATTTTGGCTGCTTTTTGGGCTGGAGATTCTCGTGGTTTGAGGCCTGGCTTGCTCCACACCCTCCTCTTGAGATTCTCTCAGATGTGGGCTGCATTTTGGCTGCCTTTAGGGCTGGAGCTTCTTGTGGTTTGAGGCCTGGCTTGCTCCACCCCCTGCTCTTGAGATTCTCCCGGATGTGGGCTGCATTTTGGCTACATTTTGGGCTGGAGCTTCTCGTGGTTTGAGGCATGGCTTGCTCCACCCCCTGCTCTTGATATTCTCCCGGATGTGGGCTGTATTTTGGCTGCCTTTTGGGCTGGAGCTTCTCGTGGTTTGAGGCCTGGCTTGCTCCACCCCCTTCTCTTGAGATTCTCCCGGATGTGGGCTGCATTTTGGCGGCCTATTGGGCTGGAGCTTCTCGTGGTTTGAGGCCTGGCTTGCTCCACCCCCTGCTCTTGAGATTCTCCCGGATGTGGGCTGCATTTTGGCTGATTCTTGGGCTGGAGCTTCTCGTGGTTTGAGGCCTGGCTTGCTCCACCCCTTCTCTTGAGATTCTCCCGGATATGGGCTGCATTTTGGCTGCATTTTGGGCTGGAGCTTCTCGTGGTTTGAGGCCTGGCTTGCTCCACCCCCTGCTCTTGAGATTCTCCCGGAGGTGGGCTGCATTTTGGCTGCCTTTTGGGCTGGAGCTTCTCGTGGTTTGAGGCCTGGCTTTCTCCACCCCCTGCTCTTGAGATTCTCCCGGATGTGGGCTGCATTTTGGCTGCCTTTTGGGCTGGAGCTTCTCGTGGTTTGAGGCCTGGCTTGCTCCACCCCCTGCTCTTGAGATTCTCCTGGATGTGGGCTGCATTTTGGCTGCCTTTTGGGCTGGAGCTTCTCGTGGTTTGAGGCCTGGCTTGCTCCACAAGCTGCTCTTGATATTCTCCCGGATGTGGTTAGGATTTTGGCTGCATTTTGGGCCGGAGCTTCTCGTGGTTTGAGGCCTGGCTTGCTCCACCCCCTGCTCTTGATATTCTCCCGGAGGTGTGCTGCATTTTGGCTGCCTTTTGGGCTGGAGCTTCTCGTGGTTTGAGTCCTGGCTTGCTCCACCCCCTTCTCTTGATATTCTCTCAGATGTGGTCTGCATTTTGGCTGCCTTTTGGGCTGGAGCTTCTCGTGATTTGAGGCCTGGCTTGCTCCACCCCCTGCTCTTGATATTCTCCCGGATGTGGGCTGCATTTTGGCTGACACTTGAGCTGGAGCTTCCCGTGGTTTGAGGCCTGGCTTGCTCCACCCCCTGCTCTTGAGATTCTCCCGGATGTGGGCTGCATTTTGGCTGATTCTTGGGCCGGAGCTTCCCGTGGTTTGAGGCCTGGCTTGCTCCACCCCCTGCTCTTGAGATTCTCCCGGATGTGGGCTGCATTTTGGCTGCCTTTTGGGCTGGAGCTTCTCGTGGTTTGAGGCCTGGCTTGCTCCACCCCCTGCTCTTGAGATTCTCCCGGATGTGGGCTGCATTTTGGCTGCCTTTTGGGCTGGAGCTTCTCGTGGTTTGAGGCCTGGCTTGCTCCACCCCCTGCTCTTGAGATTCTCCTGGATGTGGGCTGCATTTTGGCTGCCTTTTGGGCTGGAGCTTCTCGTGGTTTGAGGCCTGGCTTGCTCCACACCCTCCTCTTGAGATTCTCTCAGATGTGGGCTGCATTTTGGCTGCATTTAGGGCTGGAGCTTCTTGTGGTTTGAGGCCTGGCTTGCTCCACCCCCTGCTCTTGAGATTCTCCCGGATGTGGGCTGCATTTTGGCTACATTTTGGGCTGGAGCTTCTCGTGGTTTGAGGCATGGCTTGCTCCACCCCCTGCTCTTGATATTCTCCTGGATGTGGGCTGCATTTTGGCTGAATTTTGGGCTGGAGCTTCTCGTGGTTTGAGGCCTGGCTTGCTCCACCCCCTGCTCTTGAGATTCTCCCGGATGTGATTAGGACTTTGACTGCATTTTGGGCTGCAGCTTCTCGTGGTTTGAGGCCTGCCTTGCTCCACCCCCTGCTCTTGAGATTCTCCCGGAGGTGGGCTGCATTTTGGCTGATTCTTGGGCTGGAGCTTCTCGTGGTTTGAGGCCTGGCTTGCTCCACACCCTGCTCTTGATATTCTCCCGGATGTGGGCTGCATTTTGGCTGCCTTTTGGGCTGGAGCTTCTCGTGGTTTGAGGCCTGGCTTGCTCCAGCCCCTGCTCTTGATATTCTCCCGGATGTGGGCTGCATTTTGGCTGCCTTTTGGGCTGGAGCTTCTCATGGTTTGAGGCCTGGCTTGCTCCACCCCCTGCTCTTGATATTCTCCCGGATGTGGGCTGCATTTTGGCTGCATTTTGGGCTGGAGCTTCTCGTGGTTTGAAGGCCTGGCTTGCTCCAACCCCTGCTCTTGAGATTCTCCCGGATGTGGGCTGCATTTTGGCTGCCTTTTGGGCTGGAGCTTCTCGTGGTTTGAGGCCTGGCTTGCTCCAGCCCCTGCTCTTGATATTCTCCCGGATGTGGGCTGGATTTTGGCTGCCTTTTGGGCTGGAGCTTCTCATGGTTTGAGGCCTGGCTTGCTCCACCCCCTGCTCTTGATATTCTCCCGGATGTGGGCTGCATTTTGGCTGCCTTTTGGGCTGGAGCTTCTCGTGGTTTGAAGGCCTGGCTTGCTCCACCCCCTGCTCTTGAGATTCTCCCGGATGTGGGCTGCATTTTGGCTGCCTTTTGGGCTGGAGGTTCTCGTGGTTTGAGGCCTGGCTTGCTCCACCCCCTGCTCTTGATATTCCCTCAGATGTGGGCTGCATTTTGGCTACATTTTGGGCTGGAGCTTCTTGTGGTTTGAGGCCTGGCTTGCTCCACCCCCTGCTCTTGTTATTCTCCCAGATGTGGGCTGCATTTTGGCTGATTCTTGGGCTGGAGCTTCCCGTGGCTTGAGGCCTGGCTTGCTCCACCCCCTGCTCTTGATATTCTCCCGGATGTGATTAGGACTTTGGCTGCATTTTGGGCTGGAGCTTCTCGTGGTTTGAGGCCTGGCTTGCTCCACCCCCTGCTCTTGAGATTCTTCCGGAGGTGGGCTGCATTTTGGCTGCCTTTTTGGGCTGCATCTTCTCGTGGTTTGAGGCCTGGCTTGCTCCACACCCTGCTCTTGAGATTCTCCCGGATGTGGCCTGCATTTTGGCTGCCTTTTGGGCTGGGGCATCTCGTGGTTTGAGGCCTGGCTTGCTCTACCCCCTGCTCTTGAGATTCTCCCGGATGTGGGCTGCATTTTGGCTGCCTTTTGGGCTGGAGCTTCTCGTGGTTTGAGGCCTGGCTTGCTCCACCCCCTGCTCTTGAGATTCTCCCGGATGTGGGCTGCATTTTGGCTGCCTTTTGGGCTGGAGCTTCTCGTGGTTTGAGGCCTGGCTTGCTCCACCCCTTCTCTTGAGATTCTCCCGGATATGGGCTGCATTTTGGCTGCATTTTGGGGTGGAACTTCTCGTGGTTTGAGGCCTGGCTTGCTCCACCCCCTGCTCTTGAGATTCTCCCGGATGTGGGCTGCATTTTGGCTGCCTTTTGGGCTGGAGCTTCTCGAGGTTTGAGGCCTGCCTTGCTCCACCCCCTGCTCTTGAGATTCTCCCGGATGTGGGCTGCATTTTGGCTGCCTTTTGGGCTGGAGCTTCTCATGGTTTGAGGCCTGGCTTACTCCACCCCCTGCTCTTGAGATTCTCTCCGAGGTGGGCTGCATTTTGGCTTCATTTTGGGCTGGAGCTTCTCGTGGTTTGAGGCCTGGCTTGCTCCACCCCCTGCTCTTGAGATTCTCCCGGATGTGGGCTGCATTTTGGCTGCCTTTAAGGCTGGAGTTTCTCGTGGTTTGAGGCCTGGCTTGCTCCACCCCCTGCTCTTGAGATTCTCCCGGATGTGGGCTGCATTTTGGCTGATTCTTGGGCTGGAGCTTTCCGTGGTTTGAGGCCTGGCTTGCTCCACCCCCTGCTCTTGATATTCTCCCGGATGTGGGCTGCATTTTGGCTGATTCTTGGGCTACAGCTTCTCGAGGTTTGAGGCCTGGCTTGCTCCACCCCCTGCTCTTGAGATTCTCCCGGAGGTGGGCTGCATTTTGGCTGCCTTTTGGGCTGGAGCTTCTCGTGGTTTGAGGCCTGGCTTGCTCCACCCCCTGCTCTTGAGATTCTCCTGGATGTGGGCTGCATTTTGGCTGCCTTTTGGGCTGGAGCTTCTCGTGGTTTGAGGCCTGGCTTGCTCCACCCCCTGCTCTTGAGATTCTCCCGGATGTGGTTAGGATTTTGGCTACATTTTGGGCCGGAGCTTCTCGTGGTTTGAGGCCTGGCTTGCTCCACCCCCTGCTCTTGATATTCTCCCGGAGGTGTGCTGCATTTTGGCTGCCTTTTGGGCTGGAGCTTCTCGTGGTTTGAGTCCTGGCTTGCTCCACCCCCTTCTCTTGATATTCTCTCAGATGTGGTCTGCATTTTGGCTGCCTTTTGGGCTGGAGCTTCTCGTGATTTGAGGCCTGGCTTGCTCCACCCCCTGCTCTTGATATTCTCCCGGATGTGGGCTGCATTTTGGCTGACACTTGAGCTGGAGCTTCCCGTGGTTTGAGGCCTGGCTTGCTCCACCCCCTGCTCTTGAGATTCTCCCGGATGTGGGCTGCATTTTGGCTGATTCTTGGGCCGGAGCTTCCCGTGGTTTGAGGCCTGGCTTGCTCCACCCCCTGCTCTTGAGATTCTCCCGGATGTGGGCTGCATTTTGGCTGCCTTTTGGGCTGGAGCTTCTCGTGGTTTGAGGCCTGGCTTGCTCCACCCCCTGCTCTTGAGATTCTCCCGGATGTGGGCTGCATTTTGGCTGCCTTTTGGGCTGGAGCTTCTCGTGGTTTGAGGCCTGGCTTGCTCCACCCCCTGCTCTTGAGATTCTCCTGGATGTGGGCTGCATTTTGGCTGCCTTTTGGGCTGGAGCTTCTCGTGGTTTGAGGCCTGGCTTGCTCCACACCCTCCTCTTGAGATTCTCTCAGATGTGGGCTGCATTTTGGCTGCCTTTAGGGCTGGAGCTTCTTGTGGTTTGAGGCCTGGCTTGCTCCACCCCCTGCTCTTGAGATTCTCCCGGATGTGGGCTGCATTTTGGCTGCCTTTTGGGCTGGAGCTTCTCGTGGTTTGAGGCATGGCTTGCTCCACCCCCTGCTCTTGATATTCTCCTGGATGTGGGCTGCATTTTGGCTGAATTTTGGGCTGGAGCTTCTCGTGGTTTGAGGCCTGGCTTGCTCCACCCCCTGCTCTTGAGATTCTCCCGGATGTGATTAGGACTTTGACTGCATTTTGGGCTGCAGCTTCTCGTGGTTTGAGGCCTGCCTTGCTCCACCCCCTGCTCTTGAGATTCTCCCGGAGGTGGGCTGCATTTTGGCTGAATTTTGGGCTACAGCTTCTCGAGGTTTGAGGCCTGGCTTGCTCCACACCCTGCTCTTGATATTCTCCCGGATGTGGGCTGCATTTTGACTGTCTTTTGGGCTGGAGCTTCTCGTGGTTTGAGGCCTGGCTTGCTCCAGCCCCTGCTCTTGATATTCTCCCGGATGTGGGCTGCATTTTGGCTGCCTTTTGGGCTGGAGCTTCTCATGGTTTGAGGCCTGGCTTGCTCCAACCCCTGCTCTTGAGATTCTCCCGGATGTGGGCTGCATTTTGGCTGCCTTTTGGGCTGGAGCTTCTCGTGGTTTGAGGCCTGGCTTGCTCCAGCCCCTGCTCTTGATATTCTCCCGGATGTGGGCTGCATTTTGGCTGCATTTTGGGCTGGAGCTTCTCGTGGTTTGAAGGCCTGGCTTGCTCCACCCCCTGCTCTTGAGATTCTCCCGGATGTGGGCTGCATTTTGGCTGCCTTTTGGGCTGGAGGTTCTCGTGGTTTGAGGCCTGGCTTGCTCCACCCCCTGCTCTTGATATTCCCTCAGATGTGGGCTGCATTTTGGCTACATTTTGGGCTGGAGCTTCCCGTGGCTTGAGGCCTGGCTTGCTCCACCCCCTGCTCTTGATATTCTCCCGGATGTGATTAGGACTTTGGCTGCATTTTGGGCTGGAGCTTCTCGTGGTTTGAGGCCTGGCTTGCTCCAACCCCTGCTCTTGAGATTCTCCCGGAGGTGGGCTGCATTTTGGCTGCCTTTTTGGGCTGCAGCTTCTCGTGGTTTGAGGCCTGGCTTGCTCCACACCCTGCTCTTGACATTCTCCCGGATGTGGCCTGCATTTTGGCTGCATTTTGGGCTGGGGCATCTCGTGGTTTGAGGCCTGGCTTGCTCTACCCCCTGCTCTTGAGATTCTCCCGGATGTGGGCTGCATTTTGGCTGCCTTTTGGGCTGGAGCTTCTCGTGGTTTGAGGCCTGGCTTGCTCCACCCCCTGCTCTTGAGATTCTCCCGGATGTGGGCTGGATTTTGGCTGCCATTTGGGCTGGAGCTTCTCGTGGTTTGAGGCCTGGCTTGCTCCACCCCTTCTCTTGAGATTCTCCCGGATATGGGCTGCATTTTGGCTGCCTTTTGGCCTGGAGCTTCTCGTGGTTTGAGGCCTGGCTTGCTCCACCCCCTGCTCTTGAGATTCTCCCGGATGTGGGCTGCATTTTGGCTGATTCTTGGGCTGGAGCTTCTCGAGGTTTGAGGCCTGCCTTGCTCCACCCCCTGCTCTTGAGATTCTCCCGGATGTGGGCTGCATTTTGGCTGCCTTTTGGGCTGGAGCTTCTCATGGTTTGAGGCCTGGCTTACTCCACCCTCTGCTCTTGAGATTCTCTCCGAGGTGGGCTGCATTTTGGCTTCATTTTGGGCTGGAGCTTCTCGTGGTTTGAGGCCTGGCTTGCTCCACCCCCTGATCTTGAGATTCTCCCGGATGTGGGCTGCATTTTGGCTGCCTTTAAGGCTGGAGTGTCTCGTGGTTTGAGGCCTGGCTTGCTCCACCCCCTGCTCTTGAGATTCTCCCGGATGTGGGCTGCATTTTGGCTGATTCTTGGGCTGGAGCTTCTCGTGGTTTGAGGCCTGGCTTTCTCCACCCCCTGCTCTTGAGATTCTCCCGGATGTGGGCTGTATTTTGGCTGCCTTTTGGGCTGGAGCTTCTCGTGGTTTGAGGCCTGGCTTGCTCCACCCCCTTCTCTTGAGATTCTCCCGGATGTGGGCTGCATTTTGGCGGCCTATTGGGCTGGAGCTTCTCGTGGTTTGAGGCCTGGCTTGCTCCACCCCCTGCTCTTGAGATTCTCCCGGATGTGGGCTGCATTTTGGCTGCCTTTTGGGCTGGAGCTTCTCGTGGTTTGAGGCCTGGCTTGCTCCACCCCTTCTCTTGAGATTCTCCCGGATATGGGCTGCATTTTGGCTGCATTTTGGGCTGGAGCTTCTCATGGTTTGAGGCCTGGCTTGCTCCACCCCCTGCTCTTGAGATTCTCCCGGATGTGGGCTGCATTTTGGCTGATTCTTGGGCTGGAGCTTCTCGAGGTTTGAGGCCTGCCTTGCTCCACCCCCTGCTCTTGAGATTCTCCCGGATGTGGGCTGCATTTTGGCTGCTTTTTGGGCTGGAGCTTCTCATGGTTTGAGGCCTGGCTTACTCCACACCCTGCTCTTGAGATTCTCTCCGAGGTGGGCTGCATTTTGGCTTCATTTTGGGCTGGAGCTTCTCGTGGTTTGAGGCCTGGCTTGCTCCACCCCCTGCTCTTGAGATTCTCCCGGATGTGGGCTGCATTTTGGCTGCCTTTAAGGCTGGAGTTTCTCGTGGTTTGAGGCCTGGCTTTCTCCACCCCCTGCTGTTGAGATTCTCCCGGATGTGGGCTGCATTTTGGCTGATACTTGGGCTGGGGCTTCTCGTGGTTTGAGGCCTGGCTTGCTCCACCCCCTGCTCTTGAGATTCTCCCGGATGTGGACTGGATTTTGGTTGCATTTTGGGCTGGAGCTTCTCGTGGTTTGAGGCCTGGCTTGCTCCACCCCTTGCTCTTGAGATTCTCCCGGATGTGGGCTGCATTTTGGCTGCATTTTGGGCTGGAGCTTCTCGTGGTTTGAGGCCTGGCTTGCTCCACCCCCTGCTCTTGAGATTCTCCCGGATGTGGGCTGCATTTTGGCTACAATTTATGCCGGAGCTTCTCGTGGTTTGAGGCCTGGCTTGCTCCACCCCCTGCTCTTGAGATTCTCCCGGATGTGGGCTGCATTTTGGCTGAGTTTTGGGCTGGAGCTTCTCGTGGTTTGAGGCCTGGCTTGCACCACCCCCTGCTCTTGATATTCTCCCGGAGGTGGGCTGCATTTTGGCTGCATTTTGGGCTACAGCTTCTTGAGGTTTGAGGCCTGGCTTGCTCCACCCCCTGCTCTTGAGATTCTACCGGATGTGGGCTGCATTTTGGCTGCCTTTTGAACTGGAGCTTCTCGTGGTTTGAGGCCTGGCTTGCTCCACCCCCTGCTCTTGAGATTCTCCCGGATGTGGGCTGCATTTTGGCTGCCTTTTGGGCTGGAGCTTCTCGTGGTTTGAGGCCTGGCTTGCTCCACCCCCTGCTCTTGAGATTCTCCCGGATGTGGGCTGCATTTTGGCTGCATTTTGGGCTGGATCTTCTCATGGTTTGAGGCCTGGCTTGCTCCACCCCCTGCTCTTCAGATTCTCCCGGATGTGGGCTGCATTTTGGCTGCCTTTTGGGCTGGAGCTTCTCATGGTTTGAGGCCTGGCTTGCTCCACCCCAAGCTCTTGATATTCTCTCAGATGTGGGCTGCATTTTGGCTACATTTTGGGCTGGAGCTTCTCGTGGTTTGAGGCCTGGCTTGCTCCACCCCCTGCTCTTGAGATTCTCCCGGATGTGGGCTGCATTTTGGCTGATTCTTGGGCTGGAGCTTCTCGTGGTTTGAGGCCTGGCTTTCTCCACCCCCTGCTCTTGAGATTCTCCCGGATGTGGGCTGTATTTTGGCTGCATTTTGGGCTGGAGCTTCTCGTGGTTTGAGGCCTGGCTTGCTCCACCCCCTGCTCTTGAGATTCTCCCGGATGTGGGCTGCATTTTGGCGGCTTATTGGGCTGGAGCTTCTCGTGGTTTGAGGCCTGGCTTGCTCCACCCCCTACTCTTGAGATTCTCTCGGATGTGGCCTGCATTTTGGCTGCATTTTGACCTGGAGCTTCTCGTGGTTTGAGGCCTGGCTTGCTCCAACCCCTGCTCTTGAGATTCTCCCGGATGTGGGCTGCATTTTGGCTGACATTTTGGGCTGGAGCTTCTCGAGGTTTGAGGCCTGCCTTGCTCCAACCCCTGCTCTTGAGATTCTCCCGGATGTGGGCTGCATTTTGGCTGCCTTTAAGGCTGGAGTTTCTCGTGGTTTGAGGCCTGGCTTGCTCCACCCCCTGCTCTTGAGATTCTCCCGGATGTGGGCTGCATTTTGGCTGCATTTTGGGCTGGAGCTTCTCGTGGTTTGAAGGCCTGGCTTGCTCCACCCCCTGCTCTTGAGATTCTCCCGGATGTGGGCTGCATTTTGGCTGCCTTTTGGGCTGGAGCTTCTCGTGGTTTGAGGCCTGGCTTGCTCCAGCCCCTGCTCTTGATATTCTCCCGGATGTGGGCTGGATTTTGGCTGCCTTTTGGGCTGGAGCTTCTCATGGTTTGAGGCCTGGCTTGCTCCACCCCCTGCTCTTGATATTCTCCCGGATGTGGGCTGCATTTTGGCTGCCTTTTGGGCTGGAGCTTCTCGTGGTTTGAAGGCCTGGCTTGCTCCACCCCCTGCTCTTGAGATTCTCCCGGATGTGGGCTGCATTTTGGCTGCCTTTTGGGCTGGAGGTTCTCGTGGTTTGAGGCCTGGCTTGCTCCACCCCCTGCTCTTGATATTCCCTCAGATGTGGGCTGCATTTTGGCTACATTTTGGGCTGGAGCTTCTTGTGGTTTGAGGCCTGGCTTGCTCCACCCCCTGATCTCTTGTTATTCTCCCGGATGTGGGCTGCATTTTGGCTGATTCTTGGGCTGGAGCTTCCCGTGGCTTGAGGCCTGGCTTGCTCCACCCCCTGCTCTTGATATTCTCCCAGATGTGATTAGGACTTTGGCTGCATTTTGGGCTGGAGCTTCTCGTGGTTTGAGGCCTGGCTTGCTCCACCCCCTGCTCTTGAGATTCTTCCGGAGGTGGGCTGCATTTTGGCTGCCATTTTGGGCTGCAGCTTCTCGTGGTTTGAGGCCTGGCTTGCTCCACACCCTGCTCTTGAGATTCTCCCGGATGTGGCCTGCATTTTGGCTGCCTTTTGGGCTGGAGCTTCTCGAGGTTTGAGGCCTGGCTTGCTCCACCCCCTGCTCTTGAGATTCTCCCGGATGTGGGCTGCATTTTGGCTGCCTTTTGGGCTGGAGCTTCTCGTGGTTTGAGGCCTGGCTTGCTCCACCCCCTGCTCTTGAGATTCTCCCGGATGTGGGCTGCATTTTGGCTGCCTTTTGGGCTGGAGCTTCTCGTGGTTTGAGGCCTGGCTTGCTCCACCCCTTCTCTTGAGATTCTCCCGGATGTGGCCTGCATTTTGGCTGCCTTTTGGGCTGGAGCTTCTCGAGGTTTGAGGCCTGGCTTGCTCCACCCCCTGCTCTTGAGATTCTCCCGGATGTGGGCTGCATTTTGGCTGCCTTTTGGGCTGGAGCTTCTCGTGGTTTGAGGCCTGGCTTGCTCCACCCCCTGCTCTTGAGATTCTCCCGGATGTGGGCTGCATTTTGGCTGCCTTTTGGGCTGGAGCTTCTCGTGGTTTGAGGCCTGGCTTGCTCCACCCCTTCTCTTGAGATTCTCCCGGATATGGGCTGCATTTTGGCTGCATTTTGGGCTGGAGCTTCTCGTGGTTTGAGGCCTGGCTTGCTCCACCCCCTGCTCTTGAGATTCTCCCGGATGTGGGCTGCATTTTGGCTGATTCTTGGGCTGGAGCTTCTCGAGGTTTGAGGCCTGCCTTGCTCCACCCCCTGCTCTTGAGATTCTCCCGGATGTGGGCTGCATTTTGGCTGCCTTTTGGGCTGGAGCTTCTCATGGTTTGAGGCCTGGCTTACTCCACCCCCTGCTCTTGAGATTCTCTCCGAGGTGGGCTGCATTTTGGCTTCATTTTGGGCTGGAGCTTCTCGTGGTTTGAGGCCTGGCTTGCTCCAGCCCCTGCTCTTGATATTCTCCCGGATGTGGGCTGCATTTTGGCTGCCTTTTGGGCTGGAGCTTCTCATGGTTTGAGGCCTGGCTTGCTCCACCCCCTGCTCTTGATATTCTCCCGGATATGGGCTGCATTTTGGCTGCATTTTGGGCTGGAGCTTCTCGTGGTTTGAGGCCTGGCTTGCTCCAACCCCTGCTCTTGAGATTCTCCCGGATGTGGGCTGCATTTTGGCTGACATTTTGGGCTGGAGCTTCTCGAGGTTTGACGCCTGCCTTGCTCCAACCCCTGCTCTTGAGTTTCTCCCAGATGTGGGCTGCATTTTGGCTGATACTTGGGCTGGGGCTTCTCGTGGTTTGAGGCCTGGCTTGCTCCACCCCCTGCTCTTGAGATTCTCCCGGATGTGGGCTGCATTTTGGCTGCCTTTTGGGCTACAGCTTCTCGAGGTTTGAGGCCTGGCTTGCTCCACACCCTGCTCTTCAGATTCTCCCGGATGTGGGCTGCATTTTGGCTGCCTTTTGGGCTGGAGCTTCTCGTGGTTTGAGGCCTGGCTTGCTCCACCCTCTGCTCTTGAGATTCTCCCGGATGTGGGCTGTATTTTGGCTGCCTTTTGGGCTGGAGCTTCTCGTGGTTTGAGGCCTGGCTTGCTCCACCCCCTGATCTTGAGATTCTCCCGGATGTGGGCTGCATTTTGGCTGATTCTTGGGCTGGAGCTTCTCGTGGTTTGAGGCCTGGCTTTCTCCACCCCCTACTCTTGAGATTCTCCCGGATGTGGGCTGCATTTTGGCGGCCTATTGGGCTGGAGCTTCTCGTGGTTTGAGGCCTGGCTTGCTCCAGCCCCTGCTCTTGATATTCTCCCGGATGTGGGCTGCATTTTGGCTGCCTTTTGGGCTGGAGCTTCTCATGGTTTGAGGCCTGGCTTGCTCCACCCCCTGCTCTTGATATTCTCCCGGATGTGGGCTGCATTTTGGCTGCATTTTGGGCTGGAGCTTCTCGTGGTTTGAAGGCCTGGCTTGCTCCACCCCCTGCTCTTGAGATTCTCCCGGAGGTGGGCTGCATTTTGGCTGCCTTTTGGGCTGGAGCTTCTCGTGGTTTGAGGCCTGGCTTGCTCCACCCCCTGCTCTTGAGATTCTCCCGGATGTGGGCTGCATTTTGGCTGCCTTTTGGGCTGGAGCTTCTCGTGGTTTGAGGCCTGGCTTGCTCCAGCCCCTGCTCTTGATATTCTCCCGGATGTGGGCTGCATTTTGGCTGCCTTTTGGGCTGGAGCTTCTCATGGTTTGAGGCCTGGCTTGCTCCACCCCCTGCTCTTGATATTCTCCCGGATGTGGGCTGCATTTTGGCTGCATTTTGGGCTGGAGCTTCTCGTGGTTTGAAGGCCTGGCTTGCTCCACCCCCTGCTCTTGAGATTCTCCCGGATGTGGGCTGCATTTTGGCTGCCTTTTGGGCTGGAGCTTCTCGTGGTTTGAGGCCTGGCTTGCTCCAGCCCCTGCTCTTGATATTCTCCCGGATGTGGGCTGGATTTTGGCTGCCTTTTGGGCTGGAGCTTCTCATGGTTTGAGGCCTACCTTGCTCCACCCCCTGCTCTTGAGATTCTCCCGGATGTGGGCTGCATTTTGGCTGCCTTTTGGGCTGGAGATTCTCGTGGTTTGAAGGCCTGGCTTGCTCCACCCCCTGCTCTTGAGATTCTCCCGGATGTGGGCTGCATTTTGGCTGCCTTTTGGGCTGGAGGTTCTCGTGGTTTGAGGCCTGGCTTGCTCCACCCCCTGCTCTTGATATTCCCTCAGATGTGGGCTGCATTTTGGCTGCATTTTGGGCTGGAGCTTCTTGTGGTTTGAGGCCTGGCTTGCTCCACCCCCTGCTCTTGTTATTCTCCCGGATGTGGGCTGTATTTTGGCTGCCTTTTGGGCTGGAGCTTCTCGTGGTTTGAGGCCTGGCTTGCTCCACCCCCTGCTCTTGAGATTCTCCCGGATGTGGGCTGCATTTTGGCGGCCTATTGGGCTGGAGCTTCTCGTGGTTTGAGGCCTGGCTTGCTCCACCCCCTACTCTTGAGATTCTCTCGGATGTGGGCTGCATTTTGGCTGCCTTTTGGGCTGGAGCTTCTCGTGGTTTGAGGCCTGGCTTGCTCCAACCCCTGCTCTTGAGATTCTCCCGGATGTGGCCTGCATTTTGGCTGACATTTTGGGCTGGAGCTTCTCGAGGTTTGACGCCTGCCTTGCTCCAACCCCTGCTCTTGAGATTCTCCCGGATGTGGGCTGCATTTTGGCTGCCTTTTGGGCTGGAGCTTCTCGTGGTTTGAGGCCTGGCTTGCTCCACCCCCTGCTCTTGAGATTCTCCCGGATGTGGGCTGCATTTTGGCTGCCTTTAGGGCTGGAACTTCTCGTGGTTTGAGGCCTGGCTTGGTCCACCCCCTGCTCTTGAGTTTCTCCCAGATGTGGGCTGCATTTTGGCTGATACTTGGGCTGGGGCTTCTCGTGGTTTGAGGCCTGGCTTGCTCCACCCCCTGCTCTTGAGATTCTCCCGGATGTGGGCTGCATTTTGGCTGCCTTTTGGGCTGGAGATTCTCGTGGTTTGAAGGCCTGGCTTGCTCCACCCCCTGCTCTTGAGATTCTCCCGGATGTGGGCTGCATTTTGGCTGCATTTTGACCTGGAGCTTCTCGTGGTTTGAGGCCTGGCTTGCTCCATCCCCTGCTCTTGAGATTCTCCCGGATGTGGGCTGCATTTTGGCTACATTTTGGGCTGGAGCTTCTTGTGGTTTGAGGCCTGGCTTGCTCCACCCCCTGCTCTTGTTATTCTCCCGGATGTGGGCTGTATTTTGGCTGCCTTTTGGGCTGGAACTTCTCGTGGTTTGAGGCCTGGCTTGCTCCACCCCCTGCTCTTGAGATTCTCCCGGATGTGGGCTGCATTTTGGCGGCCTATTGGGCTGGAGCTTCTCGTGGTTTGAGGCCTGGCTTACTCCACCCCCTACTCTTGAGATTCTCTCGGATGTGGGCTGCATTTTGGCTGCCTTTTGACCTGGAGCTTCTCGTGGTTTGAGGCCTGGCTTGCTCCAACCCCTGCTCTTGAGATTCTCCCGGATGTGGGCTGCATTTTGGCTGACATTTTGGGCTGGAGCTTCTCGAGGTTTGACGCCTGCCTTGCTCCAACCCCTGCTCTTGAGATTCTCCCGGATGTGGGCTGCATTTTGGCTGCCTTTTGGGCTGGAGCTTCTCGTGGTTTGAGGCCTGGCTTGCTCCACCCCCTGCTCTTGAGATTCTCCCGGATGTGGGCTGCATTTTGGCTGCCTTTAGGGCTGGAACTTCTCGTGGTTTGAGGCCTGGCTTGGTCCACCCCCTGCTCTTGAGTTTCTCCCGGATGTGGGCTGCATTTTGGCTACATTTTGGGCTGGAGCTTCTCGTGGTTTGAGGCCTGGCTTGCTCCACCCCCTGCTCTTGAGATTCTCCCGGATGTGGGCTGCATTTTGGCTACATTTTGGGCTGGAGCTTCTCGTGGTTTGAGGCCTGGCTTGCTCCACCCCCTGCTCTTGAGATTCTCCCGGATGTGATTAGGATTTTGGCTGCATTTTGGGCTGCAGCTTCTCGTGGTTTGAGGCCTGCCTTGCTCCACCCCCTGCTCTTGAGATTCTCCCGGAGGTGGGCTGCATTCTGGCTTCATTTTGGGCTGGAGCTTCTCGTGGTTTGAGGCCTGGCTTGCTCCACCCCCTGCTCTTGAGATTCTCCCGGATGTGGGAGGCATTTTGGCTGCCTTTGGAGCTGGAGGTTCTCGTGGTTTGAGGCCTGGCTTGCTCCACCCCCTGCTCTTGAGATTCTCCCGGATGTGGGCTGCATTTTGGCTGCCTTTTGGGCTGGAGCTTCTTGTGGTTTGAGGCCTGGCTTGCTCCACCCCCTGCTCTTGAGATTCTCTCAGATGTGGGCTGCATTTTGGCTGCATTTTGACCTGGAGCTTCTCGTGGTTTGAGGCCTGGCTTGCTCCATCCCCTGCTCTTGAGATTCTCCCGGATGTGGGCTGCATTTTGGCTGACATTTTGGGCTGGAGCTTCTCGAGGTTTGACGCCTGCCTTGCTCCAACCCCTGCTCTTGAGATTCTCCCGGATGTGGGCTGCATTTTGGCTGATTCTTGGGCTGGAGCTTCTCGTGGTTTGAGGCCTGCCTTGCTCCACCCCCTGCTCTTGAGTTTCTCCCAGATGTGGGCTGCATTTTGGCTGATACTTGGGCTGGGGCTTCTCGTGGTTTGAGGCCTGGCTTGCTCCACCCCCTGCTCTTGAGATTCTCCCGGATGTGGACTGGATTTTGGTTGCATTTTGGGCTGGAGCTTCTCGTGGTTTGAGGCCTGGCTTGCTCCACCCCTTGCTCTTGAGATTCTCCCGGATGTGGGCTGCATTTTGGCTGCATTTTGGGCTGGAGCTTCTCGTGGTTTGAGGCCTGGCTTGCTCCACCCCCTGCTCTTGAGATTCTCCCGGATGTGGGAGGCATTTTGGCTGCCTTTGGAGCTGGAGGTTCTCGTGGTTTGAGGCCTGGCTTGCTCCACCCCCTGCTCTTGAGATTCTCCCGGATGTGGGCTGCATTTTGGCTGCCTTTTGGGCTGGAGCTTCTTGTGGTTTGAGGCCTGGCTTGCTCCACCCCCTGCTCTTGAGATTCTCTCAGATGTGGGCTGCATTTTGGCTGCATTTTGACCTGGAGCTTCTCGTGGTTTGAGGCCTGGCTTGCTCCATCCCCTGCTCTTGAGATTCTCCCGGATGTGGGCTGCATTTTGGCTGACATTTTGGGCTGGAGCTTCTCGAGGTTTGACGCCTGCCTTGCTCCAACCCCTGCTCTTGAGATTCTCCCGGATGTGGGCTGCATTTTGGCTGATTCTTGGGCTGGAGCTTCTCGTGGTTTGAGGCCTGGCTTTCTCCACCCCCTGCTCTTGAGATTCTCCCGGATGTGGGCTGGATTTTGGCTGCATTTTGGGCTGGAGCTTCTTGTGGTTTGAGGCCTGGCTTGCTCCACCCCCTGCTCTTGATATTCTCCCGGATGTGGGCTGCATTTTGGCTGATTCTTGGGGTGGAGCTTCTCGTGGTTTGAGGCCTGGCTTGCTCCACCCCCTGCTCTTGAGATTCTCCCGGATGTGGGCTGCATTTTGGCGGGCTATTGGGCTGGAGCTTCTCGTGGTTTGAGGCCTGGCTTGCTCCACCCCCTGCTCTTGAGATTCTCCCGGATGTGGGAGGCATTTTGGCTGCCTTTGGAGCTGGAGGTTCTCGTGGTTTGAGGCCTGGCTTGCTCCACCCCCTGCTCTTGAGATTCTCCCGGATGTGGGCTGCATTTTGGCTGCCTTTTGGGCTGGAGCTTCTTGTGGTTTGAGGCCTGGCTTGCTCCACCCTCTGCTCTTGATATTCTCTCGGATGTGGGCTGCATTTTGGCTGCATTTTGACCTGGAGCTTCTCGTGGTTTGAGGCCTGGCTTGCTCCATCCCCTGCTCTTGAGATTCTCCCGGATGTGGGCTGCATTTTGGCTGACATTTTGGGCTGGAGCTTCTCGAGGTTTGAGGCCTGCCTTGCTCCAACCCCTGCTCTTGAGATTCTCCCGGATGTGGGCTGCATTTTGGCTGCCTTTTGGGCTGGAGCTTCTCGTGGTTTGAGGCCTGGCTTGCTCCACCCCCTGCTCTTGAGTTTCTCCCAGATGTGGGCTGCATTTTGGCTGATACTTGGGCTGGGGCTTCTCGTGGTTTGAGGCCTGGCTTTCTCCACCCCCTGCTCTTGAGATTCTCCCGGATGTGGACTGGATTTTGGTTGCATTTTGGGCTGGAGCTTCTCGTGGTTTGAGGCCTGGCTTGCTCCACCCCTTGCTCTTGAGATTCTCCCGGATGTGGGCTGCATTTTGGCTGCATTTTGGGCTGGAGCTTCTCGTGGTTTGAGGCCTGGCTTGCTCCACCCCCTGCTCTTGAGATTGTCCCGGATGTGGGCTGCATTTTGGCTACAATTTATGCTGGAGCTTCTCGTGGTTTGAGGCCTGGCTTGCTCCACCCCCTGCTCTTGAGATTCTCCCGGATGTGGTTAGGATTTTGGCTGCCTTTTGGGCTGGAGCTTCTCGAGGTTTGAGGCCTGGCTTGCTCCACCCCCTGCTCTTGATATTCTCCTGGATGTGGGCTGCATTTTGGCTGCATTTTGGGCTACAGATTCTTGAGGTTTGAGGCCTGGCTTGCTCCAACCCCTGCTCTTGAGATTCTACCGGATGTGGGCTGCATTTTGGCTGCCTTTTGAACTGGAGCTTCTCGTGGTTTGAGGCCTGGCTTGCTCCACCCCCTGCTCTTGAGATTCTCCCGGATGTGGGCTGCATTTTGGCTGCATTTTGGGCTGGAGCTTCTCATGGTTTGAGGCCTGGCTTGCTCCACCCCCTGCTCTTCAGATTCTCCCGGATGTGGGCTGCATTTTGGCTGCCTTTTGGGCTGGAGCTTCTCATGGTTTGAGGCCTGGCTTGCTCCACCCCCTGCTCTTGATATTCTCTCAGATGTGGGCTGCATTTTGGCTACATTTTGGGCTGGAGCTTCCCGTGGTTTGAGGCCTGGCTTGCTCCACCCCCTGCTCTTGAGATTCTCCCGGATGTGGGCTGCATTTTGGCTGATTCTTGGGCTGGAGCTTCTCGTGGTTTGAGGCCTGGCTTTCTCCACCCCCTGCTCTTGAGATTCTCCCGGATGTGGGCTGTATTTTGGCTGCCTTTTGGGCTGGAGCTTCTCGTGGTTTGAGGCCTGGCTTGCTCCACCCCCTGCTCTTGAGATTCTCTCGGATGTGGGCTGCATTTTGGTTGCATTTTGACCTGGAGCTTCTCGTGGTTTGAGGCCTGGCTTGCTCCAACCCCTGCTCTTGAGATTCTCCCGGATGTGGGCTGCATTTTGGCTGACATTTTGGGCTGGAGCTTCTCGAGGTTTGACGCCTGCCTTGCTCCAACCCCTGCTCTTGAGATTCTCCCGGATGTGGGCTGCATTTTGGCTGCCTTTTGGGCTGAAGCTTCTCGTGGTTTGAGGCCTGGCTTGCTCCACCCCCTGCTCTTGAGATTCTCCCGGATGTGGGCTGCATTTTGGCTGCCTTTAGGGCTGGAACTTCTCGTGGTTTGAGGCCTGGCTTGGTCCACCCCCTGCTCTTGAGTTTCTCCCAGATGTGGGCTGCATTTTGGCTGATACTTGGGCTGGGGCTTCTCGTGGTTTGAGGCCTGGCTTGCTCCACCCCCTGCTCTTGAGATTCTCCCGGATGTGGGCTGCATTTTGGCTGCCTTTTGGGCTACAGCTTCTCGAGGTTTGAGGCCTGGCTTGCTCCACACCCTGCTCTTGAGATTCTCCCGGATGTGGGCTGCATTTTGGCTGAATTTTGGGCTGGAGCTTCTCGTGGTTTGAGGCCTGGCTTGCTCCACCCCCTGCTCTTGAGATTCTCCCGGATGTGATTAGGACTTTGGCTGCATTTTGGGCTGGAGCTTCTCGTGGTTTGAGGCCTGGCTTGCTCCACCCCCTGCTCTTGAGATTCTCCCGGATGTGGGCTGTATTTTGGCTGCCTTTTGGGCTGGAGCTTCTCGTGGTTTGAGGCCTGGCTTGCTCCACCCCCTGCTCTTGAGATTCTCCCGGATGTGGGAGGCATTTTCGCTGCCTTTGGAGCTGGAGGTTCTCGTGGTTTGAGGCCTGGCTTGCTCCACCCCCTGCTCTTGAGATTCTCCCGGATGTGGGCTGCATTTTGGCTGCCTTTTGGGCTGGAGCTTCTTGTGGTTTGAGGCCTGGCTTGCTCCACTCCTTGCTCTTGAGATTCTCCCGGATGTGGGCTGCATTTTGGCTGCATTTTGGGCTGGAGCTTCTCGTGGTTTGAGGCCTGGCTTGCTCCACCCCCTGCTCTTGAGATTCTCCCGGATGTGGGCTGCATTTTGGCTGCCTTTAAGGCTGGAGCTTCTCGTGGTTTGAGGCCTGGCTTGCTCCACCCCCTGCTCTTGAGATTCTCCCGGATGTGGTTTGGATTTTGTCTGCATTATGGGCTGGAGCTTCTCGTGGTTTGAGGCCTGGCTTGCTCCACCCCCTGCTCTTGATATTCTCCCGGAGGTGGGCTGCATTTTGGCTGCATTTTGCGCTACAGCTTCTTGAGGTTTGAGGCCTGGCTTGCTCCACCCCCTGCTCTTGAGATTCTCCCGGATGTGGGCTGCATTTTGGCTGCCTTTTGAACTGGAGCTTCTCGTGGTTTGAGGCCTGGCTTGCTCCACCCCCTGCTCTTGAGATTCTCCCGGATGTGGGCTGCATTTTGGCTGCATTTTGGGCTGGAGCTTCTCGTGGTTTGAGGCCTGGCTTGCTCCACCCCCTGCTCTTCAGATTCTCCCGGATGTGGGCTGCATTTTGGCTGCATTTTGGGCTGGAGCTTCTCATGGTTTGAGGCCTGGCTTGCTCCACCCCCTGCTCTTCAGATTCTCCCGGATGTGGGCTGCATTTTGGCTGCCTTTTGGGCTGGAGCTTCTCATGGTTTGAGGCCTGGCTTGCTCCACCCCCTGCTCTTGATATTCTCTCAGATGTGGGCTGCATTTTGGCTACATTTTGGGCTGGAGCTTCTCGTGGTTTGAGGCCTGGCTTGCTCCACCCCCTGCTCTTGAGATTCTCCCGGATGTGGGCTGCATTTTGGCTGATTCTTGGGCTGGAGCTTCTCGTGGTTTGAGGCCTGGCTTTCTCCACCCCCTGCTCTTGAGATTCTCCCGGATGTGGGCTGCATTTTGGCTGATTCTTGGGCTGGAGCTTCTCGTGGTTTGAGGCCTGGCTTGCTCCACCCCCTGCTCTTGAGATTCTCCCGGATGTGGGCTGCATTTTGGCGGCCTATTGGGCTGGAGCTTCTCGTGGTTTGAGGCCTGGCTTGCTCCACCCCCTGCTCTTGAGATTCTCTCGGATGTGGGCTGCATTTTGGCTGCATTTTGGGCTGGAGCTTCTCGTGGTTTGAGGCCTGGCTTGCTCCACCCCCTGCTCTTGAGATTCTCCCGGATGTGGGCTGCATTTTGGCTGCATTTTGGGCTGGAGCTTCTCGTGGTTTGAGGCCTGGTTTGCTCCACCCCCTGCTCTTGATATTCTCCACGATGTGGGCTGCATTTTGGCTGCCTTTTGGGCTGGAGCTTCTCGGGGTTTGAGGCCTGGCTTGCTCCACCCCCTGCTCTTGAGATTCTCCCGGATGTGGGCTGCATTTTGGCGGCCTATTGGGCTGGAGCTTCTCGTGGTTTGAGGCCTGGCTTGCTCCACCCCCTGCTCTTGAGTTTCTCTCGGATGTGGGCTGCATTTTGGCTGCCTTCTGGGCTGGAGCTTCTCGTGGTTTGAGGCCTGGCTTGCTCCACCCCCTGCTCTTGAGATTCTCCCAGATGTGGTCTGCATTTTGGCTGCATTTTGGGCTGGAGCTTCTCGTGGTTTGAGGCCTGGCTTGGTCCACCCCCTGCTCTTGAGTTTCTCCCAGATGTGGGCTGCATTTTGGTTGATACTTGGGCTGGGGCTTCTCGTGGTTTGAGGCCTGGCTTGCTCCACCTCCTGCTCTTGAGATTCTCCCGGATGTGGACTGGATTTTGGTTGCATTTTGGGCTGGAGCTTCTCGTGGTTTGAGGCCTGGCTTGCTCCACCCCCTGCTCTTGAGATTCTCCCGGATGTGGGCTGCATTTTGGCTGCCTTTTGGGCTGGAGCTTCTCGTGGTTTGAGGCCTGGCTTGCTCCACCCCCTGCTCTTGAGATTCTCCCGGATGTGGGCTGCATTTTGGCTGCCTTTAAGGCTGGAGCTTCTCGTGGTTTGAGGCCTGGCTTGCTCCACCCCCTGCTCTTGAGATTCTCCCGGATGTGGGCTGCATTTTGGCTGATTCTTGGGCTGGAGCTTCTCGTGGTTTGAGGCCTGGCTTGCTCCACCCCCTGCTCTTGAGATTCTCCCGGATGTGGGCTGCATTTTGGCTGCCTTTTGGGCTGGAGCTTCTCATGGTTTGAGGCCTGGCTTGCTCCACCTCCTGCTCTTCATATTCTCTCAGATGTGGGCTGCATTTTGGCTGCCTTTAGGGCTGGAGCTTCTTCTGGTTTGAGGCCTGGCTTGCTCCACCCCCTGCTCTTGATATTCTCCCGCATGTGGGCTGCATTTTGGCTGATTCTTGGGGTGGAGCTTCCCGTGGTTTGAGGCCTGCCTTGCTCCACCCCCTGCTCTTCAGATTCTCCCGGATGTGGGCTGCATTTTGGCTGCCTTTTGGGCTGGAGCTTCTCGTGGTTTGAGGCCTGGCTTGCTCCACCCCCTGCTCTTGATATTCTCCCGGAGGTGGGCTGCATTTTGGCTACATTTTGGGCTGGAGCTTCTCGTGGTTTGAGGCCTGGCTTGCTCCACCCCCTGCTCTTGATATTCTCCCGGAGGTGGGCTGCATTTTGGCTGCATTTTGGGCTACAGCTTCTTGAGGATTGAGGCCTGGCTTGCTCCACCCCCTGCTCTTGAGATTCTACCGGATGTGGGCTGCATTTTGGCTGCTTTTGAACTGGAGCTTCTCGTGGTTTGAGGCCTGCCTTGCTCCACCCCCTGCTCTTGAGATTCTCTCAGATGTGGGCTGCATTTTGGCTGCCTTTTGGGCTGGAGCTTCTTGTGGTTTGAGGCCTGGCTTGCTCCACCCCCTGCTCTTGAGATTCTCCCGGAGGTGGGCTGCATTTTGGCTGATTCTTGGGCTGGAGCTTCTCATGGTTTCAGGCCTGGTTTGCTCCACCCCCTGCTCTTGAGATTCTCCCGGATGTGGGCTGCATTTTGGCGGCCTATTGGGCTGGAGCTTCTCGTGGTTTGAGGCCTGGCTTGCTCCACCCCCTGCTCTTGAGATTCTCCCGGATGTGGGCTGCATTTTGGCTGCCTTTTGGGCTGGAGCTTCTTGTGGTTTGAGGCCTGGCTTGCTCCACCCCCTGCTCTTGATATTCTCCCGGATGTGGGCTGCATTTTGGCTGATTCTTGGGCTGGAGCTTCTCATGGTTTCAGGCCTGGTTTGCTCCACCCCCTGCTCTTGAGATTCTCCCGGATGTGGGCTGCATTTTGGCGGCCTATTGGGCTGGAGCTTCTCGTGGTTTGAGGCCTGGCTTGCTCCACCCCCTGCTCTTGAGATTCTCCCGGATGTGGGCTGCATTTTGGCGGCCTATTGGGCTGGAGCTTCTCGTGGTTTGAGGCCTGGCTTGCTCCACCCCCTGCTCTTGAGATTCTCCCGGATGTGGGCTGCATTTTGGCTGCCTTTTGGGCTGGAGATTCTTGTGGTTTGAGGCCTGGCTTGCTCCAACCCCTCCTCTTGAGATTCTCTCGGATGTGGGCTGCATTTTGGCTGCATTTTGACCTGGAGCTTCTCGTGGTTTGAGGCCTGGCTTGCTCCATCCCCTGCTCTTGAGATTCTCCCGGATGTGGGCTGTATTTTGGCTGCCTTTTGGGCTGGAGCTTCTCGTGGTTTGAGGCCTGGCTTGCTCCACCCCCTGCTCTTGAGATTCTCCCGGATGTGGGCTGCATTTTGGCTGATTCTTGGGCTGGAGCTTCTCGTGGTTTGAGGCCTGGCTTTCTCCACCCGCTGCTCTTGAGATTCTCCCGGATGTGGGCTGCATTTTGGCTGCATTTTGGGCTGGAGCTTCTTGTGGTTTGAGGCCTGGCTTGCTCCACCCCCTGCTCTTGATATTCTCCCGGATGTGGGCTGCATTTTGGCTGATTCTTGGGCTGGAGCTTCTCGTGGTTTGAGGCCTGCCTTGCTCCACCCCCTGCTCTTCAGATTCTCCCGGATGTGGGCTGCATTTTGGCTGCCTTTTGGGCTTGAGCTTCTCATGGTTTGAGGCCTGGCTTGCTCCACCCCCTGCTCTTGAGATTCTCCCGGATGTGGGCTGCATTTTGGCTAAAATTTATGCTGGAGCTTCTCGTGGTTTGAGGCCTGGCTTGCTCCACCTCCTGCTCTTGAGATTCTCCCGGATGTGGTTAGGATTTTGGCTGCATTTTGGGCTGGAGCTTCTCGTGGTTTGAGGCCTGGCTTGCTCCACCCCCTGCTCTTGATATTCTCCCGGAGGTGGGCTGCATTTTGGCTGCATTTTGGGCTACAGCTTCTTGAGGTTTGAGGCCTGGCTTGCTCCACCCCCTGCTCTTGAGATTCTACCGGATGTGGGCTGCATTTTGGCTCCCTTTTGAACTGGAGCTTCTCGTGGTTTGAGGCCTGGCTTGCTCCACCCCCTGCTCTTGAGATTCTCCCGGATGTGGGCTGCATTTTGGCTGCCTTTTGGGCTGGAGCTTCTCGTGGTTTGAGGCCTGGCTTGCTCCACCCCTTGCTCTTGAGATTCTCCCGGATGTGGGCTGCATTTTGGCTGCATTTTGGGCTGGAGCTTCTCATGGTTTGAGGCCTGGCTTGCTCCACCCCCTGCTCTTCAGATTCTCCCGGATGTGGGCTGCATTTTGGCTGCCTTTTGGGCTGGAGATTCTCATGGTTTGAGGCCTGGCTTGCTCCACCCCCTGCTCTTGATATTCTCTCAGATGTGGGCTGCATTTTGGCTACATTTTGGGCTGGAGCTTCTCCTGGTTTGAGGCCTGCCTTGCTCCACCCCCTGCTCTTGAGATTCTCCCGGATGTGGGCTGCATTTTGGCTGATTCTTGGGCTGGAGCTTCTCGTGGTTTGAGGCCTGGCTTTCTCCACCCCCTGCTCTTGAGATTCTCCTGGATGTGGGCTGTATTTTGGCTGCCTTTTGGGCTGGAGCTTCTCGTGGTTTGAGGCCTGGCTTGCTCCACCCCCTGCTCTTGAGATTCTCCCGGATGTGGGCTGCATTTTGGCTACATTTTTGGGCTGGAGCTTCTCGTGGTTTGAGGCCTGGCTTTCTCCACCCCCTGCTCTTGAGATTCTCCCGGATGTGGGCTGCATTTTGGCGGCCTATTGGGCTGGAGCTTCTCGTGGTTTGAGGCCTGGCTTGCTCCACCCCCTGCTCTTGAGATTCTCCCGGATGTGGGCTGCATTTTGGCTGCCTTTTGGGCTGGAGTTTCTTGTGGTTTGAGGCCTGGCTTGCTCCACCCCCTGCTCTTGATATTCTCCCGGATGTGGGCTGCATTTTGGCTGATTCTTGGGCTGGAGCTTCTCGTGGTTTGAGGCCTGGCTTTCTCCACCCCCTGCTCTTGAGATTCTCCCGGATGTGGGCTGTATTTTGGCTGCCTTTTGGGCTGGAGCTTCTCGTGGTTTGAGGCCTGGCTTGCTCCACCCCCTGCTCTTGAGATTCTCCCGGATGTGGGCTGCATTTTGGCTACATTTTTGGGCTGGAGCTTCTCGTGGTTTGAGGCCTGGCTTTCTCCACCCCCTGCTCTTGAGATTCTCCCGGATGTGGGCTGCATTTTGGCGGCCTATTGGGCTGGAGCTTCTCGTGGTTTGAGGCCTGGCTTGCTCCACCCCCTGCTCTTGAGATTCTCCCGGATGTGGGCTGCATTTTGGCTGCCTTTTGGGCTGGAGCTTCTTGTGGTTTGAGGCCTGGCTTGCTCCACCCCCTGCTCTTGATATTCTCCCGGATGTGGGCTGCATTTTGGCTGATTCTTGGGCTGGAGCTTCTCATGGTTTCAGGCCTGGTTTGCTCCACCCCCTGCTCTTGAGATTCTCCCGGATGTGGGCTGCATTTTGGCGGCCTATTGGGCTGGAGCTTCTCGTGGTTTGAGGCCTGGCTTGCTCCACCCCCTGCTCTTGAGATTCTCCCGGATGTGGGCTGCATTTGGCGGCCTATTGGGCTGGAGCTTCTCGTGGTTTGAGGCCTGGCTTGCTCCACCCCCTGCTCTTGAGATTCTCCCGGATGTGGGAGGCATTTTGGCTGCCTTTGGAGCTGGAGGTTCTCGTGGTTTGAGGCCTGGCTTGCTCCACCCCCTGCTCTTGAGATTCTCCCGGATGTGGGCTGCATTTTGGCTGCCTTTTGGGCTGGAGATTCTTGTGGTTTGAGGCCTGGCTTGCTCCAACCCCTCCTCTTGAGATTCTCTCGGATGTGGGCTGCATTTTGGCTGCATTTTGACCTGGAGCTTCTCGTGGTTTGAGGCCTGGCTTGCTCCATCCCCTGCTCTTGAGATTCTCCCGGATGTGGGCTGTATTTTGGCTGCCTTTTGGGCTGGAGCTTCTCGTGGTTTGAGGCCTGGCTTGCTCCACCCCCTGCTCTTGAGATTCTCCCGGATGTGGGCTGCATTTTGGCTGATTCTTGGGCTGGAGCTTCTCGTGGTTTGAGGCCTGGCTTTCTCCACCCGCTGCTCTTGAGATTCTCCCGGATGTGGGCTGCATTTTGGCTGCATTTTGGGCTGGAGCTTCTTGTGGTTTGAGGCCTGGCTTGCTCCACCCCCTGCTCTTGATATTCTCCCGGATGTGGGCTGCATTTTGGCTGATTCTTGGGCTGGAGCTTCTCGTGGTTTGAGGCCTGCCTTGCTCCACCCCCTGCTCTTCAGATTCTCCCGGATGTGGGCTGCATTTTGGCTGCCTTTTGGGCTGGAGCTTCTCATGGTTTGAGGCCTGGCTTGCTCCACCCCCTGCTCTTGAGATTCTCCCGGATGTGGGCTGCATTTTGGCTAAAATTTATGCTGGAGCTTCTCGTGGTTTGTGTCCTGGCTTGCTCCACCCCCTGCTCTTGAGATTCTCCCGGATGTGGTTAGGATTTTGGCTGCATTTTGGGCTGGAGCTTCTCGTGGTTTGAGGCCTGGCTTGCTCCACCCCCTGCTCTTGAGATTCTCCCGGATGTGGTTAGGATTTTGGCTGCATTTTGGGCTGGAGCTTCTCGTGGTTTGAGGCCTGGCTTGCTCCACCCCCTGCTCTTGATATTCTCCCGGATGTGGGCTGCATTTTGGCTGCCTTTTGGGCTGGAGCTTCTCGTGGTTTGAGGCCTGGCTTGCTCCACCCCCTGCTCTTGAGATTCTCCCGGATGTGGGCTGCATTTTGGCTGCCTTTTGGGCTGGAGCTTCTCGTGGTTTGAGGCCTGGCTTGCTCCACCCCTTGCTCTTGAGATTCTCCCGGATGTGGGCTGCATTTTGGCTGCATTTTGGGCTGGAGCTTCTCATGGTTTGAGGCCTGGCTTGCTCCACCCCCTGCTCTTCAGATTCTCCCGGATGTGGGCTGCATTTTGGCTGCCTTTTGGGCTGGAGCTTCTCATGGTTTGAGGCCTGGCTTGCTCCACCCCCTGCTCTTGATATTCTCTCAGATGTGGGCTGCATTTTGGCTACATTTTGGGCTGGAGCTTCTCCTGGTTTGAGGCCTGCCTTGCTCCACCCCCTGCTCTTGAGATTCTCCCGGATGTGGGCTGCATTTTGGCTGATTCTTGGGCTGGAGCTTCTCGTGGTTTGAGGCCTGGCTTTCTCCACCCCCTGCTCTTGAGATTCTCCCGGATGTGGGCTGTATTTTGGCTGCCTTTTGGGCTGGAGCTTCTCGTGGTTTGAGGCCTGGCTTGCTCCACCCCCTGCTCTTGAGATTCTCCCGGATGTGGGCTGCATTTTGGCTACATTTTTGGGCTGGAGCTTCTCGTGGTTTGAGGCCTGGCTTTCTCCACCCCCTGCTCTTGAGTTTCTCCCAGATGTGGGCTGCATTTTGGCGGATACTTGGGCTGGGGCTTCTCGTGGTTTGAGGCCTGGCTTGCTCCACCCCCTGCTCTTGAGATTCTCCCGGATGTGGTTAGGATTTTGGCTGCATTTTGGGCTGGAGCTTCTCGTGGTTTGAGGCCTGGCTTGCTCCACCCCCTGCTCTTGAGATTCTCCCGGATGTGGTTAGGATTTTGGCTGCATTTTGGGCTGGAGCTTCTCGTGGTTTGAGGCCTGGCTTGCTCCACCCCCTGCTCTTGATATTCTCCCGGATGTGGGCTGCATTTTGGCTGCCTTTTGGGCTGGAGCTTCTCGTGGTTTGAGGCCTGGCTTGCTCCACCCCCTGCTCTTGAGATTCTCCCGGATGTGGGCTGCATTTTGGCTGCCTTTTGGGCTGGAGCTTCTCGTGGTTTGAGGCCTGGCTTGCTCCACCCCTTGCTCTTGAGATTCTCCCGGATGTGGGCTGCATTTTGGCTGCATTTTGGGCTGGAGCTTCTCATGGTTTGAGGCCTGGCTTGCTCCACCCCCTGCTCTTCAGATTCTCCCGGATGTGGGCTGCATTTTGGCTGCCTTTTGGGCTGGAGCTTCTCATGGTTTGAGGCCTGGCTTGCTCCACCCCCTGCTCTTGATATTCTCTCAGATGTGGGCTGCATTTTGGCTACATTTTGGGCTGGAGCTTCTCCTGGTTTGAGGCCTGCCTTGCTCCACCCCCTGCTCTTGAGATTCTCCCGGATGTGGGCTGCATTTTGGCTGATTCTTGGGCTGGAGCTTCTCGTGGTTTGAGGCCTGGCTTTCTCCACCCCCTGCTCTTGAGATTCTCCCGGATGTGGGCTGTATTTTGGCTGCCTTTTGGGCTGGAGCTTCTCGTGGTTTGAGGCCTGGCTTGCTCCACCCCCTGCTCTTGAGATTCTCCCGGATGTGGGCTGCATTTTGGCTACATTTTTGGGCTGGAGCTTCTCGTGGTTTGAGGCCTGGCTTTCTCCACCCCCTGCTCTTGAGTTTCTCCCAGATGTGGGCTGCATTTTGGCGGATACTTGGGCTGGGGCTTCTCGTGGTTTGAGGCCTGGCTTGCTCCACCCCTTGCTCTTGAGATTCTCCCGGATGTGGGCTGCATTTTGGCTGCATTTTGGGCTGGAGCTTCTCGTGGTTTGAGGCCTGGCTTGCTCCACCCCCTGCTCTTGAGATTCTCCCGGATGTGGGCTGCATTTTGGCTGCCTTTAAGGCTGGAGCTTCTCGTGGTTTGAGGCCTGGCTTGCTCCACCCCCTGCTCTTGAGATTCTCCCGGATGTGGGCTGCATTTTGGCTGATTCTTGGGCTGGAGCTTCTCATGGTTTGAGGCCTGGCTTGCTCCACCCCCTGCTCTTGAGATTCTCCCGGATGTGGGCTGCATTTTGGCTAAAATTTATGCTGGAGCTTCTCGTGGTTTGAGGCCTGGCTTGCTCCACCCCCTGCTCTTGAGATTCTCCCGGATGTGGTTAGGATTTTGGCTGCATTTTGGGCTGGAGCTTCTCGTGGTTTGAGGCCTGGCTTGCTCCACCCCCTGCTCTTGATATTCTCCCGGAGGTGGGCTGCATTTTGGCTGCATTTTGGGCTACAGCTTCTTGAGGTTTGAGGCCTGGCTTGCTCCACCCCCTGCTCTTGAGATTCTACCGGATGTGGGCTGCATTTTGGCTCCCTTTTGAACTGGAGCTTCTCGTGGTTTGAGGCCTGGCTTGCTCCAACCCCTGCTCTTGAGATTCTCCCGGATGTGGGCTGCATTTTGGCTGCCTTTTGGGCTGGAGCTTCTCGTGGTTTGAGGCCTGGCTTGCTCCACCCCCTGCTCTTGAGATTCTCCCGGATGTGGGCTGCATTTTGGCTGCATTTTGGGCTGGAGCTTCTCATGGTTTGAGGCCTGGCTTGCTCCACCCCCTGCTCTTGAGATTCTCCCGGATGTGGGCTGGATTTTGGCTGTCTTTTGGGCCGGAGCTTCTCGTGGTTTGAGGCCTGGCTTGCTCCACCCCCTGCTCTTGAGATTCTCCCGGATATGGGCTGGATTTTGGCTGCATTTTGGGCTGGAGCTTCTCGTGGTTTGAGGCCTGGCTTGCTCCACCCCCTGCTCTTGAGATTCTCCCGGATGTGGGCTGCATTTTGGCTGCCTTTTGGGCTGGAGCTTCTCGTGGTTTGAGGCCTGGCTTTCTCCACCCCCTGCTCTTGAGATTCTCCCGGATGTGGGCTGTATTTTGGCTGCCTTTTGGGCTGGAGCTTCTCGTGGTTTGAGGCCTGGCTTGCTCCACCCCCTGCTCTTGAGATTCTCCCGGATGTGGGCTGCATTTTGGCTGATTCTTGGGCTGGAGCTTCTCGTGGTTTGAGGCCTGGCTTGCTCCACCCCCTGCTCTTGATATTCTCCCGGATGTGGGCTGCATTTTGGCTGCATTTTGGGCTGGAGCTTCTTGAGGTTTGAGGCCTGGCTTTCTCCACCCCCTGCTCTTGAGATTCTACCGGATGTGGGCTGCATTTTGGCTCCCTTTTGAACTGGAGCTTCTCGTGGTTTGAGGCCTGGCTTGCTCCACCCCCTGCTCTTGAGATTCTCCCGGATGTGGGCTGTATTTTGGCTGCCTTTTGGGCTGGAGCTTCTCGTGGTTTGAGGCCTGGCTTGCTCCAACCCCTGCTCTTGAGATTCTCCCGGATGTGGGCTGCATTTTGGCGGCCTATTGGGCTGGAGCTTCTCGTGGTTTGAGGCCTGGCTTGCTCCACCCCCTGCTCTTCAGATTCTCCCGGATGTGGGCTGCATTTTGGCGGCATATTGGGCTGGAGCTTCTCGTGGTTTGAGGCCTGGCTTGCTCCACCCCCTGCTCTTGAGATTCTCTCGGATGTGGGCTGCCTTTTGGCTGCATTTTGACCTGGAGCTTCTCGTGGTTTGAGGCCTGGCTTGCTCCAACCCCTGCTCTTGAGATTCTCCCGGATGTGGGCTGCATTTTGGCTGACATTTTGGGCTGGAGCTTCTCGAGGTTTGACGCCTGCCTTGCTCCAACCCCTGCTCTTGAGATTCTCCCGGATGTGGGCTGCATTTTGGCTGCCTTTAGGGCTGGAACTTCTCGTGGTTTGAGGCCTGGCTTGGTCCACCCCCTGCTCTTGAGTTTCTCCCAGATGTGGGCTGCATTTTGGCTGATACTTGGGCTGGGGCTTCTCGTGGTTTGAGGCCTGGCTTGCTCGACCCCCTGCTCTTGAGATTCTCCCGGATGTGGACTGGATTTTGGTTGCATTTTGGGCTGGAGCTTCTCGTGGTTTGAGGCCTGGCTTGCTCCACCCCCTGCTCTTGAGATTCTCCCGGATGTGGGCTGCATTTTGGCTGCCTTTTGGGCTGGAGCTTCTCGTGGTTTGAGGCCTGGCTTGCTCCACCTCCTGCTCTTCATATTCTCTCAGATGTGGGCTGCATTTTGGCTGCCTTTAGGGCTGGAGCTTCTTGTGGTTTGAGGCCTGGCTTGCTCCACCCCCTGCTCTTGATATTCTCCCGGATGTGGGCTGCATTTTGGCTGATACTTGGGGTGGAGCTTCCCGTGGTTTGAGGCCTGGCTTGCTCCACCCCCTGCTCTTCAGATTCTCCCGGATGTGGGCTGCATTTTGGCTGCCTTTTGGGCTGGAGCTTCTCGTGGTTTGAGGCCTGGCTTGCTCCACCCCCTGCTCTTGAGATTCTCCCGGATGTGGGCTGCATTTTGGCTACATTTTGGGCTGGAGCTTCTCGTGGTTTGAGGCCTGGCTTGCTCCACCCCCTGCTCTTGAGATTCTCCCGAATGTGGTTAGGATTTTGGCTGCATTTTGGGCTGGAGCTTCTCGTGGTTTGAGGCCTGGCTTGCTCCACCCCCTGCTCTTGAGATTCTCTCGGAGGTGGGCTGCATTTTGGCTGCATTTTGGGCTACAGCTTCTTGAGGTTTGAGGCCTGGCTTGCTCCACCCCCTGCTCTTGAGATTCTACCGGATGTGGGCAGCATTTTGGCTGCTTTTGAACTGGAGCTTGTCGTGGTTTGAGGCCTGGCTTGCTCCATCCCCTGCTCTTGAGATTCTCCCGGATGTGGGCTGGATTTTGGCTGCATTTTGGCCTAGAGCTTCTCGTGGTTTGAGGCCTGGCTTGCTCCACCCCCTGCTCTTGAGATTCTCCCGGAGGTGGGCTGCATTTTGGCTGCCTTTTGGGCTGGAGCTTCTCGAGGTTTGAGGCCTGGCTTGCTCCACCCCCTGCTCTTGATATTCTCCCGGATGTGGGCTGCATTTTGGCTGATTCTTGGGCTGGAGCTTCCCGTGGTTTGAGGCCAGGCTTGCTCCACCCCCTGCTCTTCAGATTCTCCCGGATGTGGGCTGCATTTTGGCTGCCTTTTGGGCTGGAGCTTCTCGTGGTTTGAGGCCTGGCTTGCTCCACCCCCTGCTCTTGAGATTCTCCCGGATGTGGGCTGCATTTTGGCTACAATTTATGCTGGAGCTTCTCGTGGTTTGAGGCCTGGCTTGCTCCACCCCCTGCTCTTGAGATTCTCCCGGATGTGGTTAGGATTTTGGCTAAATTTTGGGCTGGAGCTTCTCGTGGTTTGAGGCCTGGCTTGCTCCACCACCTGCTCTGGATATTCTCCCGGAGGTGGGCTGCATTTTGGCTGCATTTTGGGCTACAGCTTCTTGAGGTTTGAGGCCTGGCTTGCTCCACCCCCTGCTCTTGAGATTCTACCGGATGTGGGCTGCATTTTGGCTGCCTTTTGGGCTGGAGCTTCTCGTGGTTTGAGGCCTGGCTTGCTCCACCCCCTGCTCTTGAGATTCTCCCGGATGTGGGCTGCATTTTGGCTACAATTTATGCTGGAGCTTCTCGTGGTTTGAGGCCTGGCTTGCTCCACCCCCTGCTCTTGAGATTCTCCCGGATGTGGGTAGGATTTTGGCTGCATTTTGGGCTGGAGCTTCTCGTGGTTTGAGGCCTGGCTTGCTCCACCCCCTGCTCTTGATATTCTCCCGGAGGTGGGCTGCATTTTGGCTGCATTTTGGGCTGGAGCTTCTTGAGGTTTGAGGCCTGGCTTGCTCCACCCCCTGCTCTTGAGATTCTACCGGATGTGGGCTGCATTTTGGCTGCCTTTTGAACTGGAGCTTCTCGTGGTTTGAGGCCTGGCTTGCTCCACCCCCTGCTCTTGAGATTCTCCCGGATGTGGGCTGCATTTTGGCTGCCTTTTGGGCTGGAGCTTCTCGTGGTTTGAGGCCTGGCTTGCTCCACCCCCTGCTCTTGAGATTCTCCCGGATGTGGGCTGCATTTTGGCTGCATTTTGGGCTGGAGCTTCTCATGGTTTGAGGCCTGGCTTGCTCCACCCCCTGCTCTTCAGATTCTCCCGGATGTGGGCTGCATTTTGGCTGACATTTTGGGCTGGAGCTTCTCATGGTTTGAGGCCTGGCTTGCTCCACCCCCTGCTCTTGATATTCTCTCAGATGTGGGCTGCATTTTGGCTACATTTTGGGCTGGAGCTTCTCGTGGTTTGAGGCCTGGCTTGCTCCACCCCCTGCTCTTGAGATTCTCCCAGATGTGGGCTGCATTTTGGCTGATTCTTGGGCTGGAGCTTCTCGTGGTTTGAGGCCTGGCTTTCTCCACCCCCTGCTCTTGAGATTCTCCCAGATGTGGGCTGTATTTTGGCTGCATTTTGGGCTACAGCTTCTTGAGGTTTGAGGCCTGGCTTGCTCCACCCCCTGCTCTTGAGATTCTCCCGGATGTGGTTAGGATTTTGGCTGAATTTTGGGCTGGAGCTTCTCGTGGTTTGAGGCCTGGCTTGCTCCACCCCCTGCTCTTGAGATTCTCCCGGATGTGGGAGTCATTTTGGCTACAATTTATGCTGGAGCTTCTCGTGGTTTGAGGCCTGGCTTGCTCCACCCCCTGCTCTTGAGATTCTCCCGGATGTGGGTAGGATTTTGGCTGCATTTTGTGCTGGAGCTTCTCGTGGTTTGAGGCCTGGCTTGCTCCACCCCCTGCTCTTGATATTCTCCCGGAGGTGGGCTGCATTTTGGCTGCATTTTGGGCTACAGCTTCTTGAGGTTTGAGGCCTGGCTTGCTCCACCCCCTGCTCTTGAGATTCTCCCGGATGTGGCCTGCATTTTGGCTGCCTTTTGGGCTGGAGCTTCTCGTGGTTTGAGGCGTGGCTTGCTCCACCCCCTGCTCTTGAGATTCTCCCGGATGTGGGCTGCATTTTGGCTGCCTTTTGGGCTGGAGCTTCTCGTGGTTTGAGGCCTGGCTTGCTCCACCACCTGCTCTTGAGATTCTCCCGGATGTGGGCTGCATTTTGGCTGCATTTTGGGCTGGAGCTTCTCATGGTTTGAGGCCTGGCTTGCTCCACCCCCTGCTCTTGAGATTCTCCCGGATGTGGGCTGCATTTTGGCTGCCTTTTGGGCTGGAGCTTCTCGTGGTTTGAGGCCTGGCTTGCTCCACCCCCTGCTCTTGAGATTCTCCCGGATGTGGGCTGCATTTTGGCTGATTCTTGGGCTGGAGCTTCTCGTGGTTTGAGGCCTGGCTTTCTCCACCCACTGCTCTTGAGATTCTCCCGGATGTGGGCTGTATTTTGGCTGCCTTTTGGGCTGGAGCTTCTCGTGGTTTGAGGCCTGGCTTGCTCCAACCCCTGCTATTGAGATTCTCCTGGATGTGGGCTGCATTTTGGCTGACATTTTGGGCTGGAGCTTCTCGAGGTTTGACGCCTGCCTTGCTCCAACCCCTACTCTTGAGTTTCTCCCGGATATGGGCTGCATTTTGGCTGCCTTTTGGGCTGGAGCTTCTCGTGGTTTGAGGCCTGGCTTGCTCCACCCCCTGCTCTTGAGATTCTCCCGGATGTGGGCTGCATTTTGGCTGCCTTTAGGGCTGGAACTTCTCGTGGTTTGAGGCCTGGCTTGCTCCACCCCCTGCTCTTGAGATTCTCCCGGATGTGGGAGTCATTTTGGCTACAATTTATGCTGGAGCTTCTCGTGGTTTGAGGCCTGGCTTGCTCCACCCCCTGCTCTTGAGATTCTCCCGGATGTGGGTAGGATTTTGGCTGCATTTTGTGCTGGAGCTTCTCGTGGTTTGAGGCCTGGCTTGCTCCACCCCCTGCTCTTGATATTCTCCCGGAGGTGGGCAGCATTTTGGCTGCATTTTGGGCTACAGCTTCTTGACGTTTGAGGCCTGGCTTGCTCCACCCCCTGCTCTTGAGATTCTACCGGATGTGGGCTGCATTTTGGCTGCCTTTTGAACTGGAGCTTCTCGTGGTTTGAGGCCTGGCTTGCTCCACCCCCTGCTCTTGAGATTCTCCCGGATGTGGCCTGCATTTTGGCTGCCTTTTGGGCTGGAGCTTCTCGTGGTTTGAGGCGTGGCTTGCTCCACCCCCTGCTCTTGAGATTCTCCCGGATGTGGGCTGCATTTTGGCTGCCTTTTGGGCTGGAGCTTCTCGTGGTTTGAGGCCTGGCTTGCTCCACCCCCTGCTCTTGAGATTCTCCCGGATGTGGGCTGCATTTTGGCTGCATTTTGGGCTGGAGCTTCTCATGGTTTGAGGCCTGGCTTGCTCCACCCCCTGCTCTTCAGATTCTCCCGGATGTGGGCTGCATTTTGGCTGCCTTTTGGGCTGGAGCTTCTCATGGTTTGAGGCCTGGCTTGCTCCACCCCCTGCTCTTGATATTCTCCCGGATGTGGGCTGCATTTTGGCTACATTTTGGGCTGGAGCTTCTCGTGGTTTGAGGCCTGGCTTGCTCCACCCCCTGCTCTTGAGATTCTCCCGGATGTGGGCTGCATTTTGGCTGATTCTTGGGCTGGAGCTTCTCGTGGTTTGAGGCCTGGCTTTCTCCACCCACTGCTCTTGAGATTCTCCCGGATGTGGGCTGTATTTTGGCTGCCTTTTGGGCTGGAGCTTCTCGTGGTTTGAGGCCTGGCTTGCTCCAACCCCTGCTATTGAGATTCTCCTGGATGTGGGCTGCATTTTGGCTGACATTTTGGGCTGGAGCTTCTCGAGGTTTGACGCCTGCCTTGCTCCAACCCCTACTCTTGAGTTTCTCCCGGATATGGGCTGCATTTTGGCTGCCTTTTGGGCTGGAGCTTCTCGTGGTTTGAGGCCTGGCTTGCTCCACCCCCTGCTCTTGAGATTCTCCCGCATGTGGGCTGCATTTTGGCTGCCTTTAGGGCTGGAACTTCTCGTGGTTTGAGGCCTGGCTTGGTCCACCCCCTGCTCTTGAGTTTCTCCCAGATGTGGGCTGCATTTTGGCTGATACTTGGGCTGGGGCTTCTCGTGGTTTGAGGCCTGGCTTGCTCCACCCCCTGCTCTTGAGATTCTCCCGGAGGTGGGCTGCATTTTGGCTGCATTTTGGGCTACAGCTTCTTGAGGTTTGAGGCCTGGCTTGCTCCACCCCCTGCTCTTGAGATTCTCCCGGAGGTGGGCTGCATTTTGGCTGCCTTTTGGGCTGGAGCTTCTCATGGTTTGAGGCCTGGCTTGCTCCACCCCCTGCTCTTGAGATTCTCCCGGATGTGGGCTGCATTTTGGCTGCCTTTTGGGCTGGAGCTTCTCATGGTTTGAGGCCTGGCTTGCTCCACCCCCTGCTCTTGAGATTCTCTCAGATGTGGGCTGCATTTTGGCTGCCTTTTGGGCTGGAGCTTCTTGTGGTTTGAGGCCTGGCTTGCTCCACCCCCTGCCCTTGATATTCTCCCGGATGTGGGCTGCATTTTGGCTGATTCTTGGGGTGGAGCTTCCCGTGGTTTGAGGCCTGGTTTGCTCCACCCCCTTCTCTTGAGATTCTCCCAGATGTGGGCTGCATTTTGGCTACATTTTTGGGCTGGAGCTTCTCGTGGTTTGAGGCCTGGCTTGCTCCACCCCCTGCTCTTGAGATTCTCCCGGATGTGGGCTGCATTTTGGCTGCCTTTAAGGCTGGAGCTTCTCGTGGTTTGAGGCCTGGCTTGCTCCACCCCCTGCTCTTGAGATTCTCCCGGATGTGGGCTGCATTTTAGCTGATTCTTGGGGTGGAGCTTCCCGTGGTTTGAGGCCTGGCTTGCTCCACCCCCTGCTCTTCAGATTCTCCCGGATGTGGGCTGCATTTTGGCTGCCTTTTGGGCTGGAGCTTCTCGTGGTTTGAGGCCTGGCTTGCTCCACCCCCTGCTCTTGAGATTCTCCCGGATGTGGGCTGCATTTTGGCTACATTTTGGGCTGGAGCTTCTCGTGGTTTGAGGCCTGGCTTGCTCCACCCCCTGCTCTTGAGATTCTCCCGGATGTGGTTAGGATTTTGGCTGCATTTTGGGCTGGAGCTTCTCGTGGTTTGAGGCCTGGCTTGCTCCACCCCCTGCTCTTGAGATTCTCCCGGAGGTGGGCTGGATTTTGGCTGCCTTTTGGGCTGGAGCTTCTCATGGTTTGAGGCCTGGCTTGCTCCAACCCCTGCTCTTCAGATTCTCCCGGATGTGGGCTGCATTTTGGCTGCCTTTTGGGCTGGAGCTTCTCATGGTTTGAGGCCTGGCTTGCTCCACCCCCTGCTCTTGAGATTCTCTCAGATGTGGGCTGCATTTTGGCTGACTTTTGGGCTGGAGCTTCTCGCGGTTTGAGGCCTGGCTTGCTCCACCCCCTGCTCTTGATATTCTCCCGGATGTGGGCTGCATTTTGGCTGATTCTTGGGGTGGAGCTTCCCGTGGTTTGAGGCCTGGTTTGCTCCACCCCCTTCTCTTGAGATTCTCCCAGATGTGGGCTGCATTTTGGCTACATTTTTGGGCTGGAGCTTCTCGTGGTTTGAGGCCTGGCTTGCTCCACCCCCTGCTCTTGAGATTCTCCCGGATGTGGGCTGCATTTTGGCTGAGTTTTGGGCTGGAGCTTCTCGTGGTTTGAGGCCTGGCTTGCTCCACCCCCTGCTCTTGAGATTCTCCCGGATGTGGGCTGCATTTTGGCTGCCTTTTGGGCTGGAGCTTCTCGTGGTTTGAAGCCTGGCTTACTCCACCCCCTCCTCTTGAGATTCTCCCAGATGTGGGCTGGATTTTGGCTGCCTTTTGGGCTGGAGCTTCTCGTGGTTTGAGGCCTGGCTTGCTCCACCCACTGCTCTTGAGATTCTCCCGGAGGTGGGCTGGATTTTGGCTGCCTTTTGGGCTGGAGCTTCTCGTGGTTTGAGGCCTGGCTTGCTCCACCCCCTGCTCTTGAGATTCTCCCGGATGTGGGCTGCATTTTGGCTGCATTTTTTGCTGGAGCTTCTCGTGGTTTGAGGCCTGCCTTGCTCCACCCCCTGCTCTTGATATTCTCCCGGATGTGGCATGCATTTTGGCTGCCTTTTGGGCTGGAGCTTCTCGAGGTTTGAGGCCTGCCTTGCTCCACCCCCTGCTCTTGAGATTCTCCCGGATGTGGGCTGCATTTTGGCTGCCTTTTGGGCTGGAGCTTCTCGTGGTTTGAGGCCTGGCTTGCTCCACCCCCTGCTCTTGAGATTCTCCCGGATGTGGGCTGAATTTTGGATGATTCTTGGGCTGGAGCTTCTCGTGGTTTGAGGCCTGCCTTGCTCCACCCCCTGCTCTTGAGATTCTCCCAGTTGTGGCCTGCATTTTGGCTGCCTTTTGGGCTGGAGCTTCTCGTGGTTTGAGGCCTGGCTTGCTCCACCCCCTGCTCTTGAGATTCTCCCGGATGTGGGCTGCATTTTGGCTGCCTTTTGTGCTGGAGCTTCTCGTGGTTTGAGGCCTGCCTTGCTCCACCCCCTGCTCTTGATATTCTCCCGGAGGTGGGCTGCATTTTGGCTGCCTTTTGGGTTGCAGCTTCTCGTGGTTTGAGGCCTGGCTTGCTCCACCCCCTGCTCTTGAGATTCTCCCGGATGTGGGCTGCATTTTGGCTGCCTTTTGGGCTGGAGCTTCTCGAGGTTTGAGGCCTGCCTTTCTCCACCCCCTGCTCTTGAGATACTCCCGGATGTGGGCTGAATTTTGGCTGCCTTTTGGGCTGGAGCTTCTCGTGGTTTGAGGCCTGGATTGCTCAACCCCCTGCTCTTGAGATTCTCCCAGATGTGGGCTGCATTTTGGCTGCATTTTGGGCTGGAGCTTCTCGTGGTTTGAGGCCTGGCTTGTTCCACCCCCTGCTCTTGAGATTCTCCCGGATGTGGGCTGCATTTTGGCTGATTCTTGGGTTGGAGCTTCTCGTGGTTTGAGGCCTGGCTTGCTCCACCCCCTGCTCTTGAGATTCTCCCAGATGTGGGCTGCATTTTGGCTGATTCTTGGGCTGGAGCTTCTCGTGGTTTGAGGCCTGGCTTGCTCCACCCCCTGCTCTTGAGATTCTCCCGCATGTGGGCTGCATTTTGGCTGCCTTTAGGGCTGGAGGTTCTCGTGGTTTGAGGCCTGGCTTGCTCCACCCCCTGCTCTTGAGATTCTCCCGGATGTGGGCTGCATTTTGGCTGCCTTTTGGGCTGGAGCTTCTCATGGTTTGAGGCCTGGCTTGCTCCACCCCCTGCTCTTGAAATTGTCCCGGATGTGGGCTGCATTTTGGCTGTATTTTTGGGCTGGAGCTTCTCGTGGTTTGAGGCCTGGCTTGCTCCACCCCCTGCTCTTGAGATTCTCCCGGATGTGGGCTGCATTTTGGCTGCCTTTTGGGTTGCAGCTTCTCGTGGTTTGAGGCCTGGCTTGCTCAACCCCCTGCTCTTGAGATTCTCCCGGATGTGGGCTGCATTTTGGCTGACTTTTGGGCTGGAGTTTTCGTGGTTTGAGGCCTGGCTTGCTCCACCCCCTGCTCTTGAGATTCTCCCGGAAGTGGGCTGCATTTTGGCTGCATTTTTTGCTGGAGCTTCTCGTGGTTTGAGGCCTGGCTTGCTCCACCCCCTGCTCTTGAGATTCTCCCGGATGTGGGCTGCATTTTGGCTGCCTTTTGGGCTGGAGCTTCTCGTGGTTTGAGGCCTGGCTTGCTCCACCCCCTGCTCTTGATATTCTCCCGGATGTCGGCTGGATTTTGGCTGCCTTTTGGGCTGGAGCTTCTCGTGGTTTGAGGCCTGGCTTGCTCCACCCCCTGCTCTTGAGATTCTCACGGATGTGGGCTGAATTTTGGATGATTCTTGGGCTGGAGCTTCTCGTGGTTTGAGGCCTGGCTTGCTCCACCCCCTGCTCTTGAGATTCTCCCAGATGTGGCCTGCATTTTGGCTGCATTTTGGGCTGGAGCTTCTCGTGGTTTGAGGCCTGGCTTGTTCCACCCCCTGCTCTTGAGATTCTCCCGGATGTGGGCTGCATTTTGGCTGCATTTTGGGCTGGAGCTTCTCGTGGTTTGAGGCCTGGCTTGTTCCACCCCCTGCTCTTGAGATTCTCCCGGATGTGGGCTGCATTTTGGCTGATTCTTGGGTTGGAGCTTCTCGTGGTTTGAGGCCTGGCTTGCTCCAACCCCTGCTCTTGAGATTCTCCCGCATGTGGGCTGCATTTTGGCTGCCTTTAGGGCTGGAGCTTCTCGTGGTTTGAGGCCTGGCTTGCTCCACAACCTTCTCTTGAGATTCTCCCGTATGTGGGCTGCATTTTGGCTGCCTTTTGGGCTGGAGCTTCTCATGGTTTGAGGCCTGGCTTGCTCCAACCCCTGCTCTTCAGATTCTCCCGGATGTGGGCTGCATTTTGGCTGCCTTTTGGGCTGGAGCTTCTCATGGTTTGAGGCCTGGCTTGCTCCACCCCCTGCTCTTGAGATTCTCTCAGATGTGGGCTGCATTTTGGCTGACTTTTGGGCTGGAGCTTCTCGCGGTTTGAGGCCTGGCTTGCTCCACCCCCTGCTCTTGATATTCTCCCGGATGTGGGCTGCATTTTGGCTGATTCTTGGGGTGGAGCTTCCCGTGGTTTGAGGCCTGGTTTGCTCCACCCCCTTCTCTTGAGATTCTCCCAGATGTGGGCTGCATTTTGGCTACATTTTTGGGCTGGAGCTTCTCGTGGTTTGAGGCCTGGCTTGCTCCACCCCCTGCTCTTGAGATTCTCCCGGATGTGGGCTGCATTTTGGCTGAGTTTTGGGCTGGAGCTTCTCGTGGTTTGAGGCCTGGCTTGCTCCACCCCCTGCTCTTGAGATTCTCCCGGATGTGGGCTGCATTTTGGCTGCCTTTTGGGCTGGAGCTTCTCGTGGTTTGAAGCCTGGCTTACTCCACCCCCTCCTCTTGAGATTCTCCCAGATGTGGGCTGGATTTTGGCTGCCTTTTGGGCTGGAGCTTCTCGTGGTTTGAGGCCTGGCTTGCTCCACCCACTGCTCTTGAGATTCTCCCGGAGGTGGGCTGGATTTTGGCTGCCTTTTGGGCTGGAGCTTCTCGTGGTTTGAGGCCTGGCTTGCTCCACCCCCTGCTCTTGAGATTCTCCCGGATGTGGGCTGCATTTTGGCTGCATTTTTTGCTGGAGCTTCTCGTGGTTTGAGGCCTGCCTTGCTCCACCCCCTGCTCTTGATATTCTCCCGGATGTGGCATGCATTTTGGCTGCCTTTTGGGCTGGAGCTTCTCGAGGTTTGAGGCCTGCCTTGCTCCACCCCCTGCTCTTGAGATTCTCCCGGATGTGGGCTGCATTTTGGCTGCCTTTTGGGCTGGAGCTTCTCGTGGTTTGAGGCCTGGCTTGCTCCACCCCCTGCTCTTGAGATTCTCCCGGATGTGGGCTGAATTTTGGATGATTCTTGGGCTGGAGCTTCTCGTGGTTTGAGGCCTGCCTTGCTCCACCCCCTGCTCTTGAGATTCTCCCAGTTGTGGCCTGCATTTTGGCTGCCTTTTGGGCTGGAGCTTCTCGTGGTTTGAGGCCTGGCTTGCTCCACCCCCTGCTCTTGAGATTCTCCCGGATGTGGGCTGCATTTTGGCTGCCTTTTGTGCTGGAGCTTCTCGTGGTTTGAGGCCTGCCTTGCTCCACCCCCTGCTCTTGATATTCTCCCGGAGGTGGGCTGCATTTTGGCTGCCTTTTGGGTTGCAGCTTCTCGTGGTTTGAGGCCTGGCTTGCTCCACCCCCTGCTCTTGAGATTCTCCCGGATGTGGGCTGCATTTTGGCTGCCTTTTGGGCTGGAGCTTCTCGAGGTTTGAGGCCTGCCTTTCTCCACCCCCTGCTCTTGAGATACTCCCGGATGTGGGCTGAATTTTGGCTGCCTTTTGGGCTGGAGCTTCTCGTGGTTTGAGGCCTGGATTGCTCAACCCCCTGCTCTTGAGATTCTCCCAGATGTGGGCTGCATTTTGGCTGCATTTTGGGCTGGAGCTTCTCGTGGTTTGAGGCCTGGCTTGTTCCACCCCCTGCTCTTGAGATTCTCCCGGATGTGGGCTGCATTTTGGCTGATTCTTGGGTTGGAGCTTCTCGTGGTTTGAGGCCTGGCTTGCTCCACCCCCTGCTCTTGAGATTCTCCCAGATGTGGGCTGCATTTTGGCTGATTCTTGGGCTGGAGCTTCTCGTGGTTTGAGGCCTGGCTTGCTCCACCCCCTGCTCTTGAGATTCTCCCGCATGTGGGCTGCATTTTGGCTGCCTTTAGGGCTGGAGGTTCTCGTGGTTTGAGGCCTGGCTTGCTCCACCCCCTGCTCTTGAGATTCTCCCGGATGTGGGCTGCATTTTGGCTGCCTTTTGGGCTGGAGCTTCTCATGGTTTGAGGCCTGGCTTGCTCCACCCCCTGCTCTTGAAATTGTCCCGGATGTGGGCTGCATTTTGGCTGTATTTTTGGGCTGGAGCTTCTCGTGGTTTGAGGCCTGGCTTGCTCCACCCCCTGCTCTTGAGATTCTCCCGGATGTGGGCTGCATTTTGGCTGCCTTTTGGGTTGCAGCTTCTCGTGGTTTGAGGCCTGGCTTGCTCAACCCCCTGCTCTTGAGATTCTCCCGGATGTGGGCTGCATTTTGGCTGACTTTTGGGCTGGAGTTTTCGTGGTTTGAGGCCTGGCTTGCTCCACCCCCTGCTCTTGAGATTCTCCCGGAAGTGGGCTGCATTTTGGCTGCATTTTTTGCTGGAGCTTCTCGTGGTTTGAGGCCTGGCTTGCTCCACCCCCTGCTCTTGAGATTCTCCCGGATGTGGGCTGCATTTTGGCTGCCTTTTGGGCTGGAGCTTCTCGTGGTTTGAGGCCTGGCTTGCTCCACCCCCTGCTCTTGATATTCTCCCGGATGTCGGCTGGATTTTGGCTGCCTTTTGGGCTGGAGCTTCTCGTGGTTTGAGGCCTGGCTTGCTCCACCCCCTGCTCTTGAGATTCTCACGGATGTGGGCTGAATTTTGGATGATTCTTGGGCTGGAGCTTCTCGTGGTTTGAGGCCTGGCTTGCTCCACCCCCTGCTCTTGAGATTCTCCCAGATGTGGCCTGCATTTTGGCTGCATTTTGGGCTGGAGCTTCTCGTGGTTTGAGGCCTGGCTTGTTCCACCCCCTGCTCTTGAGATTCTCCCGGATGTGGGCTGCATTTTGGCTGCATTTTGGGCTGGAGCTTCTCGTGGTTTGAGGCCTGGCTTGTTCCACCCCCTGCTCTTGAGATTCTCCCGGATGTGGGCTGCATTTTGGCTGATTCTTGGGTTGGAGCTTCTCGTGGTTTGAGGCCTGGCTTGCTCCAACCCCTGCTCTTGAGATTCTCCCGCATGTGGGCTGCATTTTGGCTGCCTTTAGGGCTGGAGCTTCTCGTGGTTTGAGGCCTGGCTTGCTCCACAACCTTCTCTTGAGATTCTCCCGTATGTGGGCTGCATTTTGGCTGCCTTTTGGGCTGGAGCTTCTCATGGTTTGAGGCCTGGCTTGCTCCACCCCCTGCTCTTGAGATTCTCCCGGATGTGGGCTGGATTTTGGCTGCCTTTTGGGCTGGAGCTTCTCGTGGTTTGAGGCCTGGCTTGCTCAACCCCCTGCTCTTGAGATTCTCACGGATGTGGGCTGAATTTTGGATGATTCTTGGGCTGGAGCTTCTCGTGGTTTGAGGCCTGGCTTGCTCCACCCCCTGCTCTTGAGATTCTCCCAGATGTGGCCTGCATTTTGGCTGCATTTTGGGCTGGAGCTTCTCGTGGTTTGAGGCCTGGATTGTTCCACCCCCTGCTCTTGAGATTCTCCCGGATGTGGGCTGCATTTTGGCTGCATTTTGGGCTGGAGCTTCTCGTGGTTTGAGGCCTGGCTTGTTCCACCCCCTGCTCTTGAGATTCTCCCGGATGTGGGCTGCATTTTGGCTGATTCTTGGGTTGGAGCTTCTCGTGGTTTGAGGCCTGGCTTGCTCCACCCCCTGCTCTTCAGATTCTCCCGCATGTGGGCTGCATTTTGGCTGCCTTTAGGGCTGGAGGTTCTCGTGGTTTGAGGCCTGGCTTGCTCCACAACCTGCTCTTGAGATTCTCCCGTATGTGGGCTGCATTTTGGCTGCCTTTTGGGCTGGAGCTTCTCATGGTTTGAGGCCTGGCTTGCTCCACCCCCTGCTCTTGATATTCTCCCGGATGTGGGCTGAATTTTGGCTGCCTTTTGGGCTGGAGCTTCTCGTGGTTTGAGGCCTGGCTTGCTCCACCCCCTGCTCTTGAGATTCTCCCGCATGTGTCCTGCATTTTGGCTGCCTTTTTTGCTGGAGCTTCTCGTGGTTTGAGGCCTGGCTTGCTCCACCCCCTGCTCTTGAGATTCTCCCGGATGTGGGCTGGATTTTGGCTGCCTTTTGGGCTGGAGCTTCTCGTGGTTTGAGGCCTGGATTGCTCAACCCCCTGCTCTTGAGATTCTCACGGATGTGGGCTGAATTTTGGCTGCCTTTTGGTCTGGAGCTTCTCGTGGTTTGAGGCCTGGCTTGCTCCACCCCCTGCTCTTGAGATTCTCCCAGATGTGGTCTGCATTTTGGCTGCATTTTGGGCTGGAGCTTCTCGTGGTTTGAGGCCTGGCTTGTTCCACCCCCTGCTCTTGAGATTCTCCCGGATGTGGGCTGCATTTTGGCTGCATTTTGGGCTGGAGCTTCTCGTGGTTTGAGGCCTGGCTTGTTCCACCCCCTGCTCTTGAGATTCTCCCGGATGTGGGCTGCATTTTGGCTGATTCTTGGGTTGGAGCTTCTCGTGGTTTGAGGCCTGGCTTGCTCCACCCCCAGCTCTTGAGATTCTCCCAGATGTGGGCTGCATTTTGGCTGATTCTTGGGCTGGAGCTTCTCGTGGTTTGAGGCCTGGCTTGCTCCAACCCCTGCTCTTGAGATTCTCCCGGATGTGGGCTGCATTTTGGCTGCCTTTTGGGGTCTAGCTTCTCGTGGTTTGAGGCCTGGCTTGCTCCACCCCCTGCTCTTGAGATTCTCCCGGATGTGGGCTGCATTTTGGCTGCCTTTTTTGCTGGAGCTTCTCGTGGTTTGAGGCCTGGCTTGCTCCACCCCCTGCTCTTGAGATTCTCCCGCATGTGGGCTGCATTTTGGCTGCCTTTTGGGCTGGAGATTCTCGTGGTTTGAGGCCTGCCTTCCTCCACCCCCTGCTCTTGATATTCTCCCGGATGTGGGCTGCATTTTGGCTGCCTTTTGGGCTGGAGCTTCTCGTGGTTTGAGGCCTGGCTTGCTCAACCCCCTGCTCTTGAGATTCTCACGGATGTGGGCTGAATTTTGGATGATTCTTGGGCTGGAGCTTCTCGTGGTTTGAGGCCTGGCTTGCTCCACCCCCTGCTCTTGAGATTCTCCCAGATGTGGCCTGCATTTTGGCTGATTCTTGGGTGGTAGCTTCTCGTGGTTTGAGGCCTGGCTTGCTCCACCCCCTGCTCTTGAGATTCTCCCGGATGTGGGCTGCATTTTGGCTGCCTTTTGGGCTGGAGCTTCTCGTGGTTTGAGGCCTGGCTTGCTCCACCCCCTGCTCTTGAGATTCTCACGGAGGTGGGCTGCATTTTGGCTGTTTTTTTGGGCTGGAGCTTCTCGTGGTTTGAGGCCTGCCTTGCTCCACCCCCTGCTCTTGAGATTCTCCCGGATGTGGGCTGCATTTTGGCTGCCTTTTGGGTTGCAGCTTCTCGTGGTTTGAGGCCTGGCTTGCTCCACCCCCTGCTCTTGAGATTCTCCCGGATGTGGGCTGCATTTTGGCTGCCTTTTTTGCTGGAGCTTCTCGTGGTTTGAGGCCTGGCTTGCTCCACCCCCTGCTCTTGAGATTCTCCCGCATGTGGGCTGCATTTTGGCTGCCTTTTGGGCTGGAGCTTCTCGTGGTTTGAGGCCTGCCTTCCTCCACCCCCTGCTCTTGATATTCTCCCGGATGTGGGCTGGATTTTGGCTGCCTTTTGGGCTGGAGCTTCTCGTGGTTTGAGGCCTGGCTTGCTCAAACCCCTGCTCTTGAGATTCTCACGGATGTGGGCTGAATTTTGGATGATTCTTGGGCTGGAGCTTCTCGTGGTTTGAGGCCTGGCTTGCTCCACCCCCTGCTCTTGAGATTCTCCCAGATGTGGCCTGCATTTTGGCTGCATTTTGGGCTGGAGCTTCTCGTGGTTTGAGGCCTGGCTTGTTCCACCCCCTGCTCTTGAGATTCTCCCGGATGTGGGCTGCATTTTGGCTGCCTTTTGGGCTGGAGCTTCTCGTGGTTTGAGGCCTGGCTTGCTCCACCCCCTGCTCTTGAGATTCTCACGGAGGTGGGCTGCATTTTGGCTGTTTTTTTGGGCTGGAGCTTCTCGTGGTTTGAGGCCTGCCTTGCTCCACCCCCTGCTCTTGAGATTCTCCCGGATGTGGGCTGCATTTTGGCTGCCTTTTGGGTTGCAGCTTCTCGTGGTTTGAGGCCTGGCTTGCTCCACCCCCTGCTCTTGAGATTCTCCCGGATGTGGGCTGCATTTTGGCTGCCTTTTTTGCTGGAGCTTCTCGTGGTTTGAGGCCTGGCTTGCTCCACCCCCTGCTCTTGAGATTCTCCCGGATGTGGGCTGCATTTTGGCTGCCTTTTGGGCTGGAGCTTCTCGTGGTTTGAGGCCTGCCTTCCTCCACCCCCTGCTCTTGATATTCTCCCGGATGTGGGCTGGATTTTGGCTGCCTTTTGGGCTGGAGCTTCTCGTGGTTTGAGGCCTGGCTTGCTCAAACCCCTGCTCTTGAGATTCTCACGGATGTGGGCTGAATTTTGGATGATTCTTGGGCTGGAGCTTCTCGTGGTTTGAGGCCTGGCTTGCTCCACCCCCTGCTCTTGAGATTCTCCCAGATGTGGCCTGCATTTTGGCTGCATTTTGGGCTGGAGCTTCTCGTGGTTTGAGGCCTGGCTTGTTCCACCCCCTGCTCTTGAGATTCTCCCGGATGTGGGCTGCATTTTGGCTGCATTTTGGGCTGGAGCTTCTCGTGGTTTGAGGCCTGGCTTGTTCCACCCCCTGCTCTTGAGATTCTCCCGGATGTGGGCTGCATTTTGGCTGATTCTTGGGTTGGAGCTTCTCGTGGTTTGAGGCCTGGCTTGCTCCACCCCCTGCTCTTGATATTCTCCCGGATGTGGGCTGGATTTTGGCTGCCTTTTGGGCTGGAGCTTCTCGTGGTTTGAGGCCTGCCTTCCTCCACCCCCTGCTCTTGATATTCTCCCGGATGTGGGCTGGATTTTGGCTGCCTTTTGGGCTGGAGCTTCTCAAGGTTTGAGGCCTGGCTTGCTCCACCCCCTGCTCTTGAGATTCTCCCGGATGTGGGCTGCATTTTGGCTGCCTTTTGGGCTGGAGCTTCTCATGGTTTGAGGCCTGTCTTGCTCCACCCCCTGCTCTTGAGATTCTCCCGGAGGTGGGCTGCATTTTGGCTCCCTTTTGGGCTGGAGCTTCTCGTGGTTTGAGGCCTGGCTTGCTCCACCCCCAGCTCTTGATATTCTCCCGCATGTGGGCTGCATTTTGGCTGCTTTTAGGTCTGGAGCTTCTCGTGGTTTGAGGCCTGGCTTGCTCCACCCCCTGCTCTTGAGATTCTCCCGGATGTGGGCTGCATTTTGGCTGCCTTTTGGGCTGGAGCTTCTCATGGTTTGAGGCCTGGCTTGCTCCACCCCCTGCTCTTGAAATTGTCCCGGATGTGGGCTGCATTTTGGCTGTTTTTTTGGGCTGGAGCTTCTTGTGGTTTGAGGCCTGGCTTGCTCCACCCCCTGCTCTTGAGATTCTCCCGGATGTGAGCTGCATTTTGGCTGTTTTTTTGGGTTGCAGCTTCTCGTGGTTTGAGGCCTGGCTTGCTCCACCCCCTGCTCTTGAGATTCTCCCGGAGGTGGGCTGCATTTTGGCTGCCTTTTGGGCTGGAGCTTCTCGTGGTTTGAGGCCTGGCTTGCTCCACCCCCTGCTCTTGAGATTCTCCCGGATGTGTCCTGCATTTTGGCTGCCTTTTTTGCTGGAGCTTCTCGTGGTTTGAGGCCTGGCTTGCTCCACCCCCTGCTCTAGAGATTCTCCCGGATGTGGGCTGCATTTTGGCTGCCTTTTTTGCTGGAGCTTCTCGTGGTTTGAGGCCTGGCTTGCTCCACCCCCTGCTCTTGAGATTCTCCCGGATGTGGGCTGCATTTTGGCTGCCTTTTGGGCTGGAGCTTCTCGTGGTTTGAGGCCTGCCTTCCTCCACCCCCTGCTCTTGATATTCTCCCGGATGTGGGCTGAATTTTGGATGATTCTTGGGCTGGAGCTTCTCGTGGTTTGAGGCCTGGCTTGCTCCACCCCCTGCTCTTGAGATTCTCCCAGATGTGGCCTGCATTTTGGCTGCATTTTGGGCTGGAGCTTCTCGTGGTTTGAGGCCTGGCTTGTTCCACCCCCTGCTCTTGAGATTCTCCCGGATGTGGGCTGCATTTTGGCTGCCTTTTGGGCTGGAGCTTCTCGTGGTTTGAGGCCTGCCTTGTTCCACCCCCTGCTCTTGAGATTCTCCCGGATGTGGGCTGCATTTTGGCTGATTCTTGGGTTGGAGCTTCTCGTGGTTTGAGGCCTGGCTTGCTCCACCCCCTGCTCTTGAGATTCTCCCGGAGGTGGGCTGCATTTTGGCTGATTCTTGGGCTGGAGCTTCTCGTGGTTTGAGGCCTGGCTTGCTCCACACCCTGCTCTTGAGATTCTCCCGGATGTGGGCTGCATTTTGGCTGCCTTTTGGGCTGGAGCTTCTCATGGTTTGAGGCCTGGCTTGCTCCACCCCCTGCTCTTGAAATTGTCCCGGATGTGGGCTGCATTTTGGCTGTTTTTTTGGGCTGGAGCTTCTCGTGGTTTGAGGCCTGGCTTGCTCCACCCCCTGCTCTTGAGATTCTCCCGGATGTGGGCTGCATTTTGGCTGATTCTTGGGTTGGAGCTTCTCGAGGTTTGCGGCCTGGCTTGCTCCACCCCCTGCTCTTGATATTCTCCCGGATGTGGCATGGATTTTGTCTGCATTTTGGGCTGGAGCTTCTCGTGGTTTGAGGCCTGGCTTGCTCCACCCCCTGCTCTTGAGATTCTCCCGGATGTGGGCTGCATTTTGGCTGCCTTTTGGGCTGGAGCTTCTCGTGGTTTGAGGCCTGGCTTGCTCCACCCCCTGCTCTAGAGATTCTCCCGGATGTGGGCTGCATTTTGGCTGCCTTTTGGGCTGGAGCTTCTCGTGGTTTGAGGCCTGGCTTGCTCCACCCCCTGCACTTGAGATTCTCCCGGATGTGGGCTGCATTTTGGCTGCATTTTGGGCTGGAGCTTCTCGTGGTTTGAGGCCTGGCTTGCTCCACCCCCTGCTCTAGAGATTCTCCCGGATGTGGGCTGCATTTTGGCTGATATTTGGGCTGGAGCTTCTTGTGGTTTGAGGCCTGGCTTGCTCCACCCCCTGCTCTTGATATTCTCCCGGATGTGGCCTGGATTTTGTCTGCATTTTGGGCTGGAGCTTCTCGTGGTTTGAGGCCTGGCTTGCTCCACCCCCTGCTCTTGAGATTCTCCCGGATGTGGGCTGCATTTTGGCTGCCTTTTGGGCTGGAGCTTCTCGTGGTTTGAGGCCTGGCTTGTTCCACCCCCTGCTCTTGAGATTCTCCCGGATGTGGGCTGCATTTTGGCTGCATTTTGGGCTGGAGCTTCTCGTGGTTTGAGGCCTGGCTTGTTCCACCCCCTGCTCTTGAGATTCTCCCGGATGTGGGCTGCATTTTGGCTGATTCTTGGGTTGGAGCTTCTCGTGGTTTGAGGCCTGGCTTGCTCCACCCCCTGCTCTTGAGATTCTCCCGGAGGTGGGCTGCATTTTGGCTGATTCTTGGGCTGGAGCTTCTCGTGGTTTGAGGCCTGGCTTGCTCCACCCCCTGCTCTTGAGATTCTCCCGTATGTGGGCTGCATTTTGGCTGCCTTTTGGGCTGGAGCTTCTCATGGTTTGAGGCCTGGCTTGCTCCACCCCCTGCTCTTGAAATTGTCCCGGATGTGGGCTGCATTTTGGCTGTTTTTTTGGGCTGGAGCTTCTCGTGGTTTGAGGCCTGGCTTGCTCCACCCCCTGCTCTTGAGATTCTCCCGGATGTGGGCTGCATTTTGGCTGATTCTTAGGTTGGAGCTTCTCGAGGTTTGCGGCCTGGCTTGCTCCACCCCCTGCTCTTGATATTCTCCCGGATGTGGCATGGATTTTGTCTGCATTTTGGGCTGGAGCTTCTCGTGGTTTGAGGCCTGGCTTGCTCCACCCCCTGCACTTGAGATTCTCCCGGATGTGGTCTGCATTTTGGCTGCATTTTGGGCCTGAGCTTCTCGTGGTTTGAGGCCTGGCTTGCTCCACCCCCTGCTCTTGAGATTCTCCCAGATGTGGGCTGCATTTTGGCTGCCTTTTGGGCTGGAGCTTCTCATGGTTTGAGGCCTGGCTTGCTCCACCCCCTGCTCTTGAAATTGTCCCGGATGTGGGCTGCATTTTGGCTGTTTTTTTGGGCTGGAGCTTCTCGTGGTTTGAGGCCTGGCTTGCTCCACCCCCTGCTCTTGAGATTCTCCCGGATGTGGGCTGCATTTTGGCTGATTCTTGGGTTGGAGCTTCTCGAGGTTTGAGGCCTGGCTTGCTCCACCCCCTGCTCTTGATATTCTCCCGGATGTGGCATGGATTTTGTCTGCATTTTGGGCTGGAGCTTCTCGTGGTTTGAGGCCTGGCTTGCTCCACCCCCTGCACTTGAGATTCTCCCGGATGTGGTCTGCATTTTGGCTGCATTTTGGGCCTGAGCTTCTCGTGGTTTGAGGCCTGGCTTGCTCCACCCCCTGCTCTTGAGATTCTCCCAGATGTGGGCTGGATTTTGGCTGCCTTTTGGGCTGGAGCTTCTTGTGGTTTGAGGCCTGGCTTGTTCCACCCCCTGCTCTTGAGATTCTCCCGGATGTGGGCTGCATTTTGGCTGATTCTTGGGTTGGAGCTTCTCGTGGTTTGAGGCCTGGCTTGCTCCACCCCCTGCTCTTGATATTCTCCCGGATGTGGGCTGCATTTTGGCTGCATTTTGGGCTGGAGCTTCTCGTGGTTTGAGGCCTGGCTTGCTCCACCCCCTGCTCTTGAAATTGTCCTGGATGTCGGCTGCATTTTGGCTGTTTTTTTGGGCTGGAGCTTCTCGTGGTTTGAGGCCTGGCTTGCTCCACCCCCTGCTCTTGATATTCTCCCGGATGTGGCCTGGATTTTGTCTGCATTTTGGGCTGGAGCTTCTCGTGGTTTGAGGCCTGGCTTGCTCCACCCCCTGCACTTGAGATTCTCCCGGATGTGGGCTGCATTTTGGCTGCATTTTGGGCTGGAGCTTCTCGTGGTTTGAGGCCTGGCTTGCTCCACCCCCTGCTCTTGAGATTCTCCCAGATGTGGTCTGCATTTTGGCTGATTCTTGGGTAGGAGCTTCTCGTGGTTTGAAGCCTGGCTTCCTCCACCCCCTGCTCTTGAGATTCTCCCGGATGTGGGCTGCATTTTGGCTGATTCTTGGGTTGGAGCTTCTCGTGGTTTGAAGCCTGGCTTACTCCACCCCCTGCTCTTGAGATTCTCCCAGATGTGGGCTGGATTTTGGCTGCCTTTTGGGCTGGAGCTTCTCGAGGTTTGAGGCCTGCCTTGCTCCACACCCTGCTCTTGAGATTCTCGCGGATGTGGGCTGCATTTTGGCTGCCTTTTGGGCTGGAGCTTCTCGTGGTTTGAGGCCTGCCTTGCTCCACCCCCTGCTCTTGAGATTCTCCCGGATGTGGGCTGAATTTTGGATGATTCTTGGGCTGGAGCTTCTCATGGTTTGAGGCCTGGCTTGCTCCAACCCCTGCTCTTGAGATTCTCCCAGATGTGGCCTGCATTTTGGCTGCATTTTGGGCTGGAGCTTCTCGTGGTTTGAGGCCTGGCTTGCTCCACCCCCTGCTCTTGAGTTTCTCCCGGATGTGGGCTGCATTTTGGCTGCATTTTGGGCTTGAGCTTCTCGTGGTTTGAGGCCTGCCTTGCTCCACCCCCTGCTCTTGATATTCTCCCGGATGTGGGCTGAATTTTGGCTGCCTTTTGGGCTGGAGCTTCTCGTGGTTTGAGGCCTGGCTTGCTCCACCCCCTGCTCTTGAGATTCTCCCGGATGTGGGCTGCATTTTGGCTGCCTTTAGGGCTGGATCTTCTCGTGGTTTGAGGCCTGGCTTGCTCCACCCCCTGCTCTTGAGATTCTCCTGGATGTGGGCTGCATTTTGGCTGCCTTTTGGGCTGGAGCTTCTCGTGGTTTGAGGCCTGGCTTGCTCCACCCCCTGCTCTTGAGATTCTCCCGGATGTGGGCTGCATTTTGGCTGCCTTTTGGGCTGGAGCTTCTCGTGGTTTGATGCCTGCCTTGCTCCACCCCCTGCTCTTGAGATTCTCCCGGATTTGGGCTGCATTTTGGCTGCCTTTTGGGCTGGAGCTTCTCGTGGTTTGAGGCCTGGCTTGCTCCACCCCCTGCTCTTGAGATTCTCCCGGATGTGGGCTGCATTTTGTCTCCATTTTGGGCTGGAGCTTCTTGTGGTTTGAGGCCTGGCTTGCTCCACCCCCTGCTCTTGAGATTCTCCTGGATGTGGCCTGCATATTGGCTGCCTTTTGGGCTGGAGCTTCTCGTGGTTTGAGGCCTGGCTTGCTCCACCCCCTGCTCTTGATATTCTCCCGGATGTGGCTGCATTTTGGCTGCTTTTTGGGCTGGAGCATCTCGTGGTTTGAGGCCTGGCTTGCTCCACCCCCTGCTCTTGATATTCTCCCGGAGGTGGGCTGTATTTTGGCTGCCTTTTTTGCTGGAGCTTCTCGTGGTTTGAGGCCTGGCTTGCTCCACCCTCTGCTCTTGATATTCTCCCGGATGTGGCATGCATTTTGGCTGCATATTGGGCTGGAGCTTCTCGTGGTTTGAGGCCTGGCTTGCTCCACCCCCTGCTCTTGAGATTCTCCCGGATGTGGTTAGGATTTTGGCTGCCTTTTGTGCTGGAGCTTCTCGTGGTTTGAGGCCTGCCTTGCTCCACCCCCTGCTCTTGATATTCTCCCGGATGTGGGCTGCATTTTGGCTGCCTTTTGGGTTGCAGCTTCTCGTGGTTTGAGGCCTGGCTTGCTCCACCCCCTGCTCTTGAGATTCTCCCGGATGTGATTAGGATTTTGGCTGCCTTTTGTGCTGGAGCTTCTCGTGGTTTGAGGCCTGGCTTGCTCCACCCCCTGCTCTTGATATTCTCCCGGATGTGGGCTGCATTTTGGCTGCCTTTTGGGTTGCAGCTTCTCGTGGTTTGAGGCCTGGCTTGCTCCACCCCCTGCTCTTGAGATTCTCCCGGATGTGGGCTGCATTTTGGCTGCATTTTGGGCTGGAGCTTCTCGAGGTTTGAGACGTGCCTTGCTCCACCCCCTGCTCTTGATATTCTCCCGGATGTGGGCTGGATTTTGGCTGACTTTTGGGCTGGAGCTTCTCGTGGTTTGAGGCCTGGCTTGCTCAAACCCCTGCTCTTGAGATTCTCACGGATGTGGGCTGAATTTTGGATGATTCTTGGGCTGGAGCTTCTCGTGGTTTGAGGCCTGGCTTGCTCCACCCCCTGCTCTTGAGATTCTCCCGGATGTGGGCTGCATTTTGGCTGCCTTTTGGGCTGGAGCTTCTCGTGGTTTCAGGCCTGGCTTGTTCCACCCCCTGCTCTTGATATTCTCTCGGATGTGGGCTGCATTTTGGCTGCATTTTGGGCTGGAGCTTCTCGTGGTTTGAGGCCTGGCTTGCTCCACCCCCTGCTCTTGAGATTCTCCCGGATGTGGGCTGCATTTTGGCTGACTCTTGGGTTGGAGCTTCTTGTGGTTTGAGGCCTGGCTTGCTCCACCCCCTGCTCTTGATATTCTTCCGGATGTGGGCTGCATTTTGGCTGCCTTTTGGGGTGGAGCTTTTCGTGGTTTGAGGCCTGGCTTGCTCCACCCCCTGCTCTTGAGATTCTCCCGGATGTGGGCTGCATTTTGGCTGATTCTTGGGTTGGAGCTTCTCGTGGTTTGAGGCCTGGCTTGCTCCACCCCCTGCTCTTGAGATTCTCCCGGATGTGGGCTGCATTTTGGCTGCCTTTTGGGCTGGAGCTTCTCGTGGTTTGAGGCCTGGCTTGCTCCACCCCCTGCTCTTGAGATTCTCCCGGATGTGGGCTGCATTTTGGCTGATTCTTGGGTTGGAGCTTCTCGTGGTTTGAGGCCTGGCTTGCTCCACCCCCTGCTCTTGAGATTCTCCCAGATGTGGGCTGCATTTTGGCTGATTCTTGGGCTGGAGCTTCTCGTGGTTTGAGGCCTGGCTTGCTCCACCCCCTGCTCTTGAGATTCTCCCGGATGTGGGCTGCATTTTGGCTGCCTTTAGGGCTGGAGGTTCTCGTGGTTTGAGGCCTGGCTTGCTCCACCCCCTGCTCTTGAGATTCTCCCGGATGTGGGCTGCATTTTGGCTGCATTTTGGGCTGGAGCTTCTCGTGGTTTGAGGCCTGGCTTGCTCCACCCCCTGCTCTTGAGATTCTCCCGGATGTGGGCTGCATTTTGGCTGCCTTTTGGGCTGGAGCTTCTCGTGGTTTGAGGCCTGGCTTGCTCCACCCCCTGCTCTTGAGATTCTCCTGGATGTGGGCTGGATTTTGGCTTTCTTTTGGGCTGGAGCTTACCGTGGTTTGAGGCCAGGCTTGCTCCACCCCCTGCTCTTGAGATTCTCCCGGAGGTGGGCTGCATTTTGGCTGCCTTTTGGGCTGGAGCTTCTCGAGGTTTGAGGCCTGCCTTGCTCCACCCCCTGCTCTTGAGATACTCCCGGATGTGGGCTGGATTTTGGCTGCCTTTTGGGCTGGAGCTTCTCGTGGTTTGAGGCCTGGCTTGCTCAACCCCCTGCTCTTGAGATTCTCACGGATGTGGGCTGAATTTTGCATGATTCTTGGGCTGGAGCTTCTCGTGGTTTGAGGCCTGGCTTGCTCCAACCCCTGCTCTTGAGATTCTCCCAGATGTGGCCTGCATTTTGGCTGCATTTTGGGCTGGAGCTTCTCGTGGTTTGAGGCCTGGCTTGTTCCACCCCCTGCTCTTGAGATTCTCCCGGATGTGGGCTGCATTTTGGCTGATTCTTGGGTTGGAGCTTCTCGTGGTTTGAGGCCTGGCTTGCTCCACCCCCTGCTCTTGAGATTCTCCCGGAAGTGGGCTGCATTTTGGCTGCATTTTTTGCTGGAGCTTCTCGTGGTTTGAGGCCTGGCTTGCTCCACCCCCTGCTCTTGAGATTCTCCCGGATGTGGGCTGCATTTTGGCTGCCTTTTGGGCTGGAGCTTCTCGTGGTTTGAGGCCTGGCTTGCTCAACCCCCTGCTCTTGAGATTCTCCCGGATGTGGGCTGAATTTTGGATGATTCTTGGGCTGGAGCTTCTCGTGGTTTGAGGCCTGGCTTGCTCCACCCCCTGCTCTTGAGATTCTCCCAGATGTGGCCTGCATTTTGGCTGCCTTTTGGGCTGGAGCCTCTCGTGGTTTGAGGCCTGGCTTGTTCCACCCCCTGCTCTTGAGATTCTCCCGGATGTGGGCTGCATTTTGGCTGATTCTTGGGTTGGAGCTTCTCGTGGTTTGAGGCCTGCCTTGCTCCACCCCCTGCTCTTGAGATTCTCCCAGATGTGGGCTGCATTTTGGCTGATTCTTGGGCTGGAGCTTCTCGTGGTTTGAGGCCTGGCTTGCTCCACCCCCTGCTCTTGAGATTCTCCCAGATGTGGGCTGCATTTTGGCTGATTCTTGGGCTGGAGCTTCTCGTGGTTTGAGGCCTGGCTTGCTCCACCCCCTGCTCTTGAGATTCTCCCGGATGTGGGCTGCATTTTGGCTGCCTTTAGGGCTGGAGGTTCTCGTGGTTTGAGGCCTGGCTTGCTCCACCCCCTGCTCTTGAGATTCTCCCGGATGTGGGCTGCATTTTGGCTGCATTTTGGGCTGGAGCTTCTCGTGGTTTGAGGCCTGGCTTGCTCCACCCCCTGCTCTTGAGATTCTCCCGGATGTGGGCTGCATTTTGGCTGCCTTTTGGGCTGGAGCTTCTCGTGGTTTGAGGCCTGGCTTGCTCCACCCCCTGCTCTTGAGATTCTCCTGGATGTGGGCTGGATTTTGGCTTTCTTTTGGGCTGGAGCTTACCGTGGTTTGAGGCCAGGCTTGCTCCACCCCCTGCTCTTGAGATTCTCCCGGAGGTGGGCTGCATTTTGGCTGCCTTTTGGGCTGGAGCTTCTCGAGGTTTGAGGCCTGTCTTGCTCCACCCCCTGCTCTTGAGATACTCCCGGATGTGGGCTGGATTTTGGCTGCCTTTTGGGCTGGAGCTTCTCGTGGTTTGAGGCCTGGCTTGCTCAACCCCCTGCTCTTGAGATTCTCACGGATGTGGGCTGAATTTTGCATGATTCTTGGGCTGGAGCTTCTCGTGGTTTGAGGCCTGGCTTGCTCCAACCCCTGCTCTTGAGATTCTCCCAGATGTGGCCTGCATTTTGGCTGCATTTTGGGCTGGAGCTTCTCGTGGTTTGAGGCCTGGCTTGTTCCACCCCCTGCTCTTGAGATTCTCCCGGATGTGGGCTGCATTTTGGCTGATTCTTGGGTTGGAGCTTCTCGTGGTTTGAGGCCTGGCTTGCTCCACCCCCTGCTCTTGAGATTCTCCCGGAAGTGGGCTGCATTTTGGCTGCATTTTTTGCTGGAGCTTCTCGTGGTTTGAGGCCTGGCTTGCTCCACCCCCTGCTCTTGAGATTCTCCCGGATGTGGGCTGCATTTTGGCTGCCTTTTGGGCTGGAGCTTCTCGTGGTTTGAGGCCTGGCTTGCTCAACCCCCTGCTCTTGAGATTCTCCCGGATGTGGGCTGAATTTTGGATGATTCTTGGGCTGGAGCTTCTCGTGGTTTGAGGCCTGGCTTGCTCCACCCCCTGCTCTTGAGATTCTCCCAGATGTGGCCTGCATTTTGGCTGCCTTTTGGGCTGGAGCCTCTCGTGGTTTGAGGCCTGGCTTGTTCCACCCCCTGCTCTTGAGATTCTCCCGGATGTGGGCTGCATTTTGGCTGATTCTTGGGTTGGAGCTTCTCGTGGTTTGAGGCCTGCCTTGCTCCACCCCCTGCTCTTGAGATTCTCCCAGATGTGGGCTGCATTTTGGCTGATTCTTGGGCTGGAGCTTCTCGTGGTTTGAGGCCTGGCTTGCTCCACCCCCTGCTCTTGAGATTCTCCCGCATGTGGGCTGCATTTTGGCTGCCTTTAGGGCTGGAGGTTCTCGTGGTTTGAGGCCTGGCTTGCTCCACCCCCTGCTCTTGATATTCTCCCGGATGTGGGCTGCATTTTGGCTGCCTTTTGGGCTGGAGCTTCTCGTGGTTTGAGGCCTGGCTTGCTCCACCCCCTGCTCTTGAGATTCTCCCGGATGTGTCCTGCATTTTGGCTGCCTTTTTTGCTGGAGCTTCTCGTGGTTTGAGGCCTGGCTTGCTCCACCCCCTGCTCTTGAGATTCTCCCGGATGTGGGCTGGATTTTGGCTGCCTTTTGGGCTGGAGCTTCTCGTGGTTTGAGGCCTGGCTTGCTCAACCCCCTGCTCTTGAGATTCTCACGGATGTGGGCTGAATTTTGGATGATTCTTGGGCTGGAGCTTCTCGTGGTTTGAGGCCTGGCTTGCTCCACCCCCTGCTCTTGAGATTCTCCCGGATGTGGGCTGCATTTTGGCTGCCTTTAAGGCTGGAGCTTCTCGTGGTTTGAGGCCTGGCTTGCTCCACCCCCTGCTCTTGAAATTGTCCCGGATGTGGGCTGCATTTTGGCTGTTTTTTTGGGCTGGAGCTTCTCGTGGTTTGAGGCCTGCCTTGCTCCACCCCCTGCTCTTGAGATTCTCCCGGATGTGGGCTGCATTTTGGCTGCCTTTTGGGTTGCAGCTTCTCGTGGTTTGAGGCCTGGCTTGCTCCACCCCCTGCTCTTGAGATTCTCCCGGATGTGGGCTGCATTTTGGCTGCATTTTGGGCTGGAGCTTCTCGTGGTTTGAGGCCTGGCTTGTTCCACCCCCTGCTCTTGAGATTCTCCCGGATGTGGGCTGCATTTTGGCTGATTCTTGGGTTGGAGCTTCTCGTGGTTTGAGGCCTGGCTTGCTCCACCCCCTTCTCTTGAGATTCTCCCAGATGTGGGCTGCATTTTGGCTGATTCTTGGGCTGGAGCTTCTCGTGGTTTGAGGCCTGGCTTGCTCCACCCCCTGCTCTTGAGATTCTCCCGGATGTGTCCTGAATTTTGGCTGCCTTTTTTGCTGGAGCTTCTCGTGGTTTGAGGCCTGGCTTGCTCCACCCCCTGCTCTTGAGATTCTCCCGCATGTGGGCTGCATTTTGGCTGCCTTTAGGGCTGGAGGTTCTCGTGGTTTGAGGCCTGGCTTGCTCCACAACCTGCTCTTGAGATTCTCCCGGATGTGGGCTGCATTTTGGCTGCCTTTTGGGCTGGAGCTTCTCATGGTTTGAGGCCTGGCTTGCTCCACCCCCTGCTCTTGATATTCTCCCGGATGTGGGCTGCATTTTGGCTGCCTTTTGGGCTGGAGCTTCTCGTGGTTTGAGGCCTGGCTTGCTCCACCCCCTGCTCTTGAGATTCTCCCGGATGTGGGCTGCATTTTGGCTGCCTTTTTTGCTGGAGCTTCTCGTGGTTTGAGGCCTGGCTTGCTCCACCCCCTGCTCTTGAGATTCTCCCGGATGTGGGCTGGATTTTGGCTGCCTTTTGGGCTGGAGCTTCTCGTGGTTTGAGGCCTGGCTTGTTCCACCCCCTGCTCTTGAGATTCTCCCGGATGTGGGCTGCATTTTGGCTGCATTTTGGGCTGGAGCTTCTCGTGGTTTGAGGCCTGGCTTGTTCCACCCCCTGCTCTTGAGATTCTCCCGGATGTGGGCTGCATTTTGGCTGATTCTTGGGTTGGAGCTTCTCGTGGTTTGAGGCCTGGCTTGCTCCACCCCCTGCTCTTGAGATTCTCCAAGATGTGGGCTGCATTTTCGCTGATTCTTGGGCTGGAGCTTCTCGTGGTTTGAGGCCTGGCTTGCTCCACCCCCTGCTCTTGAGATTCTCCCGGATGTGGGCTGCATTTTGGCTGCCTTTTGGGCTGGAGCTTCTCGTGGTTTGAGGCCTGGCTTGCTCCACCCCCTGCTCTTGAAATTGTCCCGGATGTGGGCTGCATTTTGGCTGCATTTTGGGCTGGAGCTTCTCGTGGTTTGAGGCCTGGCTTGTTCCACCCCCTGCTCTTGAGATTCTCCCCGATGTGGGCTGCATTTTGGCTGATTCTTGGGTTGGAGCTTCTCGTGGTTTGAGGCCTGGCTTGCTCCACCCCCTTCTCTTGAGATTCTCCCAGATGTGGGCTGCATTTTGGCTGATTCTTGGGCTGGAGCTTCTCGTGGTTTGAGGCCTGGCTTGCTCCACCCCCTGCTCTTGAGATTCTCCCGGATGTGTCCTGCATTTTGGCTGCCTTTTTTGCTGGAGCTTCTCGTGGTTTGAGGCCTGCCTTGCTCCACCCCCTGCTCTTGAGATTCTCCCAGATGTGGGCTGCATTTTGGCTGATTCTTGGGCTGGAGCTTCTCGTGGTTTGAGGCCTGGCTTGCTCCACCCCCTGCTCTTGAGATTCTCCCGCATGTGGGCTGCATTTTGGCTGCCTTTAGGGCTGGAGGTTCTCGTGGTTTGAGGCCTGGCTTGCTCCACAACCTGCTCTTGAGATTCTCCCGGATGTGGGCTGCAATTTGGCTGCCTTTTGGGCTGGAGCTTCTCATGGTTTGAGGCCTGGCTTGCTCCACCCCCTGCTCTTGATATTCTCCCGGATGTGGGCTGCATTTTGGCTGCCTTTTGGGCTGGAGCTTCTCGTGGTTTGAGGCCTGGCTTGCTCCACCCCCTGCTCTTGAGATTCTCCCGGATGTGGGCTGCATTTTGGCTGCCTTTTTTGCTGGAGCTTCTCGTGGTTTGAGGCCTGGCTTGCTCCACCCCCTGCTCTTGAGATTCTCCCGGATGTGGGCTGGATTTTGGCTGCCTTTTGGGCTGGAGCTTCTCGTGGTTTGAGGCCTGGCTTGCTCAACCCCCTGCTCTTGAGATTCTCACGGATGTGGGCTGAATTTTGGATGATTCTTGGGCTGGAGCTTCTCGTGGTTTGAGGCCTGGCTTGTTCCACCCCCTGCTCTTGAGATTCTCCCGGATGTGGGCTGCATTTTGGCTGCATTTTGGGCTGGAGCTTCTCGTGGTTTGAGGCCTGGCTTGTTCCACCCCCTGCTCTTGAGATTCTCCCGGATGTGGGCTGCATTTTGGCTGCCTTTTGGGCTGGAGCTTCTCGTGGTTTGAGGCCTGGCTTGCTCCACCCCCTGCTCTTGAAATTGTCCCGGATGTGGGCTGCATTTTGGCTGTTTTTTTGGGCTGGTGCTTCTCGTGGTTTGAGGCCTGCCTTGCTCCACCCCCTGCTCTTGAGATTCTCCCGGATGTGGGCTGCATTTTGGCTGCCTTGTGGGTTGCAGCTTCTCGTGGTTTGAGGCCTGGCTTGCTCCACCCCCTGCTCTTGAGATTCTCCCGGATGTGGGCTGCATTTTGGCTGCATTTTGGGCTGGAGCTTCTCGTGGTTTGAGGCCTGGCTTGTTCCACCCCCTGCTCTTGAGATTCTCCCGGATGTGGGCTGCATTTTGGCTGATTCTTGGGTTGGAGCTTCTCGTGGTTTGAGGCCTGGCTTGCTCCACCCCCTGCTCTTGAGATTCTCCCAGATGTGGGCTGCATTTTGGCTGATTCTTGGGCTGGAGCTTCTCGTGGTTTGAGGCCTGGCTTGCTCCACCCCCTGCTCTTGAGATTCTCCCGGATGTGTCCTGCATTTTGGCTGCCTTTTTTGCTGGAGCTTCTCGTGGTTTGAGGCCTGGCTTGCTCCACCCCCTGCTCTTGAGATTCTCCCGGATGTGGGCTGGATTTTGGCTGCCTTTTGGGCTGGAGCTTCTCGTGGTTTGAGGCCTGGCTTGCTCCACCCCCTGCTCTTGAGATTCTCATGGATGTGGGCTGAATTTTGGATGATTCTTGGGCTGGAGCTTCTCGTGGTTTGAGGCCTGGCTTGCTCCACCCCCTGCTCTTGAGATTCTCCCGGATGTGGGCTGCATTTTGGCTGCCTTTTGGGCTGGAGCTTCTCGTGGTTTGAGGCCTGCCTTCCTCCACCCCCTGCTCTTGATATTCTCCCGGAGGTGGGCTGCATTTTGGCTGCCTTTTGGGCTGGAGCTTCTCGTGGTTTGAGGCCTGGCTTGTTCCACCCCCTGCTCTTGAGATTCTCCCGGATGTGGGCTGCATTTTGGCTGCATTTTGGGCTGGAGCTTCTCGTGGTTTGAGGCCTGGCTTGTTCCACCCCCTGCTCTTGAGATTCTCCCGGATGTGGGCTGCATTTTGGCTGATTCTTGGGTTGGAGCTTCTCGTGGTTTGAGGCCTGGCTTGCTCCACCCCCTGCTCTTGAGATTCTCCCAGATGTGGGCTGCATTTTGGCTGATTCTTGGGCTGGAGCTTCTCGTGGTTTGAGGCCTGGCTTGCTCCACCCCCTGCTCTTGAGATTCTCCCGCATGTGGGCTGCATTTTGGCTCCCTTTAGGGCTGGAGGTTCTCGTGGTTTGAGGCCTGGCTTGCTCCACCCCCTGCTCTTGAGATTCTCCCGGATGTGGGCTGCATTTTGGCTGCCTTTTGGGCTGGAGCTTCTCATGGTTTGAGGCCTGGCTTGCTCCACCCCCTGCTCTTGAAATTGTCCCGGATGTGGGCTGCATTTTGGCTGTTTTTTTGGGCTGGAGCTTCTCGTGGTTTGAGGCCTGGCTTGCTCCACCCCCTGCTCTTGAGATTCTCCCGGATGTGGGCTGCATTTTGGCTGATTCTTGGGTTGGAGCTTCTCGAGGTTTGAGGCCTGGCTTGCTCCACCCCCTGCTCTTGAGATTCTCCCCTAAGTGGGCTGCATTTTGGCTGCATTTTGGGCTGGAGCTTCTCGTGGTTTGAGGCCTGGCTTGCTCCACCCCCTGCACTTGAGATTCTCCTCGATGTGGGCTGCATTTTGGCTGCATTTTGGGCTGGAGCTTCTCGTGGTTTGAGGCCTGGCTTGCTCCACCCCCTGCTCTTGAGATTCTCCCGGATGTGGGCTGCATTTTGGCTGATATTTGGGCTGGAGCTTCTTGTGGTTTGAGGCCTGGCTTGCTCCACCCCCTGCTCTTGAGATTCTCCCAGATGTGGGCTGGATTTTGGCTGCCTTTTGGGCTGGAGCTTCTTGTGGTTTGAGGCCTGGCTTGCTCCACCCCTTGCTCTTGAGATTCTCCCGGATGTGGGCTGCATTTTGGCTGCATTTTGGGCTGGAGCTTCTCAAGGTTTGAGGCCTGGCTTGCTCCACCCCCTGCTCTTGAGATTCTCCCGGATGTGGGCTGCATTTTGGCTGCCTTTTGGGCTGGAGCTTCTCGTGGTTTGAGGCCTGGCTTGCTCCACCCCCTGCTCTTGAGATTCTCCTGGATGTGGGCTGGATTTTGGCTTTCTTTTGGGCTGGAGCTTCCCGTGGTTTGAGGCCAGGCTTGCTCCACCCCCTGCTCTTGAGATTCTCCCGGAGTTGGGCTGCATTTTGGCTGCCTTTTGGGCTGGAGCTTCTCGTGGTTTGAGGCCTGGCTTGCTCCACCCCCTGCTCTTGATATTCTCCTGGATGTGGGCTGCATTTTGGCTGCCTTTTGGGCTGGAGCTTCTCGAGGTTTGAGGCCTGCCTTGCTCCACCCCCTGCTCTTGAGATACTCCCGGATGTGGGCTGGATTTTGGCTGCCTTTTGGGCTGGAGCTTCTCGTGGTTTGAGGCCTTGCTTGCTCAACCCCCTGCTCTTGAGATTCTCACGGATGTGGGCTGAATTTTGCATGATTCTTGGGCTGGAGCTTCTCGTGGTTTGAGGCCTGGCTTGCTCCACCCCCTGCTCTTGAGATTCTCCCAGATGTGGCCTGCATTTTGGCTGCATTTTGGGCTGGAGCTTCTCGTGGTTTGAGGCCTGGCTTGTTCCACCCCCTGCTCTTGAGATTCTCCCGGATGTGGGCTGCATTTTGGCTGATTCTTGGGTTGGAGCTTCTCGTGGTTTGAGGCCTGGCTTGCTCCACCCCCTGCTCTTGAGATTCTCCCGCATGTGGGCTGCATTTTGGCTGATTCTTGGGCTGGAGCTTCTCGTGGTTTGAGGCCTGTCTTGCTCCACCCCCTGCTCTTGAGATTCTCCCGGATGTGTCCTGCATTTTGGCTGCCTTTTTTGCTGGAGCTTCTCGTGGTTTGAGGCCTGGCTTGCTCCACCCCCTGCTCTTGAGATTCTCCCGGATGTGGGCTGCATTTTGGCTGCCTTTTTTGCTGGAGCTTCTCGTGGTTTGAGGCCTGGCTTTCTCCACCCCCTGCTCTTGAGATTCTCCCGGATGTGGGCTGCATTTTGGCTGCCTTTTGGGCTGGAGCTTCTCGTGGTTTGAGGCCTGGCTTGCTCCACCCCCTGCTCTTGAGATTCTCCCAGATGTGGGCTGCATTTTGGCTGATTCTTGGGCTGGAGCTTCTCGTGGTTTGAGGCCTGGCTTGCTCCACCCCCTGCTCTTGAGATTCTCATGGATGTGGGCTGAATTTTGGATGATTCTTGGGCTGGAGCTTCTTGAGGTTTGAGGCCTGGCTTGCTCCACCCCCTGCTCTTGAGATTCTCCCGGATGTGGCCTGCATTTTGGCTGCCTTTTGGGCTGGAGCTTCTCGTGGTTTGAGGCCTGCCTTCCTCCACCCCCTGCTCTTGATATTCTCCTGGATGTGGGCTGCATTTTGGCTGCCTTTTGGGCTGGAGCTTCTCGTGGTTTGAGGCCTGGCTTGCTCCACCCCCTGCTCTTGAGATTCTCCCGGATGTGGGCTGCATTTTGGCTGCATTTTGGGCTGGAGCTTCTCGTGGTTTGAGGCCTGGCTTGTTCCACCCCCTGCTCTTGAGATTCTCCCGGATGTGGGCTGCATTTTGGCTGATACTTGGGTTGGAGCTTCTCGTGGTTTGAGGCCTGGCTTGCTCCATCCCCTGCTCTTGAGATTCTCCCAGAAGTGGGCTGCATTTTGGCTGATTCTTGGGCTGGAGCTTCTCGTGGTTTGAGGCCTGGCTTGCTCCACCCCCTGCTCTTGAGATTCTTCCGCATGTGGGCTGCATTTTGGCTCCCTTTAGGGCTGGAGGTTCTCGTGGTTTGAGGCCTGGCTTGCTCCACCCCCTGCTCTTGAGATTCTCCCGGATGTGGGCTGCATTTTGGCTGCCTTTTGGGCTGGAGCTTCTCATGGTTTGAGGCCTGGCTTGCTCCACCCCCTGCTCTTGAAATTGTCCCGGATGTGGGCTGCATTTTGGCTGTTTTTTTGGGCTGGAGCTTCTCGTGATTTGAGGCCTGGCTTGCTCCACCCCCTGCTCTTGAGATTCTCCCAGATGTGGGCTGCATTTTGGCTGATTCTTGGGTTGGAGCTTCTCGAGGTTTGAGGCCTGGCTTGCTCCACCCCCTGCTCTTGATATTCTCCCGGATGTGGCCTGGATTTTGTCTGCATTTTGGGCTGGAGCTTCTCGTGGTTTGAGGCCTGGCTTGCTCCACCCCCTGCACTTGAGATTCTCCCGGATGTGGGCTGCATTTTGGCTGCCTTTTGGGCTGGAGCTTCTCGTGGTTTGAGGCCTGGCTTGCTCCACCCCCTGCTCTAGAGATTCTCCCGGATGTGGGCTGCATTTTGGCTGATATTTGGGCTGGAGCTTCTCGTGGTTTGAGGCCTGGCTTGCTCCACCCCCTGCTCTTGAGATTCTCCTGGATGTGGGCTGGATTTTGGCTTTCTTTTGGGCTGGAGCTTCCCGTGGTTTGAGGCCAGGCTTGCTCCACCCCCTGCTCTTGAGATTCTCCCGGAGGTGGGCTGCATTTTGGCTGCCTTTTGGGCTGGAGCTTCTCGTGGTTTGAGGCCTGGCTTGCTCCACCCCCTGCTCTTGATATTCTCCCGGAGGTGGGCTGCATTTTGGCTGCCTTTTGGGCTGGAGCTTCTCGAGGTTTGAGGCCTGCCTTGCTCCACCCCCTGCTCTTGAGATACTCCCGGATGTGGGCTGGATTTTGGCTGCCTTTTGGGCTGGAGCTTCTCGTGGTTTGAGGCCTGGCTTGCTCAACCCCCTGCTCTTGAGATTCTCACGGATGTGGGCTGAATTTTGCATGATTCTTGGGCTGGAGCTTCTCGTGGTTTGAGGCCTGGCTTGCTCCACCCCCTGCTCTTGAGATTCTCCCAGATGTGGCCTGCATTTTGGCTGCATTTTGGGCTGGAGCTTCTCGTGGTTTGAGGCCTGGCTTGTTCCACCCCCTGCTCTTGAGATTCTCCCGGATGTGGGCTGCATTTTGGCTGATTCTTGGGTTGGAGCTTCTCGTGGTTTGAGGCCTGGCTTGCTCCACCCCCTGCTCTTTAGATTCTCCCGCATGTGGGCTGCATTTTGGCTGCCTTTTGGGTTGCAGCTTCTCGTGGTTTGAGGCCTGGCTTGCTCCACCCCCTGCTCTTGAGATTCTCCCGGAAGTGGGCTGCATTTTGGCTGCATTTTTTGCTGGAGCTTCTCGTGGTTTGAGGCCTGGCTTGCTCCACCCCCTGCTCTTGAGATTCTCCCGGATGTGGGCTGCATTTTGGCTGCCTTTTGGGCTGGAGCTTCTCGTGGTTTGAGGCCTGGCTTGCTCAACCCCCTGCTCTTGAGATTCTCCCGGATGTGGGCTGAATTTTGGATGATTCTTGGGCTGGAGCTTCTCGTGGTTTGAGGCCTGGCTTGCTCCACCCCCTGCTCTTGAGATTCTCCCAGATGTGGCCTGCATTTTGGCTGCATTTTGGGCTGGAGCTTCTCGTGGTTTGAGGCCTGGCTTGTTCCACCCCCTGCTCTTGAGATTCTCCCGGATGTGGGCTGCATTTTGGCTGATTCTTGGGTTGGAGCTTCTCGTGGTTTGAGGCCTGCCTTGCTCCACCCCCTGCTCTTGAGATTCTCCCAGATGTGGGCTGCATTTTGGCTGATTCTTGGGCTGGAGCTTCTCGTGGTTTGAGGCCTGGCTTGCTCCACCCCCTGCTCTTGAGATTCTCCCGGATGTGGGCTGCATTTTGGCTGCCTTTTGGGCTGGAGCTTCTCATGGTTTGAGGCCTGGCTTGCTCCACCCCCTGCTCTTGATATTCTCCCGGATGTGGGCTGCATTTTGGCTGCCTTTTGGGCTGGAGCTTCTCGTGGTTTGAGGCCTGGCTTGCTCCACCCCCTGCTCTTGAGATTCTCCCGGATGTGTCCTGCATTTTGGCTGCCTTTTTTGCTGGAGCTTCTCGTGGTTTGAGGCCTGGCTTGCTCCACCCCCTGCTCTTGAGATTCTCCCGGATGTGGGCTGGATTTTGGCTGCCTTTTGGGCTGGAGCTTCTCGTGGTTTGAGGCCTGGCTTGCTCAACCCCCTGCTCTTGAGATTCTCCCGGATGTGGGCTGAATTTTGGATGATTCTTGGGCTGGAGCTTCTCGTGGTTTGAGGCCTGGCTTGCTCCACCCCCTGCTCTTGAGATTCTCCCGGATGTGGTCTGCATTTTGGCTGCATTTTGGGCTGGAGCTTCTCGTGGTTTGAGGCCTGGCTTGTTCCACCCCCTGCTCTTGAGATTCTCCCGGAGGTGGGCTGCATTTTGGCTGCATTTTGGGCTGGAGCTTCTCGTGGTTTGAGGCCTGGCTTGCTCCACCCCCTGCTCTTGAGATTCTCCCGGATGTGGGCTGCATTTTGGCTGATTCTTGGGTTGGAGCTTCTCGTGGTTTGAGGCCTGGCTTGCTCCACCCCCTGCTCTTGAGATTCTCCCAGATGTGGGCTGCATTTTGGCTGATTCTTGGGCTGGAGCTTCTCGTGGTTTGAGGCCTGGCTTGCTCCACCCCCTGCTCTTGAGATTCTCCCGGATGTGGGCTGCATTTTGGCTGCCTTTTGGGCTGGAGCTTCTCATGGTTTGAGGCCTGGCTTGCTCCACCCCCTGCTCTTGAAATTGTCCCGGATGTGGTCTGCATTTTGGCTGCCTTTTGGGCTGGAGCTTCTCGTGGTTTGAGGCCTGGCTTGCTCCACCCCCTGCTCTTGAGATTCTCCCGGATGTGGGCTGCATTTTGGCTGATTCTTGGGTTGGAGCTTCTCGTGGTTTGAGGCCTGCCTTGCTCCACCCCCTGCTCTTGAGATTCTCCCGGATGTGGGCTGCATTTTGGCTGATTCTTGGGTTGGAGCTTCTCGTGGTTTGAGGCCTGGCTTGCTCCACCCCCTGCTCTTGATATTCTCCCGGATGTGGGCTGCATTTTGGCTGCCTTTTGGGCTGGAGCTTCTCGTGGTTTGAGGCCTGGCTTGCTCCACCCCCTGCTCTTGAGATTCTCCCGGATGTGGGCTGGATTTTGGCTGCCTTTTGGGCTGGAGCTTCTCGTGGTTTGAGGCCTGGCTTGCTCAACCCCCTGCTCTTGAGATTCTCACGGATGTGGGCTGAATTTTGGATGATTCTTGGGCTGGAGCTTCTCGTGGTTTGAGGCCTGGCTTGCTCCACCCCCTGCTCTTGAGATTCTCCCGGATGTGGTCTGCATTTTGGCTGCATTTTGGGCTGGAGCTTCTCGTGGTTTGAGGCCTGGCTTGTTCCACCCCCTGCTCTTGAGATTCTCCCGGATGTGGGCTGCATTTTGGCTGCATTTTGGGCTGGAGCTTCTCGTGGTTTGAGGCCTGGCTTGTTCCACCCCCTGCTCTTGAGATTCTCCCGGATGTGGGCTGCATTTTGGCTGATTCTTGGGTTGGAGCTTCTCGTGGTTTGAGGCCTGGCTTGCTCCACCCCCTGCTCTTGAAATTGTCCCGGATGTGGGCTGCATTTTGGCTGTTTTTTTGGGCTGGTGCTTCTCGTGGTTTGAGGCCTGCCTTGCTCCACCCCCTGCTCTTGAGATTCTCCCGGATGTGGGCTGCATTTTGGCTGCCTTTTGGGTTGCAGCTTCTCGTGGTTTGAGGCCTGGCTTGCTCCACCCCCTGCTCTTGAGATTCTCCCGGATGTGGGCTGCATTTTGGCTGCATTTTGGGCTGGAGCTTCTCGTGGTTTGAGGCCTGGCTTGTTCCACCCCCTGCTCTTGAGATTCTCCCGGATGTGGGCTGCATTTTGGCTGATTCTTGGGTTGGAGCTTCTCGTGGTTTGAGGCCTGGCTTGCTCCACCCCCTGCTCTTGAGATTCTCCCGCATGTGGGCTGCATTTTGGATGATTCTTGGGCTGGAGCTTCTCGTGGTTTGAGGCCTGGCTTGCTCCACCCCCTGCTCTTGAAATTCTCCCGGATGTGTCCTGCATTTTGGCTGCCTTTTTTGCTGGAGCTTCTCGTGGTTTGAGGCCTGGCTTGCTCCACCCCCTGCTCTTGAGATTCTCCCGGATGTGGGCTGCATTTTGGCTGCCTTTTGGGCTGGAGCTTCTCGTGGTTTGAGGCCTGGCTTGCTCCACCCCCTGCTCTTGAGATTCTCATGGATATGGGCTGAATTTTGGATGAATCTTGGGCTGGAGCTTCTCGTGGTTTGAGGCCTGGCTTGCTCCACCCCCTGCTCTTGAGATTCTCCCGGATGTGGGCTGCATTTTGGCTGCCTTTTGGGCTATAGCTTCTCGTGGTTTGAGGCCTGCCTTCCTCCACCCCCTGCTCTTGATATTCTCCCGGAGGTGGGCTGCATTTTGGCTGCCTTTTGGGCTGGAGCTTCTTGTGGTTTGAGGCCTGGCTTGTTCCACCCCCTGCTCTTGAGATTCTCCCGGATGTGGGCTGCATTTTGGCTGCCTTTTGGGCTGGAGCTTCTCGTGGTTTGAGGCCTGGCTTGTTCCACCCCCTGCTCTTGAGATTCTCCCGGATGTGGGCTGCATTTTGGCTGATTCTTGGGTTGGAGCTTCTCGTGGTTTGAGGCCTGGCTTGCTCCACCCCCTGCTCTTGAGATTCTCCCAGATGTGGGCTGCATTTTGGCTGATTCTTGGGCTGGAGCTTCTCGTGGTTTGAGGCCTGGCTTGCTCCACCCCCTGCTCTTGAGATTCTCCCGCATGTGGGCTGCATTTTGGCTCCCTTTAGGGCTGGAGGTTCTCGTGGTTTGAGGCCTGGCTTGCTCCACCCCCTGCTCTTGAGATTCTCCCGGATGTGGGCTGCATTTTGGCTGCCTTTTGGGCTGGAGCTTCTCATGGTTTGAGGCCTGGCTTGCTCCACCCCCTGCTCTTGAGATTCTCCCAGATGTGGGCTGCATTTTGGCTGTTTTTTTGGGCTGGAGCTTCTCGTGGTTTGAGGCCTGGCTTGCTCCACCCCCTGCTCTTGAGATTCTCCCGGATGTGGGCTGCATTTTGGCTGATTCTTGGGTTGGAGCTTCTCGAGGTTTGAGGCCTGGCTTGCTCCACCCCCTGCTCTTGATATTCTCCCGGATGTGGCCTGGATTTTGTCTGCATTTTGGGCTGGAGCTTCTCGTGGTTTGAGGCCTGGCTTGCTCCACCCCCTGCACTTGAGATTCTCCCGGATGTGGGCTGCATTTTGGCTGATACTTGGGCTGGAGCTTCTCGTGGTTTGAGGCCTGGCTTGCTCCACCCCCTGCTCTTGAGATTCTCCCAGATGTGGGCTGGATTTTGGCTGCCTTTTGGGCTGGAGCTTCTTGTGGTTTGAGGCCTGGCTTGCTCCACCCCTTGCTCTTGAGATTCTCCCAGATTTGGGCTGCATTTTGGCTGATTCTTGGGCTGGAGCTTCTCGTGGTTTGAGGCCTGGCTTGCTCCACCCCCTGCTCTTGAGATTCTCCCGCATGTGGGCTGCATTTTGGCTGCCTTTAGGGCTGGAGGTTCTCGTGGTTTGAGGCCTGGCTTGCTCCACCCCCTGCTCTTGAGATTCTCCCGTATGTGGGCTGCATTTTGGCTGCCTTTTGGGCTGGAGCTTCTCATGGTTTGAGGCCTGGCTTGCTCCACCCCCTGCTCTTGAAATTGTCCCGGATGTGGGCTGCATTTTGGCTGCATTTTGGGCTGGAGCTTCTCGTGGTTTGAGGCCTGGCTTCCTCCACTCCCTGCCCATGATATTCTCCCGGATGTGGGCTGCATTTTGGCTGCCTTTTGGGCTGGAGCTTCTCGTGGTTTGAGGCCTGGCTTGCTCCACCCCCTGCTCTAGAGATTCTCCCGGATGTGGGCTGCATTTTGGCTGATATTTGGGCTGGAGCTTCTTGTGGTTTGAGGCCTGGCTTGCTCCACCCCCTGCTCTTGAGATTCTCCCAGATGTGGGCTGGATTTTGGCTGCCTTTTGGGCTGGAGCTTCTTGTGGTTTGAGGCCTGGCTTGTTCCACCCCCTGCTCTTGAGATTCTCCCGGATGTGGGCTGCATTTTGGCTGATTCTTGGGTTGGAGCTTCTCGTGGTTTGAGGCCTGGCTTGCTCCACCCCCTGCTCTTGAGATTCTCCCGGATGTGGGCTGCATTTTGGCTGCCTTTTGGGCTGGAGCTTCTCATGGTTTGAGGCCTGGCTTGCTCTACCCCCTGCTCTTGAGATTCTCCCCGATGTGGGCTGCATTTTGGCTGTTTTTTGGGCTGGAGCTTCTCGTGGTTTGAGGCCTGGCTTGCTCCACCCCCTGCTCTTGAGTTTCTCCCGGATGTGGGCTGCATTTTGGCTGATTCTTGGGTTGGAGCTTCTCGAGGTTTGCGGCCTGGCTTGCTCCACCCCCTGCTCTTGATATTCTCCCGGAGGTGGGCTGCATTTTGTCTGCATTTTGGGCTGGAGCTTCTCGTGGTTTGAGGCCTGGCTTGCTCCACCCTCTGCTCTTGAGATTCTCCCGGATGTGGGCTGCATTTTGGCTGCCTTTTGGGCTGGAGCTTCTCGTGGTTTGAGGCCTGGCTTGCTCCACCCCCTGCTCTAGAGATTCTCCCGGATGTGGGCTGCATTTTGGTTGCATTTTGGGCTGGAGCTTCTCGTGGTTTGAGGCCTGGCTTGCTCCACCCCTTGCTCTTGATATTCTCCCGGAGGTGGGCTGGATTTTGTCTGCATTTTGGGCTGGAGCTTCTCGTGGTTTGAGGCCTGGCTTGCTCCACCCCCTGCTCTTGAGATTCTCCCGGATGTGGGCTGCATTTTGGCTGCCTTTTGGGCTGGAGCTTCTCGTGGTTTGAGGCCTGGCTTGCTCCACCCCCTGCACTTGAGATTCTCCCGGATGTGGGCTGCATTTTGGCTGCCTTTTGGGCTGGAGCTTCTCGTGGTTTGAGGCCTGGCTTGCTCCACCCCCTGCTCTTGAGATTCTCCCGGATGTGGGCTGCATTTTGGCTGATACTTGGGCTGGAGCTTCTCGTGGTTTGAGGCCTGGCTTGCTCCACCCCCTGCTCTTGAGATTCTCCCAGATGTGGGCTGGATTTTGGCTGCCTTTTGGGCTGGAGCTTCTTGTGGTTTGAGGCCTGGCTTGCTCCACCCATTGCTCTTGAGATTCTCCCAGATTTGGGCTGCATTTTGGCTGATTCTTGGGCTGGAGCTTCTCGTGGTTTGAGGCCTGGCTTGCTCCACCCCCTGCTCTTGAGATTCTCCCGCATGTGGGCTGCATTTTGGCTGCCTTTAGGGCTGGAGGTTCTCGTGGTTTGAGGCCTGGCTTGCTCCACCCCCTGCTCTTGAGATTCTCCCGTATGTGGGCTGCATTTTGGCTGCCTTTTGGGCTGGAGCTTCTCATGGTTTGAGGCCTGGCTTGCTCCACCCCCTGCTCTTGAAATTGTCCCGGATGTGGGCTGCATTTTGGCTGCCTATTGGGCTGGAGCTTCTCGTGGTTTGAGGCCTGGCTTGCTCCACCCCCTGCACTTGAGATTCTCCCGGATGTGGGCTGCATTTTGGCTGCCTTTTGGGCTGGAGCTTCTCGTGGTTTGAGGCCTGGCTTGCTCCACCCCCTGCTCTAGAGATTCTCCCGGATGTGGGCTGCATTTTGGCTGATATTTGGGCTGGAGCTTCTTGTGGTTTGAGGCCTGGCTTGCTCCACCCCCTGCTCTTGAGATTCTCCCAGATGTGGGCTGGATTTTGGCTGCCTTTTGGGCTGGAGCTTCTTGTGGTTTGAGGCCTGGCTTGTTCCACCCCCTGCTCTTGAGATTCTCCCGGATGTGGGCTGCATTTTGGCTGATTCTTGGGTTGGAGCTTCTCGTGGTTTGAGGCCTGGCTTGCTCCACCCCCTGCTCTTGAGATTCTCCCAGATGTGGGCTGCATTTTGGCTGATTCTTGGGCTGGAGCTTCTCGTGGTTTGAGGCCTGGCTTGCTCCACCCCCTGCTCTTGAGATTCTCCCGCATGTGGGCTGCATTTTGGCTGCCTTTAGGGCTGGAGGTTCTCGTGGTTTGAGGCCTGGCTTGCTCCACCCCCTGCTCTTGAGATTCTCCCAGATGTGGGCTGCATTTTGGCTGATTCTTGGGCTGGAGGTTCTCGTGGTTTGAGGCCTGGCTTGCTCCACCCCCTGCTCTTGAGATTCTCCCGGATGTGGGCTGCATTTTGGCTGATTCTTGGGTTGGAGCTTCTCGAGGTTTGCGGCCTGGCTTGCTCCACCCCCTGCACTTGAGATTCTCCCGGATGTGGGCTGCATTTTGGCTGCCTTTTGGGCTGGAGCTTCTCGTGGTTTGAGGCCTGGCTTGCTCCACCCCCTGCTCTAGAGATTCTCCCGGATGTGGGCTGCATTTTGGTTGCATTTTGGGCTGGAGCTTCTCGTGGTTTGAGGCCTGGCTTGCTCCACCCCTTGGTCTTGATATTCTCCCGGAGGTGGCCTGGATTTTGTCTGCATTTTGGGCTGGAGCTTCTCGTGGTTTGAGGCCTGGCTTGCTCCACCCCCTGCTCTTGAGATTCTCCCGGATGTGGGCTGCATTTTGGCTGCCTTTTGGGCTGGAGCTTCTCGTGGTTTGAGGCCTGGATTGCTCCACCCCCTGCTCTTGAGATTCTCCCGGATGTGGGCTGCATTTTGGCTGCCTTTAGGGCTGGAGCTTCTCGTGGTTTGAGGCCTGGCTTGCTCCACCCCCTGCTCTTTAGTTTCTCCCGGATGTGGCCTGCATTTTGGCTGCCTTTTGGGCTGGAGCTTCTCATGGTTTGAAGCCTGGCTTGCTCCACCCCCTGCTCTTGAGATTCTCCCGGATGTGGGCTGCATTTTGGCTGCCTTTAGGGCTGGAGCTTCTCGTGGTTTGAGGCCTGGCTTGCTCCACCCCCTGCTCTTTAGATTCTCCCGGATGTGGCCTGCATTTTGGCTGCCTTTTGGGCTGGAGCTTCTCATGGTTTGAAGCCTGGCTTGCTCCACCCCCTGCTCTTGAGATTCTCCCAGATGTGGGCTGGATTTTGGCTGCCTTTTGGGCTGGAGCTTCTCGAGGTTTGAGGCCTGCCTTGCTCCACACCCTGCTCTTGTGATTCTCGCGGATGTGGGCTGCATTTTGGCTGCCTTTTGGGCTGGAGCTTCTCGTGGTTTGAGGCCTGCCTTGCTCCACCCCCTGCTCTTGAGATTCTCCCGGATGTGGGCTGAATTTTGGATGATTCTTGGGCTGGAGCTTCTCATGGTTTGAGGCCTGGCTTGCTCCACCCCCTGCTCTTGAGATTCTCCCAGATGTGGCCTGCATTTTGGATGCATTTTGGGCTGGAGCTTCTCGTGGTTTGAGGCCTGGCTTGCTCCACCCCCTGCTCTTGAGATTCTCCCGCATGTGGGCTGCATTTTGGCTGCATTTTGGTCTGGAGCTTCTCGTGGTTTGAGGCCTGCCTTGCTCCACCCCCTGCTCTTGATATTCTCCCGGATGTGGGCTGAATTTTGGCTGCCTTTTGGGCTGGAGCTTCTCGTGGTTTGAGGCCTGGCTTGCTCCACCCCCTGCTCTTGAGATTCTCCCGGATGTGGGCTGCATTTTGGCTGCCTTTAGGGCTGGAGCTTCTCGTGGTTTGAGGCCTGGCTTGCTCCACCCCCTGCTCTTGAGATTCTCCTGGATGTGGGCTGCATTTTGGCTGCCTTTTGGGCTGGAGCTTCTCGTGGTTTGAGGCCTGGCTTGCTCCACCCCCTGCTCTTGAGATTCTCCCGGATGTGGGCTGCATTTTGGCTGCCTTTTGGGCTGGAGCTTCTCGTGGTTTGAGGCCTGGATTGCTCCACCCCCTGCTCTTGAGATTCTCCCAGATGTGGGCTGCATTTTGGCTGCCTTTTGGGCTGGAGCTTCTCGTGGTTTGAGGCCTGGCTTGCTCCACCCCCTGCTCTTGAGATTCTCCCGGATGTGGCCTGCATATTGGCTGCCTTTTGGGCTGGAGCTTCTCGTGGTTTGAGGCCTGGCTTGCTCCACCCCCTGCTCTTGAGATTGTCCCGGATGTGGGCTGCATTTTGGCTGCCTTTAGGGCTGGAGCTTCTCGTGGTTTGAGGCCTGGCTTGCTCCACCCCCTGCTCTTGAGATTCTCCCGGAGGTGGTCTGAATTTTGGCTGCCTTTTGGGCTGGAGCTTCTCATGGTTTGAGGCCTGGCTTGCTCCACCCCCTGCTCTTGAGATTCTCCCGGATGTGGCTGCATTTTGGCTGCATTTTGGGCTGGAGCTTCTCGTGGTTTGAGGCCTGGCTTGCTCCACCCCCTGCTCTTGATATTCTCCCGGAGGTGGGCTGCATTTTGGCTGCCTTTTTTGCTGGAGCTTCTCGTGGTTTGAGGCCTGGCTTGCTCCACCCCCTGCTCTTGAGATTCTCCCGGATGTGGGCTGCATTTTGGCTGCGTTTTGGGCTGGAACTTCTCGTGGTTTGAGGCCTGCCTTGCTCCACCCCCTGCTCTTGAGATTCTCCCGGATGTGGGCTGAATTTTGGATGATTCTTGGGCTGGAGCTTCTCATGGTTTGAGGCCTGGCTTGCTCCACCCCCTGCTCTTGAGATTCTCCCAGATGTGGCCTGCATTTTGGATGCATTTTGGGCTGGAGCTTCTCGTGGTTTGAGGCCTGGCTTGCTCCACCCCCTGCTCTTGAGATTCTCCCGCATGTGGGCTGCATTTTGGCTGCATTTTGGGCTTGAGCTTCTCGTGGTTTGAGGCCTGCCTTGCTCCACCCCCTGCTCTTGATATTCTCCCGGATGTGGGCTGAATTTTGGCTGCCTTTTGGGCTGGAGCTTCTCGTGGTTTGAGGCCTGGCTTGCTCCACCCCCTGCTCTTGAGATTCTCCCGGATGTGTCCTGCATTTTGGCTGCCTTTTTTGCTGGAGCTTCTCGTGGTTTGAGGCCTGGCTTGCTCCACCCCCTGCTCTTGAGATTCTCCCGGATGTGGGCTGCATTTTGGCTGCCTTTTGGGCTGGAGCTTCTCGTGGTTTGAGGCCTGGCTTGCTCCACCCCCTGCTCTTGAGATTCTCCCGGATGTGGGCTGCATTTTGGCTGCCTTTTGGGCTGGAGCTTCTCGTGGTTTGAGGCCTGGCTTGCTCCACCCCCTGCTCTTGAGATTCTCCCAGATGTGGGCTGCATTTTGGCTGCCTTTTGGGCTGGAGCTTCTCGTGGTTTGAGGCCTGGCTTGCTCCACCCCCTGCTCTTGAGATTCTCCCGGAGGTGGGCTGCATTTTGGCTGTTTTTTTGGGCTGGAGCTTCTCGTGGTTTGAGGCCTGGCTTGCTCCACCCCCTGCTCTTGAGTTTCTCCCGGATGTGGGCTGCATTTTGGCTGATTCTTGGGTTGGAGCTTCTCGAGGTTTGCGGCCTGGCTTGCTCCACCCCCTGCTCTTGATATTCTCCCGGATGTGGCCTGGATTTTGTCTGCATTTTGGGCTGGAGCTTCTCGTGGTTTGAGGCCTGGCTTGCTCCACCCCCTGCACTTGAGATTCTCCCGGATGTGGGCTGCATTTTGGCTGCCTTTTGGGCTGGAGCTTCTCGTGGTTTGAGGCCTGGCTTGCTCCACCCCCTGCTCTAGAGATTCTCCCGGATGTGGGCTGCATTTTGGTTGCATTTTGGGCTGGAGCTTCTCGTGGTTTGAGGCCTGGCTTGCTCCACCCCTTGGTCTTGAGATTCTCCCGGAGGTGGCCTGGATTTTGTCTGCATTTTGGGCTGGAGCTTCTCGTGGTTTGAGGCCTGGCTTGCTCCACCCCCGGCTCTTGAGATTCTCCCGGATGTGGGCTGCATTTTGGCTGCCTTTTGGGCTGGAGCTTCTCGTGGTTTGAGGCCTGGATTGCTCCACCCCCTGCTCTTGAGATTCTCCCGGATGTGGGCTGCATTTTGGCTGCCTTTAGGGCTGGAGCTTCTCGTGGTTTGAGGCCTGGCTTGCTCCACCCCCTGCTCTTTAGATTCTCCCGGATGTGGCCTGCATTTTGGCTGCCTTTTGGGCTGGAGCTTCTCATGGTTTGAAGCCTGGCTTGCTCCACCCCCTGCTCTTGAGATTCTCCCAGATGTGGTCTGCATTTTGGCTGATTCTTGGGTAGGAGCTTCTCGTGGTTTGAGGCCTGGATTGCTCCACCCCCTGCTCTTGAGATTCTCCCGGATGTGGGCTGCATTTTGGCTGCCTTTAGGGCTGGAGCTTCTCGTGGTTTGAGGCCTGGCTTGCTCCACCCCCTGCTCTTGAGATTCTCCCAGATGTGGGCTGGATGTTAGCTGCGTTTTGGGCTGGAGCTTCTCGAGGTTTGAGGCCTGCCTTGCTCCACACCCTGCTCTTGAGATTCTCCCGGATGTGGGCTGAATTTTGGATGATTCTTGGGCTGGAGCTTCTCATGGTTTGAGGCCTGGCTTGCTCCACCCCCTGCTCTTGAGATTCTCCCAGATGTGGCCTGCATTTTGGATGCATTTTGGGCTGGAGCTTCTCGTGGTTTGAGGCCTGGCTTGCTCCACCCCCTGCTCTTGAGATTCTCCCGCATGTGGGCTGCATTTTGGCTGCATTTTGGGCTTGAGCTTCTCGTGGTTTGAGGCCTGCCTTGCTCCACCCCCTGCTCTTGATATTCTCCCGGATGTGGGCTGAATTTTGGCTGCCTTTTGGGCTGGAGCTTCTCGTGGTTTGAGGCCTGGCTTGCTCCACCCCCTGCTCTTGAGATTCTCCCGGATGTGGGCTGCATTTTGGCTGCCTTTAGGGCTGGAGCTTCTCGTGGTTTGAGGCCTGGCTTGCTCCACCCCCTGCTCTTGAGATTCTCCTGGATGTGGGCTGCATTTTGGCTGCCTTTTGGGCTGGAGCTTCTCGTGGTTTGAGGCCTGGCTTGCTCCACCCCCTGCTCTTGAGATTCTCCCGGATGTGGGCTGCATTTTGGCTGCCTTTTGGGCTGGAGCTTCTCGTGGTTTGAGGCCTGGCTTGCTCCACCCCCTGCTCTTGAGATTCTCCCAGATGTGGGCTGCATTTTGGCTGCCTTTTGGGTTGCAGCTTCTCGTGGTTTGAGGCCTGCCTTGCTCCACCCCCTGCTCTTGAGATTCTCCCGGATGTGGCTGCATTTTGGCTGCATTTTGGGCTGGAGCTTCTCGTGGTTTGAGGCCTGGCTTGCTCCACCCCCTGCTCTTGATATTCTCCCGGATGTGGCTGCATTTTGGCTGCATTTTGGGCTGGAGCTTCTCGTGGTTTGAGGCCTGGCTTGCTCCACCCCCTGCTCTTGATATTCTCCCGGAGGTGGGCTGCATTTTGGCTGCCTTTTTTGCTGGAGCTTCTCGTGGTTTGAGGCCTGCCTTGCTCCACCCCCTGCTCTTGAGATTCTCCCGGAGGTGGTTAGGATTTTGGCTGCCTTTTTTGCTGGAGCTTCTCGTGGTTTGAGGCCTGGCTTGCTCCACCCCCTGCTCTTGAGATTCTCCCGGATGTGGGCTGCATTTTGGCTGCCTTTTGGGCTGGAGCTTCTCGTGGTTTGAGGCCTGCCTTGCTCCACCCCCTGCTCTTGAGATTCTCCCGGAGGTGGGCTGGATTTTGGCTGCCTTTTGGGCTGGAGCTTCTCGTGGTTTGAGGCCTGGCTTGCTCAACCCCCTGCTCTTGAGATTCTCACGGATGTGGGCTGAATTTTGGATGATTCTTGGGCTGGAGCTTCTCGTGGTTTGAGGCCTGGCTTGCTCCACCCCCTGCTCTTGAGATTCTCCCGGATGTGGTTAGGATTTTGGCTGCCTTTTGTGCTGGAGCTTCTCGTGGTTTGAGGCCTGCCTTGCTCCACCCCCTGCTCTTGAGATTCTCCCTGATGTGGGCTGCATTTTGGCTGCCTTTTGGGTTGCAGCTTCTCGTGGTTTGAGGCCTGGCTTGCTCCACCCCCTGCTCTTGAGATTCTCCCGGATGTGGGCTGCATTTTGGCTGCCTTTTGGGATGGAGCTTCCCGTGGTTTGAGGCCTGGCTTGCTCCACCCCCTGCTCTTGAGATTCTCCCGGAGGTGGGCTGCATTTTGGCTGCATTTTGGGCTGGAGCTTCTCATGGTTTGAGGCCTGGCTTGCTCCACCCCCTGCTCTTGAGATTCTCCCGGATGTGGGCTGCATTTTGGCTGCCTTTTCGGGCTGGAGCTTCTCGTGGTTTGAGGCCTTCCTTGCTCCACCCCCTGCTCTTTAGATTCTCCCGGATGTGGGCTGCATTTTGGCTGCATTTTGGGCTGGAGCTTCTCGTGGTTTGAGGCCTGGCTTGCTCCACCCCCTGCTCTTGAAATTGTCCCGGATGTGGGCTTCATTTTGGTTGCTTTTTGGGCTTTAGCTTCTCGTGGTTTGAGGCCTGGCTTGCTCCACCCACTTCTCTTGAGATTCTCCCGGATGTGGGCTGCATTTTGGCTGATTCTTGGGTTGGAGCTTCTCGTGTTTTGAAGCCTGGCTTGCTCCACCCCCTGCTCTTGAGATTCTCCCGGATGTGGGCTGGATTTTGGCTTTCTTTTGGGCTGGAGCTTCCCGTGGCTTGAGGCCTGGCTTGCTCCACCCCCTGCTCTTCATATTCTCCCAGATGTGATTAGGACTTTGGCTGCATTTTGGGCTGGAGCTTCTCGTGGTTTGAGGCCTGGCTTGCTCCACCCCCTGCTCTTGAGATTCTCCCGGATGTGGGCTGCATTTTGGCTGCCTTTTGGGCTGGAGCTTCTCATGATTTGAGGCCTGGGTTGCTCCACCCCCTGCTCTTGAAATTGTCCCGGATGTGGGCTGCATTTTGGCTGCCTTTTGGGCTGGAGCTTCTCGTGGTTTGAGGCCTGGCTTGCTCCACCCCCTGCACTTGAGATTCTCCCGGATGTGGGCTGGATTTTGGCTGCCTTTTGGGCTGGAGCTTCTCGTGGTTTGAGGCCTGGCTTGCTCCACCCCCTGCTCTTCAGATTCTCCCGGATGTGGGCTGCATTTTGGCTGCCTTCTGGGCTGGAGCTTCTCGTGGTTTGAGGCCTGGCTTGCTCCACCCCCTGCTCTTGAGATTCTCCCGGATGTGGGCTGCATTTTGGCTGCCTTTTGGCCTGGAGCTTCTCATGGTTTGAGGCCTGCCTTGCTCCACCCACTGCTTTTGATATTCTCCCGGATGTGGCCTGCATTTTGGCTGCCTTTTGGGCTGGAGCTTCTCATGGTTTGAGGCCTGGCTTGCTCCACCCCCTGCTCTTGAGATTCTCCCGGATGTGGCCTGGATTTTGGCTGCCTTTTGGGCTGGAGCTTCTCGTGGTTTGAGGCCTGGCTTGCTCCACCCCCTGCTCTTGAGATTCTCCCAGAGATGGGCTGCATTTTGGCTGCATTTTGGGCTGGAGCTTCTCGTGGTTTGAGGCCTGGCTTGCTCCACCCCCTGCTCTTGAGATTCTCCCGCATGTGGGCTGCATTTTGGCTGATATTTGGGCTGGAGCTTCTCGTGGTTTGAGGCCTGGCTTGCTCCACCCCCTGCTCTTGAGTTTCTCCCGGATGAGGGCTGGTTTTTGGCTCCCTTTTGGGCTGGAGCTTCTCGTGGTTTGAGGCCTGGCTTGCTCCACCCCCTGCTCTTGAGATTCTCCTGGAGGTGGGCTGGATTTTGGCTGCCTTTTGGGCTGGAGCTTCTCGTGGTTTGAGGCCTGGCTTGCTCCACCCCCTGCTCTTGAGATTCTCCCGGATGTGGTTAGGATTTTGGCTGCCTTTTTTGCTGGAGCTTCTCGTGGTTTGAGGCCTGGCTTGCTCCACCCCCTGCTCTTGAGATTCTCCCGGATGTGGGCTGCATTTTGGCTGCCTTTTGGGCTGGAGCTTCTCGTGGTTTGAGGCCTGCCTTGCTCCACCCCCTGCTCTTGAGATTCTCCCGGAGGTGGGCTGGATTTTGGCTGCCTTTTGGGCTGGAGCTTCTCGTGGTTTGAGGCCTGGCTTGCTCAACCCCCTGCTCTTGAGATTCTCACGGATGTGGGCTGAATTTTGGATGATTCTTGGGCTGGAGCTTCTCGTGGTTTGAGGCCTGGCTTGCTCCACCCCCTGCTCTTGAGATTCTCCCGGATGTGGGCTGCATTTTGGCTGCCTTTTGGGCTGGAGCTTCTCGAGGTTTGAGGCCTGCCTTGCTCCACCCACTGCTTTTGATATTCTCCCGGATGTGGGCTGCATTTTGGCTGCCTTTTGGGCTGGAGCTTCTCATGGTTTGAGGCCTGGCTTGCTCCACCCCCTTCTCTTGAGATTCTCCCGCATGTGGGCTGCATTTTGGCTGCCTTTTGGGCTGGAGCTTCTCGTGGTTTGAGGCCTGGCTGACTCCACCCCCTGCTCTTGAGATTCTCCCGTATCTAGGCTGCATTTTGGCTGCCTTTTGGGCTGGAGCTTCTCGTGGTTTGAGGCATGGCTTGCTCCACCCCCTGCTCTTGAGATTCTCCCGGTTGTGGGCTGCATTTTGGCTGCCTTTTGGGCTGGAGCTTCTCAAGGTTTGAGGCCTGGCTTGCTCCACCCCCTGCTCTTGAGATTCTCCCGGATGTGGGCTGCATTTTGGCTACATTTTGGGCTGGAGCTTCTCGTGGTTTGAGGCCTGGCTTGCTCCACCCCCTGCTCTTGAGATTCTCCCGGATGTGGGCTGCATTTTGGCTGCCTTTTGGGCTGGAGCTTCTCGTGGTTTGAGGCCTGGCTTGCTCCACCCCCTGCTCTTGAGATTCTCCCGCATGTGGGCTGCATTTTGGCTGCCTCTTGGGCTGGAGCTTCTCGTGGTTTGAGGCCTGGCTTGCTCCACCCCCTGCTCTTGAGATTCTCCCGGATGTGGGCTGCATTTTGGCTGCCTTTTGGGCTCGAGCTTCTCGTGGTTTGAGGCCTGGCTTGCTCCACCCCCTGCTCTTGAGATTCTCCCGGAAGTGGGCTGCATTTTGGCTGCCTTTTGGGCTCGAGCTTCTCGTGGTTTGAGGCCTGGCTTGCTCCACCCCCTGCTCTTGAGATTCTCCCGGAGGTGGGCTGCATTTTGGCTGCCTTTTGGGCTGGAGCTTCTCAAGTTTTGAGGCCTGGCTTGCTCCACCCCCTGCTCGTGATATTCTCCCGGATGTGGGCTGCATTTTGGCTGATTCTTGGGCTGGAGCTTCTCGTGGTTTGAGGCCTGGCTTGCTCCAACCCCTGCTCTTGAGATTCTCCCGGATGTGGGCTGCATTTTGGCTGCCTATTGGGCTGGAGCTTCTCATGGTTTGAGGCCTGGCTTGCTCCACCCCCTGCTCTTGAGATTCTCCCGGAGGTGGGCTGCATTTTGGCTGCCTTTTGGGCTGGAGCTTCTCATGGTTTGAGGCCTGGCTTGCTCCACCCCCTGCTCTTGAGATTCTCCCGGATGTGGGCTGCATTTTGGCTGCTTTTTGGGCTGGAGCTTCTTGTGGTTTGAGGCCTGGCTTGCTCCACCCCCTGCTCTTTAGATTCTCCCGGATGTGGGCTGCATTTTGGCTGCATTTTGGGCTGGAGCTTCTCGTGGTTTGAGGCCTGGCTTGCTCCACCCCCTGCTCTTGAGATTCTCCCGGATGTGGGCTGCATTTTGGCTGCCTTTTGGGCTGGAGCTTCTCGTGGTTTGAGGCCTGGCTTGCTCCACCCTCTGCTCTTGAATTTCACCCTGATGTGGTTAGGATTTTGGCTGCATTTTGGGGTGGAGCTTCTCGTGGTTTGAGGCCTGGCTTGCTCCACCCCCTGCTCTTGATATTCTCCCGGATGTGGGCTGGATTTTGGCTGCCTTTTGGGCTGGAGCTTCTCGTGGTTTGAGGCCTGACTTGCTCCACCCTCTGCTCTTGAGATTCTCCCGGATGTGGGCTGCATTTTGGCTGCCTTTTGGGCTCGAGCTTCTCGTGGTTTGAGGCCTGGCTTGCTCCACCCCGTGCTATTGAGATTCTCCCGGAAGTGGGCTGCATTTTGGCTGCCTTTTGGGCTGGAGCTTCTCGTGGTTTGAGGCCTGGCTTGCTCCACCCCCTGCTCTTGAGATTCTCCCGGAGGTGGGCTGCATTTTGGCTGCCTTTTGGGCTGGAGCTTCTCAAGTATTGAGGCCTGGCTTGCTCTACCACCTGCTCGTGATATTCTCCCGGATGTGGGCTGCATTTTGGCTGATTCTTGGGCTGGAGCTTCTCGTGGTTTGAGGCCTGGCTTGCTCCAGCCCCTGCTCTTGAGATTCTCCCGGATGTGGGCTGCATTTTGGCTGCCTATTGGGCTGGAGCTTCTCATGGTTTGAGGCCTGGCTTGCTCCACCCCCTGCTCTTGAGATTCTCCCGGATGTGGGCTGCATTTTGGCTGCCTTTTGGGCTGGAGCTTCTCGTGGTTTGAGGCCTGGCTTGCTCCACCCCCTGCTCTTGATATTCTCCCGGATGTGGGCTGCATTTTGGCTGCCTTTTGGGCTGGAACTTCTCGTGGTTTGAGGCCTGGCTTGCTCCACCCCCTGCTCTTGAGATTCTCCCGGAGGTGGGCTGGATTTTGGCTGATTCTTGGGCTGGAGCTTCTCGTGGTTTGAGGCCTGGCTTGCTCCACCCCCTGCTCTTGAGATTCTCCCGGATATGGGCTGCATTTTGGCTGCCTTTTTTGCTGGAGCTTCTCGTGGTTTGAGGCCTGGCTTGCTCCACCCCCTGCTCTTGAGATTCTCCCGGATGTGGGCTGGATTTTGGCTGCATTTTGGGCTGGAGCTTCTCGTGGTTTGAGGCCTGGCTTGCTCCAACCCCTGCTCTTGAGATTCTCCCGGATGTGGGCTGCATTTTGGCTGCCTTTTGGGCTCGAGCTCCTCGTGGTTTGAGGCCTGGCTTGCTCCACCCCGTGCTCTTGAGATTCTCCCGGAAGTGGGCTGCATTTTGGCTGCCTTTTGGGCTCGAGCTTCTCGTGGTTTGAGGCCTGGCTTGCTCCACCCCCTGCTCTTGAGATTCTCCCGGAGGTGGGCTGCATTTTGGCTGCATTTTGGGCTGGAGCTTCTCGTGGTTTGAGGCCTGGCTTGCTCCACCACCTGCTCGTGATATTCTCCCGGATGTGGGCTGCATTTTGGCTGATTCTTGGGCTGGAGCTTCTCGTGGTTTGAGGCCTGGCTTGCTCCACCCCCTGCTCTTGAGATTCTCCCGGATGTGGGCTGCATTTTGGCTGCCTTTAGGGCTGGAGCTTCTCGTGGTTTGAGGCCAGACTTGCTCCACCCCCTGCTCTTGAGATTCTCCCTGATGTGGGCTGAATTTTGGCTGCATTTTGGGCTGGAGCTTCTCGTGGTTTGAGGCGTGGCTTGCTGCACCCCCTGCTCTTGAGATTCTCCTGGATGTGGGCTGCATTTTGGCTGCATTTTGGGCTGGAGCTTCTCATGGTTTGAGGCCTGGCTTGCTCCACCCCCTGCGCTTGAGATTCTCCTGGATGTGGGCTGTATTTTGGCTGCATTTTGGGCTGGAGCTTCTCGTGGTTTGAGGCCTGGCTTGTTCCACCCCCTGCTCTTGAGATTCTCCCAGAGGTGGGCTGCATTTTGGCTGCCTTTTGGGCTGGAGCTTCTCGTGGTTTGAGGCCTGGCTTGCTCCACCCCCTGCTCTTGAGATTCTCCTGGATGAGGGCTGCATTTTGGCTGCCTTTTGGGCTGGAGCTTCTCATGGTTTGAGGCCTGGCTTGCTCCACCCCCTGCTCTTGAGATTCTCCCGGATGTGGGCTGCATTTTGGCTGCTTTTTGGGCTGGAGCTTCTCGTGGTTTGAGGCCTGCCTTGCTCCACCCCCTGCTCTTGAGATTCTCCCGGATGTGGGCTGCATTTTGGCTGCCTTTTGGGCTGGAGCTTCTCAAGGTTTGAGGCCTGGCTTGCTCCACCCCCTGCTCTTGAGATTCTCCCGGATGTGGGCTGCATTTTGGCTACATTTTGGTCTGGAGCTTCTCGTGGTTTGAAGCCTGGCTTGCTCCTCCCCCTGCTCTTGAGATTCTCCCGGATGTGGGCTGCATTTTGGCTGCCTTTTGGGCTGGAGCTTCTCCTGGTTTGAGGCCTGGCTTGCTCCACCCCCTGCTCTTGAGATTCTCCCGGATGTGGCCTGCATTTTGGCTGCCTTTTGGGCTGGAGCTTCTCGTGTTTTGAGGCCTGGCTTGCTCCACCACCTGCTCGTGATATTCTCCCGGATGTGGGCTGCATTTTGGCTGATTCTTGGGCTGGAGCTTCTCGTGGTTTGAGGCCTGGCTTGCTCCAACCCCTGCTCTTGAGATTCTCCCGGATGTGGGCTGCATTTTGGCTGCATATTGGGCTGGAGCTTCTCATGGTTTGAGGCCTGGCTTGCTCCACCCCCTGCTCTTGAGATTCTCCCGGATGTGGGCTGCATTTTGGCTGCCTTTTGGGCTGGAGCTTCTCGTGGTTTGAGGCCAGACTTGCTCCACCCCCTGCTCTTGAGATTCTCCCGGATGTGGGCTGCATTTTGGCTGCCTTTTGGGCTGGAGCTTCTCGTGGTTTGAGGCCTGGCTTGCTCCACCCCCTGCTCTTGACATTGTTCCGGAGGTGGGCTGCATTTTGGCTGCCTTTTGGTCTGGAGCTTCTCGGGGTTTGAGGCCTGGCTTGCTCCACCCCCTGCTCTTGACATTCTCCCGGATGTGGGCTGCATTTTGGCTGATACTTGGGCTGGAGCTTCTCGTGGTTTGAGGCCTGCCTTGCTCCACCCCCTGCTCTTGAGATTCTCCCGGAGGTGGGCTGCATTTTGGCTGCCTTTTCGGCTGCAGCTTCTCGTGGTTTGAGGCCTGGCTGACTCCACCCCCTGCTCGTGAGATTCTCCCGGATGTGGGCTGCATTTTGGCTGCCTTTAGGGCTGGAGCTTCTCGTGGTTTGAGGCCTGGCTTGTTCCACCCCCTGCTCTTGTGATTCTCCCAGAGGTGGGCTGCATTTTGGCTGACTCTTGGGCTGGAGCTTCTCGTGGTTTGAGGCCTGACTTGCTCCACCCCCTGCTCTTGAATTTCACCCTGATGTGGTTAGGATTTTGGCTGCTTTTTGGGGTGGAGCTTCTCGTGGTTTGAGGCCTGGCTTGCTCCACCCCCTGCTCTTGAGATTCTCCCGGATGTGGGCTGCATTTTGGCTGCCTTTTGGGCTGGAGCTTCTCGTGGTTTGAGGCCTGGCTTGCTCCACCCCCTGCTCTTGAATTTCACCCTGATGTGGTTAGGATTTTGGCTGCTTTTTGGGGTGGAGCTTCTCGTGGTTTGAGGCCTGGCTTGCTCCACCCCCTGCTCTTGAGATTCTCCCGCATGTTGGCTGCATTTTGGCTGCCTTTTGGGCTGGAGCTTCTCGTGGTTTGAGGCCTGGCTTGCTCCACCCCCTGCTCTTGAATTTCACACTGATGTGGTTAGGATTTTGGCTGCTTTTTGGGGTGGAGCTTCTCGTGGTTTGAGGCCTGACTTGCTCTACCCCCTGCTCTTGAGATTCTCCCCGATGTGGGCTGCATATTGGCTGCCTTTTGGGCTGGAGCTTCTCGTGGTTTGAGGCCTGGCTTGCTCCACCCCCTGCTCTTGAGATTCTCCCGGATGTGGGCTGCATTTTGGCTGCCTTTTGGGCTGGAGCTTCTCGTGGTTTGAGGCCTGGCTTGCTCCACCCCCTGCTCTTGAGATTCTCCCGGATGTGGGCTGCATTTTGGCTGCCTTTTGGGCTGGAGCTTCTCGTGGTTTGAGGCCTGGCTTGCTCCATCCCCTGCTCTTGAGATTGTCCCGGAGGTGGGCTGCATTTTGGCTGCCTTTTGGGCTGGAGCTTCTCGTGGTTTGAGGCCTGGCTTGCTCCACCCCCTGCTCTTGAATTTCACCCTGATGTGGTTAGGATTTTGGCTGCTTTTTGGGGTGGAGCTTCTCGTGGTTTGAGGCCTGGCTTGCTCCACCCCCTGCTCTTGAGATTCTCCCGGATGTGGGCTGCATTTTGGCTGCCTTTTGGGCTGGAGCTTCTCGTGGTTTGAGGCCTGGGTTGCTCCACCCCCTGCTCTTGAGATTCTCCTGGAAGTGGGCTGCATTTTGGTTGCATTTTGGGCTCGAGCTTCTCGTGGTTTGAGGCCTGGCTTGCTCCGACCCTGCTCTTGAGATTCTCCCGGATGTGGGCTGCGTTTTGGCTGCCTTTTGGGATGGAGATTCTTGTGGTTTGAGGCCTGCCTTTCTCCACCCCCTGCTCTTGAGATTCTCCTGGAAGTGGGCTGCATTTTGGCTGATACTTGGGCTGGAGCTTCTCGTGGTTTGAGGCCTGGCTTGCTCCACCCCCTGCTCTTGATATTCTCCCGGATGTGGGCTGCATTTTGGCTGCCTTTTGGGCTGGAGCTTCTCGTGGTTTGAGGCCTGGCTTGCTCCACCCCCTGCTCTTGAGATTCTCCCGGATGTGGGCTGCATTTTGGCTGCCTTTTGGGCTGGAGCTTCTCGTGGTTTGAGGCCTGGCTTACTCCACCCCCTGCACTTGACATTGTCCCGGAGGTGGGCTGCATTTTGGCTGCCTTTTGGTCTGGAGCTTCTCGGGGTTTGAGGCCTGGCTTGCTCCACCCCCTGCTCTTGAGATTCTCCCGGATGTGGGCTGCATTTTGGCTGATACTTGGGCTGGAGCTTCTCGTGGTTTGAGGCCTGCCTTGCTCCACCCCCTGCTCTTGAGATTCTCCCGGAGGTGGGCTGGATTTTGGCTGCCTTTTCGGCTGCAGCTTCTCGTGGTTTGAGGCCTGGCTGACTCCACCCCCTGCTCGTGAGATTCTCCCGTATGTGGGCTGCATTTTGGCTGCCTTTTGGGCTGGAGCTTCTCGTGGTTTGAGGCCTGGCCTGCTCCACCCCCTGCTCTTGAGATTCTCCTGGAGGTGGGCTGCATTTTGGCTGCCTTTTGGGCTGGAGCTTCTCGTGGTTTGAGGCCTGGCTTGCTCCACCCCCTGCTCTTGAATTTCACCCTGATGTGGTTAGGATTTTGGCTGCTTTTTGGGGTGGAGCTTCTCGTGGTTTGAGACCTGGCTTGCTCCACCCCCTGCTCTTGAGATTCTCCCGCATGTGGGCTGCATTTTGGCTGCCTTTTGGGCTGGAGCTTCTCGTGGTTTGAGGCCTGACTTGCTCTACCCCCTGCTCTTGAGATTCTCCCCGATGTGGGCTGCATATTGGCTGCCTTTTGGGCTGGAGCTTCTTGTGGTTTGAGGCCTGGCTTGCTCCACCCCCTGCTCTTGAGATTCTCCCGGATGTGGGCTGCATTTTGGCTGTTTCTTGGGCTGGAGCTTCTCGTGGTTTGAGGCCTGGATTGCTCCACCCCCTGCTCTTGAGATTCTCCCGGATGTGGGCTGCATTTTGGCTGCCTTTTGGGCTGGAGCTTCTCGTGGTTTGAGGCCTGGCTTGCTCCACCCCCTGCTCTTGAGATTGTCCCGGAGGTGGGCTGCATTTTGGCTGCCTTTTGGGCTGGAGCTTCTCGTGGTTTGAGGCCTGGCTTGCTCCACCCCCTGCTCTTGAATTTCACCCTGATGTGGTTAGGATTTTGGCTGCTTTTTGGGGTGGAGCTTCTCGTGGTTTGAGGCCTGGCTTGCTCCACCCCCTGCTCTTGAATTTCACCCTGATGTGGTTAGGATTTTGGCTGATTTTTGGGGTGGAGCTTCTCGTGGTTTGAGGCCTGGCTTGATCCACCCCCTGCTCTTGAGATTCTCCCGCATGTGGGCTGGATTTTGGCTGCATTTTGGGCTGGAGCTTCTCGTGGTTTGAGGCCTGGGTTGCTCCACCCCCTGCTCTTGAGATTCTCCTGGAAGTGGGCTGCATTTTGGCTGATACTTGGGCTGGAGCTTCTCGTGGTTTGAGGCCTGGCTTGCTCCACCCCCTGCTCTTGATATTCTCCCGGATGTGGGCTGCATTTTGGCTGCCTTTTGGGCTGGAGCTTCTCGTGGTTTGAGGCCTGGCTGACTCCACCCCCTGCTCTTGAGATTCGCCCGGATGTGGGCTGCATTTTGGCTGCATTTTGGCCTAGAGCTTCTCGTGGTTTGAGGCCTGGCTTCCTCCACCCCCTGCTCTTGAGATTCTCCCGGATGTGGGCTGCATTTTGGCTGCCTTTTGGGCTGGAGCTTCTCGTGGTTTGAGGCCTGGCTTGCTCCACCCACTGCTCTTGCGATTCTCCCGGATGTGGTTAGGATTTTGGCTGCTTTTTGGGCTGGAGCTTCTCGTGGTTTGAGGCCTGGCTTGCTCTACCCCCTGCTCTTGAGATTCTCCCCGATGTGGGCTGCATTTTGGCTGCCTTTTGGGCTGGAGCTTCTTGTGGTTTGAGGCCTGGCTTGCTCCACCCCCTGCTCTTGAGATTCTCCCGGATGTGGGCTGCATTTTGGCTGTTTCTTGGGCTGGAGCTTCTCGTGGTTTGAGGCCTGGCTTGCTCCACCCCCTGCTCTTGAGATTCTCCCGGATGTGGGCTGGATTTTGTCTGCCTTTTGGGCTGGAGCTTCTCGTGGTTTGAGGCCTGGCTTGCTCCACCCCCTGCTCTTGAGATTCTCCCGGATGTGGGCTGCATTTTGGCTGCTTTTTGGGCTGGAGCTTCTCGTGGTTTGAGGCCTGGCTTGCTCCCCTCCCTGCTCCTGAGATACTCCCGGATGTGGGCTGGATTTTGGCTGCCTTTTGGGCTGCAGCTTCTCGTGGTTTGAGGCCTGGCTTGCTCCACCCCCTGCTCTTGAGATTCTCCCGGATGTGTCCTGCATTTTGGCTGCCTTTTGGGCTGGACCTTCTCGTGGTTTGAGGCCTGGCTTGCTCCACACCCTGCTCTTGAGATTCTCCCGGATGTGGGCTGCATTTTGGCTGCCTTTTGGGCTGGAGCTTCTCGTGGTTTGAGGCCTGGCTTGCTCCAACCCCTGCTCTTGAGATTCTCCCGGATGTGGGCTGCATTTTTGGGTGCATTTTGGGCTGGAGCTTCTCATGGTTTGAGGCCTGGCTTGCTCCACTCCCTGCTCTTGATATTCTCCCAGATGTGGGCTGGATTGTGGCTTTTTTTGGGCTGGAGCTTCTCGTGGTTTGAGGCCTGGCTTGCTCCACTCCCTGCTCTTGATATTCTCCCGGATGTGGGCTGGATTGTGGCTTTTTTTGGGCTGGAGCTTCTCGTGGTTTGAGGCCTGGCTTGCTCCACCCCCTGCTCATGATATTCTCCCGGATGTGGGCTGCATTTTGGCTGCCTTTTGGGCTGGAGCTTCTCGTGGTTTGAGGCCTGGCTTGCTCCACCCCCTGCTCTTGAGATTCTCTCCGATTGTGGGCTGCATTTTCACTGCATTTTGGGCTGGAGATTCTCGTGGTTTGAGGCCTGGCTTGCTCCACCCCCTGCTCTTGATAATCTCCCGGATGTGGGCTGCATTTTGGCTGATTCTTGGCCTGGAGCTTCTCGTGGTTTGAGGCCTGGCTTGCTCCACCCCCTGCTATTGATATTCTCTCCGATTGTGGGCTGCATTTTGGCTGCCTTTTGGGCTGGAGCTTCTCGTGGTTTGAGGCCTGGCTGACTCCACCCCCTGCTCGTGAGATTCTCCCGTATGTGCGCTGCATTTTGGCTGCCTTTTGGGCTGGAGCTTCTCGTGGTTTGAGGCCTGGCCTGCTCCACCCCCTGCTCTTGAGATTCTCCCGGATGTGGGCTGCATTTTGGCTGCCTTTTGGGCTGGAGCTTCTCGTGGTTTGAGGCCTGGCTTGTTCCAACCCCTGCTCTTGAGATTCTCCCAGAGGTGGGCTGCATTTTGGCTGCCTCTTGGGCTGGAGCTTCTCGTGGTTTGAGGCCTGACTTGCTCCACCCCCTGCTCTTGAGATTCTCCCAGAGGTGGGCTGCATTTTGGCTGCCTTTTGGGCTCGAGCTTCTCGTGGTTTGAGGCCTGGCTTGCTCCACCCCCTGCTCTTGAGATTCTCCCGGATGTGGGCTGCATTTTGGCTGCCTTTTGGGCTGGAGCTTCTCGTGGTTTGAGGCCTGGCTTGCTCCACCCCCTGCTCTTGAGATTCTCCCGGATGTGGGCTGGATTTTGTCTGCCTTTTGGGCTGGAGCTTCTCGTGGTTTGAGGCCTGGCTTGCTCCACCCCCTGCTCTTGGGATTCTACCGGATGTGGGCTGCATTTTGGCTGCCTTTTGGGCTGGAGCTTCTCGTGGTTTGAGGCCTGGCTTGCTCCATCCCCTGCTCTTGAGATTGTCCCGGAGGTGGGCTGCATTTTGGCTGCCTTTTGGGCTGGAGCTTCTCGTGGTTTGAGGCCTGGCTTGCTCCACCCCCTGCTCTTGAATTTCACCCTGATGTGGTTAGGATTTTGGCTGCTTTTTGGGGTGGAGCTTCTCGTGGTTTGAGGCCTGGCTTGCTCCACCCCCTGCTCTTGAGATTCTCCCGGATGTGGGCTGCATGTTGGCTGCCTTTTGGGCTGGAGCTTCTCGTGGTTTGAGGCCTGGCTTGCTCCACCCCCTGCTCTTGAATTTCACCCTGATGTGGTTAGGATTTTGGCTGCTTTTTGGGGTGGAGCTTCTCGTGGTTTGAGGCCTGGCTTGCTCCACCCCCTGCTCTTGAGATTCTCCCGGATGTGGGCTGCATTTTGGCTGCCTTTTGGGCTGGAGCTTCTCGTGGTTTGAGGCCTGGCTTGCTCCACCCCCTGCTCTTGAGATTCTCCCGCATGTGGGCTGCATTTTGGCTGCCTTTTGGGCTGGAGCTTCTCGTGGTTTGAGGCCTGGGTTGCTCCAGCCCCTGCTCTTGAGATTCTCCTGGAAGTGGGCTGCATTTTGGTTGCCTTTTGGGATGGAGATTCTTGTGGTTTGAGGCCTGACTTGCTCCACCCCCTGCTCTTGAGATTCTCCTGGAAGTGGGCTGCATTTTGGCTGATACTTGGGCTGGAGCTTCTCGTGGTTTGAGGCCTGGCTTGCTCCACCCCCTGCTCTTGAGATTCTCCCGGATGTGGGCTGCATTTTGGTTGCCTGTTGGGCTGGAGCTTCTCATGGTTTGAGGCCTGGCTTGCTCCACCCCCTGCTCTTGAGATTCTCCCGGATGTGGGCTGCATTTTGGCTGCCATTTGGGCTGGAGCTTCTCGTGGTTTGAGGCCTGGCTTGCTCCATCCCCTGCTCTTGAGATTGTCCCGGAGTTGGGCTGCATTTTGGCTGCATTTTGGGCTGGAGCTTCTCGTGATTTGAGGCCTGGCTTGCTCCACCCCCTGCTCTTGAGATTCTCCCTGATGTGGTTAGGATTTTGGCTGCATTTTGGGGTGGAGCTTCTCGTGGTTTGAGGCCTGCCTTGCTCCACCCCCTGCTCTTGAGATTCTCCCGGATGTGGGCTGCATTTTGGCTGCCTTTTGGGCTGGAGCTTCTCGTGGTTTGAGGCCTGGCTTGCTCCACCCCCTGCTCTTGAATTTCACCCTGATGTGGTTAGGATTTTGGCTGCTTTTTGGGGTGGAGCTTCTCGTGGTTTGAGGCCTGGCTTGCTCCACCCACTGCTCTTGAGATTCTCCCGCATGTGGGCTGCATTTTGGCTGCCTTTTGGGCTGGAGCTTCTCGTGGTTTGAGGCCTGACTTGCTCCACCCCCTGCTCTTGAGATTCTCCCGGATGTGGGCTGAATTTTGGCTGCCTTTTGGGCTGGAGCTTCTCGTGGTTTGAGGCCTGGCTTGCTCCACCACCTGCTCTTGAGATTCTCCCGGATGTGGGCTGCATTTTGGCTGCCTTTTGGGCTGGAGCTTCTCGTGGTTTGAGGCCTGGCTTGCTCCACCCCCTGCTCTTGAGATTCTCCCGGATGTGGGCTGCATTTTGGCTTCCTTTTGGGCTGGAGCTTCTCGTAGTTTGAGGCCTGGCTTGCTCCATCCCCTGCTCTTGAGATTGTCCCGGAGGTGGGCTGCATTTTGGCTGCCTTTTGGGCTGGAGCTTCTCGTGGTTTGAGGCCTGGCTTGCTCCACCCCCTGCTCTTGAATTTCACCCTGATGTGGTTAGGATTTTGGCTGCTTTTTGGGGTGGAGCTTCTCCTGGTTTGAGGCCTGGCTTGCTCCACCCCCTGCTCTTGAGATTCTCCCGGATGTGGGCTGCATTTTGGCTGCCTTTTGGGCTGGAGCTTCTCGTGGTTTGAGGCCTGGCTTGCTCCACCCCCTGCTCTTGAATTTCACCCTGATGTGGTTAGGATTTTGGCTGCCTTTTGGGCTGGAGCTTCTCGTGGTTTGAGGCCTGGCTTGATCCACCCCCTGCTCTTGAGATTCTCCCGCATGTGGGCTGGATTTTGGCTGCCTTTTGGGCTGGAGCTTCTCGTGGTTTGAGGCCTGGCTTGCTCCACCCCCTGCTCTTGAGATTCTCCCGCATGTGGGCTGCATTTTGGTTGCCTTTTGGGCTCGAGCTTCTCGTGGTTTGAGGCCTGGATTGCTCCGACCCTGCTCTTGAGATTCTCCCGGATGTGGGCTGGATTTTGGCTGATACTTGGGCTGGAGGTTCTCGTGGTTTGAGGCCTGCCTTGCTCCACCCCCTGCTCTTGAGATTCTCCCGGATGTGGGCTGCATTTTGGCTGCCTTTTGGGCTGGAGCTTCTCGTGGTTTGAGGCCTGGCTGACTCCACCCCCTGCTCTTGAGATTCTCCCGGATGTGGTCTGCATTTTGGCTGCATTTTGTCCTAGAGCTTCTCGTGGTTTGAGGCCTGGCTTGCTCCACCCCCTGCTCTTGAGATTCTCCCGGATGTGGGCTGCATTTTGGCTGCTTTTTGGGCTGGAGCTTCTCGTGGTTTGAGGCCTGGCTTGCTCTACCCCCTGCTCTTGAGATTCTCCCCGATGTGGGCTGCATTTTGGCTGCCTTTTTGCCTGGAGCTTCTTGTGGTTTGAGGCCTGGCTTGCTCCACCCCCTGCTCTTGAGATTCTCCCGGATGTGGCCTGGATTTTGGCTGCCTTTTGGGCTGGAGCTTCTCGTGGTTTGAGGCCTGGCTTGCTCCACCCCCTGCTCTTGAGATTCTCCCGGATGTGGGCTGTATTTTGGCTGTTTCTTGGGCTGGAGCTTCTCGTGGTTTGAGGCCTGGCTTGCTCCAACCCCTGCTCTTGAGATTCTCCCGGACGTGGGCTGCATTTTGGCTGCCTTTTGGGCTGGAGCTTCTCGTGGTTTGAGGCCTGGCTTGCTCCACTCCCTGCTCCTGAGATACTCCCGGATGTGGGCTGGATTTTGGCTGCCTTTTGGGCTGGAGCTTCTTGTGGTTTGAGGCCTGGCTTGCTCCACCCCCTGCTCTTGAGATTCTCCCGGATGTGGGCTGCATTTTGGCTGCCTTTTGGGCTGGAGCATCCCATGGTTTGAGGCCTGGCTTGCTCCACACACTGCTCTTGAGATTCTCCCGGATGTGGGCTGCATTTTGGCTGCCTTTTGGGCTGGAGCTTCTCGTGGTTTGAGGCCTGGCTTGGTCCAACCCCTGCTCTTGAGATTCTCCCGGATGTGGGCTGCATTTTTGGCTGCCTTTTGGGCTGGAGCTTCTCATTGTTTGAGGCCTGGCTTGCTCCACTCCCTGCTCTTGATATTCTCCCGGATGTGGGCTGGATTGTGGCTTTTTTTGGGCTGGAGCTTCTCGTGGTTTGAGGCCTGGCTTGCTCCACTCCCTGCTCTTGATATTCTCCCGGATGTGGGCTGGATTGTGGCTTTTTTTGGGCTGGAGCTTCTCGTGGTTTGAGGCCTGGCTTGCTCCACCCCCTGCTCATGATATTCTCTCGGATGTGGGCTGCATTTTGGCTGCCTTTTGGGCTGGAGCTTCTCGTGGTTTGAGGCCTGGCTTGCTCCACCCCCTGCTCTTGAGATTCTCCCGTATTTTGGTTGGATTGTGGCTGATTTTTGGGCTGGAGCTTCTCGTGGTTTGAGGCCTGGCTTGCTCCACCCCCTGCTCTTGATATTCTCTCCGATTGTGGGCTGCATTTTCACTGCCTTTTGGGCTGGAGCTTCTCGTGGTTTGAGGCCTGGCTTGCTCCACCCCCTGCTCTTGAGATTCTCCCGGATGTGGGCTGGATTTTGGCTGCCTTTTGGGCTGGAGCTTCTCGTGGTTTGAGGCCTGGCTTGCTCCACCCCCTGCTCTTAAGATTCTCCCACATGTAGGCAGCATTTTTCCTGCATTTTTTGCTGGAGCTTCTCGTGGTTTGAGGCCTGCCTTACTCCACCCCCTTCTCCTGAGATTCTCCCGGATGTGGGCTGGATTTTGGTTTTATTTTGGGCTGGAGCTTCTCGTGGTTTGAGGCCTGGCTTTTTCCACCCCCTGCTCTTGAGATTCTCCTGGATGTGGGCTGCATTTTGGCTGCCTTTTTTGCTGGAGCTTCTCGTGGTTTGAGACCTGGCTTGCTCCACCGCCTGCTCTTGAGATTGTCCCGGAGGTGGGCTGCATTTTGGCTGTTTCTTGGGCTGGAGCTTCTCGTGGTTTGAGGCCTGGCTTGCTCCACCCCCTGCTCTTGAGATTCTCCTGGAGGTGGGCTGCATTTTGGCTGTTTCTTGGGCTGTAGCTTCTCGTGGTTTGAGGCCTGGTTTGCTCCACCCCCTGCTCTTGAGATTCTCCCGGAGGTGGGCTGCATTTTGGCTGTTTCTTGGGCTGCAGCTTCTCGTGGTTTGAGGCCTGGCTTGCTCCACCCCCTGCTCTTGAGATTCTCCCGGATGTGGGCTGCATTTTGGCTGCCTTTTGGGCTGGAGCTTCTCGTGGTTTGAGGCCTGGCTTGCTCCACCCCCTGCTCTTGAGATTCTCCTGGATGTGGGCTGCATTTTGGCTGCCTTTTGGGCTGGAGATTCTCGTGGTTTGAGGCCTGGCTTTCTCCACCCCCTGCTCTTGATATTCTCCTGGATGTGGGCTGCATTTTGGCTTTTTTTGGGCTGGAGCTTCTCGTGGTTTGAGGCCTGGCTTGCTCCACTCCCTGCTCTTGATATTCTCCCGGATGTGGGCTGGATTGTGGCTTTTTTTGGGCTGGAGCTTCTCGTGGTTTGAGGCCTGGAGTTTGGCTGGAGTAAGGCAATAGCAGCCAAAATCCAGCCCACATCCGGGAGAATCTCAAGAAGAGGGGGTGGAGCAAGCCAGGCCTCAAACCACGAGAAGCTCCAGCCCAAAAGGCAGCCAAAATCCAGCCCACCTCCCTGAGAATCTCAAGAGCAGGGGGTGGAGCAAGCCAGGCCTCAAACCACGAGAAGCTCCAGCCCAAAAGGCAGCCAAAATCCAGCCCACATCCAGGAGAATCTCAAGAGCAGGGGGTGGAGCAATCCAGGCCTCAAACCATGGGAAGCTCCAGCCCAAAATGCAGCCAAAATGCACCCCACATCCAGGAGAATCTCAAGAGCAGGGGGTGGAGCAAGCCAGGCCTCAAACCATGAGAAGCTCCAGCCCAAAAGGCAACCAAAATGCAGCCCACATCCGGGAGAATCTAAAGAGCAGGGGGTGGAGCAAGCCAGGCCTCAAACCATGGGAAGCTCCAGCTCAAAAGGCAGCCAAAATCCAGCCCACATCCAGGAGAATCTCAAGAGCAGGGGGTGGAGCAATCCAGGCCTCAAACCATGGGAAGCTCCAGCCCAAAAGGCAGCCAAAATGCAGCCCACCTCCGGGAGAATCTCAATGGCAGAGTTTGGAGCAAGCCAGGCCTCAAACCACGAGAAGCTCCAGCCCAAAAGGCAGCTAAAATGCAGCCCACATCCAGGAGAATCTCAAGAGCAGGGTGTGTAGCAAGCCAGGCCTCAAACCATGGGAAGCTCCAGCTCAAAAGGCAGCCAAAATCCAGCCCACATCCGGGAGAATCTCAAGAGCAGGGTGTGAAGCCAGCAGGCCACAAACCACGAGAAGCTCCGGCCCAAAAGGCAGCCAAAATGCAGCCCACGTCCGGGAGAATCTCAAGAGCAGGGGGTGGAGCAAGCCAGGCCTCAAACCACGAGAAGCTCCAGCCTAAAAGGCAGCCAAAATGCAGCCCACATCCAGGAGAATCTCAAGAGCAGGGGGTGGAGCAAGCCAGGCCTCAAACCATGGGAAGCTCCAGCCCAAAAGGCAGCCAAAATGCAGCCCACATCCGGGAGAATCTCAAGAGCAGGGGGTGGAGCAAGCCAGGCCTCAAACCACGAGAAGCTCCAGCCCAAAATGCAGCCAAAATGCAGCCCACATCTGGGAGAATATCAAGAGCAGGGGGTGGAGCAATCCAGGCCTCAAACCATGAGAAGCTCCAGCCCAAAAGGCAGCCAAAATGCAGCCCACATCCGGGAGAATCTCAAGAGCAGGGGTTGGAGCAAGCCAGGCCTCAAACCATGGGCAGCTGTAGCCCAAAAGGCAGCCAAAATGCACCCCACATCCGGGAGAATCTCAAGAGCAGGGGGTGGAGCAAGCCAGGCCTCAAACCACGAGAAGCTCCATCAGAAAAAGTAGCCAAAATGCAGACAAAAGCTGGGAGAATATGAATAGCAGGGTGTGGAGTAATCCAGGCCTCAAACCACGAGAAGCTCCAGCCCAAAAGGCAGCCAAAATCCAGCCCACCTCCGGGAGAATCTCAAGAGCAGGGTGTGAAGCCAGCAGGCCACAAACCACGAGAAGCTCCGGCCCAAAAGGCAGCCAAAATGCAGCCCACCTCCGGGAGAATCTCAAGAGCAGGGGGTGGAGCAAGGCAGGCCTCAAACCACGAGAAGCTCCAGCCTAAAAGGCAGCCACAATGCAGCCCACATCCAGGAGAATCTCAAGAGCAGGGGGTGGAGCAAGCCAGGCCTCAAACCATGAGAAGCTCCAGCCCAAAATGCAGCTAAAATGGAGCCCACATCCGGGAGAATCTCAAGAGCAGGGGGTGGAGCACGCCAGGCCTCAAACCACGAGAAGCTCCAGCCCAAAAGGCAGCCAAAATGCAGCCCACATCCGGGAGAATCTCAAGAGCAGGGGGTGGAGCAAGCCAAGCCTCAAACCTCGAGAAGCTCCAGCCCAAAATGCAGCCAAAATGCAGCCCACATCTGGGAGAATCTCAAGAGCAGGGGGTGGAGCAATCCAGGCCTCAAACCATGAGAAGCTCCAGCCCAAAATGCAGCCAAAATGCAGGCCACATCCGGGAGAATCTCAAGAGCAGGGGTTGGAGCAAGCCAGGCCTCAAACCACGAGAAGCTCCAGCCCAAAAAGGCAGCCAAAATGCAGCCCACATCCGGGAGAATCTCAAGAGCAGGGGGTGGAGCAAGCCAGGCCTCAAACCACGAGAAGCTCCAGCCCAAAAGGCAGCCAAAATGCAGCCCACATCCGGGACAATTTCAAGAGCAGGGGGTGGAGCAAGCCAGGCCTCAAACCACGAGAAGCTGCAGCCCAAAACGCAGCCAAAATCCAGCCCACCTCCGGGAGAATCTCAAGAGCAGGGGGTGGAGCAAGCCAGGCCTCAAACCACGAGAAGCTCCAGCCCAAAAGGCAGCCAAAATGCAGCCCACATCCGGGAGAATATCAAGAGCAGGGGGTGGAGCAAGCCAGGCCTCAAACCACGAGAAGCTGCAGCCCAAAAGGCAGCCAAAATCCAGCCCACCTCCGGGAGAATCTCAAGAGCAGGGGGTGGAGCAAGCCAGGCCTCAAACCACGAGAAGCTCCAGCCCAAAAGGCAGCCAAAATGCAGCCCACCTCCGGGAGAATATCAATGGTAGTTTGGAGCAAGCAAGGCCTCAAACCACGAGAAGCTCCAGTCCAAAAGGCAGCCAAAATACAGCCCACATCCGGGAGAATATCAAGAGCAGGGGGTGGAGCAAGCCAGGCCTCAAACCACGAGAAGCTCCAGCCCAAGAATCAGCCAAAATGCAGCCCACATCCAGGAGAATCTCAAGAGCAGGGGGTGGAGCAAGCCAGGCCTCAAACCACGAGAAGCTCCAGCCCTAAAGGCAGCCAAAATGCAGCCCACATCTAGGAGAATCTCAAGAGCAGGGGGTGGAGCAAGCCAGGCCTCAAACCACGAGAAGCTCCAGCCCAAAATGCAGCCAAAATGCAGCCCACATCAGGGAGAAACTCAAGAGCAGGGGTTGGAGCAAGCCAGGCCTCAAACCACGAGAAGCTGCAGCCCAAAAGGCAGCCAAAATGCAGCCCACATCCGGGAGAATCTCAAGAGCAGGGGGTGGAGCAAGCCAGGCCTCAAACCACGAGAAGCTCCAGCCCAAAAGGCAGCCAAAATGCAGCCCACCTCCCTGAGAATCTCAATGGCAGTTTGGAGCAAGCCAGGCCTCAAACCATGAGAAGCTCCAGCCCAAAAGGCAGCCAAAATGCAGCCCACATCCAGGAGAATATCAAGAGCAGAGGGTGGAGCAAGCCAGGCCCCAAACCACGAGAAGCTCCAGCCCAAAATGCAGCCAAAATCCAGCCCACCTCCGGGAGAATCTCAATGGCAGAGTTTGGAGCAAGCCAGGCCTCACACTACGAGAAGCTCCAGCCTAAAATGCAGCCAAAATGCAGCCCACCTCCGGGAGAATCTCAAGAGCAGGGGGTGGAGCAAGCCAGGCCTCAAACCACGAGAAGCTCCAGCCCAAAAGGCAGCCAAAATGCACCCCACATCCGGGAGTATCTCAAGAGCAGGGGGTAGAGCAAGTCAGGCCTCAAACCATGAGAAGCTCCAGCCTAAAATGCAGCCAAAATGGAGCCCACATCCGGGAGAATATCAAGAGCAGGGGGTGGAGCAAGCCAGGCCTCAAACCACGAGATGCTCCAGCTAAAAATTCAGCCAAAATCCAGCCCACATCTGGGAGAATTTCAAGAGCAGGGGGTGGAGAAAGCCAGGCCTCAAACCACGAGAAGCTCCAGCAAAAAAGGCAGCCAAAATGCAGCACACCTCCGGGAGAATATCAAGAGCAGGGGGTGTGAAGCCAGCAGGCGACAAACCACGAGAAGCTCCAGCCCAAAAGGCAGCCAAAATGCAGGCCACATGCGGGAGAATCTCAAGAGCAGGGGGTGGAGCAAGCCAGGCCTCAAACCACGAGAAGCTCCAGCCCAAAAGGCAGCCAAAATGCAGCCCACATCCGGGAGAATCTCAAGAGCAGGGGGTGGAGCAAGCCAGGCCTCAAACCTTGAGAAGCTCCAGCCCAAAAGTCAGCCAAAATGCAGCCCACCTCCCTGAGAATCTCAATGGCAGTTTGGAGCAAGCCAGGCCTCAAACCACGAGAAGCTCCAGCCCAAAAGGCAGCCACAATCCAGCCCACCTCCGGGAGAATCTCAAGAGCAGGGGGTGGAGCAAGCCAGGTTTCAAACCACGAGAAGCTCCAGCCCAAAAGGCAGCCAAAATGCAGCCCACATCCAGGAGAATCTCAAGAGCAGGGGGTGGAGCAAGCCAGGCCTCAAACCATGGGAAGCTCCAGCCCAAAAGGCAGCCAAAATGCACCCCACATCCGGGAGAATCTCAAGAGCAGGGGGTGGAGCAAGCCAGGCCTCAAACCACGAGAAGCTCCAGCCCAAAAGGCAGCCAAAATCCAGCCCACCTCCGGGAGAATATCAAGAGCAGGGGGTGTGAAGCCAGCAGGCCACAAACCACGAGAAGCTCCAGCCCAAAAGGCAGCCAAAATGCAGCCCACATGCGGGAGAATATCAAGAGCAGGGGATGGAGCAAGCCAGGCCCCAAACCACGAGAAGCTCCAGCCCAAAAGGCAGCCAAAATCCCGCCCACATCCGGGAGAATCTCAAGAGCATGGGGTGGAGCAAGCCAGGCCTCAAACCACGAGAAGCTCCAGCCCAAAAGGCAGCCAAAATTCAGCCCACCTCGGGGAGAATCTCAAGAGCAGGGGGTGGGGCAAGCCAGGCCTCAAACCACGAGAAGCTCCAGCCCAAAAGGCAGCCAAAATGCAGCCCACCTCCGGGAGAATCTCAAGAGCAGGGGGTGGAGCAAGCCAGGCCTCAAACCACGAGAAGCTCTAGGCCAAAATGCAGCCAAAATGCAGCCCACATCTGGGAGAATCTCAAGAGCAGGGGGTGGAGCAAGCCAGGCCTCAAACCACGAGAAGCTCCAGCCCAAAATGCAGCCAAAATCCAGCCCACCTCCGGGAGAATCTCAATGGCAGAGTTTGGAGCAAGCCAGGCCTCACACTACGAGAAGCTCCAGCCTAAAAGGCAGCCAAAATGCAGCCCACCTCCGGGAGAATCTCAAGAGCAGGGGGTGGAGCAAGCCAGGCCTCAAACCACGAGAAGCTCCAGCCCAAAAGGCAGCCAAAATGCACCCCACATCCGGGAGAATCTCAAGAGCAGGGGGTGGAGCAAGTCAGGCCTCAAACCATGAGAAGCTCCAGCCTAAAATGCAGCCAAAATGGAGCCCACATCCGGGAGAATATCAAGAGCAGGGGGTGGAGCAAGCCAGGCCTCAAACCACGAGAAGCTCCAGCCCAAAAAGCAGCCAAAATCCTATCCACATCCGGGAGAATCTCAAGAGCAGGTGGTGGAGCAACCCAGGCCTCAAACCACGAGAAGCTCCAGCCCAAAATGCAGCCAAAATGCAGCCCACATCCGGGAGAATATAAAGAGCAGGGGGTGGAGCAAGCCAGGCCTCAAACCACGAGACGCTCCAGCTAAAAATTCAGCCAAAATTCAGCCCACATCCGGGAGAATCTCAAGAGCAGGGGGTGGAGAAAGCCAGGCCTCAAACCACGAGAAGCTCCAGCAAAAAAGGCAGCCAAAATGCAGCCCATATCCGGGAGAATATCAAGAGCAGGGGGTGTGAAGCCAGCAGGCGACAAACCACGAGAAGCTCCAGCCGAAAAGGCAGCCAAAATGCAGGCCACATGCGGGAGAATCTCAAGAGCAGGGGGTGGAGCAAGCCAGGCCTCAAACCACGAGAAGCTCCAGCCCAAAAGGCAGCCAAAATCCAGCCCACATCCAGGAGAATCTCAAGAGCAGGGGGTGGAGCAAGCCAGGCCTCAAACCACGAGAAGCTCCAGCCCAAAAGTCAGCCAAAATGCAGCCCACCTCCCTGAGAATCTCAATGGCAGTTTGGAGCAAGCCAGGCCTCAAACCACGAGAAGCTCCAGCTCAAAAGGCAGCCACAATCCAGCCCACCTCCGGGAGAATCTCAAGAGCAGGGGTGGAGCAAGCCAGGCCTCAAACCACGAGAAGATCCAGCCTAAAAGGCAGCCAAAATGCAGCCCACATCCAGGAGAATATCAAGAGCAGGGGGTGGAGCAAGCCAGGCCTCAAACCACGAGAAGCTCTAGGCCAAAATGCAGCCAAAATGCAGCCCACATCCGGGAGAATCTCAAGAGCAGGGGGTGGAGCAAGCCAGGCCTCAAACCACGAGAAGCTCCAGCCCAAAAGGCAGCCAATATGCAGCCCACCTCCGGGAGAATATCCAGAGCAGAGTTTGGAGCAAGCCAGGCCTCAAACCACGAGAAGCTCCAGCCCAAAATGCAGCCAATATGCAGCCCTCATCCGGGAGAATATCAAGAGCAGGGGGTGGAGCAAGCCAGGCCTCAAACCATGAGAAGCTCCAGCCCAAAAGGCAGCCAAAATCCAGCCCACCTCCCTGAGAATCTCAATGGCAGTTTGGAGCAAGCCAGGCCTCAAACCACGAGAAGCTGCAGCCCAAAAGGCAGCCAAAATGCAGCCCACATCCCGGAGAATCCCAAGAGCAGGGGGTGGAGCAAGCCAGGCCTCAAACCACGAGAAGCTCCAGCCCAAAAGGCAGCCAAAATCCAGCCCACATCCAGGAGAATCTCAAGAGCAGGGGGTGGAGCAAGCCAGGCCTCAAACCACGAGAATCTCCAGCCCAAAAGGCAGCCAAAATCCAGCCCACCTCCGGGAGAATATCAAGAGCAGGGGGTGTGAAGACAGCAGGCCACAAACCACGAGAAGCTCCAGCCCAAAAGGCAGCCAAAATGCAGCCCACATGCGGGAGAATATCAAGAGCAGGGGATGGAGCAAGCCAGGCCCCAAACCACGAGAAGCTCCAGCCCAAAAGGCAGCCAAAATCCCGCCCACATCCGGGAGAATCTCAAGAGCATGTGGTGGGGCAAGCCAGGCCTCAAACCACGAGAAGCTCCAGCCCAAAAGGCAGCCAATATGCAGCCCACCTCCGGGAGAATATCAAGAGCAGGGGGTGGAGCAAGCCAGGCCCCATACCACGAGAAGCTCCAGCCCAGAAGGCAGCCAAAATCCAGCCCACCTCCGGGAGAATCTCAAGAGCAGGGGGTGGAGCAAGCCAGGCCTCAAACCACGAGAAGCTCCAGCCGAAGAATCAGACAAAATGCAGCCCACATCCGGGAGAAACTCAAGAGCAGGGGGTGGAGCAAGCCAGGCCTCAAACCACGAGAAGCTCCAGCCCAAAAGGCAGCCAAAATGCAGCCCACCTCCCTGAGAATCTCAATGGAAGTTTGGAGCAAGCCAGGCCTCAAACCACGAGAAGCTCCAGCCCAAAAGGCAGCCAAAATGCAGTCCACATCCGGGAGAATCTCAAGAGCAGGGGTGGAGCAAGCCAGGCCTCAAACCACGAGAAGCTCCAGCCCAAAAGTCAGCCAAAATGCAGCCCACCTCCGGGAGAATCTCAAGAGCAGGGGGTGGAGCAAGCCAGGCCTCAAACCACGAGAAGCTCCAGCACAAAAGGCAGCCAAAATGCAGCCCACCTCCGGGAGAATCTCAAGAGCAGGGGGTGGAGCAAGCCAGGCCTCAAACCACGAGAAGCTCCAGCCCAAAAGGCAGCCAAAATGCAGCCCACCTCCAGGAGAATATCAATGGCAGAGTTTGGAGGAAGCCAGGCCTCAAACCACGAGAAGCTCCAGCCTAAAAGGCAGCCAAAATGCAGCCCACATCCCGGAGAATCTCAAGAGCAGGGGGTGGAGCAAGCCAGGCCTCAAACCACGAGAAGCTCCAGCCCAAAAGGCAGCCAATATGCAGCCCACATCCGGGAGAATATCAAGAGCAGGGGGTGGAGCAAGCCAGGCCTCAAACCACGAGAAGCTCCAGCCCTAAAGGCAGCCAAAATCCAGCCCACCTCCGGGAGAATCTCAAGAGCAGGGGGTGGAGCAAGCCAGGCCTCAAACCACGAGAAGCTCCAGCCCAAAAAGCAGCCAAAATGCAGCCCACATCAGGGAGAATCTCAAGAGCAGGGGTTGGAGCAAGCCAGGACTCAAACCACGAGAAGCTCCAGCCCAAAAGGCAGCCAAAATGCAGCCCACATCCGGGAGAATCTCAAGAGCAGGGGGTGGAGCAAGCCAGGCCTCAAACCACGAGAAGCTCCAGCCCAAAAGGCAGCCAAAATGCAGCCCACCTCCGGGAGAATCTCAAGAGCAGGGGGTGGAGCAAGCCAGGCCTCAAACCACGAGAAGCTCCAGCCCAAAAGGCAGCCAAAATGCAGCCCACCTCCAGGAGAATATCAATGGCAGAGTTTGGAGGAAGCCAGGCCTCAAACCACGAGAAGCTCCAGCCTAAAAGGCAGCCAAAATGCAGCCCACATCCCGGAGAATCTCAAGAGCAGGGGGTGGAGCAAGCCAGGCCTCAAACCACGAGAAGCTCCAGCCCAAAAGGCAGCCAATATGCAGCCCACATCCGGGAGAATCTCAAGAGCAGGGGGTGGAGCAAGCCAGGCCTCAAACCACGAGAAGCTCCAGCCCTAAAGGCAGCCAAAATCCAGCCCACCTCCGGGAGAATCTCAAGAGCAGGGGGTGGAGCAAGCCAGGCCTCAAACCACGAGAAGCTCCAGCCCAAAAAGCAGCCAAAATGCAGCCCACATACAGGAGAATCTCAATGGCAGAGTTTGGAGCAAGCCAGGCCTCAAACCACGAGAAGCTCCAGCCCAAAAGGCAGCCAAAATCCCGCCCACATCCGGGAGAATCTCAAGAGCATGGGGTGGAGCAAGCCAGGCCTCAAACCACGAGAAGCTCCAGCCCAAAAGGCAGCCAAAATTCAGCCCACCTCGGGGAGAATCTCAAGAGCAGGGGGTGGGGCAAGCCAGGCTTCAAACCACGAGAAGCTCCAGCCCAAAAGGCAGCCAAAATGCAGCCCACATCCGGGAGAATCTCAAGAGCAGGGGGTTGAGCAAGCCAGGCCTCAAACCACGAGAAGCTCCAGCCCAAAAGGCAGCCAATATGCAGCCCACATCCGGGAGAATATCAAGAGCAGGGGGTGGAGCAAGCCAGGCCCCAAACCACGAGAAGCTCCAGCCCAGAAGGCAGCCAAAATCCAGCCCACCTCCGGGAGAATCTCAAGAGCAGGGGGTGGAGCAAGCCAGGCCTCAAACCACGAGAAGCTCCAGCCCAAAAGGCAGCCAATATGCAGCCCACCTCCGGGAGAATCTCAAGAGCAGGGGGTGGATCAAGCCAGGCCTCAAACCACGAGAAGCTCCAGCCGAAGAATCAGACAAAATGCAGCCCACATCCGGGAGAAACTCAAGAGCAGGGGGTGGAGCAAGCCAGGCCTCAAACCACGAGAAGCTCCAGCCCTAAAGGCAGCCAAAATGCAGCCCACCTAGGGGAGAATCTCAAGAGCAGGGGGTGGAGCAAGCCAGGCCTCAAACCACGAGAAGCTCCAGCCCAAAAGGCAGCCAAAATGCAGCCCACCTCCCTGAGAATCTCAATGGCAGTTTGGAGCAAGCCAGGCCTCAAACCACGAGAAGCTCCAGCCCAAAAGGCAGCCAAAATGCAGCCCACATCCGGGAGAATCTCAAGAGCAGGGGTGGAGCAAGCCAGGCCTCAAACCACGAGAAGCTCCAGCCCAAAAGGCAGCCAAAATGCAGCCCACCTCCGGGAGAATCTCAAGAGCAGGGGGTGGAGCAAGCCAGGCCTCAAACCACGAGAAGCTCCAGCCCAAAAGGCAGCCAAAATGCAGCCCACCTCCGGGAGAATCTCAAGAGCAGGGGGTGGAGCAAGCCAGGCCTCAAACCACGAGAAGCTCCAGTCCAAAAGGCAGCCAAAATGCAGCCAACCTCCAGGAGAATATCAATGGCAGAGTTTTGAGGAAGCCAGGCCTCAAACCACGAGAAGCTCCAGCCTAAAAGGCAGCCAAAATGCAGCCCACATCCCGGAGAATCTCAAGAGCAGGGGGTGGAGCAAGCCAGGCCTCAAACCACGAGAAGCTCCAGCCCAAAAGGCAGCCAATATGCAGCCCACATCCGGGAGAATCTCAAGAGCAGGGGGTGGAGCAAGCCAGGCCTCAAACCACGAGAAGCTCCAGCCCAAAAAGCAGCCAAAATGCAGCCCACATCAGGGAGAATCTCAAGAGCAGGGGTTGGAGCAAGCCAGGACTCAATCCATGAGAAGCTCCAGCCCAAATTGCAGCCAAAATGCAGCCCACGTCCGGGAGAATCTCAAGAGCAGGGGGTGGATCAAGCCAGGCCTCAAACCACGAGAAGCTCCAGCCCTAAAGGCAGCCAAAATGCAGCCCACCTCCCTGAGAATCTCAATGGCAGTTTGGAGCAAGCCAGGCCTCAAACCACGAGAAGCTCCAGCCCAAAAGGCAGCCAAAATGCAGCCCACATCTGGGAGAATCTCAAGAGCAGGGGTGGAGCAAGCCAGGCCTCAAACCACGAGAAGCTCCAGCCCAAAAGTCAGCCAAAATGCAGCCCACCTCCGGGAGAATCTCAAGAGCAGGGGGTGGAGCAAGCCAGGCCTCAAACCACGAGAAGCTCCAGCCCAAAAGGCAGCCAAAATGCAGCCCACCTCCGGGAGAATCTCAAGAGCAGGGGGTGGAGCAAGCCAGGCCTCAAACCACGAGAAGCTCCAGTCCAAAAGGCAGCCAAAATGCAGCCCACCTCCAGGAGAATATCAATGGCAGAGTTCGGAGGAAGCCAGGCCTCAAACCACGAGAAGCTCCAGCCTAAAAGGCAGCCAAAATGCAGCCCACATCCCGGAGAATCTCAAGAGCAGGGGGTGGAGCAAGCCAGGCCTCAAACCACGAGAAGCTCCAGCCCAAAAGGCAGCCAAAATGCAGCCCACATCCGGGACAATTTCAAGAGCAGGGGGTGGAGCAAGCCAGGCCTCAAACCACGAGAAGCTCCAGCCCAACAGGCAGCCAAAATCCAGCCCACCTCCGGGAGAATCTCAAGAGCAGGGGGTGGAGCAAGCCAGGCCTCAAACCACGAGAAGCTCCAGCCCAAAAAGCAGCCAAAATTCAGACCACATCAGGGAGAATCTCAAGAGCAGGGGTTGGAGCAAGCCAGGACTCAAACCATGAGAAGCTCCAGCCCAAAAGGCAGCCAAAATGCAGCCCACATCCGGGAGAATCTCAATGGCAGAGTTTGGAGCAAGCCAGGCCTCAAACCACGAGAAGCTCCAGCCCAAAAGGCAGCCAAAATGCAGCCCACATCCGGGAGAATCTCAAGAGCAGGGGGTGGAGCAAGCCAGGCCTCAAACCACGAGAAGCTCCAGCCCAAAAGGCAGCCAAAATGCAGCCCACCTCCAGGAGAATATCAATGGCAGATTTTGGAGCAAGCCAGGCCTCAAAGCACGAGAAGCTCCAGCCCAAAAGGCAGCTAAAATGCAGCCCACATCTCGGAGAATCTCAAGAGCAGGGGGTGGAGCAAGCCAGGCCTCAAACCACGAGAAGCTCCAGCCCAAAAGGCAGCCAATATACAGCCCACATCCGGGAGAATCTCAAGAGCAGGGGGTGGAGCAAGCCAAGCCTCAAACCACGAGAAGCTCCAGCCCTAAAGGCAGCCAAAATCCAGCCCACCTCCGGGAGAATCTCAAGAGCAGGGGGTGGAGCAAGGCAGGCCTCAAACCACGAGAAGCTCCAGCCCAAAAGGCAGCCAAAATGCAGCCCACATCAGGGAGAATCTCAAGAGCAGGGGTTGGAGCAAGCCAGGACTCAAACCATGAGAAGCTCCAGCCCAAAAGGCAGCCAAAATGCAGCCCACATCCGGGAGAATCTCAATGGCAGAGTTCGGAGCAAGCCAGGCCTCAAACCACGAGAAGCTCCAGCCCAAGAATCAGCCAAAATGCAGCCCACATCCGGGAGAATAACAAAAGCAGGGGGTGGAGCAAGGCAGGCCTCAAACCTCAAGAAGCTTCAGCCCAAAATTCAGCCATTATGCAGCCCACATCCGGGAGAATCTCAAGAGCAGGGGGTGGAGCAAGCCAGGCCTCAAACCACAAGAAACTCCAGCCCAAAATGCAGCCAAAATGCAGCCCACCTCGGAGAGAATCTCAAGAGCAGGGGGTGGAGCAAGCCAGGCCTCAAACCATGAGAAGCTCCAGCCCTAAAGGCAGCCAAAATGCAGCCCACATCCGGGAGAATATCAAGAGCAGGGGGTGGAGCAAGCCAGGCCTCAAACCATGAGAAGCTCCAGCCCAAAAGGGAGCCAAAATGCAGGCCACATCCGTGAGAATCTCAAGAGCAGTGGGTGGAGCAAGCCAGGCCTCAAACCACGAGAAGCTCAGGCCCAAAATGCAGCCAAAATGCAGCCCACATCCGGGACAATTTCAAGAGCAGGGGGTGGAGCAAGCCAGGCCTCAAACCACGAGAAGCTCCAGCCCAAAATGCAGCCAAAATCCAGCCCACATCCGGGAGAATCTCAAGAGCAGGGGGTGGAGCAAGCCAGGCCTCAAACCACGAGAAGCTCCAGCCCAAAAGGCAGCCAAAATGCAGCCCACATCTGGGAGAATCTCAAGAGCAGGGGGTGGAGCAAGCCAGGCCTCAAACCACGAGAAGCTCCAGCCCTAAATGCAGCCAAAATGCAGCCCACTTCCCTGATAACCTCAAGAGCAGGGGGTGGAGCAAGCCAGGCCTCAAACCACGAGAAGCTCCAGCCCAAAAGGCAGCCAAAATGCAGCCCACATCCAGGAGATTATCAAGAGCAGGGGGTGGAGCAAGCCAGGCCTCAAACCATGAGAAGCTCCAGCCCAAAAGGGAGCCAAAATGCAGCCCACATCCGGGAGAATCTCAAGAGCAGGGGGTGGAGCAAGCCAGGCCTCAAACCTCGAGAAGCTCCAGCCCAAAAAAGGCAGCCAAAATCCAGCCCACCTCCGGGAGAATCTCAAGAGCAGGGGGTGGAGCAAGCCAGGCCTCAAACCATGAGAAGCTCCAGCCCAACAGGCAGCCAAAATGCAGCCCACCTCCGGGAGAATCTCAAGAGCAGGGGGTGGAGAAAGCCAGGCCTCAAACCACGAGAAGCTCCAGCCCAAAAGGCAGACAAAGTCCAGCCCACAGCCGGGAGAATCTCAAGAGCAGGGGGTGGAGCAAGCCAGGCCTCAAACCACGAGAAGCTCCAGCCCAATAGGCAGCCACAATGCAGCGGGCATTCGGGAGAAGCTCAAGAGCAGGGGGTGGAGCAAGCCAGGCCTCAAACAACCAGAAGCTACAGCCCAAAAGGCAGCCAAAATGCAACCCACATCTGGGAGAATCTCAAGAGCAGGGGCTGGAGCAAGCCAGGCCTCAAACCACGAGAAGCTCCAGCCTAAAAGGCAGCCAAAATGCAGCCCATATCCCGGAGAATCTCAAGAGCAGGGGGTGGAGCAACCAGGCCTCAAACCACGAGAAGCTCCAGCCCAAAAGGCAGCCAATATGCAGCCCACATCCGGGAGAATCTCAAGAGCAGGGGGTGGAGCAAGCCAGGCCTCAAACCACGAGAAGCTCCAGCCCTAAAGGCAGCCAAAATCCAGCCCACCTCCGGGAGAATCTCAAGAGCAGGGGGTGGAGCAAGCCAGGCCTCAAACCACGAGAAGCTCCAGCCCAAAAAGCAGCCAAAATGCAGCCCACATCAGGGAGAATCTCAAGAGCAGGGGTTGGAGCAAGCCAGGACTCAAACCATGAGAAGCTCCAGCCCAAAAGGCAGCCAAAATGCAGCCCACGTCCGGGAGAATATCAAGAGCAGGGGGTGGAGCAAGCCAGGCCTCAAACCACGAGAAGCTCCAGCCCAAAAGGCAGCCAAAATGCAGCCCACATCCGGGAGAATCTCAAGAGCAGGGGGTGGAGCAAGCCAGGCCTCAAACCATGAGAAGCTCCAGCCCAAAAGGCAGACAAAATGCAGCCCACATACAGGAGAATCTCAATGGCAGAGTTTGGAGCAAGCCAGGCCTCAAACCACGAGAAGCTCCAGCCCAAAAGGCAGCCAAAATGCAGCCCACATCCGGGAGAATCTCAAGAGCAGGGGGTGGAGCAAGCCAGGCCTCAAACCACGAGAAGCTCCAGCCCAAAAGGCAGCCAAAATGCAGCCCACCTCCCTGAGAATCTCAATGGCAGGTTGGAGCAAGCCAGGCCTCAAACCACGAGAAGCTCCAGCCCAAAATGCAGCCAAAATGCAGCCAACCTCCAGGAGAATATCAATGGCAGATTTTGGAGCAAGCCAGGCCTCAAAGCACGAGAAGCTCCAGCCTAAAAGGCAGCTAAAATGCAGCCCACATCCCGGAGAATCTCAAGAGCAGGGGGTGGAGCAAGCCAGGCCTCAAACCACGAGAAGCTCCAGCCCAAAAGGCAGCCAATATACAGCCCACATCTGGGAGAATATCAAGAGCAGGGGGTGGAGCAAGCCAAGCCTCAAACCACGAGAAGCTCCAGCCCTAAAGGCAGCCAAAATCCAGCCCACCTCCGGGAGAATCTCAAGAGCAGGGGGTGGAGCAAGGCAGGCCTCAAACCACGAGAAGCTCCAGCCCAAAAGGCAGCCAAAATGCAGCCCACATCAGGGAGAATCTCAAGAGCAGGGGTTGGAGCAAGCCAGGACTCAAACCATGAGAAGCTCCAGCCCAAAAGGCAGCCAAAATGCAGCCCACATCCGGGAGAATCTCAATGGCAGAGTTTGGAGCAAGCCAGGCCTCAAACCACGAGAAGCTCCAGCCCAAAAGGCAGCCAAAATGCAGCCCACATCCGGGAGAATATCAAGAGCAGGGGGTGGAGCAAGCCAGGCCTCAAACCATGAGAAGCTCCAGCCCAAACTGCAGCCAAAATGCAGCCCACATCCAGGAGTATATCAAAAGCAGGGGGTGGAGCAAGCCAGGCCTCAAACCACGAGAAGCTCCAGCCCAAGAATCAGCCAAAATGCAGCCCACATCCGGGAGAATAACAAAAGCAGGGGGTGGAGCAAGGCAGGCCTCAAACCTCAAGAAGCTTCAGCCCAAAATTCAGCCATAATGCAGCCCACATCCGGGAGAATCTCAAGAGCAGGGGGTGGAGCAAGCCAGGCCTCAAACCACAAGAAACTCCAGCCCAAAATGCAGCCAAAATGCAGCCCACCTCGGAGAGAATCTCAAGAGCAGGGGGTGGAGCAAGCCAGGCCTCAAACCATGAGAAGCTCCAGCCCTAAAGGCAGCCAAAATGCAGCCCACATCCGGGAGAATATCAAGAGCAGGGGGTGGAGCAAGCCAGGCCTCAAACCATGAGAAGCTCCAGCCCAAAAGGGAGCCAAAATCCAGCCCACATCCGGGAGAATCTCAAGAGCAGGGGGTGGAGCAAGCCAGGCCTCAAACCACGAGAAGCTCCAGCCCAAGAATCAGCAAAATGCATACCACATTCGGGAGAATCTTAATGGCAGAGTTTGGAGCAAACCAGGCCTCAAACCTTGAGAAGCTCCAGCCCAAAAGGCAGCCAAAATGCAGCCCACATCCGGGAGAATCTCAAGAGCAGGGGGTGGAGCAAGCCAGGCCTCAAACCACGAGAAGCTCCACCCCAAGAATCAGCCAAAATGCAGCCCATATCCGGGAGAATCTCAAGAGCAGGGGTTGGAGCAAGCCAGGCCTCAAACCACGGGAAGCTCCAGCCCAAAATGCAGACAAAATCCAGCCCACATCCGGGAGAATATCAAGACCAGGGGGGGAAGCAAGGCAGGCCTCAAACCATGAGAAGCTCCAGCCCTAAAGGCAGCCAAAATGCAGCCCACCTCCGGGAGAATCTGAAGCGCAGGTGTGGAGCAAGCCAGGCCTCAAACCACGAGAAGCTCCAGCCCAAAATGCAGCCAAAATGCAGCCCACTTCCCTGATAACCTCAAGAGCAGGGGGTGGAGCAAGGCAGGCCTCAAACCATGAGAAGCTCCAGCCCAAAATGCAGACAAAATCCAGCCCACATCCGGGAGAATCTCAAGAGCAGGGGGTGGAATCAGCCAGGCCTCAAACCACGAGAAGCTCCAGCCCTAAAGGCAGCCAAAATGCAGCCCACATCCGGGAGAATATCAACAGCAGGGGGTGGAGCAAGCCAGGCCTCAAACCACGAGAAGCTCAGGCCCAAAATGCAGCCAAAATGCAGCCCACATCCGGGACAATTTCAAGAGCAGGGGGTGGAGCAAGCCAGGCCTCAAACCACGAGAAGCTCCAGCCCAAAAGGCAGCCAAAATCCAGCCCACATCCGGGAGAATCTCAAGAGCAGGGGGTGGAGCAAGCCAGGCCTCAAACCACGAGAAGCTCCAGCCGAAAAGGCAGCCAAAATGCAGCCCACATCCGGGAGAATCTCAAGAGCAGGGGGTGGAGCAAGCCAGGCCTCAAACCACGAGAAGCTCCAGCCCTAAATGCAGCCAAAATGCAGCCCACTTCCCTGATAACCTCAAGAGCAGGGGGTGGAGCAAGGCAGGCCTCAAACCATGAGAAGCTCCAGCCCAAAAGGCAGCCAAAATCCAGCCCACATCCAGGAGATTATCAAGAGCAGGGGGTGGAGCAAGCCAGGCCTCAAACCATGAGAAGCTCCAGCCCAAAAGGCAGCCAAAATCCAGCCCACATCCGGGAGAATCTCAAGAGCAGGGGATGGAGCAAGCCAGGCCTCAAACCACGAGAAGCTCCAGCCCAAAAGGCAGCCAAAATGCAGCCCACATCCGGGAGAATCTCAAGAGCAGGGGGTGGAGCAAGCCAGGCCTCAAACCTCGAGAAGCTCCAGCCCAAAAAAGGCAGCCAAAATCCAGCCCACCTCCGGGAGAATCTCAAGAGCAGGGGGTGGAGCAAGCCAGGCCTCAAACCATGAGAAGCTCCAGCCCAACAGGCAGCCAAAATGCAGCCCACCTCCGGGAGAATATCAAGAGCAGGGGGTGGAGCAAGCCAGGCCTCAAACCACGAGAAGCTCCAGCCCAAAAGGCAGACAAAGTCCAGCCCACATCCGGGAGAATCTCAAGAAAAGGGGGTGGAGCAAGCCAGGCCTCAAACCTCGAGAAGCTCCAGCCCAAAAAAGGCAGCCAAAATGCAGCCCACATCCGGGAGAATCTCAAGAGCAGGGGGTGGAGCAAGCCAGGCCTCAAACCACGAGAAGCTCCAGCCCTACATGCAGCCAAAATGCAGCCCACTTCCCTGATAACCTCAAGAGCAGGGGGTGGAGGAAGGCAGGCCTCAAAGCATGAGAAGCTCCAGCCCAAAAGGCAGCCAAAATGCAGCCCACATCCGGGAGAATCTCAAGAGAAGGGGGTGGAGAAAGCCAGGCCTCAAACCACGAGAAGCTCCAGCCCAAAAGGCAGCCAAAATGCAGCCCACATCCAGGAGATTATCAAGAGCAGGGGGTGGAGCAAGCCAGGCCTCAAACCATGAGAAGCTCCAGCCCAACAGGCAGCCAAAATGCAGCCCACCTCCGGGAGAATATCAAGAGCAGGGGGTGGAGCAAGCCAGGCCTCAAACCACGAGAAGCTCCAGCCCAAAAGGCAGACAAAGTCCAGCCCACATCCGGGAGAATCTCAAGAAAAGGGGGTGGAGCAAGCCAGGCCTCAAACCTCGAGAAGCTCCAGCCCAAAAAAGGCAGCCAAAATGCAGCCCACATCCGGGAGAATCTCAAGAGCAGGGGGTGGAGCAAGCCAGGCCTCAAACCACGAGAAGCTCCAGCCCTACATGCAGCCAAAATGCAGCCCACTTCCCTGATAACCTCAAGAGCAGGGGGTGGAGGAAGGCAGGCCTCAAAGCATGAGAAGCTCCAGCCCAAAAGGCAGCCAAAATGCAGCCCACATCCGGGAGAATCTCAAGAGAAGGGGGTGGAGCAAGCCAGGCCTCAAACCACGAGAAGCTCCAGCCCAAAAGGCAGCCAAAATGCAGCCCACATCCAGGAGATTATCAAGAGCAGGGGGTGGAGCAAGCCAGGCCTCAAACCATGAGAAGCTCCAGCCCAAAAGGCAGCCAAAATGCAGCACACATCCGGGAGAATCTCAAGAGCAGGGGGTGGAGCAAGCCAGGCCTCAAACCTCGAGAAGCTCCAGCCCAAAAAAGGCAGCCAAAATCCAGCCCACCTCCGGGAGAATCTCAAGAGCAGGGGGTGGAGCAAGCCAGGCCTCAAACCATGAGAAGCTCCAGCAAAAAAGGCAGCCAAAATGCAGCCCACCTCCGGGAGAATCTCAAGAGCAGGGGGTGGAGCAAGCCAGGCCTCAAACCACGAGAAGCTCCAGCCCAAAAGGCAGACAAAGTCCAGCCCACATCCGGGAGAATCTCAAGAAAAGGGGGTGGAGCAAGCCAGGCCTCAAATCTCGAGAAGCTCCAGCCCAAAAAAGGCAGCCAAAATGCAGCCCACATCCGGGAGAATCTCAAGAGCAGGGGGTGGAGCAAGCCAGGCCTCAAACCACGAGAAGCTCCAGCCCTAAATGCAGCCAAAATGCAGCCCACTTCCCTGATAACCTCAAGAGCAGGGGGTGGAGGAAGGCAGGCCTCAAACCATGAGAAGCTCCAGCCCAAAAGGCAGCCAAAATGCAGCCCACATCCGGGAGAATCTCAAGAGCAGGGGGTGGAGCAAGCCAGGCCTCAAACCACGAGAAGCTCGAGCCCAAAAGGCAGCCAAAATGCAGCCCACATCCGGGAGAATCTCAAGAGCAGGGGGTGGAGCAAGCCAGGCCTCAAACCACGAGAAGCTCCAGCCCAAAATGCAGCCAAAATGCAGCCCACATCCGGGAGAATCTCAAGAGCAGGGTGTGGAGCAAGCCAGGCCTCAAACCACGAGAAGCTGCAGCCCAAAAGGCAGCCAAAATGCAGGCCACATCCGGGAGAATCTCAAGAGCAGGGGGTGGAGCAAGCCAGGCCTCAAACCACGAGAAGCTCCAGCCCAAAAGGCAGCCAAAATGCAGCCCACATAAGGGAGAATCTCAAGAGCAAGGGGTGGAGCAAGCCAGGCCTCAAACCACGAGAAGCTCCAGCCCAAAAGGAAGCCAAAATGCAGCCCACATCCAGGAGAATATCAAGAGCAGGGGGTGGAGCAAGCCAGGCCTCAAACCTCGAGAAACTCCAGCCCAAAAAAGGCAGCCAAAATGCAGCCCACATCCGGGAGAATCTCAAGAGCAGGGGGTGGAGCAAGCCAGGCCTCAAACCTCGAGAAGCTCCAGCCCAAAAGGCAGCCAAAATGCAGCCCACATCCGGGAGAATCTCAAGAGCAGGGGGTGGAGCAAGCCAGGCCTCAAACCATGAGAAGCTCCAGCAAAAAAGGCAGCCAAAATGCAGCCCACCTCCGGGAGAATCTCAAGAGCAGGGGATGGAGCAAGCCAGGCCTCAAACCACGAGAAGCTCCAGCCCAAAAGGCAGACAAAGTCCAGCCCACATCCGGGAGAATCTCAAGAAAAGGGGGTGGAGCAAGCCAGGCCTCAAACCTCGAGAAGCTCCAGCCCAAAAAAGGCAGCCAAAATGCAGCCCACATCCGGGAGAATCTCAAGAGCAGGGGGTGGAGCAAGCCAGGCCTCAAACCACGAGAAGCTCCAGCCCTACATGCAGCCAAAATGCAGCCCACTTCCCTGATAACCTCAAGAGCAGGGGGTGGAGGAAGGCAGGCCTCAAAGCATGAGAAGCTCCAGCCCAAAAGGCAGCCAAAATGCAGCCCACATCCGGGAGAATCTCAAGAGAAGGGGGTGGAGCAAGCCAGGCCTCAAACCACGAGAAGCTCCAGCCCAAAAGGCAGCCAAAATGCAGCCCACATCCAGGAGATTATCAAGAGCAGGGGGTGGAGCAAGCCAGGCCTCAAACCATGAGAAGCTCCAGCCCAAAAGGCAGCCAAAATCCAGCCCACATCCGGGAGAATCTCAAGAGCAGGGGGTGGAGCAAGCCAGGCCTCAAACCTCGAGAAGCTCCAGCCCAAAAAAGGCAGCCAAAATCCAGCCCACCTCCGGGAGAATCTCAAGAGCAGGGGGTGGAGCAAGCCAGGCCTCAAACCATGAGAAGCTCCAGCAAAAAAGGCAGCCAAAATGCAGCCCACCTCCGGGAGAATCTCAAGAGCAGGGGGTGGAGCAAGCCAGGCCTCAAACCACGAGAAGCTCCAGCCCAAAAGGCAGACAAAGTCCAGCCCACATCCGGGAGAATCTCAAGAAAAGGGGGTGGAGCAAGCCAGGCCTCAAATCTCGAGAAGCTCCAGCCCAAAAAAGGCAGCCAAAATGCAGCCCACATCCGGGAGAATCTCAAGAGCAGGGGGTGGAGCAAGCCAGGCCTCAAACCACGAGAAGCTCCAGCCCTAAATGCAGCCAAAATGCAGCCCACTTCCCTGATAACCTCAAGAGCAGGGGGTGGAGGAAGGCAGGCCTCAAACCATGAGAAGCTCCAGCCCAAAAGGCAGCCAAAATGCAGCCCACATCCGGGAGAATCTCAAGAGCAGGGGGTGGAGCAAGCCAGGCCTCAAACCACGAGAAGCTCGAGCCCAAAAGGCAGCCAAAATGCAGCCCACATCCGGGAGAATCTCAAGAGCAGGGGGTGGAGCAAGCCAGGCCTCAAACCACGAGAAGCTCCAGCCCAAAAGGCAGCCAAAATGCAGCCCACATCCGGGAGAATCTCAAGAGCAGGGTGTGGAGCAAGCCAGGCCTCAAACCACGAGAAGCTGCAGCCCAAAAGGCAGCCAAAATGCAGGCCACATCCGGGAGAATCTCAAGAGCAGGGGGTGGAGCAAGCCAGGCCTCAAACCACGAGAAGCTCCAGCCCAAAAGGCAGCCAAAATGCAGCCCACATAAGGGAGAATCTCAAGAGCAAGGGGTGGAGCAAGCCAGGCCTCAAACCACGAGAAGCTCCAGCCCAAAAGGAAGCCAAAATGCAGCCCACATCCAGGAGAATATCAAGAGCAGGGGGTGGAGCAAGCCAGGCCTCAAACCTCGAGAAACTCCAGCCCAAAAAAGGCAGCCAAAATGCAGCCCACATCCGGGAGAATCTCAAGAGCAGGGGGTGGAGCAAGCCAGGCCTCAAACCTCGAGAAGCTCCAGCCCAAAAGGCAGCCAAAATGCAGCCCACATCCGGGAGAATCTCAAGAGCAGGGGGTGGAGCAAGCCAGGCCTCAAACCTCGAGAAGCTCCACGCCAAAAAAGGCAGCCAAAATGCAGCCCACCTCCGGGAGAATCTCAAGAGCAGGGGATGGAGCAAGCCAGGCCTCAAACCACGAGAAGCTCCAGCCCAAAAGACAGACAAAGTCCAGCCCACATCCGGGAGAATCTCAAGAGCAGGGGGTGGAGCAAGCCAGGCCTCAAACCACGAGAAGCTCCAGCCCAAAAGGCAGCCAAAATGCAGCCCACATCCGGGAGAATCTCAAGAGCAGGGGGTGGAGCAAGCCAGGCCTCAAACCACGAGAAGCTCCAGCCCAAAAGGCAGCCAAAATGCAGCCCACCTCCGGGAGAATCTCAAGAGCAGGGGGTGGAGCAAGCCAGGCCTCAAACCACGAGAAGCTCCAGCCCAATAGGCAGCCACAATGCAGCGGACATTCGGGAGAAGCTCAAGAGCAGGGGGTGGAGCAAGCCAGGACTCAAATCACGAGAAGCTACAGCCCAAAAGGCAGCCAAAATGCAACCCACATCCGGGAGAATCTCAAGAGCAGGGGGTGGAGCAAGCCAGGCCTCAAACCACGAGAAGCTCCAGCCCAAAAGGCAGCCAAAATGCAGCCCACATCCGGGACAATTTCAAGAGCAGGGGGTGGAGCAAGCCAGGCCTCAAACCACGAGAAGCTCCAGCCCAAAAGGCAGCCAAAATCCAGCCCACATCCGGGAGAATCTCAAGAGCAGGGGGTGGAGCAACCCAGGCCTCAAACCACGAGAAGCTCCAGCCCTAAAGGCAGCCAAAATGCAGCCCACATCCGGGAGAATCTCAAGAGCAGGGGGTGGAGCAAGCCAGGCCTCAAACCACGAGAAGCTCCAGCCCAAAAGGCAACCAAAATGCAGCCCACATCCGGGACAATTTCAAGAGCAGAGGGTGGAGCAAGCCAGGCCTCAAACCACGAGAAGCTCCAGCCCAAAAGGCAGCCAAAATGCAGCCCACATCCGGGAGAATCTCAAGAGCAGGGGGTGGAGCAAGCCAGGCCTCAAACCACGAGAAGCTCCAGCCCAAAAGGCAGCCAAAATGCAGCCCACATCCGGGAGAATCTCAAGAGCAGGGGGTGGAGCAAGCCAGGCCTCAAACCATGAGAAGCTCCAGCCCAAAAGGCTGCCAAAATGCAGCCCACATCCGGGAGAATCTCAAGAGCAGGGGGTGGAGCAAGCCAGGCCTCAAACCACGAGAAGCTCCAGCCCAAAAGGCAGCCAAAATGCAGCCCACATCCGGGAGAATCTCAAGAGCAGGGGGTGGAGCAAGCCAGGCCTCAAACCACGAGAAGCTCCAGCCCAAAAGGCAGCCAACATGCAGCCCACATCCGGGAGAATCTCAAGAGCAGGGGGTGGAGCAAGCCAGGCCTCAAACCACGAGAAGCTCCAGCCCAAAAGGCAGCCAAAATGCAGCCCACATCCGGGAGAATCTCAAGAGCAGGGGGTGGAGCAAGCCAGGCCTCAAACCTCGAAAACATCCAGCCCAAAAGGCAGCCAAAATGCAGCCCACATCCGGGAGAATCTCAAGAGCAGGGGGTGGAGCAAGCCAGGCCTCAAACCTCGAAAACATCCAGCCCAAAAGGCAGCCAAAATGCAGCCCACATCCGGGAGAATCTCAAGAGCAGGGGGTGGAGCAAGCCAGGCCTCAAACCTCGAGAAGCTCCAGCCCAAAAGGCAGCCAAAATGCAGACCACCTCTGGGAGAATATCAAGAGCAGGGGGTGGAGCAAGCCAAGCCTCAAACCATGAGAAGCTCCAGCCCAAAATGCAGCCAAAATGCAGCCCACATCCGGGAGAATCTCAAGAGCAGGGGGTGGAGCAAGCCAGGCCTCAAACCACGAGAAGCTCCAGCCCAAAAGGCAGCCAAAATGCAGGCCACATCCGGGAGAATCTCAAGAGCAGGGGGTGGAGCAAGCCAGGCCTCAAACCTCGAAAACATCCAGCCCAAAAGGCAGCCAAAATGCAGCCCACATCCGGGAGAATCTCAAGAGCAGGGGGTGGAGCAAGCCAGGCCTCAAACCTCGAAAACATCCAGCCCAAAAGGCAGCCAAAATGCAGCCCACATCCAGGAGATTATCAAGAGCAGGGGGTGGAGCAAGCCAGGCCTCAAACCATGAGAAGCTCCAGCCCAAAAGGCAGCCAAAATGCAGCCCACATCCGGGAGAATCTCAAGAGCAGGGGGTGGAGCAAGCCAGGCCTCAAACCTCGAGAAGCTCCAGCCCAAAAAAGGCAGCCAAAATCCAGCCCACCTCCGGGAGAATCTCAAGAGCAGGGGGTGGAGCAAGCCAGGCCTCAAACCATGAGAAGCTCCAGCCCAACAGGCAGCCAAAATGCAGCCCACCTCCGGGAGAATCTCAAGAGCAGGGGGTGGAGCAAGCCAGGCCTCAAACCACGAGAAGCTCCAGCCCAAAAGGCAGACAAAGTCCAGCCCATATCCGGGAGAATCTCAAGAAAAGGGGGTGGAGCAAGCCAGGCCTCAAATCTCGAGAAGCTCCAGCCCAAAAAAGGCAGCCAAAATGCAGCCCACATCCGGGAGAATCTCAAGAGCAGGGGGTGGAGCAAGCCAGGCCTCAAACCACGAGAAGCTCCAGCCCTAAATGCAGCCAAAATGCAGCCCACTTCCCTGATAACCTCAAGAGCAGGGGGTGGAGGAAGGCAGGCCTCAAACCATGAGAAGCTCCAGCCCAAAAGGCAGCCAAAATGCAGCCCACATCCGGGACAATTTCAGGAGCAGGGGGTGGAGGAAGCCAGGCCTCAAACCACGAGAAGCTCCAGCCAAACAGGGAGCCAAAATGCAGCCCACATCCGGGAGAATCTCAAGAGCAGGGGGTGGAGCAAGCCAGGCCTCAAACCACGAGAAGCTCCAGCCCAAAAGGCAGCCAAAATGCAGCCCACCTCCGGGAGAATCTCAAGAGCAGGGGGTGGAGCAAGCCAGGCCTCAAACCACGAGAAGCTGCAGCCCAAAAGGCAGCCAAAATGCAGGCCACATCCGGGAGAATCTCAAGAGCAGTGGGTGGAGCAAGGCAGGCCTCAAACCACGAGAAGCTCCAGCCCAAAATGCAGCCAAAATGCAGCCCACATAAGGGAGAATCTCAAGAGCAAGGGGTGGAGCAAGCCAGGCCTCAAACCACGAGAAGCTCCAGCCCAAAAGGCAGCCAACATGCAGCCCACATCCGGGAGAATCTCAAGAGCAGGGGGTGGAGCAAGCCAGGCCTCAAACCACGAGAAGCTCCAGCCCAAAAGGCAGCCAAAATGCAGCCCACATCCGGGAGAATCTCAAGAGCAGGGGGTGGAGCAAGCCAGGCCTCAAACCTCGAAAACATCCAGCCCAAAAGGCAGCCAAAATGCAGCCCACATCCGGGAGAATCTCAAGAGCAGGGGGTGGAGCAAGCCAGGCCTCAAACCTCGAAAACATCCAGCCCAAAAGGCAGCCAAAATGCAGCCCACATCCGGGAGAATCTCAAGAGCAGGGGGTGGAGCAAGCCAGGCCTCAAACCTCGAGAAGCTCCAGCCCAAAAGGCAGCCAAAATGCAGACCACCTCTGGGAGAATATCAACAGCAGGGGGTGGAGCAAGCCAAGCCTCAAACCATGAGAAGCTCCAGCCCAAAATGCAGCCAAAATGCAGCCCACATCCGGGAGAATCTCAAGAGCAGGGGGTGGAGCAAGCCAGGCCTCAAACCACGAGAAGCTCCAGCCCAAAAGGCAGCCAAAATGCAGCCCACATCCGGGAGAATCTCAAGAGCAGGGGGTGGAGCAAGCCAGGCCTCAAACCACGAGAAGCTCCAGCCCAAAAGACAGACAAAGTCCAGCCCACATCCGGGAGAATCTCAAGAGCAGGGGGTGGAGCAAGCCAGGCCTCAAACCACGAGAAGCTCCAGCCCAAAATAGGCAGCCAAAATGCAGCCCACATCCGGGAGAATCTCAAGAGCAGGGGGTGGAGCAAGCCAGGCCTCAAACCACGAGAAGCTCCAGCCCTAAATGCAGCCAAAATGCAGCCCACCTCCGGGAGAATCTCAAGAGCAGGGGGTGGAGCAAGCCAGGCCTCAAACCACGAGAAGCTCCAGCCCAAAATGCAGACAAAATCCAGCCCACATCCGGGAGAATCTCAAGAGCAGGGGGTGGAGCAAGCCAGGCCTCAAACCACGAGAAGCTCCAGCCCAATAGGCCGCCAAAATGCAGCCCACATCCGGGAGAATCTCAAGAGCAGGGGTTGGAGCAAGCCAGGCCTCAAACCACGAGAAGCTCCAGCCCTAAAGGCAGCCAAAATGCAGCCCACATCCGGGAGAATGTCAAGAGCAGGGGGTGGAGCAAGCCAGGCCTCAAACCACGAGAAGCTCCAGCCCAAAAGGCAGCCAAAATGCAGCCCACATCCGGGAGAATCTCAAGAGCAGGGGGTGGAGCAAGCCAGGCCTCAAACCACGAGAAGCTCCAGCCCAAAATGCAGCCAAAATGCAGCCCACATCCGGGAGAATCTCAAGAGCAGGGGGTGGAGCAAGCCAGGCCTCAAACCACGAGAAGCTCCAGCCCAAAAGGCAGCCAAAATGCAGCCCACATCCGGGAGAATCTCAAGAGCAGGGGGTGGAGCAAGCCAGGCCTCAAACCACGAGAAGCTCCAGCCCAATAGGCAGCCACAATGCAGCGGACATTCGGGAGAATCTCAAGAGCAGGGGGTGGAGCAAGCCAGGACTCAAATCACGAGAAGCTACAGCCCAAAAGGCAGCCAAAATGCAACCCACATCCGGGAGAATCTCAAGAGCAGGGGGTGGAGCAAGCCAGGCCTCAAACCACGAGAAGCTCCAGCCCAAAAGGCAGCCAAAATGCAGCCCACATCCGGGACAATTTCAAGAGCAGGGGGTGGAGCAAGCCAGGCCTCAAACCACGAGAAGCTCCAGCCCAAAAGGCAGCCAAAATCCAGCCCACATCCGGGAGAATCTCAAGAGCAGGGGGTGGAGCAACCCAGGCCTCAAACCACGAGAAGCTCCAGCCCTAAAGGCAGCCAAAATGCAGCCCACATCCGGGAGAATCTCAAGAGCAGGGGGTGGAGCAAGCCAGGCCTCAAACCACGAGAAGCTCCAGCCCAAAAGGCAACCAAAATGCAGCCCACATCCGGGACAATTTCAAGAGCAGAGGGTGGAGCAAGCCAGGCCTCAAACCACGAGAAGCTCCAGCCCAAAAGGCAGCCAAAATGCAGCCCACATCCGGGAGAATCTCAAGAGCAGGGGGTGGAGCAAGCCAGGCCTCAAACCTCGAAAACATCCAGCCCAAAAGGCAGCCAAAATGCAGCCCACATCCGGGAGAATCTCAAGAGCAGGGGGTGGAGCAAGCCAGGCCTCAAACCTCGAAAACATCCAGCCCAAAAGGCAGCCAAAATGCAGCCCACATCCGGGAGAATCTCAAGAGCAGGGGGTGGAGCAATCCAGGCCTCAAACCTCGAAAACATCCAGCCCAAAAGGCAGCCAAAATGCAGCCCATATCCGGGAGAATCTCAAGAGCAGGGGGTGGAGCAAGCCAGGCCTCAAACCTCGAGAAGCTCCAGCCCAAAAGGCAGCCAAAATGCAGACCACCTCTGGGAGAATATCAAGAGCAGGGGGTGGAGCAAGCCAAGCCTCAAACCATGAGAAGCTCCAGCCCAAAATGCAGCCAAAATGCAGCCCACATCCGGGAGAATATGAAGAGCAGGGGGTGGAGCAAGCCAGGCCTCAAACCACGAGAAGCTCCAGCCCAAAAGGCAGCCAAAATGCAGGCCACATCCGGGAGAATCTCAAGAGCAGGGGGTGGAGCAAGCCAGGCCTCAAACCTCGAAAACATCCAGCCCAAAAGGCAGCCAAAATGCAGCCCACATCCGGGAGAATCTCAAGAGCAGGGGGTGGAGCAAGCCAGGCCTCAAACCTCGAAAACATCCAGCCCAAAAGGCAGCCAAAATGCAGCCCACATCCGGGAGAATCTCAAGAGCATGGGGTGGAGCAAGCCAGGCCTCAAACCTCGAAAACATCCAGCCCAAAAGGCAGCCAAAATGCAGCCCACATCTGGGAGAATCTCAAGAGCAGGGGGTGGAGCAAGCCAGGCCTCAAACCTCGAGAAGCTCCAGCCCAAAATGCAGCCAAAATGCAGACCACCTCTGGGAGAATATCAAGAGCAGGGGGTGGAGCAAGCCAAGCCTCAAACCATGAGAAGCTCCAGCCCAAAATGCAGCCAAAATGCAGCCCACCTGCGGGAGAATCTCAAGAGCAGGGGGTGGAGCAAGCCAGGCCTCAAACCACGAGAAGCTCCAGCCCAAAAGGCAGCCAAAATGCAGGCCACATCCGGGAGAATCTCAAGAGCAGGGGGTGGAGCAAGCCAGGCCTCAAACCTCGAAAACATCCAGCCCAAAAGGCAGCCAAAATGCAGCCCACATCCGGGAGAATATCAAGAGCAGGGGGTGGAGCAAGCCAGGCCTCAAACCTCGAGAAGCTCCAGCCCAAAAGGCAGCCAAAATGCAGCCCACCTCCGGGAGAATATCAAGAGCAGGGGGTGGAGCAAGCCAAGCCTCAAACCATGAGAAGCTCCAGCCCAAAATGCAGCCAAAATGCAGCCCACATCCGGGAGAATCTCAAGAGCAGGGGGTGGAGCAAGCCAGGCCTCAAACCACGAGAAGCTCCAGCCCAAAAGGCAGACAAAATCCAGCCCACATCTGGGAGAATCTCAAGAGCAGGGGGTGGAGCAAGCCAGGCCTCAAACCACGAGAAGCTCCAGCCCAAAATGCAGCCAAAATACAGCCCACATCCGGGAGAATCTCAAGAGCAGGGGGTGGAGCAAGCCAGGCCTCAAACCACGAGAAGCTCCAGCCCAAGAATCAGCCAAAATGCAGCCCACATCCGGGAGAATCTCAAGAGCAGGGGGTGGAGCAAGCCAGGCCTCAAACCATGAGAAGCTCCAGCCCAAAAGGCTGCCAAAATGCAGCCCACATCCGGGAGAATCTCAAGAGCAGGGGGTGGAGCAAGCCAGGCCTCAAACCACGAGAAGCTCCAGCCCAAAAGGCAGCCAAAATGCAGCCCACATCCCGGAGAATCTCAAGAGCAGGGGGTGGAGCAAGCCAGGCCTCAAACCAAGAGAAGCTCCAGCCCAAAAGGCAGCCAAAATGCAGCCCACATCCGGGAGAATCTCAAGAGCAGGGGGTGGAGCAAGCCAGGCCTCAAACCACGAGAAGCTCCAGCCCTAAAGGCAGCCAAAATGCAGCCCACCTCCGGCAGAATCTCAAGAGAAGGAGGTGGAGCAAGCCAGGCCTCAAACCACGAGAAGCTCCAGCCCTAAAGGCGGCCAAAATCCAGCCCACATCCGGGAGAATCTCAAGAGCAGGGGGTGGAGCAAGCCAGGCCTCAAACCACAAGAAGCTCCAGCCCAAAAGGCAGCCAAAATGCAGCCCACCTCCGGGAGAATATCAAGAGCAGGGGGTGGAGCAAGCCAAGCCTCAAACCATGAGAAGCTCCAGCCCAAAATGCAGCCAAAATGCAGCCCACATCCGGGAGAATCTCAAGAGCAGGGGGTGGAGCAAGCCAGGCCTCAAACCACGAGAAGCTCCAGCCCAAAAGGCAGACAAAATCCAGCCCACATCTGGGAGAATCTCAAGAGCAGGGGGTGGAGCAAGCCAGGCCTCAAACCACGAGAAGCTCCAGCCCAAAATGCAGCCAAAATCCAGCCCACATCCGGGAGAATCTCAAGAGCAGGGGGTGGAGGAAGCCAGGCCTCAAACCACGAGAAGCTCCAGCCCAAAAGGCAGCCAAAATGCACCCACATCCGGGAGAATCTCAAGAGCAGGGGGTGGAGCAAGCCAGGCCTCAAACCATGAGAAGCTCCAGCCCAAAAGGCTGCCAAAATGCAGCCCACATGCGGGAGAATCTCAAGAGCAGGGGGTGGAGCAAGCCAGGCCTCAAACCACGAGAAGCTCCAGCCCAAAAGGCAGCCAAAATGCAGCCCACATCCGGGAGAATCTCAAGAGCAGGGGGTGGAGCAAGCCAGGCCTCAAACCACGAGAAGCTCCAGCCCAACAGGCAGCCAAAATGCAGCCCACATCCGGGAGAATCTCAAGAGCAGGGGGTGGAGCAAGCCAGGCCTCAAACCACGAGAAGCTCCAGCCCAAAAGGCAGCCAAAATGCAGCCCACATCCGGGAGAATCTCAAGAGCAGGGGGTGGAGCAAGCCAGGCCTCAAACCTCGAGAAGCTCCAGCCCAAAAGGCAGCCAAAATGCAGCCCACCTCCCTGAGAATCTCAAGAGCAGGGGGTGGAGCAAGCCAAGCCTCAAACCATGAGAAGCTCCAGCCCAAAAGGCAGCCAAAATGCAGCCCACATCCGGGAGAATCTCAAGAGCAGGGGGTGGAGCAAGCCAGGCCTCAAACCTCGAGAAGCTCCAGCCCAAAAGGCAGCCAAAATGCAGACCACCTCTGGGAGAATATCAAGAGCAGGGGGTGGAGCAAGCCAAGCCTCAAACCATGAGAAGCTCCAGCCCAAAATGCAGCCAAAATGCAGCCCACATACGGGAGAATCTCAAGAGCAGGGGGTGGAGCAAGCCAGGCCTCAAACCACGAGAAGCTCCAGCCCAAAAGGCAGACAAAATCCAGCCCACATCTGGGAGAATCTCAAGAGCAGGGGGTGGAGCAAGCCAGGCCTCAAACCACGAGAAGCTCCAGCCCAAAATGCAGCCAAAATACAGCCCACATCCGGGAGAATCTCAAGAGCAGGGGGTGGAGCAAGCCAGGCCTCAAACCTCGAAAACATCCAGCCCAAAAGGCAGCCAAAATGCAGCCCACATCCGGGAGAATCTCAAGAGCAGGGGGTGGAGCAAGCCAGGCCTCAAACCTCGAGAAGCTCCAGCCCAAAAGGCAGCCAAAATGCAGCCCACCTCCGGGAGAATATCAAGAGCAGGGGGTGGAGCAAGCCAAGCCTCAAACCATGAGAAGCTCCAGCCCAAAATGCAGCCAAAATGCAGCCCACATCCGGGAGAATATCATGGGCAAGGAGGGGAGGAAACCAGGCCTCAAACCACGAGAAGCTCCAGCCCAAAAGGCAGCCAAAATGCAGCCCACATCCGGGAGAATCTCAAGAGCAGGGGGTGGAGCAAGCCAGGCCTCAAACCACGAGAAGCTCCAGCCCAAAATGCAGCCAAAATACAGCCCACATCCGGGAGAATCTCAAGAGCAGGGGGTGGAGCAAGCCAGGCCTCAAACCTCGAAAACATCCAGCCCAAAAGGCAGCCAAAATGCAGCCCACATCCGGGAGAATCTCAAGAGCAGGGGGTGGAGCAAGCCAGGCCTCAAACCTCGAGAAGCTCCAGCCCAAAAGGCAGCCAAAATGCAGCCCACCTCCGGGAGAATATCAAGAGCAGGGGGTGGAGCAAGCCAAGCCTCAAACCATGAGAAGCTCCAGCCCAAAATGCAGCCAAAATGCAGCCCACATCCGGGAGAATCTCAAGAGCAGGGGGTGGAGCAAGCCAGGCCTCAAACCACGAGAAGCTCCAGCCCAAAAGGCAGACAAAATCCAGCCCACATCTGGGAGAATCTCAAGAGCAGGGGGTGGAGCAAGCCAGGCCTCAAACCACGAGAAGCTCCAGCCCAAAATGCAGCCAAAATACAGCCCACATCCGGGAGAATCTCAAGAGCAGGGGGTGGAGCAAGCCAGGCCTCAAACCACGAGAAGCTCCAGCCCAAGAATCAGCCAAAATGCAGCCCACATCCGGGAGAATCTCAAGAGCAGGGGGTGGAGCAAGCCAGGCCTCAAACCATGAGAAGCTCCAGCCCAAAAGGCAGACAAAATCCAGCCCACATCTGGGAGAATCTCAAGAGCAGGGGGTGGAGCAAGCCAGGCCTCAAACCACGAGAAGCTCCAGCCCAAAAGGCAGCCAAAATGCAGCCCACATCTGGGAGAATCTCAAGAGCAGGGGGTGGAGCAAGCCAGGCCTCAAACCAAGAGAAGCTCCAGCCCAATAGGCAGCCACAATGCAGCGGACATTCGGGAGAATCTCAAGAGCAGGGGGTGGAGCAAGCCAGGACTCAAATCACGAGAAGCTACAGCCCAAAAGGCAGCCAAAATGCAACCCACATCCGGGAGAATCTCAAGAGCAGGGGGTGGAGCAAGCCAGGCCTCAAACCACGAGAAGCTCCAGCCCAAAAGGCAGCCAAAATGCAGCCCACATCCGGGACAATTTCAAGAGCAGGGGGTGGAGCAAGCCAGGCCTCAAACCACGAGAAGCTCCAGCCCAAAAGGCAGCCAAAATCCAGCCCACATCCGGGAGAATCTCAAGAGCAGGGGGTGGAGCAACCCAGGCCTCAAACCACGAGAAGCTCCAGCCCTAAAGGCAGCCAAAATGCAGCCCACATCCGGGAGAATCTCAAGAGCAGGGGGTGGAGCAAGCCAGGCCTCAAACCACGAGAAGCTCCAGCCCAAAAGGCAACCAAAATGCAGCCCACATCCGGGACAATTTCAAGAGCAGAGGGTGGAGCAAGCCAGGCCTCAAACCACGAGAAGCTCCAGCCCAAAAGGCAGCCAAAATGCAGCCCACATCCGGGAGAATCTCAAGAGCAGGGGGTGGAGCAAGCCAGGCCTCAAACCTCGAAAACATCCAGCCCAAAAGGCAGCCAAAATGCAGCCCACATCCGGGAGAATCTCAAGAGCAGGGGGTGGAGCAAGCCAGGCCTCAAACCTCGAAAACATCCAGCCCAAAAGGCAGCCAAAATGCAGCCCACATCCGGGAGAATCTCAAGAGCAGGGGGTGGAGCAATCCAGGCCTCAAACCTCGAAAACATCCAGCCCAAAAGGCAGCCAAAATGCAGCCCATATCCGGGAGAATCTCAAGAGCAGGGGGTGGAGCAAGCCAGGCCTCAAACCTCGAGAAGCTCCAGCCCAAAAGGCAGCCAAAATGCAGACCACCTCTGGGAGAATATCAAGAGCAGGGGGTGGAGCAAGCCAAGCCTCAAACCATGAGAAGCTCCAGCCCAAAATGCAGCCAAAATGCAGCCCACATCCGGGAGAATATGAAGAGCAGGGGGTGGAGCAAGCCAGGCCTCAAACCACGAGAAGCTCCAGCCCAAAAGGCAGCCAAAATGCAGGCCACATCCGGGAGAATCTCAAGAGCAGGGGGTGGAGCAAGCCAGGCCTCAAACCTCGAAAACATCCAGCCCAAAAGGCAGCCAAAATGCAGCCCACATCCGGGAGAATCTCAAGAGCAGGGGGTGGAGCAAGCCAGGCCTCAAACCTCGAAAACATCCAGCCCAAAAGGCAGCCAAAATGCAGCCCACATCCGGGAGAATCTCAAGAGCATGGGGTGGAGCAAGCCAGGCCTCAAACCTCGAAAACATCCAGCCCAAAAGGCAGCCAAAATGCAGCCCACATCTGGGAGAATCTCAAGAGCAGGGGGTGGAGCAAGCCAGGCCTCAAACCTCGAGAAGCTCCAGCCCAAAATGCAGCCAAAATGCAGACCACCTCTGGGAGAATATCAAGAGCAGGGGGTGGAGCAAGCCAAGCCTCAAACCATGAGAAGCTCCAGCCCAAAATGCAGCCAAAATGCAGCCCACCTGCGGGAGAATCTCAAGAGCAGGGGGTGGAGCAAGCCAGGCCTCAAACCACGAGAAGCTCCAGCCCAAAAGGCAGCCAAAATGCAGGCCACATCCGGGAGAATCTCAAGAGCAGGGGGTGGAGCAAGCCAGGCCTCAAACCTCGAAAACATCCAGCCCAAAAGGCAGCCAAAATGCAGCCCACATCCGGGAGAATCTCAAGAGCAGGGGGTGGAGCAAGCCAGGCCTCAAACCTCGAGAAGCTCCAGCCCAAAAGGCAGCCAAAATGCAGCCCACCTCCGGGAGAATATCAAGAGCAGGGGGTGGAGCAAGCCAAGCCTCAAACCATGAGAAGCTCCAGCCCAAAATGCAGCCAAAATGCAGCCCACATCCGGGAGAATCTCAAGAGCAGGGGGTGGAGCAAGCCAGGCCTCAAACCACGAGAAGCTCCAGCCCAAAAGGCAGACAAAATCCAGCCCACATCCGGGAGAATCTCAAGAGCAGGGGGTGGAGCAAGCCAGGCCTCAAACCACGAGAAGCTCCAGCCCAAAATGCAGCCAAAATACAGCCCACATCCGGGAGAATCTCAAGAGCAGGGGGTGGAGCAAGCCAGGCCTCAAACCACGAGAAGCTCCAGCCCAAGAATCAGCCAAAATGCAGCCCACATCCGGGAGAATCTCAAGAGCAGGGGGTGGAGCAAGCCAGGCCTCAAACCATGAGAAGCTCCAGCCCAAAAGGCTGCCAAAATGCAGCCCACATCCGGGAGAATCTCAAGAGCAGGGGGTGGAGCAAGCCAGGCCTCAAACCACGAGAAGCTCCAGCCCAAAAGGCAGCCAAAATGCAGCCCACATCCCGGAGAATCTCAAGAGCAGGGGGTGGAGCAAGCCAGGCCTCAAACCAAGAGAAGCTCCAGCCCAAAAGGCAGCCAAAATGCAGCCCACATCCGGGAGAATCTCAAGAGCAGGGGGTGGAGCAAGCCAGGCCTCAAACCACGAGAAGCTCCAGCCCTAAAGGCAGCCAAAATGCAGCCCACCTCCGGCAGAATCTCAAGAGAAGGAGGTGGAGCAAGCCAGGCCTCAAACCACGAGAAGCTCCAGCCCTAAAGGCGGCCAAAATCCAGCCCACATCCGGGAGAATCTCAAGAGCAGGGGGTGGAGCAAGCCAGGCCTCAAACCACAAGAAGCTCCAGCCCAAAAGGCAGCCAAAATGCAGCCCACCTCCGGCAGAATCTCAAGAGAAGGAGGTGGAGCAAGCCAGGCCTCAAACCACGAGAAGCTCTAGCCCTAAATGCGGCCAAAATCCAGCCCACCTCCGACAGAATCTCAAGAGCAGGAGGTGGGGCAAGCCAGGCCTCAAACCACGAGAAGCTCCAGACCTAAAGGCGGCCAAAATGCAGCCCACATCCGGGAGAATCTCAAGAGCAGGGGGTGGAGCCAGCCAGGCCTCAAACCACAACAAGCTCCAGCCCAAAAGGCAGCCAAAATGCAGCCCACCTCCGGGAGAATATCAAGAGCAGGGGGTGGAGCAAGCCAAGCCTCAAACCATGAGAAGCTCCAGCCCAAAATGCAGCCAAAATGCAGCCCACATCCGGGAGAATCTCAAGAGCAGGGGGTGGAGCAAGCCAGGCCTCAAACCACGAGAAGCTCCAGCCCAAAAGGCAGACAAAATCCAGCCCACATCTGGGAGAATCTCAAGAGCAGGGGGTGGAGCAAGCCAGGCCTCAAACCACGAGAAGCTCCAGCCCAAAATGCAGCCAAAATCCAGCCCACATCCGGGAGAATCTCAAGAGCAGGGGGTGGAGGAAGCCAGGCCTCAAACCACGAGAAGCTCCAGCCCAAAAGGCAGCCAAAATGCACCCACATCCGGGAGAATCTCAAGAGCAGGGGGTGGAGCAAGCCAGGCCTCAAACCATGAGAAGCTCCAGCCCAAAAGGCTGCCAAAATGCAGCCCACATGCGGGAGAATCTCAAGAGCAGGGGGTGGAGCAAGCCAGGCCTCAAACCACGAGAAGCTCCAGCCCAAAAGGCAGCCAAAATGCAGCCCACATCCGGGAGAATCTCAAGAGCAGGGGGTGGAGCAAGCCAGGCCTCAAACCACGAGAAGCTCCAGCCCAACAGGCAGCCAAAATGCAGCCCACATCCGGGAGAATCTCAAGAGCAGGGGGTGGAGCAAGCCAGGCCTCAAACCACGAGAAGCTCCAGCCCAAAAGGCAGCCAAAATGCAGCCCACATCCGGGAGAATCTCAAGAGCAGGGGGTGGAGCAAGCCAGGCCTCAAACCTCGAGAAGCTCCAGCCCAAAAGGCAGCCAAAATGCAGCCCACCTCCCTGAGAATCTCAAGAGCAGGGGGTGGAGCAAGCCAAGCCTCAAACCATGAGAAGCTCCAGCCCAAAAGGCAGCCAAAATGCAGCCCACATCCGGGAGAATCTCAAGAGCAGGGGGTGGAGCAAGCCAGGCCTCAAACCTCGAGAAGCTCCAGCCCAAAAGGCAGCCAAAATGCAGACCACCTCTGGGAGAATATCAAGAGCAGGGGGTGGAGCAAGCCAAGCCTCAAACCATGAGAAGCTCCAGCCCAAAATGCAGCCAAAATGCAGCCCACATACGGGAGAATCTCAAGAGCAGGGGGTGGAGCAAGCCAGGCCTCAAACCACGAGAAGCTCCAGCCCAAAAGGCAGACAAAATCCAGCCCACATCTGGGAGAATCTCAAGAGCAGGGGGTGGAGCAAGCCAGGCCTCAAACCACGAGAAGCTCCAGCCCAAAATGCAGCCAAAATACAGCCCACATCCGGGAGAATCTCAAGAGCAGGGGGTGGAGCAAGCCAGGCCTCAAACCTCGAAAACATCCAGCCCAAAAGGCAGCCAAAATGCAGCCCACATCCGGGAGAATCTCAAGAGCAGGGGGTGGAGCAAGCCAGGCCTCAAACCTCGAGAAGCTCCAGCCCAAAAGGCAGCCAAAATGCAGCCCACCTCCGGGAGAATATCAAGAGCAGGGGGTGGAGCAAGCCAAGCCTCAAACCATGAGAAGCTCCAGCCCAAAATGCAGCCAAAATGCAGCCCACATCCGGGAGAATATCATGGGCAAGGAGGGGAGGAAACCAGGCCTCAAACCACGAGAAGCTCCAGCCCAAAAGGCAGCCAAAATGCAGCCCACATCCGGGAGAATCTCAAGAGCAGGGGGTGGAGCAAGCCAGGCCTCAAACCACGAGAAGCTCCAGCCCAAAATGCAGCCAAAATACAGCCCACATCCGGGAGAATCTCAAGAGCAGGGGGTGGAGCAAGCCAGGCCTCAAACCTCGAAAACATCCAGCCCAAAAGGCAGCCAAAATGCAGCCCACATCCGGGAGAATCTCAAGAGCAGGGGGTGGAGCAAGCCAGGCCTCAAACCTCGAGAAGCTCCAGCCCAAAAGGCAGCCAAAATGCAGCCCACCTCCGGGAGAATATCAAGAGCAGGGGGTGGAGCAAGCCAAGCCTCAAACCATGAGAAGCTCCAGCCCAAAATGCAGCCAAAATGCAGCCCACATCCGGGAGAATCTCAAGAGCAGGGGGTGGAGCAAGCCAGGCCTCAAACCACGAGAAGCTCCAGCCCAAAAGGCAGACAAAATCCAGCCCACATCTGGGAGAATCTCAAGAGCAGGGGGTGGAGCAAGCCAGGCCTCAAACCACGAGAAGCTCCAGCCCAAAATGCAGCCAAAATACAGCCCACATCCGGGAGAATCTCAAGAGCAGGGGGTGGAGCAAGCCAGGCCTCAAACCACGAGAAGCTCCAGCCCAAGAATCAGCCAAAATGCAGCCCACATCCGGGAGAATCTCAAGAGCAGGGGGTGGAGCAAGCCAGGCCTCAAACCACGAGAAGCTCCAGCCCAAAAGGCAGCCAAAATGCAGCCCACATCTGGGAGAATCTCAAGAGCAGGGGGTGGAGCAAGCCAGGCCTCAAACCAAGAGAAGCTCCAGCCCAAAAGGCAGCCAAAATCCAGCCCACATCTGGGAGAATCTCAAGAGCAGGGGGTGGAGCAAGCCAGGCCTCAAACCATGAGAAGCTCCAGCCCAAAAGGCAGCCAAAATCCAGCCCACATCTGGGAGAATCTCAAGAGCAGGGGGTGGAGCAAGCCAGGCCTCAAACCACGAGAAGCTCCAGCCCAAAAGGCAGCCAAAATGCAGCCCACATCCGGGAGAATCTCAAGAGCAGGGGGTGGAGCAAGCCAGGCCTCAAACCTCGAGAAGCTCCAGCCCAAAATGCAGCCAAAATGCAGCCCACATCCGGGAGAATCTCAAGAGCAGGGGGTGGAGCAAGCCAGGCCTCAAACCACGAGAAGCTCCAGCCCAAAAGGCAGACAAAATCCAGCCCACATCTGGGAGAATCTCAAGAGCAGGGGGTGGAGCAAGCCAGGCCTCAAACCACGAGAAGCTCCAGCCCAAAATGCAGCCAAAATACAGCCCACATCCGGGAGAATCTCAAGAGCAGGGGGTGGAGCAAGCCAGGCCTCAAACCACGAGAAGCTCCAGCCCAAGAATCAGCAAAAATGCAGCCCACATCCGGGAGAATCTCAAGAGCAGGGGGTGGAGCAAGCCAGGCCTCAAACCATGAGAAGCTCCAGCCCAAAAGGCTGCCAAAATGCAGCCCACATCCGGGAGAATCTCAAGAGCAGGGGGTGGAGCAAGCCAGGCCTCAAACCACGAGAAGCTCCAGCCCAAAAGGCAGCCAAAATGCAGCCCACATCTGGGAGAATCTCAAGAGCAGGGGGTGGAGCAAGCCAGGCCTCAAACCAAGAGAAGCTCCAGCCCAAAAGGCAGCCAAAATCCAGCCCACATCTGGGAGAATCTCAAGAGCAGGGGGTGGAGCAAGCCAGGCCTCAAACCATGAGAAGCTCCAGCCCAAAAGGCAGCCAAAATCCAGCCCACATCTGGGAGAATCTCAAGAGCAGGGGGTGGAGCAAGCCAGGCCTCAAACCTCGAGAAGCTCCAGCCCAAAATGCAGCCAAAATGCAGCCCACATCCGGGAGAATCTCAAGAGCAGGGGGTGGAGCAAGCCAGGCCTCAAACCTCGAGAAGCTCCAGCCCAAAAGGCAGACAAAATCCAGCCCACATCTGGGAGAATCTCAAGAGCAGGGGGTGGAGCAAGCCAGGCCTCAAACCACGAGAAGCTCCAGCCCAAAATGCAGCCAAAATACAGCCCACATCCGGGAGAATCTCAAGAGCAGGGGGTGGAGCAAGCCAGGCCTCAAACCACGAGAAGCTCCAGCCCAAGAATCAGCAAAAATGCAGCCCACATCCGGGAGAATCTCAAGAGCAGGGGGTGGAGCAAGCCAGGCCTCAAACCATGAGAAGCTCCAGCCCAAAAGGCTGCCAAAATGCAGCCCACATCCGGGAGAATCTCAAGAGCAGGGGGTGGAGCAAGCCAGGCCTCAAACCACGAGAAGCTCCAGCCCAAAAGGCAGCCAAAATGCAGCCCACATCTGGGAGAATCTCAAGAGCAGGGGGTGGAGCAAGCCAGGCCTCAAACCAAGAGAAGCTCCAGCCCAAAAGGCAGCCAAAATCCAGCCCACATCTGGGAGAATCTCAAGAGCAGGGGGTGGAGCAAGCCAGGCCTCAAACCATGAGAAGCTCCAGCCCAAAAGGCAGCCAAAATCCAGCCCACATCCGGGAGAATCTCAAGAGCAGGGGGTGGAGCAAGCCAGGCCTCAAACCACGAGAAGCTCCAGCCCAAAAGGCAGCCAAAATGCAGCCCACATCCGGGAGAATCTCAAGAGCAGGGGGTGGAGCAAGCCAGGCCTCAAACCTCGAGAAGCTCCAGCCCAAAATGCAGCCAAAATGCAGCCCACATCCGGGAGAATCTCAAGAGCAGGGGGTGGAGCAAGCCAGGCCTCAAACCACGAGAAGCTCTAGCCCAAAAGGCAGCCAAAATGCAGCCCACATCCGGGACAATTTCAAGAGCAGGGGGTGGAGCAAGCCAGGCCTCAAACCACGAGAAGCTCCAGACCAAAAGGCAGCCAAAATGCAGCCCACATCCGGGAGAATCTCAAGAGCAGGGGGTGGAGCAAGCCAGGCCTCAAACCTCGAGAAGCTCCAGCCCAAAAGGCAGCCAAAATGCAGCCCACATCTGGGAGAATCTCAAGAGCAGGGGGTGGAGCAAGCCAGGCCTCAAACCAAGAGAAGCTCCAGCCCAAAAGGCAGCCAAAATCCAGCCCACATCTGGGAGAATCTCAAGAGCAGGGGGTGGAGCAAGCCAGGCCTCAAACCATGAGAAGCTCCAGCCCAAAAGGCAGCCAAAATCCAGCCCACATCTGGGAGAATCTCAAGAGCAGGGGGTGGAGCAAGCCAGGCCTCAAACCACGAGAAGCTCCAGCCCAAAAGGCAGCCAAAATGCAGCCCACATCCGGGAGAATCTCAAGAGCAGGGGGTGGAGCAAGCCAGGCCTCAAACCTCGAGAAGCTCCAGCCCAAAATGCAGCCAAAATGCAGCCCACATCCGGGAGAATCTCAAGAGCAGGGGGTGGAGCAAGCCAGGCCTCAAACCACGAGAAGCTCTAGCCCAAAAGGCAGCCAAAATGCAGCCCACATCCGGGACAATTTCAAGAGCAGGGGGTGGAGCAAGCCAGGCCTCAAACCACGAGAAGCTCCAGACCAAAAGGCAGCCAAAATGCAGCCCACATCCGGGAGAATCTCAAGAGCAGGGGGTGGAGCAAGCCAGGCCTCAAACCTCGAGAAGCTCCAGCCCAAAAGGCAGCCAAAATGCAGCCCACACCCGGGAGAAACTCAAGAGCAGAGGGTGGAGCAAGCCAGGCCTCAAACCACGAGAAGCTCCAGCCCAAAAGGCAGCCAAAATGCAGCCCACATCCGGGAGAATCTCAAGAGCAGGGGGTGGAGCAAGCCAGGCCTCAAACCACGAGAAGCTCCAGCCCAAAAGGCAGCCAAAATGCAGCCCACATCCGGGACAATTTCAAGAACAGGGGGTGGAGCAAGCCAGGCCTCCAACCACGAGAAGCTCCAGCCCAAAAGGCAGCCAAAATGCAGCCCACATCCGGGAGAATCTCAAGAGCAGGGGGTGGAGCAAGCCAGGCCTCAAACCATGAGAAGCTCCAGCCCAAAATGCAGCCAAAATGCAGCCCACATCCGGGAGAATATCATGGGCAAGGAGGGGAGGAAACCAGGCCTCAAACCACGAGAAGCTCCAGCCCAAAAGGCAGCCAAAATGCAGCCCACATCCGGGAGAATCTCAAGAGCAGGGGGTGGAGCAAGCCAGGCCTCAAACCACGAGAAGCTCCAGCCCAAAATGCAGCCAAAATACAGCCCACATCCGGGAGAATCTCAAGAGCAGGGGGTGGAGCAAGCCAGGCCTCAAACCTCGAAAACATCCAGCCCAAAAGGCAGCCAAAATGCAGCCCACATCCGGGAGAATCTCAAGAGCAGGGGGTGGAGCAAGCCAGGCCTCAAACCTCGAGAAGCTCCAGCCCAAAAGGCAGCCAAAATGCAGCCCACCTCCGGGAGAATATCAAGAGCAGGGGGTGGAGCAAGCCAAGCCTCAAACCATGAGAAGCTCCAGCCCAAAATGCAGCCAAAATGCAGCCCACATCCGGGAGAATCTCAAGAGCAGGGGGTGGAGCAAGCCAGGCCTCAAACCACGAGAAGCTCCAGCCCAAAAGGCAGACAAAATCCAGCCCACATCTGGGAGAATCTCAAGAGCAGGGGGTGGAGCAAGCCAGGCCTCAAACCACGAGAAGCTCCAGCCCAAAATGCAGCCAAAATACAGCCCACATCCGGGAGAATCTCAAGAGCAGGGGGTGGAGCAAGCCAGGCCTCAAACCACGAGAAGCTCCAGCCCAAGAATCAGCCAAAATGCAGCCCACATCCGGGAGAATCTCAAGAGCAGGGGGTGGAGCAAGCCAGGCCTCAAACCACGAGAAGCTCCAGCCCAAAAGGCAGCCAAAATGCAGCCCACATCTGGGAGAATCTCAAGAGCAGGGGGTGGAGCAAGCCAGGCCTCAAACCAAGAGAAGCTCCAGCCCAAAAGGCAGCCAAAATCCAGCCCACATCCCGGAGAATCTCAAGAGCAGGGGGTGGAGCAAGCCAGGCCTCAAACCATGAGAAGCTCCAGCCCAAAAGGCAGCCAAAATCCAGCCCACATCTGGGAGAATCTCAAGAGCAGGGGGTGGAGCAAGCCAGGCCTCAAACCACGAGAAGCTCCAGCCCAAAAGGCAGCCAAAATGCAGCCCACATCCGGGAGAATCTCAAGAGCAGGGGGTGGAGCAAGCCAGGCCTCAAACCTCGAGAAGCTCCAGCCCAAAATGCAGCCAAAATGCAGCCCACATCCGGGAGAATCTCAAGAGCAGGGGGTGGAGCAAGCCAGGCCTCAAACCACGAGAAGCTCCAGCCCAAAAGGCAGACAAAATCCAGCCCACATCTGGGAGAATCTCAAGAGCAGGGGGTGGAGCAAGCCAGGCCTCAAACCACGAGAAGCTCCAGCCCAAAATGCAGCCAAAATACAGCCCACATCCGGGAGAATCTCAAGAGCAGGGGGTGGAGCAAGCCAGGCCTCAAACCACGAGAAGCTCCAGCCCAAGAATCAGCAAAAATGCAGCCCACATCCGGGAGAATCTCAAGAGCAGGGGGTGGAGCAAGCCAGGCCTCAAACCATGAGAAGCTCCAGCCCAAAAGGCTGCCAAAATGCAGCCCACATCCGGGAGAATCTCAAGAGCAGGGGGTGGAGCAAGCCAGGCCTCAAACCACGAGAAGCTCCAGCCCAAAAGGCAGCCAAAATGCAGCCCACATCTGGGAGAATCTCAAGAGCAGGGGGTGGAGCAAGCCAGGCCTCAAACCAAGAGAAGCTCCAGCCCAAAAGGCAGCCAAAATCCAGCCCACATCTGGGAGAATCTCAAGAGCAGGGGGTGGAGCAAGCCAGGCCTCAAACCATGAGAAGCTCCAGCCCAAAAGGCAGCCAAAATCCAGCCCACATCTGGGAGAATCTCAAGAGCAGGGGGTGGAGCAAGCCAGGCCTCAAACCACGAGAAGCTCCAGCCCAAAAGGCAGCCAAAATGCAGCCCACATCCGGGAGAATCTCAAGAGCAGGGGGTGGAGCAAGCCAGGCCTCAAACCTCGAGAAGCTCCAGCCCAAAATGCAGCCAAAATGCAGCCCACATCCGGGAGAATCTCAAGAGCAGGGGGTGGAGCAAGCCAGGCCTCAAACCACGAGAAGCTCTAGCCCAAAAGGCAGCCAAAATGCAGCCCACATCCGGAACAATTTCAAGAGCAGGGGGTGGAGCAAGCCAGGCCTCAAACCACGAGAAGCTCCAGACCAAAAGGCAGCCAAAATGCAGCCCACATCCGGGAGAATCTCAAGAGCAGGGGGTGGAGCAAGCCAGGCCTCAAACCTCGAGAAGCTCCAGCCCAAAAGGCAGCCAAAATGCAGCCCACATCTGGGAGAATCTCAAGAGCAGGGGGTGGAGCAAGCCAGGCCTCAAACCAAGAGAAGCTCCAGCCCAAAAGGCAGCCAAAATCCAGCCCACATCTGGGAGAATCTCAAGAGCAGGGGGTGGAGCAAGCCAGGCCTCAAACCATGAGAAGCTCCAGCCCAAAAGGCAGCCAAAATCCAGCCCACATCTGGGAGAATCTCAAGAGCAGGGGGTGGAGCAAGCCAGGCCTCAAACCACGAGAAGCTCCAGCCCAAAAGGCAGCCAAAATGCAGCCCACATCCGGGAGAATCTCAAGAGCAGGGGGTGGAGCAAGCCAGGCCTCAAACCTCGAGAAGCTCCAGCCCAAAATGCAGCCAAAATGCAGCCCACATCCGGGAGAATCTCAAGAGCAGGGGGTGGAGCAAGCCAGGCCTCAAACCACGAGAAGCTCTAGCCCAAAAGGCAGCCAAAATGCAGCCCACATCCGGGACAATTTCAAGAGCAGGGGGTGGAGCAAGCCAGGCCTCAAACCACGAGAAGCTCCAGACCAAAAGGCAGCCAAAATGCAGCCCACATCCGGGAGAATCTCAAGAGCAGGGGGTGGAGCAAGCCAGGCCTCAAACCTCGAGAAGCTCCAGCCCAAAAGGCAGCCAAAATGCAGCCCACACCCGGGAGAAACTCAAGAGCAGAGGGTGGAGCAAGCCAGGCCTCAAACCACGAGAAGCTCCAGCCCAAAAGGCAGCCAAAATGCAGCCCACATCCGGGAGAATCTCAAGAGCAGGGGGTGGAGCAAGCCAGGCCTCAAACCACGAGAAGCTCCAGCCCAAAAGGCAGCCAAAATGCAGCCCACATCCGGGACAATTTCAAGAACAGGGGGTGGAGCAAGCCAGGCCTCAAACCACGAGAAGCTCCAGCCCAAAAGGCAGCCAAAATGCAGCCCACATCCGGGAGAATCTCAAGAGCAGGGGGTGGAGCAAGCCAGGCCTCAAACCATGAGAAGCTCCACCCAAAAGGCAGCCAAAATGCAGCCCACATCCGGGAGAATCTCAAGAGCAGGGGGTGGAGCAAGCCAGGCCTCAAACCACGAGAAGCTCCAGCCCAAAAGGCAGACAAAATCCAGCCCACATCTGGGAGAATCTCAAGAGCAGGGGGTGGAGCAAGCCAGGCCTCAAACCACGAGAAGCTCTAGCCCAAAAGGCAGCCAAAATGCAGCCCACATCCGGGACAATTTCAAGAGCAGGGGGTGGAGCAAGCCAGGCCTCAAACCACGAGAAGCTCCAGCCCAAAAGGCAGACAAAATCCAGCCCACATCTGGGAGAATCTCAAGAGCAGGGGGTGGAGCAAGCCAGGCCTCAAACCACGAGAAGCTCCAGCCCAAAATGCAGCCAAAATACAGCCCACATCCGGGAGAATCTCAAGAGCAGGGGGTGGAGCAAGCCAGGCCTCAAACCACGAGAAGCTCCAGCCCAAGAATCAGCAAAAATGCAGCCCACATCCGGGAGAATCTCAAGAGCAGGGGGTGGAGCAAGCCAGGCCTCAAACCATGAGAAGCTCCAGCCCAAAAGGCTGCCAAAATGCAGCCCACATCCGGGAGAATCTCAAGAGCAGGGGGTGGAGCAAGCCAGGCCTCAAACCTCGAGAAGCTCCAGCCCAAAATGCAGCCAAAATGCAGCCCACATCCGGGAGAATCTCAAGAGCAGGGGGTGGAGCAAGCCAGGCCTCAAACCACAAGAAGCTCTAGCCCAAAAGGCAGCCAAAATGCAGCCCACATCCGGGACAATTTCAAGAGCAGGGGGTGGAGCAAGCCAGGCCTCAAACCACGAGAAGCTCCAGACCAAAAGGCAGCCAAAATGCAGCCCACATCCGGGAGAATCTCAAGAGCAGGGGGTGGAGCAAGCCAGGCCTCAAACCTCGAGAAGCTCCAGCCCAAAAGGCAGCCAAAATGCAGCCCACACCCGGGAGAAACTCAAGAGCAGAGGGTGGAGCAAGCCAGGCCTCAAACCACGAGAAGCTCCAGCCCAAAAGGCAGCCAAAATGCAGCCCACATCCGGGAGAATCTCAAGAGCAGGGGGTGGAGCAAGCCAGGCCTCAAACCACGAGAAGCTCCAGCCCAAAAGGCAGCCAAAATGCAGCCCACATCCGGGACAATTTCAAGAGCAGGGGGTGGAGCAAGCCAGGCCTCAAACCACGAGAAGCTCCAGCCCAAAAGGCAGCCAAAATGCAGCCCACATCCGGGAGAATCTCAAGAGCAGGGGGTGGAGCAAGCCAGGCCTCAAACCATGAGAAGCTCCACCCAAAAGGCAGCCAAAATGCAGCCCACATCCGGGAGAATCTCAAGAGCAGGGGGTGGAGCAAGCCAGGCCTCAAACCACGAGAAGCTCCAGCCCAAAAGGCAGACAAAATCCAGCCCACATCTGGGAGAATCTCAAGAGCAGGGGGTGGAGCAAGCCAGGCCTCAAACCACGAGAAGCTCCAGCCCAAAATGCAGCCAAAATACAGCCCACATCCGGGAGAATCTCAAGAGCAGGGGGTGGAGCAAGCCAGGCCTCAAACCACGAGAAGCTCCAGCCCAAGAATCAGCAAAAATGCAGCCCACATCCGGGAGAATCTCAAGAGCAGGGGGTGGAGCAAGCCAGGCCTCAAACCATGAGAAGCTCCAGCCCAAAAGGCTGCCAAAATGCAGCCCACATCCGGGAGAATCTCAAGAGCAGGGGGTGGAGCAAGCCAGGCCTCAAACCACGAGAAGCTCCAGCCCAAAAGGCAGCCAAAATGCAGCCCACATCTGGGAGAATCTCAAGAGCAGGGGGTGGAGCAAGCCAGGCCTCAAACCAAGAGAAGCTCCAGCCCAAAAGGCAGCCAAAATCCAGCCCACATCTGGGAGAATCTCAAGAGCAGGGGGTGGAGCAAGCCAGGCCTCAAACCATGAGAAGCTCCAGCCCAAAAGGCAGCCAAAATCCAGCCCACATCTGGGAGAATCTCAAGAGCAGGGGGTGGAGCAAGCCAGGCCTCAAACCACGAGAAGCTCCAGCCCAAAAGGCAGCCAAAATGCAGCCCACATCCGGGAGAATCTCAAGAGCAGGGGGTGGAGCAAGCCAGGCCTCAAACCACGAGAAGCTCCAGCCCAAAAGGCAGCCAAAATGCAGCCCACATCCGGGACAATTTCAAGAGCAGGGGGTGGAGCAAGCCAGGCCTCAAACCACGAGAAGCTCCAGCCCAAAAGGCAGCCAAAATGCAGCCCACATCCGGGAGAATCTCAAGAGCAGGGGGTGGAGCAAGCCAGGCCTCAAACCATGAGAAGCTCCACCCAAAAGGCAGCCAAAATGCAGCCCACATCCGGGAGAATATCAAGAGCAGGGGGTGGACCAAGCCAGGCCTCAAACCACGAGAAGCTCCAGCCCTAAATTCAGCCAAAATGCAGCCCACTTCCCTGATAACCTCAAGAGCAGGGGGTGGAGCAAGGCAGGCCTCAAACCATGAGAAACTCCAGCCCAAAAGGCAGCCAAAATGCAGCCCACATCCGGGAGAATCTCAAGAGCAGGGGGTGGAGCAAGCCAGGCCTCAAACCACGAGAAGGTCCAGCCCAAAAGGCAGCCAAAATGCAGCCCACATGCGGGAGAATCTCAAGAGCAGGGGGTGGAGCAAGCCAGGCCTCAAACCACGAGAAGCTCCAGCCCAAAAGGCAGCCAAAATGCAGCCCACATCCGGGACAATCTCAAGAGCAGGGGGTGGAGCAAGGCAGGCCTCAAACCACGAGAAGCTCCAGCCCAAAAGGCAGCCAAAATGCAGCCCACATCCGGGAGAATCTCAAGAGCAGGGGGTATAGCAAGCCAGGCCTCAAACCTCGAGAAGCTCCAGCCCAAAAGGCAGCCAAAATGCAGCCCACACCCGGGAGAAACTCAAGAGCAGAGGGTGGAGCAAGCCAGGCCTCAAACCACGAGAAGCTCCAGCCCAAAAGGCAGCCAAAATGCAGCCCACATCCGGGAGAATCTCAAGAGCAGAGGGTGGAGCAAGCCAGGCCTCAAACCACGAGAAGGTCCAGCCCAAAAGGCAGCCAAAATGCAGCCCACATCCGGGAGAATCTCAAGAGCAGGGGGTGGAGCAAGCCAGGCCTCAAACCACGAGAAGCTCCAGCCCAAAAGGCAGCCAAAATGCAGCCCACATCCGGGACAATCTCAAGAGCAGGGGGTGGAGCAAGCCAGGCCTCAAACCACGAGAAGCTCCAGCCCAAAAGGCAGCCAAAATGCAGCCCACATCCGGGAGAATCTCAAGAGCAGGGGGTGGAGCAAGCCAGGCCTCAAACCACGAGAAGCTCCAGCCCAACATGCAGCCAAAATCCAGCCCACATCCGGGAGAATCTCAAGAGCAGGGGGTGGAGCAAGCCAGGCCTCAAACCACGAGAAGCTCCAGCCCAAAAGGCAGCCAAAATGCAGCCCACATCCGGGAGAATCTCAAGAGCAGGGGGTGGAGCAAGCCAGGCCTCAAACCACGAGAAGCTCAGGCCCAAAAGGAAGCCAAAATGCAGCCCACATCCAGGAGAATATCAAGAGCAGGGGGTGGAGCAAGCCAGGCCTCAAACAATGAGAAGCTCCAGCCCAAAAGGCAGCCAAAATGCAGCCCACATCCGGGAGAATCTCAAGAGCAGGGGGTGGAGCAAGCCAGGCCTCAAACCACGAGAAGCTCCAGCCCAAAAGGCAGCCAAAATGCAGCCCACATCCGGGAGAATCTCAAGAGCAGGGGGTGGAGCAAGCCAGGCCTCAAACCACGAGAACCTCCAGCCCTAAATGCAGCCAAAATGCAGCCCACTTCCCTGATAACCTCAAGAGCAGGGGGTGGAGCAAGGCAGGCCTCAAACCATGAGAAGCTCCAGCCCAAAAGGCAGCCAAAATGCAGCCCACCTCCGGGAGAATCTCAAGAGAAGGGGGTGGAGCAAGCCAGGCCTCAAACCACGAGAAGCTCCAGCCCAAAAGGCAGCCAAAATGCAGCCCACATCCGGGAGAATCTCAAGAGCAGGGGGTGGAGCAAGCCAGGCCTCAAACCACGAGAAGCTCCAACCTTAAAGGCAGCTAAAATGCAGCCCACATCCAGGAGAATCTCAAGAGCAGGGGGTGGAGCAAGCCAGGCCTCAAACCACGAGAAGCTCCAGCCCAAAAGGCAGACAAAATGCAGCCCACATCCGGGAGAATCTCAAGAGCAGGGGGTGGAGCAAGCCAGGCCTCAAACCACGAGAAGCTCCAGCCCTCAAGGCAGCCAAAATCCAGCCCATATCCGGGAGAATCTCAAGAGCAGGGGGTGGAGCAAGCCAGGCCTCAAACCACGAGAAGCTCAGGCCCAAAAGGCAGCCAAAATGCAGCCCACAACCGGGACAATTTCAAGAGCAGGGGGTGGAGGAAGCCAGGCCTCAAACCACGAGAATCTCCAGCCCTAAAGGCAACCAAAATCCAGCCCACCTCCGGGAGAATCTCAAGAGCAGGGGGTGGAGCAAGCCAGGCCTCAAACCACGAGAATCTCCAGCCCAAAAGGCAGCCAAAATGCAGCCCACATCCGGGAGAATCTCAAGAGCAGGGGGTGGAGCAAGCCAGGCCTCAAACCACGAGAAGCTCCAGCCCAAAAGGCAGCCAAAATGCAGCCCACATCCGGGAGAATCTCAAGAGCAGGGGGTGGAGCAAGCCAGGCCTCAAACCACGAGAAGCTCCAGCCCAAAAGGCAGCCAAAATGCAGCCCACATCCGGGACAATCTCAAGAGCAGGGGGTGGAGCAAGCCAGGCCTCAAACCACGAGAAGCTCCAGCCCAAAAGGCAGCCAAAATGCAGCCCACATCCGGGAGAATCTCAAGAGCAGTGGGTGGAGCAAGCCAGGCCTCAAACCATGAGAAGCTCCTCCCCAAAAGGCAGCCAAAATGCAGCCCACATCCGGGAGAATCTCAAGAGCAGGGGGTGGAGCAAGCCAGGCCTCAAACCACGAGAAGCTCCAGCGGAAAAGGCAACCAAAATGCAGCCCACATCCGGGAGAATCTCAAGAGCAGGGGGTGGAGCAAGCCAGGCCTCAAACCACGAGAAGCTCCAGCCCAAAAGGAAGCCAAAATGCAGCCCACATCCAGGAGAATCTCAAGAGCAGGGGGTGGAGCAAGCCAGGCCTCAAACAATGAGAAGCTCCAGCCCAAAAGGCAGCCAAAATCCAGCCCACATCCGGGAGAATCTCAAGAGCAGGGGGTGGAGCAAGCCAGGCCTCAAACCATGAGAAGCTCCAGCCCAAAAGGCAGCCAAAATGCAGCCCACATCCGGGAGAATCTCAAGAGCAGGGGGTGGAGCAAGCCAGGCCTCAAACCACGAGAAGCTCCAGCCCAAAAGGCAGCCAAAATGCAGCCCACATCCGGGAGAATCTCAAGAGCAGGGGGTGGAGCAAGCCAGGCCTCAAACCACGAGAAGCTCCAGCCCAAAATGCAGCCAAAATGCAGCCCACATCCAGGAGAATATCAAGAGCAGGGGGTGGAGCAAGCCAGGCCTCAATCCTCGAGAAGCTCCAGACCAAAATGCAGCCAAAATGCAGCCCACATCCAGGAGAATCCCAATAGAAGGGGGTGGAGCAAGCCAGGCCTCAAACCACGAGAAGCTCCAGCCCAAAAGGCAGACAAAAATCCAGCCCACATCCGGGAGAAACTCAAGAGCAGGGGGTGGAGCAAGCCAGGCCTCAAACCACGAGAAGCTCCAGCCCAAAAGGCAGCCAAAATCCAGCCCACATCCGGGAGAATCTCAAGAGCAGGTGGTGGAGCAACCCAGGCCTCAAACCACGAGAAGCTCCAGCCCAAAATGCAGCCAAAATGCAGCCCACATCCAGGAGAATCTCAAGAGCAGGGGGTGGAGCAAGCCAGGCCTCAAACCACGAGAAGCTCCAGCCCAAAAGGCAGCCAAAATCCAGGCCACATCCGGGAGAATCTCAAGAGCAGGGGGTGGAGCAAGCCAGGCCTCAAACCACGAGAAGCTCCAGCCCAAAAGGCAGCCAAAATGCAGCCCACATCCGGGAGAATCTCAAGAGCAGGGGGTGGAGCAAGCCAGGCCTCAAACCACGAGAAGCTCCAGCCCAACAGGCAGCCAAAATGCAGGCCACATCCGGGAGAATCTCAAGAGCAGGGGGTGGAGCAAGCCAGGCCTCAAACCACGAGAAGCTCCAGCCCAAAATGCAGCCAAAATGCAGCCCACATCCGGGAGAATCTCAAGAGCAGGGGGTGGAGCAAGCCAGGCCTCAAACCACGAGAAGCTCCAGCCCAAAATGCAGCTAAAATGCAGCCCACCTCCGGGAGAATCTCAAGAGCAGGGGGTGGAGCAAGCCAGGCCTCAAACCTCGAGAAGCTCCAGCCCAAAATGCAGCCAAAATCCAGCCCACATCCAGGAGAATCCCAATAGAAGGGGGTGGAGCAAGCCAGGCCTCAAACCACGAGAAGCTCCAGCCCAAAAGGCAGACAAAAATCCAGCCCACATCCGGGAGAAACTCAAGAGCAGAGGGTGGAGCAAGCCAGGCCTCAAACCACGAGAAGCTCAGGCCCAAAAGGAAGCCAAAATGCAGCCCACATCCAGGAGAATATCAAGAGCAGGGGGTGGAGCAAGCCAGGCCTCAAACCACGAGAACCTCCAGCCCTAAATGCAGCCAAAATGCAGCCCACTTCCCTGATAACCTCAAGAGCAGGGGGTGGAGCAAGGCAGGCCTCAAACCATGAGAAGCTCCAGCCCAAAAGGCAGCCAAAATGCAGCCCACCTCCGGGAGAATCTCAAGAGCAGGGGGTGGAGCAAGCCAGGCCTCAAACCACGAGAAGCTCCAGCCCAAAAGGCAGCCAAAATGCAGCCCACATCCGGGAGAATCTCAAGAGCAGGGGGTGGAGCAAGCCAGGCCTCAAACCACGAGAAGCTCCAACCTTAAAGGCAGCTAAAATGCAGCCCACATGCGGGAGAATCTCAAGAGCAGGGGGTGGAGCAAGCCAGGCCTCAAACCACGAGAAGCTCCAGCCCAAAAGGCAGACAAAATGCAGCCCACATCCGGGAGAATCTCAAGAGCAGGGGGTGGAGCAAGCCAGGCCTCAAACCACGAGAAGCTCCAGCCCTCAAGGCAGCCAAAATCCAGCCCATATCCGGGAGAATCTCAAGAGCAGGGGGTGGAGCAAGCCAGGCCTCAAACCACGAGAAGCTCAGGCCCAAAAGGCAGCCAAAATGCAGCCCACAACCGGGACAATTTCAAGAGCAGGGGGTGGAGGAAGCCAGGCCTCAAACCACGAGAAGCTCCAGCCCTAAAGGCAACCAAAATCCAGCCCACCTCCGGGAGAATCTCAAGAGCAGGGGGTGGAGCAAGCCAGGCCTCAAACCACGAGAATCTCCAGCCCAAAAGGCAGCCAAAATGCAGCCCACATCCGGGAGAATCTCAAGAGCAGGGGGTGGAGCAAGCCAGGCCTCAAACCACGAGAAGCTCCAGCCCAAAAGGCAGCCAAAATGCAGCCCACATCCGGGAGAATCTCAAGAGCAGGGGGTGGAGCAAGCCAGGCCTCAAACCACGAGAAGCTCCAGCCCAAAAGGCAGCCAAAATGCAGCCCACATCCGGGAGAATCTCAAGAGCAGGGGGTGGAGCAAGCCAGGCCTCAAACCACGAGAAGCTCCAGCCCAAAAGGCAGCCAAAATGCAGCCCACATCCGGGAGAATCTCAAGAGCAGTGGGTGGAGCAAGCCAGGCCTCAAACCATGAGAAGCTCCTCCCCAAAACGCAGCCAAAATGCAGCCCACATCCGGGAGAATCTCAAGAGCAGGGGGTGGAGCAAGCCAGGCCTCAAACCACGAGAAGCTCAGGCCCAAAAGGAAGCCAAAACGCAGCCCACATCCAGGAGAATCTCAAGAGCAGGGGGTGGAGCAAGCCAGGCCTCAAACAATGAGAAGCTCCAGCCCAAAAGGCAGCCAAAATCCAGCCCACATCCGGGAGAATCTCAAGAGCAGGGGGTGGAGCAAGCCAGGCCTCAAACCACGAGAAGCTCCAGCCCAAAAGGCAGCCAAAATGCAGCCCACATCCGGGAGAATCTCAAGAGCAGGGGGTGGAGCAAGCCAGGCCTCAAACCACGAGAAGCTCCAGCCCAAAATGCAGCCAAAATGCAGCCCACATCCAGGAGAATATCAAGAGCAGGGGGTGGAGCAAGCCAGGCCTCAATCCTCGAGAAGCTCCAGACCAAAATGCAGCCAAAATCCAGCCCACATCCAGGAGAATCCCAATAGAAGGGGGTGGAGCAAGCCAGGCCTCAAACCACGAGAAGCTCCAGCCCAAAAGGCATACAAAAATCCAGCCCACATCCGGGAGAAACTCAAGAGCAGGGGGTGGAGCAAGCCAGGCCTCAAACCACGAGAAGCTCCAGCCCAAAAGGCAGCCAAAATCCAGCCCACATCCGGGAGAATCTCAAGAGCAGGTGGTGGAGCAACCCAGGCCTCAAACCACGAGAAGCTCCAGCCCAAAATGCAGCCAAAATGCAGCCCACATCCGGGAGAATCTCAAGAGCAGGGGGTGGAGCAAGCCAGGCCTCAAACCACGAGAAGCTCCAGCCCAAAAGGCAGCCAAAATCCAGGCCACATCCGGGAGAATCTCAAGAGCAGGGGGTGGAGCAAGCCAGGCCTCAAACCACGAGAAGCTCCAGCCCAAAAGGCAGCCAAAATGCAGCCCACATCCGGGAGAATCTCAAGAGCAGGGGGTGGAGCAAGCCAGGCCTCAAACCACGAGAAGCTCCAGCCCAAGAATCAGCCAAAATGCAGCCCACCTCCGGGAGGATCTCAAGAGCAGGGGGTGGAGCAAGCCAGGCCTCAAACCACGAGAAGCTCCAGCCCAAAAGGCAGCCAAAATGCAGCCCACATCCGGGAGAATCTCAAGAGCAGGGGGTGGAGCAAGCCAGGCCTCAAACCACGAGAAGCTCCAGCCCAAAATGCAGCTAAAATGCAGCCCACCTCCGGGAGAATCTCAAGAGCAGGGGGTGGAGCAAGCCAGGCCTCAAACCTCGAGAAGCTCCAGCCCAAAATGCAGCCAAAATCCAGCCCACATCCAGGAGAATCCCAATAGAAGGGGGTGGAGCAAGCCAGGCCTCAAACCACGAGAAGCTCCAGCCCAAAAGGCAGACAAAAATCCAGCCCACATCCGGGAGAAACTCAAGAGCAGGGGGTGGAGCAAGCCAGGCCTCAAACCACGAGAAGCTCCAGCCCAAAAGGCAGCCAAAATGCAGCCCACATCCGGGAGAATCTCAAGAGCAGGGGGTGGAGCAAGCCAGGCCTCAAACCACGAGAAGCTCCAGCCCAGAAGGCAGCCAAAATGCAGCCCACATCCGGGAGAATCTCAAGAGCAGGGGGTGGAGCAAGCCAGGCCTCAAACCACGAGAAGCTCCAGCCCAAAATGCAGCCAAAATGCAGCCCACATCCAGGAGAATATCAAGAGCAGGGGGTGGAGCAAGCCAGGCCTCAATCCTCGAGAAGCTCCAGCCCAAAATGCAGCCAAAATCCAGCCCACATCCAGGAGAATCCCAATAGAAGGGGGTGGAGCAAGCCAGGCCTCAAACCACGAGAAGCTCCAGCCCAAAAGGCAGACAAAAATCCAGCCCACATCCGGGAGAAACTCAAGAGCAGGGGTTTGGAGCAAGCCAGGCCTCAAACCACGAGAAGCTCCAGCCCAAAAGGCAGCCAAAATCCAGCCCACATCCGGGAGAATCTCAAGAGCAGGTGGTGGAGCAACCCAGGCCTCAAACCACGAGAAGCTCCAGCCCAAAATGCAGCCAAAATGCAGCCCACATCCGGGAGAATCTCAAGAGCATGGGGTGGAGCAAGCCAGGCCTCAAACCACGAGAAGCTCCAGCCCAAAAGGCAGCCAAAATCCAGGCCACATCCGGGAGAATCTCAAGAGCAGGGGGTGGAGCAAGCCAGGCCTCAAACCACGAGAAGCTCCAGCCCAAAAAGCTGCCAAAATGCAGCCCACATCCGGGAGAATCTCAAGAGCAGGGGGTGGAGCAAGCCAGGCCTCAAACCACGAGAAGCTCCAGCCCAACAGGCAGCCAAAATGCAGGCCACATCCGGGAGAATCTCAAGAGCAGGGGGTGGAGCAAGCCAGGCCTCAAACCACGAGAAGCTCCAGCCCAAAATGCAGCCAAAATGCAGCCCACATCCGGGAGAATCTCAAGAGCAGGGGGTGGAGCAAGCCAGGCCTCAAACAATGAGAAGCTCCAGCCCAAAATGCAGCTAAAATGCAGCCCACCTCCAGGAGAATCTCAAGAGCAGGGGGTGGAGCAAGCCAGGCCTCAAACCTCGAGAAGCTCCAGCCCAAAATGCAGCCAAAATCCAGCCCACATCCAGGAGAATCCCAATAGAAGGGGGTGGAGCAAGCCAGGCCTCAAACCACGAGAAGCTCCAGCCCAAAAGGCAGACAAAAATCCAGCCCACATCCGGGAGAAACTCAAGAGCAGGGGGTGGAGCAAGCCAGGCCTCAACCCACGAGAAGCTCCAGCCCAAAAGGCAGCCAAAATGCAGCCCACATCCGGGAGAATCTCAAGAGCAGGGGGTGGAGCAATCCAGGCCTCAAACCACGAGAAGCTCCAGCCCAAAAGGCAGACAAAATCCAGCCCACCTCCGGGAGAATCTCAAGAGCAGGGGGTGGAGCAAGGCAGGCCTCAAACCTCAAGAAGCTCCAGCCCAAAATTCAGCCAAAATGCAGCCCACCTCCGGGAGAATCTCAAGAGCAGGTGGTGGAGCAAGCCAGGCCTCAAACCACGAGAAGCTCCAGCCCAAAAGGCAGCCAAAATGCAGCCCACATCCGGGATAATCTCAAGAGCAGTGGGTGGAGCAAGCCAGGCCTCAAACCACGAGAAGCTCCAGCCCAAAAGGCAGCCAAAATGCAGCCCACATCCGGGAGAATCTCAAGAGCAGGGGGTGGAGCAAGCCAGGCCTCAAACCACGAGAAGCTCCAGCCCAAAAGGCAGCCAAAATGCAGCCCACATCCGGGAGAATCTCAAGAGCAGGGGGTGGAGCAAGCCAGGCCTCAAACCACGAGAAGCTCCAGCCCAAAAGGCAGCCAAAATGCAGCCCACATCCGGGAGAATCTCAAGAGCAGGGGGTGGAGCAAGCCAGGCCTCAAACCACGAGAAGCTCCAGCCCAACAGGCAGCCAAAATGCAGGCCACATCCGGGAGAATCTCAAGAGCAGGGGGTGGAGCAAGCCAGGCCTCAAACCATAAGAATCTCCAGCCCAAAAGGCAGCCAAAATGCAGCCCACATCCGGGAGAATCTCAAGAGCAGGGGCTGGAGCAAGCCAGGCCTCAAACCACGAGAAGCTCCAGCCCAAAAGGCAGCCAAAATGCAGCCCACCTCCGGGAGAATCTCAAGAGCAGGAGGTGGAGCAAGCCAGGCCTCAAACCACGAGAAGCTCCAGCCCAAAAGGCAGCCAAAATGCAGCCCACATCCAGGAGAATCTCAAGAGCAGGGGGTGGAGCAAGCCAGGCCTCAAACCACGAGAAGCTCCAGCCCAAAAGGCAGCCAAAATCCAGCCCACATCCGGGAGAATCTCAAGAGCAGGGGGTGGAGCAAGCCAGGCCTCAAACCACGAGAAGCTCCAGCCCAAAAAGCTGCCAAAATGCAGCCCACATCTGGGAGAATCTCAAGAGCAGGGGGTGGAGCAAGCCAGGCCTCAAACCACGAGAAGCTCCAGCCCAAAAGGCAGCCAAAATGCAGCCCACATCCGGGAGAATCTCAAGAGCAGGGGGTGGAGCAAGCCAGGCCTCAAACCATGAGAAGCTCCAGCCCAAAAAGCTGCCAAAATGCAGCCCACATCCGGGAGAATCTCAAGAGCAGGGGGTGGAGCAAGCCAGGCCTCAAACCATAAGAAGTTCCAGCCCAAAAGGCAGCCTAAATGCAGCCCACATCCAGGAGAACCTCAAGGGCAGGGGGTGGAGCAAGCCAGGCCTCAAACCACGAGAAGCTCCAGCCCAAAAGGCAGCCAAAATGCAGCCCACATCCGGGAGAATCTCAAGAGCAGGGGTTGGAGCAAGGCAGGCCTCAAACCTCAAGAAGCTCCAGCCCAAAATTCAGCCAAAATGCAGCCCACATCCGGGAGAATCTCAAGAGCAGGTGGTGGAGCAAGCCAGGCCTCAAACCACGAGAAGCTCCAGCCCAAAAGGCAGACAAAATCCAGCCCACCTCCGGGAGAATCTCAAGAGCAGGCGGTGGAGCAAGGCAGGCCTCAAACCTCAAGAAGCTCCAGCCCAAAATTCAGCCAAAATGCAGCCCACCTCCGGGAGAATCTCAAGAGCAGGTGGTGGAGCAAGCCAGGCCTCAAACCACGAGAAGCTCCAGCCCAAAAGGCAGCCAAAATGCAGCCCACATCCGGGAGAATCTCAAGAGCAGTGGGTGGAGCAAGCCAGGCCTCAAACCACGAGAAGCTCCAGCCCAAAAGGCAGCCAAAATGCAGCCCACATCCGGGAGAATCTCAAGAGCAGGGGGTGGAGCAAGCCAGGCCTCAAACCACGAGAAGCTCCAGCCCAAAAGGCAGCCAAAATGCAGCCCACATCCGGGAGAATCTCAAGAGCAGGGGGTGGAGCAAGCCAGGCCTCAAACCACGAGAAGCTCCAGCCCAAAAGGCAGCCAAAATGCAGCCCACATCCGGGAGAATCTCAAGAGCAGGGGGTGGAGCAAGCCAGGCCTCAAACCACGAGAAGCTCCAGCCCAAAAAGCTGCCAAAATGCAGCCCACATCTGGGAGAATCTCAAGAGCAGGGGGTGGAGCAAGCCAGGCCTCAAACCACGAGAAGCTCCAGCCCAAAAGGCAGCCAAAATGCAGCCCACATCCGGGAGAATCTCAAGAGCAGGGGGTGGAGCAAGCCAGGCCTCAAACCATGAGAAGCTCCAGCCCAAAAAGCTGCCAAAATGCAGCCCACATCCGGGAGAATCTCAAGAGCAGGGGGTGGAGCAAGCCAGGCCTCAAACCATAAGAAGCTCCAGCCCAAAAGGCAGCCTAAATGCAGCCCACATCCAGGAGAACCTCAAGGGCAGGGGGTGGAGCAAGCCAGGCCTCAAACCACGAGAAGCTCCAGCCCAAAAGGCAGACAAAATCCAGCCCACATCCGGGAGAATCTCAAGAGCAGGGGTTGGAGCAAGGCAGGCCTCAAACCTCAAGAAGCTCCAGCCCAAAATTCAGCCAAAATGCAGCCCACATCCGGGAGAATCTCAAGAGCAGGTGGTGGAGCAAGCCAGGCCTCAAACCACGAGAAGCTCCAGCCCAAAAGGCAGCCAAAATGCAGCCCACATCCGGGAGAATCTCAAGAGCAGTGGGTGGAGCAAGCCAGGCCTCAAACCACGAGAAGCTCCAGCCCAAAAGGCAGCCAAAATGCAGCCCACATCCGGGAGAATCTCAAGAGCAGGGGGTGGAGCAAGCCAGGCCTCAAACCAGGAGAAGCTCCAGCCCAAAAGGCAGCCAAAATCCAGCCCACATCCGGGAGAATCTCAAGAGCAGGGGGTGGAGCAAGCCAGGCCTCAAACCACGAGAAGCTCCAGCCCAAAAGGCAGCCAAAATGCATCCCACATCCGGGAGAATCTCAAGAGCAGGGGGTGGAGCAAGCCAGGCCTCAAACCACGAGAAGCTCCAGCCCAAAAGGCAGCCAAAATGCATCCCACATCCGGGAGAATCTCAAGAGCAGGGGGTGGAGCAAGCCAGGCCTCAAACCACGAGAAGCTCCAGCCCAACAGGCAGCCAAAATGCAGGACACATCCGGGAGAATCTCAAGAGCAGTGGGTGGAGCAAGCCAGGCCTCAAACCACGAGAATCTCCAGCCCAAAAGGCAGCCAAAATGCAGCCCACATCCGGGAGAATCTCAAGAGCAGGGGGTGGAGCAAGCCAGGCCTCAAACCACGAGAAGCTCCAGCCCTAAATGCAGCCAAAATACAGCCCACCTCCGGGAGAATCTCAAGAGCAGGAGGTGGAGCAAGCCAGGCCTCAAACCACGAGAAGCTCCAGCCCTAAAGGCAGCCAAAATCCAGCCCACATCCGGGAGAATCTCAAGAGCAGGGGGTGGAGCAAGCCAGGCCTCAAACCACGAGAAGCTCCAGCCCAAAAGGCAGCCAAAATGCAGCCCACATCCGGGAGAATCTCAAGAGCAGGGGGTGGAGCAAGCCAGGCCTCAAACCACGAGAAGCTCCAGCCCAAAAGGCAGAGAAAATCCAGCCCACATCCAGGAGAATCTCAAGAGCAGGGGGTGGAGCAAGCCAGGCCTCAAACCACGAGAAGCTCCAGCCCAAAAGGCAGCCAAAATGCAGCCCACATCCGGGAGAATCTCAAGAGCAGGGGGTGGAGCAAGCCAGGCCTCAAACCATGAGAAGCTCCAGCCCAAAATGCTGCCAAAATGCAGCCCACATCCGGGAGAATCTCAAGAGCAGTGGGTGGAGCAAGCCAGGCCTCAAACCACGAGAAGCTCCAGCCCAAAAGGCAGCCAAAATGCAGCCCACATCCGGGAGAATCTCAAGAGCAGGGGGTGGAGCAAGCCAGGCCTCAAACCACGAGAAGCTCCAGCCCAAAAGGCAGCCAAAATGCAGCCCACATCCGGGAGAATCTCAAGAGCAGGGGGTGGAGCAAGCCAGGCCTCAAACCACGAGAAGCTCCAGCCCAAAAGGCAGCCAAAATGCAGCCCACATCCGGGAGAATCTCAAGAGCAGGGGGTGGAGCAAGCCAGGCCTCAAACCATGAGAAGCTCCAGCCCAAAAAGCTGCCAAAATGCAGCCCACATCCAGGAGAATCTCAAGAGCAGTGGGTGGAGCAAGCCAGGCCTCAAAGCATGAGAATCTCCAGCCCAAAAGGCAGCCAAAATGCAGCCCACATCCGGGAGAATCTCAAGAGCAGGGGGTGGAGCAAGGCAGGCCTCAAACCTCAAGAAGCTCCAGCCCAAAATTCAGCCAAAATGCAGCCCACCTCCGGGAGAATCTCAAGAGCAGGTGGTGGAGCAAGCCAGGCCTCAAACCACGAGAAGCTCCAGCCCAAAAGGCAGCCAAAATGCAGCCCACATCCGGGAGAATCTCAAGAGCAGGGGGTGGAGCAAGCCAGGCCTCAAACCATGAGAAGCTCCAGCCCAAAATGCTGCCAAAATGCAGCCCACATCCGGGAGAATCTCAAGAGCAGTGGGTGGAGCAAGCCAGGCCTCAAACCACGAGAAGCTCCAGCCCAAAAGGCAGCCAAAATGCAGCCCACATCCGGGAGAATCTCAAGAGCAGGGGGTGGAGCAAGCCAGGCCTCAAACCACGAGAAGCTCCAGCCCAAAAGGCAGCCAAAATGCAGCCCACATCCGGGAGAATCTCAAGAGCAGGGGGTGGAGCAAGCCAGGCCTCAAACCACGAGAAGCTCCAGCCCAAAAGGCAGCCAAAATGCAGCCCACATCCGGGAGAATCTCAAGAGCAGGGGGTGGAGCAAGCCAGGCCTCAAACCATGAGAAGCTCCAGCCCAAAAAGCTGCCAAAATGCAGCCCACATCCAGGAGAATCTCAAGAGCAGTGGGTGGAGCAAGCCAGGCCTCAAAGCATGAGAATCTCCAGCCCAAAAGGCAGCCAAAATGCAGCCCACATCCGGGAGAATCTCAAGAGCAGGGGGTGGAGCAAGGCAGGCCTCAAACCTCAAGAAGCTCCAGCCCAAAATTCAGCCAAAATGCAGCCCACCTCCGGGAGAATCTCAAGAGCAGGTGGTGGAGCAAGCCAGGCCTCAAACCACGAGAAGCTCCAGCCCAAAAGGCAGCCAAAATGCAGCCCACATCCGGGAGAATCTCAAGAGCAGTGGGTGGAGCAAGCCAGGCCTCAAACCACGAGAAGCTCCAGCCCAAAAGGCAGCCAAAATCCAGCCCACATCCGGCAGAATCTCAAGAGCAGGGGGTGGAGCAAGCCAGGCCTCAAACCACGAGAAGCTCCAGCCCAAAAGGCAGCCAAAATGCAGCTCACATCCGGGAGAATCTCAAGAGCAGGGGGTGGAGCAAGGCAGGCCTCAAACCACGAGAAGCTCCAGCCCAAAAGGCAGCCAAAATGCATCCCACATCCGGGAGAATCTCAAGAGCAGGGGGTGGAGAAAGCCAGGCCTCAAACCACGAGAAGCTCCAGCCCAACAGGCAGCCAAAATGCAGGCCACATCCGGGAGAATCTCAAGAGCAGTGGGTGGAGCAAGCCAGGCCTCAAACCACGAGAATCTCCAGCCCAAAAGGCAGCCAAAATGCAGCCCACATCCGGGAGAATCTCAAGAGCAGGGGGTGGAGCAAGCCAGGCCTCAAACCATGAGAAGCTCCAGCCCAAAAAGCTGCCAAAATGCAGCCCACATCCGGGAGAATCTCAAGAGCAGTGGGTGGAGCAAGCCAGGCCTAAAACCACGAGAATCTCCAGCCCAAAAGGCAGCCAAAATGCAGCCCACATCCGGGAGAATCTCAAGAGCAGGGGGTGGAGCAAGCCAGGCCTCAAACCACGAGAAGCTCCAGCCCAAAAGGCAGCCAAAATGCAGCCCACATCCGGGAGAATCTCAAGAGCAGTGGGTGGAGCAAGCCAGGCCTCAAACCACGAGAAGCTCCAGCCCAAAAGGCAGACAAAAATCCAGCCCACATCCGGGAGAATCTCAAGAGCAGGGGGTGGAGCAAGCCAGGCCTCAAACCACGAGAAGCTCCAGCCCAAAAGGCAGCCAAAATGCAGCCTACATCCGGGACAATTTCAAGAGCAGGGGGTGGAGCAAGGCAGGCCTCAAACCACGAGAAGTTCCAGCCCAAAATGCAGCCAAAATCCAGCCCACATCCGGGAGAATCTCAAGAGCAGGGGGTAGAGCAAGTCAGGCCTCAAACCATGAGAAGCTCCAGCCTAAAATGCAGCCAAAATGGAGCCCACATCCGGGAGAATCTCAAGAGCAGGGGGTGGAGCAAGCCAGGCCTCAAACCTCAAGAAGCTCCAGCCGAACAGGCAGCCAAAATCCAGCCCACATCCGGGAGAATCTCAAGAGCAGGGGGTGGAGCAAGCCAGGCCTCAAACCACGAGAAGCTCCAGCCCAAAAGGCAGCCAAAATGCAGCCCACATCCGGGAGAATCTCAAGAGCAGGGGGTGGAGCAAGCCAGGCCTCAAACCACGAGAAGCTCCAGCCCAAAAGGCAGACAAAATCCAGCCCACCTCCGGGAGAATCTCAAGAGCAGGAGGTGGAGCAAGCCAGGCCTCAAACCACGAGAAGCTCCAGCCCTAAAGGCAGCCAAAATCCAGCCCACATCCGGGAGAATCTCAAGAGCAGGGGGTGGAGCAAGCCAGGCCTCAAACCACAAGAAGCTCCAGCCCTAAATGCAGCCAAAATGCGGCCCACATCCAGGAGATTATCAAGAGCAGGGGGTGGAGCAAGCCAGGCCTCAAACCATGAGAAGCTCCAGCTCAAAAGGCAGCCTAAATGCAGCCCACATCCAGGAGAACCTCAAGGGCAGGGGGTGGAGCAAGCCAGGCCTCAAACCACGAGAAGCTCCAGCCCAAAAGGCAGACAAAATCCAGCCCACCTCCGGGAGAATCTCAAGAGCAGGGGGTGGAGCAAGGCAGGCCTCAAACCTCAAGAAGCTCCAGCCCAGAATTCAGCCAATATGCAGCCCACCTCCGGGAGAATCTCAAGAGCAGGTGGTGGAGCAAGCCAGGCCTCAAACCACGAGAAGCTCCAGCCCAAAAGGCAGCCAAAATGCAGCCCACATCCGGGAGAATCTCAAGAGCAGTGGGTGGAGCAAGCCAGGCCTCAAACCACGAGAAGCTCCAGCCCAAAAGGCAGCCAAAATGCAGCCCACATCCGGGAGAATCTCAAGAGCAGGGGGTGGAGCAAGCCAGGCCTCAAACCATGAGAAGCTCCAGCCTAAAATGCAGCCAAAATGGAGCCCACATCCGGGAGAATCTCAAGAGCAGGGGGTGGAGCAAGCCAGGCCTCAAACCTCAAGAAGCTCCAGCCGAACAGGCAGCCAAAATCCAGCCCACATCCGGGAGAATCTCAAGAGCAGGGGGTGGAGCAAGCCAGGCCTCAAACCTTGAGAAGCTCCAGCCCAAAAGGCAGCCAAAATGCAGCCCACATCCGGGAGAATCTCAAGAGCAGGGGGTGGAGCAAGCCATGCCTCAAACCACGAGAAGCTCCAGCCCAAAAGGCAGCCAAAATGCAGCCCACCTCCGGGAGAATCTCAAGAGCAGGAGGTGGAGCAAGCCAGGCCTCAAACCACGAGAATCTCCAGCCCTAAAGGCAGCCAAAATGCAGCCCACATCCGGGAGAATCTCAAGAGCAGGGGGTGGAGCAAGCCAGGCCTCAAACCACAAGAAGCTCCAGCCCTAAATGCAGCCAAAATGCGGCCCACATCCAGGAGATTATCAAGAGCAGGGGGTGGAGCAAGCCAGGCCTCAAACCATGAGAAGCTCCAGCTCAAAAGGCAGCCTAAATGCAGCCCACATCCAGGAGAACCTCAAGGGCAGGGGGTGGAGCAAGCCAGGCCTCAAACCACGAGAAGCTCCAGCCCAAAAGGCAGACAAAATCCAGCCCACCTCCGGGAGAATCTCAAGAGCAGGGGGTGGAGCAAGGCAGGCCTCAAACCTCAAGAAGCTCCAGCCCAAAATGCTGCCAAAATGCAGCCCACCTCCGGGAGAATCTCAAGAGCAGGTGGTGGAGCAAGCCAGGCCTCAAACCACGAGAAGCTCCAGCCCAAAAGGCAGACAAAATGCAGCCCACATCCGGGAGAATCTCAAGAGCAGTGGGTGGAGCAAGCCAGGCCTCAAACCACGAGAAGCTCCAGCCCAAAAGGCAGCCAAAATGCAGCCCACATCCGGGAGAATCTCAAGAGCAGGGGGTGGAGCAAGCCAGGCCTCAAACCACGAGAAGCTCCAGCCCAAAAGGCAGCCAAAATGCAGCCCACATCCGGGAGAATCTCAAGAGCAGGGGGTGGAGCAAGCCAGGCCTCAAACCACGAGAAGCTCCAGCCCAACAGGCAGCCAAAATGCAGCCCACATCCGAGAGAATCTCAAGAGCAGTGGGTGGAGCAAGCCAGGCCTCGAACCACGAGAAGCTCCAGCCCAAAAGGCAGCCAAAATGCAGCCCACATCCGGGAGAATCTCAAGAGCAGGGGGTGGAGCAAGCCAGGCCTCAAACCACGAGAAGCTCCAGCCCTAAAGGCAGCCAAAATACAGCCCACCTCCGGGAGAATCTCAAGAGCAGGAGGTGGAGCAAGCCAGGCCTCAAACCACGAGAAGCTCCAGCCCTAAAGGCAGCCAAAATCCAGGCCACATCCTGGAGAATCTCAAGAGCAGGGGGTGGAGCAAGCCAGGCCTCAAACCACGAGAAGCTCCAGCCCAAAAGGCAGCCAAAATGCAGCCCACATCCGGGAGAATCTCAAGAGCAGGGGGTGGAGCAAGCCAGGCCTCAAACCACGAGAAGCTCCAGCCCAAAAGGCAGAGAAAATCCAGCCCACATCCAGGAGAATCTCAAGAGCAGGGGGTGGAGCAAGCCAGGCCTCAAACCACGAGAAGCTCCAGCCCAAAAGGCAGCCAAAATGCAGCCCACATCCGGGAGAATACGAGAACACGGGGTGGAGCAAGCCAGGCCTCAAACCACGAGAAGCTCCAGCCCAAAAGGCAGCCAAAATGCAGCCCACATCCGGGAGAATCTCAAGAGCAGGGGGTGGAGCAAGCCAGGTCTCAAACCACGAGAAGCTCCAGCCCAAAAAGCAGCCAAAATGCAGCCCAAATCCGGGAGAATACGAGAACACGGGGTGGAGCAAGCCAGGCCTCAAACCACGAGAAGCTCCAGCCCAAAAGGCAGCCAAAATGCAGCCCACATCCGGGAGAATCTCAAGAGCAGGGGGTGGAGCAAGCCAGGTCTCAAACCACGAGAAGCTCCAGCCCAAAAAGCAGCCAAAATGCAGCCCACATCCGGGAGAATCTCAAGAGCAGGGGGTGGAGCAAGCCAGGCCTCAAACCACGAGAAGCTCCAGCCCAAAAGGCAGAGAAAACACAGCCCACATCCAGGAGAATCTCAAGAGCAGGGGGTGGAGCAAGGCAGGCCTCAAACCACGAGAAGCTCCAGCCCAAAAGGCAGCCAAAATGCAGCCCACATCCGGGAGAATCTCAAGAGCAGGGGGTGGAGCAAGCCAGGTCTCAAACCACGAGAAGCTCCAGCCCAAAAGGCAGCCAAAATGCAGCCCACATCCGGGAGAATCTCAAGAGCAGGGGGTGGAGCAAGCCAGGCCTCAAACCACGAGAAGCTCCAGCCCAAAAGGCAGACAAAATGCAGCCCACATCCGGGAGAATACGAGAACACGGGTTGGAGCAAGCCAGGCCTCAAACCACGAGAAGCTCCAGCCCAAAAGGCAGCCAAAATGCAGCCCACATCCGGGAGAATCTCAAGAGCAGGGGGTGGAGCAAGCCAGGTCTCAAACCACGAGAAGCTCCAGCCCAAAAAGCAGCCAAAATGCAGCCCACATCCGGGAGAATACGAGAACACGGGGTGGAGCAAGCCAGGCCTCAAACCACGAGAAGCTCCAGCCCAAAAGGCAGCCAAAATGCAGCCCACATCCGGGAGAATCTCAAGAGCAGGGGGTGGAGCAAGCCAGGCCTCAAACCACGAGAAGCTCCAGCCCAACAGGCAGCCAAAATGCAGGCCACATCCGGGAGAATCTCAAGAGCAGGGGGTGGAGCAAGCCAGGCCTCAAACCACGAGAAGCTCAGGCCCTAAAGGCAGCCAAAATGCAGCCCACATCCGGGAGAATCTCAAGAGCAGGGGGTGGAGCAAGCCAGGCCTCAAACCACGAGAAGCTCAGGCCCAAAAGGCAGCCAAAATCCAGCCCACATCCGGGAGAATCTCAAGAGCAGGGGGTGGAGCAAGCCAGGCCTCAAACCACGAGAAGCTCCAGCCCAAAAGGCGGCCAAAATGCAAGCCACATCCGGGAGAATCTCAAGAGCAGTGGGTGGAGCAAGCCAAGCCTCAAACAATGAGAAGCTCCAGCCCAAAAGGCAGCCAAAATGCAGCATACATCTGGGAGAATCTCAAGAGCAGAGGGTGGAGCAAGCCAGGCCTCAAACCACAAGAAGCTCCAGCCCAAAATGCAGCTAAACTCCACCCCACATCCGGGAGAATTTCAAGAGCAGGGGACGGACCAAGGAAGGCCTCAAACCACGAGAATTTCAAGCCCAAAAGGCAGCCAAAATGCAGCCCACCTGCAGGAGAATATCAAGAGCAGGGTTTGGAGCAATGCAGGCCTCAAACCAAGAGAAGCTCTAGCCCAAAAGGCAGCCAAAATGCAGCCCAAATCCGGGAGAATCTCAAGAGCAGGGGGTGGAGCAAGCCAGGCCTCAAACCACGAGAAGCTCCAACCGAAATGGCAGCAAAAATGCAGGCCACATCCGGGAGAATCTCAAGAGCAGGGGGTGGAGCAAGCCAGGCCTCAAACCACGAGAAGCTCCAGCCCAAAAGGCAGCCAAAATGCAGCCCACATCCGGGAGAATATCAAGAGCAAGGGGTGGAGCAAGCCAGGCCTCAAACCACGAGAAGCTCCAGCCCAAAAGGCAGCCAAAATGCAGCCCACCTCCGGGAGAATATCATGGGCAGGGAGCAGAGCAAATCAGGCCTCAAACCACGAGAAGCTCCAGCCCAAAATGCAGCCAAAATGCAGCCCACATCCGGGAGAATCTCAAGAGCAGGGGGTGGAGCAAGCCAGGCCTCAAACCATGAGAAGCTCCAGCCCAAAAGGCAGCCAAAATGCAGCCCACCTCCGGGAGAATATCAAGAGCAGTGCTTGGAGGAAGCCAGGCCTCAAACCACGAGAAGCTCCAGCCCAAAAGGCATCGAAAATCCAGTGCACATCCGGGAGAATCTCAAGAGCAGGGGGTGGAGCAAGCCAGGCCTCAAACCACGAGAAGCTCCAGCCCAAAAGGCAGCCAAAATCCAGCCCACATCCAGGAGAAACTCAAGAGCACGGAGGGAAGCAAGCCAGGCCTCAAACCACGAGATTCTCCAGCCCTAAAGGCAGCCAAAATGCAGCCCACATCCGGGAGAATTTCAAGAGCAGGGGATGGAGCAAGGCAGGCCTCAAACCACGAGAAGCTCCAGCCCTAAAGGCATCCAAAATGCAGCCCAAATCCGGGAGAATATCAAGAGCAGGGGATGGAGCAAGCCAGGCCTCAAACCACGAGAATTTCAAGCCCAAAAGGCAGCCAAAATGCAGCCCACATGCGGGAGAATATCAAGAGCAGGGTTTGGAGCAATGCAGGCCTCAAACCAAGAGAAGCTCTAGCCCAAAAGGCAGCCAAAATGCAGCCCAAATCCGGGAGAATCTCAAGAGCAGGGGGTGGAGCAAGCCAGGCCTCAAACCACGAGAAGCTCCAACCGAAATGGCAGCAAAAATGCAGGCCACATCCGGGAGAATCTCAAGAGCAGGGGGTGGAGCAAGCCAGGCCTCAAACCACGAGAAGCTCCAGCCCAAAAGGCAGCCAAAATGCAGCCCACATCCGGGAGAATATCAAGAGCAAGGGGTGGAGCAAGCCAGGCCTCAAACCACGAGAAGCTCCAGCCCAAAAGGCAGCCAAAATGCAGCCCACCTCCGGGAGAATATCATGGGCAGGGAGCAGAGCAAATCAGGCCTCAAACCACGAGAAGCTCCAGCCCAAAATGCAGCCAAAATGCAGCCCACATCCGGGAGAATCTCAAGAGCAGGGGGTGGAGCAAGCCAGGCCTCAAACCATGAGAAGCTCCAGCCCAAAAGGCAGCCAAAATGCAGCCCACCTCCGGGAGAATATCAAGAGCAGTGCTTGGAGGAAGCCAGGCCTCAAACCACGAGAAGCTCCAGCCCAAAAGGCATCGAAAATCCAGTGCACATCCGGGAGAATCTCAAGAGCAGGGGGTGGAGCAAGCCAGGCCTCAAACCACGAGAAGCTCCAGCCCAAAAGGCAGCCAAAATCCAGCCCACATCCAGGAGAAACTCAAGAGCACGGAGGGAAGCAAGCCAGGCCTCAAACCACGAGATTCTCCAGCCCTAAAGGCAGCCAAAATGCAGCCCACATCCGGGAGAATTTCAAGAGCAGGGGATGGAGCAAGGCAGGCCTCAAACCACGAGAAGCTCCAGCCCTAAAGGCATCCAAAATGCAGCCCAAATCCGGGAGAATATCAAGAGCAGGGGATGGAGCAAGCCAGGCCTCAAACCACGAGAAATTCAAGCCCAAAAGGCAGCCAAAATGCAGCCCACCTACAGGAGAATATCAAGAGCTGGGGTTGGAGCAATGCAGGCCTCAAACCAAGAGAAGCTCTAGCCCAAATGCAGCCAAAATGCAGCCCAAATCCGGGAGAATCTCAAGAGCAGGGGCTGGAGCAAGCCGGGCCTCAAAGCACGAGAAGCTCCAGCCCAAAAGGCAGCCAAAATCCAGCCCACATCTGGGAGAATATGAAGAGCAGGGGGTGGAACAAGCCAGGCCTCAAACCACGAGAATTTCCAACCCAAAAGACAGCCAAAAGACAGCCCACATCCGGGAGAATCTCAAGAGCAGGGGGTCGAGCAGCCAGGCCTCAAACCTTGAGAAGCTCCAGCCCAAAAGGCAGCCAAAATGCAGCCCACATCCGGGAGAAACTCAAGAGCAGGGGGTGGAGCAAGCCAGGCCTCAAACCACGAGAATTTCCAACCCAAAAGACAGCCAAACTCCAGCCCACATCCGGGAGAGTTTCAAAACCAGGGGATGAAGCAAGCCAGGCCTCAAACCTCGAGAAGCTCCAGCCCAAAGAGCAACCAAAATGCAGCCCACATCCGGGAGAATCTCAAGAGCAGGGGGTGGAGCCAGCAATGCCCCAAACAACGAGAAGCTCCAGCCCAAAAGGCAGCCAAAATCCAGCCCACATCCGGGAGAATCTCAAGAGCAGGGGGTGGAGCAAGGCAGGCCTCAAACCACGAAAATTTCCAGCCCAAAAGGCAGCCAAAATGCAGCCCACATCCAGGAGAATATCATGGGCAGGGGGTGGAGGAAGCCAGGCCTCAAACCACGAGAAGCTCCAGCCCAAAAGGCAGCCAAAATGCAGCCCACATCCAGGAGAATCTCAAGAGCATGGGGTGGAGCAAGCCAGGCCTCAAACCACGAGAAGCTCCAGCCCAAAAGGCAGCCAAAATCCAGCCCACATCGGGGAGAATCTCAAGAGCAGGCTGTGGAGGAAGCCAGGCCTCAAACCACAAGAAGCTCCAGCCCAAACACAGCCAAAATCCAGCCCACATCCAGGAGAATATCAAGAGCAGGGGGTGGAGCAAGCCAGGCCCCAAACCATGAGAAGCTCCAGCCCAAAAGGCAGCTAAAATCCAGTGCACATCTCGGAGAATATCAAGAGCAGTGGGTGGAGCAAGCCAGGCCTCAAACCACGAGAAGCTCCAGCCCAAAAGGCAGCCAAAATCCAGCCCACATTCGGGAGAATCTCAAGAGCAGGGGGTGGGCAAATCAGGCCTCAATCCATGAGAAGCTCCAGCCCAATATGCAGCCAAAATGCAGCCCACCTCCGGGAGAATATCAAGAGCAGGGGGTGGAGCAAGCCAGGCCTCAAACCACGAGAAGCTCCAGCCCAAAATTCAGCCAAAATGCAGCCCACATCCGGGAGAATATCATGGGCAGGGGGTGGAGGAAGCCAGGCCTCAAACCACGAGAAGCTCCAGCCCAAAGTGTAACCAAAATGCAGCCCACATCCGGGAGAATCTCAAGAGCAGGGGGTGGAGCAAGCCAGGCCTCAAACCACGAGAAGCTCCAGCCCAAAATGTAGCCAAAATGCAGCCCACATCCGGGAGAATATCATGGGCAGGGAGTGGAGCAAGCCAGGCCTCAAACCACGAGAAGCTCCAGCCCAACAGGCAGCCAAAATGCAGTCCAGCTCCGGGAGAATCTCAAGAGCAGGGGGTGGAGCAAGCCAGGCCCCAAACCATGAGAAGCTCCAGCCCAAAAGGCAGCCAAAATGCAGCCCACATCCGGGAGAATCTCAAGAGCAGGGGGTGGAGCAAGCCAGGCCTCAAACCACGAGAAGCTCCAGCCCAAAAGGCAGCCAAACTCCAGCCCACATCCGGGAGAGTTTCAAAACCAGGGGATGAAGCAAGCCAGGCCTCAAACCACGAGAAGCTCCAGCCCAAAGAGCAACCAAAATGCAGCCCACATGCCGGAGAATCTCAAGAGCAGGGAGTGGAGCCAGCCATGCCCCAAACAACGAGAAGCTCCAGCCCAAAAGGCAGCCAAAATCCAGCCCACATCCGGGAGAATCTCAAGAGCAGGGGGTGGAGCAAGCCAGGTCTCAAACCACGAGAATTTCCAGCCCAAAAGGCAGCCAAAATGCAGCCCACATCCAGGAGAATATCATGGGCAGGGAGTGGAGGAAGCCAGGCCTCAAACCACGAGAAGCTCCAGCCCAAAATGCAGCCAAAATGCAGCCCACATCCGGGAGAATCTCAAGAGCAGGGGGTGGAGCAAGCCAGGCCTCAAACCACGAGAAGCTCCAGCCCAAAAGGCAGCCAAAATGCAGCCCACATCCGGGAGAATCTCAAGAGCAGGGGGTGGAGCAAGCCAGGCCTCAAACCACGAGAAGCTCCAGCCCAAAAGGCAGCCAAAATGCAGCCCACCTCCCGGAGAATATCAAGAGCAGGGTGTGGAGCAAGCCAGGCCTCAAACCACGAGAAGCTCCAGCCCAAAAGGCAGCCAAAATGCAGCCCACATTAGGGAGAATCTCAAGAGTAGGGGGTGGAGCAAGCCAGGCCTCAAACCACGAGAAGCTCCAGCCCAAAAGGCAGCCAAAATGCAGCCCACATCCGGGAGAATCTCAAGAGCAGGGGGTGGAGCAAGGCATGCCTCAAACCTTGAGAAGCTCCAGCCCAAAAGGCAGCCAAAACCCAGCCCACATCCGGGAGAATCTCAAGAGCAGGGGGTGGAGCAAGCCAGGCCTCAAACCACGAGAAGCTCCAACCGAAATGGCAGCAAAAATGCAGCCCACCTCCCTGAGAATATCAAGAGCAGTGCTTGGAGGAAGCCAGGCCTCAAACCACGAGAAGCTCCAGCCCAAAAGGCAGCCAAAATGCAGCCCACATCCGGGAGAATATCATGGGCAAGGAGGGGAGGAAACCAGGCCTCAAACCACGAGAAGCTCCAGCCCAAAAGGCAGCCAAAATGCAGCCCACATCCGGGAGAATCTCAAGAGCAGGGGGTGGAGCAAGCCAGGCCTCAAACCACGAGAAGCTCCAGCCCAAAATGCAGCCAAAATGCAGCCCACATCCCGGAGAATCTCAAGAGCAGGGGGTGGAGCAAGCCAGGCCTCAAACCACAAGAAGCTCCAGCCCAAAAGGCAGCCAAAATCCAGCCCACCAGAGGGAGAATAGCAAGAGCTGGGGTTGGAACAATGCAGGCCTCAAACCACGAGAAGCTCCAGCCCAAAATTCAGCTAAAATCCAGCCCACATCCGGGAGAATCTCAAGAGCAGGGGGTGGAGCAAGCCAGGCCTCAAACCACGAGAAGCTCCAGCCCAAAAGGCAGCCAAACTCCAGCCCACATCCGGGAGAATCTCAAGAGCAGGGAGTGGAGCAAGCCAGGCCTGAAACCACGAGAAGTTCCAGCCCAAAAGGCAGCCAAAATCCAGCCCTTATAAGGGAGAATCTCAAGGGCAGGGGGTGGAGCAAGCCAGGCCTCAAACCACGAGAATCTCCACCCAAAAGGAATTCAAAATGCAGCCCACATCTGGGAGAATATCAAGAGCAGAGGTTGGAGCAAGCCAGGCCCCAAACCATGAGAAGCTCCAGCCCAAAAGGCAGCCAAAATGCAGCCCACATCCGGGAGAATCTCAAGAGCAGGGGGTTGGAGCAATCCAGGCCTCAAAGCACGAGAAGCTCCAGCCCAAAAGGCAGCCAAAATGCAGCCCACATCCGGGAGAACCTCAAGAGCAGGGGGTGGAGCAAGCCAGGCCTCAAACCACGAGAAGCTCCAGCCCAAAAGGCAGCCAAAATGCAGGCCACATCCAGGAGAATATCAAGAGCAGGGGGTGGAGCAAGCCAGGCCTCAAACCACGAGAATTTCCAGCCCAAATATCAGCCAAAATCCATCCCACATCCGGGAGAATATCATGGGCAGGGAGGGGAGGAAACCAGGCCTCAAACCACGAGAAGCTCCAGCCCAAAATGCAGCCAAAATGCAGCCCACATCCGGGAGAATCTCAAGAGCAGGGGGTGGAGCAAGCCAGGCCTCAAACCACGAGAAGCTCCAGCCCAAAGAGTAACCAAAATGCAGCCCACATCCGGGAGAATCTCAAGAGCAGGGGGTGGAGCAAGCCATGCCTCAAACCACGAGAAGCTCCAGCCCAAAAGGCAGCCAAAATCCAGCCCACCTCCGGGAGAATCTCAAGAGCAGGGAGTGGAGCAAATCAGGCCTCAAACCATGAGAAGCTCCAGCCCAATATGCAGCCAAAATGCCGCCCACCTCCGGGAGAATCTCAAGAGCAGGGGGTGGAGCAAGCCAGGCCTCAAACCACGAGAAGCTCCAGCCCAAAAGGCAGCCAAAATGCAGCCCACATCCGGGAGAATCTCAAGAGCAGGGGGTGGAGCAAGCCAGGCCTCAAACCACGAGAAGCTCCAGCCCAAAAGGCAGCCAAAATGCAGCCCACCTCCCGGAGAATATCAAGAGCAGGGTGTGGAGCAAGCCAGGCCTCAAACCACGAGAAGCTCCAGCCCAAAAGGCAGCCAAAATGCAGCCCACATTAGGGAGAATCTCAAGAGCAGGGGGTGGAGCAAGCCAGGCCTCAAACCACGAGAAGCTCCAGCCCAAAAGGCAGCCAAAATGCAGACCACATCCGGGAGAATCTCAAGAGCAGGGGGTGGAGCAAGGCATGCCTCAAACCTTGAGAAGCTCCAGCCCAAAAGGCAGCCAAAACCCAGCCCACATCCGGGAGAATCTCAAGAGCAGGGGGTGGAGCAAGCCAGGCCTCAAACCACGAGAAGCTCCAGCCGAAATGGCAGCAAAAATGCAGCCCACCTCCCTGAGAATATCAAGAGCAGTGCTTGGAGGAAGCCAGGCCTCAAACCACGAGAAGCTCCAGCCCAAAAGGCAGCCAAAATGCAGCCCACATCCGGGAGAATATCATGGGCAAGGAGGGGAGGAAACCAGGCCTCAAACCACGAGAAGCTCCAGCCGAAATGGCAGCAAAAATGCAGCCCACCTCCCTGAGAATATCAAGAGCAGTGCTTGGAGGAAGCCAGGCCTCAAACCACGAGAAGCTCCAGCCCAAAAGGCAGCCAAAATCCAGCCCACATCCGGGAGAATCTCAAGAGCAGGGGGTGGAACAAGCCAGGCCTCAAACCACGAGAAGCTCCAGCCCAATAGGCAGCCAAAATGCAGCCCACATCCGGGAGAATACCATGGGCAGGGGGTGGAGGAAGCCAGGCCTCAAACCACGAGAAGCTTCAGCCCAAAAGGCAGCCAAAATGCAGCCCACCTCCGGGAGAATCTCAAGAGCAGGAGGTGGAGCAAGCCAGGCCTCAAACCACGAGAAGCTCCAGCTCAAAATGCAGCTAAATTCCAGCCCACATCCGGGAGAATCTCAAGAGCAGGGGGTGGAGCAAGCCAGGCCTCAAAGCATGAGAAGCTCCAGCCCAAAAGGCAACCAAAATGCAGCCCACATCCAGGAGAATATCAAGAGCAGGGGGTGGAGCAAGCCAGGCCTCAAACCACGAGAATTTCCAGCCCAAATATCAGCCAAAATCCAGCCCACATCCGGGAGAATATCATGGGCAGGGAGGGGAGGAAACCAGGCCTCAAACCATGAGAAGCTCCAGCCCAATAGGCAGCAAAAATGCAGCCCACATCCAGGAGAATATCAAGAGCAGGGGCTGGAGGAAGGCAGGCCTAAAACCACGAGAAGCTCCAGCCCAAAAGGCAGCTAAAATCCAGCGCAATTCTGGGAGAATATCAAGAGAAGTTGGAGGAGCAAGCCAGGCCTCAAACCACGAGAAGCTCCAGCCCAAAAGGCAGCCAAAATCCAGCCCACATCCGGGAGAATATCATGGGCAGGGAGGGGAGGAAACCAGGCCTCAAACCACGAGAAGCTCCAGCCCAAAATGCAGCCAAAATGCAGCCCACATCCGGGAGAATCTCAAGAGCAGGGGGTGGAGCAAGCCAGGCCTCAAACCACGAGAAGCTCCAGCCCAAAGAGTAACCAAAATGCAGCCCACATCCGGGAGAATCTCAAGAGCAGGGGGTGGAGCAAGCCAGGCCTCAAACCACGAGAAGCTCCAGCCCAAAAGGCAGCCAAAATCCAGCCCACCTCCGGGAGAATCTCAAGAGCAGGGAGTGGAGCAAATCAGGCCTCAAACCATGAGAAGCTCCAGCCCAATATGCAGCCAAAATGCCGCCCACCTCCGGGAGAATCTCAAGAGCAGGGGTTGGAGCAAGCCAGGCCTCAAACCACGAGAAGCTCCAGCCCAAAAGGCAGCCAAAATCCAGCCCACATCCGGGAGAATCTCAAGAGCAGGGGGTGGAACAAGCCAGGCCTCAAACCACGAGAAGCTCCAGCCCAATAGGCAGCCAAAATGCAGCCCACATCCGGGAGAATACCATGGGCAGGGGGTGGAGGAAGCCAGGCCTCAAACCACGAGAAGCTTCAGCCCAAAAGGCAGCCAAAATGCAGCCCACCTCCAGGAGAATCTCAAGAGCAGGAGGTGGAGCAAGCCAGGCCTCAAACCACGAGAAGCTCCAGCTCAAAATGCAGCTAAATTCCAGCCCACATCCGGGAGAATCTCAAGAGCAGCGGGTGGAGCAAGCCAGGCCTCAAAGCATGAGAAGCTCCAGCCCAAAAGACAACCAAAATGCAGCCCACCTCCGGGAGAATATCAAGAGCAGGGGGTGGAGCAAGCCAGGCCTCAAACCACGAGAATTTCCAGCCCAAATATCAGCCAAAATCCAGCCCACATCCGGGAGAATATCAAGAGCAGGCGGTGGAGCAAGCCAGGCCTCAAACCATGAGAAGCTCCAGCCCAAAAGACAGCCAAAATGCAGCCCACCTCCGGGAGAATCTCAAGAGCAGGGGGTGGAGCAAGCCAGGCCTCAAAGCACGAGAAGCTCCAGCCCAAAAGGCAGCTAAAATCCAGCGCACATCTGGGAGAATATCAACAGCTTTTGGTGGCGAAAGCCAGGCCTCAAACCGCGAGAAGCTCTAGCCCAAAATGCAGCTACACTCCAGCCCACATCCGAGAGAATATCAAGAGCAGGGGTTGGAGAAATCCAGGCCTCAAACCACAAGAAGCTCCAGCCCAAAAGGCAGCCAAAATGCAGCCCACATCCGGGAGAATATCAAGAGCAGGGGGTGGAGCAAGCCAGGTCTCAAACCACGAGAAGCTCCAGCCCAAAAGGCAGCCAAAATGCAGCCCACATCCGGGAGAATCTCAAGAGCAGGGGGTGGAGCAAGACAGGCCTCAAACCACGAGAAGCTCCAGCCCTAAAGGCAGCCAAAATGCAGCCCACCTCCGGGAGAATATCAAGAGCAGGGGGTGGAGCAAGCCAGGCCTCAAACCACGAGAAGCTCCAGCCCAAAATTCAGCCAAAATGCAGCCCACATCCGGGAGAATATCATGGGCAGGGGGTGGAGGAAGCCAGGCCTCAAACCACGAGAAGCTCCAGCCCAAAGAGTAACCAAAATGCAGCCCACATCCGGGAGAATCTCAAGAGCAGGGGGTGGAGCAAGCCAGGCCTCAAACCACGAGAAGCTCCAGCCCAAAATGTAGCCAAAATGCAGCCCACATCCGGGAGAATATCATGGGCAGGGAGTGGAGCAAGCCAGGTCTCAAACCACGAGAATTTCCAGCCCAAAAGGCAGCCAAAATGCAGCCCACATCCAGGAGAATATCATGGGCAGGGAGTGGAGGAAGCCAGGTCTCAAACCACGAGAAGCTCCAGCCCAAAAGGCAGCCAAAATGCAGCCCACATCCGGGAGAATCTCAAGAGCAGGGGGTGGAGCAAGCCAGGCCTCAAACCACGAGAAGCTCCAGCCCAAAAGGCAGCCAAAATGCAGCCCACATCCGGGAGAATCTCAAGAGCAGGGGGTGGAGCAAGCCAGGCCTCAAACCACGAGAAGCTCCAGCCCAAAAGGCAGCCAAAATGCAGCCCACCTCCGGGAGAATATCAAGAGCAGGGTGTGGAGCAAGCCAGGCCTCAAACCACGAGAAGCTCCAGCCCAAAAGGCAGCCAAAATGCAGCCCACATCCGGGAGAATCTCAAGAGCAGGGGGTGGAGCAAGCCAGGCCTCAAACCACGAGAAGCTCCAGCCCAAAAGGCAGCCAAAATGCAGCCCACATCCAGGAGAATCTCAAGAGCAGGGGGTGGAGCAAGGCATGCCTCAAACCTTGAGAAGCTCCAGCCCAAAAGGCAGCCAAAAGACAGCCCACATCCGGGAGAATCTCAAGAGCAGGGGGTGGAGCAAGCCAGGCCTCAAACCACGAGAAGCTCCAGCCCAAAATGCAGCCAAAATCCAGCCCATATCCGGGACAATTTCAAGAGCAGGGGGTGGAGCAAGCCAGGCCTCAAACCACGAGAAGCTCCAGCCCAAAAGGCAGCCAAAATCCAGCCCACATCCGTGAGAATATCAAGAGCAGGGGGTGGTGCAAGCCAGGCCTCAAACCATGAGAAGCTCCAGCCCAAAATGCAGCCAAAATGCAGCCCACATCCGGGAGAATCTCAAGAGCAAGGGATGGAGCAAGCCAGGCCTCAAACCACGAGAAGCTCCAGCCCAAGAATCAGCCAAAATGCAGCCCACCTTCGGGAGAATCTCAAGAGCAGGGGGTGGAGCAAGCCAGGCCTCAAACCACGAGAAGCTCCAGCCCAAAAGGCAGCCAAAATGCAGCCCACATCCGGGAGAATCTCAAGAGCAGGGAGTGGAGCAAGCCAGGCCTCAAACCACGAGAAGCTCCAGCCCAAAATGTAGCCAAAATGCAGCCCACATCCGGGAGAATCTCAAGAGCGGGGGTGGAGCAAGCCAGGCCTCAAACCACGAGAAGCTCCAGCCCAAGAATCAGCCATAATGCAGCCCACATTAGGGAGAATCTCAAGAGCAGGGTGTGGAGCAAGCCAGGCCTCAAACCATGAGAAGATCCAGCCCAAAAGGCAGCCAAAATGCAGCCCACCTCCGGGAGAATCTCAAGAGCAGGGGGTGGAGCAAGCCAGGCCTCAAACCACGAGAAGCTCCAGCCCAAAAGGCAGCCAAAATGCAGCCCATATCCGGGAGAATCTCAAGAGCAGGGGGTGGAGCAAGCCAGGCCTCAAACCACGAGAAGCTCCAGCCCAAAAGGCAGCCAAAATGCAGCCCACCTCCGGGAGAATCTCAAGAGCAGGGGGTGGAGCAAGCCAGGCCTCAAACCACGAGAAGCTCCAGCCCAAAAGGCAGCCAAAATGCAGCCCACATCCGGGAGAATATGAAGAGCAAGGGGTGGAGCAAGCCAGGCCTCGAACCACGGGAAGCTCCAGCCCAAAAATGCAGCCAAAATCCAGCCCACATCCGGGAGAATCTCAAGAGCAGGGGGTGGTGCAAGTCAGGCCTCAAACCTCGAGAAGCTCCAGCCCAAAAGGCAGCCAAAATCCAGCCCACATCCGGGAGAATCTCAAGAGCAGGGGGTGGAGCAAGCCAGGCCTCAAACCACGAGAAGCTCCAGCCCAAAAAACAGCCAAAATGCAGCCCACATCCGGGAGAATCTCAAGAGCAGGGGGTGGAGCAAGCCAGGCCTCAAACCCCGAGAAGCTCCAGCCCAAAAGGCAGCCAAAATGCAGCCCACCTCCGGGAGAATCTCAAGAGCAGGGGGTGGAGCAAGCCAGGCCTCAAACCACGAGAAGCTCCAGCCAAAGAATCAGCCAAAATGCAGCCCACATCCGGGAGAATCTCAAGAGCAGGGGTTGGAGCAATCCAGGCCTCAAACCACGAGAATCTCCAGCCCAACAGGCAGCCAAAATCCAGCCAACAACCAGGAGAATCTCAAGAGCAGGGGTTGGAGCAATCCAGGCCTCAAACCACGAGAAGCTCCAGCCCAAAATGCAGCCAAAATCCAGCCCACTTCCGGGAGAATCTCAAGAGCAGGGGGTGGAGCAAGCCAGGCCTCAAACCACGAGAAGCTCCAGCCCAAAATGCAGCCAAAATGCAGCCCACATCCAGGAGAATCTCAAGAGCAGGGGGTGGAGCAAGCCAGTCCTCAAACCTTGAGAAGCTCCAGCCCAAGTATCAGCCAAAATTCAGCCCACCTCCTGGAGAATCTCAAGAGCAGGGGGTGGAGCAAGCCAGGCCTCAAACCACGAGAAGCTCCAGCCCAAAAGGCAGCCAAAATCCCGCCCACATCCGGGACAATTTCAAGAGCAGGGGGTGGAGCAAGCCAGGCCTCAAACCACGAGAAGCTCCAGCCCAAAAGGCAGCCAAAATCCAGCCCACATCCGGGAGAATCTCAAGAGCAGGGGGTGGAGCAAGCCAGGCCCCAAACCACGAGAAGCTCCAGCCCAAAAGGCAGCCAAAATGCAGCCCGCATCCGGGAGAATCTCAAGAGCAGGGGGTGGAGCAAGCCAGGCCTCAAACCACGAGAAGCTCCAGCCCAACAGGCAGCCAAAATCCAGCCCACATCCGGGAGAATCTCAAGAGCAGGGTTTGGAGCAATCCAGGCCTCAAACCTCGAGAAGCTCCAGCCCAAAATGCAGCCAAAATGCAGCCCACATCCGGGAGAATCTCAAGAGCAGGGGGTGGAGCAAGCCAGGCCTCAAACCACGAGAAGCTCCAGCCCAAGTATCAGCCAAAATTCAGCCCACCTCCGGGAGAATCTCAAGAGCAGGGGGTGGAGCAAGCCAGGCCTCAAACCACGAGAAGCTCCAGCCCAAAATGCAGCCAAAATCCAGCCCACATCCGGGACAATTTCAAGAGCAGGGGGTGGAGCAAGCCAGGCCTCAAACCACGAGAAGCTCCAGCCCAAAAGGCAGCCAAAATCCAGCCCACATCCAGGAGAATATCAAGAGCAGGGGGTGGTGCAAGCCAGGCCTCAAACCATGAGAAGCTCCAGCCCAAAATGCAGCCAAAATGCAGCCCACATCTGGGAGAATCTCAAGAGCAAGGGATGGAGCAAGCCAGGCCTCAAACCACGAGAAGCTCCAGCCCAAATGCAGACAAAATGCAGCCCACATCCAGGAGAATCTCAAGAGCAGGGGGTGGAGCAAGGCAGGCCTCAAACCGCGAGATGCTCCAGCCCAAAATGCAGCCAAAATGCAGCCCACATCCGGGAGAATCTCAAGAGCAGGGGTTGGAGCAAGCCAGGCCTCAAACCACGAGAAGCTCCAGCCCAAGAATCAGCCAAAATGCAGCCCACCTCCGGGAGAATGTCAATGGCAGAGTGTGGAGCAAGCCAGGCCTCACACCACGAGAAGCTCCAGACCAAAATGCAGCCAAAATGCAGCCCACATCCGGGAGAATCTCAAGAGCAGGGCGTGGAGCAAGCCAGGCCTCAAACCATGAGAAGCTCCAGCCCAAAAGTCAGCCAAAATGCAGCCCACATCCGGGAGAATCTCAAGAGCAGGGGGTGGAGCAAGCCAGGCCTCAAACCACGAGAAGCTCCAGCCCAAAAGGCAGCCAAAATGCAGCCCACATCCGGGAGAATCTCAAGAGCAGGGGGTGGAGCAAGCCAGGCCTCAAACCATGAGAAGCTCCAGCCCAAAAGGCAGCCAAAATCCAGCCTACATCCGGGAGAATCTCAAGAGCAGGGGGTGGAGCAAGCCAGGCCTCAAACCCCGAGAAGCTCCAGCCCAAAAGGCAGCCAAAATTCAGACCACATCCGGGAGAAACTCAAGAGCAGGGGGTGGAGCAAGCCAGGCCTCAAACCACGAGAAGCTCCAGCCCAAAAAGCAGCCAAAATCCTAACCACATCCGGGAGAATCTCAAGAGCAGGGGGTGGAGCAAGCCAGGCCTCAAACCACGAGAAGCTCCATCCCACAAAGTAGCCAAAATGCAGCCCACATTGGGGAGAATCTCAAGAGCAGGGGGTGGAGAAAGGCAGGCCTCAAACCACGAGAAGCTCCAGCCCAAAACACAGCCAAAATGCAGCCCATATCTGGGAGAATCTCAGGAGCAGTGGGTGGAGTAAGCCAGGCCTCAAACCCCGAGAAGCTCCAGCCCAAAAGGCAGCCAAAATGCAGCCCACATCCGGGAGAATCTCAAGAGCAGGGGGTGAAGCAAGCCCGGCCTCAAACCACGAGAAGCTTCAGCCCAAAAGGCAGCCAAAATGCAGCCCACATCCGGGAGAATCTCAAGAGCAGGGGGTGGAGGAAGCCAGGCCTCAAACCACGAGAAGCTCCAGCCCAAAATGCAGACAAAATCCAGCTAACCTCCGGGAGAATCTCAAGAGCAGGGGGTGGAGCAAGTCAGGCCTCAAACCACGAGAAGCTCCACTCCAAAATGGCAGCCAAAATCCTAACCACATCCGGGAGAATCTCAAGAGCAGGGGGTGGAGCAAGCCAGGCCTCAAACCATGAGAAGCTCCAGCCCAAAATGCAGCCAAAATCCAGCCTACATCCGGGAGAATCTCAAGAGCAGGTGGTGGAGCAAGCCAGGCCTCAAACCCCGAGAAGCTCCAGCCCAAAATGCAGCCAAAATACTAACCACATCCGGGAGAATCTCAAGAGCAGGGGGTGGAGCAAACCAGGCCTCAAACCACGAGAAGCTCCAGCCCAAAAGGCAGCCAAAATGCAGCCCACCTCCAGGAGAATCTCAAGAGCAGGGGTTGGAGCAAGACAGGCCTCAAACCATGAGAAGCTCCAGCCCAAAAGGCAGCCAAAATCCTACCCACATCCAGGAGAATCTCAAGAGCAGGGGGTGGAGCAAGCCAGGCCTCAAACCATGAGAATCTCCAGCCCAAAAGGCAGCCAAAATGCAGCCTACATCCGGGAGAATCTCAAGAGCAGGGGGTGGAGCAAGCCAGGCCTCAAACAACGAGAAGCTCCAGCCCAAAAGGCAGCCAAAATGCAGCCCGCATCCGGGAGAATATCAAGAGCAGGGGGTGGAGCAAGCCAGGCCTCAAACCACGAGAAGCTCCAGCCCTAAAGGCAGCGAAAATGCAGCCCACATCCGGGAGAATCTCAAGAGCAGGGGGTGGAGCAAGCCAGGCCTCAAACCACGAGAAGCTCCAGCCTTAAAGGCAGCCAAAATGCAGCCCACATCCGGGAGAATCTCAAGAGCAGGGGGTGGAGCAAGCCAGGCCTCAAACCATGAGAAGCTCCAGCCCAAAATGCAGCCAAAATCCTACCCACATCCAGGAGAATATAAAGAGCAGGGGGTGGAGCAAGCCAGGCCTCAAACCATGAGAATCTCCAGCCCAAAAGGCAGCCAAAATGCAGCCCACCTCCAGGAGAATCTCAAGAGCAGGGGGTGGAGCAAGACAGGCCTCAAACCATGAGAAGCTCCAGCCCAAAAGGCAGCCAAAATCCTACCCACATCCAGGAGAATCTCAAGAGCAGGGGGTGGAGCAAGCCAGGCCTCAAACCATGAGAATCTCCAGCCCAAAAGGCAGCCAAAATGCAGCCTACATCCGGGAGAATCTCAAGAGCAGGGGGTGGAGCAAGCCAGGCCTCAAACCACGAGAAGCTCCAGCCCAAAAGGCAGCCAAAATGCAGCCCGCATCCGGGAGAATATCAAGAGCAGGGGGTGGAGCAAGCCAGGCCTCAAACCACGAGAAGCTCCAGCCCTAAAGGCAGCCAAAATGCAGCCCACATCCGGGAGAATCTCAAGAGCAGGGGGTGGAGCAAGCCAGGCCTCAAACCACGAGAAGCTCCAGCAAAAAAGTCAGCCAAAATGCAGCCCACATCCCGGAGAATCTCAAGAGCAGGGGGTGGAGCAAGCCAGGCCTCAAACCATGAGAAGCTCCAGCCCAAAAGGCAACCAAATTCCTACCCACATCCAGGAGAATCTCAAGAGCAGGGGGTGGAGCAAGCCAGGCCTCAAACCACGAGAAGCTCCAGCCCAAAATGCAGCCAAAATGCAGCCCACATCCAGGAGAATCTCAAGAGGAGGGGGAGGAGCAAGCTAGGCCTCAAACCACGAGAAGCTCCAGCAAAAAAGTCAGCCAAAATGCAGCCCACATCCCGGAGAATTTCAAGAGCAGGGGGTGGAGCAAGCCAGGCCTCAAACCATGAGAAGCTCCAGCCCAAAATGCAGCCAAAATCCTACCCACATCCAGGAGAATCTCAAGAGCAGGGGGTGGAGCAAGCCAGGCCTCAAACCACGAGAATCTCCAGCCCAAAAGTCAGCCAAAATGCAGCCCACATCCGGGAGAATCTCAAGAGCAGGGGGTGGAGCAAGCCAGGCCTCAAACCACGAGAAGCTCCAGCCCAAAAGGCAGCAAAAATCCAGCCCACATCCGGGAGAATCTCAAGAGCAGGGGGTGGAGTAAGCCAGGCCTCAAACCACGAGAAGCTCCAGCCCAAAATGCAGACAAAATCCAGCTCACATCCGGGAGAATCTCAAGAGCAGGGGGTGGAGCAAGCCAGGCCTCAAACCACGAGAAGCTCCAGCCCAAAAGGCAGCCAAAATGCAGCCCACATCCAGGAGAATCTCAAGAGCAGGGGGTGGAGCAAGCCAGGCCTCAAACCACGAGAAGCTCCAGCCCAAAAAGCAGCCAAAATACTAACCACATCTGGGAGAATCTCAAGAGCAGGGGGTGGAGCAAACCAGGCCTCAAACCACGAGAAGCTCCATCCCACAAAGTAGCCAAAATGCAGCCCACATCCGGGAGAACCTCAAGAGTAGGGGGTGGAGAAAGGCAGGCCTCAAACCACGAGAAGCTCCAGCCCAAAAGTCAGCCAAAATCCAGCCCACATCCGGGAGAATCTCAAGAGCAGGGGGTGGAGCAAGCCAGGCCTCAAACCATGAGAAGCTCCAGCACAAAAGGCAGCCAAAATCCAGCCTACATCCGGGAGAATCTCAAGAGCAGGGGGTGGAGCAAGCCAGGCCTCAAACCCCGAGAAGCTCCAGCCCAAAAGGCAGCCAAAATGCAGCCCACATCCGGGAGAATCTCAAGAGGAGGGGGTGGAGCAAGCCAGGCCTCAAACCACGAGAAGCTCCAGCAAAAAAGTCAGCCAAAATGCAGCCCACATCCCGGAGAATCTCAAGAGCAGGGGGAGGAGCAAGCCAGGCCTCAAACCATGAGAAGCTCCAGCCCAAAAGGCAGCCAAAATCCTACCCACATCCAGGAGAATCTCAAGAGCAGGGGGTGGAGCAAGCCAGGCCTCAAACCACGAGAATCTCCAGCCCAAAAGGCAGCGAAAATGCAGCCCACCTCCGGGAGAATCTCAAGAGCAGGGGGTGGAGTAAGCCAGGCCTCAAACCTCGAGAAGCTCCAGCCCAAAATGCAGACAAAATCCAGCTCACATCCGGGAGAATCTCAAGAGCAGGGGGTGGAGCAAGCCAGGCCTCAAAACATGAGAAGCTCCAGAACAAAAGGCAGCCAAAATCCAGCCTACATCCGGGAGAATCTCAAAAGCAGGGGGTGGAGCAAGCCAGGCCTCAAACCCCGAGAAGCTCCAGCCCAAAAGGCAGCCAAAATGCAGCCCACATCCAGGAGAATCTCAAGAGCAGGGGGTGGAGCAAGCCAGGCCTCAAACCACGGGAAGCTCCAGCCCAAAAAGCAGCCAAAATACTAACCACATCTGGGAGAATCTCAAGAGCAGGGGGTGGAGCAAACCAGGCCTCAAACCACGAGAAGCTCCATCCCACAAATTAGCCAAAATGCAGCCCACATTCGGGAGAATCTCAAGAGCAGGGGGTGGAGAAAGGCAGGCCTCAAACCACGAGAAGCTCCAGCCCAAAAGGCAGCCAAAATGCAGCCCACATCCGGGAGAATCTCAAGAGCAGGGGGTGGAGCAAGCCAGGCCTCAAACCTCGAGAAGCTCCAGCCTTAAAGGCAGCCAAAATGCAGCCCACCTCCGTGAGAATCTCAAGAGCAGCGGTTGGAGAAAGACAGGCCTCAAACTACAAGAAGTTCCAGCCCAAAAGGCAGCCAAAATGCAGCCCACATCCGGGAGAATATCAAGAGCAGGGGGTGGAGCAAGCCAGGCCTCAAACCACGAGAAGCTCCAGCCCAAAAGGCAGCCAATTTGCAGCCCACCTCCGGGAGAATCTCAAGAGCAGGGGGTGGAGCAAGCCAGGCCTCAAACCACGAGAAGCTCCAGCCCAAAAGGCAGCCAAAATGCAGCCCACATCCAGGAGAATCTCAAGAGCAGGGGGTGGAGCAAGCCAGGCCTCAAACCACGAGAAGCTATAGCCCAAAATGCAGCCAAAATTCAGCCCACATCCGGGACAATTTCAAGAGCAGGGGGTGGAGCAAGCCAGGCCTCAAACCACGAGAAGCTCCAGCCCAAAAGGCAGCGAAAATGCAGCCCACATCCGGGAGAATCTCAAGAGCAGGGGGTTGAGCAAGCCAGGCCTCAAACCACGAGAAGCTCCAGCACAAAAGGCAGCCAAAATGCAGCCCACCTCCGGGAGAATCTCAAGAGCAGGGGGTGGAGCAAGCCAGGCCTCAAACCACGAGAAGCTCCAGCCCAAAAGGCAGCCAAAATCCAGACCACCTCCGGGAGAATCTCAAGAGCAGGGGGTGGAGCAAGCCAGGCCTCAAACCACGAGAAGCTCCAGCCCAAAATGCAGACAAAATCCAGCTCACATCCGGGAGAATCTCAAGAGCAGGGGGTGGAGCAAGTCAGGCCTCAAACCACGAGAAGCTCCAGCACAAAAGGCAGCCAAAATGCAGCCCACATCCAGGAGAATCTCAAGAGCAGGGGGTGGAGCAAGCCAGGCCTCAAACCATGAGAAGCTCCAGCACAAAATGCAGCCAAAATCCAGCCTACATCCGGGAGAATCTCAAGAGCAGGGGGTGGAGCAAGTCAGGCCTCAAACCACGAGAAGCTCAGGCCCTAAAGGCAGCCAAAATGCAGCCCACATCCGGGAGAATCTCAAGAGCAGGGGGTGGAGCAAGTCAGGCCTCAAACCACGAGAAGCTCCAGCCCTAAAGGCAGCCAAAATGCAGCCCACATCCGGGAGAATCTCAAGAGCAGGGGGTGGAGCAAGCCAGGCCTCAAACCACGAGAAGCTCCAGCCCAAAAGGCAGCCAAAATGCAGCCCACATCCAGGAGAATCTCAAGAGGAGGGGGTGGAGCAAGCTAGGCCTCAAACCTCGAGAAGCTCCAGCCCAAAAGGCAGCCAAAATGCAGCCCACATCCCGGAGAATTTCAAGAGCAGGGGGTGGAGCAAGCCAGGCCTCAAACCATGAGAAGCTCCAGCCCAAAAGGCAGCCAAAATCCTACCCACATCCAGGAGAATCTCAAGAGCAGGGGGTGGAGCAAGCCAGGCCTCAAACCACGAGAATCTCCAGCCCAAAAGGCAGCCAAAATGCAGCCCACATCCGGGAGAATCTCAAGAGCAGGGGGTGGAGCAAGCCAGGCCTCAAACCACGAGAAGCTCCAGCCCAAAATGCAGACAAAATCCAGCTCACATCCGGGAGAATCTCAAGAGCAGGGGGTGGAGCAAGCCAGGCCTCAAACCCCGAGAAGCTCCAGCCCAAAAGGCAGCCAAAATGCAGCCCACATCCAGGAGAATCTCAAGAGCAGGGGGTGGAGCAAGCCAGGCCTCAAACCTCGAGAAGCTCCAGCCCAAAAAGCAGCCAAAATACTAACCACATCTGGGAGAATCTCAAGAGCAGGGGGTGGAGCAAACCAGGCCTCAAACCACGAGAAGCTCCATCCCACAAAGTAGCCAAAATGCAGCCCACATCCGGGAGAACCTCAAGAGCAGGGGGTGGAGAAAGGCAGGCCTCAAACCACGAGAAGCTCCAGCCCAAAAGTCAGCCAAAATCCAGCCCACATCCGGGAGAATCTCAAGAGCAGGGGGTGGAGCAAGCCAGGCCTCAAACCATGAGAAGCTCCAGCACAAAAGGCAGCCAAAATCCAGCCTACATCCAGGAGAATCTCAAGAGCAGGGGGTGGAGCAAGCCAGGCCTCAAACCCCGAGAAGCTCCAGCCCAAAAGGCAGCCAAAATGCAGCCCACATCCAGGAGAATCTCAAGAGCAGGGGGTGGAGCAAGCCAGGCCTCAAACCACGAGAAGCTCCAGCAAAAAAGTCAGCCAAAATGCAGCCCACATCCCGGAGAATCTCAAGAGCAGGGGTTGGAGCAAGCCAGGCCTCAAACCACGAGAAGCTCCAGGTCAAAACGCAGCCAAAATCCAGCCCACCTCCGGGAGAATCTCAAGAGCAGGGGGTGGAGCAAGCCAGGCCTCAAACCACGAGAATCTCCAGCCCAAAAGGCAGCGAAAATGCAGCCCACCTCCGGGAGAATCTCAAGAGCAGGGGGTGGAGTAAGCCAGGCCTCAAACCTCGAGAAACTCCAGCCCAAAATGCAGACAAAATCCAGCTCACATCCGGGAGAATCTCAAGAGCAGGGGGTTGAGCAAGCCAGGCCTCAAACCATGAGAAGCTCCAGAACAAAAGGCAGCCAAAATCCAGCCTACATCCGGGAGAATATCAAGAGCAGGGGGTGGAGCAAGCCAGGCCTCAAACCACGAGAAGCTCCAGCCCAAAAGGCAGCCAAAATGCAGCCCACATGCGGGAGAATCTCAAGAGCAGGGGGTGGAGCAAGGCAGGCCTCAAACCACGGGAAGCTCCAGCCCAAAAAGCAGCCAAAATACTAACCACATCTGGGAGAATCTCAAGAGCAGGGGGTGGAGCAAACCAGGCCTCAAACCACGAGAAGCTCCATCCCACAAATTAGCCAAAATGCAGCCCACATTCGGGAGAATCTCAAGAGCAGGGGGTGGAGAAAGGCAGGCCTCAAACCACGAGAAGCTCCAGCCCAAAAGGCAGCCAAAATGCAGCCCACATCCGGGAGAATCTCAAGAGCAGGGGGTGGAGCAAGCCAGGCCTCAAACCTCGAGAAGCTCCAGCCTTAAAGGCAGCCAAAATGCAGCCCACCTCCGTGAGAATCTCAAGAGCAGGGGTTGGAGAAAGACAGGCCTCAAACTACAAGAAGTTCCAGCCCAAAAGGCAGCCAAAATGCAGCCCACATCCGGGAGAATATCAAGAGCAGGGGGTGGAGCAAGCCAGGCCTCAAACCACGAGAAGCTCCAGCCCAAAAGGCAGCCAAAATCCAGCCCACCTCCGGGAGAATCTCAAGAGCAGGGGGTGGAGCAAGCCAGGCCTCAAACCACGAGAAGCTCCAGCCCAAAAGGCAGCCAAAATGCAGCCCACATCCGGGAGAATCTCAAGAGCAGGGGGTGGAGCAAGCCAGGCCTCAAACCACGAGAAGCTCCAGCCCAAAAGGCAGCCAAAATCCAGCCCACCTCCGGGAGAATCTCAAGAGCAGGGGGTGGAGCAAGCCAGGCCTCAAACCACGAGAAGCTCCAGCCCAAAATGCAGACAAAATCCAGCTCACATCCGGGAGAATCTCAAGAGCAGGGGGTGGAGCAAGTCAGGCCTCAAACCACGAGAAGCTCCAGCACAAAAGGCAGCCAAAATGCAGCCCACATCCGGGAGAATCTCAAGAGCAGGGGGTGGAGCAAGCCAGGCCTTCAACCATGAGAAGCTCCAGCACAAAATGCAGCCAAAATCCAGCCTACATCCGGGAGAATCTCAAGAGCAGGGGGTGGAGCAAGTCAGGCCTCAAACCACGAGAAGCTCCAGCACAAAAGGCAGCCAAAATGCAGCCCACATCCGGGAGAATCTCAAGAGCAGGGGGTGGAGCAAGCCAGGCCTCAAACCATGAGAAGCTCCAGCACAAAATGCAGCCAAAATCCAGCCTACATCCGGGAGAATCTCAAGAGCAGGGGGTGGAGCAAGTCAGGCCTCAAACCACGAGAAGCTCCAGCACAAAAGGCAGCCAAAATGCAGCCCACATCCGGGAGAATCTCAAGAGCAGGGGGTGGAGCAAGCCAGGCCTCAAACCATGAGAAGCTCCAGCACAAAATGCAGCCAAAATCCAGCCTACATCCGGGAGAATCTCAAGAGCAGGGGGTGGAGCAAGCCAGGCCTCAAACCACGAGAAGCTCCAGCCCAAAAGGCAGCCAATATCCTAACCACATCCGGGAGAATCTCAAGAGCAGGGGGTGGAACAAGCCAGACCTCAAACCACGAGAAGCTCCAGCCCAAAAGGCAGCCAAAATCCAGCCCATAACCGGGAGAATCTCAGGAGCAGGGGGTGGAGCAAGCCAGGCCTCAAACCACGAGAAGCTCCAGCCCAAAAGGCAGCCAAAATGCAGCCCACATCCGGGAGAATCTCAAGAGCAGGGGGTGGAGAAAGCCAGGCCTCAAACCACGAGAAGCTCCAGCCCAAAAGGCAGCCAAAATGCAGCCCACATGTGGGAGAATCTCAAGAGCAGGGGGTGGAGCAAGCCAGGCCTCAAACCACGAGAAGCTCCAGTCCAAAAGGCAGCCAAAATGCAGCCCACCTCCGGGAGAATCTCAATGCCAGAGTTTGGAGCAAGCCAGGCCTCAAACCACGAGAAGCTCCAGCCCAAAATGCAGACAAAATGCAGCCCACATCCGGGAGAATCTCAAGAGCAGGGGGTGGAGCAAGCCAGGCCTCAAACCACGAGAAGCTCCAGCCCAAAAGGCAGCCAAAATGCAGCCCACATCCGGGAAAATTTCAAGAGCAGGGGGTGGAGCAAGCCAGGCCTCAAACCACAAGAAGCTCCAGCCCAAAAGGCAGCCAAAATCCAGCCCACATCCAGGAGAAGCTCAAGAGCAGGGGGTGGAGCAAGCCAGGCCTCAAACCACGAGAAGCTCCAGCCCAAAATGCAGACAAAATCAAGCTCACATCCGGGAGAATCTCAAGAGCAGGGTGTGGAGCAAGTCAGGCCTCAAACCACGGGAAGCTCCACCCCAAAATGGCAGCCAAAATCCTAACCACATCCGGGAGAATCTCAAGAGCAGGGGGTGGAGCAAGCCAGGCCTCAAGCCACGAGAAGCTCCAGCCCAAAAGGCAGCCAAAATCCAGCCTACATCCGGGAGAATCTCAAGAGCAGGGGGTGGAGCAAGCCAGGCCTCAAACCCCGAGAAGCTCCAGCCCAAAAAGCAGCCAAAATGCAGCCCACATCCGGGAGAATCTCAAGAGCAGGGGGTGGAGCAAGCCAGGCCTCAAACCACGAGAAGCTCCAGCCCAAAATGCAGACAAAATCCAGCTCACATCCGGGAGAATCTCAAGAGCAGGGGCTGGAGCAAGTCAGGCCTCAAACCACGAGAAGCTCCAGCACATAAGGCAGCCAAAATGCAGCCCACATCCGGGAGAATCTCAAGAGCAGGGGGTGGAGCAAGCCAGGCCTCAAACCATGAGAAGCTCCAGCACAAAATGCAGCCAAAATCCAGCCTACATCCGGGAGAATCTCAAGAGCAGGGGTTGGAGCAAGCCAGGACTCAAACCACGAGAAGCTCCAGCCCAAAAAGCAGCCAAAATCCTAACCACATCCGGGAGAATCTCAAGAGCAGGGGGTGGAGCATGCCAGGCCTCAAACCACGAGAAGCTCCAGCCCAAAAGGCAGCCAAAATCCAGCCCACATCCGGGAGAATCTCAGGAGCAGGGGGTGGAGCAAGCCAGGCCTCAAACCACGAGAAGCTCCAGCCCAAAATGCAGACAAAATGCAGCCCACATCCGGGAGAATCTCAAGAGCAGGGGGTGGAGCAATCCAGGCCTGAAACCATGGGAAGCTCCAGCCCAAAAGGCAGCCAAAATGCAGCCCACATCCGGGAGAATCTCAAGAGCAGGGGGTGGAGCAAGCCAGGCCTCAAACCACGAGAAGCTCCAGCCCAAAAGGCAGCCAAAATGCAGCCCACATCCGGGAAAATTTCAAGAGCAGGGGGTGGAGCAAGCCAGGCCTCAAACCACAAGAAGCTCCAGCCCAAAAGGCAGCCAAAATCCAGCCCACATCCAGGAGAAGCTCAAGAGCAGGGGGTGGAGCAAGCCAGGCCTCAAACCACGAGAAGCTCCAGCCCAAAATGCAGACAAAATCAAGCTCACATCCGGGAGAATCTCAAGAGCAGGGTGTGGAGCAAGTCAGGCCTCAAACCACGGGAAGCTCCACCCCAAAATGGCAGCCAAAATCCTAACCACATCCGGGAGAATCTCAAGAGCAGGGGGTGGAGCATGCCAGGCCTCAAACCACGAGAAGCTCCAGCCCAAAAGGCAGCCAAAATCCAGCCCACATCCGGGAGAATCTCAGGAGCAGGGGGTGGAGCAAGCCAGGCCTCAAACCACGAGAAGCTCCAGCCCAAAATGCAGCCAAAATGCAGCCCACATCCGGGAGAATCTCAAGAGCAGGGGGTGGAGCAATCCAGGCCGCAAACCACGGGAAGCTCCAGCCCAAAAGGCAGCCAAAATGCAGCCCACATCCGGGAGAATCTCAAGAGCAGGGGGTGGAGCAAGCCAGGCCTCAAACCACGAGAAGCTCCAGCCCAAAATTCAGCCAAAATGCAGCCCACATCCCGGAGAATCTCAAGAGCAGTGGGTGGAGCAAGCCAGGCCTCAAACCATGAGAAGCTCCAGCCCAAAATGCAGCCAAAATCCAGCCCACATCCGGGAGAATCTCAAGAGCAGGGGGTGGAGCAAGCCAGGCCTCAAACCACGAGAAGCTCCAGCCCAAAAGGCAGCCAAAATGCAGCCCACATCCGGGAGAATCTCAAGAGCAGGGGGTGGAGCAAGCCAGGCCTCAAACCACGAGAAGCTCCAGTCCAAAAGGCAGCCAAAATGCAGCCCACCTCCGGGAGAATCTCAATGCCAGAGTTTGGAGCAAGCCAGGCCTCAAACCACGAGAAGCTCCAGCCCAAAAGGCAGACAAAATGCAGCCCACATCCGGGAGAATCTCAAGAGCAGGGGGTGGAGCAAGCCAGGCCTCAAACCACGAGAAGCTCCAGCCCAAAAGGCAGCCAAAATGCAGCCCACATCCGGGAAAATTTCAAGAGCAGGGGGTGGAGCAAGCCAGGCCTCAAACCACGAGAAGCTCCAGCCCAAAAGGCAGCCAAAATCCAGCCCACATCCAGGAGAATCTCAAGAGCAGGGGGTGGAGCAAGCCAGGCCTCAAACCACGAGAAGCTCCAGCCCAAAATGCAGACAAAATCAAGCTCACATCCGGGAGAATCTCAAGAGCAGGGGGTGGAGCAAGGCAGGCCTCAAACCACGGGAAGCTCCACCCCAAAATGGCAGCCAAAATCCTAACCACATCCGGGAGAATCTCAAGAGCAGGGGGTGGAGCAAGCCAGGCCTCAAGCCACGAGAAGCTCCAGCCCAAAAGGCAGCCAAAATGCAGCCCACCTCCGGGAGAATCTCAAGAGCAGGGGGTAGAGCAAGCCAGGCCTCAAACCACGAGAAGCTCCAGCCCAAAACGCAGCCAAAATGCAGCCCACATCCGGGAGAATCTCAAGAGCAGGGGGTGGAGCAAGCCAGGCCTCAAACCATGAGAAGCTCCAGCACAAAAGGCAGCCAAAATCCAGACTACATCCGGGAGAATCTCAAGAGCAGGGGGTGGAGCAAGCCAGGCCTCAAACCCCGAGAAGCTCCAGCCCAAAAGGGAGCCAAAATGCAGCCCACATCCGGGAGAATCTCAAGAGCAGGGGGTGGAGCAAGCCAGGCCTCAAACCACGAGAAGCTCCAGCCCAAAAAGCAGCCAAAATCCTAAACACAGCCGGGAGAATCTCAAGAGCAGGGGGTGAAACAAGCCAGGCCTCAAACCACGAGAAGCTCCATCCCACAAATTCAGCGAAAATGCAGTCCACATCCGGGAGAATCTCAAGAGCAGGGGGTGGAGCAAGCCAGGCCTCAAACCACGAGAAGCTCCAGCCTTAAATGCAGCCAAAATGCAGCCCACATGGAGGAGAATATCAAGAGCAGGGGGTGGAGCAAACCAGGCCTCAAACCATGAGAAGCTCCAGCCCAAAAGGCAGCCAAAATGCAGCCCACATCCGGGAGAATCTCAAGAGCAGGGGGTGGAGCAAGCCAGGCCTCAAACCACGAGAAGCTCCAGCCCAAAAGGCAGCCAAAATGCAGCCCACATCCGGGAGAATCTCAAGAGCAGGGGGTGGAGCAAGTTAGGCCTCAAACCACGAGAAGCTCCAGCCCTAAAGGCAGCCAAAATGCAGCCCACATGCGGGAGAATCTCAAGAGCAGGGGTTGGAGCAAGCCAGGCCTCAAACCACGAGAAGCTCCAGCCCAAAATGCAGCCAAAATGCAGCCCACCTCCAGGAGAATATCAAGAGCAGGGGGTGGAGCAAGCCAGGCCTCAAACCACGAGAAGCTCCAGCCCAAAAGGCAGCCAAAATGCAGCCCACATCCAGGAGAATCTCAAGAGCAGGGGGTGGAGCAAGCCAGGCCTCAAACCACGAGAAGCTCCAGCCCAAAAGGCAGCCAAAATGCAGCCCACCTCCGGGAGAATCTCAAGAGCAGGGGGTGGAGCAAGCCAGGCCCCAAACCACGAGAAGCTCCAGCCCTAAAGGCAGCCAAAATCCAGCCCACATCCAGGAGAATCTCAAGAGCAGGGGGTGGAGCAAGCCAGGCCTCAAACCTCGAGAAGCTCCAGCCCAAAAGGCAGCCAAAATGCAGCCCACATCCGGGAGAATCTCAAGAGCAGGGGGTGGAGCAAGCCAGGCCTCAAACCACGAGAAGCTCCAGCCCAAAAGGCAGCCAAAATGCAGCCCACATGCGGGAGAATCTCAAGAGCAGGGGGTGGAGCAAGCCAGGCCTCAAACCACGAGAAGCTCCAGCCCAAAAGGCAGCCAAAATCCAGCCCACATCCGGGAGAATCTCAAGAGCAGGGGGTGGAGCAAGCCAGGCCTCAAACCACGAGAAGCTCCAGCCCTAAAGGCAGCCAAAATCCAGCCCACCTCCGGGAGAATCTCAAGAGCAGGGGGTGGAGAAAGCCAGGCCTCAAACCACGAGAAGCTCCAGCCCAAAAGGCAGCCAAAATGCAGCCCACATCCGGGAGAATCTCAAGAGCAGGGGGTGGAACAAGCAAGGCCTCAAACCACGAGAACCTCCAGCACAAAAGTCAGCCAAAATCCAGCCCACATCCGGGAGAATCTCAAGAGCAGGGGGTGGAGCAAGCGAGGCCTCAAACCACGAGAAGCTCCAGCCCAAAAAGCAGCCAAAATCCTAACCACATCCGGGAGAATCTCAAGAGCAGGGGGTGGAACAAGCAAGGCCTCAAACCACGAGAAGCTCCAGCCCAAAAGGCAGCCAAAATGCAGCCCACATCCGGGAGAATCTCAAGAGCAGGGGGTGGAGCAAGCCAGGCCTCAAACCACGAGAAGCTCCAGCCTTAAAGGCAGCCAAAATGCAGCCCACATGGAGGAGAATCTCAAGAGCAGGGGGTGGAGCAAGCCAGGCCTCAAACCACGAGAAGCTCCAGCCCAAAATTCAGCCAAAATGCAGCCCACATCCCGGAGAATCTCAAGAGCAGGGGGTGGAGCAAGCCAGGCCTCAAACCATGAGAAGCTCCAGCCCAAAAGGCAGCCAAAATCCTACCCACATCCAGGACAATATAAAGAGCAGGGGGTGGAGCAAGCCAGGCCTCAAACCACGAGAAGCTCCAGCCCAAAAGGCAGCCAAAATGCAGCCCACATCCGGGACAATTTCAAGAGCAGGGGGTGGAGCAAGCCAGGCCTCAAACCACGAGAAGCTCCAGCCCAAAAGGCAGCCAAAATGCAGCCCACATCCGGGAGAATCTCAAGAGCAGGGGGTGGAGCAAGCCAGGCCTCAAACCACGAGAAGCTCCAGCCCAAAAGGCAGCCAAAATGCAGCCCACATCCGGGAGAATCTCAAGAGCAGGGGGTGGAGCAAGCCAGGCCTCAAACCACAAGAAGCTCCAGCCCAAAAGGCAGCCAAAATCCAGCCCACATCCGGGAGAATCTCAAGAGCAGGGGGTGGAGCAAGACAGGCCTCAAACCATGAGAAGCTCCAGCCCTAAAGGCAGCCAAAATCCAGCCCACATCCGGGAGAATCTCAAGAGCAGGGGGTGGAGCAAGCCAGGCCTCAAACCACGAGAAGCTCCAGCCCAAATGTCAGCCAAAATCCAGCCCACATCCGGGAGAATCTCAAGAGCAGGGGGTGGAGCAAGGCAGGCCTCAAACCTCGAGAAGCTCCAGCCCAAAAGGCAGCCAAAATGCAGCCCACATCCGGGAGAATCTCAAGAGCAGGGGGTGGAGCAAGCCAGGCCTCAAACCACGAGAAGCTCCAGCCCAAAAGGCAGCCAAAATGCAGCCCACATCCGGGAGAATCTCAAGAGCAGGGGGTGGAGCAAGCCAGGCCTCAAACCACAAGAAGCTCCAGCCCAAAAAGGAGCCAAAATCCAGCCCACATCCGGGAGAATCTCAAGAGCAGGGGGTGGAGCAAGCCAGGCCTCAAACCATGAGAAGCTCCAGCCCTAAAGGCAGCCAAAATCCAGCCCACATCCGGGAGAATCTCAAGAGCAGGGGGTGGAGCAAGCCAGGCCTCAAACCACGAGAAGCTCCAGCCCAAAAGGCAGCGAAAATGCAGCCCACATCCGGGAGAATCTCAAGAGCAGGGGGTGGAGCAAGCCAGGCCTCAAATCATGAGAAGCTCCAGCCCAAAAGGCAGCCAAAATGCAGCCCACATCCGGGAGAATCTCAAGAGCAGGGGGTGGAGCAAGCGAGGCCTCAAACCACGAGAAGCTCCAGCCCAAAATGCAGCCAAAATCCTAACCACATCCGGGAGAATCTCAAGAGCAGGGGGTGGAACAAGCCAGGCCTCAAACCACGAGAAGCTCCAGCCTTAAAGCAGCCAAAATGCAGCCCACATCCGGGAGAATCTCAAGAGCAGGGGGTGGAGCAAGCCAGGCCTCCAACCTCGAGAAGCTCCAGCCTTAAAGGCAGCCAAAATGCAGCCCACATGGAGGAGAATCTCAAGAGCAGGGGGTGGAGCAAGCCAGGCCTCAAACCACGAGAAGCTCCAGCAAAAAAGTCAGCCAAAATGCAGCCCACATCCCGGAGAATCTCAAGAGCAGGGGGTGGAGCAAGCCAGGCCTCAAACCATGAGAAGCTCCAGCCCAAAAGGCAGCCAAAATCCTACCCACATCCAGGAGAATATAAAGAGCAGGGGGTGGAGCAAGCCAGGCCTCAAACCACGAGAAGCTCCAGCCCAAAAGGCAGCCAAAATGCAGCCCACCTCCGGGAGAATCTCAAGAGCAGGGGGTGGAGCAAGCCAGGCCTCAAATCATGAGAAGCTCCAGCCCTAAAGGGAGCCAAAATGCAGCCCACATCCGGGAGAATCTCAAGAGCAGGGGGTGGAGCAAGCCAGGCCTCAAACCACGAGAAGCTCCAGCCCAAAAGGCAGCCAAAATGCAGCCCACATCCGGGAGAATCTCAAGAGCAGGGGGTGGAGCAAGCCAGGCCTCAAACCACGAGAAGCTCCAGCCCAAAAGGCAGCCAAAATGCAGCCCACATCCGGGAGAATCTCAAGAGCAGGGGGTGGAGCAAGCCAGGCCTCAAACCACGAGAAGCTCCAGCCCAAAAGGGAGCCAAAATGCAGCCCACATCCGGGAGAATCTCAAGAGCAGGGTGTGGAGCAAGCCAGGCCTCAAACCACGAGAAGCTCCAGCCCAAAATGCAGACAAAATCCAGCCCACATCCGGGAGAATCTCAAGAGCAGGGGGTGGAGCAAGGCAGGCCTCAAACCTCGAGAAGCTCCAGCCCAAAAGGCAGCCAAAATGCAGCCCACATCCGGGAGAATCTCAAGAGCAGGGGGTGGAGCAAGCCAGGCCTCAAACCACGAGAAGCTCCAGCCCAAAAGGCAGCCAAAATGCAGCCCACATCCGGGAGAATCTCAAGAGCAGGGGGTGGAGCAAGCCAGGCCTCAAACCACAAGAAGCTCCAGCCCAAAAGGGAGCCAAAATCCAGCCCACATCCGGGAGAATCTCAAGAGCAGGGGGTGGAGCAAGCCAGGCCTCAAACCATGAGAAGCTCCAGCCCAAAAGGGAGCCAAAATCCAGCCCACATCCGGCAGAATCTCAAGAGCAGGGGGTGGAGCAAGCCAGGCCTCAAACCACGAGAAGCTCCAGCCCAAAAGGCAGCGAAAATGCAGCCCACATGCGGGAGAATCTCAAGAGCAGGGGGTGGAGCAAGCCAGGCCTCAAACCACGAGAAGCTCCAGCCCAAAAGGCAGCGAAAATGCAGCCCACATGCGGGAGAATCTCAAGAGCAGGGGGTGGAGCAAGCCAGGCCTCAAACCACGAGAAGCTCCAGCCCAAAAGGCAGCCAAAATCCAGCCCACCTCCGGGAGAATCTCAAGAGCAGGGGGTGGAGCAAGCGAGGCCTCAAACCACGAGAAGCTCCAGCCCAAAAGGCAGCGAAAATGCAGCCCACATGCGGGAGAATCTCAAGAGCAGGGGGTGGAGAAAGCCAGGCCTCAAACCACGAGAAGCTCCAGCCCAAAAGGCAGCCAAAATCCAGCCCACATCCGGGAGAATCTCAAGAGCAGGGGGTGGAGCAAGCCAGGCCTCAAACCACGAGAAGCTCCAGCCCAAAATGAAGTCAAAATGCAGCCCACATGCGGGAGAATCTCAAGAGCAGGGGGTGGAGCAAGCCAGGCCTCAAAGCACGAGAAGCTCCAGCCCAAAAGGCAGCCAAAATCCAGCCCACATCCGGGAGAATCTCAAGAGCAGGGTGTGGAGCAAGCCAGGCCTCAAACCACGAGAAGCTCCAGCCCAAAACGCAGCCAAAATCCAGCCCACCTCCGGGAGAATCTCAAGAGCAGGGGGTGGAGCAAGCGAGGCCTCAAACCACGAGAAGCTCCAGCCCTAAAGGCAGCCAAAATCCAGCCCACATCCGGGAGAATCTCAAGAGCAGGGGGTGGAGCAAGCGAGGCCTCAAACCACGAGAAGCTCCAGCCCAAAAGGCAGCCAAAATCCAGCCCACATCCGGGAGAATCTCAAGAGCAGGGGGTGGAGCAAGCCAGGCCTCAAACCACGAGAAGCTCCAGCCCAAAATGCAGACAAAATCCAGCCCATATCCGGGAGAATCTCAAGAGCAGGGGGTGGAGCAAGGCAGGCCTCAAACCTCGAGAAGCTCCAGCCCAAAAGGCAGCCAAAATGCAGCCCACATCTGGGAGAATCTCAAGAGCAGGGGGTGGAGCAAGCCAGGCCTCAAACCACGAGAAGCTCCAGCCCAAAAGGCAGCCAAAATGCAGCCCACATCCGGGAGAATCTCAAGAGCAGGGGGTGGAGCAAGCCAGGCCTCAAACCACAAGAAGCTCCAGCCCAAAAGGGAGCCAAAATCCAGCCCACATCCGGGAGAATCTCAAGAGCAGGGGGTGGAGCAAGCCAGGCCTCAAACCATGAGAAGCTCCAGCCCTAAAGGCAGCCAAAATCCAGCCCACATCCGGCAGAATCTCAAGAGCAGGGGGTGGAGCAAGCCAGGCCTAAAACCACGAGAAGCTCCAGCCCAAAAGGCAGCCAAAATGCAGCCCACATGCGGGAGAATCTCAAGAGCAGGGGGTGGAGCAAGCCAGGCCTCAAAGCACGAGAAGCTCCAGCCTTAAAGGCAGCCAAAATGCAGCCCAGATGGAGGAGAATCTCAAGAGCAGGGGGTGGAGCAAGCCAGGCCTCAAATCATGAGAAGCTCCAGCCCAAAAGGCAGACAAAATGCAGCCCACATCCGGGAGAATCTCAAGAGCAGGGGGTGGAGCAAGCGAGGCCTCAAACCACGAGAAGCTCCAGCCCAAAAGCAGCCATAATCCTAACCACATCCGGGAGAATATCAAGAGCAGGGGGTGGAACAAGCCAGGCCTCAAACCACGAGAAGCTCCAGCCTTAAAGGCAGCCAAAATGCAGCCCACATCCGGGAGAATCTCAAGAGCAGGGGGTGGAGCAAGCCAGGCCTCAAACCACGAGAAGCTCCAGCCTTAAAGGCAGCCAAAATGCAGCCCACATGGAGGAGAATCTCAAGAGCAGGGGGTGGAGCAAGCCAGGCCTCAAACCATGAGAAGCTCCAGCCCAAAAGGCAGCCAAAATCCTACCCACATCCAGGAGAATATAAAGAGCAGGGGGTGGAGCAAGCCAGGCCTCAAACCACGAGAAGCTCCAGCCCAAAAGGCAGCCAAAATGCAGCCCACATCCGGGACAATTTCAAGAGCAGGGGGTGGAGCAAGCCAGGCCTCAAACCACGAGAAGCTCCAGCCCAAAAGGCAGCCAAAATGCAGCCCACCTCCGGGAGAATCTCAAGAGCAGGGGGTGGAGCAAGCCAGGCCTCAAACCACGAGAAGCTCCAGATCAAAATGCAGACAAAATCCAGCCCACCTCCGGGAGAATCTCAAGAGCAGGGGGTGGAGCAAGGCAGGCCTCAAACCTCGAGAAGCTCCAGCCCAAAAGGCAGCGAAAATGCAGCCCACATCCGGGAGAATCTCAAGAGCAGGGGGTGGAGCAAGCCAGGCCTCAAACCACGAGAAGCTCCAGCCCAAAAGGCAGCCAAAAGGCAGCCCACATCCGGGGGAATCTCAAGAGCAGGGGGTAGAGCAAGGCAGGCCTCAAACGACAAGAAGCTCCAGCCCAAAAGGGAGCCAAAATCCAGCCCACCTCCGGGAGAATCTCAAGAGCAGGGGGTGGAGCAAGCCAGGCCTCAAACCATGAGAAGCTCCAGCCCTAAAGGCAGCCAAAATGCAGCCCACATCCGGGAGAATCTCAAGAGCAGGGGGTGGAGCAAGCCAGGCCTCAAACCACGAGAAGCTCCAGCCCAAAAAACAGCCAAAATGCAGCCCACATCCGGGAGAATCTCAAGAGCAGAGGGTGGAGCAAGCCAGGCCTCAAAGCACGAGAAGCTCCAGCCTTAAAGGCAGCCAAAATGCAGGCCACATGGAGGAGAATCTCAAGAGCAGGGGGTGGAGCAAGCCAGGTCTCAAATCATGAGAAGCTCCAGCCCAAAAGGCAGCCAAAATGCAGCCCACATCCGGGAGAATCTCAAGAGCAGGGGGTGGAGCAAGCGAGGCCTCAAACCACGAGAAGCTCCAGCCCAAAAAGCAGCCAAAATCCTAACCACATCCGGGAGAATCTCAAGAGCAGGGGGTGGAACAAGCCAGGCCTCAAACCACGAGAAGCTCCAGCCTTAAAGCAGCCAAAATGCAGCCCACATCCGGGAGAATCTCAAGAGCAGGGGGTGGAGCAAGCCAGGCCTCAAACCACGAGAAGCTCCAGCCTTAAAGGCAGCCAAAATGCAGCCCACATCCGGGAGAATCTCAAGAGCAGGGGGTGGAGCAAGCCAGGCCTCAAACCACGAGAAGCTCCAGCCCAAAAGGCAGCCAAAATGCAGGCCACATCCGGGAGAATCTCAAGAGCAGGGGGTGGAGCAAGCCAGGCCTCAAACCACGAGAAGCTCCAGCCCAAAAGGCAGCCAAAATGCAGCCCACATCCGGGACAATTTCAAGAGCAGGGGGTGGAGCAAGCCAGGCCTCAAACCACGAGAAGCTCCAGCCCAAAAGGCAGCCAAAATGCAGCCCACCTCCGGGAGAATCTCAAGAGCAGGGGGTGGAGCAAGCCAGGCCTCAAACCACGAGAAGCTCCAGCCCAAAAGGCAGCCAAAAGGCAGCCCACATCCGGGAGAATCTCAAGAGCAGGGGGTAGAGCAAGGCAGGCCTCAAACGACAAGAAGCTCCAGCCCAAAAGGGAGCCAAAATCCAGCCCACCTCCGGGAGAATCTCAAGAGCAGGGGGTGGAGCAAGCCAGGCCTCAAACCATGAGAAGCTCCAGCCCTAAAGGCAGCCAAAATGCAGCCCACATCCGGGAGAATCTCAAGAGCAGGGGGTGGAGCAAGCCAGGCCTCAAACCACGAGAAGCTCCAGCCCAAAAAACAGCCAAAATGCAGCCCACATCCGGGAGAATCTCAAGAGCAGGGGGTGGAGCAAGCCAGGCCTCAAACCACAAGAAGCTCCAGCCTTAAAGGCAGCCAAAATGCAGGCCACATGGAGGAGAATCTCAAGAGCAGGGGGTGGAGCAAGCCAGGTCTCAAATCATGAGAAGCTCCAGCCCAAAAGGCAGCCAAAATGCAGCCCACATCCGGGAGAATCTCAAGAGCAGGGGGTGGAGCAAGCGAGGCCTCAAACCACGAGAAGCTCCAGCCCAAAAAGCAGCCAAAATCCTAACCACATCCGGGAGAATCTCAAGAGCAGGGGGTGGAACAAGCCAGGCCTCAAACCACGAGAAGCTCCAGCCTTAAAGCAGCCAAAATGCAGCCCACATCCGGGAGAATCTCAAGAGCAGGGGGTGGAGCAAGCCAGGCCTCAAACCACGAGAAGCTCCAGCCTTAAAGGCAGCCAAAATGCAGCCCACATGGAGGAGAATCTCAAGAGCAGGGGGTGGAGCAAGCCAGGCCTCAAACCACGAGAAGCTCCAGCCCAAAAGCAGCCAAAATACAGCCCACATCCGGGAGAATATCAATAGCAGGGGGTGGAGCAAACCAGACCTCAAACCACGAGAAGCTCCAGCCCTAAAGCAGCCAAAATGCAGCTCACATCCGGGAGAATCTCAAGAGCAGGGGGTGGAGCAAGCCAGGCCTCAAACCACGAGAAGCTCCAGCCCAAAAGGCAGCCAAAATCCAGCCCAACTCCCTGAGAATCTCAAGAGCAGGGGGTGGAGCAAGCCAGGCCTCAAACCACGAGAAGCTCCAGCCCAAAAGGCAGCCAAAATGCAGCCCACATCCGGGAGAATCTCAAGAGCAGGGGGTGGAGCAAGCCAGGCCTCAAACCACGAGAAGCTCCAGCCCAAAAGGCAGCCAAAATGCAGCCCACATCCGGGAGAATCTCAAGAGCAGGGGGTGGAGCAAGCCAGGCCTCAAACCACGAGAAGCTCCAGCCCAAAAGGGAGCCAAAATGCAGCCCACATCCGGGAGAATCTCAAGAGCAGGGGGTGGAGCAAGCCAGGCCTCAAACCACGAGAAGATCCAGCCCAAAAGGCAGCGAAAATGCAGCCCACATGCGGGAGAATCTCAAGACCAGGGGGTGGAGCAAGCCAGGCCTCAAACCACGAGAAACTCCAGCCCAAAAGGCAGCGAAAATGCAGCCCACATGCGGGAGAATCTCAAGAGCAGGGGGTGGAGCAAGCCAGGCCTCAAACCACGAGAAGCTCCAGCCCAAAATGCAGCCAAAATCCAGCCCACCTCCGGGAGAATCTCAAGAGCAGGGGGTGGAGCAAGCCAGGCCTCAAACCACGAGAAGATCCAGCCCACAAGGCAGCCAAAATAAGCCCAAATCCGGGAGAATCTCAAGAGCAGGGGGTGGAGAAAGCCAGGCCTCAAACCACGAGAAGCTCCAGCCCTAAAGGCAGCCAAAATCCAGCCCACATCCGGGAGAATATCAAGGGCAGGGGGTGGAGCAAGCCAGGCCTCAAACCACGAGAAGCTCCAGCCCAAAATGCAGACAAAATCCAGCCCACATCCGGGAGAATATCAAGAGCAGGGGGTGGAGCAAGGCAGGCCTCAAACCACGGGAAGCTCCAGCCCAAAATGCAGACAAAATCCAGCCCACATCCGGGAGAATATCAAGAGCAGGGGGTGAAGCAAGCCAGGCCTCAAACCACGAGAAGCTCCAGCCCAAAAGGCAGCCAAAATGCAGCCCACATCCGGGAGAATCTCAAGAGCAGGGGGTGGAACAAGCCAGGCCTCAAACCACGAGAAGCTCCAGCCCAAAAAGCAGCCAAAATGCAGCCCACATCTGGGAGAATCTCAAGAGCAGGGGGTGGAGCAAGCCAGGCCTCAAACCACGAGAAGCTCCAGCCCAAAAGGCAGCCAAAATGCAGCCCACATCCGGGAGAATCTCAAGAGCAGGGGGTGGAGCAAGCCAGGCCTCAAACCACGAGAAGCTCCAGCCCAAAAGGCAGCCAAAATGCAGCCCAACTCCCTGAGAATCTCAAGAGCAGGGGGTGGAGCAAGCCAGGCCTCAAACCACGAGAAGCTCCAGCAAAAAAGTCAGCCAAAATGCAGCCCACATACGGGAGAATCTCAAGAGCAGGGGGTGGAGCAAGCCAGGCCTCAAACCACGAGAAGCTCCAGCCTAAAAGGCAGCGAAAATACAGCCCACATCCGGGAGAATCTCAAGGGCAGGGGGTGGAGCAAGCCAGGCCTCAAACCACGAGAAGCTCCAGCCCAAAATGCAGACAAAATCCAGCCCACATCCGGGAGAATATCAAGAGCAGGGGGTGGAGCAAGGCAGGCCTCAAACCACGGGAAGCTCCAGCCCAAAATGCAGACAAAATCCAGCCCACATCCGGGAGAATATCAAGAGCAGGGGGTGAAGCAAGGCAGGCCTCAAACCACGAGAAGCTCCAGCCCAAAAGGCAGCCAAAATGCAGCCCAACTCCCTGAGAATCTCAAGAGCAGGGGGTGGAGCAAGCCAGGCCTCAAACCACGAGAAGCTCCAGCCCAAAAGTCAGCCAAAATGCAGCCCACATACGGGAGAATATCAAGAGCAGGGGGTGGAGCAAGCCAGGCCTCAAACCACGAGAAGCTCCAGCCCTAAATGCAGCCAAAATACAGCCCACATCCGGGAGAATATCAAGGGCAGGGGGTGGAGCAAGCCAGGCCTCAAACCATGAGAAGCTCCAGCCCAAAATGCAGACAAAATCCAGCCCACATCCGGGAGAATATCAAGAGCAGGGGGTGGAGCAAGGCAGGCCTCAAACCACGGGAAGCTCCAGCCCAAAATGCAGGCAAAATCCAGCTCACATCCGGGAGAATATCAAGAGCAGGGGGTGAAGCAAGGCAGGCCTCAAACCACGAGAAGCTCCAGCCCAAAAGGCAGCCAAAATGCAGCCCACATCCGGGAGAATATCAAGAGCAGGGGGTGGAGCAAGGCAGGCCTCAAACCACGAGAAGCTCCAGCCCAAAAGGCAGCCAAAATGCAGCCCATATCCGGGAGAATCTCAAGAGCAGGGGTGGAGCAAGCCAGGCCTCAAACCATGAGAAGCTCCAGCCCAAAATGCAGGTACAATGCAGCCCACATGCGGGACAATTTCAAGAGCAGGGGGTGGAGCAAGCCAGGCCTCAAACCACGAGAAGCTCCTGCCAAAAAGGAAGCGAAATTCCAGCCCACCTTCTGGAGAATCTCAAGAGCAGGGGGTGGAGCAAGCCAGGCCTCAAACCACGAGAAGCTCCAGCCCAAAATGCAGCCAAAATGCAGCCCACATCCGGGAGAATCTCAAGAGCAGGGGGTGCAGTAAGCCAGGCCTCAAACCACGAGAAGCTCCAGCCCAAAATGCAGCCAAAATCCTACCCACATCCAGGAGAATACAAAGAGCAGGGGGTGGAGCAAGCCAGGCCTCAAACCACGAGAAGCTCCAGCCCAAAAGGCAGCCAAAATGCAGCCTACATCCGGGAGAATATCAAGAGCAGGGGGTGGAGCAAGCCAGGCCTCAAACCACGAGAAGCTCCAGCCCAAAAGGCAGCCAAAATGCAGCCCACATACGGGAGAATCTCAAGAGCAGGGGGTGGAGCAAGCCAGGCCTCAAACCACGAGAAGCTCCAGCCCAAAAGGCAGCCAAAATGCAGCCCACATCCGGGAGAATCTCAAGAGCAGGGGGTGGAGCAAGCCAGGCCTCAAACCACAAGAAGCTCCAGCCCAAAAGGGAGCCAAAATCCAGCCCACATCCGGGAGAATCTCAAGAGCAGGGGGTGGAGCAAGCCAGGCCTCAAACCACGGGAAGCTCCAGCCCTAAAGGCAGCCAAAATCCAGCCCACATCCGGGAGAATCTCAAGAGCAGGGGGTGGAGCAAGCCAGGCCTCAAACCACAAGAAGCTCCAGCCCAAAAGGGAGCCAAAATCCAGCCCACATCCGGGAGAATCTCAAGAGCAGGGGGTGGAGCAAGCCAGGCCTCAAACCATGAGAAGCTCCAGCCCTAAAGGCAGCCAAAATCCAGCCCACATCCGGGAGAATCTCAAGAGCAGGGGGTGGAGCAAGCCAGGCCTCAAACCACGAGAAGCTCCAGCCCAAAAGGCAGCCAAAATGCAGCCCACATCCGGGAGAATATCAAGAGCAGGGGGTGGACCAAGCCAGGCCTCAAATCATGAGAAGCTCCAGCCCAAAAGGCAGCCAAAATGCAGCCCACATCCGGGAGAATCTCAAGAGCAGGGGTTGGAGCAAGCGAGGCCTCAAACCACGAGAAGCTCCAGCCCAAAAAGCAGCCAAAATCCTAACCACATCCGGGAGAATCTCAAGAGCAGGGAGTGGAACAAGCCAGGCCTCAAACCACGAGAAGCTCCAGCAAAAAAGTCAGCCAAAATGCAGCCCACATCCCGGAGAATCTCAAGAGCAGGGGGTGGAGCAAGCCAGGCCTCAAACCATGAGAAGCTCCAGCCCAAAAGGCAGCCAAAATCCTACCCACATCCAGGAGAATATAAATAGCAGGGGGTGGAGCAAGCCAGGCCTCAAACCACGAGAAGCTCCAGCCCAAAAGGCAGCCAAAATGCAGCCCACATCCGGGACAATTTCAAGAGCAGGGGGTGGAGCAAGCCAGGCCTCAAACCACGAGAAGCTCCAGCCCAAAAGGCAGCCAAAATGCAGCCCACATCCGGGAGAATCTCAAGAGCAGGGGGTGGAGCAAGCCAGGCCTCAAACCACGAGAAGCTCCAGCCCAAAAGGCAGCCAAAATGCAGCCCACATCCGGGAGAATCTCAAGAGCAGGGGGTGGAGCAAGCCAGGCCTCAAACCACAAGAAGCTCCAGCCCAAAAGGGAGCCAAAATCCAGCCCACATCCGGGAGAATCTCAAGAGCAGGGGGTGGAGCAAGCCAGGCCTCAAACCATGAGAAGCTCCAGCCCTAAAGGCAGCCAAAATCCAGCCCACATCCGGGAGAATCTCAAGAGCAGGGGGTGGAGCAAGCCAGGCCTCAAACCACGAGAAGCTCCAGCCCAAAAGGCAGCGAAAATGCAGCCCACATGCGGGAGAATCTCAAGAGCAGGGGGTGGAGCAAGCCAGGCCTCAAAGCACGAGAAGCTCCAGCCCAAAAGGCAGCCAAAATACAGCCCACATGGAGGAGAATCTCAAGAGCAGGGGGTGGAGCAAGCCAGGCCTCAAATCATGAGAAGCTCCAGCACAAAAGGCAGCCAAAATGCAGCCCACATCCGGGAGAATCTCAAGAGCAGGGGGTGGAGCAATCCAGGCCTCAAACCACGAGAAGCTCCAGCCCAAAAAGCAGCCAAAATCCTAACCACATCCGGGAGAATCTCAAGAGCAGGGGGTGGAACAAGCCAGGCCTCAAACCACGAGAAGCTCCAGCCTTAAAGCAGCCAAAATGCAGCCCACATCCGGGAGAATCTCAAGAGCAGGGGGTGGAGCAAGCCAGGCCTCCAACCACGAGAAGCTCCAGCCTTAAAGGCAGCCAAAATGCAGCCCACATGGAGGAGAATCTCAAGAGCAGGGGGTGGAGCAAGCCAGGCCTCAAAACACGAGAAGCTCCAGCAAAAAAGTCAGCCAAAATGCAGCCCACATCCCGGAGAATCTCAAGAGCAGGGAGTGGAGCAAGCCAGGCCTCAAACCACGAGAAGCTCCAGCCCAAAAGGCAGCCAAAATCCTACCCACATCCAGGAGAATATAAAGAGCAGGGGGTGGAGCAAGCCAGGCCTCAAACCACGAGAAGCTCCAGCCCAAAATGCAGCGAAAATGCAGCCCACATGCGGGAGAATCTCAAGAGCAGGGGGTGGAGCAAGCCAGGCCTCAAACCATGAGAAGCTCCAGCCCAAAAGGCAGCCAAAATGCAGCCCACATCCGGGAGAATCTCAAGAGCAGGGGGTGGAGCAAGCCAGGCCTCAAACCACGAGAAGCTCCAGCCCAAAAGCAGCCAAAATACAGCCCACATCCGGGAGAATATCAATAGCAGGGGGTGGAGCAAACCAGACCTCAAACCACGAGAAGCTCCAGCCCAAAAGGCAGCCAAAATCCAGCCCAACTCCCTGAGAATCTCAAGAGCAGGGGATGGAGCAAGCCAGGCCTCAAACCACGAGAAGCTCCAGCCCAAAAGGCAGCCAAAATGCAGCCCACATCCGGGAGAATCTCAAGAGCAGGGGGTGGAGCAAGCCAGGCCTCAAACCACGAGAAGCTCCAGCCCAAAAGGCAGCCAAAATGCAGCCCACATCCGGGAGAATCTCAAGAGCAGGGATTGGAGCAAGCCAGGCCTCAAACCATGAGAAGCTCCGGCCCAAAAGGCAGCCAAAATGCAGCCCACATCCGGGAGAATCTCAAGAGCAGGGGGTGGAGCAAGCCAGGCCTCAAACCACAAGAAGCTCCAGCCCAAAATGAAGTCAAAATGCAGCTCACATGCGGGAGAATCTCAAGAGCAGGGGGTGGAGCAAGCCAGGCCTCAAACCACGAGAAGCTCCAGCCCAAAAGGCAGCCAAAATGCAGCCCACATCCGGGAGAATCTCAAGAGCAGGGGGTGGAGCAAGCCAGGCCTCAAACCACGAGAAGCTCCAGCCCAAAATGCAGACAAAATCCAGCCCACATCCGGGAGAATCTCAAGAGCAGGGGGTGGAGCAAGGCAGGCCTCAAACCTCGAGAAGCTCCAGCCCAAAAGGCAGCCAAAATGCAGCCCACGTCTGGGAGAATCTCAAGAGCAGGGGGTGGAGCAAGCCAGGCCTCAAACCACGAGAAGCTCCAGCCCAAAAGGCAGCCAAAATGCAGCCCACATCCGGGAGAATCTCAAGAGCAGGGGGTGGAGCAAGAAAGGCCTCAAACCACAAGAAGCTCCAGCCCAAAAGGCAGCCAAAATCCAGCCCACATCCGGCAGAATCTCAAGAGCAGGGGGTGGAGCAAGCCAGGCCTCAAACCACGAGAAGCTCCAGCCCAAAAGGCAGCCAAAATGCAGCCCACATCTGGGAGAATCTCAAGAGCAGGGGGTGGAGCAAGCCAGGCCTAAAACCATGAGAAGCTCCAGCCCAAAAGGCAGCCAAAATGCAGCCCACATCCGGGAGAATCTCAAGAGCAGGGGGTGGAGCAAGCCAGGCCTCAAACCAAGAGAAGCTCCAGCCCAAAAGCAGCCAAAATACAGCCCACATCCGGGAGAATATCAATAGCAGGGGGTGGAGCAAACCAGACCTCAAACCACGAGAAGCTCCAGCCCAAAAGGCAGCCAAAATCCAGCCCAACTCCCTGAGAATCTCAAGAGCAGGGGATGGAGCAAGCCAGGCCTCAAACCACGAGAAGCTCCAGCCCAAAAGGCAGCCAAAATGCAGCCCACATCCGGGAGAATCTCAAGAGCAGGGGGTGGAGCAAGCCAGGCCTCAAACCACGAGAAGCTCCAGCCCAAAAGGCAGCCAAAATGCAGCCCACATCCGGGAGAATCTCAAGAGCAGGGGGTGGAGCAAGCCAGGCCTCAAACCATGAGAAGCTCCAGCCCAAAAGGCAGCCAAAATGCAGCCCACATCCGGGAGAATCTCAAGAGCAGGGGGTGGAGCAAGCCAGGCCTCAAACCATGAGAAGCTCCAGCCCAAAAGGGAGCCAAAATCCAGCCCACATCCGGGAGAATCTCAAGAGCAGGGGGTGGAGCAAGCCAGGCCTCAAACCATGAGAAGCTCCAGCCCTAAAGGCAGCCAAGATGCAGCCCACATCCGGCAGAATCTCAAGAGCAGGGGGTGGAGCAAGCCAGGCCTCAAACCACGAGAAGCTCCAGCCCAAAAGGCAGCGAAAATGCAGCCCACATGCGGGAGAATCTCAAGAGCAGGGGGTGGAGCAAGCCAGGCCTCAAACCACGAGAAGCTCCAGCCCAAAAGGCAGCCAAAATCCAGCCCACATCCGGGAGAATCTCAAGAGCAGGGTGTGGAGCAAGCCAGGCCTCAAACCACGAGAAGCTCCAGCCCAAAACGCAGCCAAAATCCAGCCCACCTCCGGGAGAATCTCAAGAGCAGGGGGTGGAGAAAGCCAGGCCTCAAACCACGAGAAGCTCCAGCCCAAAATGAAGTCAAAATGCAGCCCACATGCGGGAGAATCTCAAGGGCAGGGGGTGGAGCAAGCCAGGCCTCAAACCACGAGAAGCTCCAGCCCAAAAGGCAGCCAAAATCCAGCCCACATCCGGGAGAATCTCAAGAGCAGGGGGTGGAGCAAGCCAGGCCTCAAACCACGAGAAGCTCCAGCCCAAAATGCAGACAAAATCCAGCCCACATCCGGGAGAATCTCAAGAGCAGGGGGTGGAGCAAGGCAGGCCTCAAACCTCGAGAAGCTCCAGCCCAAAAGGCAGCCAAAATGCAGCCACATCTGGGAGAATCTCAAGAGCAGGGGGTGGAGCAAGCCAGGCCTCAAACCACGAGAAGCTCCAGCCCAAAAGGCAGCCAAAATGCAGCCCACATCCGGGAGAATCTCAAGAGCAGGGGGTGGAGCAAGAAAGGCGTCAAACCACAAGAAGCTCCAGCCCAAAAGGGAGCCAAAATCCAGCCCACATCCGGGAGAATCTCAAGAGCAGGGGGTGGAGCAAGCCAGGCCTCAAACCATGAGAAGCTCCAGCCCTAAAGGCAGCCAAAATCCAGCCCACATCCGGCAGAATCTCAAGAGCAGGGGGTGGAGCAATCCAGGCCTCAAACCACGAGAAGCTCCAGCCCAAAAGGCAGCCAAAATGCAGCCCACATGCGGGAGAATCTCAAGAGCAGGGGGTGGAGCAAGCCAGGCCTCAAAGCACGAGAAGCTCCAGCCTTAAAGGCAGCCAAAATGCAGCCCACATGGAGGAGAATCTCAAGAGCAGGGGGTGGAGCAAGCCAGGCCTCAAATCATGAGAAGCTCCAGCCCAAAAGGCAGACAAAATGCAGCCCACATCCGGGAGAATCTCAAGAGCAGGGGGTGGAGCAAGCGAGGCCTCAAACCACGAGAAGCTCCAGCCCAAAAGCAGCCATAATCCTAACCACATCCGGGAGAATCTCAAGAGCAGGGGGTGGAACAAGCAAGGCCTCAAACCACGAGAAGCTCCAGCCTTAAAGGCAGCCAAAACGCAGCCCACATCCGGGAGAATCTCAAGAGCAGGGGGTGGAGCAAGCCAGGCCTCAAACCACGAGAAGCTCCAGCCTTAAAGGCAGCCAAAATGCAGCCCACATGGAGGAGAATCTCAAGAGCAGGTGGTAGAGCAAGCCAGGCCTCAAACCATGAGAAGCTCCAGCCCAAAAGGCAGCCAAAATCCTACCCACATCCAGGAGAATATAAAGAGCAGGGGGTGGAGCAAGCCAGGCCTCAAACCACGAGAAGCTCCAGCAAAAAAGTCAGCCAAAATGCAGCCCACATACGGGAGAATTTCAAGAGCAGGGGGTGGAGCAAGCCAGGCCTCAAACCACGAGAAGCTCCAGCCCAAAAGGCAGCCAAAATTCAGCCCACATCCGCGAGAATCTCAAGAGCAGGGGGTGGAGCAAGCCAGGCCTCAAACCACGAGAAGCTCCAGATCAAAATGCAGACAAAATCCAGCCCACCTCCGGGAGAATCTCAAGAGCAGGGGGTGGAGCAAGGCAGGCCTCAAACCACGAGAAGCTCCAGCCCAAAAGGCAGCGAAAATGCAGCCCACATCCGGGAGAATCTCAAGAGCAGGGGGTGGAGCAAGCCAGGCCTCAAACCACGAGAAGCTCCAGCCCAAAAGGCAGCCAAAATGCAGCCCACATCTGGGAGAATCTCAAGAGCAGGGGGTGGAGCAAGCCAGGCCTCAAACCACAAGAAGCTCCAGCCCAAAAGGGAGCCAAAATCCAGCCCACATCCGGGAGAATCTCAAGAGCAGGGGGTGGAGCAAGCCAGGCCTCAAAGCACGAGAAGCTCCAGCCTTAAAGGCAGCCAAAATGCAGGCCACATGGAGGAGAATCTCAAGAGCAGGGGGTGGAGCAAGCCAGGCCTCAAATCATGAGAAGCTCCAGCCCAAAAGGCAGCCAAAATGCAGCCCACATCCGGGAGAATCTCAAGAGCAGGGGGTGGAGCAAGCGAGGCCTCAAACCACGAGAAGCTCCAGCCCAAAAAGCAGCCAAAATCCTAACCACATCCGGGAGAATCTCAAGAGCAGGGGGTGGAACAAGCCAGGCCTCAAACCACGAGAAGCTCCAGCCTTAAAGCAGCCAAAATGCAGCCCACATCCGGGAGAATCTCAAGAGCAGGGGGTGGAGCAAGCCAGGCCTCAAACCACGAGAAGCTCCAGCCTTAAAGGCAGCCAAAATGCAGCCCACATGGAGGAGAATCTCAAGAGCAGGGGGTGGAGCAAGCCAGGCCTCAAACCATGAGAAGCTCCAGCCCAAAAGGCAGCCAAAATCCTACCCACATCCAGGAGAATATAAAGAGCAGGGGGTGGAGCAAGCCAGGCCTCAAACCACGAGAAGCTCCAGCCCAAAAGGCAGCCAAAATGCAGCCCACATGCGGGAGAATCTCAAGAGCAGGGGGTGGAGCAAGCCAGGCCTCAAACCATGAGAAGCTCCAGCCCAAAAGGCAGCCAAAATGCAGCCCACATCCGGGAGAATCTCAAGAGCAGGGGGTGGAGCAAGCCAGGCCTCAAACCACGAGAAGCTCCAGCCCAAAAGCAGCCAAAATACAGCCCACATCCGGGAGAATATCAATAGCAGGGGGTGGAGCAAACCAGACCTCAAACCACGAGAAGCTCCAGCCCAAAAGGCAGCCAAAATGCAGCCCACATCCGGGAGAATCTCAAGAGCAGGGGGTGGAGCAAGCCAGGCCTCAAACCACGAGAAGCTCCAGCCCTAAAGCAGCCAAAATGCAGCTCACATCCGGGAGAATCTCAAGAGCAGGGGGTGGAGCAAGCCAGGCCTCAAACCACGAGAAGCTCCAGCCCAAAAGGCAGCCAAAATCCAGCCCAACTCCCTGAGAATCTCAAGAGCGGGGGGTGGAGCAAGCCAGGCCTCAAACCACGAGAAGCTCCAGCCCAAAAGGCAGCCAAAATGCAGCCCACATCCGGGAGAATCTCAAGAGCAGGGGGTGGAGCAAGCCAGGCCTCAAACCACGAGAAGCTCCAGCCCAAAAGGCAGCCAAAATGCAGCCCACATCCGGGAGAATCTCAAGAGCAGGGGGTGGAGCAAGCCAGGCCTCAAACCACGAGAAGCTCCAGCCCAAAAGGGAGCCAAAATGCAGCCCACATCCCGGAGAATCTCAAGAGCAGGGGGTGGAGCAAGCCAGGCCTCAAACCATGAGAAGCTCCAGCCCAAAAGGCAGCCAAAATGCAGCCCACATCCGGGAGAATCTCAAGAGCAGGGGGTGGAGCAAGCCAGGCCTCAAACCACGAGAAGCTCCAGCCCAAAAGGGAGCCAAAATGCAGCCCACATCCGGGAGAATCTCAAGAGCAGGGGGTGGAGCAAGCCAGGCCTCAAACCACGAGAAGCTCCAGCCCAAAAGGCAGCCAAAATGCAGCCCACATCCGGGAGAATCTCAAGAGCAGGGGGTGGAGCAAGCCAGGCCTCAAACCATGAGAAGCTCCCGCCCTAAAGGCAGCCAAAATGCAGCCCACATCCGGCAGAATCTCAAGAGCAGGGGGTGGAGCAAGCCAGGCCTCAAACCACGAGAAGATCCAGCCCAAAAGGCAGCGAAAATGCAGCCCACATGCGGGAGAATCTCAAGAGCAGGGGGTGGAGCAAGCCAGGCCTCAAACCACGAGAAGCTCCAGCCCAAAAGGCAGCGAAAATGCAGCCCACATGCGGGAGAATCTCAAGAGCAGGGGGTGGAGCAAGCCAGGCCTCAAACCACGAGAAGCTACAGCCCAAAATGCAGCCAAAATGCAGCCCACCTCCGGGAGAATCTCAAGAGCAGGGGGTGGAGCAAGCCAGGCCTCAAACCACGAGAAGATCCAGCCCACAAGGCAGCCAAAATAAGCCCAAATCCGGGAGAATCTCAAGAGCAGGGGGTGGAGCAAGCCAGGCCTCAAACCACGAGAAGCTCCAGCCCAAAAGGTAGCCAAAATTCAGACCACATCCGGGAGAATATCAAGAGCAGGGGGTGGAGCAAACCAGGCCTCAAACCACGAGAAGCTCCAGCCCAAAAGGCAGCCAAAATGCAGCCCACATCCGGGAGAATCTCAAGAGCAGGGGGTGGAGCAAGCCAGGCCTCAAACCACGAGAAACTCCAGCCCAAAAGGCAGCCAAAATGCAGCCCACATCCGGGAGAATCTCAAGAGCAGGGGGTGGAGCAAGCCAGGCCTCAAACCACGAGAAGCTCCAGCCCAAAAGGCAGCCAAAATGCAGCCCAACTCCCTGAGAATCTCAAGAGCAGGGGGTGGAGCAAGCCAGGCCTCAAACCACGAGAAGCTCCAGCCCTAAAGGCAGCCAAAATACAGCCCACATCCGGGAGAATATCAAGGGCAGGGGGTGGAGCAAGCCAGGCCTCAAACCACGAGAAGCTCCAGCCCAAAATGCAGACAAAATCCAGCCCACATCCGGGAGAATATCAAGAGCAGGGGGTGGAGCAAGGCAGGCCTCAAACCACGGGAAGCTCCAGCCCAAAATGCAGACAAAATCCAGCCCACATCCGGGAGAATATCAAGAGCAGGGGGTGAAGCAAGGCAGGCCTCAAACCACGAGAAGCTCCAGCCCAAAAGGCAGCCAAAATGCAGCCCAACTCCCTGAGAATCTCAAGAGCAGGGGGTGGAGCAAGCCAGGCCTCAAACCACGAGAAGCTCCAGCAAAAAAGGCAGCCAAAATGCAGCCCACATCCGGGAGAATCTCAAGAGCAGGGGGTGGAGCAAACCAGGCCTCAAACCACGAGAAGCTCCAGCCCTAAAGGCAGCCAAAATGCAGCCCACATCCGGGAGAATCTCAAGAGCAGGGGGTGGAGCAAGCCAGGCCTCAAACCACGAGAAGCTCCAGCCCAAAAGGCAGCCAAAATTCAGCCCACATCCGGGAGAATCTCAAGAGCAGGGGGTGGAGCAAGCCAGGCCTCAAAGCACGAGAAGCTCCAGCCCAAAAGGCAGCCAAAATCCAGCCCACATCCGGGAGAATCTCAAGAGCAGGGGGTGGAGCAAGCCAGGCCTCAAACCACGAGAAGCTCCAGCCCAAAATGCAGACAAAATCCAGCCCACATCCGGGAGAATCTCAAGAGCAGGGGGTGGAGCAAGGCAGGCCTCAAACCTCGAGAAGCTCCAGCCCAAAAGGCAGCCAAAATGCAGCCCACATCTGGGAGAATCTCAAGAGCAGGGGGTGGAGCAAGCCAGGCCTCAAACCACGAGAAGCTCCAGCCCAAAAGGCAGCCAAAATGCAGCCCACATCCGGGAGAATCTCAAGAGCAGGGGGTGGAGCAATCCAGGCCTCAAACCACAAGAAGCTCCAGCCCAAAAGGGAGCCAAAATCCAGCCCACATCTGGGAGAATCTCAAGAGCAGGGGGTGGAGCAAGCCAGGCCTCAAACCATGAGAAGCTCCAGCCCTAAAGGCAGCCTAAATCCAGCCCACATCCGGCAGAATCTCAAGAGCAGGGGGTGGAGCAAGCCAGGCCTCAAACCACGAGAAGCTCCAGCCCAAAAGGCAGCCAAAATGCAGCCCACATGCGGGAGAATCTCAAGAGCAGGGGGTGGAGCAAGCCAGGCCTCAAAGCACGAGAAGCTCCAGCCTTAAAGGCAGCCAAAATGCAACCCACATGGAGGAGAATCTCAAGAGCAGGGGGTAGAGCAAGCCAGGCCTCAAACCATGAGAAGCTCCAGCCCAAAAGGCAGCCAAAATCCTACCCACATCCAGGAGAATATAAAGAGCAGGGGGTGGAGCAAGCCAGGCCTCAAACCACGAGAAGCTCCAGCCCAAAAGGCAGCCAAAATGCAGCCCACATCCGGGAGAATCTCAAGAGCAGGGGGTGGAGCAAGCCAGGCCTCAAACCACGAGAAGCTCCAGATCAAAATGCAGACAAAATCCAGCCCACCTCCGGGAGAATCTCAAGAGCAGGGGGTGGAGCAAGCGAGGCCTCAAACCTCGAGAAGCTCCAGCCCAAAAGGCAGCGAAAATGCAGCCCACATCCGGGAGAATCTCAAGAGCAGGGGGTGGAGCAAGCCAGGCCTCAAACCACGAGAAGCTCCAGCCCAAAAGGCAGCCAAAATGCAGCCCACATCCGGGAGAATCTCAAGAGCAGGGGGTGGAGCAAGCCAGGCCTCAAACCACAAGAAGCTCCAGCCCAAAAGGGAGCCAAAATCCAGCCCACATCCGGGAGAATCTCAAGAGCAGGGGGTGGAGCAAGCCAGGCCTCAAACCATGAGAAGCTCCAGCCCTAAAGGCAGCCAAAATGCAGCCCACATCCGGGAGAATCTCAAGAGCAGGGGGTGGAGCAAGCCAGGCCTCAAACCACGAGAAGCTCCAGCCCAAAAAACAGCCAAAATGCAGCCCACATCCGGGAGAATCTCAAGAGCAGGGGGTGGAGCAAGCCAGGCCTCAAAGCACGAGAAGCTCCAGCCTTAAAGGCAGCCAAAATGCAGGCCACATGGAGGAGAATCTCAAGAGCAGGGGGTGGAGCAAGCCAGGCCTCAAATCATGAGAAGCTCCAGCCCAAAAGGCAGCCAAAATGCAGCCCACATCCGGGAGAATCTCAAGAGCAGGGGGTGGAGCAAGCGAGGCCTCAAACCACGAGAAGCTCCAGCCCAAAAAGCAGCCAAAATCCTAACCACATCCGGGAGAATCTCAAGAGCAGGGGGTGGAACAAGCCAGGCCTCAAACCACGAGAAGCTCCAGCCTTAAAGCAGCCAAAATGCAGCCCACATCCGGGAGAATCTCAAGAGCAGGGGGTGGAGCAAGCCAGGCCTCAAACCACGAGAAGCTCCAGCCTTAAAGGCAGCCAAAATGCAGCCCACATGGAGGAGAATCTCAAGAGCAGGGGGTGGAGCAAGCCAGGCCTCAAACCACGAGAAGCTCCAGCAAAAAATTCAGCCAAAATGCAGCCCACATCCCGGAGAATCTCAAGAGCAGGGGGTGGAGCAAGCCAGGCCTCAAACCATGAGAAGCTCCAGCCCAAAAGGCAGCCAAAATCCTACCCACATCCAGGAGAATATAAAGAGCAGGGGGTGGAGCAAGACAGGCCTCAAACCACGAGAAGCTCCAGCCCAAAAGGCAGCCAAAATGCAGCCCACATGCGGGAGAATCTCAAGAGCAGGGGGTGGAGCAAGCCAGGCCTCAAACCATGAGAAGCTCCAGCCCAAAAGGCAGCCAAAATGCAGCCCACATCCGGGAGAATCTCAAGAGCAGGGGGTGGAGCAAGCCAGGCCTCAAACCACGAGAAGCTCCAGCCCTAAAGCAGCCAAAATGCAGCTCACATCCGGGAGAATCTCAAGAGCAGGGGGTGGAGCAAGCCAGGCCTCAAACCACGAGAAGCTCCAGCCCAAAAGGGAGCCAAAATGCAGCCCACATCCGGTAGAATCTCAAGAGCGGGGGGTGGAGCAAGCCAGGCCTCAAACCACGAGAAGCTCCAGCCCAAAAGGCAGTCAAAATGCAGCCCACATCCGGGAGAATCTCAAGAGCAGGGGGTGGAGCAAGCCAGGCCTCAAACCACGAGAAGCTCCAGCCCAAAAGGCAGCGAAATTGCAGCCCACATGCGGGAGAATATCAAGAGCAGGGGGTGGAGCAAGCCAGGCCTCAAAGCACGAGAAGCTCCAGCCTTAAAGGCAGCCAAAATGCAGGCCACATGGAGGAGAATCTCAAGAGCAGGGGGTGGAGCAAGCCAGGCCTCAAATCATGAGAAGCTCCAGCCCAAAAGGCAGCCAAAATGCAGCCCACATCCGGGAGAATCTCAAGAGCAGGGGGTGGAGCAAGCGAGGCCTCAAACCACGAGAAGCTCCAGCCCAAAAAGCAGCCAAAATCCTAACCACATCCGGGAGAATCTCAAGAGCAGGGGGTGGAACAAGCCAGGCCTCAAACCACGAGAAGCTCCAGCCTTAAAGCAGCCAAAATGCAGCCCACATCCGGGAGAATCTCAAGAGCAGGGGGTGGAGCAAGCCAGGCCTCAAACCACGAGAAGCTCCAGCCTTAAAGGCAGCCAAAATGCAGCCCACATGGAGGAGAATCTCAAGAGCAGGGGGTGGAGCAAGCCAGGCCTCAAACCACGAGAAGCTCCAGCAAAAAATTCAGCCAAAATGCAGCCCACCTCTGGGAGAATCTCAAGAGCAGGGGGTGGAGCAAGCCAGGCCTCAAACCATGAGAAGCTCCAGCCCAAAAGGCAGCCAAAATCCTACCCACATCCAGGAGAATATAAAGAGCAGGGGGTGGAGCAAGCCAGGCCTCAAACCACGAGAAGCTCCAGCCCAAAAGGCAGCGAAAATGCAGCCCACATGCGGGAGAATCTCAAGAGCAGGGGGTGGAGCAAGCCAGGCCTCAAACCATGAGAAGCTCCAGCCCAAAAGGCAGCCAAAATGCAGCCCACATCCGGGAGAATCTCAAGAGCAGGGGGTGGAGCAAGCCAGGCCTCAAACCACGAGAAGCTCCAGCCCAAAAGCAGCCAAAATACAGCCCACATCCGGGAGAATATCAAGAGCAGGGGGTGGAGCAAACCAGACCTCAAACCACGAGAAGCTCCAGCCCAAAAGGCAGCCAAAATGCAGCCCACATCCGGGACAATCTCAAGAGCAGGGGGTGGAGCAAGCCAGGCCTCAAACCACGAGAAGCTCCAGCCCTAAAGCAGCCAAAATGCAGCTCACATCCGGGAGAATCTCAAGAGCAGGGGGTGGAGCAAGCCAGGCCTCAAACCACGAGAAGCTCCAGCCCAAAAGGCAGCCAAAATCCAGCCCAACTCCCTGAGAATCTCAAGAGCGGGGGGTGGAGCAAGCCAGGCCTCAAACCACGAGAAGCTCCAGCCCAAAAGGCAGCCAAAATGCAGCCCACATCTGGGAGAATCTCAAGAGCAGGGGGTGGAGCAAGCCAGGCCTCAAACCACGAGAAGCTCCAGCCCAAAAGGGAGCCAAAATGCAGCCCACATCCGGGAGAATCTCAAGAGCAGGGGGTGGAGCAAGCCAGGCCTCAAACCATGAGAAGCTCCAGCCCAAAAGGCAGCCAAAATGCAGCCCACATGCGGGAGAATCTCAAGAGCAGGGGGTGGAGCAAGCCAGGCCTCAAACCACGAGAAGCTCCAGCCCAAAAGGCAGCCAAAATGCAGCCCACATCCGGGAGAATCTCAAGAGCAGGGGGTGGAGCAAGCCAGGCCTCAAACCATGAGAAGCTCCAGCCCTAAAGGCAGCCAAAATGCAGCCCACATCCGGCAGAATCTCAAGAGCAGGGGGTGGAGCAAGCCAGGCCTCAAACCACGAGAAGATCCAGCCCAAAAAGCAGCGAAAATGCAGCCCACATGCGGGAGAATCTCAAGAGCAGGGGGTGGAGCAAGCCAGGCCTCAAACCACGAGAAGCTCCAGCCCAAAAGGCGGCGAAAATGCAGCCCACATGCGGGAGAATCTCAAGAGCAGGGGGTGGAGCAAGCCAGGCCTCAAACCACGAGAAGCTACAGCCCAAAATGCAGCCAAAATCCTACCCACATCCAGGAGAATATAAAGAGCAGGGGGTGGAGCAAGCCAGGCCTCAAACCACGAGAAGCTCCAGCCCAAAAGGCAGCCAAAATGCAGCCCACATGCGGGAGAATCTCAAGAGCAGGGGGTGGAGCAAGCCAGGCCTCAAACCATGAGAAGCTCCAGCCCAAAAGGCAGCCAAAATGCAGCCCACATCCGGGAGAATCTCAAGAGCAGGGGGTGGAGCAAGCCAGGCCTCAAACCACGAGAAGCTCCAGCCCAAAAGCAGCCAAAATACAGCCCACATCCGGGAGAATATCAATAGCAGGGGGTGGAGCAAACCAGACCTCAAACCACGAGAAGCTCCAGCCCAAAAGGCAGCCAAAATGCAGCCCACATCCGGGAGAATCTCAAGAGCAGGGGGTGGAGCAAGCCAGGCCTCAAACCACGAGAAGCTCCAGCCCTAAAGCAGCCAAAATGCAGCTCACATCCGGGAGAATCTCAAGAGCAGGGGGTGGAGCAAGCCAGGCCTCAAACCACGAGAAGCTCCAGCCCAAAAGGCAGCCAAAATCCAGCCCAACTCCCTGAGAATCTCAAGAGCGGGGGGTGGAGCAAGCCAGGCCTCAAACCACGAGAAGCTCCAGCCCAAAAGGCAGCCAAAATGCAGCCCACATCCGGGAGAATCTCAAGAGCAGGGGGTGGAGCAAGCCAGGCCTCAAACCACGAGAAGCTCCAGCCCAAAAGGCAGCCAAAATGCAGCCCACATCTGGGAGAATCTCAAGAGCAGGGGGTGGAGCAAGCCAGGCCTCAAACCACGAGAAGCTCCAGCCCAAAAGGGAGCCAAAATGCAGCCCACATCCGGGAGAATCTCAAGAGCAGGGGGTGGAGCAAGCCAGGCCTCAAACCATGAGAAGCTCCAGCCCAAAAGGCAGCCAAAATGCAGCCCACATGCGGGAGAATCTCAAGAGCAGGGGGTGGAGCAAGCCAGGCCTCAAACCACGAGAAGCTCCAGCCCAAAAGGCAGCCAAAATGCAGCCCACATCCGGGAGAATCTCAAGAGCAGGGGGTGGAGCAAGCCAGGCCTCAAACCATGAGAAGCTCCAGCCCTAAAGGCAGCCAAAATGCAGCCCACATCCGGCAGAATCTCAAGAGCAGGGGGTGGAGCAAGCCAGGCCTCAAACCACGAGAAGATCCAGCCCAAAAGGCAGCGAAAATGCAGCCCACATGCGGGAGAATCTCAAGAGCAGGGGGTGGAGCAAGCCAGGCCTCAAACCACGAGAAGCTCCAGCCCAAAAGGCAGCGAAAATGCAGCCCACATGCGGGAGAATCTCAAGAGCAGGGGGTGGAGCAAGCCAGGCCTCAAACCACGAGAAGCTACAGCCCAAAATGCAGCCAAAATCCAGCCCACCTCCGGGAGAATCTCAAGAGCAGGGGGTGGAGCAAGCCAGGCCTCAAACCACGAGAAGATGCAGCCCACAAGGCAGCCAAAATAAGCCCAAATCCGGGAGAATCTCCAGAGCAGGGGGTGGAGCAAGCCAGGCCTCAAACCACGAGAAGCTCCAGCCCAAAAGGCAGCCAAAATTCAGACCACATCCGGGAGAATATCAAGAGCAGGGGGTGGAGCAAACCAGGCCTCAAACCACGAGAAGCTCCAGCCCAAAAGGCAGCCAAAATGCAGCCCACATCCGGGAGAATCTCAAGAGCAGGGGGTGGAGCAAGCCAGGCCTCAAACCACGAGAAGCTCCAGCCCAAAAGGCAGCCAAAATGCAGCCCACATCCGGGAGAATCTCAAGAGCAGGGGGTGGAGCAAGCCAGGCCTCAAACCACGAGAAGCTCCAGCCCAAAAGGCAGCCAAAATGCAGCCCAACTCCCTGAGAATCTCAAGAGCAGGGGGTGGAGCAAGCCAGGCCTCAAACCACGAGAAGCTCCAGCCCTAAAGGCAGCCAAAATACAGCCCACATCCGGGAGAATATCAAGGGCAGGGGGTGGAGCAAGCCAGGCCTCAAACCACGAGAAGCTCCAGCCCAAAATGCAGACAAAATCCAGCCCACATCCGGGAGAATATCAAGAGCAGGGGGTGGAGCAAGGCAGGCCTCAAACCACGGGAAGCTCCAGCCCAAAATGCAGACAAAATCCAGCCCACATCCGGGAGAATATCAAGAGCAGGGGGTGAAGCAAGGCAGGCCTCAAACCACGAGAAGCTCCAGCCCAAAAGGCAGCCAAAATGCAGCCCACATCCGGGAGAATCTCAAGAGCAGGGGGTGGAGCAAGCCAGGCCTCAAACCACGAGAAGCTCCAGCAAAAAAGTCAGCCAAAATGCAGCCCACATACGGGAGAATATCAAGAGCAGGGGGTGGAGCAAGCCAGGCCTCAAACCACGAGAAGCTCCAGCCCTAAAGGCAGCCAAAATACAGCCCACATCCGGGAGAATATCAAGGGCAGGGGGTGGAGCAAGCCAGGCCTCAAACCACGAGAAGCTCCAGCCCAAAATGCAGACAAAATCCAGCCCACATCCGGGAGAATATCAAGAGCAGGGGGTGGAGCAAGGCAGGCCTCAAACCACGGGAAGCTCCAGCCCAAAATGCAGACAAAATCCAGCCCACATCCGGGAGAATATCAAGAGCAGGGGGTGAAGCAAGCCAGGCCTCAAACCACGAGAAGCTCCAGCCCAAAAGGCAGCCAAAATGCAGCCCACATCCGGGAGAATATCAAGAGCAGGGGGTGGAGCAAGCCAGGCCTCAAACCACGAGAAGCTCCAGCCCAAAAAGCAGCCAAAATGCAGCCCACATCCGGGAGAATCCCAAGAGCAGGGGGTGGAGCAAGGCAGGCCTCAAACCACGAGAAGCTCCGGCCCAAAAGGCAGCCAAAATGCAGCCCATATCCGGGAGAATCTCAAGAGCAGGGGGTGGAGCAAGCCAGGGGTCAAACCACGAGAAGCTCCAGCCCAAAAGGCAGCCAAAATTCAGACCACATCCGGGAGAATATCAAGAGCAGGGGGTGGAGCAAACCAGGCCTCAAACCACGAGAAGCTCCAGCCCAAAAGGCAGCCAAAATGCAGCCCACATCCGGGAGAATCTCAAGAGCAGGGGGTGGAGCAAGCCAGGCCTCAAACCACGAGAAGCTCCAGCCCAAAAGGCAGCCAAAATGCAGCCCACATCCCGGAGAATCTCAAGAGCAGGGGGTGGAGCAAGCCAGGCCTCAAACCACGAGAAGCTCCAGCCCAAAAGGCAGCCAAAATGCAGCCCAACTCCCTGAGAATCTCAAGAGCAGGGGGTGGAGCAAGCCAGGCCTCAAACCACGAGAAGCTCCAGCCCTAAAGGCAGCCAAAATACAGCCCACATCCGGGAGAATATCAAGGGCAGGGGGTGGAGCAAGCCAGGCCTCAAACCACGAGAAGCTCCAGCCCAAAATGCAGACAAAATCCAGCCCACATCCGGGAGAATATCAAGAGCAGGGGGTGGAGCAAGGCAGGCCTCAAACCACGGGAAGCTCCAGCCCAAAATGCAGACAAAATCCAGCCCACATCCGGGAGAATATCAAGAGCAGGGGGTGAAGCAAGGCAGGCCTCAAACCACGAGAAGCTCCAGCCCAAAAGGCAGCCAAAATGCAGCCCACATCCGGGAGAATCTCAAGAGCAGGGGGTGGAGCAAGCCAGGCCTCAAACCACGAGAAGCTCCAGCAAAAAAGTCAGCCAAAATGCAGCCCACATACGGGAGAATATCAAGAGCAGGGGGTGGAGCAAGCCAGGCCTCAAACCACGAGAAGCTCCAGCCCTAAAGGCAGCCAAAATACAGCCCACATCCGGGAGAATATCAAGGGCAGGGGGTGGAGCAAGCCAGGCCTCAAACCACGAGAAGCTCCAGCCCAAAATGCAGACAAAATCCAGCCCACATCCGGGAGAATATCAAGAGCAGGGGGTGGAGCAAGGCAGGCCTCAAACCACGGGAAGCTCCAGCCCAAAATGCAGACAAAATCCAGCCCACATCCGGGAGAATATCAAGAGCAGGGGGTGAAGCAAGCCAGGCCTCAAACCACGAGAAGCTCCAGCCCAAAAGGCAGCCAAAATCCAGCCCACATCCGGGAGAATCTCAAGAGCAGGGGGTGGAGCAAGCCAGGCCTCAAACCACGAGAAGCTCCAGCCCAAAAAGCAGCCAAAATGCAGCCCACATCCGGGAGAATCTCAAGAGCAGGGGGTGGAGCAAGGCAGGCCTCAAACCACGAGAAGCTCCAGCCCAAAAGGCAGCCAAAATGCAGCCCATATCCGGGAGAATCTCAAGAGCAGGGGGTGGAGCAAGCCAGGCCTCAAACCACGAGAAGCTCCAGCCCAAAAGGCAGCCAAAATTCAGCCCACATCCGGGAGAATATCAAGAGCAGGGGGTGGAGCAAACCAGGCCTCAAACCACGAGAAGCTCCAGCCCAAAAGGCAGCCAAAATGCAGCCCACATCCGGGAGAATATCAAGAGCAGGGGGTGGAGGAAGCCAGGCCTCAAACCACGAGAAGCTCCAGCCCAAAAGGCAGCCAAAATGCAGCCCAACTCCCTGAGAATCTCAAGAGCAGGGGGTGGAGCAAGCCAGGCCTCAAACCACGAGAAGCTCCAGCCCTAAAGGCAGCCAAAATACAGCCCACATCCGGGAGAATATCAAGGGCAGGGGGTGGAGCAAGCCAGGCCTCAAACCACGAGAAGCTCCAGCCCAAAATGCAGACAAAATCCAGCCCACATCCGGGAGAATATCAAGAGCAGGGGGTGGAGCAAGGCAGGCCTCAAACCACGGGAAGCTCCAGCCCAAAATGCAGACAAAATCCAGCCCACATCCGGGAGAATATCCAGAGCAGGAGGTGGAGCAAGCCAGGCCTCAAACCACGAGAAGCTCCAGCCCAAAAAGCAGCCAAAATGCAGCCCACATCCGGGAGAATCTCAAGAGCAGGTGGTGGAGCAAGGCAGGCCTCAAACCACGAGAAGCTCCAGCCCAAAAGGCAGCCAAAATGCAGCCCATATCCGGGAGAATCTCAAGAGCAGGGGGTGGAGCAAGCCAGGCCTCAAACCACGAGAAGCTCCAGCCCAAAAGGCAGCCAAAATTCAGACCACATCTGGGAGAATATCAAGAGCAGGGGGTGGAGCAAACCAGGCCTCAAACCACGAGAAGCTCCAGCCCAAAAGGCAGCCAAAATGCAGCCCACATCCGGGAGAATCTCAAGAGCAGGGGGTGGAGCAAGCCAGGCCTCAAACCACGAGAAGCTCCAGCCCAAAAGGCAGCCAAAATGCAGCCCAACTCCCTGAGAATCTCAAGAGCAGGGGGTGGAGCAAGCCAGGCCTCAAACCACGAGAAGCTCCAGCAAAAAAGTCAGCCAAAATGCAGCCCACCTCCGGGAGAATATCAAGAGCAGGGGGTGGAGCAAGCCAGGCCTCAAACCACGAGAAGCTCCAGCCCTAAATGCAGCCAAAATACAGCCCACATCCGGGAGAATATCAAGGGCCAGGGGGTGGAGCAAGCCAGGCCTCAAACCATGAGAAGCTCCAGCCCAAAATGCAGACAAAATCCAGCCCACATCCGGGAGAATATCAAGAGCAGGGGGTGGAGCAAGGCAGGCCTCAAACCACGGGAAGCTCCAGCCCAAAATGCAGACAAAATCCAGCCCACATCCGGGAGAATATCAAGAGCAGGGGGTGAAGCAAGGCAGGCCTCAAACCACGAGAAGCTCCAGCCCAAAAGGCAGCCAAAATGCAGCCCACATCCGGGAGAATATCAAGAGCAGGGGGTGGAGCAAGGCAGGCCTCAAACCACGAGAAGCTCCAGCCCAAAAGGCAGCCAAAATGCAGCCCATATCCGGGAGAATCTCAAGAGCAGGGGGTGGAGCAAGCCAGGCCTCAAACCATGAGAAGCTCCAGCCCAAAATGCAGGTAAAATGCAGCCCACATGCGGGACAATTTCAAGAGCAGGGGGTGGAGCAAGCCAGGCCTCAAACCACGAGAAGCTCCTGCCAAAAAGGAAGCGAAATTCCAGCCCACCTTCTGGAGAATCTCAAGAGCAGGGGGTGGAGCAAGCCAGGCCTCAAACCACGAGAAGCTCCAGCCCAAAATGCAGCCAAAATGCAGCCCACATCCGGGAGAATCTCAAGAGCAGGGGGTGCAGCAAGCCAGGCCTCAAACCACGAGAAGCTCCAGCCCAAAATGCAGCCAAAAATGCAGCCCACTTCGGGGAGAATCTCAAGAGCAGGGGGTGGAGCAAGCCAGGCACCAAAGCACGAGAAGCTCCAGCCCAAAATGCAGACAAAATCCAGCCCACATCCCGGAGAATCTCAAGAGCAGGGGGTGGAGCAAGCCAGGCCTCAAAACACGAGAAGCTCCAGCCCAAAAGGCAGCCAAAATGCAGCCCACATCCGGGAGAAAATCAAGAGCAGGGGGTGGAGCAAGCCAGGCCTCAAACCACGAGAAGCTCCAGCCCAAAAGGCAGCCAAAATGCAGCCCACATCCGGGAGAATCTCAAGAGCAGGGGGTGGAGCAAGCCAGGCCTCAAACCACGAGAAGCTCCAGCAAAAAAGTCAGCCAAAATCCAGCCCACATCCGGGAGAATATCAAGAGCAGGGGGTGGAGCAAGGCAGGCCTCAAACCACGGGAAGCTCCAGCCCAAAATGCAGACAAAATCCAGCCCACATCCGGGAGAATATCAAGAGCAGGGGGTGAAGCAAGCCAGTCCTCAAACCACGAGAAGCTCCAGCCCAAAAGGCAGCCAAAATGCAGCCCACATGCGGGAGAATCTCAAGAGCAGGGGGTGGAGCAAGCCAGGCCTCAAACCACGAGAAGCTCCAGCCCAACAGGCAGCCAAAATGCAGCCCATATCCGGGAGAATCTCAAGAGCAGGGGGTGGAGCAAGCCAGGCCTCAAACCATGAGAAGCTCCAGCCCAAAAAGGCAGCCAAAATGCAGCCCACCTCCCTGAGAATCTCAAGAGCAGGGGGTGGAGGAAGCCAGGCCTCAAACCACGAGAAGCTCCAGCCCAAAAGGCAACCAAAATGCAGCCCACATGCGGGAGAATCTCAAGAGCAGGGGGTGGAGCAAGCCAGGCCTCAAACCACGAGAAGCTCCAGCCCAAAAGGCAGCCAAAATGCAGCCCACATCCGGGAGAATCTCAAGAGCAGGGGGTGGAGCAAGACAGGCCTCAAACCATGAGAAGCTCCAGCCCAAAAGGCAGTCAAAATGCAGCCCACATCCGGGAGAATCTCAAGAGCAGGGGATGGAGCAAGCCAGGCCTCAAACCACGAGAAGCTCCAGCCCAAAAGGCAGCCAAAATGCAGCCCACATCCGGGAGAATCTCAAGAGCAGGGGGTGGAGCAAGCCAGGCCTCAAACCACGAGAAGCTCCAGCCCAAAAGGCAGCCAAAATGCAGCCCACATCCAGGAGAATCTCAAGAGCAGGGGGTGGAGCAAGCCAGGCCTCAAACCACGAGAAGCTCCAGCCCAAAAGGCAGCCAAAATGCAGCCCACCTCCCTGAGAATATCAAGAGCAGGGGGTGGAGCAAGCCAGGCCTCAAACCACGAGAAGCTCCAGCCCAAATGCAGCCAAAATCCAGCCCACCTCCCTGAGAATCTCAAGAGCAGGGGGTGGAGCAAGCCAGGCCTCAAACCACGAGAAGCTCCAGCAAAAAAGTCAGCCAAAATGCAGCCCACATCCCGGAGAATCTCAAGAGCAGGGGGTGGAGCAAGCCAGGCCTCAAACCACGAGAAGCTCCAGCCCAAAAGGCAGCCAAAATCCTACCCACATCCAGGAGAATCTCAAGAGCAGGGGGTGGAGCAAGCCAGGCCTCAAACCACGAGAATCTCCAGCCCAAAAGGCAGCCAAAATCCAGCCCACATCCGGGAGAATCTCAAGAGGAGGGGGTGGAGCAAGCCAGGCCTCAAACCATGAGAAGCTCCAGCCCTAAAGCAGACAAAATGCAGCCCACATCCGGGAGAATCTCAAGAGCAGGGGGTGGAGCAAGCCAGGCCTCAAACCTCGAGAAGCTCCAGCCCAAAATGCAGCCAAAATGCAGCCCACCTCCCTGAGAATCTCAAGAGCAGGGGGTGGAGCAAGCCAGTCCTCAGACCACGAGAAGCTCCAGCCCAAAAGGCAGCCAAAATGCAGCCCACATCCAGGAGAATCTCAAGAGCAGGGGGTGGAGCAAGCCATACCTCAAACCTCGAGAAGCTCCAGCCCAAAATGCAGACAAAATCCAGCCCACATCCGGGAGAATCTCAAGAGCAGGGGGTGGAGCAAGCCAGGCCTCAAACCACGAGAAGCTCCAGCCCAAAAGGCAGCCAAAATCCAGCCCACATCCGGGAGAATCTCAAGAGCAGAGGGTGGAGCAAGCCAGGCCTCAAACCAGGAGAAGCTCCAGCCCAAAAGGCAGCCAAAATGCAGCCCACATCTGGGAGAATCTCAAGAGCAGGGGGTGGAGCAAGCCAGGCCTCAAACCAGGAGAAGCTCCAGCCCAAAAGGCAGCCAAAATGCAGCCCACATCCGGGAGAATCTCAAGAGCAGGGGGTGGAGCAAGCCAGGCCTCAAACCACGAGAAGCTCCAGCCCAAAATGCAGCCAAAATGCAGCCCACATCCGTGAGAATATCAAGAGCAGGGGGTGGTGCAAGCCAGGCCTCAAACCACGAGAAGCTCCAGCCCAAAAGGCAGCCAAAATCCAGCCCATATCCGGGAGAATATCAAGAGCAGGGGGTGGAGCAAGGCAGGCCTCAAACCACGAGAAGCTCCAGCCCAAAAGGCAGACAAAATGCAGCCCACATCCGGGAGAATCTCAAGAGCAGGGGGTGGAGCAAGCCAGGCCTCAAACCAAGAGAAGCTCCAGCCCAAAAGGCAGCCAAAATCCAGCCCACATCCGGGAGAATCTCAAGAGCAGAGGGTGGAGCAAGCCAGGCCTCAAACCACGAGAAGCTCCAGCCCAAAAGGCAGCCAAAATGCAGCCCACATCCGGGAGAATCTAAAGAGCAGGGGGTGGAGCAAGCCAGGCCTCAAACCACGAGAAGCTCCAGCACAAAATGCAGCCAAAATCCAGCCCACATCCAGGAGAATCTCAAGAGCAGGGGGTGGAGCAAGCCAGGCCTCAAACCACGAGAAGCTCCAGCCCAAAACGCAGCCAAAATGCAGCCCACATCCGGGAGAATCTCAAGAGCAGGGGGTGGAGCAAGCCAGGCCTCAAACCACGAGAAGCTCCAGCCGTAAAGGCAGCCAAAATGCAGCCCACATGCGGGAGAATCTCAAGAGCAGGGGGTGGAGCAAGCCAGGCCTCAAACCACGAGAAGCTCCAGCCCAAAAGGCAGCCAAAATGCAGCCCACATCCGGGAGAATCTCAAGAGCAGGGGGTGGAGCAAGCCAGGCCTCAAACCTCGAGAAGCTCCAGCCCAAAAGGCAGCCAAAATGCAGCCCACATCCAGGAGAATCTCAAGAGCAGGGGGTGGAGCAAGCCAGGCCTCAAACCACGAGAAGCTCCAGCCCAAAATGCAGCCAAAATCCAGCCCACATCCGGGAGAATCTCAAGAGCAGGGGGTGGAGCAAGCCAGGCCTCAAACCACGAGAAGCTCCAGCCCAAAATGCAGACAAAATCCAGCCCACATCCGGGAGAATCTCAAGAGCAGGGGGTGGAGCAAGCCAGGCCACAAACCACGAGAAGCTCCATCCCAAAAGGCAGCCAAAATGCAGCCCACCTCCGTGACAATTTCAAGAGCAGGGTGTGGAGCAAGCCAGGCCTCAAACCTCGAGAAGCTCCAGCCCAAAAGGCAGCCAAAATGCAGCCCACATCCGGGAGAATATCAAGAGCAGGGGGTGGAGCAAGCCAGGCCTCAAACCTCGAGAAGCTCCAGCCCCAAAGGCAGCCAAAATGCAGCCCACATCCGGGAGAATCTCAAGAGCAGGTGGTGGAGCAAGCCAGGCCTCAAACCACGAGAAGCTCCATCCCAAAAGGCAGCCAAAATCCTACCCACATCCAGGAGAATCTCAAGAGCAGGGGGTGGAGCAAGCCAGGCCTCAAACCACGAGAATCTCCAGCCCAAAAGGCAGCCAAAATCCAGCCCACATCCGGGAGAATCTCAAGAGCAGGGGGTGGAGCAAGCCAGGCCTCAAACCATGAGAAGCTCCAGCCCTAAAGCAGACAAAATGCAGCCCACATCCGGGAGAATCTCAAGAGCAGGGGGTGGAGCAAGCCAGGCCTCAAACCTCGAGAAGCTCCAGCCCAAAATGCAGCCAAAATGCAGCCCACCTCAGTGAGATTATCAAGAGCAGGGGGTGGAGCAAGCCAGGCCTCAAACCACGAGAAGCTCCAGCCCAAAATGCAGCCAAAATGCAGCCCACATCCGGGAGAATCTCAAGAGCAGGGGGTGGAGCAAGCCAGTCCTCAGACCACGAGAAGCTCCAGCCCAAAAGGCAGCCAAAATCCAGCCCACATCCGGGAGAATCTGAACAGCAGGGGGTGGAGCAAGCCAGGCCTCAAACCATGAGAAGCTCCAGCCCAAAATGCAGCCAAAATGCAGCCCACATCCGGGAGAATCTCAAGAGCAGGGGGTGGAGCAAGCCAGGCCTCAGACCACGAGAAGCTCCAGCCCAAAAGGCAGCCAAAATGCAGCCCACATCCAGGAGAAACTCAAGAGCAGGGGGTGGAGCAAGCCAGGCCTCAAACCACGAGAAGCTCCAGCCCAAAATGCAGCCAAAATGCAGCCCACATCCGGGAGAATCTCAAGAGCAGGGGGTGGAGCAAGCCAGGCCTCAAACCACGAGAAGCTCCAGAACAAAAGGGAGCCAAAATGCAGCCCACATCCAGGAGAATATCAAGAGCAGGGGGTGGAGCAAGCCAGGCCTCAAAGCACGAGAAGCTCCAGCCCAAAAGGCAGCCAAAATGCAGCCCACATCCGGGAGGATCTCAAGAGCAGGGGGTGGAGCAAGCCAGGCCTCAAACCTCGAGAAGCTCCAGCCCAAAAGGCAGCCAAAATGCAGCCCACATCCAGGAGAATCTCAAGAGCAGGGGGTGGAGCAAGCCAGGCCTCAAACCTCGAGAAGCTCCAGCCCAAAAGGCAGCCAAAATGCAGCCCACATCCGGGAGAATCTCAAGAGCAGGGGGTGGAGCAAGCCAGGCCTCAAACCACGAGAAGCTCCAGCCCAAAATGCAGACAAAATCCAGCCCACATCCGGGAGAATCTCAAGAGCAGGGGGTGGAGCAAGCCAGGCCTCAAACCACGAGAAGCTCCAGACCAAAAGGCAGCCAAAATGCAGCCCACATCCAGGAGAATCTCAAGAGCAGGGGCTGTAGCAAGCCAGGCCTCAAACCACGAGAAGCTCCAGCCGAAAAGGCAGCCAAAATCCAGCCCACATCCGGGAGAATCTCAAGAGCAGGGGCTTAGAGCAAGGCAGGCCTCAAACCTCGAGAAGCTCCAGCCCAAAAGGCAGCCAAAATGCAGCCCACATCCGGGAGAATCTCAAGAGCAGGGGGTGGAGCAAGCCAGGCCTCAAACCAAGAGAAGCTCCAGCCCAAAAGGCAGCCAAAATCCAGCCCACATCCGGGAGAATCTCAAGAGCAGAGGGTGGAGCAAGCCAGGCCTCAAACCACGAGAAGCTCCAGCCCTAAAGCCAGCCAAAATGCAGCCCATATCTGGGAGAATCTAAAGAGCAGGGGGTGGAGCAAGCCAGGCCTCAAACCACGAGAAGCTCCAGCCCAAAAGGCAGCCAAAATCCAGCCCACATCCAGGAGAATCTCAAGAGCAGGGGGTGGAGCAAGCCAGGCCTCAAACCACGAGAAGCTCCAGCCCAAAACGCAGCCAAAATGCAGCCCACATCCGGGAGAATCTCAAGAGCAGGGGGTGGAGCAAGCCAGGCCTCAAACCATGAGAAGCTCCAGCCCAAAAGGCAGCCAAAATGCAGCCCACATCCGGGAGGATCTCAAGAGCAGGGGGTGGAGCAAGCCAGGCCTCAAACCTCGAGAAGCTCCAGCCCAAAAGGCAGCCAAAATGCAGCCCACATACGGGAGAATCTCAAGAGCAGGGGGTGGAGCAAGCCAGGCCTCAAACCTCGAGAAGCTCCAGCCCAAAAGGCAGCCAAAATGCAGCCCACATCCGGGAGAATCTCAAGAGCAGGGGGTGGAGCAAGCCAGGCACCAAACCACGAGAAGCTCCAGCCCAAAATGCAGACAAAATCCAGCCCACATCCGGGAGAATCTCAAGAGCAGGGGGTGGAGCAAGCCAGGCCTCAAACCACGAGAAGCTCCAGCCCAAAAGGCAGACAAAATGCAGCCCACATCCAGGAGAATCTCAAGAGCAGGGGCTGTAGCAAGCCAGGCCTCAAACCACGAGAAGCTCCAGCCCAAAAGGCAGCCAAAATCCAGCCCATATCCGGGAGAATATCAAGAGCAGGGGGTGGAGCAAGCCAGGCCTCAAACCACGAGAAGCTCCAGCCCAAAAGGCAGACAAAATGCAGCCCACATCCGGGAGAATCTCAAGAGCAGGGGCTTAGAGCAAGGCAGGCCTCAAACCTCGAGAAGCTCCAGCCCAAAAGGCAGCCAAAATGCAGCCCACATCCGGGAGAATCTCAAGAGCAGGGGGTGGAGCAAGCCAGGCCTCAAACCAAGAGAAGCTCCAGCCCAAAATGCAGCCAAAATCCAGCCCACATCCGGGAGAATCTCAAGAGCAGAGGGTGGAGCAAGCCAGGCCTCAAACCACGAGAAGCTCCAGCCCAAAAGGCAGCCAAAATGCAGCCCACATCTGGGAGAATCTCAAGAGCAGGGGGTGGAGCAAGCCAGGCCTCAAACCACGAGAAGCTCCAGCCCAAAAGGCAGCCAAAATGCAGCCCACATCCAGGAGAATCTCAAGAGCAGGGGGTGGAGCAAGCCAGGCCTCAAACCACGAGAAGCTCCAGCCCTAAAGGCAGCCAAAATGCAGCCCACATCTGGGAGAATCTAAAGAGCAGGGGGTGGAGCAAGGCAGGCCTCAAACCACGAGAAGCTCCAGCCCAAAAGGCAGCCAAAATGCAGCCCACATCCAGGAGAATCTCAAGAGCAGGGGGTGGAGCAAGCCAGGCCTCAAACCACGAGAAGCTCCAGCCCAAAACGCAGCCAAAATGCAGCCCACATGCGGGAGAATCTCAAGAGCAGGGGGTGGAGCAAGCCAGGCCTCAAACCATGAGAAGCTCCAGCCCAAAAGGCAGCCAAAATGCAGCCCACATCCGGGAGGATCTCAAGAGCAGGGGGTGGAGCAAGCCAGGCCTCAAACCTCGAGAAGCTCCAGCCCAAAAGGCAGCCAAAATGCAGCCCACATCCAGGAGAATCTCAAGAGCAGGGGGTGGAGCAAGCCAGGCCTCAAACCTCGAGAAGCTCCAGCCCAAAAGGCAGCCAAAATGCAGCCCACATCCGGGAGAATCTCAAGAGCAGGGGGTGGAGCAAGCCAGGCCTCAAACCACGAGAAGCTCCAGCCCAAAATGCAGACAAAATGCAGCCCACATCCGGGAGAATCTCAAGAGCAGGGGGTGGAGCAAGCCAGGCCTCAAACCACGAGAAGCTCCAGCCCAAAAGGCAGCCAAAATCCAGCCCATATCCGGGAGAATATCAAGAGCAGGGGGTGGAGCAAGGCAGGCCTCAAACCACGAGAAGCTCCAGCCCAAAAGGCAGACAAAATGCAGCCCACATCCGGGAGAATCTCAAGAGCAGGGGCTTAGAGCAAGGCAGGCCTCAAACCTCGAGAAGCTCCAGCCCAAAAGGCAGCCAAAATGCAGCCCACATCCGGGAGAATCTCAAGAGCAGGGGGTGGAGCAAGCCAGGCCTCAAACCAAGAGAAGCTCCAGCCCAAAATGCAGCCAAAATCCAGCCCACATCCAGGAGAATCTCAAGAGCAGAGGGTGGAGCAAGCCAGGCCTCAAACCACGAGAAGCTCCAGCCCAAAAGGCAGCCAAAATGCAGCCCACATCCTGGACAATTTCAAGAGCAGGGGGTGGAGCAAGCCAGGCCTCAAACCACGAGAAGCTCCAGCCCAAAAGGCAGCCAAAATGCAGCCCACATCCGGGACAATTTCAAGAGCAGGGGGTGGAGCAAGCCAGGCCTCAAATCTCGAGAAGCTCCAGCCCAAAAGGCAGCCAAAATGCAGCCCACATCCGGGAGAATCTCAAGAGCAGGGGGTGGAGCAAGCCAGGCCTCAAACCACGAGAAGCTCCAGCCCAAAAGGCAGCCAAAATGCAGCCCACCTCCGGGAGAATCTCAAGAGCAGGTGGTGGAGCAAGCCAGGCCTCAAACCACGAGAAGCTCCAGCCCAAAAGGCAGCCAAAATGCAGCCCACATCCAGGAGAATCTCAAGAGCAGGGGGTGGAGCAAGCCAGGCCTCAAACCTCGAGAAGCTCCAGCCCAAAAGGCAGCCAAAATGCAGCCCACATCCTGGAGAATTTCAAGAGCAGGGGGTGGAGCAAGCCAGGCCTCAAACCTCGAGAAGCTCCAGCCCAAAAGGCAGCCAAAATGCAGCCCACATCCAGGAGAATCTCAAGAGCAGGGGGTGGAGCAAGCCAGGCCTCAAACCACGAGAAGCTCCAGCCCAAAAGGCAGCCAAAATGCAGCCCACATCTGGGAGAATCTCAAGAGCAGGGGGTAGAGCAAGGCAGGCCTCAAACCTCGAGAAGCTCCAGCCCAAAAGGCAGCCAAAATGCAGCCCACATCCGGGAGAATCTCAAGAGCAGGGGGTGGAGCAAGCCAGGCCTCAAACCTCGAGAAGCTCCAGCCCAAAATGCAGCCAAAATGCAGCCCACATCCAGGAGAATCTCAAGAGCAGGGGGTGGAGCAAGCCAGGCCTCAAACCTCGAGAAGCTCAGCCCAAAAGGCAGCCAAAATGCAGCCCACATCCGGGAGAATCTCAGGAGAAGAGGGTGGAGGAAGCCAGGCCTCAAACCTCGAGAAGCTCCAGCCCAAAAGGCAGCCAAAATGCAGCCCACATCCAGGAGAATCTCAAGAGCAGGGGGTGGAGCAAGCCAGGCCTCAAACCTCGAGAAGCTCCAGCCCTAAAGGCAGCCAAAATGCAGCCCAACTCCGGGAGAATCTCAATTGCAGAGTTTGGAGCAAGCCAGGCCTCAAACCTTGAGAAGCTCCAGCCCAAAAGGCAGCCAAAATCCAGCCCACATCCGGGAGAATCTCAAGAGCAGAGCGTGGAGCAAGCCAGGCCTCAAACCACGAGAAGCTCCAGCCCTAAAGGCGGCCAAAATGCAGGTCACATCCGGGAGAATCTCAAGAGCAGGGGGTGGAGCAAGCCAGGCCTCAAACCACGAGAAGCTCCAGCCCAAAAGTCAGCCAAAATCCAGCCCACATCCGGCAGAATAGCAAGAGCAGGGGGTGGAGGAAGCCAGGCCTCAAACCACGGGAAGCTCCAGCCCAAAAGGCAGCCAAAATGCAGCCCACATCCGGGAGAATCTCAAGAGCAGGGGGTGGAGCAAGCCAGGCCTCAAACCTCGAGAAGCTCCAGCCCAAAAGGCAGCCAAAATGCAGCCCACGTCCGGGAGAATCTCAAGAGCAGGGGGTGGAGCAAGCCAGGCCTCAAACCACGAGAAGCTCCAGACCAAAAGGCAGACAAAATGCAGCCCACATCCGGGAGAATCTCAAGAGCAGGGGGTAGAGCAAGGCAGGCCTCAAACCTCGAGAAGCTCCAGCCCAAAAGGGAGCCAAAATGCAGCCCACATCCGGGAGAATCTCAAGAGCAGGGGGTGGAGCAAGCCAGGCCTCAAACCTCGAGAAGCTCCAGCCCAAAAGGCAGCCAAAATGCAGCCCAACTCTGGGAGAATCTCAAGAGCAGGGGGTGGAGCAAGCCAGGCCTCAAACCACGAGAAGCTCCAGACCAAAAGGCAGACAAAATGCAGCCCACATCCGGGAGAATCTCAAGAGCAGGGGGTAGAGCAAGCCAGGCCTCAAACCTCGAGAAGCTCCAGCCCAAAAGGCAGCCAAAATGCAGCCCACATCCGGGAGAATCTCAAGAGCAGGTGGTGGAGCAAGCCAGGCCTCAAACCTCGAGAAGCTCCAGCCCAAAAGCAGCCAAAATCCAGCCCACATCCGGGAGAATCTCAAGAGCAGGTGGTGGAGCAAGCCAGGCCTCAAACCACGAGAAGCTCCAGAACACAAGGGAGCCAAAATGCAGCCCAGATCCGGGACAATTTCAAGAGCAGGGTGTGGAGCAAGCCAGGCCTCAAACCACGAGAAGCTCCAGCCCTTAATGCAGCCAAAATGCAGCCCACATCCGGGAGAATCTCAAGAGCAGGGGGTGGAGCAAACCAGGCCTCAAACCACGAGAAGCTCCAGCCCAAAAGGCAGCCAAAATGCAGCCCACATCCGGGAGAATCTCAAGAGCAGGTGGTGGAGCAAGCCAGGCCTCAAACCACGAGAAGCTCCAGCCCAAAACGCAGCCAAAATGCAGCCCACATGCGGGAGAATCGCAAGAGCAGGGGGTGGAGGAAGCCAGGCCTCAAACCACGAGAAGCTCCAGCCCAAAAGGCAGCCAAAATGCAGCCCACATCCGGGAGAATCTCAAGAGCAGGGGGTGGAGCAAGCCAGGCCTCAAACCTCGAGAAGCTCCAGCCCAAAAACGCAGCCAAAATGCAGCCCACATCTAGGAGAATCTCAAGAGCAGGGGGTGGAGCAAGCCAGGCCTCAAACCACGAGAAGCTCCAGCCCAAAAGGCAGCCAAAATGCAGCCCACATCCGGGAGAATCTCAAGAGCAGGGAGTGGAGCAAGCCAGGCCTCAAACCTCGAGAAGCTCCAGCCCAAAAACGCAGCCAAAATGCAGCCCACATCTAGGAGAAACTCAAGAGCAGGGGGTGGAGCAAGCCAGGCCTCAAACCACGAGAAGCTCCAGCCCAAAATGCAGACAAAATACAGCCCACATCCGGGAGAATCTCAAGAGCAGGGGGTGGAGCAAGCCAGGCCACAAACCACGAGAAGCTCCAGCCCAAAAGGCAGCCAAAATGCAGCCCACATCCGGGAGAATCTCAAGAGCAGGGGTTGGAGCAAGCCAGGCCTCAATCCTTGAGAAGCTCCAGGCCAAAGGGCAGCCAAAATGCAGCCCATATCCAGGAGAATCTCAAGAGCAGGGGGTGGAGCAAGCCTGGGGTCAAACCACGAGAAGCTCCAGCCCAAGAATCAGCCAAAATCCAGCCCACATCCGGGAGAATCTCAATGGCAGAGTTTGGAGCAAGCCAGGCCTCAATCCTTGAGAAGCTCCAGGCCAAAGGGCAGCCAAAATGCAGCCCATATCCAGGAGAATCTCAAGAGCAGGGGGTGGAGCAAGGCAGGCCTCAAACCACGAGAAGCTCCAGCCCAAAACGCAGCCAAAATGCAGCCCACATACGGGAGAATATCAAGAGCAGGGGGTGGACCAAGCCAGGCCTCAAACCACGAGAAGCTCCAGGCCAAAAGGCAGCCAAAATGCAGCCCACATCCGGGAGAATCGCAAGAGCAGGGTTGGAGGAAGCCAGGCCTCAAACCACGAGAAGCTCCAGCCGAAAAGGCAGCCAAAATGCATCCCACATCCGGGAGAATCTCAAGAACAGGGGGTGGAGCAAGCCAGGCCTCAAACCTCGAGAAGCTCCAGCCCAAAAGGCAGCCAAAATGCAGCCCACATCCGGGAGAATCTCAAGAGCAGGGGGTGGAGCAAGCCAGGCCTCAAACCACGAGAAGCTCCAGCCCTAAAGGCAGACAAAATGCAGGCCACATCCGGGAGAATCTCAAGAGCAGGGGGTGGAGCAAGCCAGGCCTCAAACCAGGAGAAGCTCCAGCCCAAAAGGCAGCCAAAATGCAGCCCACATCCAGGAGAATTTCAAGAGCAGGGTGTGGAGCAAGCCAGGCCTCAAACCACGAGAAGGTCCAGCCCAAAAGTCAGCCAAAATCCAGCCCACATCCGGCAGAATAGCAAGAGCAGGGGGTGGAGGAAGCCAGGCCTCAAACCACGGGAAGCTCCAGCCCAAAAGGCAGCCAAAATGCAGCCCACATCCGGGAGAATCTCAAGAGCAGGGGGTGGAGCAAGCCAGGCCTCAAACCTCGAGAAGCTCCAGCCCAAAAGGCAGCCAAAATGCAGCCCACGTCCGGGAGAATCTCAAGAGCAGGGGGTGGAGCAAGCCAGGCCTCAAACCACGAGAAGCTCCAGACCAAAAGGCAGACAAAATGCAGCCCACATCCGGGAGAATCTCAAGAGCAGGGGGTAGAGCAAGGCAGGCCTCAAACCTCGAGAAGCTCCAGCCCAAAAGGGAGCCAAAATGCAGCCCACATCCGGGAGAATCTCAAGAGCAGGGGGTGGAGCAAGCCAGGCCTCAAACCTCGAGAAGCTCCAGCCCAAAAGGCAGCCAAAATGCAGCCCAACTCTGGGAGAATCTCAAGAGCAGGGGGTGGAGCAAGCCAGGCCTCAAACCACGAGAAGCTCCAGACCAAAAGGCAGACAAAATGCAGCCCACATCCGGGAGAATCTCAAGAGCAGGGGGTAGAGCAAGCCAGGCCTCAAACCTCGAGAAGCTCCAGCCCAAAAGGCAGCCAAAATGCAGCCCACATCCGGGAGAATCTCAAGAGCAGGTGGTGGAGCAAGCCAGGCCTCAAACCTCGAGAAGCTCCAGCCCAAAAGCAGCCAAAATCCAGCCCACATCCGGGAGAATCTCAAGAGCAGGTGGTGGAGCAAGCCAGGCCTCAAACCACGAGAAGCTCCAGAACACAAGGGAGCCAAAATGCAGCCCAGATCCGGGACAATTTCAAGAGCAGGGTGTGGAGCAAGCCAGGCCTCAAACCACGAGAAGCTCCAGCCCTTAATGCAGCCAAAATGCAGCCCACATCCGGGAGAATCTCAAGAGCAGGGGGTGGAGCAAACCAGGCCTCAAACCACGAGAAGCTCCAGCCCAAAAGGCAGCCAAAATGCAGCCCACATCCGGGAGAATCTCAAGAGCAGGTGGTGGAGCAAGCCAGGCCTCAAACCACGAGAAGCTCCAGCCCAAAACGCAGCCAAAATGCAGCCCACATGCGGGAGAATCGCAAGAGCAGGGGGTGGAGGAAGCCAGGCCTCAAACCACGAGAAGCTCCAGCCCAAAAGGCAGCCAAAATGCAGCCCACATCCGGGAGAATCTCAAGAGCAGGGGGTGGAGCAAGCCAGGCCTCAAACCTCGAGAAGCTCCAGCCCAAAAACGCAGCCAAAATGCAGCCCACATCTAGGAGAATCTCAAGAGCAGGGGGTGGAGCAAGCCAGGCCTCAAACCACGAGAAGCTCCAGCCCAAAAGGCAGCCAAAATGCAGCCCACATCCGGGAGAATCTCAAGAGCAGGGAGTGGAGCAAGCCAGGCCTCAAACCTCGAGAAGCTCCAGCCCAAAAACGCAGCCAAAATGCAGCCCACATCTAGGAGAAACTCAAGAGCAGGGGGTGGAGCAAGCCAGGCCTCAAACCACGAGAAGCTCCAGCCCAAAATGCAGACAAAATACAGCCCACATCCGGGAGAATCTCAAGAGCAGGGGGTGGAGCAAGCCAGGCCACAAACCACGAGAAGCTCCAGCCCAAAAGGCAGCCAAAATGCAGCCCACATCCGGGAGAATCTCAAGAGCAGGGGTTGGAGCAAGCCAGGCCTCAATCCTTGAGAAGCTCCAGGCCAAAGGGCAGCCAAAATGCAGCCCATATCCAGGAGAATCTCAAGAGCAGGGGGTGGAGCAAGCCTGGGGTCAAACCACGAGAAGCTCCAGCCCAAGAATCAGCCAAAATCCAGCCCACATCCGGGAGAATCTCAATGGCAGAGTTTGGAGCAAGCCAGGCCTCAATCCTTGAGAAGCTCCAGGCCAAAGGGCAGCCAAAATGCAGCCCATATCCAGGAGAATCTCAAGAGCAGGGGGTGGAGCAAGGCAGGCCTCAAACCACGAGAAGCTCCAGCCCAAAACGCAGCCAAAATGCAGCCCACATACGGGAGAATATCAAGAGCAGGGGGTGGACCAAGCCAGGCCTCAAACCACGAGAAGCTCCAGGCCAAAAGGCAGCCAAAATGCAGCCCACATCCGGGAGAATCGCAAGAGCAGGGTTGGAGGAAGCCAGGCCTCAAACCACGAGAAGCTCCAGCCGAAAAGGCAGCCAAAATGCATCCCACATCCGGGAGAATCTCAAGAACAGGGGGTGGAGCAAGCCAGGCCTCAAACCTCGAGAAGCTCCAGCCCAAAAGGCAGCCAAAATGCAGCCCACATCCGGGAGAATCTCAAGAGCAGGGGGTGGAGCAAGCCAGGCCTCAAACCACGAGAAGCTCCAGCCCTAAAGGCAGACAAAATGCAGGCCACATCCGGGAGAATCTCAAGAGCAGGGGGTGGAGCAAGCCAGGCCTCAAACCAGGAGAAGCTCCAGCCCAAAAGGCAGCCAAAATGCAGCCCACATCCAGGAGAATTTCAAGAGCAGGGTGTGGAGCAAGCCAGGCCTCAAACCACGAGAAGGTCCAGCCCAAAAGGCAGCCAAAATCCAGCCCACATCCGGGAGAATCTCAAGAGCAGGGGGTGGAGCAAGCCAGGCCTCAAACCACGAGAAGCTCCAGCCCAAGCATCAGCCAAAATGCAGCCCACATCCGGGAGAATCTCAATGGCAGAGTTTGGAGCAAGCCAGGCCTCAATCCTTGAGAAGTACCAGGCCAAAGGGCAGCCAAAATGCAGCCCACATCCGGGAGAATCTCAAGAGCAGGGGGTGGAGCAAGGCAGGCCTCAAACCACGAGAAGCTCCAGCCCAAAAGGCAGCGAAAATGCAGCCCACATCCGGGAGAATCTCAAGAGCAGGGGGTGGAGCAAGCCAGGCCTCAAACCACGACAAGCTCCAGCCCTAAAGGCAGCCAAAATGCAGCCCACATCCGGGAGAATCGCAAGAGCAGGGGGTGGAGGAAGCCAGGCCTCAAACCACGAGAAGCTCCAGCCCAAAAGGCAGCCAAAATGCAGCCCACATCCGGGAGAATATCAAGAGCAGGGGGTGGAGCAACCCAGGCGTCAAACCACGAGTAGCTCCAGCCCAAAATGCAGACAAAATCCAGCCCACATCCGGGAGAATCTCAAGAGCAGGGGGTGGAGCAAGCCAGGCCTCAAACCTCTAGAAGCTCCAGCCCAAGAATCAGCCAAAATGCAGCCCAACTCCGGGAGAATCTCAATGGCAGAGTTTGGAGCAAGCCAGGCCTCAAACCTTAAGAAGCTAGAGCCCAAAAGGCAGCCAAAATGCAGCCCACATCCGGGAGAATCTCAAGAGCAGGGGGTGGAGCAAGCCAGGCCTCAAACCACGAGAAGGTCCAGCCCAAAAGGCAGCCAAAATCCAGCCCACATCCGGGAGAATCTCAAGAGCAGGGGGTGGAGCAAGCCAGGCCTCAAACCATGAGAAGCTCCAGCCCAAAAGGCAGCCAAAATCCAGCCCACATCCGGGAGAATCTCAAGAGCAGGGGGTGGAGCAAGGCAGGCCTCAAACCTCGAGAAGCTCCAGCCCAAAAGGCAGCCAAAATGCAGCCCACATCCGGGAGAATCTCAAGAGCAGGGGGTGGAGCAAGCCAGGCCTCAAACCTCGAGAAGCTCCAGCCCAAAAGGCAGCCAAAATGCAGCCCACATCCGGGAGAATCTCAAGAGCAGGGGGTGGAGCAAGCCAGGCCTCAAACCTCGAGAAGGTCCAGCCCAAAAGGCAGCCAAAATCCAGCCCACATCCGGGAGAATCTCAAGAGCAGGGGGTGGAGCAAGCCAGGCCTCAAACCACGAGAAGCTCCAGCCCAAAACGCAGCCAAAATGCAGCCCACATCCGGGAGAATCTCAAGAGCAGGGGGTGGAGCAAGCGAGGCCTCAAAGCTTGAGAAGCTCCAGCCAAAAAGGCAGCCAAAATGCAGGCCACATCCGGGAGAATCTCAAGAGCAGGGGGTGGAGCAAGCCAGGCCTCAAACCAAGAGAAGCTCCAGCCCAAAAGGCAGCGAAAATGCAGCCCACATCCGGGAGAATCTCAAGAGCAGGGGGTGGAGCAAGCCAGGCCTCAAACCACGAGAAGCTCCAGCCCAAAAGGCAGCCAAAATGCAGCCCACCTCCCTGAGAATATCAAGAGCAGGGGGTGTAGCAAGCCAGGCCTCAAACCATGAGAAGCTCCAGCCCAAAAGGCAGCCAAAATCCAGCCCACATCCGGGAGAATCTCAAGAGCAGGGGGTGGAGCAAGCAAGGCCTCAAACCACGAGAAGCTCCAGCCCAAAAGGCAGCCAAAATGCAGCCCACATCCGGGAGAATCTCAAGAGCAGGGGGTGGAGCAAGCCAGGCCTCAAACCACGAGAAGGTCCAGCCCAAAAGGCAGCCAAAATCCAGCCCACATCCGGGAGAATCTCAAGAGCAGGGGGTGGAGCAAGCCAGGCCTCAAACCACGAGAAGCTCCAGCCCAAAAGGCAGCCAAAATCCAGCCCACATGGAGGAGAATCTCAAGAGCAGGGGGTGGAGCAAGGCAGGCCTCAAACCTCGAGAAGCTCCAGCCCAAAAGGCAGCCAAAATGCAGCCCACATCCGGGAGAATCTCAAGAGCAGGGGGTGGAGCAAGCCAGGCCTCAAACCTCGAGAAGCTCCAGCCCAAAAGGCAGCCAAAATGCAGCCCACATCCGGGAGAATCTCAAGAGCAGAGGGTGGAGCAAGCCAGGCCTCAAACCACGAGAAGCTCCAGCCCTAAAGGCAGACAAAATGCAGGCCACATCCGGGAGAATCTCAAGAGCAGGGGGTGGAGCAAGCCAGGCCTCAAACCAGGAGAAGCTCCAGCCCAAAAGGCAGCCAAAATCCAGCCCACATCCGGGACAATTTCAAGAGCAGGGGGTGGAGCAAGCCAGGCCTCAAACCACGAGAAGCTCCAGGCCAAAAGGCAGCCAAAATGCAGCCCACATCCGGGAGAATCTCAAGAGCAGGGGGTGGAGCAAGCCAGGCCTCAAACCACGAGAAGCTCCAGCCCAAAAGGCAGCCAAAATGCAGCCCACCTCCGGGAGAATCTCAAGAGCAGGGGGTGGAGCAAGCCAGGCCTCAAAGCTTGAGAAGCTCCAGCCGAAAAGGCAGCCAAAATGCAGCCCACATCCGGGAGAATCTCAAGAGCAGGGGGTGGAGCAAGCCAGGCCTCAAACCTCGAGAAGCTCCAGCCCAAAAGGCAGCCAAAATGCAGCCCACATCCGGGAGAATCTCAAGAGCAGGGGGTGGAGCAAGCAAGGCCTCAAACCACGAGAAGCTCCAGCCCAAAAGGCAGACAAAATGCAGCCCACATCCGGGAGAATCTCAAGATTAGAGGGTGGAGCAAGCCAGGCCTCAAACCACGAGAAGCTCCGAAACAAAAGGGAGCCAAAATGCAGCCCACATCCGGGAGAATATCAAGAGCAGGGGGTGGAGCAAGCCAGGCCTCAAACCACGAGAAGTTCCAGCCCAAAATGCAGACATAATCCAGCTCATATCCGGGAGAATATCAAGAGCAGGGGGTGGAGCAAGCCTGGGGTCAAACCACGAGAAGCTCCAGCCCAAGAATCAGCCAAAATGCAGCCCACATCCGGGAGAATCTCAATGGCAGAGTTTGGAGCAAGCCAGGCCTCAATCCTTGAGAAGCTCCAGCCCAAAAGGCAGCCAAAATGCAGCCCACATCCGGGAGAATCTCAAGAGCAGGGGGTGGAGCAAGCCAGGCGTCAAACCACGAGAAGTTCCAGCCGAAAAGGCAGCCAAAATGCAGGCCACATCCGGGAGAATCTCAAGAGCAGGGGGTGGAGCAAGCCAGGCCTCAAACCTCGAGAAGCTGCAGCCCAAAAGGCAGCCAAAATGCAGCCCACATGCGGGAGAATCTCAAGAGCAGGGGGTGGAGCAAGCCAGGCCTCAAACCACGAGAAGCTCCAGCCCAAAGAGCAGGCACAATCCAGCCCATATCCGGGAGAATCTCAAGAGCAGGGGGTGGAGAAAGCCAGGCGTCAAACCACGAGAAGCTCCAGCCCAAAATGCAGCCAAAATGCAGCCCATATCCGGGAGAATCTCAAGAGCAGGGGGTGGAGCAAGGCAGGCCTCAAACCTCGAGAAGCTCCAGCCCAAAAGGCAGCCAAAATGCAGCCCACATCCGGGAGAATATCAAGAGCAGGGGGTGGAGCAAGCCAGGCCTCAAACCTCGAGAAGCTCCAACCCAAGAATCAGCCAAAATGCAGCCCAACTCCGGGAGAATCTCAATGGCAGAGTTTGGAGCAAGCCAGGCCTCAAACCTTGAGAAGCTTCAGCCCAAAAGGCAGCCAAAATGCAGCCCACATCCGGGAGAATCTCAAGAGCAGGGGGTGGAGCAAGCCAGGCCTCAAACCACGAGAAGCTCCAGCCCTAAAGGCAGCCAAAATGCAGGCCACATCCGGGAGAATCTCAAGAGCAGGGGGTGGAGCAAGCCAGGCCTCAAACCACGAGAAGCTCCAGCCCAAAAGGCAGCCAAAATGCAGCCCACATCCGGGAGAATCTCAAGAGCAGGGGGTGGAGCAAGCCAGGCCTCAAACCACGAGAAGCTCCAGCCCAAAAGGCAGCCAAAATCCAGCCCACATCCGGGAGAATCTCAAGAGCAGGGGGTGGAGCAAGCCAGGCCTCAAACCTCGAGAATCTCCAGCCGAAAAGGCAGCCAAAATGCAGCCCACATGCGGGAGAATCTCAAGAGCAGGGGGTGGAGCAAGCCAGGCCTCAAACCTCGAGAAGCTCCAGCCCACAAGGCAGCCAAAATGCAGCCCACATCCGGGAGAATCTCAAGAGCAGGGGGTGGAGCAAGCCAGTCCTCAAACCTCGAGAAGCTCCAGCCCAAAAGGCAGCGAAAATGCAGCCCACATCCGGGAGAATCTCAAGAGCAGGGGTTGGAGCAAGCCAGGCCTCAAACCACGAGAAGCTCCAGCCCAAAACGCAGCCAAAATGCAGCCCACATCCGGGAGAATCTCAAGAGCAGGGGGTGGAGCAAGGCAGGCCTCAAACCTCGAGAAGCTCCAGCCCAATAGGCAGCGAAAATGCAGCCCACATGCGGGAGAATCTCAAGAGCAGGGGGTGGAGCAAGCCAGGCCTCAAACCACGAGAAGCTCCAGCCCAAAAGGCAGCCAAAAAGCAGCCCACATCCCGGAGAATCTCAAGAGCAGGGGGTGGAGCAAGCCAGGCCTCAAACCACGAGAAGCTCCAGCAAAAAAGGCAGCCAAAATCCAGCCCACATCCCGGAGAATCTCAAGAGCAGGGGTTGGAGCAAGCCAGGCCTCAAACCATGAGAAGCTCCAGCCCAAAAGGCAGCCAAAATCTTACCCACATCCGGGAGAATCTCAAGAGCAGGGGGTGGAGCAAGCCAGGCCTCAAACCACGAGAAGTTCCAGCCCAAAAGGCAGCCAAAATGCAGCCCACATCCGGGAGAATCTCAAGAGCAGGGGGTGGAGCAAGCCAGGCCTCAAACCACGAGAAGCTCCAGCCCAAAAGGCAGCCAAGATGCAGCCCACCTCCGGGAGAATCTCAAGAGCAGGGGGTGGCGCAAGCCAGGCCTCAAACCACGAGAAGATCCAGCCCAAAAGGCAGCCAAAATGCAGCCCACCTCGGGGAGAATATCAAGAGCAGGGGGTCGAGTAAGCCAGGCCTCAAACGAAGAGAAGCTCCAGCCCAAAAGGCAGGCAATATCCAGCCCACATCTGGGAGAATCTCAAGAGCAGAGGGTGGAGCAAGCCAGGCCTCAAACCACGAGAAGCTCCAGCCCAAAATGCAGCCAAAATGCAGCCCACATCCGGGAGAATCTCAAGAGCAGGGGGTGGAGCAAGCCAGGCCTCAAACCACGAGAAGCTCCAGCCCAAAAGGCAGCCAAGATGCAGCCCACCTCCGGGAGAATCTCAAGAGCAGGGGGTGGAGCAAGCCAGGCCTCAAACCAAGAGAAGCTCCAGCCTAAAATGTAGCCAAAATGCAGCCCACATCCAGGAGAATCTCAAGAGCAGGGGGTGGTGCAAGCCAGGCCGCAAACCTCGAGAAGCTCCAGCCCAAAAGGCAGACAAAATGCAGCCCACATGCGGGAGAATCTCAAGAGCAGGGGGTGGAGAAAGGCAGGCCTCAAACCTCGAGAAGCTCCAGCCCAAAAGGCAGCCAAAATGCAGCCCACATCCGGGAGAATCTCAAGAGCAGGGGGTGGAGCAAGCCAGTCCTCAAACCTCGAGAAGCTCCAGCCCAAAAGGCAGCCAAAATGCAGCCCATATCCAGGAGAATCTCAAGAGCAGGCCGTGTAGCAAGCCAGGCCTCAAACCATGAGAAGCTCTAGCCGAAAAGGCAGCCAAAATGCAGCCCACATCCGGGAGAATCTCAAGAGCAGGGGGTGGAGCAAGCCAGGCCTCAAACCTCGAGAAGCTCCAGCCCAATAGGCAGCGAAAATGCAGCCCACATGCGGGAGAATCTCAAGAGCAGGGGGTGGAGCAAGCCAGGCCTCAAACCACGAGAAGCTCCAGCCCAAAAGGCAGCCAAAATGCAGCCCATATCCAGGAGAATCTCAAGAGCAGGGGGTGTAGCAAGCCAGGCCTCAAACCATGAGAAGCTCTAGCCCAAAAGGCAGCCAAAATGCAGCCCACATCCGGGAGAATCTCAAGAGCAGGGGGTGGAGCAAGCCAGGCCTCAAACCTCGAGAAGCTCCAGCCCAATAGGCAGCGAAAATGCAGCCCACATGCGGGAGGATCTCAAGAGCAGGGGGTGGAGCAAGCCAGGCCTCAAACCACGAGAAGCTCAGGCAAAAAAGGCAGCCAAAATGCAGCCCACATCCCGGAGAATCTCAAGAGCAGGGGTTGGAGCAAGCCAGGCCTCAAACCATGAGAAGCTCCAGCCCAAAAGGCAGCCAAAATCTTACCCACATCCGGGAGAATCTCAAGAGCAGGGGGTGGAGCAAGCCAGGCCTCAAACCACGAGAAGCTCCAGCAAAAAAGGCAACCAAAATGCAGCCCACATCCCGGAGAATCTCAAGAGCAGGGGATGGAGCAAGCCAGGCCTGAAACCATGAGAAGCTCCAGCCCAAAAGGCAGCCAAAATCCTACCCACATGCGGGAGAATCTCAAGAGCAGGGGGTGGAGCAAGCCAGGCCTCAAACCACGAGAAGTTCCAGCCCAAAATGCAGCCAAAATGCAGCCCACATCCGGGAGAATCTCAAGAGCAGGGGGTGGCGCAAGCCAGGCCTCAAACCACGAGAAGATCCAGCCCAAAAGGCAGCCAAAATGCAGCCCACCTCGGGGAGAATATCAAGAGCAGGGGGTCGAGTAAGCCAGGCCTCAAACGAAGAGAAGCTCCAGCCCAAAAGGCAGGCAATATCCAGCCCACATCCGGGAGAATCTCAAGAGCAGGGGGTGGAGCAAGCCAGGCCTCAAACCACGAGAAGCTCCAGCCCAAAAGGCAGCCAAAATGCAGCCCACATCCGGGAGAATCTCAAGAGCAGGGGGTGGAGCAAGCCAGGCCTCAAACCACGAGAAGCTCCAGCCCAAAAGGCAGCCAAGATGCAGCCCACCTCCGGGAGAATCTCAAGAGCAGGGGGTGGAGCAAGCCAGGCCTCAAACCTCGAGAAGATCCAGCCTAAAATGTAGCCAAAATGCAGCCCACATCCAGGAGAATCTCAAGAGCAGGGGGTGGAGCAAGCCAGGCCGCAAACCTCGAGAAGCTCCAGCCCAAAAGGCAGACAAAATGCAGCCCACATGCGGGAGAATCTCAAGAGCAGGGGGTGGAGAAAGGCAGGCCTCAAACCTCGAGAAGCTCCAGCCCAAAAGGCAGCCAAATGCAGCCCACATCCGGGAGAATCTCAAGAGCAGGGGGTGGAGCAAGCCAGGCCTCAAACCACGAGAAGTTCCAGCCCTAAAGGCAGCCAAAATCCAGCCCACATCCGGGAGAATCGCAAGAGCAGGGGTTGGAGGAAGCCAGGCCTCAAACCACGAGAAGCTCCAGCCCAAAAGGCAGCCAAAATCCAGCCCACATCCGGGAGAATCTCAAGAGCAGGGGGTGGAGCAAGCCAGGCGTCAAACCCCGAGAAGCTCCAGCCCAAAAGGCAGCCAAAATCCAGCCCATATCCGGGAGAATCTCAAGAGCAGGGGGTGGAGCAAGGCAGGCCTCAAACCACGAGAAGCTCCAGCCCAAAAGGCAGCCAAAATCCAGCTCACATCCGGGAGAATCTCAAGAGCAGGGGGTGGAGCAAGCCAGGCCTCAAACCTCGAGAAGCTCCAGCCCAAGAATCAGCCAAAATGCAGCCCAACTCCGGGAGAATCTCAATGGCAGAGTTTGGAGCAAGCCAGGCCTCAAACCTTGAGAAGCTCCAGCCCAAAAGGCAGCCAAAATGCAGCCCACATCCGGGAGAATCTCAAGAGCAGGGGGTGGAGCAAGCCAGGCCTCAAACCACGAGAAGCTCCAGCCCAAAATGCAGCCAAAATGCAGCCCACATGCGGGAGAATATCTAGAGCAGGGGGTGGAGCAAGGCAGGCCTCAAACCTCGAGAAGCTCCAGCCCAAAAGGCAGCGAAAATGCAGCCCACATCCGGGAGAATCTCAAGAGCAGGGGGTGGAGCAAGCCAGGCCTCAAACCTCGAGAAGCTCCAGCCGAAAAGGCAGCCAAAATGCAGGCCACATCCGGGAGAATCTCAAGAGCAGGGGGTGGAGCAAGGCAGGCCTCAAACCACGAGAAGCTCCAGCCCAAAAGGCAGCCAAAATGCAGCCCACATCCGGGAGGATCTCAAGAGCAGGGGGTGGAGCAAGGCAGGCCTCAAACCATGAGAAGCTCCAGCCCAAAAGGCAGCCAAAATGCAGCCCACATCCGGGAGAATCTCAAGAGCAGGGGGTGGAGCAAGCCAGGCCTCAAACCTCGAGAAGCTCCAGCCCAAAAGGCAGCCAAAATGCAGCCCACATCCGGGAGAATCTCAAGAGCAGTGGGTGGAGCAAGGCAGGCCTCAAACCACGAGAAGCTCCAGCCCAAAAGGCAGCCAAAATCCAGCTCACATCCAGGAGAATCTCAAGAGCAGGGGGTGGAGCAAGCCAGGCCTCAAACCTCGAGAAGCTCCAGCCCAAGAATCAGCCAAAATGCAGCCCAACTCCGGGAGAATCTCAATGGCAGAGTTTGGAGCAAGCCAGGCCTCAAACCTTGAGAAGCTCCAGCCCAAAAGGCAGCCAAAATGCAGCCCACATCCGGGAGAATCTCAAGAGCAGGGGGTGGAGCAAGCCAGGCCTCAAACCACGAGAAGCTCCAGCCCAAAATGCAGCCAAAATGCAGCCCACATGCGGGAGAATCTCTAGAGCAGGGGGTGGAGCAAGGCAGGCCTCAAACCTCGAGAAGCTCCAGCCCAAAAGGCAGCCAAAATGCAGCCCACATCCGGGAGAATCTCAAGAGCAGGGGGTGGAGCAAGCCAGGCCTCAAACCTCGAGAAGCTCCAGCCCAAAAGGCAGCGAAAATGCAGCCCACATCCGGGAGAATCTCAAGAGCAGGGGGTGGAGCAAGCCAGGCCTCAAACCTCGAGAAGCTCCAGCCGAAAAGGCAGCCAAAATGCAGGCCACATCCGGGAGAATCTCAAGAGCAGGGGGTGGAGCAAGCCAGGCCTCAAACCACGAGAAGCTCCAGCCCAAAAGGCAGCCAAAATGCAGCCCACATGCGGGAGAATCTCAAGAGCAGGGGGTGGAGCAAGGCAGGCCTCAAACCTAGAGAAGCTCCAGCCCAAAAGGCAGCCAAAATGCAGCCCACATCCGGGAGAATCTCAAGAGCAGGGGGTGGAGCAAGCCAGGCCTCAAACCTCGAGAAGCTCCAGCCCAAAAGGCAGCCAAAATGCAGCCCACATCCGGGAGAATCTCAAGAGCAGGGGGTGGAGCAAGCCAGGCCTCAAACCACGAGAAGCTCCAGCCCAAAAGGCAGCCAAAATGCAGCCCACATCCAGGAGAATCTCAAGAGCAGGGGGTGTAGCAAGCCAGGCCTCAAACCATGAGAAGCTCCAGCCCAAAATGCAGCCAAAATCCAGCCCACATCCGGGAGAATCTCAAGAGCAGGGGGTGGAGCAAGCAAGGCCTCAAACCACGAGAACCTCCATCCCAAAATGCAGACAAAATCCAGCCCATATCCAGGAGAATATCAAGAGCAGGGGGTGGAGCAAGCCAGGCCTCAAACCACGAGAAGCTCCAGCCCAAAAGGCAGCCAAAATGCAGCCCACATCCGGGAGAATCTCAATGGCAGAGTTTGGAGCAAGCCAGGCCTCAAACCACGAGAAGCTCCAGCCCAAAAGGCAGCCAAAATGCAGCCCACATCCGGGAGAATCTCAAGAGCAGGGGGTGGAGCAAGCCAGGCCTCAAACCACGAGAAGCTCCAGCCCAAAATGCAGCCAAAATGCAGCCCACATGCGGGAGAATCTCTAGAGCAGGGGGTGGAGCAAGGCAGGCCTCAAACCTCGAGAAGCTCCAGCCCAAAAGGCAGCCAAAATGCAGCCCACATCCGGGAGAATCTCAAGAGCAGGGGGTGGAGCAAGCCAGGCCTCAAACCTCGAGAAGCTCCAGCCCAAAAGGCAGCGAAAATGCAGCCCACATCCGGGAGAATCTCAAGAGCAGGGGGTGGAGCAAGCCAGGCCTCAAACCTCGAGAAGCTCCAGCCCAAAAGGCAGCCAAAATGCAGGCCACATCCGGGAGAATCTCAAGAGCAGGGGGTGGAGCAAGCCAGGCCTCAAACCACGAGAAGCTCCAGCCCAAAAGGCAGCCAAAATGCAGCCCACATGCGGGAGAATCTCAAGAGAAGGGGGTGGAGCAAGGCAGGCCTCAAACCTCGAGAAGCTCCAGCCCAAAAGGCAGCCAAAATGCAGCCCACATCCGGGAGAATCTCAAGAGCAGGGGGTGGAGCAAGCCAGGCCTCAAACCTCGAGAAGCTCCAGCCCAAAAGGCAGCCAAAATGCAGCCCACATCCGGGAGAATCTCAAGAGCAGGGGGTGGAGCAAGCCAGGCCTCAAACCACGAGAAGCTCCAGCCCAAAATGCAGCCAAAATCCAGCCCACATCCGGGAGAATCTCAAGAGCAGGGGGTGGAGCAAGCAAGGCCTCAAACCACGAGAAGCTCCATCCCAAAATGCAGACAAAATCCAGCCCATATCCAGGAGAATATCAAGAGCAGGGGGTGGAGCAAGCCAGGCCTCAAACCACGAGAAGCTCCAGCCCAAAAGGCAGCCAAAATGCAGCCCACATCCGGGAGAATCTCAATGGCAGAGTTTGGAGCAAGCCAGGCCTCAAACCACGAGAAGCTCCAGCCCAAAATGCAGCCAAAATGCAGCCCACATCCGGGAGAATCTCAATGGCAGAGTTTGGAGCAAGCCAGGCCTCAATCCTCGAGAAGCTCCAGCAAAAAATGCAGCCAAAATGCAGGCCACATCCGGGAGAATCTCAAGAGCAGGGGGTGGAGCAAGCCAGGCCTCAAACCATGAGAAGCTCCAGCCCAAAAGGCAGCCAAAATCCTACCCACATGCGGGAGAATCTCAAGAGCAGGGGGGGGAGCAAGCCAGGCCTCAAACCACGAGAAGCTCCAGCCCAAAAGGCAGCCAAAATGCAGCCCACATCCGGGAGAATCTCAAGAGCAGGGGATGGCGCAAGCCAGGCCTCAAACCACGAGAAGCTCCAGCCCAAAAGGCAGCCAAAATGCAGCCCACCTCGGGGAGAACATCAAGAGCAGGGGGTCGAGCAAGCCAGACCTCAAACCACGAGAAGCTCCAGCCTAAAAGGCAGCCAAAATGCAGCCCACATCCGGGAGAATCTCAAGAGCAGGGGGTGGAGCAAGCCAGGCCTCAAACCACGAGAAGCTCCAGCCCAAAAGGCAGCCAAGATGCAGCCCACCTCTGGGAGAATCTCAAGAGCAGGGGGTGGAGCAAGCCAGGCCTCAAACCAAGAGAAGCTCCAGCCCTAAAGGCAGCCAAAATGCAGCCCACATCCAGGAGAATCTCAAGAGCAGGGGGTGGAGCAAGCCAGGCCTCAAACCTCGAGAAGCTCCAGCCCAAAAGGCAGCCAAAATGCAGCCCACATGCGGGAGAATCTCAAGAGCAGGGGGTGGAGAAAGCCAGGCCTCAAACCACGAGAAGCTCCAGCCCAAAAGGCAGCCAAAATGCAGCCCACATCCGGGAGAATATCAAGAGCAGGGGGTGGAGCAAGCCAGGCCTCAAACCTCGAGAAGCTCCAGCCCAAGAGTCAGCCAAAATGCAGCCCAAATCCGGGAGAATCTCAATGGCAGAATTTGGAGCAAGCCACGCCTCAAACCTTGAGAAGCTCCAGCCCAAAAGGCAGCCAAAATTCAGCCCACATCCGGGAGAATCTCAAGAGCAGGGGGTGGAGCAAGCCAGGCCTCAAACCACGAGAAGCTCCAGCCCTAAAGGCAGCCAAAATGCAGCCCACATCCGGGAGAATCTCAAGAGCAGGGGGTGGAGCAAGCCAGGCCTCAAACCACGAGAAGCTCCAGCCCAAAATGCAGACAAAATCCAGCCCATATCCGGGAGAATCTCAAGAGCAGGGGGTGGAGCAAGGCAGGCCTCAAACCACGAGAAGCTCCAGCCCAAAAGGCAGCCAAAATGCAGCCCACATCCGGGAGAATCTCAAGAGCAGGGGGTGGAGCAAGCCAGGCCTCAAACCTCGAGAAGCTGCAGCCCAAAAGGCAGCGAAAATGCAGCCCACATCCGGGAGAATCTCAAGAGCAGGGGGTGGAGCAAGCCAGGCCTCAAACCTCGAGAAGCTCCAGCCGAAAAGGCAGCCAAAATGCAGGCCACATCCGGGAGAATCTCAAGAGCAGGGGGTGGAGCAAGCCAGGCCTCAAACCACGAGAAGCTCCAGCCCAAAAGGCAGCCAAAATGCAGCCCACATGCGGGAGAATCTCAAGAGCAGGGGGTGGAGCAAGGCAGTCCTCAAACCATGAGAAGCTCCAGCCCAAAAGGCAGCCAAAATGCAGCCCACATCCGGGAGAATCTCAAGAGCAGGGGGTGGAGCAAGCCAGGCCTCAAACCTCGAGAAGCTCCAGCCCAAAATGCAGCCAAAATGCAGCCCACATCCGGGAGAATCTCAATGGCAGAGTTTGGAGCAAGCCAGGCCTCAATCCTCGAGAAGCTCCAGCAAAAAATGCAGCCAAAATGCAGCCCACATCCCGGAGAATCTCAAGAGCAGGGGGTGGAGCAAGCCAGGCCTCAAACCTTGAGAAGCTCCAGCCCAAAAGGCAGCCAAAATTCAGCCCACATCCGGGAGAATCTCAAGAGCAGGGGGTGGAGCAAGCCAGGCCTCAAACCACGAGAAGCTCCAGCCCTAAAGGCAGCCAAAATGAAGCCCACATCCGGGAGAATCTCAACAGCAGGGGGTGGAGCAAGCCAGGCCTCAAACCACGAGAAGCTCCAGCCCAAAATGCAGACAAAATCCAGCCCATATCCGGGAGAATCTCAAGAGCAGGGGGTGGAGCAAGGCAGGCCTCAAACCACGAGAAGCTCCAGCCCAAAAGGCAGCCAAAATGCAGCCCACATCCGGGAGAATCTCAAGAGCAGGGGGTGGAGCAAGCCAGGCCTTAAACCTCGAGAAGCTCCAGCCCAAGAATCAGCCAAAATGCAGCCCACATCCGGGAGAATCTCAATGGCAGAGTTTGGAGCAAGCCAGGCCTCAAACCTTGAGAATCTCCAGCCCAAAAGGCAGCCAAAATGCAGCCACATGCGGGAGAATCTCAAGAGCAGGGGGTGGAGCAAGGCAGGCCTCAAACCTCGAGAAGCTCCAGCCCACAAGGCAGCCAAAATCCAGCCCACATCCGGGAGAATCTCAAGAGCAGGGGGTGGAGCAAGCCAGGCCTCAAACCACGAGAAGCTCCAGCCCTAAAGGCAGCCAAAATGCAGCCCACATCCGGGAGAATCTCAAGAGCAGGGGTTGGAGCAAGCCAGGCCTCAAACCACGAGAAGCTCCAGCCCAAAAGGCAGCCAAAATCCAGCCCACATCCGGGAGAATCTCAAGAGCAGGGGGTGGAGCAAGCCAGGCCTCAAACCTCGAGAAGCTCCAGCCCAAAAGGCAGCCAAAATGCAGCCCACATCCGGGAGAATCTCAAGAGCAGGGGGTGGAGCAAGGCAGGCCTCAAACCTCGAGAAGCTCCAGCCCAAAAGGCAGCCAAAATGCAGCCACATGCGGGAGAATCTCAAGAGCAGGGGGTGGAGCAAGGCAGGCCTCAAACCTCGAGAAGCTCCAGCCCAAAAGGCAGCCAAAATGCAGCCACATGCGGGAGAATCTCAAGAGCAGGGGGTGGAGCAAGGCAGGCCTCAAACCTCGAGAAGCTCCAGCCCACAAGGCAGCAAAAATGCAGCCCACATCCGGGAGAATCTCAAGAGCAGGGGGTGGAGCAAGCCAGGCCTCAAACCTCGAGAAGCTCCAGCCCAAAAGGCAGCGAAAATGCAGCCCACATCCGGGAGAATCTCAAGAGCAGGGGATGGCGCAAGCCAGGCCTCAAACCACGAGAAGCTCCAGCCCAAAAGGCAGCCAAAATGCAGCCCACCTCGGGGAGAACATCAAGAGCAGGGGGTCGAGCAAGCCAGACCTCAAACCATGAGAAGCTCCAGCCCAAAAGGCAGCCAAAATGCAGCCCACATCCGGGAGAATCTCAAGAGCAGGGGGTGTAGCAAGCCAGGCCTCAAACCATGAGTAGCTCCAGCCCAAAAGGCAGCCAAAATGCAGCCCACATCCTGGAGAATCTCAAGAGCAGGGGATGGAGCAAGCCAGGCCTCAAACCATGAGAAGCTCCAGCCCAAAAGGCAGCCAAAATGCAGCCCACATGCGGGAGAATCTCAAGAGCAGGGGGTGGAGCAAGCCAGGCCTCAAACCTCGAGAAGCTCCCGCCCAAAAGGCAGACAAATCCAGCCCACATCCGGGAGAATCTCAAGAGCAGGGGTTGGAGCAAGCCAGGCCTCAAACCTCGAGAAGCTCCAGCCCAAAAGGCAGCCAAAATGCAGCCCACATGCGGGAGAATCTCAAGAGCAGGGGGTGGAGCAAGCCAGGCCTCAAACCACGAGAAGCTCCAGCCCAAAAGGCAGCCAAAATGCAGCCCACATGCGGGAGAATCTCAAGAGCAGGGGGTGGAGCAAGCCAGGCCTCAAACCTCGAGAAGCTCCAGTCCAAGAGTCAGCCAAAATGCAGCCCAAATCCGGGAGAATCTCAATGGCAGAGTTTGGAGCAAGCCAGGCCTCAAACCTTGAGAAGCTCCAGCCCAAAAGGCAGCCAAAATTCAGCCCACATCCGGGAGAATCTCAAGAGCAGGGGGTGGAGCAAGCCAGGCCTCAAACCACGAGAAGCTCCAGCCCTAAAGGCAGCCAAAATGCAGCCCACATCCGGGAGAATCTCAAGAGCAGGGGGTGGAGCAAGCCAGGCCTCAAACCTCGAGAAGCTCCAGCCCAAGAATCAGCCAAAATGCAGCCCACATCCGGGAGAATCTCAATGGCAGAGTTTGGAGCAAGCCAGGCCTCAAACCTTGAGAAGCTCCAGCCCAAAAGGCAGCCAAAATGCAGCCCACATCCGGGAGAATCTCAAGAGCAGGGGGTGGAGCAAGCCAGGCCTCAAACCACGAGAAGCTCCAGCCCTAAAGGCAGCCAAAATGCAGGCCACATCCGGGAGAATCTCAAGAGCAGGGGGTGGAGCAAGCCAGGCCTCAAACCACGAGAAGCTCCAGCCCAAAAGGCAGCCAAAATCCAGCCCACATCCGGGAGAATCTCAAGAGCAGGGGTTGGAGCAAGCCAGGCCTCAAACCACGAGAAGCTCCAGCCCAAAAGGCAGCCAAAATCCAGCCCACATCCGGGAGAATCTCAAGAGCAGGGGGTGGAGCAAGCCAGGCCTCAAACCTCGAGAAGCTCCAGCCCAAAAGGCAGCCAAAATGCAGCCCACATCCGGGAGAATCTCAAGAGCAGGGGGTGGAGCAAGCCAGGCCTCAAACCACGAGAAGCTCCAGCCCAAAAGGCAGCCAAAATGCAGCCACATGCGGGAGAATCTCAAGAGCAGGGGGTGGAGCAAGGCAGGCCTCAAACCTCGAGAAGCTCCAGCCCACAAGGCAGCAAAAATGCAGCCCACATCCGGGAGAATCTCAAGAGCAGGGGGTGGAGCAAGCCAGGCCTCAAACCTCGAGAAGCTCCAGCCCAAGAGTCAGCCAAAATGCAGCCCAAATCCGGGAGAATCTCAATGGCAGAGTTTGGAGCAAGCCAGGCCTCAAACCTTGAGAAGCTCCAGCCCAAAATGCAGAAAAAATCCAGCCCATATCCGGGAGAATCTCAAGAGCAGGGGGTGGAGCAAGGCAGGCCTCAAACCACGAGAAGCTCCAGCCCAAAAGGCAGCCAAAATGCAGCCCACATCCGGGAGAATCTCAAGAGCAGGGGGTGGAGCAAGCCAGGCCTCAAACCTCGAGAAGCTCCAGCCCAAAAGGCAGCGAAAATGCAGCCCACATCCGGGAGAATCTCAAGAGCAGGGGGTGGAGCAAGCCAGGCCTCAAACCTCGAGAAGCTCCAGCCGAAAAGGCAGCCAAAAAGCAGGCAACATCCGGGAGAATCTCAAGAGCAGGGGGTGGAGCAAGCCAGGCCTCAAACCACGAGAAGCTCCAGCCCAAAAGGCAGCCAAAATGCAGCCCACATGCGGGAGAATCTCAAGAGCAGGGGGTGGAGCAAGGCAGGCCTCAAACCACGAGAAGCTCCAGCCCAAAAGGCAGCCAAAATGCAGCCCACATCCGGGAGAATCTCAAGAGCAGGGGGTGGAGCAAGCCAGGCCTCAAACCTCGAGAAGCTCCAGCCCAAAATGCAGCCAAAATGCAGCCCACATCCGGGAGAATCTCAATGGCAGAGTTTGGAGCAAGCCAGGCCTCAATCCTCGAGAAGCTCCAGCAAAAAATGCAGCCAAAATGCAGCCCACATCCCAGAGAATCTCAAGAGCAGGGGGTGGAGCAAGCCAGGCCTCAAACCATGAGAAGCTCCAGCCCTAAAGGCAGCCAAAAAGAAGCCCACATCCGGGAGAATCTCAAGAGCAGGGGGTGGAGCAAGGCAGGCCTCAAACCTCGAGAAGCTCCAGCCCAAGAGTCAGCCAAAATGCAGCCCAAATCCGGGAGAATCTCAAGAGCAGGGGGTGGAGCAAGCCAGGCCTCAAACCTTGAGAAGCTCCAGCCCAAAAGTCAGCCAAAATTCAGCCCACATCCGGGAGAATCTCAAGAGCAGGGGGTGGAGCAAGCCAGGCCTCAAACCACGAGAAGCTCCAGCCCTAAAGGCAGCCAAAATGCAGCCCACATCCGGGAGAATCTCAACAGCAGGGGGTGGAGCAAGCCAGGCCTCAAACCACGACAAGCTCCAGCCCAAAATGCAGACAAAATCCAGCCCATATCCGGGAGAATCTCAAGAGCAGGGGGTGGAGCAAGGCAGGCCTCAAACCACGAGAAGCTCCAGCCCAAAAGGCAGCCAAAATGCAGCCCACATCCGGGAGAATCTCAAGAGCAGGGGGTGGAGCAAGCCAGGCCTCAAACCTCGAGAAGCTCCAGCCCAAGAATCAGCCAAAATGCAGCCCAACTCCGGGAGAATCTGAATGGCAGAGTTTGGAGCAAGCCAGGCCTCAAACCTTGAGAAGCTCCAGCCCAAAAGGCAGCCAAAATGCAGCCCACATCCGGGAGAATCTCAAGAGCAGGGGGTGGAGCAAGCCAGGCCTCAAACCACGAGAAGCTCCAGCCCAAAAGGCAGCCAAAATCCAGCCCACATCCGGGAGAATCTCAAGAGCAGGGGTTGGAGCAAGCCAGGCCTCAAACCACGAGAAGCTCCAGCCCAAAAGGCAGCCAAAATCCAGCCCACATCCGGGAGAATCTCAAGAGCAGGGGGTGGAGCAAGGCAGGCCTCAAACCACGAGAAGCTCCAGCCCAAAATGCAGCCAAAATGCATCCCACATCCGGGAGAATCTCAAGAGCAGGGGGTGGAGCAAGGCAGGCCTCAAACCTCGAGAAGCTCCAGCCCAAAAGTCAGCCAAAATTCAGCCCACATCCGGGAGAATCTCAAGAGCAGGGGGTGGAGCAAGCCAGGCCTCAAACCACGAGAAGCTCCAGACCTAAAGGCAGCCAAAATGCAGCCCACATCCGGGAGAATCTCAACAGCAGGGGGTGGAGCAAGCCAGGCCTCAAACCACGAGAAGCTCCAGCCCAAAATGCAGACAAAATCCAGCCCATATCCGGGAGAATCTCAAGAGCAGGGGGTGGAGCAAGGCAGGCCTCAAACCACGAGAAGCTCCAGCCCAAAAGGCAGCCAAAATGCAGCCCACATCCGGGAGAATCTCAAGAGCAGGGGGTGGAGCAAGCCAGGCCTCAAACCTCGAGAAGCTCCAGCCCAAGAATCAGCCAAAATGCAGCCCACATCCGGGAGAATCTCAATGGCAGAGTTGGGAGCAAGCCAGGCCTCAAACCTTGAGAAGCTCCAGCCCAAAAGGCAGCCAAAATGCAGCCCACATCCGGGAGAATCTCAAGAGCAGGGGGTGGAGCAAGCCAGGCCTCAAACCACGAGAAGCTCCAGCCCTAAAGGCAGCCAAAATGCAGGCCACATCCGGGAGAATATCAAGAGCAGGGGGTGGAGCAAGCCAGGCCTCAAACCTCGAGAAGCTCCAGTCCAAGAGTCAGCCAAAATGCAGCCCAAATCCGGGAGAATCTCAATGGCAGAGTTTGGAGCAAGCCAGGCCTCAAACCTTGAGAAGCTCCAGCCCAAAAGGCAGCCAAAATTCAGCCCACATCCGGGAGAATCTCAAGAGCAGGGGGTGGAGCAAGCCAGGCCTCAAACCACGAGAAGCTCCAGCCCTAAAGGCAGCCAAAATGCAGCCCACATCCGGGAGAATCTCAAGAGCAGGGGGTGGAGCAAGCCAGGCCTCAAACCTCGAGAAGCTCCAGCCCAAGAATCAGCCAAAATGCAGCCCACATCCGGGAGAATCTCAATGGCAGAGTTTGGAGCAAGCCAGGCCTCAAACCTTGAGAAGCTCCAGCCCAAAAGGCAGCCAAAATGCAGCCCACATCCGGGAGAATCTCAAGAGCAGGGGGTGGAGCAAGCCAGGCCTCAAACCACGAGAAGCTCCAGCCCTAAAGGCAGCCAAAATGCAGGCCACATCCGGGAGAATCTCAAGAGCAGGGGGTGGAGCAAGCCAGGCCTCAAACCACGAGAAGCTCCAGCCCAAAAGGCAGCCAAAATCCAGCCCACATCCGGGAGAATCTCAAGAGCAGGGGTTGGAGCAAGCCAGGCCTCAAACCACGAGAAGCTCCAGCCCAAAAGGCAGCCAAAATCCAGCCCACATCCGGGAGAATCTCAAGAGCAGGGGGTGGAGCAAGCCAGGCCTCAAACCTCGAGAAGCTCCAGCCCAAAAGGCAGCCAAAATGCAGCCCACATCCGGGAGAATCTCAAGAGCAGGGGGTGGAGCAAGCCAGGCCTCAAACCACGAGAAGCTCCAGCCCAAAAGGCAGCCAAAATGCAGCCACATGCGGGAGAATCTCAAGAGCAGGGGGTGGAGCAAGGCAGGCCTCAAACCTCGAGAAGCTCCAGCCCACAAGGCAGCAAAAATGCAGCCCACATCCGGGAGAATCTCAAGAGCAGGGGGTGGAGCAAGCCAGGCCTCAAACCTCGAGAAGCTCCAGCCCAAGAGTCAGCCAAAATGCAGCCCAAATCCGGGAGAATCTCAATGGCAGAGTTTGGAGCAAGCCAGGCCTCAAACCTTGAGAAGCTCCAGCCCAAAATGCAGAAAAAATCCAGCCCATATCCGGGAGAATCTCAAGAGCAGGGGGTGGAGCAAGGCAGGCCTCAAACCACGAGAAGCTCCAGCCCAAAAGGCAGCCAAAATGCAGCCCACATCCGGGAGAATCTCAAGAGCAGGGGGTGGAGCAAGCCAGGCCTCAAACCTCGAGAAGCTCCAGCCCAAAAGGCAGCGAAAATGCAGCCCACATCCGGGAGAATCTCAAGAGCAGGGGGTGGAGCAAGCCAGGCCTCAAACCTCGAGAAGCTCCAGCCGAAAAGGCAGCCAAAAAGCAGGCAACATCCGGGAGAATCTCAAGAGCAGGGGGTGGAGCAAGCCAGGCCTCAAACCACGAGAAGCTCCAGCCCAAAAGGCAGCCAAAATGCAGCCCACATGCGGGAGAATCTCAAGAGCAGGGGGTGGAGCAAGGCAGGCCTCAAACCACGAGAAGCTCCAGCCCAAAAGGCAGCCAAAATGCAGCCCACATCCGGGAGAATCTCAAGAGCAGGGGGTGGAGCAAGCCAGGCCTCAAACCTCGAGAAGCTCCAGCCCAAAATGCAGCCAAAATGCAGCCCACATCCGGGAGAATCTCAATGGCAGAGTTTGGAGCAAGCCAGGCCTCAATCCTCGAGAAGCTCCAGCAAAAAATGCAGCCAAAATGCAGCCCACATCCCAGAGAATCTCAAGAGCAGGGGGTGGAGCAAGCCAGGCCTCAAACCATGAGAAGCTCCAGCCCTAAAGGCAGCCAAAAAGAAGCCCACATCCGGGAGAATCTCAAGAGCAGGGGGTGGAGCAAGGCAGGCCTCAAACCTCGAGAAGCTCCAGCCCAAGAGTCAGCCAAAATGCAGCCCAAATCCGGGAGAATCTCAAGAGCAGGGGGTGGAGCAAGCCAGGCCTCAAACCTTGAGAAGCTCCAGCCCAAAAGTCAGCCAAAATTCAGCCCACATCCGGGAGAATCTCAAGAGCAGGGGGTGGAGCAAGCCAGGCCTCAAACCACGAGAAGCTCCAGCCCTAAAGGCAGCCAAAATGCAGCCCACATCCGGGAGAATCTCAACAGCAGGGGGTGGAGCAAGCCAGGCCTCAAACCACGACAAGCTCCAGCCCAAAATGCAGACAAAATCCAGCCCATATCCGGGAGAATCTCAAGAGCAGGGGGTGGAGCAAGGCAGGCCTCAAACCACGAGAAGCTCCAGCCCAAAAGGCAGCCAAAATGCAGCCCACATCCGGGAGAATCTCAAGAGCAGGGGGTGGAGCAAGCCAGGCCTCAAACCTCGAGAAGCTCCAGCCCAAGAATCAGCCAAAATGCAGCCCAACTCCGGGAGAATCTGAATGGCAGAGTTTGGAGCAAGCCAGGCCTCAAACCTTGAGAAGCTCCAGCCCAAAAGGCAGCCAAAATGCAGCCCACATCCGGGAGAATCTCAAGAGCAGGGGGTGGAGCAAGCCAGGCCTCAAACCACGAGAAGCTCCAGCCCAAAAGGCAGCCAAAATCCAGCCCACATCCGGGAGAATCTCAAGAGCAGGGGTTGGAGCAAGCCAGGCCTCAAACCACGAGAAGCTCCAGCCCAAAAGGCAGCCAAAATCCAGCCCACATCCGGGAGAATCTCAAGAGCAGGGGGTGGAGCAAGGCAGGCCTCAAACCACGAGAAGCTCCAGCCCAAAATGCAGCCAAAATGCATCCCACATCCGGGAGAATCTCAAGAGCAGGGGGTGGAGCAAGGCAGGCCTCAAACCTCGAGAAGCTCCAGCCCAAAAGTCAGCCAAAATTCAGCCCACATCCGGGAGAATCTCAAGAGCAGGGGGTGGAGCAAGCCAGGCCTCAAACCACGAGAAGCTCCAGACCTAAAGGCAGCCAAAATGCAGCCCACATCCGGGAGAATCTCAACAGCAGGGGGTGGAGCAAGCCAGGCCTCAAACCACGAGAAGCTCCAGCCCAAAATGCAGACAAAATCCAGCCCATATCCGGGAGAATCTCAAGAGCAGGGGGTGGAGCAAGGCAGGCCTCAAACCACGAGAAGCTCCAGCCCAAAAGGCAGCCAAAATGCAGCCCACATCCGGGAGAATCTCAAGAGCAGGGGGTGGAGCAAGCCAGGCCTCAAACCTCGAGAAGCTCCAGCCCAAGAATCAGCCAAAATGCAGCCCACATCCGGGAGAATCTCAATGGCAGAGTTTGGAGCAAGCCAGGCCTCAAACCTTGAGAAGCTCCAGCCCAAAAGGCAGCCAAAATGCAGCCCACATCCGGGAGAATCTCAAGAGCAGGGGGTGGAGCAAGCCAGGCCTCAAACCACGAGAAGCTCCAGCCCTAAAGGCAGCCAAAATGCAGGCCACATCCGGGAGAATATCAAGAGCAGGGGGTGGAGCAAGCCAGGCCTCAAACCACGAGAAGCTCCAGCCCAAAAGGCAGCCAAAATCCAGCCCACATCCGGGAGAATCTCAAGAGCAGGGGTTGGAGCAAGCCAGGCCTCAAACCACGAGAAGCTCCAGCCCAAAAGGCAGCCAAAATCCAGCCCACATCCGGGAGAATCTCAAGAGCAGGGGGTGGAGCAAGCCAGGCCTCAAACCACGAGAAGCTCCAGCCCAAAAGGCAGCCAAAATGCAGCCACATGCGGGAGAATCTCAAGAGCAGGGGGTGGAGCAAGGCAGGCCTCAAACCACGAGAAGCTCCAGCCCACAAGGCAGCAAAAATGCAGCCCACATCCGGGAGAATCTCAAGAGCAGGGGGTGGAGCAAGCCAGGCCTCAAACCTCGAGAAGCTCCAGCCCAAAAGGCAGCGAAAATGCAGCCCACATCCGGGAGAATCTCAAGAGCAGGGGTTGGAGCAAGCCAGGCCAAAAAACCACGAGAAGCTCCAGCCCTAAAGGCAGCCAAAAAGAAGCCCACATCCCGGAGAATCTCAAGAGCAGGGGGTGGAGCAAGGCAGGCCTCAAACCATGAGAAGCTCCAGCCCAAAAGGCAGCCAAAATGCAGCCCACATCCCGGAGAATCTCAAGAGCAGGGGGTGGAGCAAGGCAGGCCTCAAACCATGAGAAGCTCCAGCCCAAAAGGCAGCCAAAATGCAGCCCACATGCGGGAGAATCTCAAGAGCAGGGGGTGGAGCAAGCCAGGCCTCAAACCATGAGAAGCTCCAGCCCAAAAGGCAGCCAAAATGCAGCCCACATGCGGGAGAATCTCAAGAGCAGGGGGTGGAGCAAGCCAGGCCTCAAACCTCGAGAAGCTCCAGCCCAAAAGGCAGCCAAAATGCAGCCCACATGCGGGAGAATCTCAAGAGCAGGGGGTGGAGAAAGCCAGGCCTCAAACCACGAGAAGCTCCAGCCCAAAAGGCAGCCAAAATGCAGCCCACATGCGGGAGAATATCAAGAGCAGGGGGTGGAGCAAGCCAGGCCTCAAACCTCGAGAAGCTCCAGCCCAAAAGGCAGCCAAAATGCAGCCCACATCCGGGAGAATCTCAAGAGCAGGGGGTGGAGCAAGCCAGGCCTCAAACCTCGAGAAGCTCCAGCCCAAAAGGCAGCGAAAATGCAGCCCACATCCGGGAGAATCTCAAGAGCAGGGGGTGGAGCAAGCCAGGCCTCAAACCTCGAGAAGCTCCAGCCGAAAAGGCAGCCAAAATGCAGGCAACATCCGGGAGAATCTCAAGAGCAGGGGGTGGAGCAAGCCAGGCCTCAAACCACGAGAAGCTCCAGCCGAAAAGGCAGCCAAAATGCAGCCCACATGCGGGAGAATCTCAAGAGCAGGGGGTGGAGCAAGGCAGGCCTCAAACCTAGAGAAGCTCCAGCCCAAAAGGCAGCCAAAATGCAGCCCACATCCGGGAGAATCTCAAGAGCAGGGGGTGGAGCAAGCCAGGCCTCAAACTTCGAGAAGCTCCAGCCCAAAATGCAGCCAAAATGCAGCCCACATCCGGGAGAATCTCAATGGCAGAGTTTGGAGCAAGCCAGGCCTCAATCCTCGAGAAGCTCCAGCAAAAAATGCAGCCAAAATGCAGCCCACATCCCAGAGAATCTCAAGAGCAGGGGGTGGAGCAAGCCAGGCCTCAAACCATGAGAAGCTCCAGCCCTAAAGGCAGCCAAAAAGAAGCCCACATCCGGGAGAATCTCAAGAGCAGGGGGTGGAGCAAGGCAGGCCTCAAACCTCGAGAAGCTCCAGCCCAAGAGTCAGCCAAAATGCAGCCCAAATCCGGGAGAATCTCAAGAGCAGGGGGTGGAGCAAGCCAGGCCTCAAACCTTGAGAAGCTCCAGCCCAAAAGTCAGCCAAAATTCAGCCCACATCCGGGAGAATCTCAAGAGCAGGGGGTGGAGCAAGCCAGGCCTCAAACCACGAGAAGCTCCAGCCCTAAAGGCAGCCAAAATGCAGCCCACATCCGGGAGAATCTCAACAGCAGGGGGTGGAGCAAGCCAGGCCTCAAACCACGAGAAGCTCCAGCCCAAAATGCAGACAAAATCCAGCCCATATCCGGGAGAATCTCAAGAGCAGGGGGTGGAGCAAGGCAGGCCTCAAACCACGAGAAGCTCCAGCCCAAAAGGCAGCCAAAATGCAGCCCACATCCGGGAGAATCTCAAGAGCAGGGGGTGGAGCAAGCCAGGCCTCAAACCTCGAGAAGCTCCAGCCCAAGAATCAGCCAAAATGCAGCCCACATCCGGGAGAATCTCAATGGCAGAGTTTGGAGCAAGCCAGGCCTCAAACCACGAGAAGCTCCAGCCCAAAAGGCAGCCAAAATGCAGCCCACATCCGGGAGAATCTCAAGAGCAGGGGGTGGAGCAAGCCAGGCCTCAAACCACGAGAAGCTCCAGCCGAAAAGGCAGCCAAAATGCAGCCCACATCCGGGAGAATCTCAAGAGCAGGGGGTGGAGCAAGCCAGGCCTCAAACCACGAGAAGCTCCAGCCCAAAAGGCAGCCAAAATCCAGCCCACATCCGGGAGAATCTCAAGAGCAGGGGTTGGAGCAAGCCAGGCCTCAAACCACGAGAAGCTCCAGCCCAAAAGGCAGCCAAAATCCAGCCCACATCCGGGAGAATCTCAAGAGCAGGGGGTGGAGCAAGCCAGGCCTCAAACCTCGAGAAGCTCCAGCCGAAAAGGCAGCCAAAATGCAGCCCAAATCCGGGAGAATCTCAAGAGCAGGGGGTGGAGCAAGCCAGGCCTCAAACCTTGAGAAGCTCCAGCCCAAAAGTCAGCCAAAATTCAGCCCACATCCGGGAGAATCTCAAGAGCAGGGGGTGGAGCAAGCCAGGCCTCAAACCACGAGAAGCTCCAGCCCTAAAGGCAGCCAAAATGCAGCCCACATCCGGGAGAATCTCAAGAGCAGGGGGTGGAGCAAGCCAGGCCTCAAACCACGAGAAGCTCCAGCCCAAAATGCAGACAAAATGCAGCCCACATCCGGGAGAATCTCAAGAGCAGGGGTTGGAGCAAGCCAGGCCAAAAAACCACGAGAAGCTCCAGCCCTAAAGGCAGCCAAAAAGAAGCCCACATCCCGGAGAATCTCAAGAGCAGGGGGTGGAGCAAGCCAGGCCTCAAACCATGAGAAGCTCCAGCCCAAAAGGCAGCCAAAATGCAGCCCACATCCGGGAGAATATCAAGAGCAGGGGGTGTAGCAAGCCAGGCCTCAAACCATGAGTAGCTCCAGCCCAAGAATCAGCCAAAATGCAGCCCACATCCTGGAGAATCTCAAGAGCAGGGGATGGAGCAAGCCAGGCCTCAAACCATGAGAAGCTCCAGCCCAAAAGGCAGCCAAAATGCAGCCCACATGCGGGAGAATCTCAAGAGCAGGGGGTGGAGCAAGCCAGGCCTCAAACCATGAGAAGCTCCAGCCCAAAAGGCAGCCAAAATGCAGCCCACCTCCGGGAGAATATCAAGAGCAGGGAGTGGAGCAAGCCAGGCCTCAAACCTCGAGAAGCTCCAGCCCAAGAGTCAGCCAAAATGCAGCCCAAATCCGGGAGAATCTCAATGGCAGAGTTTGGAGCAAGCCAGGCCTCAAACCTTGAGAAGCTCCAGCCCAAAAGGCAGCCAAAATTCAGCCCACATCCGGGAGAATCTCAAGAGCAGGGGGTGGAGCAAGCCAGGCCTCAAACCACGAGAAGCTCCAGCCCTAAAGGCAGCCAAAATGCAGCCCACATCCGGGAGAATCTCAACAGCAGGGGGTGGAGCAAGCCAGGCCTCAAACCACGAGAAGCTCCAGCCCAAAATGCAGACAAAATCCAGCCCATATCCGGGAGAATCTCAAGAGCAGGGGGTGGAGCAAGGCAGGCCTCAAACCACGAGAAGCTCCAGCCCAAAAGGCAGCCAAAATGCAGCCCACATCCGGGAGAATCTCAAGAGCAGGGGGTGGAGCAAGCCAGGCCTCAAACCTCGAGAAGCTCCAGCCCAAGAATCAGCCAAAATGCAGCCCACATCCGGGAGAATCTCAATGGCAGAGTTTGGAGCAAGCCAGGCCTCAAACCTTGAGAAGCTCCAGCCCAAAAGGCAGCCAAAATGCAGCCCACATCCGGGAGAATCTCAAGAGCAGGGGGTGGAGCAAGCCAGGCCTCAAACCACGAGAAGCTCCAGCCCTAAAAGCAGCCAAAATGCAGGCCACATCCGGGAGAATATCAAGAGCAGGGGGTGGAGCAAGCCAGGCCTCAAACCACGAGAAGCTCCAGCCCAAAAGGCAGCCAAAATCCAGCCCACATCCGGGAGAATCTCAAGAGCAGGGGTTGGAGCAAGCCAGGCCTCAAACCACGAGAAGCTCCAGCCCAAAAGGCAGCCAAAATCCAGCCCACATCCGGGAGAATCTCAAGAGCAGGGGGTGGAGCAAGCCAGGCCTCAAACCACGAGAAGCTCCAGCCCAAAAGGCAGCCAAAATGCAGCCACATGCGGGAGAATCTCAAGAGCAGGGGGTGGAGCAAGGCAGGCCTCAAACCTCGAGAAGCTCCAGCCCACAAGGCAGCAAAAATGCAGCCCACATCCGGGAGAATCTCAAGAGCAGGGGGTGGAGCAAGCCAGGCCTCAAACCTCGAGAAGCTCCAGCCCAAAAGGCAGCGAAAATGCAGCCCACATCCGGGAGAATCTCAAGAGCAGGGGATGGCGCAAGCCAGGCCTCAAACCACGAGAAGCTCCAGCCCAAAAGGCAGCCAAAATGCAGCCCACCTCGGGGAGAACATCAAGAGCAGGGGGTCGAGCAAGCCAGACCTCAAACCATGAGAAGCTCCAGCCCAAAAGGCAGCCAAAATGCAGCCCACATCCGGGAGAATCTCAAGAGCAGGGGGTGTAGCAAGCCAGGCCTCAAACCATGAGTAGCTCCAGCCCAAAAGGCAGCCAAAATGCAGCCCACATCCTGGAGAATCTCAAGAGCAGGGGATGGAGCAAGCCAGGCCTCAAACCATGAGAAGCTCCAGCCCAAAAGGCAGCCAAAATGCAGCCCACATGCGGGAGAATCTCAAGAGCAGGGGGTGGAGCAAGCCAGGCCTCAAACCTCGAGAAGCTCCAGCCCAAAAGGCAGCCAAAATGCAGCCCACATCCGGGAGAATCTCAAGAGCAGGGGGTGGAGCAAGCCAGGCCTCAAACCTCGAGAAGCTCCAGCCCAAGAGTCAGCCAAAATGCAGCCCAAATCCGGGAGAATCTCAATGGCAGAGTTTGGAGCAAGCCAGGCCTCAAACCTTGAGAAGCTCCAGCCCAAAAGGCAGCCAAAATTCAGCCCACATCCGGGAGAATCTCAAGAGCAGGGGGTGGAGCAAGCCAGGCCTCAAACCACGAGAAGCTCCAGCCCTAAAGGCAGCCAAAATGCAGCCCACATCCAGGAGAATCTCAACAGCAGGGGGTGGAGCAAGCCAGGCCTCAAACCACGAGAAGCTCCAGCCCAAAATGCAGACAAAATCCAGCCCATATCCGGGAGAATCTCAAGAGCAGGGGGTGGAGCAAGGCAGGCCTCAAACCACGAGAAGCTCCAGCCCAAAAGGCAGCCAAAATGCAGCCCACATCCGGGAGAATCTCAAGAGCAGGGGGTGGAGCAAGCCAGGCCTCAAACCTCGAGAAGCTCCAGCCCAAGAATCAGCCAAAATGCAGCCCACATCCGGGAGAATCTCAATGGCAGAGTTTGGAGCAAGCCAGGCCTCAAACCTTGAGAAGCTCCAGCCCAAAAGGCAGCCAAAATCCAGCCCACATCCGGGAGAATCTCAAGAGCAGGGGGTGGAGCAAGCCAGGCCTCAAACCTCGAGAAGCTCCAGCCGAAAAGGCAGCCAAAATGCAGCCCACATCCGGGAGAATCTCAAGAGCAGGGGGTGGAGCAAGCCAGGCCTCAAACCACGAGAAGCTCCAGCCCAAAAGGCAGCCAAAATGCAGCCACATGCGGGAGAATCTCAAGAGCAGGGGGTGGAGCAAGGCAGGCCTCAAACCTCGAGAAGCTCCAGCCCAAAAGGCAGCAAAAATGCAGCCCACATCCGGGAGAATCTCAAGAGCAGGGGGTGGAGCAAGCCAGGCCTCAAACCTCGAGAAGCTCCAGCCCTAAAGGCAGCCAAAAAGAAGCCCACATGCGGGAGAATCTCAAGAGCAGGGGGTGGAGCAAGCCAGGCCTCAAACCTCGAGAAGCTCCAGCCCAAAAGGCAGACAAATCCAGCCCACATCCGAGAGAATCTCAAGAGCAGGGGTTGGAGCAAGCCAGGCCTCAAACCTCGAGAAGCTCCAGCCCAAAAGGCAGCCAAAATGCAGCCCACATGCGGGAGAATCTCAAGAGCAGGGGGTGGAGAAAGCCAGGCCTCAAACCACGAGAAGCTCCAGCCCAAAAGGCAGCCAAAATCCAGCCCACATCCGGGAGAATATCAAGAGCAGGGGGTGGAGCAAGCCAGGCCTCAAACCTCGAGAAGCTCCAGCCCAAGAGTCAGCCAAAATGCAGCCCAAATCCGGGAGAATCTCAATGGCAGAGTTTGGAGCAAGCCAGGCCTCAAAGCTTGAGAAGCTCCAGCCCAAAAGGCAGCCAAAATTCAGCCCACATCCGGGAGAATCTCAAGAGCAGGGGGTGGAGCAAGCCAGGCCTCAAACCACGAGAAGCTCCAGCCCTAAAGGCAGCCAAAATGCAGCCCACATCCGGGAGAATCTCAACAGCAGGGGGTGGAGCAAGCCAGGCCTCAAACCACGAGAAGCTCCAGCCCAAAATGCAGACAAAATCCAGCCCATATCCGGGAGAATCTCAAGAGCAGGGGGTGGAGCAAGGCAGGCCTCAAACCACGAGAAGCTCCAGCCCAAAATGCAGCCAAAATGCAGCCCACATCCGGGAGAATCTCAAGAGCAGGTGGTGGAGCAAGCCAGGCCTCAAACCTCGAGAAGCTCCAGCCCAAGAATCAGCCAAAATGCAGCCCAAATCCGGGAGAATCTCAATGGCAGAGTTTGGAGCAAGCCAGGCCTCAAACCTTGAGAAGCTCCAGCCCAAAAGGCAGCCAAAATGCAGCCCACATCCGGGAGAATCTCAAGAGCAGGGGGTGGAGCAAGCCAGGCCTCAAACCACGAGAAGCTCCAGCCCTAAAGGCAGCCAAAATGCAGGCCACATCCGGGAGAATATCAAGAGCAGGGGGTGGAGCAAGCCAGGCCTCAAACCACGAGAAGCTCCAGCCCAAAAGGCAGCCAAAATCCAGCCCACATCCGGGAGAATCTCAAGAGCAGGGGTTGGAGCAAGCCAGGCCTCAAACCACGAGAAGCTCCAGCCCAAAATGCAGCCAAAATCCAGCCCACATCCGGGAGAATCTCAAGAGCAGGGGGTGGAGCAAGCCAGGCCTCAAACCTCGAGAAGCTCCAGCCGAAAATGCAGCCAAAATGCAGCCCACATCCGGGAGAATCTCAAGAGCAGGGGGTGGAGCAAGCCAGGCCTCAAACCACGAGAAGCTCCAGCCCAAAAGGCAGCCAAAATCCAGCCACATGCGGGAGAATCTCAAGAGCAGGGGGTGGAGCAAGGCAGGCCTCAAACCTCGAGAAGCTCCAGCCCACAAGGCAGCAAAAATGCAGCCCACATCCGGGAGAATCTCAAGAGCAGGGGGTGGAGCAAGCCAGGCCTCAAACCTCGAGAAGCTCCAGCCCAAAAGGCAGCGAAAATGCAGCCCACATCCGGGAGAATCTCAAGAGCAGGGGTTGGAGCAAGCCAGGCCAAAAAACCACGAGAAGCTCCAGCCCTAAAGGCAGCCAAAAAGAAGCCCACATCCCGGAGAATCTCAAGAGCAGGGGGTGGAGCAAGGCAGGCCTCAAACCATGAGAAGCTCCAGCCCAAAAGGCAGCCAAAATGCAGCCCACATCCGGGAGAATATCAAGAGCAGGGGATGGAGCAAGCCAGGCCTCAAACCATGAGAAGCTCCAGCCCAAAAGGCAGCCAAAATGCAGCCCACATGCGGGAGAATCTCAAGAGCAGGGGGTGGAGCAAGCCAGGCCTCAAACCATGAGAAGCTCCAGCCCAAAAGGCAGCCAAAATGCAGCCCACATGCGGGAGAATCTCAAGAGCAGGGGGTGGAGCAAGCCAGGCCTCAAACCACGAGAAGCTCCAGCCCAAAAGGCAGCCAAAATGCAGCCCACATCCGGGAGAATCTCAAGAGCAGGGGGTGGAGCAAGCCAGGCCTCAAACCAAGAGAAGCTCCAGCCCAAAATGTAGCCAAAATCCAGCCCACATCCAGGAGAATCTCAAGAGCAGGGGGTGGAGCAAGGCAGGCCTCAAACCTCGAGAAGCTCCAGCCCAAAAGGCAGACAAAATCCAGCCCACATGCGGGAGAATCTCAAGAGCAGGGGGTGGAGAAAGGCAGGCCTCAAACCTCGAGAAGCTCCAGCCCAAAAGGCAGCCAAAATGCAGCCCACATCCAGGAGAATCTCAAGAGCAGGGGGTGGAGCAAGCCAGGCCTCAAACCACGAGAAGCTCCAGCCCAAGAATCAGCCAAAATGCAGCCCAACTCCGGGAGAATCTCAATGGCAGAGTTTGGAGCAAGCCAGGCCTCAAACCTTGAGAAGCTCCAGCCCAAAAGGCAGCCAAAATGCAGCCCACATCCGGGAGAATCTCAAGAGCAGGGGGTGGAGCAAGCCAGGCCTCAAACCACGAGAAGCTCCAGCCCTAAAGGCAGCCAAAATCCAGCCCACATCCGGGAGAATCTCAAGAGCAGGGGGTGGAGCAAGCCATGCCTCAAACCACGAGAAGCTCCAGCCCAAAACGCAGCCAAAATGCAGCCCACATCCGGGAGAATCTCAAGAGCAGGTGGTGGAGCAAGCCAGGCCTCAAACCACGAGAAGCTCCAGCCCTAAAGGCAGCCAAAATGCAGCCCACATCCGGGAGAATCGCAAGAGCAGGGGGTGGAGCAAGCCAGGCCTCAAACCACGAGAAGCTCCAGCCCAAAAGGCAGCCAAAATGCAGCCCACATCCGGGAGAATCTCAAGAGCAGGGGGTGGAGCAAGCCAGGCCTCAAACCTCGAGAAGCTCCAGCCCAAAAGGCAGCGAAAATTCAGTCCACATCCGAGAGAATCTCAAGAGCAGGGGGTGGAGCAAGCCAGGCCTCAAACCTCGAGAAGCTCCAGCCCAAGAATCAGCCAAAATGCAGCCCACATCCGGGAGAATCTCAATGGCAGAGTTTGGAGCAAGCCAGGCCTCAAACCTTGAGAAGCTCCAGCCCAAAAGGCAGCCAAAATGCAGCCCACATGCGGGAGAATCTCAAGAGCAGGGGGTGGAGCAAGGCAGGCCTCAAACCTCGAGAAGCTCCAGCCCAAAAGGCAGCCAAAATGCAGCCCACATCCGGGAGAATCTCAAGAGCAGGGGGTGGAGCAAGCCAGGCCTCAAACCTTGAGAAGCTCCAGCCCAAAAGGCAGCGAAAATGCAGCACACATCCGGGAGAATCTCAAGAGCAGGGGTTGGAGCAAGCCAGGCCAAAAAACCACGAGAAGCTCCAGCCCAAAAGGCAGCCAAAAAGAAGCCCACATCCCGGAGAATCTCAAGAGCAGGGGGTGGAGCAAGGCAGCCCTCAAACCATGAGAAGCTCCAGCCCAAAAGGCAGCCAAAATGCAGCCCACATCCGGGAGAATCTCAAGAGCAGGGGGTGGAGCAAGCCAGGCCTCAAACCACGAGAAGCTCCAGCAAAAAATGCAACCAAAATGCAGCCCACATCCCGGAGAATCTCAAGAGCAGGGGATGGAGCAAGCCAGGCCTCAAACCATGAGAAGCTCCAGCCCAAAATGCAGCCAAAATGCAGCCCACATCCGGGAGAATCTCAAGAGCAGGGGGTGGAGCAAGCCAGGCCTCAAACCACGAGAAGGTCCAGCCCAAAAGGCAGCCAAAATGCAGCCCACATCCAGGAGAATCTCAAGAGCAGGGGGTGGCGCAAGCCAGGCCTCAAACCACGAGAAGCTCCAGCCCAAAAGGCAGCCAAAATGCAGCCCACATCCGGGAGAATCTCAAGAGCAGGGGGTGGAGCAAGCCAGGCCTCAAACCATGAGAAGCTCCAGCCCAAAATGTAGCCAAAATGCAGCCCACATCCAGGAGAATCTCAAGAGCAGGGGGTCGAGCAAGCCAGGCCTCAAACCTCGAGAAGCTCCAGCCCAAAAGGCAGACAAAATCCAGCCCACATGCGGGAGAATCTCAAGAGCAGGGGGTGGAGAAAGGCAGGCCTCAAACCTCGAGAAGCTCCAGCCCAAAAGGCAGCCAAAATGCAGCCCACATCCAGGAGAATCTCAAGAGCAAGGGGTGGAGCAAGGCAGGCCTCAAACCACGAGAAGCTCCAGCCCAAGAATCAGCCAAAATGCAGCCCAACTCCGGGAGAATCTCAATGGCAGAGTTTGGAGCAAGCCAGGCCTCAAACCTTGAGAAGCTCCAGCCCAAAAGGCAGCCAAAATGCAGCCCACATCCGGGAGAATCTCAAGAGCAGGGGGTGGAGCAAGCCAGGCCTCAAACCACGAGAAGCTCCAGCCCTAAAGGCAGCCAAAATCCAGCCCACATCCGGCAGAATCTCAAGAGCAGGGGGTGGAGCAAGCCAGGCCTCAAACCTTGAGAAGCTCCAGCCCAAAAGGCAGCGAAAATGCAGCCCACATCCGGGAGAATCTCAAGAGCAGGGGGTGGAGCAAGCCAGTCCTCAGACCACGAGAAGCTCCAGAACAAAAGGAAGCCAAAATGCAGCCCACATCCGGGAGAATATCAAGAGCAGGGGGTGGAGCAAGCCAGGCCTCAAACCATGAGAAGCTCCAGCCCTAAAGGCAGCCAAAATCCAGCCCACATCCGGGAGAATCTCAAGAGCAGGGGGTGGAGCAAGCCAGGCCTCAAACCACGAGAAGCTCCAGCCCAAAAGGCAGCCAAAATGCAGCCCACATCCGGGAGAATCTCAAGAGCAGGGGGTGGAGCAAGCCAGGCCTCAAACCACGAGAAGCTCCAGCCCAAAAGGCAGCCAACATACAGCCCACATGCGGGAGAATCTCTAGAGCAGGGGGTGGAGCAAGGCAGGCCTCAAACCTCGAGAAGCTCCAGCCCAAAAGGCAGCCAAAATGCAGCCCACATCCGGGAGAATCTCAAGAGCAGGGGGTGGAGCAAGCCAGGCCTCAAACCTCGAGAAGCTCCAGCCCAAAAGGCAGCGAAAATGCAGCCCACATCCGGGAGAATCTCAAGAGCAGGGGGTGGAGCAAGCCAGGCCTCAAACCACGAGAAGCTCCAGCCCAAAATGCAGCCAAAATGCAGCCCACATCCAGGAGAATCTCAAGAGCAGGGGGTGTAGCAAGCCAGGCCTGAAACCATGAGAAGCTCCAGCCCAAAAGGCAGCCAAAATCCAGCCCACATCCGGGAGAATCTCAAGAGCAGGGGGTGGAGCAAGCCAGGCCTCAAACCATGAGAAGCTCCATCCCAAAATGCAGCCAAAATCCAGCCCACATCCGGGAGAATCTCAAGAGCAGGGGGTAGAGCAAGGCAGGCCTCAAACCTCGAGAAGCTCCAGCCCAAAAGGCAGCGAAAATCCAGCCCACATCCGGGAGAATCTCAAGAGCAGGGGGTGGAGCAAGGCATGCCTCAAACCACGAGAAGCTACAGCCCAAAAGGCAGCCAAAATGCAGCCCACATCCGGGACAATTTCAAGAGCAGGGGGTGGAGCAAGCCAGGCCTCAAACCACGAGAAGCTCCAGCCCAAAACGCAGCCAAAATCCAGACCACATCTGGGAGAATCTCAAGAGCAGGGGGTGGAGCAAGGCAGGCCTCAATCCTCGAGAAGCTCCAGCCCAAAAGGCAGCCAAAATGCAGCCCACATCCGGGAGAATCTCAAGAGCAGGGGGTGGAGCAAGCCAGGCCTCAAACCACGAGAAGCTCCAGCCCAAAAGGCAGCCAAAATGCAGCCCACATGCGGGAGAATCTCAAGAGCAGGGGGTGGAGCAAGGCAGGCCTCAAACCTCGAGAAGCTCCAGCCCAAAAGGCAGCCAAAATGCAGCCCACATCCAGGAGAATCTCAAGAGCAGGGGGTGGAGCAAGCCAGGCCTCAAAGCACGAGAAGCTCCAGCCCAAAATGCAGACAAAATGCAGCCCACATCCGGGAGAATCTCAAGAGCAGGGGGTGGAGCAAGCCAGGCCTCAAACCACGAGAAGCTCCATCCCAAAATGCAGACAAAATGCAGCCCACATCCGGGAGAATCTCAAGAGCAGGGGGTAGAGCAAGGCAGGCCTCAAACCTCGAGAAGCTCCAGCCCAAAAGGCAGCCAAAATGCAGCCCACATCCGGGAGAATATCAAGAGCAGGGGGTGGAGCAAGCCAGGCCTCAAACCACGAGAAGCTCCATCCCAAAATGCAGACAAAATCCAGCCCATATCCGGGAGAATATCAAGAGCAGGGGGTGGAGCAAGCCAGGCCTCAAACCACAAGAAGCTCCAGCCCAAGAATCAGCCAAAATGCAGCCCACATCCGGGAGAATCTCAATGGCAGAGTTTGGAGCAAGCCAGGCCTCAAACCTTGAGAAGCTCCAGCCCAAAAGGCAGCCAAAATGCAGCCCACATCCGGGACAATTTCAAGAGCAGGGGGTGGAGCAAGCCAGGCCTCAAACCACGAGAAGCTCCAGCCCAAAAGGCAGCCAAAATGCAGCCCACATCCGGGAGAATCTCAAGAGCAGGGGTTGGAGCAAGCCAGGCCTCAAACCACGAGAAGCTCCAGTCCAAAATGCAGCCAAAATGCAGCCCAACTCCGGGAGAATCTCAATGGCAGAGTTTGGAGCAAGCCAGGCCTCAATCCTCGAGAAGCTCCAGCCCAAAAGGCAGCCAAAATGCAGCCCACATCCGGGAGAATCTCAAGAGCAGGGGGTGGAGCAAGCCAGGCCTCAAACCTCGAGAAGCTCCAGCCCAAATGGCAGCCAAAATGCAGCCCACATCCAGGAGAATCTCAAGAGCAGGGGGTGGAGCAAGCCAGGCCTCAAACCTCGAGAAGCTCCAGCCCAAAAGGCAGCCAAAATGCAGCCCACATCCGGGAGAATCTCAAGAGCAGGGGGTGGAGCAAGCCAGGCCACAAACCACGAGAAGCTCCAGCCCTAAAGGCAGCCAAAAAGCAGCCCACATCCCGGAGAATCTCAAGAGCAGGGGGTGGAGCAAGCCAGGCCTCAAACCTCGAGAAGCTCCAGCCCAAAAGGCAGCCAAAATGCAGCCCACATCCAGGAGAATCTCAAGAGCAGGGGGTGGAGCAAGCCAGGCCTCAAAGCACGAGAAGCTCCAGCCCAAAAGGCAGCGAAAATGCAGCCCACATCCGGGAGAATCTCAAGAGCAGGGGGTGGAGCAAGCCAGGCCTCAAACCACGAGAAGCTCCATCCCAAAATGCAGACAAAATGCAGCCCACATCCGGGAGAAACTCAAGAGCAGGGGGTAGAGCAAGGCAGGCCTCAAACCTCGAGAAGTTCCAGCCCAAAAGGCAGCCAAAATGCAGCCCACATCCAGGAGAATCTCAAGAGCAGGGGGTGGAGCAAGCCAGGCCTCAAACCTCGAGAAGCTCCAGCCCAAAAGGCAGCCAAAATGCAGCCCACATCCGGGAGAATCTCAAGAGCAGGGGGTGGAGCACGCCAGGCCTCAAACCACGAGAAGCTCCAGCCCAAGAATTAGCCAAAATGCAGCCCACATCCGGGAGAATCTCAATGGCAGAGTTTGGAGCAAGCCAGGCCTCAAAACTTGAGAAGCTCCAGCCCAAAAGGCAGCCAAAATGCAGCCCACATCCGGGAGAATCTCAAGAGCAGGGGGTGGAGCAAGCCAGGCCTCAAACCACGAGAAGCTAGAGCCATAAAGGCAGCCATAATGCAGGCCACATCCGGCAGAATCTCAAGAGCAGGGGGTGGAGCAAGCCAGGCCTCAAACCACGAGAAGCTCCAGCCCAAAAGGCAGCCAAAATGCAGCCCACATCCGGGAGAATCTCAATGGCAGAGTTTGGAGCAAGCCAGGCCTCAAAGCTTGAGAAGCTCCAGCCCAAAAGGCAGCCAAAATGCAGCCCACATCCGGGAGAATCTCAAGAGCAGGGGGTGGAGCAAGCCAGGCCTCAAACCACGAGAAGCTCCAGCCCTAAAAGCAGCCAAAATGCAGCCCACATCCGGGAGAATCTCAAGAGCAGGGGGTGGAGCAAGCCAGGCCTCAAACCACGAGAAGCTCCAGCCCAAAAGTCAGCCAAAATCCAGCCCACATCCGGGAGAATCTCAAGAGCAGGGGTTGGAGCAAGCCAGGCCTCAAACCACGAGAAGCTCCAGCCCAAAAGGCAGACAAAATCCAGCCCACATCCGGGAGAATCTCAAGAGCAGGGGGTGGAGCAAGCCAGGCCTCAAACCTCGAGAAGCTCCAGCCGAAAAGGCAGCCAAAATGCAGCCCACATCCGGGAGAATTTCAAGAGCAGGGGGTGGAGCAAGCCAGGCCTCAAACCACGAGAAGCTCCAGCCCAAAAGGCAGCCAAAATGCAGCCCACATGCGGGAGAATCTCAAGAGCAGGGGGTGGAGCAAGGCAGGCCTCAAACCTCGAGAAGCTCCAGCCCAAAAGGCAGCCAAAATGCAGCCCACATCCGGGAGAATCTCAAGAGCAGGGGGTGGAGCAAGCCAGGCCTCAAACCTCGAGAAGCTCCAGCCCAAAAGGCAGCGAAAATGCAGCACACATCCGGGAGAATCTCAAGAGCAGGGGTTGGAGCAAGCCAGGCCAAAAAACCACGAGAAGCTCCAGCCCTAAAGGCAGCCAAAAAGAAGCCCACATCCGGGAGAATCTCAAGAGCAGGGGGTGGAGCAAGGCAGGCCTCAAACCATGAGAAGCTCCAGCCCAAAAGGCAGCCAAAATGCAGCCCACATCCGGGAGAATCTCAAGAGCAGGGGGTGGAGCAAGCCAGGCCTCAAACCACGAGAAGCTCCAGCAAAAAAGGCAACCAAAATGCAGCCCACATCCCGGAGAATCTCAAGAGCAGGGGGTGGAGCAAGCCAGGCCTCAAACCATGAGAAGCTCCAGCCCAAAATGCAGCCAAAATGCAGCCCACATGCGGGAGAATCTCAAGAGCAGGGGGTGGAGCAAGCCAGGCCTCAAACCACGAGAAGGTCCAGCCCAAAAGGCAGCCAAAATGCAGCCCACATCCGGGAGAATCTCAAGAGCAGGGGGTGGCGCAAGCCAGGCCTCAAACCACGAGAAGCTCCAGCCCAAAAGGCAGCCAAAATGCAGCCCACATCCGGGAGAATCTCAAGAGCAGGGGGTGGAGCAAGCCAGGCCTCAAACCAAGAGAAGCTCCAGCCCAAGAATCAGCCAAAATGCAGCCCAACTCCGGGAGAATCTCAATGGCAGATTTTGGAGCAAGCCAGGCCTCAAACCTTGAGAAGCTCCTGCCCAAAAGGCAGCCAAAATGCAGCCCACATCCGGGAGAATCTCAAGAGCAGGGGGTGGAGCAAGCCAGGCCTCAAACCACGAGAAGCTCCAGCCCTAAAGGCAGCCAAAATCCAGCCCACATCCGGGAGAATCTCAAGAGCAGGGGGTGGAGCAAGCCAGGCCTCAAACCACGAGAAGCTCCAGCCCAAAAGGCAGCCAAAATGCAGCCCACATCCGGGAGAATCTCAAGAGCAGGGGGTGGAGCAAGCCAGGCCTCAAACCTCGAGAAGCTCCAGAACAAAAGGAAGCCAAAATGCAGCCCACATCCGGGAGAATATCAAGAGCAGGGGGTGGAGCAAGCCAGGCCTCAAACCATGAGAAGCTCCAGCCCTAAAGGCAGCCAAAATCCAGCCCACATCCGGGAGAATCTCAAGAGCAGGGGGTGGAGCAAGCCAGGCCTCAAACCACGAGAAGCTCCAGCCGAAAAGGCAGCCAAAATGCAGCCCACATCCGGGAGAATCTCAAGAGCAGGGGGTGGAGCAAGGCAGGCCTCAAACCACGAGAAGCTCCAGCCCAAAAGGCAGCCAACATACAGCCCACATCCGGGAGAATCTCAAGAGCAGGGGGTGGAGCAAGGCAGGCCTCAAACCTCGAGAAGCTCCAGCCCAAAAGGCAGCCAAAATGCAGCCCACATCCGGGAGAATCTCAAGAGCAGGGGGTGGAGCAAGGCAGGCCTCAAACCTCGAGAAGCTCCAGCCCAAAAGGCAGCGAAAATGCACCCACATCCGGGAGAATCTCAAGAGCAGGGGGTGGAGCAAGCCAGGCTTCAAACCACGAGAAGCTCCAGCCTAAAATGCAGCCAAAATGCAGCCCACATCCAGGAGAATCTCAAGAGCAGGGGGTGTAGCAAGCCAGGCCTGAAACCATGAGAAGCTCCAGCCCAAAAGGCAGCCAAAATCCAGCCCACATCCGGGAGAATCTCAAGAGCAGGGGGTGGAGCAAGCCAGGCCTCAAACCATGAGAAGCTCCATCCCAAAATGCAGACAAGATCCAGCCCACATCCGGGAGAATCTCAAGAGCAGGGGGTAGAGCAAGGCAGGCCTCAAACCTCGAGAAGCTCCAGCCCAAAAGGCAGCCAAAATGCAGTCCACATCCGGGAGAATCTCAAGAGCAGGGGGTGGAGCAAGGCAGGCCTCAAACCACGAGAAGCTCCAGCCCAAAATGCAGCCAAAATGCAGCCCACATCCGGGACAATTTCAAGAGCAGGGGGTGGAGCAAGGCAGGCCTCAAACCACGAGAAGCTCCAGCCCAAAACGTAGCCAAAATCCAGAACACATCTGGGAGAATCTCAAGAGCAGGGGTTGGAGCAAGGCAGGCCTCAATCCTCGAGAAGCTCCAGCCCAAAAGGCAGCCAAAATGCAGCCCACATCCGGGAGAATCTCAAGAGCAGGGGGTGGAGCAAGCCAGGCCTCAAACCACGAGAAGCTCCAGCCCAAAAGGCAGCCAAAATGCAGCCCACATGCGGGAGAATCTCAAGAGCAGGGGGTGGAGCAAGGCAGGCCTCAAACCTCGAGAAGCTCCAGCCCAAAAGGCAGCCAAAATGCAGCCCACCTCCAGGAGAATCTCAAGAGCAGGGGGTGGAGCAAGCCAGGCCTCAAAGCACGAGAAGCTCCAGCCCAAAAGGCAGCCAAAATGCAGCCCGCATCCGGGAGAATCTCAAGAGCAGGGGGTGGAGCAAGCCAGGCCTCAAACCACGAGAAGCTCCATCCCAAAATGCAGACAAAATGCAGCCCACATCCGGGAGAATCTCAAGAGCAGGGGGTAGAGCAAGGCAGGCCTCAAACCTCGAGAAGCTCCAGCCCAAAAGGCAGCCAAAATGCAGCCCACATCCAGGAGAATCTCAAGAGCAGGGGGTGGAGCAAGCCAGGCCTCAAACCTCGAGAAGCTCCAGCCCAAAAGGCAGCCAAAATGCAGCCCACATCCGGGAGAATCTCAAGAGCAGGGGGTGGAGCAAGCCAGGCCTCAAACCTCGAGAAGCTCCAGCCCAAAAGGCAGCCAAAATGCAGCCCACATCCGGGAGAATCTCAAGAGCAGGGGCTGGAGCAAGCCAGGCCTCAAACCACGAGAAGCTCCAGCCCAAAATGCAGACAAAATCCAGCCCATATCCGGGAGAATATCAAGAGCAGGGGGTGGAGCAAGCCAGGCCTCAAACCACAAGAAGCTCCAGCCCAAGAATCAGCCAAAATGCAGCCCACATCCGGGAGAATCTCAATGGCAGAGTTTGGAGCAAGCCAGGCCTCAAACCTTGAGAAGCTCCAGCCCAAAAGGCAGCCAAAATGCAGCCCACATCCGGGAGAATCTCAAGAGCAGGGGGTGGAGCAAGCCAGGCCTCAAACCACGAGAAGCTAGAGCCATAAAGGCAGCCATAATGCAGGCCACATCCGGCAGAATCTCAAGAGCAGGGGGTGGAGCAAGCCAGGCCTCAAACCACGAGAAACTCCAGCCCAAAAGGCAGCCAAAATGCAGCCCACATCCGGGACAATTTCAAGAGCAGGGGGTGGAGCAAGCCAGGCCTCAAACCACGAGAAGCTCCAGTCCAAAATGCAGCCAAAATGCAGCCCAACTCCGGGAGAATCTCAATGGCAGAGTTTGGAGCAAGCCAGGCCTCAATCCTCGAGAAGCTCCAGCCCAAAAGGCAGCCAAAATGCAGCCAACATCAGGGAGAATCTCAAGAGCAGGGGGTGGAGCAAGCCAGGCCACAAACCACGAGAAGCTCCAGCCCTAAAGGCAGCCAAAAAGCAGCCCACATCCCGGAGAATCTCAAGAGCAGGGGGTGGAGCAAGCCAGGCCTCAAACCACGAGAAGCTCCAGCAAAAAAGGCAGCCAAAATGCAGCCCACATCCCGGAGAATCTCAAGAGCAGGGGGTGGAGCAAGCCAGGCCTCAAACCATGAGAAGCTCCAGCCCAAAAGGCAGCCAAAATCCTACCCACATCCGGGAGAATCTCAAGAGCAGGGGGTGGAGCAAGCCAGGCCTCAAACCACGAGAAGCTCCAGCCCAAAAGGCAGCCAAAATGCAGCCCACATCCGGGAGAATCTCAAGAGCAGGGGATGGCGCAAGCCAGGCCTCAAACCACGAGAAGCTCCAGCCTAAAAGGCAGCCAAAATGCAGCCCACATCCAGGAGAATCTCAAGAGCAGGGGGTGGAGCAAGCCAGGCCTCAAACCACGAGAAGCTCCAGCCCAAAACGCAGCCAAAATGCAGCCCACATGCGGGAGAATCTCAAGAGCAGGGGGTGGAGCAAGCCAGGCCTCAAACCACGAGAAGCTCCAGCCCAAAAGGCAGCCAAGATGCAGCCCACCTCCGGGAGAATCTCAAGAGCAGGGGGTGGAGCAAGCCAGGCCTCAAACCACGAGAAGCTCCAGCCCAAAAGGCAGGCACAATCCAGCCCACATCCGGGAGAATCTCAAGAGCAGGGGGTGGAGCAAGCCAGGCCTCAAACCAAGAGAAGCTCCAGCCCTAAAGGCAGCCAAAATGCAGCCCACATCCAGGAGAATCTCAAGAGCAGGGGGTGGAGCAAGCCAGGCCTCAAACTTCGAGAAGCTCCAGCCCAAAAGGCAGCCAAAATCCAGACCACATCTGGGAGAATCTCAAGAGCAGGGGGTGGAGCAAGCCAGGCCTCGAACCACGAGAAGCTCCTACCCTAAATGCAGCCAAAATGCAGCCCACATCCGGGAGAATCTCAAGAGCACGGGGTGGAGCAAGCCAGGCCTCAAACCACGAGAAGCTCCAGCCCAAAAGGCAGCCAAAATGCAGCCCACATCCGGGAGAATCTCAAGAGCAGGGGGTGGAGCAAGCCAGGCCTCAAACCACGAGAAGCTCCAGCCCAAAATGCAGACAAAATTCAGCCCATATCCGGGAGAATCTCAAGAGCAGGGGGTGGAGCAAGGCAGGCCTCAAACCACGAGAAGCTCCAGCCCAAAAGGCAGCCAAAATGCAGCCCACATCCGGGAGAATCTCAAGAGCAGGGGGTGGAGCAAGCCAGGCCTCAAACCACGAGAAGCTAGAGCCATAAAGGCAGCCATAATGCAGGCCACATCCGGCAGAATCTCAAGAGCAGGGGGTGGAGCAAGCCAGGCCTCAAACCACGAGAAACTCCAGCCCAAAAGGCAGCCAAAATGCAGCCCACATCCGGGACAATTTCAAGAGCAGGGGGTGGAGCAAGCCAGGCCTCAAACCACGAGAAGCTCCAGCCCAAAAGGCAGCCAAAATGCAGCCCACATCCGGGAGAATCTCAAGAGCAGGGGTTGGAGCAAGCCAGGCCTCAATCCTCGAGAAGCTCCAGCCCAAAAGGCAGCCAAAATGCAGCCAACATCAGGGAGAATCTCAAGAGCAGGGGGTGGAGCAAGCCAGGCCACAAACCACGAGAAGCTCCAGCCCTAAAGGCAGCCAAAAAGCAGCCCACATCCCGGAGAATCTCAAGAGCAGGGGGTGGAGCAAGCCAGGCCTCAAACCACGAGAAGCTCCAGCAAAAAAGGCAGCCAAAATGCAGCCCACATCCCGGAGAATCTCAAGAGCAGGGGGTGGAGCAAGCCAGGCCTCAAACCATGAGAAGCTCCAGCCCAAAAGGCAGCCAAAATCCTACCCACATCCGGGAGAATCTCAAGAGCAGGGGGTGGAGCAAGCCAGGCCTCAAACCACGAGAAGCTCCAGCCCAAAAGGCAGCCAAAATGCAGCCCACATCCGGGAGAATCTCAAGAGCAGGGGATGGCGCAAGCCAGGCCTCAAACCACGAGAAGCTCCAGCCTAAAAGGCAGCCAAAATGCAGCCCACATCCAGGAGAATCTCAAGAGCAGGGGGTGGAGCAAGCCAGGCCTCAAACCACGAGAAGCTCCAGCCCAAAACGCAGCCAAAATGCAGCCCACATGCGGGAGAATCTCAAGAGCAGGGGGTGGAGCAAGCCAGGCCTCAAACCACGAGAAGCTCCAGCCCAAAAGGCAGCCAAGATGCAGCCCACCTCCGGGAGAATCTCAAGAGCAGGGGGTGGAGCAAGCCAGGCCTCAAACCACGAGAAGCTCCAGCCCAAAAGGCAGGCACAATCCAGCCCACATCCGGGAGAATCTCAAGAGCAGGGGGTGGAGCAAGCCAGGCCTCAAACCAAGAGAAGCTCCAGCCCTAAAGGCAGCCAAAATGCAGCCCACATCCAGGAGAATCTCAAGAGCAGGGGGTGGAGCAAGCCAGGCCTCAAACTTCGAGAAGCTCCAGCCCAAAAGGCAGCCAAAATCCAGACCACATCTGGGAGAATCTCAAGAGCAGGGGGTGGAGCAAGCCAGGCCTCGAACCACGAGAAGCTCCTACCCTAAATGCAGCCAAAATGCAGCCCACATCCGGGAGAATCTCAAGAGCACGGGGTGGAGCAAGCCAGGCCTCAAACCACGAGAAGCTCCAGCCCAAAAGGCAGCCAAAATGCAGCCCACATCCGGGAGAATCTCAAGAGCAGGGGGTGGAGCAAGCCAGGCCTCAAACCACGAGAAGCTCCAGCCCAAAATGCAGACAAAATTCAGCCCATATCCGGGAGAATCTCAAGAGCAGGGGGTGGAGCAAGGCAGGCCTCAAACCACGAGAAGCTCCAGCCCAAAAGGCAGCCAAAATGCAGCCCACATCCGGGAGAATCTCAAGAGCAGGGGGTGGAGCAAGCCAGGCCTCAAACCACGAGAAGCTAGAGCCATAAAGGCAGCCATAATGCAGGCCACATCCGGCAGAATCTCAAGAGCAGGGGGTGGAGCAAGCCAGGCCTCAAACCACGAGAAACTCCAGCCCAAAAGGCAGCCAAAATGCAGCCCACATCCGGGACAATTTCAAGAGCAGGGGGTGGAGCAAGCCAGGCCTCAAACCACGAGAAGCTCCAGCCCAAAAGGCAGCCAAAATGCAGCCCACATCCGGGAGAATCTCAAGAGCAGGGGTTGGAGCAAGCCAGGCCTCAAACCACGAGAAGCTCCAGTCCAAAATGCAGCCAAAATGCAGCCCAACTCCGGGAGAATCTCAATGGCAGAGTTTGGAGCAAGCCAGGCCTCAATCCTCGAGAAGCTCCAGCCCAAAAGGCAGCCAAAATGCAGCCAACATCCGGGAGAATCTCAAGAGCAGGGGGTGGAGCAAGCCAGGCCACAAACCACGAGAAGCTCCAGCCCTAAAGGCAGCCAAAAAGCAGCCCACATCCCGGAGAATCTCAAGAGCAGGGGGTGGAGCAAGCCAGGCCTCAAACCACGAGAAGCTCCAGCAAAAAAGGCAGCCAAAATGCAGCCCACATCCCGGAGAATCTCAAGAGCAGGGGGTGGAGCAAGCCAGGCCTCAAACCATGAGAAGCTCCAGCCCAAAAGGCAGCCAAAATCCTACCCACATCCGGGAGAATCTCAAGAGCAGGTGGTGGAGCAAGCCAGGCCTCAAACCACGAGAAGCTCCCGCCCAAAAGGCAGCCAAAATCCTACCCACATGCGGGAGAATCTCAAGAGCAGGGGGTGGAGCAAGCCAGGCCTCAAACCACGAGAAGCTCCAGCCCAAAAGGCAGCCAAAATGCAGCCCACATCCGGGAGAATCTCAAGAGCAGGGGATGGCGCAAGCCAGGCCTCAAACCACGAGAAGCTCCAGCCTAAAAGGCAGCCAAAATGCAGCCCACATCCGGGAGAATCTCAAGAGCAGGGGGTGGAGCAAGCCAGGCCTCAAACCACGAGAAGCTCCAGCCCAAAACGCAGCCAAAATGCAGCCCACATGCGGGAGAATCTCAAGAGCAGGGGGTGGAGCAAGCCAGGCCTCAAACCACGAGAAGCTCCAGCCCAAAAGGCAGCCAAGATGCAGCCCACCTCCGGGAGAATCTCAAGAGCAGGGGGTGGAGCAAGCCAGGCCTCAAACCACGAGAAGCTCCAGCCCAAAAGGCAGGCACAATCCAGCCCACATCCGGGAGAATCTCAAGAGCAGGGGGTGGAGCAAGCCAGGCCTCAAACCAAGAGAAGCTCCAGCCCTAAAGGCAGCCAAAATGCAGCCCACATCCAGGAGAATCTCAAGAGCAGGGGGTGGAGCAAGCCAGGCCTCAAACTTCGAGAAGCTCCAGCCCAAAAGGCAGACAAATCCAGCCCACATGCGGGAGAATCTCAAGAGCAGGGGGTGGAGCAAGCCAGGCCTCAAACCTCGAGAAGCTCCAGCCCAAAAGGCAGCCAAAATGCAGCCCACATGCGGGAGAATCTCAAGAGCAGGGGGTGGAGCAAGCCAGACCTCAAACCACGAGAAGCTCCAGCCCTAGAGGCAGCCAAAATGCAGGCCACATCCGGGAGAATCTCAAGAGCAGGGGTGGAGCAAGCCAGGCCTCAAACCACGAGAAGCTCCAGCCCAAAACGCAGCCAAAATCCAGACCACATCTGGGAGAATCTCAAGAGCAGGGGGTGGAGCAAGCCAGGCCTCGAACCACGAGAAGCTCCTACCCTAAATGCAGCCAAAATGCAGCCCACATCCGGGAGAATCTCAAGAGCACGGGGTGGAGCAAGCCAGGCCTCAAACCACGAGAAGCTCCAGCCCAAAAGGCATCCAAAATCCAGCCCACATCCGGGAGAATCTCAAGAGCAGGGGGTGGAGGAAGCCAGGCCTCAAACCACGAGAAGCTCCAGCCCAAAACGCAGCCAAAATGCAGCCCACATCCGGGAGAATCTCAAGAGCAGGGGGTGGAGCAAGCCAGGCCTCAAACCACGAGAAGCTCCAGCCCAAAATGCAGACAAAATTCAGCCCATATCCGGGAGAATCTCAAGAGCAGGGGGTGGAGCAAGGCAGGCCTCAAACCACGAGAAGCTCCAGCCCAAAAGGCAGCCAAAATGCAGCCCACATCCGGGAGAATCTCAAGAGCAGGGGGTGGAGCAAGCCAGGCCTCAAACCTCGAGAAGCTCCAGCCCAAGAATCAGCCAAAATGCAGCCCAACTCCGGGAGAATCTGAATGGCAGAGTTTGGAGCAAGCCAGGCCTCAAACCTTGAGAAGCTCCAGCCCAAAAGGCAGCCAAAATGCAGCCCAACTCCGGGAGAATCTCAAGAGCAGGGGGTGGAGCAAGCCAGGCCTCAAACCACGAGAAGCTCCAGCCCTAAAGGCAGCCAAAATGCAGGCCACCTCCGGGAGAATCTCAAGAGCAGGGGGTGGAGCAAGCCAGGCCTCAAACCAAGAGAAGCTCCAGCCCTAAAGGCAGCCAAAATGCAGCCCACATCCGGGAGAATCTCAAGAGCAGTGTGTGGAGCAAGCCAGGCGTCAAACCACGAGAAGCTCCAGCCCAAAAGGCAGCCAAAATGCAGCCCACATCCGGGAGAATCTCAAGAGCAGTGGTTGGAGCAAGCCAGGCCTCAAAACACGAGAAGCTCCAGCCCAAAAGGCAGCCAAAATGCAGCCCACATCCGGGAGAATCTCAAGAGCAGGGGGTGGAGCAAGCCAGGCCTCAAACCACGAGAAGCTCCAGCCCAAAAGGCAGCCAAAATGCAGCCCACATCCGGGAGAATCTCAAGAGCAGGGGGTGGAGCAAGCCAGGCCTCAAACCACGAGAAGTTCCAGCAAAAAAGGCAACCAAAATGCAGCCCACATCCCGGAGAATCTCAAGAGCAGGGGATGGAGCAAGCCAGGCCTCAAACCATGAGAAGCTCCAGCCCAAAAGGCAGCCAAAATCCTACCCACATGCAGGAGAATCTCAAGAGCAGGGGGTGGAGCAAGCCAGGCCTCAAACCACGAGAAGCTCCAGCCCAAAAGGCAGCCAAAATGCAGCCCACATCCGGGAGAATCTCAAGAGCAGGGGGTGGCGCAAGCCAGGCCTCAAACCACGAGAAGCTCCAGCCCAAAAGCAGCCAAAATGCAGCCCACCTCGGGGAGAATATCAAGAGCAGGGGGTCGAGCAAGCCAGGCCTCAAACCAAGAGAAGCTCCAGCCCAAAAGGCAGCCAAAATCCAGCCCACATCCAGGAGAATCTCAAGAGCAGGGGGTGGAGCAAGCCAGGCCTCAAACCTCGAGAAGCTCCAGCCCAAAAGGCAGACAAATCCAGCCCACATGCGGGAGAATCTCAAGAGCAGGGGGTGGAGCAAGCCAGGCCTCAAACCTCGAGAAGCTCCAGCCCAAAAGGCAGCCAAAATGCAGCCCACATCCGGGAGAATCTCAAGAGCAGGGGGTGGAGCAAGCCAGGCCTCAAACCACGAGAAGCTCCAGCCCTAAATGCAGCCAAAATGCAGCCCACATCCGGGAGAATCGCAAGAGCAGGGGGTGGAGCAAGCCAGGCCTCAAACCACGAGAAGCTCCAGCCCAAAAGGCAGCCAAAATCCAACCCACATCCGGGAGAATCTCAAGAGCAGGGGGTGGAGCAAGCCAGGCCTCAAACCACGAGAAGCTCCAGCCCAAAAGGCAGCCAAAATCCAGCCCACATCCGGGAGAATCTCAAGAGCAGGGGGTGGAGCAAGCCAGGCATCAAACCACGAGAAGCTCCAGCCCAAAATGCAGACAAAATCCAGCCCATATCCGGGAGAATCTCAAGAGCAGGGGGTGGAGCAAGCCAGGCCTCAAACCACGAGAAGCTCCAGCCCAAAAGGCAGCCAAAATGCAGCCCACATCCGGGAGAATCTCAAGAGCAGGGGGTGGAGCAAGCCAGGCCTCAAACCTCGAGAAGCTCCAGCCCAAGAATCAGCCAAAATGCAGCCCAACTCCGGGAGAATCTGAATGGCAGAGTTTGGAGCAAGCCAGGCCTCAAACCTTGAGAAGCTCCAGCCCAAAAGGCAGCCAAAATGCAGCCCACATCCGGGAGAATCTCAAGAGCAGGGGGTGGAGCAAGCCAGGCCTCAAACCACGAGAAGCTCCAGCCCTAAAGGCAGCCAAAATGCAGGCCACCTCCGGGAGAATCTCAAGAGCAGGGGGTGGAGCAAGCCAGGCCTCAAACCAAGAGAAGCTCCAGCCCTAAAGGCAGCCAAAATGCAGCCCACATCCGGGAGAATCTCAAGAGCAGGGGGTGGAGCAAGCCAGGCCTCAAACCACGAGAAGCTCCAGCCCAAAAGGCAGCCAAAATGCAGCCCACATCCGGGAGAATCTCAAGAGCAGTGGTTGGAGCAAGCCAGGCCTCAAAACACGAGAAGCTCCAGCCCAAAAGGCAGCCAAAATGCAGCCCACATCCGGGAGAATCTCAAGAGCAGGGGGTGGAGCAAGCCAGGCCTCAAACCACGAGAAGCTCCAGCCCAAAATGCAGCCAAAATGCAGCCCACATCCCGGAGAATCTCAAGAGCAGGGGGTGGAGCAAGCCAGGCCTCAAACCACGAGAAGCTCCAGCAAAAAATGCAGCCAAAATGCAGCCCACATCCCGGAGAATCTCAAGAGCAGGGGGTGGAGCAAGCCAGGCCTCAAACCATGAGAAGCTCCAGCCCAAAAGGCAGCCAAAATGCAGCCCACATCCGGGAGAATCTCAAGAGCAGGGGGTGGAGCAAGCCAGGCCTCAAACCACGAGAAGCTCCAGCAAAAAAGGCAACCAAAATGCAGCCCACATCCCGGAGAATCTCAAGAGCAGGGGATGGAGCAAGCCAGGCCTCAAACCATGAGAAGCTCCAGCCCAAAAGGCAGCCAAAATCTTACCCACATCCGGGAGAATCTCAAGAGCAGGGGGTGGAGCAAGCCAGGCCTCAAACCACGAGAAGCTCCAGCAAAAAAGGCAACCAAAATGCAGCCCACATCCCGGAGAATCTCAAGAGCAGGGGATGGAGCAAGCCAGGCCTCAAACCATGAGAAGCTCCAGCCCAAAAGGCAGCCAAAATCCTACCCACATACAGGAGAATCTCAAGAGCAGGGGGTGGAGCAAGCCAGGCCTCAAACCACGAGAAGCTCCAGGCCAAAAGGCAGCCAAAATCCAGCCCACATCCGGGAGAATCTCAAGAGCAGGGGGTGGCGCAAGCCAGGCCTCAAACCACGAGAAGCTCCAGCCCAAAAGCAGCCAAAATGCAGCCCACCTCGGGGAGAATATCAAGAGCAGGGGGTCGAGCAAGCCAGGCCTCAAACCAAGAGAAGCTCCAGCCCAAAAGGCAGCCAAAATCCAGCCCACATCCAGGAGAATCTCAAGAGCAGGGGGTGGAGCAAGCCAGGCCTCAAACCTCGAGAAGCTCCAGCCCAAAAGGCAGACAAATCCAGCCCACATGCGGGAGAATCTCAAGAGCAGGGGGTGGAGCAAGCCAGGCCTCAAACCTCGAGAAGCTCCAGCCCAAAAGGCAGCCAAAATGTAGCCCACATCCGGGAGAATATCAAGAGCAGGGGGTGGAGCAAGCCAGGCCTCAAACCACGAGAAGCTCCAGCCCTAAATGCAGCCAAAATGCAGCCCACATCCGGGAGAATCGCAAGAGCAGGGGGTGGAGCAAGCCAGGCCTCAAACCACGAGAAGCTCCAGCCCAAAAGGCAGCCAAAATCCAGCCCACATCCGGGAGAATCTCAAGAGCAGGGGGTGGAGCAAGCCAGGCCTCAAACCACGAGAAGCTCCAGCCCAAAGGCAGCCAAAATCCAGCCCACATCCGGGAGAATCTCAAGAGCAGGGGGTGGAGCAAGCCAGGCATCAAACCACGAGAAGCTCCAGCCCAAAATGCAGACAAAATCCAGCCCATATCCGGGAGAATCTCAAGAGAAGGGGGTGGAGCAAGCCAGGCCTCAAACCACGAGAAGCTCCAGCCCAAAAGGCAGCCAAAATGCAGCCCACATCCGGGAGAATCTCAAGAGCAGGGGGTGGAGCAAGCCAGGCCTCAAACCACGAGAAGCTCCAGCAAAAAATGCAGCCAAAATGCAGCCCACATCCCGGAGAATCTCAAGAGCAGGGGGTGGAGCAAGCCAGGCCTCAAACCATGAGAAGCTCCAGCCCAAAAGGCAGCCAAAATCTTACCCACATCCGGGAGAATCTCAAGAGCAGGGGGTGGAGCAAGCCAGGCCTCAAACCACGAGAAGCTCAAGCAAAAAAGGCAACCAAAACGCAGCCCACATCCCGGAGAATCTCAAGAGCAGGGGATGGAGCAAGCCAGGCCTCAAACCATGAGAAGCTCCAGCCCAAAAGGCAGCCAAAATGCAGCCCACATCCGGGAGAATCTCAAGAGCAGGGGGTGGCGCAAGCCAGGCCTCAAACCACGAGAAGCTCCAGCCCAAAAGCAGCCAAAATGCAGCCCACCTCGGGGAGAATATCAAGAGCAGGGGGTCGAGCAAGCCAGGCCTCAAACCAAGAGAAGCTCCAGCCCAAAAGGCAGCCAAAATCCAGCCCACATCCAGGAGAATCTCAAGAGCAGGGGGTGGAGCAAGCCAGGCCTCAAACCTCGAGAAGCTCCAGCCCAAAAGGCAGACAAAGTCCATCCCACATGCGGGAGAATCTCAAGAGCAGGGGGTGGAGAAAGGCAGGCCTCAAACCACGAGAAGCTCCAGCCCAAGAATCAGCCAAAATGCAGCCCACCTCCGGGAAAATATCAAGAGCAGGGGGTGGAGCAAGCCAGGCCTCAAACCTTGAGAAGCTCCAGCCCAAAAGGCAGCCAAAATGCAGCCCACATCCGGGAGAATCTCAAGAGCAGGGGGTGGAGCAAGCCAGGCCTCAAACCACGAGAAGCTCCAGCCCTAAAGGCAGCCAAAATCCAGCCCACATCTGGGAGAATCTCAAGAGCAGGGGGTGGAGCAAGCCAGGCCTCAAACCACGAGAAGCTCCAGCCCAAAACGCAGCCAAAATGCAGCCCACATCCGGGAGAATCTCAAGAACAGGTGGTGGAGCAAGCCAGGCCTCAAACCACGAGAAGCTCCAGCCCTAAAGGCAGAAAAAATGCAGCCCACATCCGGGAGAATCGCAAGAGCAGGGGTTGGAGGAAGCCAGGCCTCAAACCACAAGAAGCTCCAGCCCAAAAGGGAGCCAAAATCCAGCCCACATCCGGGAGAATCTCAAGAGCAGGGGGTGGAGCAAGCCAGGCCTCAAACCACGAGAAGCTCCAGCCCAAAAGGCAGCCAAAATCCAGCCCACATCCGGGAGAATCTCAAGAGCAGGGGGTGGAGCAAGGCAGGCCTCAAACCACGAGAAGCTCCAGCCCAAAAGGCAGCCAAAATGCAGCCCACATCCGGGAGAATCTCAAGAGCAGGGGGTGGAGCAAGCCAGGCCTCAAACCTCGAGAAGCTCCAGCCCAAGAATCAGCCAAAATGCAGCCCAACTCCGGGAGAATCTCAATCGCAGAGTTTGGAGCAAGCCAGGCCTCAAACCTTGAGAAGCTCCAGCCCAAAAGGCAGCCAAAATGCAGCCCACATCCGGGAGAATCTCAAGAGCAGGGGGTGGAGCAAGCCAGGCCTCAAACCTCGATAAGCTCCAGCCCAAAAAGCAGCCAAAATGCAGCCCACATCCGGGAGAATCTCAAGAGCAGGGGGTGGAGCAAGCCAGGCCTCAAACCACGAGAAGCTCCAGCAAAAAAGGCAACCAAAATGCAGCCCACATCCCGGAGAATCTCAAGAGCAGGGGATGGAGCAAGCCAGGCCTCAAACCATGAGAAGCTCCAGCCCAAAAGGCAGCCAAAATCCTACCCACATACAGGAGAATCTCAAGAGCAGGGGGTGGAGCAAGCCAGGCCTCAAACCACGAGAAGCTCCAGCCCAAAAGGCAGCCAAAATGCAGCCCACATCGGGGAGAATCTCAAGAGCAGGGGGTGGCGCAAGCCAGGCCTCAAACCACGAGAAGCTCCAGCCCAAAAGCAGCCAAAATGCAGCCCACCTCGGGGAGAATATCAAGAGCAGGGGGTCGAGCAAGCCAGGCCTCAAACCAAGAGAAGCTCCAGCCCAAAAGGCAGCCAAAATCCAGCCCACATCCAGGAGAATCTCAAGAGCAGGGGGTGGAGCAAGCCAGGCCTCAAACCTCGAGAAGCTCCAGCCCAAAAGGCAGACAAATCCAGCCCACATGCGGGAGAATCTCAAGAGCAGGGGGTGGAGCAAGCCAGGCCTCAAACCTCGAGAAGCTCCAGCCCAAAAGGCAGCCAAAATGTAGCCCACATCCGGGAGAATATCAAGAGCAGGGGGTGGAGCAAGCCAGGCCTCAAACCACGAGAAGCTCCAGCCCTAAATGCAGCCAAAATGCAGCCCACATCCGGGAGAATCGCAAGAGCAGGGGGTGGAGCAAGCCAGGCCTCAAACCACGAGAAGCTCCAGCCCAAAAGGCAGCCAAAATCCAGCCCACATCCGGGAGAATCTCAAGAGCAGGGGGTGGAGCAAGCCAGGCCTCAAACCACGAGAAGCTCCAGCAAAAAATGCAGCCAAAATGCAGCCCACATCCCGGAGAATCTCAAGAGCAGGGGGTGGAGCAAGCCAGGCCTCAAACCATGAGAAGCTCCAGCCCAAAAGGCAGCCAAAATCTTACCCACATCCGGGAGAATCTCAAGAGCAGGGGGTGGAGCAAGCCAGGCCTCAAACCTCGAGAAGCTCCAGCCCAAAAGGCAGACAAATCCAGCCCACATGCGGGAGAATCTCAAGAGCAGGGGGTGGAGCAAGCCAGGCCTCAAACCTCGAGAAGCTCCAGCCCAAAAGGCAGCCAAAATGTAGTCCACATCCGGGAGAATATCAAGAGCAGGGGGTGGAGCAAGCCAGGCCTCAAACCACGAGAAGCTCCAGCCCTAAATGCAGCCAAAAGCCAGCCCACATCCGGGAGAATCGCAAGAGCAGGGGGTGGAGCAAGCCAGGCCTCAAACCACGAGAAGCTCCAGCCCAAAAGGCAGCCAAAATCCAGCCCACATCCGGGAGAATCTCAAGAGCAGGGGGTGGAGCAAGCCAGGCCTCAAACCACGAGAAGCTCCAGCAAAAAATGCAGCCAAAATGCAGCCCACATCCCGGAGAATCTCAAGAGCAGGGGGTGGAGCAAGCCAGGCCTCAAACCATGAGAAGCTCCAGCCCAAAAGGCAGCCAAAATCTTACCCACATCCGGGAGAATCTCAAGAGCAGGGGGTGGAGCAAGCCAGGCCTCAAACCACGAGAAGCTCAAGCAAAAAAGGCAACCAAAACGCAGCCCACATCCCGGAGAATCTCAAGAGCAGGGGATGGAGCAAGCCAGGCCTCAAACCATGAGAAGCTCCAGCCCAAAAGGCAGCCAAAATGCAGCCCACATCCGGGAGAATCTCAAGAGCAGGGGGTGGAGCAAGCCAGGCCTCAAACCACGAGAAGCTCCAGCCCAAAAGCAGCCAAAATGCAGCCCACCTCGGGGAGAATATCAAGAGCAGGGGGTCGAGCAAGCCAGGCCTCAAACCAAGAGAAGCTCCAGCCCAAAAGGCAGCCAAAATCCAGCCCACATCCAGGAGAATCTCAAGAGCAGGGGGTGGAGCAAGCCAGGCCTCAAACCTCGAGAAGCTCCAGCCCAAAAGGCAGACAAAGTCCATCCCACATGCGGGAGAATCTCAAGAGCAGGGGGTGGAGAAAGGCAGGCCTCAAACCACGAGAAGCTCCAGCCCAAAAGGCAGCCAAAATGCAGCCCACATCCGGGAGAATCTCAAGAGCAGGGGGTGGAGCAAGCAAGGCCTCAAACCTCGAGAAGCTCCAGCAAAAGAATCAGCCAAAATGCAGCCCACCTCCGGGAAAATATCAAGAGCAGGGGGTGGAGCAAGCCAGGCCTCAAACCTTGAGAAGCTCCAGCCCAAAAGGCAGCCAAAATGCAGCCCACATCCGGGAGAATCTCAAGAGCAGGGGGTGGAGCAAGCCAGGCCTCAAACCACGAGAAGCTCCAGCCCTAAAGGCAGCCAAAATCCAGCCCACATCTGGGAGAATCTCAAGAGCAGGGGGTGGAGCAAGCCAGGCCTCAAACCACGAGAAGCTCCAGCCCAAAACGCAGCCAAAATGCAGCCCACATCCGGGAGAATCTCAAGAACAGGTGGTGGAGCAAGCCAGGCCTCAAACCACGAGAAGCTCCAGCCCTAAAGGCAGAAAAAATGCAGCCCACATCCGGGAGAATCGCAAGAGCAGGGGGTGGAGGAAGCCAGGCCTCAAACCACAAGAAGCTCCAGCCCAAAAGGGAGCCAAAATCCAGCCCACATCCGGGAGAATCTCAAGAGCAGGGGGTGGAGCAAGCCAGGCCTCAAACCACGAGAAGCTCCAGCCCAAAAGGCAGCCAAAATCCAGCCCACATCCGGGAGAATCTCAAGAGCAGGGGGTGGAGCAAGGCAGGCCTCAAACCACGAGAAGCTCCAGCCCAAAAGGCAGCCAAAATGCAGCCCACATCCGGGAGAATCTCAAGAGCAGGGGGTGGAGCAAGCCAGGCCTCAAACCACGAGAAGCTCCAGCCCTAAAGGCAGCCAAAATCCAGCCCACATCTGGGAGAATCTCAAGAGCAGGGGGTGGAGCAAGCCAGGCCTCAAACCACGAGAAGCTCCAGCCCAAAACGCAGCCAAAATGCAGCCCACATCCGGGAGAATCTCAAGAACAGGTGGTGGAGCAAGCCAGGCCTCAAACCACGAGAAGCTCCAGCCCTAAAGGCAGAAAAAATGCAGCCCACATCCGGGAGAATAGCAAGAGCAGGGGGTGGAGGAAGCCAGGCCTCAAACCACAAGAAGCTCCAGCCCAAAAGGGAGCCAAAATCCAGCCCACATCCGGGAGAATCTCAAGAGCAGGGGGTGGAGCAAGCCAGGCCTCAAACCACGAGAAGCTCCAGCCCAAAAGGCAGCCAAAATCCAGCCCACATCCGGGAGAATCTCAAGAGCAGGGGGTGGAGCAAGGCAGGCCTCAAACCACGAGAAGCTCCAGCCCAAAAGGCAGCCAAAATGCAGCCCACATCCGGGAGAATCTCAAGAGCAGGGGGTGGAGCAAGCCAGGCCTCAAACCTCGAGAAGCTCCAGCCCAAGAATCAGCCAAAATGCAGCCCAACTCCGGGAGAATCTCAATGGCAGAGTTTGGAGCAAGCCAGGCCTCAAACCTTGAGAAGCTCCAGCCCAAAAGGCAGCCAAAATGCAGCCCACATCCGGGAGAATCTCAAGAGCAGGGGGTGGAGCAAGCCAGGCCTCAAACCTCGATAAGCTCCAGCCCAAAAAGCAGCCAAAATGCAGCCCACATCCGGGAGAATCTCAAGAGCAGGGGGTGGAGCAAGCCAGTCCTCAGACCACGAGAAGCTCCAGAACAAAAGGGAGCCAAAATGCAGCCCACATCTGGGAGAATCTCAAGAGCAGGGGGTGGAGCAAGGCAGGCCTCAAACCTCGAGAAGCTCCAGCCCAAAAGGCAGCCAAAATGCAGCCCACATCTGGGAGAATCTCAAGAGCAGGGGGTGGAGCAAGCCAGTCCTCAGACCACGAGGAGCTCCAGAACAAAAGGGAGCCAAAATGCAGCCCACATCCGGAGAATATCAAGAGCAGGGGGTGGAGCAAGCCAGGCCTCAAACCACGAGAAGCTCCAGCCCTAAATGCAGCCAAAATGCAGCCCACATCCGGGAGAATCTCAAGAGCAGGGGGTGGAGGAAGCCAGGCCTCAAACCACGAGAAGCTCCAGCCCAAAAGGCAGCCAAAATCCAGCCCACATCCGGGAGAATCTCAAGAGCAGGGGGTGGAGGAAGCCAGGCCTCAAACCACGAGAATCTCCAGCCCAAAAGGCAGCCAAAATCCAGCCCACATCCGGGAGAATCTCAAGAGCAGGGGGTGGAGCAAGCCAGGCCTCAAACCACGAGAAGCTCCAGCCCAAAATGCAGACAAAATCCAGCCCATATCCGGGAGAATCTCAAGAGCAGGGGGTGGAGCAAGCCAGGCATCAAACCACGAGAAGCTCCAGCCCAAAATGCAGACAAAATCCAGCCCATATCCGGGAGAATCTCAAGAGCAGGGGGTGGAGCAAGGCAGGCCTCAAACCACGAGAAGCTCCAGCCCAAAAGGCAGCCAAAATGCAGCCCACATCCGGGAGAATCTCAAGAGCAGGGGGTGGAGCAAGCCAGGCCTCAAACCTCGAGAAGCTCCAGCCCAAGAATCAGCCAAAATGCAGCCCAACTCCGGGAGAATCTGAATGGCAGAGTTTGGAGCAAGCCAGGCCTCAAACCTTGAGAAGCTCCAGCCCAAAAGGCAGCCAAAATGCAGCCAACATCCGGGAGAATCTCAAGAGCAGGGGGTGGAGCAAGCCAGGCCTCAAACCACGAGAAGCTCCAGCCCTAAAGGCAGCCAAAATGCAGGCCACCTCCGGGAGAATCTCAAGAGCAGGGGGTGTAGCAAGCCAGGCCTCAAACCACGAGAACCTCCAGACCAAAAGGCAGCCAAAATGCAGCCCACATCCGGGAGAATCTCAAGAGCAGTGGTTGGAGCAAGCCAGGCCTCAAACCACGAGAAGCTCCAGCCCAAAAGGCAGCCAAAATCCAGCCCACATCCGGGAGAATCTCAAGAGCAGGGGGTGGAGCAAGCCAGGCCTCAAACCACGAGAAGCTCCAGCCCAAAATGCAGCCAAAATGCAGCCCACATCCGGGAGAATCTCAAGAGCAGGGGGTGGAGCAAGCCAGGCCTCAAACCACGAGAAGCTCCAGCAAAAAATGCAGCCAAAATGCAGCCCACATCCCGGAGAATCTCAAGAGCAGGGGGTGGAGCAAGCCAGGCCTCAAACCATGAGAAGCTCCAGCCCAAAAGGCAGCCAAAATCTTACCCACATCCGGGAGAATCTCAAGAGCAGGGGGTGGAGCAAGCCAGGCCTCAAACCACGAGAAGCTCCAGCAAAAAAGGCAACCAAAATGCAGCCCACATCCCGGAGAATCTCAAGAGCAGGGGATGGAGCAAGCCAGGCCTCAAACCATGAGAAGCTCCAGCCCAAAAGGCAGCCAAAATGCAGCCCACATCCGGGAGAATCTCAAGAGCAGGGGGTGGCGCAAGCCACACCTCAAACCACGAGAAGCTCCAGCCCAAAAGCAGCCAAAATGCAGCCCACCTCGGGGAGAATATCAAGAGCAGGGGGTCGAGCAAGCCAGGCCTCAAACCAAGAGAAGCTCCAGCCCAAAAGGCAGCCAAAATCCAGCCCACATCCAGGAGAATCTCAAGAGCAGGGGGTGGAGCAAGCCAGGCCTCAAACCTCGAGAAGCTCCAGCCCAAAATGCAGACAAAATCCAGCCCACATGCGGGAGAATCTCAAGAGCAGGGGGTGGAGAAAGGCAGGCCTCAAACCACGAGAAGCTCCAGCCCAAAAGGCAGCCAAAATGCAGCCCACATCCGGGAGAATCTCAAGAGCAGGGGGTGGAGCAAGCAAGGCCTCAAACCTCGAGAAGCTCCAGCCCAAGAATCAGCCAAAATGCAGCCCACCTCCGGGAAAATATCAAGAGCAGGGGGTGGAGCAAGCCAGGCCTCAAACCTTGAGAAGCTCCAGCCCAAAAGGCAGCCAAAATGCAGCCCACATCCGGGAGAATCTCAAGAGCAGGGGGTGGAGCAAGCCAGGCCTCAAACCACGAGAAGCTCCAGCCCTAAAGGCAGCCAAAATCCAGCCCACATCTGGGAGAATCTCAAGAGCAGGGGGTGGAGCAAGCCAGGCCTCAAACCACGAGAAGCTCCAGCCCAAAACGCAGCCAAAATGCAGCCCACATCCGGGAGAATCTCAAGAACAGGTGGTGGAGCAAGCCAGGCCTCAAACCACGAGAAGCTCCAGCCCTAAAGGCAGACAAAATGCAGCCCACATCCGGGAGAATCGCAAGAGCAGGGGGTGGAGGAAGCCAGGCCTCAAACCACAAGAAGCTCCAGCCCAAAAGGGAGCCAAAATCCAGCCCACATCCGGGAGAATCTCAAGAGCAGGGGGTGGAGCAAGCCAGGCCTCAAACCACGAGAAGCTCCAGCCCAAAATGCAGCCAAAATCCAGCCCACATCCGGGAGAATCTCAAGAGCAGGGGGTGGAGCAAGCCAGGCCTCAAACCACGAGAAGCTCCAGCCCAAAAGGCAGCCAAAATGCAGCCCACATCCGGGAGAATCTCAAGAGCAGGGGGTGGAGCAAGCCAGGCCTCAAACCACGAGAAGCTCCAGCCCAAAAGGCAGCCAAAATGCAGCCCACATGCGGGAGAATCTCAAGAGCAGGGGGTGGAGCAAGGCAGGCCTCAAACCTCGAGAAGCTCCAGCCCAAAAGGCAGCCAAAATGCAGCCCACATGCGGGAGAATCTCAAGAGCAGGGGGTGGAGCAAGGCAGGCCTCAAACCTCGAGAAGCTCCAGCCCAAAAGGCAGCCAAAATGCAGCCCACATCTGGGAGAATCTCAAGAGCAGGGGGTGGAGCAAGCCAGGCCTCAAACCTCGAGAAGCTCCAGCCCAAAAGGCAGCCAAAATGCAGCCCACATCCGGGAGAATCTCAAGAGCAGGGGGTGGAGCAAGCCAGGCCTCAAACCACGAGAAGCTCCAGCCCAAAAGGCAGCCAAAATGCAGCCCACATGCGGGAGAATCTCAAGAGCAGGGGGTGGAGCAAGCCAGGCCTCAAACCTCGAGAAGCTCCAGCCCAAAAGGCAGCCAAAATGCAGCCCACATCCGGGAGAATCTCAAGAGCAGGGGGTGGAGCAAGCCAGTCCTCAGACCACGAGAAGCTCCAGAACAAAAGGGAGCCAAACTGCAGCCCACATCCGGAGAATATCAAGAGCAGGGGGTGGAGCAAGCCAGGCCTCAAACCACGAGAAGCTCCAGCCCAAAACGCAGCCAAAATGCAGCCCACATCCGGGAGAATATCAAGAGCAGGTGGTGGAGCAAGCCAGGCCTCAAACCTCGAGAAGCTCCAGCCCAAGAATCAGCCAAAATGCAGCCCAACTCCGGGAGAATCTCAATGGCAGAGTTTGGAGCAAGCCAGGCCTCAAACCACAAGAAGCTCCAGCCCAAAAGGCAGCCAAAATTCAGCCCACATCCGGCAGAATCTCAAGAGCAGGGGGTGGAGCAAGCCAGGCCTCAAACCACGAGAAGCTCCAGCCCTAAATGTAGACAAAATGCAGCCCACATCCGGGAGAATCGCAAGAGCAGGGGGTGGAGCAAGCCAGGCCTCAAACCACGAGAAGCTCCAGCCCTAAAGGCAGACAAAATGCAGCCCACATCCGGGAGAATCGCAAGAGCAGGGGGTGGAGCAAGCCAGGCCTCAAACCTCGAGAAGCTCCAGCCCAAGAATCAGCCAAAATGCAGCCCAACTCCGGGAGAATCTCAATGGCAGAGTTTGGAGCAAGCCAGGCCTCAAACCTTGAGAAGCTCCAGCCCAAAAGGCAGCCAAAATGCAGCCCACATCCGGGAGAATCTCAAGAGCAGGGGGTGGAGCAAGCCAGGCCTCAAACCACGAGAAGCTCCAGCCCAAGTATCAGCCAAAATGCAGCCCACATCCAGGAGCATATGAAGAGCAGGGTGTGGAGCAAGCCAGGCCTCAAACCACGAGAAGCTCCAGCCCAAAATGCAGCCAAAATGCAGCCCACATCCGGGAGAATCTCAAGAGCAGGGGGTGGAGCAAGCCAGGCCTCAAACCACGAGAAGCTCCAGCCCAAAAGGCAGCCAAAATCCAGCCCACATCCGGCAGAATCTCAAGAGCAGGGGGTGGAGCAAGCCAGGCCTCAAACCACGAGAAGCTCCAGCCCAAAAGGCAGCCAAAATGCAGCCCACATCCGGGAGAAACTCAAGAGCAGTGGGTGGAGCAAGGCAGGCCTCAAACCACGAGAAGCTCCAGCCTTAAAGGCAGCCAAAATGCAGCCCACATCCGGGAGAATCTCAAGAGCAGGGGGTGGAGCAAGCCAGGCCTCAAACCACGAGAAGCTCCAGCCTTAAAGGCAGCCAAAATGCAGCCCACATCCAGGAGAATATCAAGAGCAGGGGGTGGAGCAAGCCAGGCCTCAAACCACGAGAAGCTCCAGCCCTAAAGGCAGCCAAAATCCAGCCCACATCCGGGAGAATCTCAAGAGCAGGGGGTGTAGCAAGTCAGGCCTCAAACCATGAGAAGCTCCAGCCCAAAAGGCAGCCAAAATCCAGCCCACATGCGGGAGAATCTCAAGAGCAGGGGGTGGAGCAAGCCAGGCCTCAAACCTCGAGAAGCTCCAGCCCAAAAGGCAGCGAAAATGCAGCCCACATCCGGGAGAATCTCAAGAGCAGGGGGTGGAGCAAGCCAGGCCACAAACCACGAGAAGCTCCAGCCCTAAAGGCAGCCAAAAGAAGCCCACATCCCGGAGAATCTCAAGAGCAGGGGGTGGAGCAAGCCAGGCCCCAAACCACGAGAAGCTCCAGCAAAAAATGCAGCCAAAATGCAGCCCACATCCCGGAGAATCTCAAGAGCAGGGGGTGGAGCAAGCCAGGCCTCAAACCATGAGAAGCTCCAGCCCAAAAGGCAGCCAAAATCTTACCCACATCCGGGAGAATCTCAAGAGCAGGGGGTGGAGCAAGCCAGGCCTCAAAGCACGAGAAGCTCCAGCCCAAAAAAGGCAACCAAAATGCAGCCCACATCCCGGAGAATATCAAGAGCAGGGGGTGGAGCAAGCCAGGCCTCAAACCATGAGAAGCTCCAGCCCTAAAGGCAGCCAAAATGCAGCCCACATCCGGGAGAATCTCAAGAGCAGGGGGTGGAGCAAGCCAGGCCTCAAACCACGAGAAGCTCCAGCCCAAAACGCAGCCAAAATGCAGCCCACATCCGGGAGAATATCAAGAGCAGGTGGTGGAGCAAGCCAGGCCTCAAACCTCGAGAAGCTCCAGCCCAAGAATCAGCCAAAATGCAGCCCAACTCCGGGAGAATCTCAATGGCAGAGTTTGGAGCAAGCCAGGCCTCAAACCACAAGAAGCTCCAGCCCAAAAGGCAGCCAAAATTCAGCCCACATCCGGCAGAATCTCAAGAGCAGGGGGTGGAGCAAGCCAGGCCTCAAACCACGAGAAGCTCCAGCCCTAAATGTAGACAAAATGCAGCCCACATCCGGGAGAATCGCAAGAGCAGGGGGTGGAGCAAACCAGGCCTCAAACCACGAGAAGCTCCAGCCCAAAACGCAGCCAAAATCCAGCCCACATCCGGCAGAATCTCAAGAGCAGGGGGTGGAGCAAGCCAGGCCTCAAACCACGAGAAGTTCCAGCCCTAAAGGCAGACAAAATGCAGCCCACATCCGGGAGAATCGCAAGAGCAGGGGGTGGAGCAAGCCAGGCCTTCAAACCTCGAGAAGCTCCAGCCCAAGAATCAGCCAAAATGCAGCCCAACTCCGGGAGAATCTCAATGGCAGAGTTTGGAGCAAGCCAGGCCTCAAACCTTGAGAAGCTCCAGCCCAAAAGGCAGCCAAAATGCAGCCCACATCCGGGAGAATCTCAAGAGCAGGGTGTGGAGCAAGCCAGGCCTCAAACCACGAGAAGCTCCAGCCCAAAACGCAGCCAAAATCCAGCCCACATCCGGGAGAATCTCAAGAGCAGGGGGTGGAGCAAGCCAGGCCTCAAACCACGAGAAGCTCCAGCCCAAAAGGCAGCCAAAATGCAGCCCACATCCGGGAGAATCTCAAGAGCAGGGGGTGGAGCAAGCCAGGCCTCAAACCACGAGAAGCTCCAGCCCAAAAGGCAGCCAAAATCCAGCCCACATCCGGCAGAATCTCAAGAGCAGGGGGTGGAGCAAGCCAGGCCTCAAACCACGAGAAGCTCCAGCCCAAAAGGCAGCCAAAATGCAGCCCACATCCGGGAGAAACTCAAGAGCAGTGGGTGGAGCAAGGCAGGCCTCAAACCACGAGAAGCTCCAGCCCAAAAGGCAGCCAAAATGCAGCCCACATCCAGGAGAATATCAAGAGCAGGGGGTGGAGCAAGCCAGGCCTCAAACCACGAGAAGCTCCAGCCCTAAAGGCAGCCAAAATCCAGCCCACATCCGGGAGAATCTCAAGAGCAGGGGGTGTAGCAAGTCAGGCCTCAAACCATGAGAAGCTCCAGCCCAAAAGGCAGCCAAAATCCAGCCCACATGTGGGAGAATCTCAAGAGCAGGGGGTGGAGCAAGCCAGGCCTCAAACCTCGAGAAGCTCCAGCCCAAAAGGCAGCGAAAATGCAGCCCACATCCGGGAGAATCTCAAGAGCAGGGGGTGGAGCAAGCCAGGCCACAAACCACGAGAAGCTCCAGCACTAAAGGCAGCCAAAAGCAGCCCAAATCCCGGAGAATCTCAAGAGCAGGGGGTGGAGCAAGCCAGGCCCCAAACCACGAGAAGCTCCAGCAAAAAATGCAGCCAAAATGCAGCCCACATCCGGGAGAATCTCAAAAGCAGGGGGTGGAGCAAGCCGGGCCTCAAACCATGAGAAGCTCCAGCCCAAAAGGCAGCCAAAATCTTACCCACATCCGGGAGAATCTCAAGAGCAGGGGGTGGAGCAAGCCAGGCCTCAAACCACGAGAAGCTCCAGCTAAAAAGGCAACCAAAATGCAGCCCACATCCTGGAGAATCTCAAGAGCAGGGGATGGAGCAAGCCAGGCCTCAAACCATGAGAAGCTCCAGCCCAAAAGACAGCCAAAATCCTACCCACATGCGGGAGAATCTCAAGAGCAGGGGGTGGAGCAAGCCAGGCCTCAAACCACGAGAAGCTCCAGCCCAAAAGGCAGCCAAAATGCAGCCCACATCCGGGAGAATCTCAAGAGCAGGGGGTGGAGCAAGCCAGGCCTCAAACCTCGAGAAGCTCCAGCCCAAGAATCAGCCAAAATGCAGCCCAACTCCGGGAGAATCTCAATGGCAGAGTTTGGAGCAAGCCAGGCCTCAAACCTTGAGAAGCTCCAGCCCAAACGGCAGCCAAAATGCAGCCCACATGCGGGAGAATCTCAAGAGCAGGGGGTGGAGCAAGCCAGGCCTCAAACCACGAGAAGCTCCAGCCCAAAAGGCAGCCAAAATGCAGGCCACATCCGGGAGAATCTCAAGAGCAGGGGGTGGAGCAAGCCAGGCCTCAAACCACGAGAAGCTCCAGCCCAAAAGGCAGCCAAAATCCAGCCCACATCCGGGAGAATCTCAATGGCAGAGTTTGGAGCAAGCCAGGCCTCAAACCTTGAGAAGCTCCAGCCCAAAAGGCAGCCAAAATGCAGCCCACATGCGGGAGAATCTCAAGAGCAGGGGGTGGAGCAAGCCAGGCCTCAAACCACGAGAAGCTCCAGCCCAAAATGTAGCCAAAATGCAGCCCACATCTGGGAGAATCTCAAGAGCAGGGGGTGGAGCAAGGCAGGCCTCAAACCTCGAGAAGCTCCAGCCCACAAGGCAGCCAAAATGCAGCCCACATCCGGGAGAATCTCAAGAGCAGGGGGTGGAGCAAGCCAGGCCTCAAACCTCGAGAAGCTCCAGCCCAAAAGGCAGTGAAAATGCAGCCCACATCCGGGAGAATCTCAAGAGCAAGGGGTGGAGCAAGCCAGGCCTCAAACCACGAGAAGCTCCAGCCCAAAAGGCAGCCAAAATCCAGCCCACATCCGGGAGAATCTCAAGAGCAGGGGGTGTAGCAAGCCAGGCCTCAAACCATGAGAAGCTCCAGCCCAAAATGCAGCCAAAATCCAGCCCACATCCAGGAGAATCTCAAGAGCAGGGGGTGGAGCAAGCCAGGCCTCAAACCTCGAGAAGCTCCAGCCCAAAAGGCAGCCAAAATGCAGCCCACATCCGGGAGAATCTCAAGAGCAGGGGGTGGAGCAAGCCAGGCCACAAACCACGAGAAGCTCCAGCCCAAAAGGCAGCCCAAAAGCAGCCCACATTCCGGAGAATCTCAAGAGCAGGGGGTGGAGCAAGCCAGGCCTCAAACCACGAGAAACTCCAGCCGAAAAGGCAGCCAAAATGCAGCCCACATCCGGGAGAATCTCAAGAGCAGGGGGTGGAGCAAGCCAGGCCTCAAACCACGAGAAGCTCCAGCCCAAAAGGCAGCCAAAATGCAGCCCACATCCGGGAGAATCTCAAGAGCAGGGGGTGGAGCAAGCCAGGCCTCAAACCTCGAGAAGCTCCAGCCCAAGATTCAGCCAAAATGCAGCCCAACTCCGGGAGAATCTCAATGGCAGAGTTTGGAGCAAGCCAGGCCTCAAACCTTGAGAAGCTCCAGCCCAAAAGGCAGCCAAAATGCACCCCACATGCGGGAGAATCTCAAGAGCAGGGGGTGGAGCAAGCCAGGCCTCAAACCACGAGAAGCTCCAGCCCAAAATGTAGCCAAAATGCAGCCCACATCTGGGAGAATCTCAAGAGCAGGGGGTGGAGCAAGGCAGGCCTCAAACCTCGAGAAGCTCCAGCCCACAAGGCAGCCAAAATGCAGCCCACATCCGGGAGAATCTCAAGAGCAGGGGGTGGAGCAAGCCAGGCCTCAAACCTCGAGAAGCTCCAGCCCAAAAGGCAGTGAAAATGCAGCCCACATCCGGGAGAATCTCAAGAGCAAGGGGTGGAGCAAGCCAGGCCTCAAACCACGAGAAGCTCCAGCCCAAAAGGCAGCCAAAATCCAGCCCACATCCGGGAGAATCTCAAGAGCAGGGGGTGTAGCAAGCCAGGCCTCAAACCATGAGAAGCTCCAGCCCAAAATGCAGCCAAAATCCAGCCCACATCCAGGAGAATCTCAAGAGCAGGGGGTGGAGCAAGCCAGGCCTCAAACCTCGAGAAGCTCCAGCCCAAAAGGCAGCCAAAATGCAGCCCACATCCGGGAGAATCTCAAGAGCAGGGGGTGGAGCAAGCCAGGCCACAAACCACGAGAAGCTCCAGCCCAAAAGGCAGCCCAAAAGCAGCCCACATTCCGGAGAATCTCAAGAGCAGGGGGTGGAGCAAGCCAGGCCTCAAACCACGAGAAACTCCAGCCGAAAAGGCAGCCAAAATGCAGCCCACATCCGGGAGAATCTCAAGAGCAGGGGGTGGAGCAAGCCAGGCCTCAAACCACGAGAAGCTCCAGCCCAAAAGGCAGCCAAAATGCAGCCCACATCCGGGAGAATATCAAGAGCAGGGGGTGGAGCAAGCCAGGCCTCAAACCTCGAGAAGCTCCAGCCCAAGATTCAGCCAAAATGCAGCCCAACTCCGGGAGAATCTCAATGGCAGAGTTTGGAGCAAGCCAGGCCTCAAACCTTGAGAAGCTCCAGCCCAAAAGGCAGCCAAAATGCAGCCCACATCCGGGAGAATCTCAAGAGCAGGGGGTGGAGCAAGCCAGGCCTCAAACCACGAGAAGCTCCAGCCCTAAAGGCAGCCAAAATCCAGCCCACATCCAGGAGAATCTCAAGAGCAGGGAGTGGAGCAAGCCAGGCCTCAAACCACGAGAAGCTCCAGCCCAAAACGCAGCCAAAATGCAGCCCACATCCGGGAGAATCTCAAGAGCAGGGGGTGGAGCAAGGCAGGCCTCAGACCACAAGAAGCTCCAGCCCTAAAGGCAGCCAAAATGCAGGCCACATCCGGGAGAATCTCAAGAGCAGGGGTTGGAGCAAGCCAGGCCTCAAACCACGAGAAGCTCCAGCCCAAAAGGCAGCCAAAATGCAGACCAACTCCGGGAGAATCTCAAGAGCAGGGGGTGGAGCAAGCCAGGCCTCAAACCTCGAGAAGCTCCAGCCCAAAAGGCAGCGAAAATGCAGCCCACATCCGGGAGAATCTCAAGAGCAGGGGGTGGAGCAAGCCAGGCCTCAAACCTCGAGAAGCTCCAGCCCAAAAGGCAACCAAAATGCAGCCCACATCCGGGAGAATCTCAAGAGCAGGGGGTGGAGCAAGCCAGGCCTCAAACCACGAGAAGCTCCAGCCCAAAAGGCAGCAAAAATCCAGCCCACATCCGGGAGAATCTCAAGAGCAGGGGGTGTAGCAAGCCAGGCCTCAAACCTCGAGAAGCTCCAGCCCAAAAGGCAGCCAAAATCCAGCCCACATGCGGGAGAATCTCAAGAGCAGGGGGTGGAGCAAGCCAGGCCTCAAACCTCGAGAAGCTCCAGCCCAAAAGGCAGCGAAAATGCAGCCCACATCCAGGAGAATCTCAAGAGCAAGGGGTGTAGCAAGCCAGGCCTCAAACCATGAGAAGCTCCAGCCCAAAAGGCAGCCAAAATCCAGCCCACATCCGGGAGAATCTCAAGAGCAGGGGGTGGAGCAAACAAGGCCTCAAACCACGAGAAGCTCCAGCCCAAAATGCAGACAAAATCCAGCCCACATCCGGGAGAATCTCAAGAGCAGGGGGTAGAGCAAGGCAGGCCTCAAACCTCGAGAAGCTCCAGCCCAAAAGGCAGCCAAAATGCAGCCCACATCCGGGAGAATCTCAAGAGCAGGGGGTGGAGCAAGCCAGGCCACAAACCACGAGAAGCTCCAGCCCAAAAGGCAGCCCAAAAGCAGCCCACATTCCGGAGAATCTCAAGAGCAGGGGGTGGAGCAAGCCAGGCCTCAAACCACGAGAAACTCCAGCCGAAAAGGCAGCCAAAATGCAGCCCACATCCGGGAGAATCTCAAGAGCAGGGGGTGGAGCAAGCCAGGCCTCAAACCACGAGAAGCTCCAGCCCAAAAGGCAGCCAAAATGCAGCCCACATCCGGGAGAATATCAAGAGCAGGGGGTGGAGCAAGCCAGGCCTCAAACCTCGAGAAGCTCCAGCCCAAGAATCAGCCAAAATGCAGCCCAACTCCGGGAGAATCTCAATGGCAGAGTTTGGAGCAAGCCAGGCCTCAAACCTTGAGAAGCTCCAGCCCAAAAGGCAGCCAAAATGCAGCCCACATCCGGGAGAATCTCAAGAGCAGGGGGTGGAGCACGCCAGGCCTCAAACCACGAGAAGCTCCAGCCCTAAAGGCAGCCAAAATCCAGCCCACATCCAGGAGAATCTCAAGAGCAGGGAGTGGAGCAAGCCAGGCCTCAAACCACGAGAAGCTCCAGCCCAAAACGCAGCCAAAATGCAGCCCACATCCGGGAGAATCTCAAGAGCAGGGGGTGGAGCAAGGCAGGCCTCAGACCACAAGAAGCTCCAGCCCTAAAGGCAGCCAAAATGCAGGCCACATCCGGGAGAATCTCAAGAGCAGGGGTTGGAGCAAGCCAGGCCTCAAACCACGAGAAGCTCCAGCCCAAAAGGCAGCCAAAATGCAGACCAACTCCGGGAGAATCTCAAGAGCAGGGGGTGGAGCAAGCCAGGCCTCAAACCTCGAGAAGCTCCAGCCCAAAAGGCAGCCAAAATGCAGCCCACATCCGGGAGAATCTCAAGAGCAGTGGGTGGAGCAAGCCAGGCCTCAAACCTCGAGAAGCTCCAGCCCAAAAGGCAGCGAAAATGCAGCCCACATCCGGGAGAATCTCAAGAGCAGGGGGTGGAGCAAGCCAGGCCTCAAACCTCGAGAAGCTCCAGCCCAAAAGGCAGCCAAAATGCAGCCCACATCCGGGAGAATCTCAAGAGCAGGGGGTGGAGCAAGCCAGGCCTCAAACCACGAGAAGCTCCAGCCCAAAACGCAGCAAAAATCCAGCCCACATCCGGGAGAATCTCAAGAGCAGGGGGTGTAGCAAGCCAGGCCTCAAACCTCGAGAAGCTCCAGCCCAAAAGGCAGCCAAAATCCAGCCCACATGCGGGAGAATCTCAAGAGCAGGGGGTGGAGCAAGCCAGGCCTCAAACCTCGAGAAGCTCCAGCCCAAAAGGTAGCGAAAATGCAGCCCACATCCAGGAGAATCTCAAGAGCAAGGGGTGTAGCAAGCCAGGCCTCAAACCATGAGAAGCTCCAGCCCAAAAGGCAGCCAAAATCCAGCCCACATCCGGGAGAATCTCAAGAGCAGGGGGTGGAGCAAACAAGGCCTCAAACCACGAGAAGCTCCAGCCCAAAATGCAGACAAAATCCAGCCCACATCCGGGAGAATCTCAAGAGCAGGGTGTAGAGCAAGGCAGGCCTCAAACCTCGAGAAGCTCCAGCCCAAAAGGCAGCCAAAATGCAGCCCACATCCGGGAGAATCTCAAGAGCAGGGGGTGGAGCAAGCCAGTCCTCAGACCACGAGAAGCTCCAGCCCAAAAGGCAGCCAAAATGCAGCCCACATCTGGAGAATCTCAAGAGCAGGGGGTGGAGCAAGCCAGGCCTCAAACCTCGAGAAGCTCCAGCCCAAAAGGCAGCCAAAATGCAGCCCACATCCGGGAGAATCTCAAGAGCAGAGGGTGGAGCAAGCCAGGCCTCAAACCACGAGAAGCTCCAGCCCAAAAGGCAGCCAAAATGCAGCCCACATCCGGGAGAATCTCAAGAGCAGGGGGTGGAGCAAGCCAGTCCTCAGACCACGAGAAGCTCCAGAACAAAAGGAAGCCAAAATGCAGCCCACATCCGGGAGAATATCAAGAGCAGGGGGTGGAGCAAGCCAGGCCTCAAACCTGTGAGAAGCTCCAGCCCTAAAGGCAGCCAAACTCCAGCCCACCTCCGGGAGAATCTCAAGAGCAGGGGTTGGAGCAAGCCAGGCCTCAAACCACGAGAAGCTCCAGCCCAAAAGGCAGCCAAAATGCAGCCCACATCCGGGAGAATCTCAAGAGCAGGGGGTGGAGCAAGCCAGGCGTCAAACCACGAGAAGCTCCAGCCCAAAAGGGAGCCAAAATGCAGCCCACATCCGGGAGAATCTCAAGAGCAGGGGGTGGAGCAAGCCAGGCCTCAAACCTCGAGAAGCTCCAGCCCAAAAGGCAGCCAAAATGCAGCCCACATCCGGGAGAATCTCAAGAGCAGAGGGTGGAGCAAGCCAGGCCTCAAACCACGAGAAGCTCCAGCCCAAAAGGCAGCCAAAATGCAGCCCACATCCGGGAGAATCTCAAGAGCAGGGGGTGGAGCAAGCCAGGCCTCAAACCACGAGAAGCTCCATGCCAAAATGCAGACAAAATGCAGCCCACATCCGGGAGAATCTCAAGAGCAGAGGGTGGAGCAAGCCAGGCCTCAAACCACGAGAAGCTCCAGCCCAAAAGGCAGCCAAAATGCAGCCCACATCCGGGAGAATCTCAAGAGCAGGGGGTTGAGCAAGCAAGGCCTCAAACCACGAGAAGCTCCATGCCAAAATGCAGACAAAATGCAGCCCACATCCGGGAGAATCTCAAGAGCAGGGGGTGGAGCAAGCCAGGCCTCAAACCACGAGAAGCTCCAGCCCAAGAATCAGCCAAAATGCAGCCCAACTCCGGGAGAATCTCAATGGCAGAGTTTGGAGCAAGCCAGGCCTCAAACCTTGAGAAGCTCCAGCCCTAAATGCAGCCAAAATGCAGCCCACATCCGGGAGAATCTCAAGAGCAGGGGGTGGAGCAAGCCAGGCCTCAAACCACGAGAAGCTCCAGCCCTAAAGGCAGCCGTAATGCAGGCCACATCCGGGAGAATCTCAAGAGCAGGGGGTGGAGGAAGCCAGGCCTCAAACCACGAGAAGCTCCAGCCGAAAAGGCAGCCAAAATGCAGCCCACATCCGGGAGAATCTCAAGAGCAGGGGGTGGAGCAAGTCAGGCCTCAAACCATGAGAAGCTCCAGCCCAAAAGGCAGCCAAAATCCAGCCCACATCCGGGAGAATCTCAAGAGCAGGGGGTGGAGCAAGCAAGGCCTCAAACCACGAGAAGCTCCAGCCCAAGAATCAGCCAAAATGCAGCCCACATCCGGGAGAATCTCAATGGCAGAGTTTGGAGAAAGCCAGGCCTCAAACCTTGAGAAGCTCCAGCCCAAAAGGCAGCCAAAATGCAGCCCACATGCGGGAGAATCTCAAGAGCAGGGGGTGGAGCAAGCCAGGCCTCAAACCACGAGAAGCTCCAGCCCTAAATGCAGCCAAAATCCAGCCCACATCCGGGAGAATCTCAAGAGCAGGGGGTGGAGCAAGCCAGGCCTCAAACCACGAGAAGCTCCAGCCCAAAACGCAGCCAAAATGCAGCCCACATCCGGGAGAATCTCAAGAGCAGGTGGTGGAGCAAGCCAGGCCTCAAACCACGAGAAGCTCCAGCCCAAAAGGGAGCCAAAATCCAGCCCACATCCGGGAGAATCTCAAGAGCAGGGGGTGGAGCAAGCCAGGCCTCAAACCACGAGAAGCTCCAGCCCAAAAGGCAGCCAAAATCCAGCCCACATCCGGGACAATTTCAAGAGCAGGTGGTGGAGCAAGCCACGCCTCAAACCACTAGAAGCTCCAGCCCAAAAGGCAGCCAAAATGCAGCCCACATCCTGGACAATTTCAAGAGCAGGGGGTGGAGCAAGCCAGGCCTCAAACCACGAGAAGCTCCAGCCCAAAAGGCAGCCAAAATGCAGCCCACATCCGGGAGAATCTCAAGAGCAGGGGGTGGAGCAAGCCAGGCCTCAAACCTCGAGAAGCTCCAGCCCAAGAATCAGCCAAAATGCAGCCCAACTCCGGGAGAATCTGAATGGCAGAGTTTGGAGCAAGCCAGGCCTCAAACCTTGAGAAGCTCCAGCCCAAAAGGCAGCCAAAATGCAGCCCACATCCGGGAGAATCTCAAGAGCAGGGGGTGGAGCAAGCCAGGCCTCAAACCACGAGAAGCTCCAGCCCAAAAGGCAGCCAGAATGCAGCCCACATCCGGGAGAATCCCAAGAGCAGGGGGTGGAGCAAGCCAGGCCTCAAACCACGAGAAGCTCCAGCCCAAAATGCAGACAAAATCCAGCCCACATCCGGGAGAATCTCAAGAGCAGGGGGTGGAGCAAGCCAGGCCTCAAACCATGAGAAGCTCCAGCCCAAAAGGCAGCCAAAATCCAGCCCACATCCGGGACAATTTCAAGAGCAGGGGGTGGAGCAAGCGACGCCTCAAACCACTAGAAGCTCCAGCCCAAAAGGCAGCCAAAATGCAGCCCACATCCGGGACAATTTCAAGAGCAGGGGGTGGAGCAAGCCAGGCCTCAAACCACGAGAAGCTCCAGCCCAAAAGGCAGCCAAAATGCAGCCCACATCCGGGAGAATCTCAAGAGCAGGGGGTGGAGCAAGCCAGGCCTCAAACCTCGAGAAGCTCCAGCCCAAGAATCAGCCAAAATGCAGCCCAACTCCGGGAGAATCTGAATGGCAGAGTTTGGAGCAAGCCAGGCCTCAAACCTTGAGAAGCTCCAGCCCAAAAGGCAGCCAAAATGCAGCCCACATCCGGGAGAATCTCAAGAGCAGGGGGTGGAGCAAGCCAGGCCTCAAACCACGAGAAGCTCCAGCCCAAAAGGCAGCCAAAATGCAGCCCACATCCGGGAGAATCCCAAGAGCAGGGGGTGGAGCAAGCCAGGCCTCAAACCACGAGAAGCTCCAGCCCAAAAGGCAGACAAAATCCAGCCCACATCCGGGAGAATCTCAAGAGCAGGGGGTGGAGCAAGCCAGGCCTCAAACCACGAGAAGCTCCAGCCCAAAAGGCAGCCAAAATGCAGCCCACATCCGGGAGAATCTCAAGAGCAGGGGGTGGAGCAAGCCAGGCCTCAAACCTCGAGAAGCTCCAGCCCAAAAGGCAGCCAAAATGCAGCCCACATGCGGGAGAATCTCAAGAGCAGGGGGTGGAGCAAGCCAGGCCTCAAACCACGAGAAGCTCCAGCCCAAAAGGCAGCCAAAATGCAGCCCACATCCGGGAGAATCTCAAGAGCAGAGGGTGGAGCAAGCCAGGCCTCAAACCACGAGAAGCTCCAGCCCAAAAGGCAGCCAAAATGCAGCCCACATGCGGGAGAATCTCAAGAGCAGGGGGTGGAGCAAGCCAGTCCTCAGACCACGAGAAGCTCCAGAACAAAAGGGAGCCAAAATGCAGCCCACATCCGGGAGAATCTGAAGAGCAGGGGGTGGAGCAAGCCAGGCCTCAAACCACGAGAAGCTCCAGCCCTAAAGGCAGCCAAAATGCAGCCCACATCCGGCAGAATCTCAAGAGCAGGGGGTGGAGCAAGCCAGTCCTCAGACCACGAGAAGCTCCAGCCCAAAAGGCAGCCAAAATGCAGCCCACATCCGGGAGAATCTCAAGAGCAGGGGGTGTAGCAAGCCAGGCCTCAAACCATGAGAAGCTCCAGCCATAAAGGCAGCCAAAATCCAGCCCACATCCGGGAGAATCTCAAGAGCAGGGGGTGGAGCAAGGCAGGCCTCAAACCTCGAGAAGCTACAGCCCAAAAGGCAGCCAAAATGCATCCCACATCCGGGAGAATCTCAAGAGCAGGGGGTGGAGCAAGCCAGGCCTCAAACCACGAGAAGCTCCAGCCCAACAGGCAGCCAAAATGCAGCCCACCTCCGGGAGAATATCAAGAGCAGGGGGTGGAGCAAGCCAGGCCTCAAACCACGAGAAGCTCCAGCCCACAAGGCAGCCAAAATGAAGCCCACATCCGGGAGAATCTCAAGAGCAGAGGGTGGAGCAAGCCAGGCCTCAAACCTTGAGAAGCTCCAGCCCAAGAATCAGCCAAAATGCAGCCCACATCCGGGAGAATCTCAATAGCAGAGTTTGGAGCAAGCCAGGCCTGAAACGTTGAGAAGCTCCAGCCCAAAAGGCAGCCAAAATGCAGCCCACATCCGGGAGAATCTCAAGAGCAGGGGGTGGAGCAAGCCAGGCCTCAAACCACGAGAAGCTCCAGCCCTAAATGCAGCCATAATGCAGCCCACATCCGGGAGAATCTCAAGAGCAGGGGGTGGAGCAAGCCAGGCCTCAAACCACGAGAAGCTCCAGCCCAAAAGGCAGCCAAAATGCAGCCCACATCCGGGACAATTTCAAGAGCAGGGGGTGGAGCAAGCCAGGCCTCAAACCACGAGAAGCTCCAGCCCAAAAGGCAGACAAAATCCAGCCCACATCCGGGAGAATCTCAAGAGCAGGGGTTGGAGCAAGCCAGGCCTCAATCCTCGAGAAGCTCCAGCCCAAAACGCAGCCAAAATCCAGCCCACATCCGGGAGAATCTCAAGAGCAGGGGGTGGAGCAAGCCAGGCCTCAAACCACGAGAAGCTCCAGCCCAAAAGGCAGCCAAAATGCAGCCCACATCCGGGAGAATCTCAAGAGCAGGGGGTGGAGCAAGGCAGGCCTCAAACCACGAGAAGCTCCAGTCCAAAAGGCAGCCAAAATGCAGCCCACATCCGGGAGAATCTCAAGAGCAGGGGGTGGAGCAAGCCAGGCCTCAAACCTCGAGAAGCTCCAGCCCAAAATGCAGCCAAAATGCAGCCCACATCCGGGAGAATCTCAAGAGCAGGGGGTGGAGAAAGCCAGGCCTCAAACCACGAGAAGCTCCAGCCCAAAAGGCAGCCAAAATGCAGCCCACATCCAGGAGAATCTCAAGAGCAGGGAGTGGAGCAAGCCAGGCCTCAAACCACGAGAAGCTCCAGCCCAAAAGGCAGCCAAAGTGCAGCCCACATCCGGGAGAATCTCAAGAGCAGGGGGTGGAGCAAGCCAGGCCTCAAACCTCGAGAAGCTCCAGCCCAAAAGGCAGCCAAAATCCAGCCCACATCCGGCAGAATCTCAAGAGCAGGGGGTGGAGCAAGCCAGGCCTCAAACCACGAGAAGCTCCAGCCCTAAAAGCAGCCAAAATGCAGCCCACATCCGGGAGAATCTCAAGAGCAGGTAGTGGAGCAAGCCAGGCCTCAAACCACGAGAAGCTCCAGCCCCAAATGCAGCCAAAATGCAGCCCACATCCGGGAGAATATGAAGAGCAGGGGGTGGAGGAAGCCAGGCCTCAAACCACGAGAAGCTCCAGCCCAAAAGGCAGCCCAAATGCAGCCCACATCCGGGAGAATCTCAAGAGCAGGGGGTGGAGCAAGACAGGCCTCAAACCACAAGAAGCTCCAGCCCAAAAAGCAGCCAAAATGCAGCCAACATCCCGTAGAATCTCAAGAGCAGGGGGTGGAGAAAGCCAGGCCTCAAACCATGAGAAGCTCCAGCCCAAAAGTCAGCCAAAATCCTACCCACATCCGGGAGAATCTCAAGAGCAGGGGGTGGAGCAAGCCAGGCCTCAAACCACGAGAAGCTCCAGCCCAAAAGGCAGACAAAAGGCAGCCCACATCCGGGAGAATCTCAAGAGCAGGGGGTGGAGCAAGCCAGGCCTCAAACCATGAGAAGCTCCAGCCCAAAAGGCAGCCAAAATGCAGCCCACATCCGGGAGAATCTCAAGAGCAGGGGGTGGAGCAAGTCAGGCCTCAAACCACGAGAAGCTCCAGCCCAAATGTCAGACAAAATCCAGCCCACATCCGGGAGAATATCAAGAGCAGGGGTTGGAGCAAGCCAGGCCTCAAACCACGAGAAGCTCCAGCCCAAAAGGCAGCCAAAATGCAGCCCACATCCGGGAGAATCTCAAGAGCAGGGGGTGAAGCAAGACAGGCCTCAAACCACAAGAAGCTCCAGCCCAAAAAGCAGCCAAAATGCAGCCAACATCCCGGAGAATCTCAAGAGCAGGGGGTGGAGAAAGCCAGGCCTCAAACCACGAGAAGCTCCAGCCCAAAAGGCAGCCAAAATGCAGCCCACATCCGGGAGAATCTCAAGAGCAGTGGGTGGAGCAAGCCAGGCCTCAAACCACGAGAAGCTCCAGCCCAAAAGGCAGCCAAATTCCAGCCCACATCCCAGAGAATCTCAAGAGCAGGGGGTGGAGCAAGCCAGGCCTCAAACCTCGAGAAGCTCCAGCCCAAAAGGCAGCCAAAATCCAGCCCACATCCGGCAGAATCTCAAGAGCAGGGGTTGGAGCAAGCCAGGCCTCAAACCACGAGAAGCTCCAGCCCTAAAAGCAGCCAAAATGCAGCCCACATCCGGGAGAATATGAAGAGCAGGGGGTGGAGTAAGCCAGGCCTCATACCTCGAGAAGCTCCAGCCCAAGAATCAGCCAAAATGCAGCCCACATCCGGGAGAATCTCAAGAGCAGGGGGTGGAGCAAGCCAGGCCTCAAACCACGAGAAGGTCCAGCCCAAAATGCAGCCAAAATCCAGCCCACATCCGCGAGAATCTCAAGAGCAGGGGGTGGAGCAAGCCAGGCCTCAAACCATGAGAAGCTCCAGCCCAAAAGGCAGCCAAAATGCAGGCCACATCCGGGAGAATCTCAAGAGCAGGGGGTGGAGCAAGCCAGGCCTCAAACCACGAGAACCTCCAGCCCAAAAGGCAGCCAAAATGCAGCCCACCTCCCTGATAATCTCAAGAGCAGGGGCTGGAGCAAGCCAGGCCTCAAACCACGAGAAGCTCCAGCCCAAAATGCAGCCAAAATGCAGCCCACATCTGGGAGAATCTCAAGAGCAGGGGGTGGAGCAAGCCAGGCCTCAAACCACGAGAATCTCCAGCCCAAAATGCAGCCAAAATGCAGCCCACATCCAGGAGAATCGCAAGAGCAGGGGGTGGAGGAAGCCAGGCCTCAAACCACGAGAAGTTCCAGCCCAAAAGGCAGCCAAAATGCAGCCCACATCCGGGAGAATCTCAAGAGCAGGGCGTGGAGTAAGCCAGGCCTCAAACCATGTGAAGCTCCAGCCCAAAAGGCAGCCAAAATGCAGCCCACATCCAGGAGAATATCAAGAGCAGAGGGTGGAGCAAGCCAGGCCTCAAACCATGAGAATCTCCAGCCCACAAGGCAGCCAAAATGCAGCCCACATCCGGGAGAATCTCAAGAGCAGGGGGTGGAGCAAGCCAGGCCTCAAACCACGAGAAGCTCCAGCCCAAAAGGCAGCCAAAATGCAGCCCACATCCGGGAGAATCTCAAGAGCAGGGGGTGGAGCAAGCCAGGCCTCAAACCTCGAGAAGCTCCAGCCCAAAATGCAGCCAAAATCCAGCACACATCCGGCAGAATCTCAAGAGCAGGGGGTGGAGCAAGCCAGGCCTCAAACCATGAGAAACTCCAGCCCTAAAGTCAGCCAAAATCCAGCCCACATCCGGGAGAATCTCAAGAGCAGGGGGTGGAGCAAGCCAGGCCTCAAACCACGAGAAGCTCCAGCCCTAAAGGCAGCCAAAATGCAGCCCACATCCGGGAGAATATGAAGAGCAGGGGGTGGAGGAAGCCAGGCCTCAAACCACGAGAAGCTCCAGCCCAAAAGGCAGCCAAAATGCAGCCCACATGCGGGAGAATCTCAAGAGCAGGGGGTGGAGCAAGCCAGGCCTCAAACCACGAGAAGCTCCAGCCCAAAAGGCAGCCAAAATGCAGCCCACATCCGGGAGAATCTCAAGAGCAGGGGGTGGAGCAAGACAGGCCTCAAACCACAAGAAGCTCCAGCCCAAAAAGCAGCCAAAATGCAGCCAACATCCCGGAGAATCTCAAGAGCAGGGGGTGGAGCAAGCCAGGCCTCAAACCACGACAAGCTCCAGCCCAAAAGGCAGCGAAAATGCAGCCCACATCCAGGACAAATTGAAGAGCAGGGGGTGGAGCAAGGCAGGCATCAAACCACGATAAGCTCCAGCCCAAATGTCAGACAAAATCCAGCCCACATCCGGGAGAATCTCAAGAGCAGGGGGTGGAGCAAGCCAGGCCTCAAACCACGAGAAGCTCCAGCCCAAAAGGCAGCCAAAATGCAGCCCACATGCGGGAGAATCTCAAGAGCAGGGGGTGGAGCAAGCCAGGCCTCAAACCACGAGAAGCTCCAGCCCACATGGCAGCAAAAATGCAGCCCACATCCGGGAGAATCTCAAGAGCAGGGGGGTGGAGCAAGCCAGGCCTCAAACCTCGAGAAGCTCCAGCCCAAAAGGCAGCCAAAATGCAGCCCACCTCCCTGAGAATATCAAGAGCAGGGGGTGGAGCAAGCCAGGCCTCAAACCACGAGAAGCTCCAGCCCAAAATGCAGCCAAAATCCAGCCCACATCCGGGAGAATCTCAAGAGCAGGGGGTGGAGCAAGGCAGGCCTCAAACCATGAGATGCTCCAGCCCAAAAGGCAGCCAAAATGCAGCCCACATCCGGGAGAATCTCAAGAGCAGCGGGTGGAGCAAGCCAGGCCTCAAACCACGAGAAGCTCCAGCCCTAAAGGCAGCCAAAATGCAGCCCACATGCGGGAGAATCTCAAGAGCAGGGGGTGGAGCAAGGCAGGCCTCAAACCATGAGATGCTCCAGCCCAAAAGGCAGCCAAATTCCAGCCCACATCCGGGAGAATCTGAAGAGCAGGGGGTGGAGCAAGCCAGGCCTCAAACCATGAGAATCTCCAGCCCTAAAGGCAGCCAAAATGCAGCCCACATCCGGGACAATTTCAAGAGCAGGGGATGGAGCAAGGCAGGCCTCAAACCACGAGAAGCTCCAGCCCAAAAGGCAGCCAAAATGCAGCCCACATCCGGGAAAATTTCAAGAGCAGGGGGTGGAGCAAGCCAGGCCTCAAACCTCGAGAAGCTCCAGCCCAAATGGTAGACAAATTCCAGCCCATATCCGGGAGAAACTCAATGGCAGGTGGTGGAGCAAGCCAGGCCTCAAACCTCGAGAAGCTCCAGCCCAAGAATCAGCCAAAATCCAGCCCACATCCGGGAGAATCTCAAGAGCAGGGGATGGAGCAAGCCAGGCCTCAAACCACGAGAAGCTCCAGCCCAAAATGCAGCCAAAATGCAGCCCACATCCGGGAGAATCTCAAGAGCAGGGGGTGGAGCAAGCCAGGCCTCAAACCACGGGAAGCTCCACCCCAAAATGCAGCCAAAATGCAGCCCACATCCGGGAGAATCTCAAGAGCAGGGGGTGGAGCAAGCCAGGCCTCAAACCACGAGAAGCTCCAGCCCAAAATGCAGCCAAAATTCCGCCCACATCCGGGAGAATCTCAAGAGCAGGGGCTGGAGCAAGCCAGGCCTCAAACCACGAGAAGCTCCAGCCCAAAAGGCAGCCAAAATGCAGCCCACATCCGGGAGAATCTCAAGAGCAGGGGGTGGAGGAAGCCAGGCCTCAAACCACGAGAAGCTCCAGCCCAAAGAGCAACCAAAATGCAGCCCACATCCGGGAGAATCTCAAGAGCAGGGGGTGGAGCCAGCCATGCCCCAAACAACGAGAAGCTCCAGCCCAAAAGGCAGCCAAAATGCAGCCCACATGTGGGAGAATCTCAAGAGCAGGGGGTGGAGCAAGCCAGGCCTCAAACCACGAGAAGCTTCAGCCCAAAAGGCAGCCAAAATCCAGCCCACCTCCGGGAGAATCTCAAGAGCATGGGGTTTAGCAAGCCAGGCCTCAAACCTTGAGAAGCTCCAGCCCAAAAGGCAGCCAAAATCCAGCCCACATCCGGGAGAATCTCAAGAGCAGGGGGAGGAGCAAGCCAGTCCTCAAACCACGAGAAGCTCCACCCCAAAATGCAGCCAAAATGCAGCCCACATCCGGGAGAATCTCAAGAGCAGGGGGTGGAGCAAGCCAGGCCTCAAACCACGAGAAGCTCCAGCCCAAAAGGCAGCCAAAATGCAGCCCACATCCGGGAGAATCTCAAGAGCAGGGGGTGGAGCAAGCCAGGCCTCAAACCACGAGAATCTCAAGCCCAAGAATCAGCCAAAATGCAGCCCACATCCGGGAGAATCTCAAGAGCAGGGGGTGGAGCAAGCCAGGCCTCAAACCACAAGAAGCTCCAGCCCAAGAATCAGCCAAAATGCAGCCCACATCCGGGAGAATCTCAAGAGCAGGGGGTGGAGCAAGCCAGGCCTCAAACCACGAGGAGCTCCAGCCCAAAATGGAGCCAAAATTTAGCCCACATCCGGGAGAATCTCAAGAGCAGGGGGTGGAGCAAGCCAGGCCTCAAACCACGAGAAGGTTCCAGCCCAAAAGGCAGCCAAAATGCAGCCCACATCCCGGAGAATCTCAAGAGCAGGGGGTGGAGCAAGCCAGGCCTCAAACCACGGGAAGCTCCAGCCCCAAAGGCAGCCAAAATGCAGCCCACATCCGGGAGAATCTCAAGAGCAGGGGGTGGAGCAAGCCAGGCCTCAAACCACGAGAAGCTCCAGCCCAAAAGGCAGCCAAAATGCAGCCCACATCCAGGAGAATCTCAAGAGCAGGTGGTGGAGCAAGCCAGGCCTCAAACCACGAGAAGCTCCAGCACAAAATGCAGCCAAAATGCAGCCCACATCCGGGAGAATCTCAAGAGCAGGGGGTGGAGCAAGCCAGGCCTCAAACCACGAGAAGCTCCAGCCCAAAAGGCAGCCAAAATGCAGCCCACATCCGGGAGAATCTCAAGAGCAGGGGGTGGAGCAAGCCAGGCCTCAAACCACGAGAATCTCAAGCCCAAGAATCAGCCAAAATGCAGCCCATATCCGGGAGAATCTCAAGAGCAGGGGGTGGAGCAAGCCAGGCCTCAAACCACGAGAAGCTCCAGCCCAAGAATCAGCCAAAATGCAGCCCACATCCGGGAGAATCTCAAGAGCAGGTGGTGGAGCAAGCCAGGCCTCAAACCACGAGGAGCTCCAGCCCAAATGGAGCCAAAATTTAGCCCACATCCGGGAGAATCTCAAGAGCAGGGGGTGGAGCAAGCCAGGCCTCAAACCACGAGAAGGTTCCAGCCCAAAAGGCAGCCAAAATGCAGCCCACATCCGGGAGAATCTCAAGAGCAGGGGTTGGTGCAAGCCAGGCCTCAAACCACGAGAATCTCAAGCCCAAGAATCAGCCAAAATGCAGCCCACATCCGGGAGAATCTCAAGAGCAGGGGGTGGAGCAAGCCAGGCCTCAAACCACGAGAAGCTCCAGCCCAAGAATCAGCCAAAATGCAGCCCACATCCGGGAGAATCTCAAGAGCAGGGGGTGGAGCAAGCCAGGCCTCAAACCTTGAGAAGCTCCAGCCCAAAATGGAGCCAAAATTTAGCCCACATCCGGGAGAATCTCAAGAGCAGGGGGTGGAGCAAGCCAGGCCTCAAACCACGAGAAGGTTCCAGCCCAAAAGGCAGCCAAAATGCAGCCCACATCCCGGAGAATCTCAAGAGCAGGGGTTGGTGCAAGCCAGGCCTCAAACCACGGGAAGCTCCAGCCCAAAGGCAGCCAAAATGCAGCCCACATCCGGGAGAATCTCAAGAGCAGGGGGTGGAGCAAGCCAGGCCTCAAACCACGAGAAGCTCCAGCCCAAAAGGCAGCCAAAATGCAGCCCACATCCAGGAGAATCTCAAGAGCAGGTGGTGGAGCAAGCCAGGCCTCAAACCACAAGAAGCTCCAGCCAAAGAATCAGCCAAAATGCAGCCCACATCCGGGAGAATATCAAGAGCAGGGGGTTGAGCAAGCCAGGCCTCAAACCACGAGAAGCTCCAGCACAAAATGCAGCCAAAATCCAGCCCACATCCGGGAGAATCTCAAGAGCAGGGGGTGGAGCAAGCCAGGCCTCAAACCACGAGAAGCTCCAGCACAAAATGCAGCCAAAATGCAGCCCACATCAAGGAGCATATCAAGAGCAGGGAGTCAAGCAAGCCAGGCCTCAAACCTTGAGAAGCTCCAGCCCAAAAGGGAGCCAAAATGCAGCCCACATCCGGGAGAATCTCAAGAGCAGGGGGTGGAGCAAGCCAGGCCTCAAACCACAAGAAGCTCCAGCCCAAGAATCAGCCAAAATGCAGCCCACATCCGGGAGAATCTCAAGAGCAGGGGGTGGAGCAAGCCAGGCCTCAAACCACGAGGAGCTCCAGCCCAAAATGGAGCCAAAATTTAGCCCACATCCGGGAGAATCTCAAGAGCAGGGGGTGGAGCAAGCCAGGCCTCAAACCACGAGAAGGTTCCAGCCCAAAAGGCAGCCAAAATGCAGCCCACATCCCGGAGAATCTCAAGAGCAGGGGGTGGAGCAAGCCAGGCCTCAAACCACGGGAAGCTCCAGCCCCAAAGGCAGCCAAAATGCAGCCCACATCCGGGAGAATCTCAAGAGCAGGGGGTGGAGCAAGCCAGGCCTCAAACCACGAGAAGCTCCAGCCCAAAAGGCAGCCAAAATGCAGCCCACATCCAGGAGAATCTCAAGAGCAGGTGGTGGAGCAAGCCAGGCCTCAAACCACGAGAAGCTCCAGCACAAAATGCAGCCAAAATGCAGCCCACATCCGGGAGAATCTCAAGAGCAGGGGGTGGAGCAAGCCAGGCCTCAAACCACGAGAAGCTCCAGCCCAAAAGGCAGCCAAAATGCAGCCCACATCCGGGAGAATCTCAAGAGCAGGGGGTGGAGCAAGCCAGGCCTCAAACCACGAGAATCTCAAGCCCAAGAATCAGCCAAAATGCAGCCCATATCCGGGAGAATCTCAAGAGCAGGGGGTGGAGCAAGCCAGGCCTCAAACCACGAGAAGCTCCAGCCCAAGAATCAGCCAAAATGCAGCCCACATCCGGGAGAATCTCAAGAGCAGGTGGTGGAGCAAGCCAGGCCTCAAACCACGAGGAGCTCCAGCCCAAATGGAGCCAAAATTTAGCCCACATCCGGGAGAATCTCAAGAGCAGGGGGTGGAGCAAGCCAGGCCTCAAACCACGAGAAGGTTCCAGCCCAAAAGGCAGCCAAAATGCAGCCCACATCCCGGAGAATCTCAAGAGCAGGGGTTGGTGCAAGCCAGGCCTCAAACCACGAGAATCTCAAGCCCAAGAATCAGCCAAAATGCAGCCCACATCCGGGAGAATCTCAAGAGCAGGGGGTGGAGCAAGCCAGGCCTCAAACCACGAGAAGCTCCAGCCCAAGAATCAGCCAAAATGCAGCCCACATCCGGGAGAATCTCAAGAGCAGGTGGTGGAGCAAGCCAGGCCTCAAACCTTGAGAAGCTCCAGCCCAAAATGGAGCCAAAATTTAGCCCACATCCGGGAGAATCTCAAGAGCAGGGGGTGGAGCAAGCCAGGCCTCAAACCACGAGAAGGTTCCAGCCCAAAAGGCAGCCAAAATGCAGCCCACATCCCGGAGAATCTCAAGAGCAGGGGTTGGTGCAAGCCAGGCCTCAAACCACGGGAAGCTCCAGCCCAAAGGCAGCCAAAATGCAGCCCACATCCGGGAGAATCTCAAGAGCAGGGGGTGGAGCAAGCCAGGCCTCAAACCACGAGAAGCTCCAGCCCAAAAGGCAGCCAAAATGCAGCCCACATCCAGGAGAATCTCAAGAGCAGGTGGTGGAGCAAGCCACGCCTCAAACCACAAGAAGCTCCAGCCAAAGAATCAGCCAAAATGCAGCCCACATCCGGGAGAATATCAAGAGCAGGGGGTTGAGCAAGCCAGGCCTCAAACCACGAGAAGCTCCAGCACAAAATGCAGCCAAAATCCAGCCCACATCCGGGAGAATCTCAAGAGCAGGGGGTGGAGCAAGCCAGGCCTCAAACCACGAGAAGCTCCAGCACAAAATGCAGCCAAAATGCAGCCCACATCAAGGAGCATATCAAGAGCAGGGAGTCAAGCAAGCCAGGCCTCAAACCTTGAGAAGCTCCAGCCCAAAAGGGAGCCAAAATGCAGCCCACATCCGGGAGAATCTCAAGAGCAGGGGGTGGAGCAAGCCAGGCCTCAAACCACGAGAAGCTCCAGCCCAAAAGGCAGCCAAAATGCAGCCCACCTCCGGGAGAATCTCAAGAGCAGGTGGTGGAGCAAGCCAGGCCTCAAACCACGAGAAGCTCCAGCCCAAAATTCAGCCAAAATGCAGCCCACATCCGGGAGAATCTCAAGAGCAGGGGGTGGAGCAAGGCAGGCCTCAAACCACGAGAAGCTCCAGTCCAAAAGGCAGCCAAAATGCAGCCCACATCCGAGAGAATATCAAGAGCAGGTGGCGGAGAAAGCCAGGCCTCAAACCACGAGAAGCTCCAGCCCAAAAGGCAGCCAAAATCCAGCCCACATCCGGGAGAATCTCAAGAGCAGGGGGTGGAGTAAGCCAGGCCTCAAACCACGAGAAGCTCCAGCACAAAATGCAGCCAAAATTCAGCCCACATCCGGGAGAATCTCAAGAGCAGGTGGTGGAGCAAGCCAGGCCTCAAACCACAAGAAGCTCCAGCCAAAGAATCAGCCAAAATGCAGCCCACATCCGGGAGAATATCAAGAGCAGGGGGTGGAGCAAGCCAGGCCTCAAACCACGAGAAGCTCCAGCACAAAATGCAGCCAAAATGCAGCCCACATCCGGGAGAATCTCAAGAGCAGGGGGTGGAGCAAGCCAGGCCTCAAACCACGAGAAGCTCCAGCCCAAAAGGCAGCCAAAATGCAGCCCACATCCGGGAGAATCTCAAGAGCAGGGGGTGGAGCAAGCCAGGCCTCAAACCACGAGAATCTCAAGCCCAAGAATCAGCCAAAATGCAGCCCACATCCGGGAGAATCTCAAGAGCAGGGGGTGGAGCAAGCCAGGCCTCAAACCACGAGAATCTCCAGCCCAAGAATCAGCCAAAATTTAGCCCACCTCCGGGAGAATCTCAAGAGCAGGGGGTGGAGCAAGCCAGGCCTCAAACCACGAGAAGGTTCCAGCCCAAAAGGCAGCCAAAATGCAGCCCACATCCCGGAGAATCTCAAGAGCAGGGGGTGGAGCAAGCCAGGCCTCAAACCACGGGAAGCTCCAGCCCCAAAGGCAGCCAAAATGCAGCCCACATCCGGGAGAATCTCAAGAGCAGGGGGTGGAGCAAGCCAGGCCTCAAACCACGAGAAGCTCCAGCCCAAAAGGCAGCCAAAATGCAGCCCACATCCAGGAGAATCTCAAGAGCAGGTGGTGGAGCAAGCCAGGCCTCAAACCACAAGAAGCTCCAGCCAAAGAATCTGCCAAAATGCAGCCCACATCCGGGAGAATATCAAGAGCAGGGGGTTGAGCAAGCCAGGCCTCAAACCACGAGAAGCTCCAGCACAAAATGCAGCCAAAATGCAGCCCACATCCGGGAGAATATCAAGAGCAGGGGGTGGAGCAAGCCAGGCCTCAAACCACGAGAAGCTCCAGCACAAAATGCAGCCAAAATGCAGCCCACATCAAGGAGCATATCAAGAGCAGGGAGTCGAGCAAGCCAGGCCTCAAACCTTGAGAAGCTCCAGCCCAAAAGGGAGCCAAAATGCAGCCCACATCCGGGAGAATCTCAAGAGCAGGGGGTGGAGCAAGCCAGGCCTCAAACCACGAGAAGCTCCAGCCCAAAAGGCAGCCAAAATGCAGCCCACCTCCGGGAGAATCTCAAGAGCAGGGGGTGGAGCAAGCCAGGCCTCAAACCACGAGAAGCTCCAGCCCAAAAGGCAGCCAAAATCCAGCACACATCCGGGAGAATATCAAGAGCAGGGGGTGGAGCAAGGCAGGCCTCAAACCACGAGAAGCTCCAGCATAAAAGGCAGCCAAAATGCAGCCCACATCCGGGAGAATCTCAAGAGCAGGGGGTGGAGCAAGCCAGGCCTCAAACCACGAGAAGCTCCAGCCCAAAAGGCAGCCAAAATCCAGCCCACCTCCGGGAGAATCTCAAGAGCAGGGGGTGGAGTAAGCCAGGCCTCAAACCACGAGAAGCTCCAGCACAAAATGCAGCCAAAATGCAGCACACATCCGGGAGAATATCAAGAGCAGGGGGTGGAGCAAGGCAGGCCTCAAACCACGAGAAGCTCCAGCATAAAAGGCAGCCAAAATGCAGCCCACATCCGGGAGAATCTCAAGAGCAGGGGGTGGAGCAAGCCAGGCCTCAAACCACGAGAAGCTCCAGCCCAAAAGGCAGTCAAAATGCAGCCCACATCCGGGAGAATCTCAAGAGCAGGGGGTGGAGCAAGCCAGGCCTCAAACCACGGGAAGCTCCAGCCCAAAAGGCAGCCAAAATGCAGCCCACATCCGGGAGAATCTCAAGAGCAGGGGGTGGAGCAAGCCAGGCCTCAAACCACGAGAAGCTCCAGCCCAAAAGGCAGCCAAAATGCAGCCCACATCCGGGAGAATCTCAAGAGCAGGGGGTGGAGCAAGCCAGGCCTCAAACCACGAGAAGCTCCAGCCCAAAAGGCAGCCAAAATGCAGCCCACATCCGGGAGAATCTCAAGAGCAGGGGGTGGAGCAAGCCAGGCCTCAAACCACGAGAATCTCAAGCCCAAGAATCAGCCAAAATCCAGCCCACATCCGGGAGAATCTCAAGAGCAGGGGGTGGAGCAAGCCAGGCCTCAAACCACGAGAAGCTCCAGCCCAAGAATCAGCCAAAATGCAACCCACATCCGGGAGAATCTCAAGAGCAGGTGGTGGAGCAAGCCAGGCCTCAAACCACGAGGACCTCCAGCCCAAAATGGAGCCAAAATTTAGCCCACATCCGGGAGAATCTCAAGAGCAGGGGGTGGAGCAAGCCAGGCCTCAAACCACGAGAAGGTTCCAGCCCAAAAGGCAGCCAAAATGCAGCCCACATCCCGGAGAATCTCAAGAGCAGGGGGTGGAGCAAGCCAGGCCTCAAACCACGGGAAGATCCAGCCCCAAAGGCAGCCAAAATGCAGCCCACCTCCGGGAGAATCTCAAGAGCAGGGGGTGGAGCAAGGCAGGCCTCAAACCACGAGAAGCTCCAGCACAAAATGCAGCCAAAATGCAGCCCACATCCGGGAGAATATCAAGAGCAGGGGGTGGAGCAAGCCAGGCCTCAAACCACGAGAAGCTCCAGCACAAAATGCAGCCAAAATGCAGCCTACATCCAGGAGCATATCAAGAGCAGGGAGTCGAGCAAGCCAGGCCTCAAACCTTGAGAAGCTCCAGCCCAAAAGGGAGCCAAAATGCAGCCCACATCTGGGAGAATCTCAAGAGCAGGGGGTGGAGCAAGCCAGGCCTCAAACCACGAGAAGCTCCAGCCCAAAAGGCAGCCAAAATGCAGCCCACATTGGGGAGAATCTCAAGAGCAGGGGGTGGAGCAAGCCAGGCCTCAAACCACGAGAAGCTCCAGTCCAAAAGGCAGCCAAAATGCAGCCCACATCCGAGAGAATATCAAGAGCAGGTGGCGGAGCAAGCCAGGCCTCAAACCACGAGAAGCTCCAGCCCAAAAGGCAGCCAAAATGCAGCCCACATCCGGGAGAATCTCAAGAGCAGGGGGTGGAGCAAGCCAGGCCTCAAACCACGAGAAGCTCCAGCACAAAATGCAGCCAAAATGCAGCACACATCCGGGAGAATATCAAGAGCAGGGGGTGGAGCAAGCCAGGACTCAAACCACGAGAAGCTCCAGCCCAAAAGGCAGCCAAAATGCAGCCCACATCCGGGAGAATCTCAAGAGCAGGGGGTGGAGCAAGCCAGGCCTCAAACCACGAGAAGCTCCAGCCCAAAAGGCAGCCAAAATGCAGCCCACATCCAGGAGCATATCAAGAGCAGGGGGTGGAGCAAGCCAGGCCTCAAACCTTGAGAAGCTCCAGCCCAAAATGCAGCCAAAATGCAGCCCACATCCGGGAGAATCTCAAGAGCAGGTGGTGGAGAAAGCCAGGCCTCAAACCACGAGAAGCTCCAGCCCAACAGGCAGCCAAAATGCAGCCCACCTCCGGGAGAATCTCAAGAGCAGGGGGTGGAGCAAGCCAGGCCTCAAACCACGGGAAGCTCCAGCCCAAAAGGCAGCCAAAATGCAACGCACATCCGGGAGAATATCAAGAGCAGGGGGTGGAGCAAGCCAGGCCTCAAACCACGAGAAGCTCCAGCCCAAAAGGCAGCCAAAATGCAGCCCACATCCGGGAGAATCTCAAGAGCAGGGGGTGGAGCAAGCCAGGCCTCAAACCACGAGAAGCTCCAGCCCAAAAGGCAGCCAAAATGCAGCCCATATCCAGGAGAATCTCAAGAGCAGGTGGTGGAGCAAGCCAGGCCTCAAACCACAAGAAGCTCCAGCCAAAGAATCAGCCAAAATGCAGCCCACCTCCGGGAGAATCTCAAGAGCAGGGGGTGGAGCAAGCCAGGCCTCAAACCACGAGAAGCTCCAGCCCAAAAGGCAGCCAAAATGCAGACCACATCCGGGAGAATCTCAAGAGCAGGGGGTGGAGCAAGCCAGGCCTCAAACCACGAGAAACTCCAGCCCAAAAGGCAGCCAAAATGCAGCCCACATCCGGGAGAATCTCAAGAGCAGGGGGTGGAGCAAGGCAGGCCTCAAACCACGCGAAGCTCCAGCCCAAAAGGCAGCCAAAATTCAGCCCACATCCGGGAGAATATCAAGAGCAGGGGTTGGAGCAAGCCAGGCCTCAAACCACGAGAAGCTCCAGCCCAAAAGACAGCCAAAATGCAGCCCACATCCGGGAGAATCTCAAGAGCAGGGGGTGGAGCAAGCCAGGCCTCAAGCCACGAGAAGCTCCAGCCCAAAAGGCAGCCAAAATGCAGCCCACATCCGGGAGAATCTCAAGAGCAGGGGGTGGAGCAAGGCAGGCCTCAAACCATGAGAAGCTCCAGCCCAAAATGCAGCCAAAATGCAGCCCACCTCCGGGAGAATATCAAGAGCAGGGGGTGGAGCAAGCCAGGCCTCAAACCACGAGAAGCTCCAGCCCAAAAGGCAGCCAAAATGCAGACCACATCCGGGAGAATATCAAGAGCAGGGGGTGGAGCAAGCCAGGCCTCAAACCACGAGAAGCTCCTGCCAAAGAATCAGCCAAAATGCAGCCCAAATCCGGGAGAATCTCAAGAGCAGGGGGTGGAGCAAGCCAGGCCTCAAACCACGAGAAGCTCCAGCCCAAAATGCAGCCAAAATGCAGCCCACATCCGGGAGAATCTCAAGAGCAGGTGGTGGAGCAAGCCAGGCCTCAAACCACGAGAAGCTCCAGCCCAACAGGCAGCCAAAATGCAGCCCACCTCCGGGAGAATCTCAAGAGCAGGGGGTGGAGCAAGCCAGGCCTCAAACCACGAGAAGCTCCAGCCCAAAAGTCAGCCAAAATGCAGCCCACATCCGGGAGAAACTCAAGAGCAGGGGGTGGAGCAAGAGAGGCCTCAAACCACAAGAAGCTCCAGCCAAAGAATCAGCCAAAATGCAGCCCACATCCGGGAGAATCTCAAGAGCAGGGGGTGGAGCAAGCCAGGCCTCAAACCACGAGAAGCTCCAGCCCAAAAGGCAGCCAAAATCCAGCCCACATCCGGGAGAAACTCAAGAGCAGGGGGTGGAGTAAGCCAGGCCTCAAACCACGAGAAGCTCCAGCCCAAAAGGCAGCCAAAATGCAGCCCACATACGGGAGAATCTCAAGAGCAGGTGGTTTTGCAAGCCAGGCCTCAAACCACGAGAAGCTCCAGCCCAAAAGGCAGCCAAAATCCAGCCCACATCCGAGAGAATATCAAGAGCAGGTGGTGGAGCAAGCAGGCCTCAAACCACGAGAAGCTCCAGCCCAAAAGTCAGCCAAAATGCAGCCCACATCCGGGAGAAACTCAAGAGCAGGGGGTGGAGCAAGAGAGGCCTCAAACCACAAGAAGCTCCAGCCAAAGAATCAGCCAAAATGCAGCCCACATCCGGGAGAATCTCAAGAGCAGGGGGTGGAGCAAGCCAGGCCTCAAACCACGAGAAGCTCCAGCCCAAAAGGCAGCCAAAATGCAGCCCACATACGGGAGAATCTCAAGAGCAGGTGGTTTTGCAAGCCAGGCCTCAAACCACGAGAAGCTCCAGACCAAAAGGCAGCCAAAATCCAGCCCACCTCCGGGAGAATATCAAGAGCAGGGGGTGGAGCAAGCCAGGCCTCAAACCACGAGAAGCTCCAGCCCAAAAGGCAGCCAAAATGCAGCCCACATCCGGGAGAATCTCAAGAGCAGAGGGTGGAGCAAGCCAGGCCTCAAGCCACGAGAAGCTCCAACCCAAAAGGCAGCCAAAATGCAGCCCACATCCGAGAGAATATCAACAGCAGGTGGTGGAGCAAGCCAGGCCTCAAACCACGAGAAGCTCCAGCCCAAAAGGCAGCCAAAATGCAGCCCACCTCCGGGAGAATCTCAAGAGCAGGGGGTGGAGCAAGCCAGGCCTCAAACCACGAGAAGCTCCAGCACAAAATGCAGCCAAAATGCAGCCCACATCCGGGAGAATCTCAAGAGCAGGGGGTGGAGCAAGCCAGGCCTCAAACAACGAGAAGCTCCAGCCCAAAAGGCAGCCAAAATGCAGCCCACATCCAGGAGCATATCAAGAGCAGGGGGTGGAGCAAGCCAGGCCTCAAACCTTGAGAAGCTCCAGCCCAAAATGCAGCCAAAATGCAGCCCACATCCGGGAGAATATCAAGAGCAGGGGGTGGAGCAAGCCAGGCCTCAAACCACGAGAAGCTCCAGCCCAAAAGGCAGCCAAAATGCAGCCCACCTCCGGGAGAATCTCAAGAGCAGGGGGTGGAGCAAGCCAGGCCTCAAACCACGAGAAGCTCCAGCCCAAAATGCAGCCAAAATGCAGCCCACATCCGGGAGAATCTCAAGAGCAGGGGGTGGAGCAAGCCAGGCCTCAAACCACGAGAAGCTCCAGCCCAAAAGGCAGCCAAAATGCAGCCCACATCCGGGAGAATCTCAAGAGCAGGGGGTGGAGCAAGGCAGGCCTCAAACCACGAGAAGCTCCAGCCCAAAATGCAGCCAAAATGCAGCCCACATCCGAGAGAATATCAAGAGCAGGTGGTGGAGCAAGCGAGGCCTCAAACCACGAGAAGCTCCAGCCCAAAAGGCATCCAAAATGCAGCCCATATCCGGGAGAATCTCAAGAGCAGGGGGTGGAGGAAGCCAGGCCTCAAACCACGAGAAGCTCCAGCCAAAGAATCAGCCAAAATGCAGCCCACCTCCGGGAGAATCTCAAGAGCAGGGGGTGGAGCAAGCCAGGCCTCAAACCACGAGAAGCTCCAGCCCAAAAGGCAGCCAAAATGCAGACCACATCCGGGAGAATATCAAGAGCAGGGGGTGGAGCAAGGCAGGCCTCAAACCACGAGAAGCTCCAGCCCAAAAGGCAGCCAAAATGCAGCCCACATCCGGGAGAATCTCAAGAGCAGGGGGTGGAGCAAGCCAGGCCTCAAACCACGAGAAGCTCCAGCCCAAAAGGCAGCCAAAATGCAGACCACATCCCGGAGAATCTCAAGAGCAGGGGATGGAGGAAGCCAGGCCTCAAACCACGGGAAGCTCCAGCCCAAGAATCATCCAATATGCAGCCCACATAGGGGAGAATCTAAAGAGCAGGGGATGGAGCAAGCCAGGCCTCAAACCACGAGAAGCTCCAGCCCAAAAGGCAGCCAAAATTCCGCCCACATCCGGGAGAATATCAAGAGCAGGGGGTGGAGCATGCCAGGCCTCAAACCACGAGAAGCTTCAACCCAAAAGGCAGCCAAAATGCAGCCCACATCCGGGAGAATCTCAAGAGCAGGGGGTGGAGCAAGCCAGGCCATAAACCTTGAGAAGCTCCAGCCCAAAATGCAGCCAAAATGCAGCCCACATCCGGGAGAATCTCAAGAGCAGGTGGTGGAGCAAGCCAGGCCTCAAACCACGAGAAGCTCCAGCCCAACAGGCAGCCAAAATGCAGCCCACATCCGGGAGAATATCAAGAGCAGGGGGTGGAGCAAGCCAGGCCTCAAACCACGAGAAGCTCCAGCCCAAAAGGCAGCCAAAATGCAGCCCACATCCGGGAGAATCTCAAGAGCAGGGGGTGGAGCAAGCCAGGCCTCAAACCACGAGAAGCTCCAGACCAAAAGGCAGCCAAAATGCAGCCCACATCCAGGAGCATATCAAGAGCAGGGGTTCGAGCAAGCCAGGCCTCAAACCTTGAGAAGCTCCAGCCCAAAAGGGAGCCAAAATGCAGCCCACATCCGGGAGAATATCAAGAGCAGGGGGTGGAGCAAGCCAGGCCTCAAACCACGAGAAGCTCCAGCCCAAAAGGCAGCCAAAATGCAGCCCACCTCCGGGAGAATCTCAAGAGCAGGGGGTGGAGCAAGCCAGGCCTCAAACCACGGGAAGCTCCAGCCCAAAAGGCAGCCAAAATGCAGCCCACATCCGGGAGAATCTCAAGAGCAGGGTGTGGAGCAAGCCAGGCCTCAAACCACGAGAAGCTCCAGCCCAAAAGGCAGCCAAAATGCAGCCCACATCCCGGAGAATCTCAAGAGCAGGGGGTGGAGCAAGCCAGGCCTCAAACCACGAGAAGCTCCAGCCCAAAAGGCAGCCAAAATGCAGCCCACACCTGGGAGAATCTCAAGAGCAGGGGGTGGAGCAAGCCAGGCCTCAAACCACGAGAAGCTCCAGCCCAAAAGGCAGCCAAAATGCAGCCCACATCCAGGAGCATATCAAGAGCAGGGGTTCGAGCAAGCCAGGCCTCAAACCTTGAGAAGCTCCAGCCAAAGAATCAGCCAAAATGCAGCCCACATCCGGGAGAATCTCAAGAGCAGGGGGTGGAGCAAGCCAGGCCTCAAACCACGAGAAGCTCCAGCCCAAAAGGCAGCCAAAATGCAGCCCACATCCGGGAGAATCTCAAGAGCAGGGGGTGGAGCAAGCCAGGCCTCAAACCACGAGAAGCTCCAGCCCAAAAGGCAGCCAAAATGCAGCCCACATCCAGGAGCATATCAAAAGCAGGGGGTGGAGCAAGCCAGGCCTCAAACCTTGAGAAGCTCCAGCCCAAAAGGGAGCCAAAATCCAGCCCAAATCCGGGAGAATCTCAAGAGCAGGGGCTGGAGCAAGCCAGGCCTCAAACCACGAGAAGCTCCAGCCCAAAAGGGAGCCAAAATGCAGACCACATCCGGGAGAATATCAAGAGCAGGGGGTGGAGCAAGGCAGGCCTCAAACCACGAGAAGCTCCAGCCCAAAAGGCAGCCAAAATGCAGCCCACATCCGGGAGAATCTCAAGAGCAGGGGGTGGAGCAAGCCAGGCCTCAAACCACGAGAAGCTCCAGCCCAAAAGGCAGCCAAAATGCAGACCACATCCCGGAGAATCTCAAGAGCAGGGGGTGGAGGAAGCCAGGCCTCAAACCACGGGAAGCTCCAGCCCAAGAATCATCCAATATGCAGCCCACTTAGGGGAGAATCTAAAGAGCAGGGGATGGAGCAAGCCAGGCCTCAAACCACGAGAAGCTCCAGCCCAAAAGGCAGCCAAAATTCCGCCCACATCCGGGAGAATATCAAGAGCAGGGGGTGGAGCAAGCCAGGCCTCAAACCACGAGAAGCTTCAACCCAAAAGGCAGCCAAAATGCAGCCCACATCCGGGAGAATCTCAAGAGCAGGGGGTGGAGCAAGCCAGGCCTCAAACCACGAGAAGCTTCAACCCAAAAGGCAGCCAAAATGCAGCCCACATCCGGGAGAATCTCAAGAGCAGGGGGTGGAGCAAGCCAGGCCATAAACCAGGAGAAGCTCCAGCCCAAAATGCAGCCAAAATGCAGCCCACATCCGGGAGAATCTCAAGAGCAGGTGGTGGAGCTAGCAAGGCCTCAAACCACGAGAAGCTCCAGCCCAACAGGCAGCCAAAATGCAGCCCACATCCGGGAGAATCTCAAGAGCAGGGGGTGGAGCAAGCCAGGCCTCAAACCACGAGAAGCTCCAGCCCAAAAGGCAGCCAAAATGCAGCCCACATCCGGGAGAATCTCAAGAGCAGGGGGTGGAGCAAGCCAGGCCTCAAACCACGAGAAGCTCCAGACCAAAAGGCAGCCAAAATGCAGCCCACATCCAGGAGCATATCAAGAGCAGGGGTTCGAGCAAGCCAGGCCTCAAACCTTGAGAAGCTCCAGCCCAACATGTAGCCAAAATGCAGCCCACCTCCTGGAGAATATCAAGAGCAGGGGGTGGAGCAAGCCAGGCCTCAAACCACGAGAAGCTCCAGCCCAAAAGGCAGCCAAAATGCAGCCCACCTCCGGGAGAATCTCAAGAGCAGGGGGTGGAGCAAGCCAGGCCTCAAACCACGGGAAGCTCCAGCCCAAAAGGCAGCCAAAATGCAGCCCACATCCGGGAGAATCTCAAGAGCAGGGTGTGGAGCAAGCCAGGCCTCAAACCACGAGAAGCTCCAGCCCAAAAGGCAGCCAAAATGCAGCCCATATCCAGGAGAATATCAAGAGCAGGGGGTGGAGCAAGCCAGGCCTCAAACCACGAGAAGCTCCAGCCCAAAAGGCAGCCAATATGCAGCCCACATCCGGGAGAATCTCAAGAGCAGGGGGTGGAGCAAGCCAGGCCTCAAACCACGAGAAGCTCCAGCCCAAAAGGCAGCCAAAATGCAGCCCACATCCGGGAGAATCTCAAGAGCAGGGGGTGGAGCAAGCCAGGCCTCAAACCACGAGAAGCTCCAGCTTAAAAGGCAGCCAAAATGCAGCCCACATCCGGGAGAATCTCAAGAGCAGGGGGTGGAGCAAGCCAGGCCTCAAACAACGAGAAGCTCCAGCCCAAAAGGCAGCCAAAATGCAGCCCACATCCGGGAGAATCTCAAGAGCAGGGCGTGGAGCAAGCCAGGCCTCAAACCACGAGAAGATCCAGCCCAAAAGGCAGCCGAAATCCAGCCCACATCCGGGAGAATCTCAAGAGCAGGGGGTGGAGCAAGCCAGGCCTCAAACCACGAGAAGCTCCAGCCCAAAAGGCAGCCAAAATGCAGCCCACATCCGGGAGAATCTCAAGAGCAGGGGGTGGAGCAAGCCAGGCCTCAAACCACGAGAAGCTCCAGCCCAAAAGGCAGCCAAAATGCAGCCCACATCCAGGAGCATATCAAGAGCAGGGGGTGGAGCAAGCCAGGCCTCAAACCTTGAGAAGCTCCAGCCCAAAAGGGAGCCAAAATCCAGCCCAAATCCGGGAGAATATCAAGAGCAGGGGGTGGAGCAAGCCAGGCCTCAAACCACGAGAAGCTCCAGCCCAAAAGGCAGCCAAAATGCAGCCCACATCCGGGAGAATCTCAAGAGCAGGGGGTGGAGCAAGGCAGGCCTCAAACCACGGGAAGCTCCAGCCCAAAAGGCAGCCAAAATTCAGCCCACATCCGGGAGAATATCAAGAGCAGGGGGTGGAGCAAGCCAGGCCTCAAACCACGAGAAGCTCCAGCCCAAAAGGCAGCCAAAAGGCAGCCCACATCCGGGAGAATCTCAAGAGCAGGGGGTGGAGCAAGCCAGGCCTCAAACCACGAGAAGCTCCAGCCCAAAAGGCAGCCAAATTGCAGCCCATATCCGGGAGAATCTCAAGAGCAGGTGGTGGAGCAAGCCAGGCCTCAAACCACAAGAAGCTCCAGCCAAAGAATCAGCCAAAATGCAGCCCACCTCCGGGAGAATATCAAGAGCAGGGGGTGGAGCAAGCCAGGCCTCAAACCACGAGAAGCTCCAGCCCAAAAGGCAGCCAAAATGCAGCCCACATCCGGGAGAATCTCAAGAGCAGGGGGTGGAGCAAGGCAGGCCTCAAACCACGAGAAGCTCCAGCCCAAAAGGCAGCCAAAATGCAGCCCACATCCAGGAGCATATCAAGAGCAGGGGGTGGAGCAAGGCAGGCCTCAAACCACGGGAAGCTCCAGCCCAAAAGGCAGCCAAAATGCAGCCCACAGCCGGGAGAATCTCAAGAGCAGGGGGTGGAGCAAGCCAGGCCTCAAACCACGAGAAGCTCCAGCCCAAAATGCAGCCAAAATGCAGACCACATCCGGGAGAATCTCAAGAGCAGGGGGTGGAGGAAGCCAGGCCTCAAACCACGGGAAGCTCCAGCCCAAGAATCATCCAAAATGCAGCCCTCATCCAGGAGAATCTCAAGAGCAGGGGGTGGAGCAAGCCAGGCCACAAACCACGAGAAGCTCCAGCCCAAAATGGAGCCAAAATGCAGCCCATATCCGGGAGAATCTCAAGAGCAGGGGGTGGAGCAAGCCAGGCCTCAAACCACGAGAAGCTCCAGCCCAAAAGGCAGCCAAAATGCAGCCCACATCCGGGAGAATCTCAAGAGCAGGTGGTGGAGCAAGCGAGGCCTCAAACCACAAGAAGCTCCTGCCAAAGAATCAGCCAAAATGCAGACCACATCCGGGAGAATATCAAGAGCAGGGGGTGGAGCAAGCCAGGCCTCAAACCACGAGAAGCTCCAGCCCAAAATGCAGCCAAAATGCAGACCACATCCGGGAGAATCTCAAGAGCAGGGGGTGGAGGAAGCCAGGCCTCAAACCACGGGAAGCTCCAGCCCAAGAATCATCCAAAATGCAGCCCTCATCCAGGAGAATCTCAAGAGCAGGGGGTGGAGCAAGCCAGGCCACAAACCACGAGAAGCTCCAGCCCAAAATGGAGCCAAAATGCAGCCCATATCCGGGAGAATCTCAAGAGCAGGGGGTGGAGCAAGCCAGGCCTCAAACCACGAGAAGCTCCAGCCCAAAAGGCAGCCAAAATGCAGCCCACATCCGGGAGAATCTCAAGAGCAGGTGGTGGAGCAAGCGAGGCCTCAAACCACAAGAAGCTCCTGCCAAAGAATCAGCCAAAATGCAGACCACATCCGGGAGAATATCAAGAGCAGGGGGTGGAGCAAGCCAGGCCTCAAACCACGAGAAGCTCCAGCCCAAAAGGCAGCCAAAATGCAGCCCACATCCAGGAGAATCTCAAGAGCAGGGGGTGGAGCAAGGCAGGCCTCAAACCACGAGAAGCTCCAGCCCAAAAGGCAGCCAAAATGCAGCCCACATCCGGGAGAATCTCAAGAGCAGGGCGTGGAGCAAGCCAGGCCTCAAACCACGAGAAGCTCCAGCCCAAGAATCAGCCAAAATGCAGACCACATCCGGGAGAATCTCAAGAGCAGGGGGTAGAGGAAGCCAGGCCTCAAACCACGGGAAGCTCCAGCCCAAGAATCATCCAAAATGCAGCCCACATCTGGGAGAATCTCAAGAGCAGGGGGTGGAGCAAGCCAGGCCTCAAACCACGAGAAGCTCCAGCACAAAAGGCAGCCAAAATGCAGCCCACATTTGGGAGAATATCAAGAGCAGGGGGTGGAGCAAGCCAGGCCTCAAACCACGAGAAACTCCAGCCCAAAAGGCAGCCAAAATGCAGCCCACATCCGGGAGAATCTCAAGAGCAGGGGGTGGAGCAAGGCAGGCCTCAAACCACGAGAAGCTCCAGCCCAAAATGCAGCCAAAATGCATCCCACATCCGGGAGAATCTCAAGAGCAGGGGGTGGAGCAAGCCAGGCCTCAAACCACGAGAAGCTCCAGCCCAACAGGCAGCCAAAATGCAGCCCACCTCCGGGAGAATATCAAGAGCAGGGGGTGGAGCAAGCCAGGCCTCAAACCACGAGAAGCTCCAGCCCAAGAATCATCCAAAATACAGCCCACATCCGAGAGAATATCAAGAGCAGGTGGTGGAGGAAGCCAGGCCTCAAACCACGGGAAGCTCCAGCCCAAGAATCATCGAAAATGCAGCCCACATCCGGGAGAATCTCAAGAGCAGGGGGTGGAGCAAGCGAGGCCTCTAACCATGAGAAGCTCCTGTCAAAGAATCAGCCAAAATGCAGCCCAAATCCGGGAGAATCTCAAGAGCAGGGGGTGGAGCAAGCCAGGCCTCAAACCACGAGAAGCTCCAGCCCAAAAGGCAGCCAAAATGCAGCCCACCTCTGGGAGAATCTCAAGAGCAGGGGGTGGAGCAATCCAGGCCTCAAACCACGAGAAGCTCCAGCCCAAAAGGCAGCCAAAATGCAGCCCACATCCGGGAGAATATCAAGAGCAGGGGGTGGAGCAAGCCAGGCCTCAAACCACGAGAAGCTCCAGCCCAAAAGGCAGCCAAAATCCAGCCCACATCCGGGAGAATCTCAAGAGCAGGGGGTAGAGGAAGCCAGGCCTCAAACCACGGGAAGCTCCAGCCCAAGAATCATCCAAAATTCAGCCCACATCCGGGAGAATATCAAGAGCAGGGGGTGGAGCAAGCCAGGCCTCAAACCACGAGAAGCTTCAACCCAAAAGGCAGCCAAAATGCAGCCCACATCCGGGAGAATCTCAAGAGCAGGGGGTGGAGCAAGCCAGGCCTCAAACCACGAGAAGCTCCATCCCAAAATGCAGCCCATATCCGGGAGAATCTCAAGAGCAGGGGGTGGAGCAAGCCAGGCCTCAAACCACGAGAAGCTCCAGCCCAAAAGGCAGCCAAAATGCAGCCCACCTCCGGGAGAATCTCAAGAGCAGGGGGTGGAGCAAGCCAGGCCTCAAACCACGAGAAGCTCCAGCCCAAAAGGCAGCCAAAATCCAGCCCACATCCGGGAGAATATCAAGAGCAGGGGGTGGAGCAAGCCAGGCCCCAAACCACGAGAAGCTCCAGCCCAAAAGGCAGCCAAAATGCAGCCCATATCCGGGAGAATCTCAAGAGCAGGGGGTGGAGCAAACCAGGCCTCAAACCACGAGAAGCTCCAGACCAAAATGCAGCCAAAATGCAGCCCACATCCGGGAGAATTTCAAGAGCAGGGGGTGGAGCAAGCCAGGCCTCAAACCACAAGAAGCTCCAGCCAAAGAATCAGCCAAAATGCAGCCCATATCCGGGAGAATCTCAAGAGCAGGGGGTGGAGCAAGCCAGGCCTCAAACCACGAGAAGCTCCAGCACAAAATGCAGCCAAAATGCAGCCCACATCCGGGAGAATCTCAAGAGCAGGGGGTGGAGCAAGCCAGGCCTCAAAGCACGAGAAGATCCAGCCCAAAAGGCAGCCAAAATGCAGCCCACATCCAGGAGCATATCAAGAGCAGGGGGTGGAGCAAGCCAGGCCTCAAACCTTGAGAAGCTCCAGCCCAAAATGCAGCCAAAATGAAGCCCACATCCGGGAGAATATCAAGAGCAGGGGGTGGAGCAAGCCAGGCCTCAAACCACGAGAAGCTCCAGCCCAAAAGGCAGCCAAAATGCAGCCCACCTCCGGGAGAATCTCAAGAGAAGGGGTTGGAGCAAGCCAGGCCTCAAACCACGAGAAGCTCCAGCCCAAAAGGCAGCCAAAATCCATCCCACATCCGGGAGAATCTCAAGAGCAGGGGGTGGAGCAAGGCAGGCCTCAAACCACGAGAAGCTCCAGCCCAAAAGGCAGCCAAAATGCAGCCCACATCCGAGAGAATATCAAGAGCAGGTGGTGGAGCAAGCCAGGCCTCAAACCACGAGAAGCTCCAGCCCAAAAGGCAGCCAAAATGCAGCCCATATCCGGGAGAATCTCAAGAGCAGGGGGTGGAGCAAGCCAGGCCTCAAACCACGAGAAGCTCCAGCCAAAGAATCAGCCAAAATGCAGCCCATCTCCGGGAGAATCTCAAGAGCAGGGGGTGGAGCAAGCCAGGCCTCAAACCACGAGAAGCTCCAGCCCAAAAGGCAGCCAAAATGCAGACCACATCCGGGAGAATATCAAGAGCAGGGGGTGGAGCAAGGCAGGCCTCAAACCACGAGAAGCTCCAGTCCAAAAGGCAGCCAAAATGCAGCCCAAATCTGGGAGAATCTCAAGAGCAGGGGGTGGAGCAAGGCAGGCCTCAAACCACGGGAAGCTCCAGCCCAAAAGGCAGCCAAAATGCAGCCCACATCCGGGAGAATCTCAAGAGCAGGGGGTGGAGCAAGCCAGGCCTCAAACCACGAGAAGCTCCAGCCCAAAAGGCAGCCAAAATGCAGACCACATCCCGGAGAATCTCAAGAGCAGGGGGTGGAGGAAGCCAGGCCTCAAATCACGGGAAGCTCCAGCCCAAGAATCATCCAATATGCAGCCGACTTAGGGGAGAATCTAAAGAGCAGGGGGTGGAGCATGCCAGGCCTCAAACCTCGAGAAGCTTCAACCCAAAAGGCAGCCAAAATGCAGCCCACATCCGGGAGAATCTCAAGAGCAGGGGGTGGAGCAAGCCAGGCCTCAAACCACGAGAAGCTCCAGCCCAACAGGCAGCCAAAATGCAGCCCACCTCCGGGAGAATCTCAAGAGCAGGGGGTGGCCAAGCCAGGCCTCAAACCACGGGAAGCTCCAGCCCAAAATGCAGCCAAAATGCAGCCCACATCCGGGAGAATCTCAAGAGCAGAGGGTGGAGCAAGCCAGGCCTCAAACCACGAGAAGCTCCAGCCCAAAAGGCAGCGAAAATGCAGCCCACATCCGGGAGAATCTCAAGAGCAGGGGGTGGAGCAAGCCAGGCCTCAAAACACGAGAAGCTCCAGCCCAAAAGGCAGCCAAAATGCAGCCCACATCCAGGAGAATATCTAGAGCAGGTGGTGGAGCAAGCCAGGCCTCAAACCACGAGAAGCTCCAGCCCAAAAGGCAGCCAAAATGCAGCCCATATCCAGGAGAATCTCAAGAGCAGGTGGTGGAGCAAGCCAGGCCTCAAACCACAAGAAGCTCCAGCCAAAGAATCAGCCAAAATGCAGCCCACATCCGGGAGAATCTCAAGAGCAGGGGGTGGAGCAAGCCAGGCCTCAAACCACGAGAAGCTCCAGCCCAAAAGGCAGCCAAAATGCAGCCCACATCCGGGAGAATCTCAAGAGCAGGGGGTGGAGCAAACCAGGCCTCAAACCACGAGAAGCTCCAGCTTAAAATGCAGCCAAAATGCAGCCCACATCCGGGAGAATCTCAAGAGCAGGGGGTGGAGCAAGCCAGGCCTCAAACCACGAGAAGCTCCAGCCCAAAATGCAGCCAAAATGCAGCCCACATCCGGGAGAATCTCAAGAGCAGGGGGTGGAGCAAGCCAGGCCTCAAACCACGAGAAGATCCAGACCAAAAGGCAGCCGAAATCCAGCCCACATCCGGGAGAATCTCTAGAGAAGGGGGTGGAGCAAGCCAGGCCTCAAACCACGAGAAGCTCCAGCCCAAAAGGGAGCCAAAATGCAGCCCACATCTGGGAGAATCTCAAGAGCAGGGGGTGGAGCAAGCCAGGCCTCAAACCACAAGAAGCTCCAGCCAAAAAATCAGCCAAAATGCAGCCCACATCCGGGAGAATCTCAAGAGCAGGGGGTGGAGCAAGCCAGGCCTCAAACCACGAGAAGCTCCAGCCCAAAAGGCAGCCAAAATGCAGCCCACATGCGAGAGAATATCTAGAGCAGGTGGTGGAGCAAGCCAGGCCTCAAACCACGAGAAGCTCCATCCCAAAAGGCAGCCAAAATGCAGCCCATATCCGGGAGAATCTCAAGAGCAGGGGGTGGAGCAAGCCAGGCCTCAAACCACGAGAAGCTCCATCCCAAAATGCAGCCAAAATGCAGCCCATATCCGGGAGAATCTCAAGAGCAGGGGGTGGAGCAAGCCAGGCCTCAAACCACGAGAAGCTCCAGCCGAAAATGTAGCCAAAATGCAGCCCACATCCGGGAGAATCTCAAGAGCAGGTGGTGGAGCAAGCCAGGCCTCAAACCACGAGAAGCTCCAGCCCAAAACGCAGCCAAAATTCAGCCCACATCCGGGAGAAACTCAAGAGCAGGGGGTGGAGCAAGCGAGGCCTCAAACCACAAGAAGCTCCAGCCAAAGAATCAGCCAAAATGCAGCCCACCTCCGGGAGAATATCAAGAGCAGGGGGTGGAGCAAGCCAGGCCTCAAACCACAAGAAGCTCCAGCCAAAGAATCAGGCAAAATGCAGCCCATATCCGGGAGAATCTCAAGAGCAGGGGGTGGAGCAAGCGAGGCCTCAAACCACAAGAAGCTCCAGCCAAAGAATCAGCCAAAATGCAGCCCACCTCCGGGAGAATATCAAGAGCAGGGGGTGGAGCAAGCCAGGCCTCAAACCACAAGAAGCTCCAGCCAAAGAATCAGGCAAAATGCAGCCCACATCCGGGAGAATCTCAAGAGCAGGGGGTGGAGCAAGCCAGGCCTCAAACCACGAGAAGCTCCAGCCCAAAAGGCAGCCAAAATGCAGCCCACATCCAGGAGCATATCAAGAGCAGGGGGTGGAGCAAGCCAGGCCTCAAACCTTGAGAAGCTCCACCCCAAAATGCAGCCAAAATGCAGCCCACATCCGGGAGAATATCAAGAGCAGGGGGTGGAGCAAGCCAGGCCTCAAACCACGAGAAGCTCCAGCCCAAAAGGCAGCCAAAATGCAGCCCACCTCCGGGAGAATCTCAAGAGCAGGGGGTGGAGCAAGCCAGGCCTCAAACCACGAGAAGCTCCAGCCCAAAATGCAGCCAAAATGCAGCCCACATCCGGGAGAATATCAAGAGCAGGGGGTGGAGCAAGCCAGGCCTCAAACCACGAGAAGCTCCAGCCCAAAAGGCAGCCAAAATGCAGCCCACATCCGGGAGAATCTCAAGAGCAGGGGGTGGAGCAAGGCAGGCCTCAAACCACGAGAAGCTCCAGCCCAAAAGGCAGCCAAAATGCAGCCCACATCCGGGAGAATATCAAGAGCAGGGGGTGGAGCAAGCCAAGCCTCAAACCACGAGAAGCTCCAGCCCAAAATGCATCCAAAATGCAGCCCATATCCGGGAGAATCTCAAGAGCAGGGGGTGGAGCAAGCCAGGCCTCAAACCACGAGAAGCTCCAGCCAAAGAATCAGCCAAAATGCAGCCCACCTCCGGGAGAATCTCAAGAGCAGGGGGTGGAGCAAGGCAGGCCTCAAACCACGAGAAGCTCCAGCCCAAAAGGCAGCCAAAATGCAGACCACATCCGGGAGAATCTCAAGAGCAGGGGGTGGAGCAAGCCAGGCCTCAAATCACGGGAAGCTCCAGCCCAAGAATCATCCAATATGCAGCCCACTTAGGGGAGAATCTCAAGAGCAGGGGATGGAGCAAGCCAGGCCTCAAACCACGAGAAGCTCCAGCCCAAAAGGCAGCCAAAATTCAGCCCACATCCGGGAGAATATCAAGAGCAGGGGGTGGAGCATGCCAGGCCTCAAACCACGAGAAGCTTCAACCCAAAAGGCAGCCAAAATGCAGCCCACATCCGGGAGAATCTCAAGAGCAGGGGGTGGAGCAAGCCAGGCCATAAACCAGGAGAAGCTCCAGCCCAAAATGCAGCCAAAATGCAGCCCACATCCGGGAGAATCTCAAGAGCAGGTGGTGGAGCAAGCCAGGCCTCAAACCACGAGAAGCTCCAGCCCAAAATGCAGCCAAAATGCAGCCCACCTCTGGGAGAATATCAAGAGCAGGGGGTGGAGCAAGCCAGGCCTCAAACCACGAGAAGCTCCAGCCCAAAATGCAGCCAAAATGCAGCCCACATCCGGGAGAATATCAAGACCAGGGGGTGGAGCAAGCCAGGCCTCAAACCACGAGAAGCTCCAGCCCAAAAGGCAGCCAAAATGCAGCCCACATCCAGGAGCATATCAAGAGCATTGGTTCGAGCAAGCCAGGCCTCAAACCTTGAGAAGCTCCAGCCCAAAAGGGAACCAAAATGCAGCCCACATCCGGGAGAATATCAAGAGCAGGGGGTGGAGCAAGCCAGGCCTCAAACCACCGGAAGCTCCAGTCCAAAAAGCAGCCAAAATGCAGCCCAAATCTGGGAGAATCTCAAGAGCAGGGGGTGGAGCAAGGCAGGCCTCAAACCACGAGAAGCTCCAGCCCAAAAGGCAGCCAAAATGCAGCCCACATCCGGGAGAATCTCAAGAGCAGGGGGTGGAGCAAGCCAGGCCTCAAACCACGAGAAGCTCCAGCCCAAAAGGCAGCCAAAATGCAGACCACATCCCGGAGAATCTCAAGAGCAGGGGGTGGAGGAAGCCAGGCCTCAAATCACGGGAAGCTCCAGCCCAAGAATCATCCAATATGCAGCCCACTTAGGGGAGAATCTCAAGAGCAGGGGATGGAGCAAGCCAGGCCTCAAACCACGAGAAGCTCCAGCCCAAAAGGCAGCCAAAATTCAGCCCACATCCGGGAGAATATCAAGAGCAGGGGGTGGAGCATGCCAGGCCTCAAACCACGAGAAGCTTCAACCCAAAAGGCAGCCAAAATGCAGCCCACATCCGGGAGAATCTCAAGAGCAGGGGGTGGAGCAAGCCAGGCCATAAACCAGGAGAAGCTCCAGCCCAAAATGCAGCCAAAATGCAGCCCACATCCGGGAGAATCTCAAGAGCAGGTGGTGGAGCAAGCCAGGCCTCAAACCACGAGAAGCTCCAGCCCAAAATGCAGCCAAAATGCAGCCCACCTCTGGGAGAATATCAAGAGCAGGGGGTGGAGCAAGCCAGGCCTCAAACCACGAGAAGCTCCAGCCCAAAATGCAGCCAAAATGCAGCCCACATCCGGGAGAATATCAAGACCAGGGGGTGGAGCAAGCCAGGCCTCAAACCACGAGAAGCTCCAGCCCAAAAGGCAGCCAAAATGCAGCCCACATCCAGGAGCATATCAAGAGCATTGGTTCGAGCAAGCCAGGCCTCAAACCTTGAGAAGCTCCAGCCCAAAAGGGAACCAAAATGCAGCCCACATCCGGGAGAATATCAAGAGCAGGGGGTGGAGCAAGGCAGGCCTCAAACCACGAGAAGCTCCAGCCCAAAAGGCAGCCAAAATGCAGCATACCTCCGGGAGAATCTCAAGAGCAGGGGGTGGAGCAAGCCAGGCCTCAAACCACGGGAAGCTCCAGCCCAAAATGCAGCCAAAATGCAGCCCACATCCGGGAGAATCTCAAGAGCAGGGGGTGGAGCAAGCCAGGCCTCAAACCACGAGAAGCTCCAGCCCAAAAGGCAGCCAAAATGCAGCCCACATCCGGGAGAATCTCAAGAGCAGGGGGTGGAGCAAGCCAGGCCTCAAACCACGAGAAGCTCCAGCCCAAAAGGCAGCCAAAATGCAGCCCACATCCGAGAGAATCTCAAGAGAAGGGGGTGGAGCAAGCCAGGCCTCAAACCACGAGAAGCTCCAGCCCAAAAGGGAGCCAAAATGCAGCCCAAATCTGGGAGAATCTCAAGAGCAGGTGGTGGAGCAAGCCAGGCCTCAAAGCACGAGAAGCTCCAGCCCAAAAGGCAGCCAAAATGCAGCCCACATCCGGGAGAATCTCAAGAGCAGGGGGTGGAGCAAGCCAGGCCTCAAACCACGAGAAGCTCCAGCCCAAAAGGCAGCCAAAATGCAGCCCACATCCGGGAGAATATCAAGAGCAGGAGGTGGAGCAAGCCAGGCCTCAAACCACAAGAAGCTCCAGCCAAATAATCAGCCAAAATGCAGCCCACATCCGGGAGAATATCAAGAGCAGGGGGTGGAGCAAGCCAGGCCTCAAACCACGAGAAGCTCCAGCCCAAAAAGCAGGCAAAATGCAGCCCACATCCGGGAGAATCTCAAGAGCAGGGGCTGGAGCAAGCCAGGCCTCAAACCACGGGAAGCTCCAGCCCAAGAATCATCCAAAATGCAGCCCACATCCGGGAGAATCTCAAGAGCAGGGGGTGGAGCAAGCCAGGCCTCAAACCACGAGAAGCTCCAGCCCAAAATGCAGCCAAAATGCAGCCCACCTCTGGGAGAATCTCAAGAGCAGGGGGTGGAGCAAGCCAGGCCTCAAACCACGGGAAGCTCCAGCCCAAAATGCAGCCAAAATGCAGCCCACATCCGGGAGAATCTCAAGAGCAGGGGGTGGAGCAAGCCAGGCCTCAAACCACGAGAAGCTCCAGCCCAAAAGGCAGCCAAAATGCAGCCCACATCCGGGAGAATCTCAAGAGCAGGGGGTGGAGCAAGCCAGGCCTCAAACCACGAGAAGCTCCAGCCCAAAAGGCAGCCAAAATGCAGCCCACATCCGGGAGAATATCAAGAGCAGGGGGTGGAGCAAGCCAGGCCTCAAACCACAAGAAGCTCCAGCCAAATAATCAGCCAAAATGCAGCCCACATCCGGGAGAATCTCAAGAGCAGGGGGTGGAGCAAGCCAGGCCTCAAACCACGAGAAGCTCCAGCCCAAAAAGCAGGCAAAATGCAGCCCACATCCGGGAGAATCTCAAGAGCAGGGGGTGGAGCAAGCCAGGCCTCAAACCACGGGAAGCTCCAGCCCAAGAATCATCCAAAATGCAGCCCACATCCGGGAGAATCTCAAGAGCAGGGGGTGGAGCAAGCCAGGCCTCAAACCACGAGAAGCTCCAGCCCAAAATGCAGCCAAAATGCAGCCCACCTCTGGGAGAATCTCAAGAGCAGGGGGTGGAGCAAGCCAGGCCTCAAACCACGGGAAGCTCCAGCCCAAAATGCAGCCAAAATGCAGCCCACATCCGGGAGAATCTCAAGAGCAGGGGGTGGAGCAAGCCAGGCCTCAAACCACGAGAAGCTCCAGCCCAAAAGGCAGCCAAAATGCAGCCCACATCCGGGAGAATCTCAAGAGCAGGGGGTGGAGCAAGCCAGGCCTCAAACCACGAGAAGCTCCAGCCCAAAAGGCAGCCAAAATGCAGCCCACATGCGAGAGAATATCTAGAGCAGGTGGTGGAGCAAGCCAGGCCTCAAACCACGAGAAGCTCCAGCCCAAAAGGCAGCCAAAATGCAGCCCACATCCGGGAGAATCTCAAGAGCAGGGGGTGGAGCAAGCCAGGCCTCAAACCACGAGAAGCTCCAGCCCAAAAGGCAGCCAAAATGCAGCCCACATCCGGGAGAATCTCAAGAGCAGGGGGTGGAGCAAGCCAGGCCTCAAACCACGAGAAGATCCAGCCCAAAAGGCAGCCGAAATCCAGCCCACATCCGGGAGAATCTCAAGAGAAGGGGGTGGAGCAAGCCAGGCCTCAAACCACGAGAAGCTCCAGCCCAAAAGGGAGCCAAAATGCAGCCCAAATCTGGGAGAATCTCAAGAGCAGGTGGTGGAGCAAGCCAGGCCTCAAAGCACGAGAAGCTCCAGCCCAAAAGGCAGCCAAAATGCAGCCCACATCCGGGAGAATCTCAAGAGCAGGGGGTGGAGCAAGCCAGGCCTCAAACCACGAGAAGCTCCAGCCCAAAAGGCAGCCAAAATGCAGCCCACATCCGGGAGAATATCAAGAGCAGGGGGTGGAGCAAGCCAGGCCTCAAACCACAAGAAGCTCCAGCCAAATAATCAGCCAAAATGCAGCCCACATCCGGGAGAATCTCAAGAGCAGGGGGTGGAGCAAGCCAGGCCTCAAACCACGAGAAGCTCCAGCCCAAAAAGCAGGCAAAATGCAGCCCACATCCGGGAGAATCTCAAGAGCAGGGGGTGGAGTAAGCCAGGCCTCAAACCACGGGAAGCTCCAGCCCAAGAATCATCCAAAATGCAGCCCACATCCGGGAGAATCTCAAGAGCAGGGGGTGGAGCAAGCCAGGCCTCAAACCACGAGAAGCTCCAGCCCAAAATGCAGCCAAAATGCAGCCCACCTCTGGGAGAATCTCAAGAGCAGGGGGTGGAGCAAGGCAGGCCTCAAACCACGAGAAGCTCCAGCCCAAAATGCAGCCAAAATGCAGCCCACATCCGGGAGAATCTCAAGAGCAGGGGGTGGAGCAAGCCAGGCCTCAAACCACGAGAAGCTCCAGCCCAAAAGGCAGCCAAAATGCAGCCCACATCCGAGAGAATATCAAGAGCAGGTGGTGGAGCAAGCCAGGCCTCAAACCACGAGAAGCTCCAGCTTAAAAGGCAGCCAAAATGCAGCCCACATCCGAGAGAATCTCAAGAGCAGGGGGTGGAGCAAGCCAGGCCTCAAACCACGAGAAGCTCCAGCTCAAAAAGCAGCCAAAATGCAGACCACATCCGGGAGAATCTCAAGAGCAGGGGGTGGAGCAAGCCAGGCCTCAAACCACGAAAGCTCCAGCCCAAAAGGCAGCCAAAATGCAGACCACATCCCGGAGAATCTCAAGAGCAGGGGTTGGAGGAAGCCAGGCCTCAAACCACGGGAAGCTCCAGCCCAAGAATCATCCAATATGCAGCCCACTTACGGGAGAATCTAAAGAGCAGGGGGTGGAGCAAGCCAGGCCTCAAACCACGAGAAGCTCCAGCCCAAGAATCATCCAAAATTCAGCCCACATCCGGGAGAATCTCAAGAGCAGGGGGTGGAGCAAGCCAGGCCTCAAACCACGAGAAGCTCCAGCCCCAAAGGCAGCCAAAATGCAGCCCACCTCCAGGAGAATCTCAAGAGCAGGGGGTGGAGCAAGCCAGGCCTCACACCACGAGAAGCTCCAGCCCAAAATGCAGCCAAAATGCAGCCCACATCCGGGAGAATCTCAAGAGCAGGGGGTGGAGCAAGCCAGGCCTCAAACCACGAGAAGCTCCAGCCCAAAAGGCAGCCAAAATGCAGCCCACATCCGGGAGAATCTCAAGAGCAGGGGTTGGAGCAAGCCAGGCCTCAAACCACGAGAAGCTCCAGCCCAAAAGGCAGCCAAAATGCAGCCCACATCCGAGAGAATATCTAGAGCAGGTGGTGGAGCAAGCCAGGCCTCAAACCTCGAGAAGCTCCAGCCCAAAAGGCAGCCAAAATGCAGCCCATATCCAGGAGAATCTCAAGAGCAGGGGGTGGAGCAAGCGAGGCCTCAAACCACAAGAAGCTCCAGCCAAAGAATCAGCCAAAATGCAGCCCACATCCGGGAGAATCTCAAGAGCAGGGGGTGGAGCAAGCCAGGCCTCAAACCACGAGAAGCTCCAGCCCAAAAGGCAGCCGAAATCCAGCCCACATCCGGGAGAATCTCAAGAGAAGGGGGTGGAGCAAGCCAGGCCTCAAACCACGAGAAGCTCCAGCCCAACAGGCAGCCAAAATGCAGCCCACCTCCGGGAGAATATCAAGAGCAGGGGGTGGAGCAAGCCAGGCCTCAAACCACGAGAAGCTCCAGCCCAAAAGGCAGCCAAAATGCAGCCCACATCCGGGAGAATCTCAAGAGCAGGGGGTGGAGCAAGCCAGGCCTCAAACCACGAGAAGCTCCAGCCCAAAAGGCAGCCAAAATGCAGCCCACATCCGAGAGAATATCAAGAGCAGGTGGTGGAGCAAGCCAGGCCTCAAACCACGAGAAGCTCCAGCCCAAAAGGCAGCCAAAATGCAGCCCATATCCGGGAGAATCTCAAGAGCAGGGGGTGGAGCAATGCAGGCCTCAAACCACGAGAAGCTCCAGCCAAAGAATCAGCCAAAATGCAGCCCACCTCCGGGAGAATCTCAAGAGCAGGGGGTGGAGCAAGCCAGGCCTCAAACCACGAGAAGCTCCAGCCCAAAAGGCAACCAAAATGCAGACCACATCCTTGAGAATATCAAGAGCAGGGGGTGGAGCAAGCCAGGCCTCAAACCACGAGAATCTCCAGTCCAAAAGGCAGCCAAAATGCAGCCCACATGCGGGAGAATCTCAAGAGCAGGGGGTGGAGCAAGGCAGGCCTCAAACCACGAGAAGCTCCAGCCCAAAAGGCAGCCAAAATGCAGCCCACATCCGGGAGAATCTCAAGAGCAGGGGGTGGAGCAAGCCAGGCCTCAAACCACGAGAAGCTCCAGCCCAAAAGGCAGCAAAAATGCAGACCACATCCCGGAGAATCTCAAGAGCAGGGGGTGGAGGAAGCCAGGCCTCAAACCACGGGAAGCTCCAACCAAAGAATCATCCAATATGCAGCCCACTTAGGGGAGAATCTAAAGAGCAGGGGGTGGAGCAAGCCAGGCCTCAAACCACGAGAAGCTCCAGCCCAAAAGGCAGCCAAAATTCAGCCCACATCCTGGAGAATATCAAGAGCAGGGGGTGGAGCAAGCCAGGCCTCAAACCACGAGAAGCTTCAACCCAAAAGGCAGCCAAAATGCAGCCCACATCCGGGAGAATCTCAAGAGCAGGGGGTGGAGCAATCCAGGCCATAAACCAGGAGAAGCTCCAGCCCAAAATGCAGCCAAAATGCAGCCCACATCCGGGAGAATCTCAAGAGCAGGGGGTGGAGCAAGCCAGGCCTCAAACCACGAGAAGCTCCAGCCCAACAGGCAGCCAAAATGCAGCCCACCTCCGCGAGAATATCAAGAGCAGGGGGTGGAGCAAGCCAGGCCTCAAACCACGAGAAGCTCCAGCCCAAAAGGGAGCCAAAATGCAGCCCACATCCGGGAGAATCTCAAGAGCAGGTGGTGGAGCAAGCCAGGCCTCAAACCACGAGAAGCTCCAGCCCTAAAGGCAGCCAAAATGCAGCCCACCTCCGGGAGAATCTCAAGAGCAGGGGGTGGAGCAAGCCAGGCCTCAAACCACGGGAAGCTCCAGCCCAAAATGCAGCCAAAATGCAGCCCACATCCGGGAGAATCTCAAGACCAGGGGTTGGAGCAAGCCAGGCCTCAAACCACGAGATGCTCCAGCCCAAAAGGCAGCCAAAATGCAGCCCACATCCGAGAGAATATCTAGAGCAGGTGGTGGAGCAAGCCAGGCCTCAAACCATGAGAAGCTCCAGCCCAAAAGGCAGCCAAAATGCAGCCCATATAAAGGAGAATCTCAAGAGCAGGTGGTGGAGCAAGCGAGGCCTCAAACCACAAGAAGCTCCAGCCAAAGATTCAGCCAAAATGCAGCCCACATCCGGGAGAATCTCAAGAGCAGGGGGTGGAGCAAGCCAGGCCTCAAACCACGAGAAGCTCCAGCCCAAAAGGCAGCCAAAATGCAGCCCACATCCGGGAGAATATCAAGAGCAGGGGGTGGAGCAAGCCAGGCCTCAAACCACGAGAAGATCCAGCCCAAAAAGGCAGCCGAAATCCAGCCCACATCCGAGAGAATCTCAAGAGCAGGGGGTGGAGCAAGCCAGGCCTCAAACCACGAGAAGCTCCAGCTTAAAAGGCAGCCAAAATGCAGCCCACATCCGGGAGAATCTCAAGAGCAGGGGGTGGAGCAAGCCAGGCCTCAAACCACGAGAAGATCCAGCCCAAAAGGCAGCCAAAATCCAGCCCACATCCGGGAGAATCTCAAGAGCAGGGGGTGGAGCAAGCAAGGCCTCAAACCACGAGAAGCTCCAGCCCAAGAATCAGCCAAAATGCAGCCCACATCCGGGAGAATCTCAATGGCAGAGTTTGGAGAAAGCCAGGCCTCAAACCACGAGAAGCTCCAGCCCAAAAGGCAGCCAAAATGCAGCCCACATCCGGGAGAATCTCAAGAGCAGGGGGTGGAGGAAGCCAGGCCTCAAACCACGAGAAGCTCCAGCTTAAAAGGCAGCCAAAATGCAGCCCACATCCGGGAGAATCTCAAGAGCAGGTGGTGGAGCAAGCCAGGCCTCAAACCACGAGAAGCTCCAGCCCAAAAGGCAGCCAAAATGCAGCCCACATCCGGGAGAATCTCAAGAGCAGGGGGTGGAGCAAGGCAGGCCTCAAACCACGGGAAGCTCCAGCCCAAGAATCATCCAAAATGCAGCCCACATCCGGGAGAATCTCAAGAGCAGGGGGTGGAGCAAGCCAGGCCTCAAACCACGAGAAGCTCCAGCCCAAAAGGCAGCCAAAATGCAGCCCACATCCGGGAGAATCTCAAGAGCAGGGGGTGGAGGAAGCCAGGCCTCAAACCTCGAGAAGCTCCAGCCCAAAAGGCAGCCAAAATGCAGCCCACATGCGGGAGAATCTCAAGAGCAGGGGGTGGAGCAAGGCAGGCCTCAAACCACGAGAAGCTCCAGCCCAAAAGGCAGCCAAAATGCAGCCCACATCCGGGAGAATATCAAGAGCAGGGGGTGGAGCAAGCCAGGCCTCAAACCACGAGAAGATCCAGCCCAAAAGGCAGCCGAAATCCAGCCCACATCCGGGAGAATCTCAAGAGCAGGGGGTGGAGCAAGCCAGGCCTCAAACCACGAGAAGCTCCAGCTCAAAAGGCAGCCAAAATGCAGACCACATCCGGGAGAATCTCAAGAGCAGGGGGTGGAGCAATCCAGGCCTCAAACCACGAGAATCTCCAGCCCAAAAGGCAGCCAAAATCCAGCCCACGTCGCGGGAGAATATCAAGAGCAGGGGGTGGAGCAAGGCAGGCCTCAAACCACGGGAAGCTCCAGCCCAAAAGGCAGCCAAAATCCAGCCCACATCCGGGAGAATCTCAAGAGAAGGGGGTGGAGCAATCCAGGCCTCAAACCACGAGAAGCTCCAGCCCAAAAGGCAGCCAAAATGCAGCCCACATCTGGGAGAATCTCAAGAGCAGGGGGTGGAGCAAGCCAGGCCTCAAACCACAAGAAGCTCCAGCCAAAGAATCAGCCAAAATGCAGCCCACATCCGGGAGAATCTCAAGAGCAGGGGGTGGAGCAAGGCAGGCCTCAAACCACGAGAAGCTCCAGCCCAAGAATCAGCCAAAATGCAGCCCATATCCGGGAGAATCTCAAGAGCAGGGGGTGGAACAAGCCAGGCCTCAAACCACAAGAAGCTCGTGCCCAAAAGGCAGCCAAAATGCAGCCCACATCCGGGAGAATCTCAAGAGCAGGGGGTGGAGCAAGCCAGGCCTCAAACCACGAGAAGCTCCAGCCCAAATGGCAGCCAAAATGCAGCCCACATCCGGGAGAATCTCAAGAGCAGGGGGTGGAGCAAGCCAGGCCTCAAACCACGAGAAGCTCCAGCCCAAATGGCAGCCAAAATGCAGCCCACATCCGGGAGAATCTCAAGAGCAGGGGGTGGAGCAAGCCAGGCCTCAAACCACGAGAAGCTCCAGCCCAAAAGGCAGCCAAAATGCAATCCACATCCGGGAGAATCTCAAGAGCAGGGGGTGGAGCAAGCCAGGCCTCAAACCACGAGAAGCTCCAGCCCAAAATGCAGCCAAAATGCAGCCCACATCCGGGAGAATCTCAAGAGCAGGTGGTGGAACAAGCCAAGCCTCAAACCACAAGAAGCTCCTGCCCAAAAGGCAGCCAAAATGCAGCCCACCTCCGGGAGAATCTCAAGAGCAGGGGGTGGAGCAAGCCAGGCCTCAAACCACGAGAAGCTCCAGCCCAAAAGGCAGCCAAAATGCAGCCCACATACGGGAGAATCTCAAGAGCAGGGGGTGGAGCAAGCCAGGCCTCAAACCACGAGAAGCTCCAGCCCAAAAGGCAGCCAAAATGCAGCCCACATCCGGGAGAATATCAAGAGCAGGGGGTGGAGCAAGCCAGGCCCCAAACCACGAGAAGCTCCAGCCCAAAAGGCAGACAAAATGCAGCCCACCTCCGGGAGAATCTCAAGAGCAGGGGGTGGAGCAAGGCAGGCCTCAAACCACGAGAAGCTCCAGCCCAAAATGCAGCCAATATGCAGCCCACCTCCGGGAGAACCTCAAGAGCAGGGGGTGGAGCAAGGCAGGCCTCAAACCACGAGAAGCTCCAGCCCAAAAGGCAGCCAAAATGCAGCCCACATCCGGGAGAATCTCAAGAGCAGGGGGTGGAGCAAGCCAGGCCACAAACCACGAGAAGCTCCAGCCCAAAATGCAGCCAAAATGCAGCCCACATCCGGGAGAATCTCAAGAGCAGGGGGTGGAGCAAGCCAGGCCTCAAACCACGAGAAGCTCCAGCCCAAAAGGCAGCCAAAATTCAACCCACATCCGGGAGAATCTCAAGAGCAGGGGGTGGAGCAAGCCAGGCCTCAAACCACGAGAAGCTCCAGCCCAAAATGCAGCCAAAATGCAGCCCACATCCGGGAGAATCTCAAGAGCAGGTGGTGGAAAAAGCCAGGCCTCAAACCACGAGAAGCTCCAGCCCAAGAATCATCCAAAATGCAGCCCACATCCGGGAGAATCTCAAGAGCAGGGGGTGGAGGAAGCCAGGCCTCAAACCACGGGAAGCTCCAGCCCAAGAATCATCCAAAATGCAGCCCACATCCGGGAGAATCTCAAGAGCAGGGGGTGGAGCAAGCCAGGCCTCAAACCACGAGAAGCTCCAGCCCAAAAGGCAGCCAAAATGCAGCCCACATCCGGGAGAATATCAAGAGCAGGGGGTGGAGCAAGCCAGGCCCCAAACCACTAGAAGCTCCAGCCCAAAAGGCAGACAAAATGCAGCCCACCTCCGGGAGAATCTCAAGAGCAGGGGGTGGAGCAAGGCAGGCCTCAAACCACGAGAAGCTCCAGCCCAAAAGGCAGCCAATATGCAGCCCACCTCCGGGAGAACCTCAAGAGCAGGGGGTGGAGCAAGGCAGGCCTCAAACCACGAGAAGCTCCAGCCCAAAAGGCAGCCAAAATGCAGCCCACATCCGGGAGAATCTCAAGAGCAGGGGGTGGAGCAAGCCAGGCCACAAACCACGAGAAGCTCCAGCCCAAAATGCAGCCAAAATGCAGCCCACATCCGGGAGAATCTCAAGAGCAGGGGGTGGAGCAAGCCAGGCCTCAAACCACGAGAAGCTCCAGCCCAAAAGGCAGCCAAAATTCAACCCACATCCGGGAGAATCTCAAGAGCAGGGGGTGGAGCAAGCCAGGCCTCAAACCACGAGAAGCTCCAGCCCAAAATGCAGCCAAAATGCAGCCCACATCCGGGAGAATCTCAAGAGCAGGTGGTGGAAAAAGCCAGGCCTCAAACCACAAGAAGCTCCTGCCCAAAAGGCAGCCAAAATGCAGCCCACCTCCGGGAGAATCTCAAGAGCAGGGGGTGGAGCAAGCCAGGCCTCAAACCACGAGAAGCTCCAGCCCAAAATGCAGCCAAAATGCAGCCCACATCCGGGAGAATCTCAAGAGCAGGAGGTGGAGCAAGCCAGGCCTCAAACCACGAGAATTTCCAGCCCAAAAGGCAGCCAAAATGCAGCCCATATCCGGGAGAATCTCAAGAGCAGGGGGTGGAGGAAGCCAGGCCTCAAACCACGGGAAGCTCCAGCCCAAGAATCATCCAAAATGCAGCCCACATCCGGGAGAATCTCAAGAGCAGGGGGTGGAGCAAGCCAGGCCTCAAACCACGAGAAGCTCCAGCCCAACAGGCAGTAAAAATGCAGCCCACATCCGAGAGAATCTCAAGAGCAGGGGGTGGAGCAAGGCAGGCCTCAAACCACGAGAAGCTCCAGCCCAAAAGGCAGCCAAAATGCAGCCCACATCCGGGAGAATATCAAGAGCAGGTGGTGGAGCAAGGCAGGCCTCAAACCACGAGAAGCTCCAGCCCAAAAGGCAGCCAAAATGCAGCCCATATCCGGGAGAATCTCAAGAGCAGGTGGTGGAGTAAGCCAGGCCTCAAACCACAAGAAGCTCCAACCAAAGAATCAGCCAAAATGCAGCCCACATCCGGGAGAATCTCAAGAGCAGGGGGTGGAGCAAGCCAGGCCTCAAACCACGAGAAGCTCCAGCTCAAAAGGCAGCCAAAATGCAGCCCACATCCGGGAGAATCTCAAGAGCAGGGGGTGGAGCAAGCCAGGCCTCAAACCACGAGAAGCTCCAGCCCAAAATGCAGCCAAAATGCAGCCCACATCCGGGAGAATCTCAAGAGCAGGGGGTGGAGCAAGCCAGGCCTCAAACCACGAGAATCTCCAGCCCAAAAGGCAGCCAAAATGCAGCCCACATCCGGGAGAATCTCAAGAGCAGGGGGTGGAGCAAGACAGGCCTCAAACCACGAGAAGCTCCAGCCCAAAAGGCAGCCAAAATGCAGCCCACATCCGGGAGAATCTCAAGAGCAGGGGGTGGAGCAAGACAGGCCTCAAACCACGAGAAGCTCCAGCCCAAAAGGCAGCCAAAATGCAGACCACATCCCGGAGAATCTCAAGAGCAGGGGGTGGAGGAAGCCAGGCCTCAAACCACGGGAAGCTCCAGCCCAAAAGGCAGCCAAAATGCAGCCCACATCCGGGAGAATCTCAAGAGCAGGGGGTGGAGCAAGCCAGGCCTCAAACCACGAGAAGCTCCAGCCCAAAAGGCAGCCAAAATGCAGCCCACATCCGGGAGAATCTCAAGAGCAGGGGGTAGAGCAAGCCAGGCCACAAACCACGAGAAGCTCCAGCCCAAAATGCAGCCAAAATGCAGCCCACCTCCTGGAGAATCTCAAGAGCAGGGGGTGGAGCAAGGCAGGCCTCAAACCACGAGAAGCTCCAGCCCAAAAGGCAGAAGAAATCCAGCCCACATCCGGGAGAATCTCAAGAGCAAGGGGTGGAGCAAGCCAGGCCTCAAACCACGAGAATCTCCAGCACAAAAGGCAGCCAAAATGCAGTCCACATCCTTGAGAATCTCAAGAGCAGGGGTTGGAGCAAGCCAGGCCTCAAACCACGAGAAGCTCCAGCCCAAAAGGCAGCCAAAATGCAGCCCACATCCGGGAGAATCTCAAGAGCAGGTGGTGGAGCAAGCCAGGCCTCAAACCACGAGAAGCTCCAGCCCAAAAGGCAGCCAAAATGCAGCCCACATCCGGGAGAATCTCAAGAGCAGGGGGTGGAGCAAGCCAGGCCTCAAACTACGAGAACCTCCAGCCCAAAAGGCAGCCAAAAGGCAGCCCACATCCGGGAGAATCTCAAGAGCAGGGGGTGGAGCAAGCCAGGCCTCAAACCACGAGAAGCTCCAGCCCAAAATGTAGCCAAAATGCAGACCACATCTGGGAGAATATCAAGAGCAGGGGGTGGAGCAAGCCAGGCTTCAAACCACGAGAAGCTCCAGCCCAAAAGGCAGCCAAAATGCAGCCCACATCCGGGAGAATCTCAAGAGCAGGGGGTGGAGCAAGCCAGGCCTCAAACCACGAGAATCTCCAGATCAAAAGGCAGCCAAAATGCAGCACACATCCGGGAGAATCTCAAGAGCAGGGGGTGGAGCAAGGCAGGCCTCAAACCACGGGAAGCTGCAGCCCAAGAATCATCCAATATGCAGCCCACCTCCGGGAGAATATCAAGAGCAGGGGGTGGAGCACGCCAGGCCTCAAACCACGAGAAGCTCCAGCCAAAGAATCAGCCAAAATGCAGCCCACCTCCGGGAGAATCTCAAGAGCAGGGGGTGGAGTAAGCCAGGCCTCAAACCACAAGAAGCTCCAGCCCAAAAGGCAGCCAAAATCCAGCCCACATCCGGGAGAAACTCAAGAGCAGGGGGTGGAGCAAGCCAGGCCTCAAACCACGATAACCTCCATCCCAAAATGCAGCCAAAATGCAGCCCACATCCGGGAGAATCTCAAGAGCAGGGGGTGGAGCAAGCCAGGCCCCAAAGCACGAGAAGCTAGACCCCAAAATGCAGCCAAAATGCAGCCCACCTCCTGGAGAATCTCAAGAGCAGGGGGTGGAGCAAGCCAGGCCTCAAACCACGAGAAGCTCCAGCCCAAAAGGCAGCCAAAATGCAGCCCACATCCGGGAGAATCTCAAGAGCAGGGGGTGGAGCAAGCCAGGCCTCAAAGCACGAGAAGCTCCAGCCCAAAAGGCAGCCAAAATCCAGCCCACATCCGGGAGAATCTCAAGAGCAGGGGGTGGAGCAAGCCAGGCCTCAAACCACGAGAAGCTCCAGCCCAAAAGGCAGCCAAAATCCAGCCCACATCCGGGAGAATCTCAAGAGCAGGGGGTGGAGCAAGCCAGGCCTCAAACCACGAGAAGCTCCAGCCCAAAAGGCAGCCAAAATGCAGACCACATCCCGGAGAATCTCAAGAGCAGGGGGTGGAGGAAGCCAGGCCTCAAACCACGGGAAGCTCCAGCCCAAGAATCATCCAAAATGCAGCCCACATCCGGGAGAATCTCAAGAGCAGGGGGTGGAGCAAGCCAGGCCTCAAACCACGAGAAGCTCCAGCCCAAAAGGCAGCCAAAATGCAGCCCACATCCGGGAGCATATCAAGAGCAGGGGGTGGAGCAAGCCAGGCCTCAAACCACGAGAAGCTCCAGCCCAAAAGGCAGCCAAAATGCAGCCCACATCCGGGAGAATCTCAAGAGCAGGGGGTGGAGCAAGCCAGGCCTCAAACCACGAGAAGCTCCAGCCCAAAAGGCAGCCAAAATGCAGCCCACATCCAGGAGAATATCAAGAGCAGGGGGTGGAGCAAACCAGGCCTCAAAGCACGAGAAGCTCCAGCCCAAAAGGCAGCCAAAATGCAGCCCACATCCGGGAGAATCTCAAGAGCATGGGGTGGAGCAAGCCAGCCCCCAAACCACGAGAAGCTCCAGCCCAAAATGTAGTCAAAATGCAGCCCACATCCGGGAGAATATCAAGAGCAGGGGGTGGGGCAAGCCAGGTCTCAAACCACGAGAAGCTCCAGCCCAAAACGCAGCCAAAATCCAGCCCACATCCGGGAGAATCTCAAGAGCAGAGGGTGGAGCAAGCCAGGCCTCAAACCACGAGAAGCTAGACCCCAAAAGGCAGCCAAATGCCAGCCCACATCCGGGAGAATCTCAAGAGCAGGGGGTGGAGCAAGCCAGGCCTCAAACCACGAGAAGCTCCAGCCCAAAAGGCAGCCAAAATCCAGCCCACATCCAGGAAAATATCAAGAGCAGGGGGTGGAGCAAGTGAGGCCTCAAACCAGGAGAAGCTCCAGCCCAAAAAGCAGCCAAAATCCAGCCCACATCCGGGAGAATGTCAAGAGCAGAGGGTGGAGCAAGCCAGGCCTCAAACCACGAGAAGCTCCAGCCCAAAAGGCAGCCAAAATCCAGCCCACATCCGGGAGAATTTCAGGAGCAGGGGGTGGAGCAAGCCAGGACTCAAACTACGAGAAGCTCCAGCACAAAAAGCAGCCAAAATGCAGCCCACATAAAGGAGAATCTCAAGAGCATGGGGTGGAGCAAGCCAGCCCCCAAACCACGAGAATCTCCAGCCCAAAATGTAGTCAAAATGCAGCCCACTTCGGGGAGAATCTCAAGAGCAGGGGGTGGGGCAAGCGAAGCCTCAAACCACGAGAAGCTCCAGCCCAAAAGGCAGCCAAAATGCAGCCCACATCCGGGAGAATCTCAAGAGCAGGGGGTGGAGCAAGCCAGGCCTCAAACCACGAGAAGCTCCAGCCCAAAAGGCAGCCAAAATGCAGCCCACATCCGGGAGAATCTCAAGAGCAGGGGGTGGAACAAGCCAGCCCCCAAACCACGAGAAGCTCCAGCCCAAAATGCAGCCAAATTCCAGCCCACATCCGGGAGAATATCAAGAGCAGGGGGTGGAGCAAGCCAGGCCCCAAAGCACGAGAAGCTCCAGCCCAAAAGGCAGCCAAAATGCAGCCCACATCCGGGAGAATCTCAAGAGCAGGGGGTGGAGCAAGCCAGGCCTCAAACCACGAGAAGCTCCAGCCCAAAAGGCAGCCAAAATGCAGCCCACCTCCTGGAGAATCTCAAGAGCAGGGGGTGGAACAAGCCAGCCCCCAAACCACGAGAAGCTCCAGCCCAAAATGCAGCCAAAAGCCAGCCCACATCCAGGAGAATATTAAGAGCAGGAGGTGGAGCAAGCCAGGCCTCAAACCACGAGAAGCTCCAGCCCAAAATGCAGACAAAATGCAGCCCACCTCCGGGAGAATCTCAAGAGCAGGGGGTGGAGCAAGCCAGCCCCCAAACCACGAGAAGCTCCAGCCCAAAATGTAGTCAAAATGCAGCCCACATCCGGGAGAATCTCAAGAGCAGGGGGTGGGGCAAGCCAGGCCTCAAACCACGAGAAGCTCCAGCCCAAAAGGCAGCCAAAATCCAGCCCACCTCAGGTAGAATTTCAAGAGCAGGGGGTGGAGCAAGCCAGGCCCCAAACCACGAGAAGCTCCAGCCCAAAATGCAGCCAAAATGCAGCCCACATCCGGGAGAATCTCAAGAGCAGGGGGTGGAGCAAGCCAGGCCTCAAACCACGAGAAGCTCCAGCCCAAAAGGGAGCCAAAATGCAGCCCACATCCGGGAGAATCTCAAGAGCAGGGGGTGGAGCAAGCCAGGCCTCAAACCACGAGAAGCTCCAGCCCAGGAATCAGCCAAAATGCAGCCCACATCCGGGAGAATCTCAAGAGCAGGGGGTGGAGCAAGCCAGGCCTCAAACCACGAGAAGCTCCAGCCCAAAAGGCAGCCAAAATGCAGCCCACCTCCTGGAGAATCTCAAGAGCAGGGGGTGGAACGAGCCAGCCCCCAAACCACGAGAAGCTCCATCCCAAATGGCAGCCAAAATGCAGCCCACATCCAGGAGAATCTCAAGAGCAGGGGGTGGAGCAAGCCAGCCCCCAAACCACGAGAAGCTCCAGCCCAAAAGGCAGACAAAATGCAGCCCACATCCAGGAGAATATCAAGAGCAGGAGGTGGAGCAAGCCAGGCCTCAAACCACGAGAAGCTCCAGCCCAAATGGCAGCCAAAATGCAGCCCACATCCAGGAGAATCTGAAGAGCAGGGGGTGGAGCAAGCCAGCCCCCAAACCACGAGAAGCTCCAGCCCAAAATGTAGTCAAAATGCAGCCCACTTCGGGGAGAATCTCAAGAGCAGGGGGTGGGGCAAGCCAGGCCTCAAACCACGAGAAGCTCCAGCCCAAAAGGCAGCCAAAATCCAGCCCACATCTGGGAGAATCTCAAGAGCAGGGGGTGGAGCAAGCCAGGCCTCAAACCACGAGAAGCTCCAGCCCAAAAGGCAGCCAAAATGCAGCCCACATCCGGGAGAATATCAAGAGCAGGGGGTGGAGCAAGCCAGGCCTCAAACCACGAGAAGCTCCAGCCCAAAAGGCAGCCAAAATGCAGCCCACATCCAGGAGAATATCAAGAGCAGTAGGTGGAGAAAGCCAGGCCTCAAACCACGAGAAGCTCCAGCCCAAAATGCAGCCAAAATGCAGCCCACATCCGGGAGAATCTCAAGAACAGGGGGTGGAGCAAGCCAGCCCCCAAACCACGAGAAGCTCCAGCCCAAAAGGCAGCCAAAATGCAGACCACTTCGGGGAGAATCTCAAGAGCACGGGGGTGGGGCAAGCCAGGCCTCAAACCACGAGAATCTCCAGCCCAAAAGGCAGCCAAAATCCAGCCCACCTCCGGTAGAATTTCAAGAGCAGGGGGTGGAGCAAGCCAGGCCCCAAACCACGAGAAGCTCCAGCCCAAAAGGCAGCCAAAATCCAGCCCACATCCGGGAGAATCTCAAGAGCAGGGGGTGGAGCAAGCCAGGCCTCAAACCACGAGAAGCTCCAGCCCAAAAGGCAGCCAAAATGCAGCCCACATCCGGGAGAATCTCAAGAGCAGGGGGTGGAGCAAGCCAGGCCCCAAACCACGAGAAGCTCCAGCCCAAAAAGCTGCCAAATTCCAGATCACATCCGGGAGAATATCAAGAGCAGGGGGTGGAGCAAGCCAGGCCCCAAAGCACGAGAATCTCTAGCCCAAAATGCAGAAAAAATGCAGCCCACATCCAGGAGAAAATCAAGAGCAGGAGGTAGAGCAAGCCAGGCCTCAAACCACGAGAATCTCAAGCCCAAAACTCACCCAAAAATCCAGCCCACGTCGGGAAGAATCTCAAGAGCAGGGGTTGGAGCAAGCCAGGCCTCAAACCAGGAGAAGCTCCAGCCCAAAAGGCAGCCAAAATCCAGCCCACCTCCGGGAGAATCTCAAGAGCAGGGGGTGGAGCAAGCCAGGCCCCAAACCACGAGAAGGTCCAGCCCAAAAGGCAGCCAAAATCCAGCCCACATCCGGGAGAATCTCAAGAGCAGGGGGTGGAGCAAGCCAGGCCTCAAACCACGAGAAGCTCCAGCCCAAAAGGCAGCCAAAATGCAGCCCACGTCGGGAAGAATCTCAAGAGCAGGGGTTGGAGCAAGCCAGGCCTCAAACCACGAGAAGCTCCAGCCCAAAAGGCAGCCAAAATCCAGCCCACCTCTGGGAGAATCTCAAGAGCAGGGGGTGGAGCAAGCCAGGCCCCAAACCACGAGAAGGTCCAGCCCAAAAGGCAGCCAAAATCCAGCCCACATCCGGGAGAATCTCAAGAGCAGGGGGTGGAGCAAGCCAGGCCTCAAACCACGAGAAGCTCCAGCCCAAAAGGCAGCCAAAATGCAGCCCATATCCGGGAGAATCTCAAGAGCAGGGGGTGGAGCAAGCCAGGCCCCAAACCACGAGAAGCTCCAGCCCAAAAAGCAGCCAAATTCCAGCCCACATCCGGGAGAATATCAAGAGCAGGGGGTGGAGCAAGCCAGGCCCCAAAGCACGAGAAGCTCCAGCCCAAAAGGCAGCCAAAATGCAGCCCACATCCAGGAGAAAATCAAGAGCAGGAGGTGGAGCAAGCCAGGCCTCAAACCACGAGAAGCTCCAGCCCAAAAGGCAGCCAAAATGCAGCCCACATCCGGGAGAATTTCAGGAGCAGGGGGTGGAGCAAGCCAGGCCTCAAACCACGAGAAGCTGAAGCCGAAAAGGCAGCCAAAATGCAGCCCACATCCGGGAGAATATCAAGAGCAGGGGGTGGAGCAAGCCAGGCCTCAAACCACGAGAAGCTCCAGCCCAAAAGGCAGCCAAAATGCAGCCCACATCCGGGAGAATCTCAAGAGCAGGGGGTGGAGCAAGCCAGGCCCCAAACCACGAGAAGCTCCAGCCCAAAAAGCTGCCAAATTCCAGATAACATCCGGGAGAATATCAAGAGCAGGGGGTGGAGCAAGCCAGGCCCCAAAGCACGAGAATCTCTAGCCCAAAATGCAGCCAAAATGCAGCCCACATCCAGGAGAAAATCAAGAGCAGGAGGTGGAGCAAGCCAGGCCTCAAACCACGAGAATCTCAAGCCCAAAACTCACCCAAAAATCAGGCCCACGTCGGGAAGAATCTCACGAGCAGGGGTTGGAGCAAGCCAGGCCTCAAACCACGAGAAGCTCCAGCCCAAAAGGCAGCCAAAATCCAGCCCACCTCCGGGAGAATCTCAAGAGCAGGGGGTGGAGCAAGCCAGGCCCCAAACCAGGAGAAGGTCCAGCCCAAAAGGCAGCCAAAATGCAGCCCACCTCCTGGAGAATCTCAAGAGCAGGGGGTGGAACAAGCCAGCCCCCAAACCACGAGAAGCTCCAGCCCAAAATGCAGCCAAAATCCAGCCCACCTCAGGTAGAATTTCAAGAGCAGGGGGTGGAGCAAGCCAGGCCCCAAACCACGAGAAGCTCCAGCCCAAAATGCAGCCAAAATGCAGCCCACATCCGGGAGAATCTCAAGAGCAGGGGGTGGAGCAAGCCAGGCCTCAAACCACGAGAAGCTCCAGCCCAAAAGGGAGCCAAAATGCAGCCCACATCCGGGAGAATCTCAAGAGCAGGGGGTGGAGCAAGCCAGGCCTCAAACCACGAGAAGCTCCAGCCCAAAAGGCAGCCAAAATGCAGCCCACCTCCGGGAGAATCTCAAGAGCAGGGGGTGGAGCAAGCCAGGCCTCAAACCACGAGAAGCTCCAGCCCAAAAGGCAGCCAAAATGCAGCCCACCTCCTGGAGAATCTCAAGAGCAGGGGGTGGAACGAGCCAGCCCCCAAACCACGAGAAGCTCCATCCCAAATGGCAGCCAAAATGCAGCCCACATCCAGGAGAATCTCAAGAGCAGGGGGTGGAGCAAGCCAGCCCCCAAACCACGAGAAGCTCCAGCCCAAAAGGCAGACAAAATGCAGCCCACATCCAGGAGAATATCAAGAGCAGGAGGTGGAGCAAGCCAGGCCTCAAACCACGAGAAGCTCCAGCCCAAATGGCAGCCAAAATGCAGCCCACATCCAGGAGAATCTGAAGAGCAGGGGGTGGAGCAAGCCAGCCCCCAAACCACGAGAAGCTCCAGCCCAAAATGTAGTCAAAATGCAGCCCACTTCGGGGAGAATCTCAAGAGCAGGGGGTGGGGCAAGCCAGGCCTCAAACCACGAGAAGCTCCAGCCCAAAAGGCAGCCAAAATCCAGCCCACATCTGGGAGAATCTCAAGAGCAGGGGGTGGAGCAAGCCAGGCCTCAAACCACGAGAAGCTCCAGCCCAAAAGGCAGCCAAAATGCAGCCCACATCCAGGAGAATATCAAGAGCAGTAGGTGGAGAAAGCCAGGCCTCAAACCACGAGAAGCTCCAGCCCAAAATGCAGCCAAAATGCAGCCCACATCCGGGAGAATCTCAAGAACAGGGGGTGGAGCAAGCCAGCCCCCAAACCACGAGAAGCTCCAGCCCAAAAGGCAGCCAAAATGCAGACCACTTCGGGGAGAATCTCAAGAGCACGGGGGTGGGGCAAGCCAGGCCTCAAACCACGAGAATCTCCAGCCCAAAAGGCAGCCAAAATCCAGCCCACCTCCGGTAGAATTTCAAGAGCAGGGGGTGGAGCAAGCCAGGCCCCAAACCACGAGAAGCTCCAGCCCAAAAGGCAGCCAAAATCCAGCCCACATCCGGGAGAATCTCAAGAGCAGGGGGTGGAGCAAGCCAGGCCTCAAACCACGAGAAGCTCCAGCCCAAAAGGCAGCCAAAATGCAGCCCACATCCGGGAGAATCTCAAGAGCAGGGGGTGGAGCAAGCCAGGCCCCAAACCACGAGAAGCTCCAGCCCAAAAATCTGCCAAATTCCAGATCACATCCGGGAGAATATCAAGAGCAGGGGGTGGAGCAAGCCAGGCCCCAAAGCACGAGAATCTCTAGCCCAAAATGCAGAAAAAATGCAGCCCACATCCAGGAGAAAATCAAGAGCAGGAGGTGGAGCAAGCCAGGCCTCAAACCACGAGAATCTCAAGCCCAAAACTCACCCAAAAATCCAGCCCACGTCGGGAAGAATCTCAAGAGCAGGGGTTGGAGCAAGCCAGGCCTCAAACCAGGAGAAGCTCCAGCCCAAAAGGCAGCCAAAATCCAGCCCACCTCCGGGAGAATCTCAAGAGCAGGGGGTGGAGCAAGCCAGGCCCCAAACCACGAGAAGGTCCAGCCCAAAAGGCAGCCAAAATCCAGCCCACATCCGGGAGAATCTCAAGAGCAGGGGGTGGAGCAAGCCAGGCCTCAAACCACGAGAAGCTCCAGCCCAAAAGGCAGCCAAAATGCAGCCCACGTCGGGAAGAATCTCAAGAGCAGGGGTTGGAGCAAGCCAGGCCTCAAACCACGAGAAGCTCCAGCCCAAAAGGCAGCCAAAATCCAGCCCACCTCTGGGAGAATCTCAAGAGCAGGGGGTGGAGCAAGCCAGGCCCCAAACCACGAGAAGGTCCAGCCCAAAAGGCAGCCAAAATCCAGCCCACATCCGGGAGAATCTCAAGAGCAGGGGGTGGAGCAAGCCAGGCCTCAAACCACGAGAAGCTCCAGCCCAAAAGGCAGCCAAAATGCAGCCCATATCCGGGAGAATCTCAAGAGCAGGGGGTGGAGCAAGCCAGGCCCCAAACCACGAGAAGCTCCAGCCCAAAAAGCAGCCAAATTCCAGCCCACATCCGGGAGAATATCAAGAGCAGGGGGTGGAGCAAGCCAGGCCCCAAAGCACGAGAAGCTCCAGCCCAAAAGGCAGCCAAAATGCAGCCCACATCCAGGAGAAAATCAAGAGCAGGAGGTGGAGCAAGCCAGGCCTCAAACCACGAGAAGCTCCAGCCCAAAAGGCAGCCAAAATGCAGCCCACATCCGGGAGAATTTCAGGAGCAGGGGGTGGAGCAAGCCAGGCCTCAAACCACGAGAAGCTGAAGCCGAAAAGGCAGCCAAAATGCAGCCCACATCCGGGAGAATATCAAGAGCAGGGGGTGGAGCAAGCCAGGCCTCAAACCACGAGAAGCTCCAGCCCAAAAGGCAGCCAAAATGCAGCCCACATCCGGGAGAATCTCAAGAGCAGGGGGTGGAGCAAGCCAGGCCCCAAACCACGAGAAGCTCCAGCCCAAAAAGCTGCCAAATTCCAGATAACATCCGGGAGAATATCAAGAGCAGGGGGTGGAGCAAGCCAGGCCCCAAAGCACGAGAATCTCTAGCCCAAAATGCAGCCAAAATGCAGCCCACATCCAGGAGAAAATCAAGAGCAGGAGGTGGAGCAAGCCAGGCCTCAAACCACGAGAATCTCAAGCCCAAAACTCACCCAAAAATCAGGCCCACGTCGGGAAGAATCTCAAGAGCAGGGGTTGGAGCAAGCCAGGCCTCAAACCACGAGAAGCTCCAGCCCAAAAGGCAGCCAAAATCCAGCCCACCTCCGGGAGAATCTCAAGAGCAGGGGGTGGAGCAAGCCAGGCCCCAAACCAGGAGAAGGTCCAGCCCAAAAGGCAGCCAAAATGCAGCCCACCTCCTGGAGAATCTCAAGAGCAGGGGGTGGAACAAGCCAGCCCCCAAACCACGAGAAGCTCCAGCCCAAAATGCAGCCAAAATCCAGCCCACATCCAGGAGAATCTCAAGAGCAGGGGGTGGAGCAAGCCAGGCCTCAAACCCGAAAAAGCTGAAGACGAAAATGTAGTCAAAATGCAGCCCACTTCGGGGAGAATCTCAAGAGCAGGGGGTGGAGCAAGCCAGGCCTCAAACCACGAGAAGCTCCAGCCCAAATGCAGCCAAAATCCAGCCCACCTCCGGGAGAATCTCAAGAGCAGGGGCTGGAGCAAGCCAGCCCCCAAACCACGAGAAGCTGTAGCCCAAAAGGCAGCCAAAATGCAGCCCACCTCCAGGAGAATCTCAAGAGCAGGGGCTGGAGCAAGCCAGGCCTCAAACCACGAGAATCTCCAGCCCAAAAGGCAGCCAAAATACAGCCCACCTCCGGGAGAATCTCAAGAGCAGGGGGTGGAGCAAGCCAGGCCTCAAACCACGAGAAGCTCCAGCCCAAAAGGCAGCCAAAATGCAGCCCACATCCGGGAGAATATCAAGAGCAGGGGGTGGAGCAAGGCAGGCCTCAAACCATGAGAAGCTCCAGCCCAAAAGGCAGCCAAATGCCAGCCCACATCCGGGAGAATCTCAAGAGCAGGGGGTGGAGCAAGCCAGGCCTCAAAGCACGAGAAGCTCCAGCCCAAAAGGCAGCCAAATCCAGCCCACATCCGGGAGAATCTCAAGAGCAGGGGGTGGAGCAAGCCAGGCCTCAAACCACGAGAAGCAAGACCCCAAAAGGCAGCCAAATGCCAGCCCACCTCCTGGAGAATCTCAAGAGCAGGGGGTGGAGCAAGCCAGGCCTCAAACCACGAGAAGCTCAAGCCCAAAAGGCAGCCAAAATGCAGCCCACATCCGGGAGAATCTCAAGAGCAGGGGGAGGAGCAAGGCAGGCCTCAAACCACGAGAAGCTCCAGCCCAAAAGGCAGCAAAAATGCAGCCCACTTCCAGGAGAATATCCAGAGCAGGAGGTGGAGCAAGCCAGGCCTCAAACCACGAGAAGCTCAAGCCCAAAAGGCAGCCAAAATGCAGCCCACATCCAGGAGAATATCAAGAGCAGTAGGTGGAGAAAGCCAGGCCTCAAACCACGAGAAGCTCCAGCCCAAAATGCAGCCAAAATGCAGCCCACATCCGGGAGAATCTCAAGAACAGGGGGTGGAGCAAGCCAGCCCCCAAACCACGAGAAGCTCCAGCCCAAAAGGCAGCCAAAATGCAGACCACTTCGGGGAGAATCTCAAGAGCACGGGGGTGGGGCAAGCCAGGCCTCAAACCACGAGAAGCTCCAGCCCAAAAGGCAGCCAAAATCCAGCCCACCTCCGGTAGAATTTCAAGAGCAGGGGGTGGAGCAAGCCAGGCCCCAAACCTTGAGAAGCTCCAGCCCAAAAGGCAGCCAAAATCCAGCCCACATCCGGGAGAATCTCAAGAGCAGGGGGTGGAGCAAGCCAGGCCTCAAACCACGAGAAGCTCCAGCCCAAAAGGCAGCCAAAATGCAGCCCACATCCGGGAGAATCTCAAGAGCAGGGGGTGGAGCAAGCCAGGCCCCAAACCACGAGAAGCTCCAGCCCAAAAAGCTGCCAAATTCCAGATCACATCCGGGAGAATATCAAGAGCAGGGGGTGGAGCAAGCCAGGCCCCAAAGCACGAGAATCTCTAGCCCAAAATGCAGCCAAAATGCAGCCCACATCCAGGAGAAAATCAAGAGCAGGAGGTGGAGCAAGCCAGGCCTCAAACCACGAGAATCTCAAGCCCAAAACTCACCCAAAAATCCAGCCCACGTCGGGAAGAATCTCAAGAGCAGGGGTTGGAGCAAGCCAGGCCTCAAACCAGGAGAAGCTCCAGCCCAAAAGGCAGCCAAAATCCAGCCCACCTCCGGGAGAATCTCAAGAGCAGGGGGTGGAGCAAGCCAGGCCCCAAACCACGAGAAGGTCCAGCCCAAAAGGCAGCCAAAATCCAGCCCACATCCGGGAGAATCTCAAGAGCAGGGGGTGGAGCAAGCCAGGCCTCAAACCACGAGAAGCTCCAGCCCAAAAGGCAGCCAAAATTCAGCCCACGTCGGGAAGAATCTCAAGAGCAGGGGTTGGAGCAAGCCAGGCCTCAAACCACGAGAAGCTCCAGCCCAAATGCAGCCAAAATCCAGCCCACATCCAGGAGAATCTCAAGAGCAGGGGGTGGAGCAAGCCAGGCCTCAAACCCGAAAAAGCTGAAGACGAAAATGTAGTCAAAATGCAGCCCACTTCGGGGAGAATCTCAAGAGCAGGGGGTGGAGCAAGCCAGGCCTCAAACCACGAGAAGCTCCAGCCCAAATGCAGCCAAAATCCAGCCCACCTCCGGGAGAATCTCAAGAGCAGGGGCTGGAGCAAGCCAGCCCCCAAACCACGAGAAGCTGTAGCCCAAAAGGCAGCCAAAATGCAGCCCACCTCCAGGAGAATCTCAAGAGCAGGGGCTGGAGCAAGCCAGGCCTCAAACCACGAGAAGCTGAAGCCGAAAAGGCAGCCAAAATGCAGCCCACATCCGGGAGAATATCAAGAGCAGGGGGTGGAGCAAGCCAGGCCTCAAACCATGAGAAGCTCCAGCCCAAAAGGCAGCCAAATGCCAGCCCACATCCGGGAGAATCTCAAGAGCAGGGGGTGGAGCAAGCCAGGCCTCAAAGCACGAGAAGCTCCAGCCCAAAAGGCAGCCAAATCCAGCCCACATCCGGGAGAATCTCAAGAGCAGGGGGTGGAGCAAGCCAGGCCTCAAACCACGAGAAGCTAGACCCCAAAAGGCAGCCAAATGCCAGCCCACCTCCTGGAGAATCTCAAGAGCAGGGGGTGGAGCAAGCCAGGCCTCAAACCACGAGAAGCTCAAGCCCAAAAGGCAGCCAAAATGCAGCCCACATCCAGGAGAATCTCAAGAGCAGGGGGAGGAGCAAGGCAGGCCTCAAACCACGAGAAGCTCCAGCCCAAAAGGCAGCAAAAATGCAGCCCACTTCCAGGAGAATATCCAGAGCAGGAGGTGGAGCAAGCCAGGCCTCAAACCACGAGAAGCTCCAGCCCAAAAGGCAGCCAAAATGCAGCCCACCTCCAGGAGAATCTCAAGAGCAGGGGGTGGAGCAAGCCAGCCCCCAAACCACGAGAAGCTCCAGCCCAAAATGCAGCCAAATCCAGCCCACTTCGGGGAGAATATCAAGAGCAGGGGGTGGAGCAAGCCAGGCCTCAAACCACGAGAAGCTCCAGCCCAAAAGGCAGCCAAAATGCAGCCCACATCCGGGAGAATCTCAAGAGCAGGGGGTGGAGCAAGCCAGGCCTCAAACCACGAGAAGCTCAAGCCCAAAAGGCAGCCAAAATGCAGCCCACATCCGGGAGAATCTCAAGAGCAGGGGGAGGAGCAAGGCAGGCCTCAAACCACGAGAAGCTCCAGCCCAAAAGGCAGCCAAAATGCAGCCCACCTCCAGGAGAATCTCAAGAGCAGGGGGTGGAGCAAGCCAGCCCCAAAACCACGAGAAGCTCCAGCCCAAAATGCAGCCAAATCCAGCCCACTTCGGGGAGAATATCAAGAGCAGGGGGTGGAGCAAGCCAGGCCTCAAACCACGAGAAGCTCCAGCCCAAAAGGCAGCCAAAATGCAGCCCACATCCGGGAGAATCTCAAGAGCAGGGGGTGGAGCAAGCCAGGCCCCAAACCACGAGAAGCTCCAGCCCAAAAGGCAGCCAAAATCCAGCCCACATATGGGAGAATCTCAAGAGCAGGGGGTGGAGCAAGCCAGGCCTCAAACCACGAGAAGCTCCAGCCCAAAAGGCAGCCAAAATGCAGCCCACATCCGGGAGAATATCAAGAGCAGGGGGTGGAGCAAGCCAGGCCTCAAACCACGAGAAGCTCCAGCCCAAAAGGCAGCCAAAATGCAGCCCACCTCGGGGAGAATCTCAAGAGCAGGGGGTGGAGCAAGCCAGGCCTCAAACCACGAGAAGCTCCAGCCCAAATGCAGCCAAAATCCAGCCCACCTCCGGGAGAATCTCAAGAGCAGGGGGTGGAGCAAGCCAGGCCTCAAACCCCAAAAAGTTGAAGCCCAAAATGCAGCCAAAATGCAGCCCACATCCGGGAGAATCTCAAGAGCAGGGGCTGGAGCAAGCCAGCCCTCAAACCACGAGAAGCTGTAGCCCAAAAGGCAGCCAAAATGCAGCCCACCTCCAGGAGAATCTCAAGAGCAGGGGCTGGAGCAAGCCAGGCCTCAAACCACGAGAATCTCCAGCCCAAAAGGCAGCCAAAATACAGCCCACCTCCGGGAGAATCTCAAGAGCAGGGGGTGGAGCAAGCCAGGCCTCAAACCACGAGAAGCTGAAGCCGAAAAGGCAGCCAAAATGCAGCCCACATCCGGGAGAATCTCAAGAGCAGGGGGTGGAGCAAGGCAGGCCTCAAACCACGAGAAGCTCCAGCCCAAAATGCAGCCAAAATCCAGCCCACATCCGGGAGAATCTCAAGAGCAGGGGCTGGAGCAAGCCAGGCCTCAAACCACGAGAAGCTAGACCCCAAAAGGCAGCCAAAATCCAGCCCACATCCGGGAGAATCTCAAGAGCAGGGGGTGGAACAAGCCAGCCCCCAAACCACGAGAAGCTCCAGCCCAAAAGAAAGCCAAAATGCAGCCCACATCCAGCAGAATCTCAAGAGCAGGGAGTGGAGCAAGCCAGCCCCCAAACCACGAGAAGCTCCAGCCCAAAATGTAGTCAAAATGCAGCCCACCTCCGGGAGAATCTCAAGAGCAGGGGGTGGAGCAAGCCAGGCCTCAAACCACAAGAAGCTAGACCCCAAAAGGCAGCCAAAATGCAGCCCACCTCCTGGAGAATCTCAAGAGCAGGGGGTGGAACAAGCCAGCCCCCAAACCACGAGAAGCTCCAGCCCAAAAGAAAGCCAAAATGCAGCCCACATCCAGCAGAATCTCAAGAGCAGGGAGTGGAGCAAGCCAGCCCCCAAACCACGAGAAGCTCCAGCCCAAAATGTAGTCAAAATGCAGCCCACCTCCGGGAGAATCTCAAGAGCAGGGGGTGGAGCAAGCCAGGCCTCAAACCACAAGAAGCTAGACCCCAAAAGGCAGCCAAAATGCAGCCCACCTCCTGGAGAATCTCAAGAGCAGGGGGTGGAGCAAGCCAGGCCTCAAACCACAAGAAGCTAGACCCCAAAAGGCAGCCAAAATGCAGCCCACCTCCTGGAGAATCTCAAGAGCAGGCTTGGAGCAAGCCAGGCCTCAAACCACGAGAAGCTCCAGCCCAAAATGCAGCCAAAATGCTGCCCACCTCCTGGAGAATCTCAAGAGCAGGGGGTGGAACAAGCCAGCCCCCAAACCACGAGAAGCTCCAGCCCAAAAGGCAGCCAAAATCCAGCCCACCTCCGGGAGAATCTCAAGAGCAGGGGGTGGAGCAAGCCAGGCCTCAAACCACGAGAAGCTCCAGCCCAAAAGGCAGCCAAAATGCAGCCCACATCCGGGAGAATCTCAAGAGCAGGGGGTGGAGCAAGGCAGGCCCCAAACCACGAGAAGCTCCAGCCCAAAAAGCTGCCAAATTCCAGATCACATCCGGGAGAATCTCAAGAGCAGGGGGTGGAGCAAGCCAGGCCTCAAACCACGAGAAGCTCCAGCCCAAAAGGCAGCCAAAATCCAGCCCACCTCCAGGAGAATCTCAAGAGCAGGGGGTGGAGCAAGCCAGCCCCCAAACCACGAGAAGCTCCACCCCAAAATGCAGCCAAATCCAGGCCACTTCGGGGAGAATATCAAGAGCAGGGGGTGGAGCAAGCCAGGCCTCAAACCACAAGAAGCTCAAGCCCAAAATGCAGCCAAAATGCAGCCCACATCCGGGAGAATCTCAAGAGCAGGGGGTGGAGCAAGCCAGGCCACAAACCACGAGAAGCTACAGCCCAAAAGGCAGCCAAAATCCAGGCCACATCCGGGAGAATCTCAAGAGCAGGGGGTGGAGCAAGCCAGGCCTCAAACCACGAGAAGCTCCAGCCCAAAAGGCAGCCAAAATGCAGCCCACATCCGGGAGAATTTCAGGAGCAGGGGGTGGAGCAAGCCAGGCCCCAAACCACGAGAAGCTCCAGCCCAAAAGGCAGCCAAAATGCAGCCCACATCCGGGAGAATCTCAAGAGCAGGGGTTGGTGCAAGCCAGGCCTCAAACCACGAGAAGCTCCAGCCCAAAATGCAGCCAAAATCCAGCCCACATCCGAGAGAATCTCAAGAGCAGGGGGTGGAGCAAGCCAGGCCTCAAACCACGAGAAGCTCCAGCCCAAAAGGCAGCCAAAATGCAGCCCACATCCGGGAGAATATCAAGAGCAGGGGGTGGAGAAAGCCAGGCCTCAAACCACGAGAAGCTCCAGCCCAAAAGGCAGCCAAAATCCAGCCCAAATCCGGGAGAATCTCAAGAGCAGGGGGTGGAGCAAGCCAGGCCTCAAACCACGAGAAGCTCCAGCCCAAAAGGCAGCCAAAATGCAGCCCACATCCGGGAGAATCTCAAGAGCAGGGGGTGGAGCAAGCCAGGCCTCAAACCACGAGAAGCTCCAGCCCAAAAGGCAGCCAAAATGCAGCCCACATCCAGGAGAATATCAAGAGCAGGAGGTGGAGCAAGCCAGGCCTCAAACCACGAGAAGCTCCAGCCCAAAAGGCAGCCAAAATGCAGCCCACCTCCAGGAGAATCTCAAGAGCAGGGGGTGGAGCAAGCCAGCTCCCAAACCACGAGAAGCCCCAGCCCAAAATGCAGCCAAATCCAGCCCACTTCGGGGAGAATATCAAGAGCAGGGGGTGGAGCAAGCCAGGACTCAAACCACGAGAATCTCCAGCCCAAAATGCAGACAAAATCCAGCCCACCTCCGGGAGAATCTCAAGAGCAGGGGGTGGAGCAAGCCAGGCCTCAAACCACGAGAAGCTCCAGCCCAAAAGGCAGCCAAAATGCAGCCCACATCCGGGAGAAGCTCAAGAGCAGGGGGTGGAGCAAGCCAGGCCCCAAAGCACGAGAAGCTCCAGGCCAAAATGCAGCCAAAATGCAGCCCACATCCAGGAGAAAATCAAGAGCAGGAGGTGGAGCAAAGCAGGCCTCAAAGCACGAGAATCTCAAGCCCAAAACTCACCCAAAAATCCAGCCCACGTCGGGAAGAATTTCAAGAGCAGGGGGTGGAGCAAGCCAGGCCTCAAACCACAAGAAGCTAGACCCCAAAAGGCAGCCAAAATGCATCCCACCTCCTGGAGAATCTCAAGAGCAGGGGGTGGAGCAAGCCAGGCCTCAAACCACGAGAAGCTCCAGCCCAAAAGGCAGCCAAAATCCAGCCCAAATCCGGGAGAATCTCAAGAGCAGGGGGTGGAGCAAGCCAGGCCTCAAACCACGAGAAGCTCCAGCCCAAAAGGCAGCCAAAATGCAGCCCACATCCGGGAGAATCTCAAGAGCAGGGGGTGGAGCAAGCCAGGCCTCAAACCACGAGAAGCTCCAGCCCAAAAGGCAGCCAAAATGCAGCCCACATCCAGGAGAATATCAAGAGCAGGAGGTGGAGCAAGCCAGGCCTCAAACCACGAGAAGCTCCAGCCCAAAAGGCAGCCAAAATGCAGCCCACCTCCAGGAGAATCTCAAGAGCAGGGGGTGGAGCAAGCCAGCTCCCAAACCACGAGAAGCCCCAGCCCAAAATGCAGCCAAATCCAGCCCACTTCGGGGAGAATATCAAGAGCAGGGGGTGGAGCAAGCCAGGACTCAAACCACGAGAATCTCCAGCCCAAAATGCAGACAAAATCCAGCCCACCTCCGGGAGAATCTCAAGAGCAGGGGGTGGAGCAAGCCAGGCCTCAAACCCCAAAAAGCTGAAGCCCAAAATGCAGCCAAAATGCAGCCCATATCCGGGAGAATATCAAGAGCAGGGGGTGGAGCAAGCCAGGCCTCAAACCACGAGAAGCTCCAGCCCAAAAGGCAGCCAAAATGCAGCCCACATCCGGGAGAAGCTCAAGAGCAGGGGGTGGAGCAAGCCAGACCCCAAAGCACGAGAAGCTCCAGGCCAAAATGCAGCCAAAATGCAGCCCACATCCAGGAGAAAATCAAGAGCAGGAGGTGGAGCAAAGCAGGCCTCAAAGCGCGAGAATCTCAAGCCCAAAACTCACCCAAAAATCCAGCCCACGTCGGGAAGAATTTCAAGAGCAGGGGGTGGAGCAAGCCAGGCCTCAAACCACAAGAAGCTAGACCCCAAAAGGCAGCCAAAATGCATCCCACCTCCTGGAGAATCTCAAGAGCAGGGGGTGGAGCAAGCCACGCCCCAAAGCACGAGAAGCTCCAGCCCAAAAGGCAGCCAAAATCCAGCCCACATCCAGGAGAATATCAAGAGCAGGAGGTGGAGCAAGCCAGGCCTCAAACCACGAGAATCTCCAGCCCAAAAGGCAGCCAAAATGCAGCCCACATCCAGGAGAATCTCAAGAGCAGGGGGTGGAGCAAGCCAGCCCCCAAACCACGAGAAGCTCCAGCCCAAAAGGCAGCCAAAATCCAGCCCACATCCGGGAGAAACTCAAGAGCAGGGGGTGGAGCAAGCCAGGCCCCAAACCACGAGAAGCTCCAGCCCAAAATGCAGCCAAATTCCAGACCACATCCGGGAGAATATCAAGAGCAGGGGGTGGAGCAAGCCAGGCCTCAAACCACAAGAAGCTCCAGCCCAAAAGGCAGCCAAATGCCAGCCCACCTCCTGGAGAATATCAAGAGCAGGGGGTGGAGCAAGGCAGGCCTCAAACCACGAGAAGCTCCAGCCCAAAATGCAGCCAAAATCCAGCCCACATCCAGGAGAATCTCAAGAGCAGGGGGTGGAGCAAGGCAGGCCTCAAACCACGAGAAGCTCCAGCCCAAAATGCAGCTAAAATCCAGCCCACATCCGGGAGAATCTCAAGAGCAGGGGTTGGAGCAAGCCAGGCCTCAAACCACGAGAAGCTCCAGCCCAAAAGGCAGCCAAAATGCAGCCCACATCCGAGAGAATATCTAGAGCAGGTGGTGGAGCAAGCCAGGCCTCAAACCACGAGAAGCTCCAGCCCAAAAGGCAGACAAAATGCAGCCCACCTCCAGGAGAATCTCAAGAGCAGGGGGTGGAGCAAGCCAGGCCTCAAACCACAAGAAGCTCCAGCCCAAAAGAAAGCCAAAATGCAGCCCACATCCAGGAGAATCTCAAGAGCAGGGAGTGGAGCAAGCCAGGTCTCAAACCCCAAAAAGCTGAAGCCGAAAATGCAGCCAAAATGCAGCCCAAATCCGGGAGAATCTCAAGAGCAGGGGGTGGAGCAAGCCAGGCCTCAAACCACGAGAAGCTCCAGCCCAAAATGCAGCCAAAATCCAGCCCACATGCGGGAGAATCTCAAGAGCAGGGGGTGGAGAAAGCCAGGCCTCAAACCACGAGAAGCTAGACCCCAAAATGCAGCCAAAATACAGCCCACCTCCTGGAGAATCTCAAGAGCAGGGTCTGGAGCAAGCCAGGCCCCAAAGCACGAGAAGCTCCAGCCCAAAAGAAAGCCAAAATGCAGCCCACATCCAGCAGAATCTCAAGAGCAGGGAGTGGAGCAAGCCAGCCCCCAAACCACGAGAAGCTCCAGCCCAAAATGTAGTCAAAATGCAGCCCACATCCGGGAGAATCTCAAGAGTAGTGGGTGGAGCAAGCCAGGCCCCAAACCACGAGAAGCTCCAGCCCAAAAGGCAGCCAAAATGCAGCCCACATCCAGGAGAAAATCAAGAGCAGGAGGTGGAGCAAGCCAGGCCTCAAACCACGAGAAGCTCCAGCCCAAAAGGCAGCCAAAATGCAGCCCACATCCGGGAGAATCTCAAGAGCAGGGGGTGGAGCAAGCCAGGCCCCAAACCACGAGAAGCTCCAGCCCAAAAGGCAGCCAAAATCCAGGCCACATCCGGGAGAATCTCAAGAGCAGGGGGTGGAGCAAGCCAGGCCTCAAACCACGAGAAGCTCCAGCCCAAAAGGCAGCCAAAATGCAGCCCACATCCGGGAGAATTTCAGGAGCAGGGGGTGGAGCAAGCCAGGCCCCAAACCACGAGAAGCTCCAGCCCAAAAGGCAGCCAAAATGCAGCCCACATCCGGGAGAATCTCAAGAGCAGGGGTTGGTGCAAGCCAGGCCTCAAACCACGAGAAGCTCCAGCCCAAAATGCAGCCAAAATGCAGCCCACATCCGAGAGAATCTCAAGAGCAGGGGGTGGAGCAAGCCAGGCCTCAAACCACGAGAAGCTCCAGCCCAAAAGGCAGCCAAATGCCAGCCCACCTCCTGGAGAATCTCAAGAGCAGGGGGTGGAGCAAGCCAGGCCTCAAACCACGAGAAGCTCCAGCCCAAAAGGCAGCCAAAATCCAGCCCATATCCGGGAGAATCTCAAGAGCAGGGGGTGGAGCAAGCCAGGCCCCAAACCACGAGAAGCTCCAGCCCAAAAGGCAGCCAAAATGCAGCCCACATCCAGGAGAATCTCAAGAGCAGGGGGTGGAGCAAGCCAGGCCTCAAACCACGGGAAGCTCCAGCCCAAAAGGCAGCCAAAATCCAGCCCACATCCGGGAGAATCTCAAGAGCAGGGGGTGGAGAAAGCCAGGGCTCAAACCACGAGAAGCTCCAGCCCAAAAGGCAGCAAAATGCAGCCCACATCCGTGAGAATATCAAGAGCAGGGGGTGGAACAAGCCAGCCCCTAAACCATGAGAAGCTCCAGCGCAAAAGGAAGCCAAAATCCAGCCCACTTCGGGGAGAATATCAAGAGCAGGGGGTGGAGCAAGCCAGGCCTCAAACCACGAGAAGCTCCAGCCCAAAATGCAGACAAAATCCAGCCCACTTCCGGGAGAATCTCAAGAGCAGGGGGTGGAGCAAGCCAGGCCTCAAACCCCGAAAAGGAGAAGACCAAAATGCAGCCAAAATGCAGCCCACATCTGGGAGAATCTCAAGAGCAGGGGGTGGAGCAAGGCAGGCCTCAAACCACGAGAAGCTCCAGCCCAAAATGCAGCCAAAATGCAGCCCACATCCGGGAGAATCTCAAGAGCAGGGGGTGGAGCAAGCCAGGCCCCAAAGCACGAGAAGCTCCAGCCCAAAAGAAAGCCAAAATGCAGCCCACATCCAGCAGAATCTCAAGAGCAGGGAGTGGAGCAAGCCAGCCCCCAAACCACGAGAAGCTCCAGCCCAAAATGTAGTCAAAATGCAGCCCACATCCGGGAGAATCTCAAGAGCAGGGGGTGGAGCAAGCCAGGCCTCAAACCACGAGAAGCTCCAGCCCAAAAGGCAGCCAAAATGCAGCCCACATCCGGGAGAATTTCAGGAGCAGGGGGTGGAGCAAGCCAGGCCCCAAACCACGAGAAGCTCCAGCCCAAAAGGCAGCCAAAATGCAGCCCACATCCGGGAGAATCTCAAGAGCAGGGGTTGGTGCAAGCCAGGCCTCAAACCACGAGAAGCTCCAGCCCAAAATGCAGCCAAAATCCAGCCCACATCCGAGAGAATCTCAAGAGAAGGGGGTGGAGCAAGCCAGGCCTCAAACCACGAGAAGCTCCAGCCCAAAAGGCAGCCAAATGCCAGCCCACCTCCTGGAGAATCTCAAGAGCAGGGGGTGGAGCAAGCCAGGCCTCAAACCACGAGAAGCTCCAGCCCAAAAGGCAGCAAAATGCAGCCCACATCCGTGAGAATATCAAGAGCAGGGGGTGGAACAAGCCAGCCCCTAAACCATGAGAAGCTCCAGCGCAAAAGGAAGCCAAAATCCAGCCCACTTCGGGGAGAATATCAAGAGCAGGGGGTGGAGCAAGCCAGGCCTCAAACCACGAGAAGCTCCAGCCCAAAATGCAGACAAAATCCAGCCCACTTCCGGGAGAATCTCAAGAGCAGGGGGTGGAGCAAGCCAGGCCTCAAACCCCGAAAAGGAGAAGACCAAAATGCAGCCAAAATGCAGCCCACATCTGGGAGAATCTCAAGAGCAGGGGGTGGAGCAAGGCAGGCCTCAAACCACGAGAAGCTCCAGCCCAAAATGCAGCCAAAATGCAGCCCACATCCGGGAGAATCTCAAGAGCAGGGGGTGGAGCAAGCCAGGCCCCAAAGCACGAGAAGCTCCAGCCCAAAAGAAAGCCAAAATGCAGCCCACATCCAGCAGAATCTCAAGAGCAGGGAGTGGAGCAAGCCAGCCCCCAAACCACGAGAAGCTCCAGCCCAAAATGTAGTCAAAATGCAGCCCACATCCGGGAGAATCTCAAGAGCAGGGGGTGGAGCAAGCCAGGCCTCAAACCACGAGAAGCTCCAGCCCAAAAGGCAGCCAAAATGCAGCCCACATCCGGGAGAATTTCAGGAGCAGGGGGTGGAGCAAGCCAGGCCCCAAACCACGAGAAGCTCCAGCCCAAAAGGCAGCCAAAATGCAGCCCACATCCGGGAGAATCTCAAGAGCAGGGGTTGGTGCAAGCCAGGCCTCAAACCACGAGAAGCTCCAGCCCAAAATGCAGCCAAAATCCAGCCCACATCCGAGAGAATCTCAAGAGAAGGGGGTGGAGCAAGCCAGGCCTCAAACCACGAGAAGCTCCAGCCCAAAAGGCAGCCAAATGCCAGCCCACCTCCTGGAGAATCTCAAGAGCAGGGGGTGGAGCAAGCCAGGCCTCAAACCACGAGAAGCTCCAGCCCAAAAGGCAGCCAAATGCCAGCCCACATCCGGGAGAATCTCAAGAGCAGGGGGTGGAGCAAGCCAGGCCTCAAACCACGAGAAGCTGTAGCCCAAAATGCAGCCAAAATCCAGCCCAAATCCGGGAGAATCTCAAGAGCAGGGGGTGGAGCAAGCCAGGCCTCAAACCACGAGAAGCTGAAGCCGAAAATGCAGCCAAAATGCAGCCCATATCCGGGAGAATATCAAGAGCAGGGGGTGGAGCAAGCCAGGACTCAAACCACGAGAAGCTCCAGCCCAAAAGGCAGCCAAAATGCAGCCCACATCCGGGAGAAGCTCAAGAGCAGGGGGTGGAGCAAGCTAGGCCCCAAACCACGAGAAGCTCCAGCCCAAAATGCAGCCAAATTCCAGACCACATCCAGGAGAATATCAAGAGCAGGGGGTGGAGCAAGCCAGGCCCCAAACCACGAGAAGCTCCAGCCCAAAATGCAGCCAAATTCCAGCCCACATCCGGGAGAATATCAAGAGCAGGGGGTGGAGCAAGCCAGGCCCCAAAGCACGAGAAGCTCCAGCCCAAAAGGCAGCCAAAATGCAGCCCACATCCAGGAGAAAATCAAGAGCAGGAGGTGGAGCAAGGCAGGCCTCAAAGCACGAGAATCTCAAGCCCAAAACTCACCCAAAAATCCAGCCCACGTCGGGAAGAATTTCAAGAGCAGGGGGTGGAGCAAGCCAGGCCTCAAACCACGAGAAGCTGCAGCCCAAAAGGCAGCCAAAATGCAGCCCACATCTGTGAGAATCTCAAGAGCAGGGGGTGGAGCAAGCCAGGCCTCAAACCACGAGAAGCTCCAGCCCAAAAGGCAGCCAAAATGCAGCCCACATCCAGGAGAATCTCAAGAGCAGGGGGTGGAGCAAGCCAGGCCTCAAACCACGGGAAGCTCCAGCCCAAAAGGCAGCCAAAATCCAGCCCACATCCGGGAGAATCTCAAGAGCAGGGGGTGGAGAAAGCCAGGGCTCAAACCACGAGAAGCTCCAGCCCAAAAGGCAGCAAAATGCAGCCCACATCCGTGAGAATATCAAGAGCAGGGGGTGGAACAAGCCAGCCCCTAAACCATGAGAAGCTCCAGCGCAAAAGGAAGCCAAAATCCAGCCCACTTCGGGGAGAATATCAAGAGCAGGGGGTGGAGCAAGCCAGGCCTCAAACCACGAGAAGCTCCAGCCCAAAATGCAGACAAAATCCAGCCCACTTCCGGGAGAATCTCAAGAGCAGGGGGTGGAGCAAGCCAGGCCTCAAACCCCGAAAAGGAGAAGACCAAAATGCAGTCAAAATGCAGCCCACATCTGGGAGAATCTCAAGAGCAGGGGGTGGAGCAAGGCAGGCCTCAAACCACGAGAAGCTCCAGCCCAAAAGGCAGCCAAAATGCAGCCCACATCCGGGAGAATCTCAAGAGCAGGGGGTGGAGCAAGCCAGGCCTCAAACCACGAGAAGCTAGACCCCAAAACGCAGCCAAAATGCAGCCCACATCCGGGAGAATCTCAAGAGCAGGGGGTGGAGCAAGCCAGGCCCCAAAGCACGAGAAGCTCCAGCCCAAAAGAAAGCCAAAATGCAGCCCACATCCAGCAGAATCTCAAGAGCAGGGAGTGGAGCAAGCCAGCCCCCAAACCACGAGAAGCTCCAGCCCAAAATGTAGTCAAAATGCAGCCCACATCCGGGAGAATCTCAAGAGCAGGGGGTGGAGCAAGCCAGGCCTCAAACCACGAGAAGCTCCAGCCCAAAAGGCAGCCAAAATGCAGCCCACATCCGGGAGAATTTCAGGAGCAGGGGGTGGAGCAAGCCAGGCCCCAAACCACGAGAAGCTCCAGCCCAAAAGGCAGCCAAAATGCAGCCCACATCCGGGAGAATCTCAAGAGCAGGGGTTGGTGCAAGCCAGGCCTCAAACCACGAGAAGCTCCAGCCCAAAATGCAGCCAAAATCCAGCCCACATCCGAGAGAATCTCAAGAGAAGGGGGTGGAGCAAGCCAGGCCTCAAACCACGAGAAGCTCCAGCCCAAAAGGCAGCCAAATGCCAGCCCACCTCCTGGAGAATCTCAAGAGCAGGGGGTGGAGCAAGCCAGGCCTCAAACCACGAGAAGCTCCAGCCCAAAAGGCAGCCAAATGCCAGCCCACATCCGGGAGAATCTCAAGAGCAGGGGGTGGAGCAAGCCAGGCCTCAAACCACGAGAAGCTGTAGCCCAAAATGCAGCCAAAATCCAGCCCAAATCCGGGAGAATCTCAAGAGCAGGGGGTGGAGCAAGCCAGGCCTCAAACCACGAGAATCTCCAGCCCAAAATGCAGAAAAAATCCAGCCCACCTCCGAGAGAATCTCAAGAGCAGGGGGTGGAGCAAGCCAGGCCTCAAACCACGAGAAGCTGAAGCCGAAAATGCAGCCAAAATGCAGCCCATATCCGGGAGAATATCAAGAGCAGGGGGTGGAGCAAGCCAGGACTCAAACCACGAGAAGCTCCAGCCCAAAAGGCAGCCAAAATGCAGCCCACATCCGGGAGAAGCTCAAGAGCAGGGGGTGGAGCAAGCTAGGCCCCAAACCACGAGAAGCTCCAGCCCAAAATGCAGCCAAATTCCAGACCACATCCAGGAGAATATCAAGAGCAGGGGGTGGAGCAAGCCAGGCCCCAAACCACGAGAAGCTCCAGCCCAAAATGCAGCCAAATTCCAGCCCACATCCGGGAGAATATCAAGAGCAGGGGGTGGAGCAAGCCAGGCCCCAAAGCACGAGAAGCTCCAGCCCAAAAGGCAGCCAAAATGCAGCCCACATCCAGGAGAAAATCAAGAGCAGGAGGTGGAGCAAGGCAGGCCTCAAAGCACGAGAATCTCAAGCCCAAAACTCACCCAAAAATCCAGCCCACGTCGGGAAGAATTTCAAGAGCAGGGGGTGGAGCAAGCCAGGCCTCAAACCACGAGAAGCTGCAGCCCAAAAGGCAGCCAAAATGCAGCCCACATCTGTGAGAATCTCAAGAGCAGGGGGTGGAGCAAGCCAGGCCTCAAACCACAAGAAGCTAGACCCCAAAAGGCAGCCAAAATGCATCCCACCTCCTGGAGAATCTCAAGAGCAGGGGGTGGAGCAAGCCAGGCCTCAAACCACGAGAATCTCCAGCCCAAAAGGCAGCCAAAATGCAGCCCACATCCGGGACAATCTCAAGAGCAGGGCGTGGAGCAAGCCAGGCCTCAAACCACGAGAAGCTCCAGCCAAAAAGGCAGCCAAAATCCAGCCCACATCCGGGAGAATGTCAAGAGCAGGAGGAGGAGCAAGCCAGGCCTCAAACCACGAGAATCTCCAGCCCAAAAGGCAGCCAAAATGCAGCCCACATCCAGGAGAATCTCAAGAGCAGGGGGTGGAGCAAGCCAGCCCCCAAACCACGAGAAGCTCCAGCCAAAAGGCAGCCAAAATCCAGCCCACATCCGGGAGAAACTCAAGAGCAGGGGGTGGAGAAAGCCAGGCCCCAAACCACGAGAATCTCCAGCCTAAAATGCAGCCAAATTCCAGACCACATCCGGGAGAATCTCAAGAGCAGGGGGTGGATCAAGCCAGGCCTCAAACCACAAGAAGATCCAGCCCAAAAGGCAGCCAAATGCCAGCCCACCTCCTGGAGAATCTCAAGAGCAGGGGGTGGAGCAAGCCAGGCCTCAAACCACGAGAAGCTCCAGCACAAAAGGCAGCCAAAATCCAGCCCACATCCAGGAAAATATCAAGAGCAGGAGGTGGAGAAAGCCAGGCCTCAAACCACGAGAAGCTCCAGCCCAAAAAGCAGCCAAAATGCAGGCCACATCCGGGAGAATATCAAGAGCAGGGGGTGGAGCAAGCCAGGCCTCAAACCTCGAGAAGCTCTAGCCCAAAAGGCAGCCAAAATCCAGCCCACCTCCGGGAGAATCTCAAGAGCAGGGGGTGGAGCAAGCCAGGCCTCAAACCCCAAAAAGCTGAAGCCCAAAATGCAGCCAAAATGCAGCCCACATCCGGGAGAATCTCAAGAGCAGGGGTTGGAGCAAGGCAGGCCTCAAACCACGAGAAGCTCCAGCCCAAAATGCAGCCAAAATCCAGCCCACATTGGGGAGAATCTCAAGAGCAGGGGGTGGAGCAAGCCAGGCCTCAAACCACGAGAAGCTAGACCCCAAAAGGCAGCCAAAATGCAGCCCACATCCCGGAGAATCTCAAGAGCAAGGGGTGGAGCAAGCCAGGCCTCAAACCACGAGAAGCTCCAGCCCAAAAGGCAGACAAAATGCAGCCCACATCCAGGAGAATCTCAAGAGCAGGGGGTGGAGCAAGCCAGGCCTCAAACCACGAGAAGCTCCAGCCCAAAAGAAAGCCAAAATGCAGCCCACATCCGGGAGAATCTCAAGAGCAGGGGGTGGAGCAAGCCACGCCCCAAAGCACGAGAAGCTCCAGCCCAAAAGGCAGCCAAAATCCAGCCCACATCCAGGAGAATATCAAGAGCAGGAGGTGGAGCAAGCCAGGCCTCAAACCACGAGAATCTCCAGCCCAAAAGGCAGCCAAAATGCAGCCCACATCCAGGAGAATCTCAAGAGCAGGGGGTGGAGCAAGCCAGGCCCCCAAACCCCGAGAAGCTCCAGCCCAAAAGGCAGCCAAAATCCAGCCCACATCCGGGAGAAACTCAAGAGCAGGGGGTGGAGAAAGCCAGGCCACAAACCACGAGAATCTCCAGCCCAAAATGCAGCCAAATTCCAGACCACATCCGGGAGAATCTCAAGAGCAGGGGGTGGAGTAAGCCAGGCCTCAAACCACAAGAAGATCCAGCCCAAAAGGCAGCCAAATGCCAGCCCACCTCCTGGAGAATCTCAAGAGCAGGGGGTGGAGCAAGCCAGGCCTCAAACCACGAGAAGCTCCAGCCCAAAATGCAGACAAAATCCAGCCCACCTCCGGGAGAATCTCAAGAGCAGGGGTTGGAGCAAGCCAGGCCTCAAACCCCAAAAATCTGAAGCCCAAAATGCAGCCAAAATGCAGCCCACATCCGGGAGAATCTCAAGAGCAGGGGGTGGAGGAAGCCAGGCCTCAAACCACGAGAAGCTAGACCCCAAAATGCAGCCAAAATGCAGCCCACATCCGGGAGACTCTCAAGAGCAGGGGGTGGAGCAAGCCAGGCCTCAAACCACGAGAAGCTCCAGCCCAAAAGGCAGACAAAATGCAGCCCAAATCCAGGAGAATCTCAAGAGCAGGGAGTGGAGCAATCCAGCCCCCAAACCACGAGAAGCTCCAGCCCAAAATGTAGTCAAAATGCAGCCCAATTCAGGGAGAATCTCAAGAGCAGGGAGTGGAGCAAGCCAGCCCCCAAACCACGAGAAGCTGCAGCCCAAAAGGCAGCCAAAATGCAGCCCACATCCGCGAGAATCTCAAGAGCAGGGGGTGGAGCAAGCCAGGCCTCAAACCACGAGAAGCTCCAACCCAAAATGCAGACAAAATGCAGCCCACATCCAGGAGAATCTCAAGAGCAGGGGGTGGAGCAAGCCAGGCCTCAAACCCCAAAAAGCTGAAGCCGAAAATGCAGCCAAAATGCAGCCCACATCCGGGAGAATCTCAAGAGCAGGGGGTGGAGCAAGCCAGGCCTCAAACCACGAGAAGCTCCAGCCCAAAAGGCAGCCAAAAGCCAGCCCACCTCCGGGAGAATCTCAAGAGCAGGGGGTGGAGCAAGCCAGGCCTCAAACCATGAGAAGCTCCAGCCCTAAAGGCAGCCAAAATGCAGCCCACATCCGGGAGAATCTCAAGAGCAGGGGGAGGAGCAAGCCAGGTCTCAAACCACGAGAAGCTCCAGCCCAAAAGGAAGCCAAATTCCAGCCCACATCCGGGAGAATCTCAAGAGCAGGGGGTGGAGCAAGCCAGGCCTCAAACCACGAGAAGCTCCAGCACAAAAGGCAGCCAAAATCCAACCCTATATCTGGGAGAATATCAAGAGTAGGAGCTGGAGTAAGCCAGGCCTCAAACCACGAGAAGCTCCAGCCCAAAAGGCAACCAAAATGCAGCCCACATCCGGGAGAATCTCAAGAGCAGAGGGTGGAGCAAGCCAGGCCTCAAACCCCGAGAAGCTCCAGCCCAAAAGGCAGCCAAAATCCAACCCTATATCTGGGAGAATATCAAGAGTAGGAGCTGGAGTAAGCCAGGCCTCAAACCACGAGAAGCTCCAGCCCAAAAATGCAGCCAATATCCAACCCTATATCTGGGAGAATCTCAAGAGCAGGGGGTGGAGCAAGCCAGGCCTCAAACCACGAGAAGAACCAGCCCAAAATGTAGCCAAAATCCAGCCCACCTCCGGGAGAATCTCAAGAGCAGGGGGTGGAGCAAGCCAGGCCTCAAACCACGAGAAGCTCCAGCACAAAAGTCAGCCAAATACCAGCCCACATCGAGGAGAATATTAAGAGCAGGGGCTGGAGCAAGCCAGGTCTCAAACCACGAGAAGCTCCAGCCCAAAAGGCAGCCAAAATCCAGCCCACCTCCGGGAGAATATCAAGAGCAGGGGTTGGAGAAAGCCAGGCCAAAAACCACGAAAAGCTCCAGCTCAAAGAGAGCCAAAATCCAACCCTATATCTTGGACAATCTCAAGAGCAGGGGGTGGAGCAAGCCAGGCCTCAAACCACAAGATGCTCCAGCCCAAAATGCAGCCAAAATGCAGCCCACATCCGGGAGAATCTCAAGAGCAGGTTGTGGAGCAAGCCAGGCCTCAAACCACGAAAAGCTCCAGCCTAAAATGCAGCCAAATTCCAGGTCACATCCACGAAAATATCAAGAGCAGGGGGTGGAGCAAGCCAGGCCTCAAACCACGAGAAGCTCCAGCCCAAAAGGCAGCCAAAATGCAGCCCACCTCCGGGAGAATCTCAAGAGCAGGGGGTGGAGCAAGCCAGGCCTCAAACCACGAGAAGCTCCACCTGAAAATTCAGCCAAAAATGCAGCCCACTTCGCAGAGAATCTCAAGAGCAGGGGGTGGAGCAAGCCAGGCCTGAAACCACGAGAAGATCCAGCCCAAAATGCAGCCAAACTCCAGCCCACCTCTGGGAGAATCTCAAGAGCAGGGGGTGGAGCAATCCAGGCCTCAAACCACGAGAAGCTCCAGCACAAAAGGCAGCCAAATTCCAGCCCACATCCGGGAGAAACTCAAGAGCAGGGGCTGGAGCATGCCAGGTCTCAAACCACGAGAAGCTCCAGCCCAAAAGGCAGCCAAAATGCAGCCCACATCCGGGAGAATCTCAAGAGCAGGGGGTGGAGCAATCCAGGCCTCAAACCACGAGAAGCTCCAGCCCACAATGCATCCAAAATCCAGCCCACATCGGGGAGAATCTTAAGAGCAGGGGGTGGAGCAAGCCAGGCCTGAAACCACGAGAAGCTCCAGCGCAAAAGGCAGCCAAAATCCAACCCTATATCTGGGAGAATATCAAGAGTAGGAGCTGGAGCAAGCCAGGCCTCAAACCACGAGAATCTCCAGCCCAAAATGCAGCCAAAATGCAGCCCACATCTGGGAGAATCTCAAGAGCAGGGGGTGGAGCAAGCCAGGCCTCAAACCACGAGAAGCTCCAGCCCAAATAGCACCCAAAATGCAGACCACATCCAGGAGAATATCAAGAGCAGGGGGTGGAGCAAGACCGGCCCCAAACCACGAGAAGCTCCAGCCCAAAGGCAGCCAAAACACAGCCCACCTGCGGGAGAATATCAAGAGCAGGGGGTGGAGCAAGACAGGCCCCAAACCACGAGAAGCTCCAGTCCAAAAAGCAGCCAAAATTCAGCCCACATCCGGGAGAATCTCAAGAGCACGGGGTGGAGCAAGCCAGGCCCCAAACCACGAAAAGCTCCATCCCAAAAGAGAGCCAAAATCCAACTCTATATCTTGGACAACCTCAAGAGCAGGGGGTGCAGGAAGCCAGGCCTCAAACCACGTGAAGCTCCAGCCCAAAAGGCAGCCAAAATCCAGCCCACCTCCGGGAGAACCTCAAGAGCAGGGGGTGGAGCAAGCCAGGCCTCAAACCTCGAGAAGCTCCAGCACAAAAAGCAGCCAAAATCCAACCCTATATCTGGGAGAATATCAAGAGTAGGAGCTGGAGCAAGCCAGGCCTCAAACCACGAGAAGCTCCAGCCCAAAAGGCAGCCAAAATGCAGCCCACATGGAGGAGAATCTCAAGAGCAGGGGGTGGAGCAAGCCAGGCCTCAAACCACGAGAAGCTCCAGCCCAAAAGGCAGCCAAAATGCAGCCCACATGGAGGAGAATCTCAAGAGCAGGGGGTGGAGCAAGCCAGGCCTCAAACCACGAGAAGCTCCAGCCCAAAAGGCAGCCAAAATGCAGCCCACTTCCGGGAGAATCTCAAGAGCAGGGGGTGGAGCAAGCCAGGCCCCAAACCACGAGAAGCTCCAGCCCAAAATTCAGCAAAAAATGCATCCCACTTCGGGGAGAATCTCAAGAGCGGGGGATGGAGCAAGCCAGGCCTAAAACCACGAGAAGATCCAGCCCAAAATGCAGCCAAACTCCAGCCCACATCCAGGAGAATATCAGGAGCAGGGGGTGGAGCAAGCCAGGCCCCAAACCACGAGAAGCTCCAGCCCAAAAGTCAGCTAAAATCCAGCCCACATCCGGAAGAATCTCAAGAGCAGGGGGTGGAGCAAGGCAGGCCTCAAACCACGAGAAGCTCCAGCCCAAAAACGCAGCCAAAATCCAACCCTATATCTTGGACAATCTTAAGAGCAGGGGGTGGAGCAAGCCAGGCCTCAAACCACGAGAAGCTCCAGCCCAAAAGGCAGCCAAAATCCAACACTATATCTTGGAGAATATCAAGAGTAGGAGCTGGAGCAAGCCAGGCCTCAAACCACGAGAATCTCCAGCCCAAAATGCAGCCAAAATGCAGCCCACATGGAAGAGAATCTCAAGAGCAGGGGGTGGAGCAAGCCAGGCCCCAAACCACGAGAAGCTCCAGCCCAAAAGGCAGCCAAAATCCAACCCTATATCTGGGAGAATATCAAGAGTAGGAGCTGGAGCAAGCCAGGCCTCAAACCACGAGAAGCTCCAGCCCAAAATTCAGCCAAAAATTCATCCCACTTCGGGGAGAATCTCAAGAGCAGGGGGTGCAGCAAGCCAGGCCCCAAACCACGAGAAGCTCCAGCCCAAATGGCACCCAAAATGCAGACCACCTCCAGGAGAATATCAAGAGCAGGGGGTGGAGCAAGCCAAGCCCCAAACCACGAGAAGTTCCAGCCCAAAAGTCAGCCAAAATCCAGCCCACATCCGGGAGAATCTCAAGAGCAGTGGGTGGAGCAAGCCAGGCCTCAAACCATGAGAAGCTCCAGCCAAAAAGCCAGCCAAAATCCAGCCCACATCCGGGAGAATCTCAAGAGCAGGGGGTGGAGCAAACCTGGCCCCAAACCACGAGAAGCTCCAGCCGAAAACTCAGCCAAAAATGCAGCCCACTTCCAGGAGAATATCAAGAGAAGGGGTTGGAGCAAGCCATGCCTCAAACCAAGAGAAGCTCCAGCCCAAAATGCAGACAAAATCCAGCCCACCTCCGGGAGAATCTTAAGAGCAGGGGGTGGAGCAAGCCAGGCCTCAAACCACGAGAAGCTCCAGCCCAAAAGGCAGCCAAAATGCAGCCCACCTCCAGGAGAATCTCAACAGCAGGGGGTGGAGGAATCCAGGCCACAAACCACGAGAAGCTCCAGCCCAAAAGGCAGCCAATATCCAGCCCAAATCTGGGAGAATCTCAAGAGCAGGGGGTGGAGCAAGCCAGGCCTCAAACCACGAGAAGCTCCAGCCCAAAAGGCAGCCAAAATCCAGCCCACATCTGGGAGAATCTCAAGAGCAGGGGGTGGAGGAAGCCAGGCCTCAAACCACGAGAAGCTCCAGCCCAAAGGCAGCCAAAATGTAGCCCAAATGCGAGAGAATATCAAGAGCAGGGGGTGGAGCAAGCCATGCCTGAAACCACGAGAAGCTCCAGCCCAAAATGCAGCCAAAATCCAGCCCACATCCGGGAGAATGTCAAGAGCAGGGGGTGGAGCAAGCCAGGCCTCAAACCACGTGAAGCTCCAGCCCAAAAGGCAGCCAAAATGCAGCCCACATCCGCAAGAATCTTAAGAGCAGGGGGTGGAGCAAGCCAGGCCTCAAACCACGAGAAGCTCCAGCCCAAAATTCAGCCAAATTCCAGCCCATTTCCAGGAGAATATCAAGAGCAGGGGGTGGAGCAAGCCAGGCCTCAAACCACGAGAAGCTCCAGCCCAAAATTCAGCCAAAATGCAGGCCACATCCGGGAGAATCTCAAGAGTAGGAGCTGGAGCAAGCCAGGCCTCAAACCACGAGAAGTTCCAGCCCAAAACGTAGCCAAAATGCAGCCCAAATCCGGGAGATATCACGAGAAGGGGGTGGAACAAGCCAGGCCTCAAACCACGAGAAGCTCCAGCCCAAAAGGCAGCCAAAATGCAGCCCACATCCGGGAGAATCTCAAGAGCAGGGGGTGGAGCAAGCCAGGCCCCAAACCACGAGAAGCTCCAGCCCAAAAGGCAGCCAAAATCCAGTCCTACATCCGGGAGAATCTCAAGAGCAGGGGGTGGAGCAAGCCAGGCCTCAAACCACGAGAAGCTCCAGCCCAAAGACAGCCAAAATGTAGCCCAAATGCGGGAGAATCTCAAGAGCAGGGGGTGGAGCAAGCCAGGCCTCAAACCATGAGAAGCTCCAGCCCTAAATGAGCCAAAATGCAGCCCACATCCAGGAAAATATCAGGAGAAGGGGGTGGAGCAAGCCTGGTCTCAAACCACGAGAAGCTCCAGCCCTAAATGAGCCAAAATGCAGCCCACATCCGGGAGAATATCAAGAGCAGGGGGTGGAGCAAGCCAGGCCTCAAACCACGAGAAGCTCCAGCCCAAAAGGCAGCCAAAAATGCAGCCCACTTCGGGGAGAATCTCAAGAGCAAGGGGGTGGAGCAAGCCAGGCCCCAAACCACGAGAAGCTCCAGCCCAAAAGGCAGCCAAAATCCAGCCCTCATCCGGGAGAATCTCAAGAGAAGGTGGTGGAGCAAGCCAGGCCCCAAACCACGAGAAGCTCCAGGCCAAAAAGCAGCCAAAATTCAGCCCACCTCCTGGAGAATCTCAAGAGCAGGGGGTGGAGCAAGCCAGGCCTCAAACCACGAGAAGCTCCAGCCCAAAAGTCAGCCAATATGCAGCCGACATCCGGGAGAATCTCAAGAGCAGGGGGTGGAGCAAGCCAGGCCCCAAACCACGAGAAGCTCCAGCCCAAAAGGCAGCCAAAATCCAGTCCTACATCCGGGAGAATCTCAAGAGCAGGGGGTGGAGGAAGCCAGGCCTCAAACCATGAGAAGCTCCAGCCCAAAATGCAGCCAAAAATGCAGCCCACATCCAGGAAAATATCAAGAGAAGGGGGTGGAGCAAGCCAGGCCTCAAACCACGAGAAGCTCCAGCCCAAAAGGCAGCCAAAATGCAGCCCACATCCGGGCGAATATCAAGAGCAGGGGGTGGAGCAAGACAGGCCTCAAACCACGAGAAGCTCCAGCCCAAAATGCAGCCAAAAATGCAGCCCACTTCGGGGAGAATCTCAAGAGCAGGGGGTGGAGCAAGCCCGGCCCCAAACCACGAGAAGCTCCAGCCCAAAAGGCAGCCAAAATGCAGCCCACACCCAGGAGAATATCAAGAGCATGGGGTGGAGCAAGCCAGGCCCCAAACCACGAGAAGCTCCAGTCCAAAAGGCAGCCAAAATCCAGCCCTATATCTGGGAGAATCTCAAGAGCAGGGGATGGAGCAAGGCAGGCCTCAAACCACGAGAAGCTCCAGCCCAAAATGTAGCCAAAATCCAGCCCACATCCCGGAGAATATCAAGAGCAGGGGATGGAGCAAGGCAGGCCTCAAACCACGAGAAGCTCCAGCCCAAAAGGCAGCCAAAATCCAGCCCTATATCTGGGAGAATCTCAAGAGCAGGGGGTGGAGCAAGCCAGGCCTCAAACCACGAGAAGCTCCAGCCCAAAATATAGGCAAATTCCAGCCCACCTGCGGGAGAATATTAAGAGCAGGGGGTGGAGCAAACCAGGCCCCAAACCACGAGAACCTCCCACCCAAAGGCAGCCAAAATGCAGCCCACATCTGGGAGAATTTCAAGAGCAGGGGTTGGAGCAGGCCAGGCCCCAAACCACGAGAAGCTCCAGCCCAAAATTCAGGCAAAAATGCAGCCCACATCCGGGAGAATCTCAAGAGCAGGGGGTGGAGCAAGCCAGGCCCCAAACCACGAGAAGCTCCAGCCCAAAATTCAGCCAAAATCCAGCCCACATCCGGAAGAATCTCAAGAGCAGGGGTTGGAGCAAGCCAGGCCTCAAACCACGAGAAGCTCCAGCCCAAAATTCAGCCAAATTCCAGCCCATTTCCAGGAGAATATCAAGAGCAGGGGGTGGAGCATGCCAGGCCTCAAACCACGAGAAGCTCCAGCATAAAATGCAGCCAAAATTAACCCTATATCTGGGAGAATATCAAGAGTAGGAGCTGGAGCAAGCCAGGCCTCAAACCACGAGAAGCTCCAGCCCAAAATTCAGCCAAAATGCAGGCCACATCCGGGAGAATATCAAGAGTAGGAGCTGGAGCAAGCCAGGCCTCAAACCACGAGAAGCTCCAGCCCAAAAGTCAGCCAATATCCAGCCGACATCGGGGAGAATCTCAAGAGCAGGGGGTGAGCAAGGCAGGCCCCAAACCACGAGAAGCTCCAGCCCAAAAGGCAGCCAAAATGTAGCCCAAATGCGGGAGAATATCAAGAGCAGAGGTTGGATCAAGCCAGGCCCCAAACCACGAGAAGCTCCAGCCCAAAATGCAGCCAAAAATGCAGCCCACTTCGGGGAGAATCTCAAGAGCAGGGGGTGGAGCAAGCCAGGCCCCAAACCACGAGAAGCTCCAGCCCAAAAGGCAGCCAAAATGCAGCCCACACCCAGGAGAATATCAAGAGCAGGGGGTGGAGCAATCCAGGCCCCAAACCACGAGAAGCTCCAGCCCAAAAGGCAGCCAAAATGCAGCCCACACCCAGGAGAATATCAAGAGCAGGGGGTGGAGCAAGCCAGGCCCCAAACCACGAGAAGCTCCAGTCCAAAAAGCAGCCAAAATTCAGCCCACCTCCGGGAGAATCTCAAGAGCAGGGGGTGGAGCAAGCCAGGCCTCAAACCATGAGAAGCTCCAGCCCAAAATGTAGCCAAAATCCAGCCCTATATCTGGGAGAATCTCAAGAGCAGGGGGTGGAGCAAGCCAGGCCTCAAACCACGAGAAGCTCCAGCCCAAAATATAGGCAAATTCCAGCCCACCTCCGGGAGAATATTAAGAGCAGGGGGTGGAGCAAACCAGGCCCCAAACCACGAGAACCTCCCACCCAAAGGCAGCCAAAATGCAGCCCACATCCGGGAGAATCTCAAGAGCAGGGGGTGGAGCAAGCCAGGCCCCAAACCACGAGAAGCTCCAGCCCAAAATTCAGCCAAAATCCAGCCCACATCCGGAAGAATCTCAAGAGCAGGGGGTGGAGCAAGCCAGGCCTCAAACCACGAGAAGTTCCAGCATAAAAAGCAGCCAAAATTCAACCCTGTATCTGGAAGAATATCAAGAGTAGGAGCTGGAGCAAGCCAGGCCTCAAACCACGAGAAGCTCCAGCCCAAAAGGCAGCCAAAATGCAGGCCACATCCGGGAGAATATCAAGAGTAGGAGCTGGAGCAAGCCAGGCCTCAAACCACGAGAAGTTCCAGCCAAAAACGTAGCCAAAATGCAGCCCAAATCCGGGAGATATCACGAGAAGGGGGTGGAGCAAGCCAGGCCTCAAACCACGAGAAGCTCCAGCCCAAAAGTCAGTCAAAATCCAGTCCTACATCCGGGAGAATCTCAAGAGCAGGGGGTGGAGCAAGCCAGGCCTCAAACCATGAGAAGCTCCAGCCCAAAAGGCAGCCAAAATCCAGCCCACATCCAGGAAAATTTCAGGAGAAGGGGGTGGAGCAAGCCAGGTCTCAAACCACGAGAAGCTCCAGCCCTAAATGAGCCAAAATGCAGCCCACATCCAGGAAAATATCAGGAGAAGGGGGTGGAGCAAGCCCGGTCTCAAACCACGAGAAGCTCCATCCCTAAATGAGCCAAAATGCAGCCCACATCCGGGAGAATATCAAGAGCAGGGGGTGGAACAAGCCCGGCCTCAAACCACGAGAAGCTCCAGCCCAAAAGGCAGCCAAAATCCAGCCCTCATCCGGGAGAATCTCAAGAGAAGGTGGTGGAGCAAGCCAGGCCCCAAACCACGAGAAGTTCCAGGCCAAAAACCAGCCAAAATTCAGCCCACCTCCGGGAGAATATCAAGAGCAGGGGGTGGAGCAAGCCAGGCCTCAAACCACGAGAAGCTCCAGCCCAAAAGTCAGCCAATATGCAGCCGACATCCGGGAGAATCTCAAGAGCAGGGGGTGGAGCAAGCCAGGCCCCAAACCACGAGAAGCTCCAGCCCAAAAGGCAGCCAAAATCCAGTCCTACATCCGGGAGAATCTCAAGAGCAGGGGGTGGAGGAAGCCAGGCCTCAAACCATGAGAAGCTCCAGCCCAAAATGCAGCCAAAAAGGCAGCCCACATCCAGGAAAATATCAAGAGAAGGGGGTGGAGCAAGCCAGGCCTCAAACCACGAGAAGCTCCAGCCCAAAAGGCAGCCAAAATGCAGCCCACATCCGGGCGAATATCAAGAGCAGGGGGTGGAGCAAGACAGGCCTCAAACCACGAGAAGCTCCAGCCCAAAATGCAGCCAAAAATGCAGCCCACTTCGGGGAGAATCTCAAGAGCAGGGGGTGGAGCAAGCCCGGCCCCAAACCACGAGAAGCTCCAGCCCAAAAGGCAGCCAAAATGCAGCCCACACCCAGGAGAATATCAAGAGCATGGGGTGGAGCAAGCCAGGCCCCAAACCACGAGAAGCTCCAGTCCAAAAAGCAGCCAAAATTCAGCCCACCTCCGGGAGAATCTCAAGAGCAGGGGATGGAGCAAGGCAGGCCTCAAACCACGAGAAGCTCCAGCCCAAAATGTAGCCAAAATCCAGCCCATATCCCGGAGAATATCAAGAGCAGGGGATGGAGCAAGGCAGGCCTCAAACCACGAGAAGCTCCAGCCCAAAAGGCAGCCAAAATCCAGCCCTATATCTGGGAGAATCTCAAGAGCAGGGGGTGGAGCAAGCCAGGCCTCAAACCACGAGAAGCTCCAGCCCAAAATATAGGCAAATTCCAGCCCACCTGCGGGAGAATATTAAGAGCAGGGGGTGGAGCAAACCAGGCCCCAAACCACGAGAACCTCCCACCCAAAGACAGCCAAAATGCAGCCCACATCTGGGAGAATTTCAAGAGCAGGGGTTGGAGCAGGCCAGGCCCCAAACCACGAGAAGCTCCAGCCCAAAATTCAGGCAAAAATGCAGCCCACATCCGGGAGAATATCAAGAGCAGGGGGTGGAGCAAGCCAGGCCCCAAACCACGAGAAGCTCCAGCCCAAAATTCAGCCAAAATCCAGCCCACATCCGGAAGAATCTCAAGAGCAGGGGGTGGAGCAAGCCAGGCCTCAAACCACGAGAAGCTCCAGCCCAAAATTCAGCCAAATTCCAGCCCATTTCCAGGAGAATATCAAGAGCAGGGGGTGGAGCATGCCAGGCCTCAAACCACGAGAAGCTCCAGCCCAAAATTCAGCCAAAATGCAGGCCACATCCGGGAGAATATCAAGAGTAGGAGCTGGAGCAAGCCAGGCCTCAAACCACGAGAAGCTCCAGCCCAAAAGTCAGCCAATATCCAGCCCACATCCGGGAGAATCTCAAGAGCAGGGGGTGAGCAAGGCAGGCCCCAAACCACGAGAAGCTCCAGCCCAAAAGGCAGCCAAAATGTAGCCCAAATGCGGGAGAATATCAAGAGCAGAAGTTGGATCAAGCCAGGCCCCAAACCACGAGAAGCTCCAGCCCAAAATGCAGCCAAAAATGCAGCCCACTTCGGGGAGAATCTCAAGAGCAGGGGGTGGAGCAAGCCAGGCCCCAAACCACGAGAAGCTCCAGCCCAAAAGGCAGCCAAAATGCAGCCCACACCCAGGAGAATATCAAGAGCAGGGGGTGGAGCAATCCAGGCCCCAAACCACGAGAAGCTCCAGCCCAAAAGGCAGCCAAAATGCAGCCCACACCCAGGAGAATATCAAGAGCAGGGGGTGGAGCAAGCCAGGCCCCAAACCACGAGAAGCTCCAGTCCAAAAAGCAGCCAAAATTCAGCCCACCTCCGGGAGAATCTCAAGAGCAGGGGGTGGAGCAAGCCAGGCCTCAAACCATGAGAAGCTCCAGCCCAAAATGTAGCCAAAATCCAGCCCACATCCCGGAGAATATCAAGAGCAGGGGGTGGAGCAAGGCAGGCCTCAAACCACGAGAAGCTGCAGCCCACAAGGCAACCAAAATGCAGACCACATCCAGGAGAATATCAAGAGCAGGGGATGGAGCAAGCCAGGCCTCAAACCACGAGAAGCTCCAGCCCAAAAGGCAGCCAAAATCCAGCCCTATATCTGGGAGAATCTCAAGAGCAGGGGGTGGAGCAAGCCAGGCCTCAAACCACGAGAAGCTCCAGCCCAAAATATAGGCAAATTCCAGCCCACCTCCGGGAGAATATTAAGAGCAGGGGGTGGAGCAAACCAGGCCCCAAACCACGAGAACCTCACACCCAAAGGCAGCCAAAATGCAGCCCACATCTGGGAGAATTTCAAGAGCAGGGGTTGGAGCAAGCCAGGCCCCAAACCACGAGAAGCTCCAGCCCAAAATTCAGGCAAAAATGCAGCCCACATCCGGGAGAATCTCAAGAGCAGGGGGTGGAGCAAGCCAGGCCCCAAACCACGAGAAGCTCCAGCCCAAAATTCAGCCAAAATCCAGCCCACATCCGGAAGAATCTCAAGAGCAGCGGGTGGAGCAAGCCAGGCCTCAAACCACGAGAAGCTCCAGCCGAAAAGGCAGCCAAATTCCAACACTATATCTTGCACAATCTCAAGAGCAGAGGGTGGAGCAAGACAGGCCTCAAACCACGAGAAGCTCCAGCCAAAAAGTCAGCCAAAATCCAGCCCATTTCCAGGAGAATATCAAGAGTAGGAGCTGGAGCAAGCCAGGCCTCAAACCACGAGAAGCTCCAGCCCAAAAGGCAGCCAAAATGCAGGCCACATCCGGGAGAATATCAAGAGTAGGAGCTGGAGCAAGCCAGGCCTCAAACCATGAGAAGCTCCAGCCCAAAAGTCAGTCAAAATCCAGTCCTACATCCGGGAGAATCTCAAGAGCAGGGGGTGGAGCAAGCCAGGCCTCAAACCATGAGAAGCTCCAGCCCAAAAGGCAGCCAAAATCCAGCCCACATCCAGGAAAATTTCAGGAGAAGGGGGTGGAGCAAGCCAGGTCTCAAACCACGAGAAGCTCCAGCCCTAAATGAGCCAAAATGCAGCCCACATCCAGGAAAATATCAGGAGAAGGGGGTGGAGCAAGCCCGGTCTCAAACCACGAGAAGCTCCATCCCTAAATGAGCCAAAATGCAGCCCACATCCGGGAGAATATCAAGAGCAGGGGGTGGAGCAAGCCCGGCCTCAAACCACGAGAAGCTCCAGCCCAAAAGGCAGCCAAAAATGCAGACCACTTCGGGGAGAATCTCAAGAGCAGGGGGTGGAGCAAGCCAGGCCCCAAACCACGAGAAGCTCCAGCCCAAAAGGCAGCCAAAATCCAGCCCTCATCCGGGAGAATCTCAAGAGAAGGTGGTGGAGCAAGCCAGGCCCCAAACCACGAGAAGCTCCAGGCCAAAAAGCAGCCAAAATGCAGCCCACCTCCGGGAGAATATCAAGAGCAGGGGGTGGAGCAAGCCAGGACTCAAACCACGAGAAGCTCCTGCCAAAAAGGAAGCGAAATTCCAGCCCACCTCCTTGAGAATCTCAAGAGCAGGGGGTGAGCAAGCCAGGCCTCAAACCACGAGAAGCTCCAGCCCAAAAGGCAGCCAAAATGTAGCCCAAATGCGGGAGAATATCAAGAGCAGGGGTTGGATCAAGCCAGGCCCCAAACCACGAGAAGCTCCAGCCCAAAAGGCAGCCAAAATGCAGCCCACACCCAGGAGAATATCAAGAGCAGGGGGTGGAGCAAGCCAGGCCTCAAACCACGAGAAGCTCCAGCCCAAAAGGCAGCCAAAAATGCAGCCCACTTCGGGGAGAATCTCAAGAGCAGGGGGTGGAGCAAGCCAGGCCCCAAACCACGAGAAGCTCCAGCCCAAAAGGCAGCCAAAATGCAGCCCACACCCAGGAGAATATCAAGAGCAGGGGGTGGAGCAAGCCAGGCCCCAAACCACGAGAAGTTCCAGTCCAAAAAGCAGCCAAAATTCAGCCCTATATCTGGGAGAATCTCAAGAGCAGGGGTTGGAGCAAGCCAGGCCTCAAACCACGAGAAGCTGCAGCCCACAAGGCAACCAAAATGCAGACCACATCCAGGAGAATATCAAGAGCAGGGGATGGAGCAAGCCAGGCCTCAAACCACGAGAAGCTCCAGCCCAAAAGGCAGCCAAAATCCAGCCCTATATCTGGGAGAATCTCAAGAGCAGGGGGTGGAGCAAGCCAGGCCTCAAACCACGAGAAGCTCCAGCCCAAAATATAGGCAAATTCCAGCCCACCTGCGGGAGAATATTAAGAGCAGGGGGTGGAGCAAACCAGGCCCCAAACCACGAGAACCTCCCACCCAAAGGCAGCCAAAATGCAGCCCACATCTGGGAGAATTTCAAGAGCAGGGGTTGGAGCAAGCCAGGCCCCAAACCACGAGAAGCTCCAGCCCAAAATTCAGGCAAAAATGCAGCCCACATCCGGGAGAATCTCAAGAGCAGGGGGTGGAGCAAGCCCGGCCCCAAACCACGAGAAGCTCCAGCCCAAAATTCAGCCAAAATCCAGCCCACATCCGGAAGAATCTCAAGAGCAGGGGGTGGAGCAAGCCAGGCCTCAAACCACGAGAAGCTCCAGCCCAAAAGGCAGCCAAATTCCAACACTATATCTTGCACAATCTCAAGAGCAGAGGGTGGAGCAAGACAGGCCTCAAACCACGAGAAGCTCCAGCCCAAAAGTCAGCCAAAATCCAGCCCACATCCGGGAGAATCTCAAAAGCAGGGGTTGGAGCAAGCCAGGCCTCAAACCACGAGAAGCTCCAGCATAAAAGGCAGCCAAAATTCAACCCTGTATCTGGGAGAATATCAAGAGTAGGAGCTGGAGCAAGCCAGGCCTCAAACCACGAGAAGCTCCAGCACAAAAGGCAGCCAAAATCCAGCCCACATCCAGGAAAATATCAGGAGAAGGGGGTGGAGCAAGCCAGGTCTCAAACCACGAGAAGCTCCAGCCCTAAATGAGCCAAAATGCAGCCCACATCCAGGAAAATATCAGGAGAAGGGGGTGGAGCAAGCCAGGTCTCAAACCACGAGAAGCTCCAGCCCTAAATGAGCCAAAATGCAGCCCACATCCAGGAAAATATCAGGGGAAGGGGGTGGAGTAAGCCAGGTCTCAAACCACGAGAAGCTCCAGTCCTAAAAGCCAAAATGCAGCCCACATCCGGGAGACTATCAAGAGCAGGGGGTGGAGCAAGCCAGGCCTCAAACCACGAGAAGCTCCAGCCCTAAATGCAGCCAAAAATGCAGCCCACTTCGGGGAGAATATCAAGAGCAGGGGGTGGAGCAAGCCCCGCCTCAAACCACGAGAAGCTCCAGCCCAAAAGGCAGCCAAAAAGGCAGCCCACATCCAGGAAAATATCAAGAGAAGGGGGTGGAGCAAGCCAGGCCTCAAACCACGAGAAGCTCCAGCCCAAAAGGCAGCCAAAATGCAGCCCACATCCGGGCGAATATCAAGAGCAGGGGGTGGAGCAAGACAGGCCTCAAACCACGAGAAGCTCCAGCCCAAAATGCAGCCAAAAATGCAGCCCACTTCGGGGAGAATCTCAAGAGCAGGGGGTGGAGCAAGCCCGGCCCCAAACCACGAGAAGCTCCAGCCCAAAAGGCAGCCAAAATGCAGCCCACACCCAGGAGAATATCAAGAGCATGGGGTGGAGCAAGCCAGGCCCCAAACCACGAGAAGCTCCAGTCCAAAAAGCAGCCAAAATTCAGCCCACCTCCGGGAGAATCTCAAGAGCAGGGGATGGAGCAAGGCAGGCCTCAAACCACGAGAAGCTCCAGCCCAAAATGTAGCCAAAATCCAGCCCACATCCCGGAGAATATCAAGAGCAGGGGATGGAGCAAGGCAGGCCTCAAACCACGAGAAGCTCCAGCCCAAAAGGCAGCCAAAATCCAGCCCTATATCTGGGAGAATCTCAAGAGCAGGGGGTGGAGCAAGCCAGGCCTCAAACCACAAGAAGCTCCAGCCCAAAATATAGGCAAATTCCAGCCCACCTGCGGGAGAATATTAAGAGCAGGGGGTGGAGCAAGCCAGGCCTCAAACCACGAGAACCTCCCACCCAAAGGCAGCCAAAATGCAGCCCACATCTGGGAGAATTTCAAGAGCAGGGGTTGGAGCAGGCCAGGCCCCAAACCACGAGAAGCTCCAGCCCAAAATTCAGGCAAAAATGCAGCCCACATCCGGGAGAATCTCAAGAGCAGGGGGTGGAGCAAGCCAGGCCCCAAACCACGAGAAGCTCCAGCCCAAAATTCAGCCAAATTCCAGCCCATTTCCAGGAGAATATCAAGAGCAGGGGGTGGAGCATGCCAGGCCTCAAACCACGAGAAGCTCCAGCCCAAAATTCAGCCAAAATGCAGGCCACATCCGGGAGAATATCAAGAGTAGGAGCTGGAGCAAGCCAGGCCTCAAACCACGAGAAGCTCCAGCCCAAAAGTCAGCCAATATCCAGCCGACATCCGGGAGAATCTCAAGAGCAGGGGGTGAGCAAGGCAGGCCCCAAACCACGAGAAGCTCCAGCCCAAAAGGCAGCCAAAATGTAGCCCAAATGCGGGAGAATATCAAGAGCAGAGGTTGGATCAAGCCAGGCCCCAAACCACGAGAAGCTCCAGCCCAAAATGCAGCCAAAAATGCAGCCCACTTCGGGGAGAATCTCAAGAGCAGGGGGTGGAGCAAGCCAGGCCCCAAACCACGAGAAGCTCCAGCCCAAAAGGCAGCCAAAATGCAGCCCACACCCAGGAGAATATCAAGAGCAGGGGGTGGAGCAAGCCAGGCCCCAAACCACGAGAAGCTCCAGTCCAAAAAGCAGCCAAAATTCAGCCCACCTCCGGGAGAATCTCAAGAGCAGGGGGTGGAGCAAGCCAGGCCTCAAACCATGAGAAGCTCCAGCCCAAAATGTAGCCAAAATCCAGCCCACATCCCGGAGAATATCAAGAGCAGGGGGTGGAGCAAGGCAGGCCTCAAACCACGAGAAGCTGCAGCCCACAAGGCAACCAAAATGCAGACCACATCCAGGAGAATATCAAGAGCAGGGGATGGAGCAAGCCAGGCCTCAAACCACGAGAAGCTCCAGCCCAAAAGGCAGCCAAAATCCAGCCCTATATCTGGGAGAATCTCAAGAGCAGGGGGTGGAGCAAGCCAGGCCTCAAACCACGAGAAGCTCCAGCCCAAAATATAGGCAAATTCCAGCCCACCTCCGGGAGAATATTAAGAGCAGGGGGTGGAGCAAACCAGGCCCCAAACCACGAGAACCTCCCACCCAAAGGCAGCCAAAATGCAGCCCACATCTGGGAGAATTTCAAGAGCAGGGGTTGGAGCAAGCCAGGCCCCAAACCACGAGAAGCTCCAGCCCAAAATTCAGGCAAAAATGCAGCCCACATCCGGGAGAATCTCAAGAGCAGGGGGTGGAGCAAGCCAGGCCCCAAACCACGAGAAGCTCCAGCCCAAAATTCAGCCAAAATCCAGCCCACATCCGGAAGAATCTCAAGAGCAGCGGGTGGAGCAAGCCAGGCCTCAAACCACGAGAAGCTCCAGCCGAAAAGGCAGCCACATTCCAACACTATATCTTGCACAATCTCAAGAGCAGAGGGTGGAGCAAGCCAGGCCTCAAACCACGAGAAGCTCCAGCCAAAAAGTCAGCCAAAATCCAGCCCATTTCCAGGAGAATATCAAGAGTAGGAGCTGGAGCAAGCCAGGCCTCAAACCACGAGAAGTTCCAGCCAAAAACGTAGCCAAAATGCAGCCCAAATCCGGGAGATATCACGAGAAGGGGGTGGAGCAAGCCAGGCCTCAAACCACGAGAAGCTCCAGCCCAAAAGTCAGTCAAAATCCAGTCCTACATCCGGGAGAATCTCAAGAGCAGGGGGTGGAGCAAGCCAGGCCTCAAACCATGAGAAGCTCCAGCCCAAAAGGCAGCCAAAATCCAGCCCACATCCAGGAAAATTTCAGGAGAAGGGGGTGGAGCAAGCCAGGCCTCAAACCACGAGAAGCTCCAGCCCTAAATGAGCCAAAATGCAGCCCACATCCAGGAAAATATCAGGAGAAGGGGGTGGAGCAAGCCCGGTCTCAAACCACGAGAAGCTCCATCCCTAAATGAGCCAAAATGCAGCCCACATCCGGGAGAATATCAAGAGCAGGGGGTGGAGCAAGCCCGGCCTCAAACCACGAGAAGCTCCAGCCCAAAAGGCAGCCAAAAATGCAGCCCACTTCGGGGAGAATCTCAAGAGCAGGGGGTGGAGCAAGCCAGGCCCCAAACCACGAGAAGCTCCAGCCCAAAAGGCAGCCAAAATCCAGCCCTCATCCGGGAGAATCTCAAGAGAAGGTGGTGGAGCAAGCCAGGCCCCAAACCACGAGAAGCTCCAGGCCAAAAAGCAGCCAAAATGCAGCCCACATCCAGGAAAATATCAGGAGAAGGGGGTGGAGCAAGCCAGGTCTCAAACCACGAGAAGCTCCAGCCCTAAATGAGCCAAAATGCAGCCCACATCCAGGAAAATATCAGGAGAAGGGGGTGGAGCAAGCCAGGTCTCAAACCACGAGAAGCTCCAGCCCTAAATGAGCCAAAATGCAGCCCACATCCAGGAAAATATCAGGGGAAGGGGGTGGAGTAAGCCAGGACTCAAACCACGAGAAGCTCCAGTCCTAAAAGCCAAAATGCAGCCCACATCCGGGAGACTATCAAGAGCAGGGGGTGGAGCAAGCCAGGCCTCAAACCACGAGAAGCTCCAGCCCTAAATGCAGCCAAAAATGCAGCCCACTTCGGGGAGAATATCAAGAGCAGGGGGTGGAGCAAGCCCCGCCTCAAACCACGAGAAGCTCCAGCCCAAAAGGCAGCCAAAAATGCAGCCCACATCCGGGAGAATCTCAAGAGCAGGGGGTGGAGCAAGCCAGGCCTCAAACCACGAGAAGCTCCTGCCAAAAAGGAAGCGAAATTCCAGCCCACCTCCTTGAGAATCTCAAGAGCAGGGGGTGAGCAAGCCAGGCCTCAAACCACGAGAAGCTCCAGCCCAAAAGGCAGCCAAAATGTAGCCCAAATGCGGGAGAATATCAAGAGCAGGGGGTGGAGAGAGCCAGGCCCCAAACCACGAGAAGCTCCAGCCCAAAATGCAGCCAAAATCCAGCCCACATCCGGAAGAATCTCAAGAGCAGGGGGTGGAGCAAGCCAGGCCCCAAACCACGAGAACCTCCCACCCAAAGGCAGCCAAAATGCAGCCCACATCTGGGAGAATTTCAAGAGCAGGAGTTGGAGCAAGCCAGGCCCCAAACCACAAGAAGCTCCAGCCCAAAATTCAGGCAAAAATGCAGCCCACATCCGGGAGAATCTCAAGAGCAGGGGGTGGAGCAAGCCAGGCCCCAAACCACGAGAAGCTCCAGCCCAAAATTCAGCCAAAATCCAGCCCACATCCGGAAGAATCTCAAGAGCAGGGGGTGGAGCAAGCCAGGCCTCAAAACACGAGAAGCACCAGCCCAAAAGGCAGCCAAATTCCAACCCTATATCTTGCACAATCTCAAGAGCAGAGGGTGGAGCAAGACAGGCCTCAAACCACGAGAAGCTCCAGCCCAAAATTCAGCCAAAATCCAGCCCATTTCCAGGAGAATATCAAGAGCAGGGGGTGGAGCAAGCCAGGCCTCAAACCACGAGAAGCTCCAGCATAAAAGGCAGCCAAAATCCAACCCTATATATGGGAGAATATCAAGAGTAGGAGCTGGAGCAAACCAGGCCTCAAACCACGAGAAGCTCCAGCCCTAAAATCAGCCAATATCCAGCCGACATCCGGGAGAATCTCAAGAGCAGGGGGTGGAGCAAGCCAGGCCTCAAACCATGAGAAGCTCCAGCCCAAAGTCAGCCAAAATGCAGCCCAACTGCGGGAGAATCTCAAGAGCAGGGGGTGGAGCAAGCCAGGCCTCAAACCACGAGAAGCTCCAGCCCAAAAGGCAGCCAAAATCCAGCCCACATCCGGGAGAATCTCAAGATCAGGGGGTGAAGCAAGCCAGGCCTCATGCCACGAGATGCTCTAGCCCAAGATGCAGCCAAAATGCAGCCCATCTCCAGAAGAATATCAAGAGCAGGGGTTGGAGCAAGCCAGGCCTCAAACCACGAGAAGCTCCAGCCCAAAAGTCAGCCAAAATCCCGCCAAAATCGGGGAGAATATCAAGAGCAGGGGGTGGAGCAAGCCAGGCCTCAAACCACGAGAAGTTCCAGCCCAAAAATGCAGCCAAAATGCAGCCCCCATCCGGGAGAATCTCAAGAGCAGGGGGTGGAGCAAGCCAGGTCTCAAACCACGAGAATCTCCAGCCCAAAGGCAGCCAAAATTCAGCCCACATCCAGGAGAATCTCAAGAGCAGGGGGTGGAGCAAGCCAGGCCTCAAACCACGAGAAGCTCCAGCCCAAAATGCAGCCAAATTCCAACCCTATATCTGGGACAATATCAAGAGCAGGGAGTGGAGCAAGCCAGGCCTCAAACCACAAGAAGCTCCAGCCCAAAATGCAGCCAAAATGCAGGCCACAACCGGGAGAATCTCAAGAGCAGGGGGTGGAGCAAGCCAGGCCTCAAAACAGGACTAAATCTAGCCAAAAATATGGTCCTTGTCCAGGAGAAATTCCAGCCCAAGTGCCACAGGAATTCCAGTCCACATCCCGGAGATAGTCCACCCGATCTCTAGGAGAAATTTGGGCCCAAGTCCAGGAGAATTTCCATTCTAAAATGCAGCCCACATCCAGGAGAAACTCAAGAAGAGGTCCGAGACCTGTCCCTCAGATCTCTCCAACGCTGGGACGTCAGATTCCCACGCCTTTCTACACTCCGCCGAAGAGAAATCCACCTGCGGCTGAGTCCACCGCAGGCCCCACTCCAGACTAACGCTTTATGCCTAAGGAACTGGGGACAGGAGCACAACCTGTGGAGTTTGGGCTTTGAACTGATGCTGCCCCCAAGTTTTGCACAAAGTCCCTTCACACTATTCCCATCTGGCCCACAGTCAGATCACACCATTCCCCAGCGGGTCCCGACTCTCCATCCATCAGCGCAGCAACTCCAGCAAAGGGTTAACACAGTTCCCAGCACGCAGCTGCACGCACACACTCCCCCCGCCAGAGACAGAAATGGCCGTGGAGATACGCATCTTGCTAGGAAGGTACCTGTTCAAACGCTTCTGGAGCCCGGTTCAAGCCTTCCCGTCTCATGTCAGCATGTCTCAACGGGAGCAGGGCTGAGCCTCCAGGAGGGTTTTCAGCCCAGGCCGTGTCGACCGCTCTCTCCTTTCCCAGACTGGGGGGTGTGGAGCTCTGAGTGCCATCCCACTCCAAGGGACATGCTGGGTGCAGCCCCTGCAGACCAGGAGAAAGCAAGGGTCAGCCATGGAGCCTCCCTCTATTTAGAGAGTCATGAGATAATTGACTTCAGGCCTAAGCAATCTCCCAGCCTGGCCTTAATTGGGGCAGGCTCTTGTTGGCATTCCCAGCTGGTGCTGATCTCCCCAGACTGCCAGAAGGGTCAGGGCTGGCAGGGCATGTCTTAGTTCCCTCTCATCCTTAACTGTAATGAGGAAATGTCATGAGGCCCACTGAATTGGGCCTGAATTTCATAGGGACTTGGGCCTGAATTTCACCAGGATTTGGGTGAGAATTTCTCGTGCACTTGGGTCTGAATTTCCCCTCGATTCTGGCCCAAATTTCCCCTGTAGTAGAGCCCGAATTTCTCCTCAACGTGCCCTCTAATTTCTCTTGAACTCTGGCCAAAATTTCTCCTGCACTGCAACCTTCAATTTCTCCTGGACTCCCTGAAATTGCTCCTGCATGCCAGCTCCAATTTCTCCTGCGCCGAATCCCAGATTTGACCTGCGCTGGAGCCCAGGTTTCCCCTGGAAGTGACCTCGAATTTGGCCTGCATTGTGGCCTGGATCTCTCCAGCTTTAAGGCACGCCCCCTCGCAACTGAAAGCACGCCCCCTCACCCCTGAAGGCACACCTTCTCGCCCCTGTAGCCAGGAGAAATTGCAGCCCAAGTGCAGCAGAAATTCCAGTCCAAGTCCAGGAGATAGTCCACCTGAACTCCAAAAGATATTTAGGCCTAAGTCCAGGAGAAATTCCAGCATAAATCCAGACCATGTCCAGGAGAAATTCAGCCCCAAGCCCAACAGAAATTCCAGCCCGCGTGCAGAAGAAATTCAGGCCCAAGTCCAGGAGAAAATCCAGCCTAAAATGCAGCCCAAGTCCAGCAGAAATTTTAGCCCAAGAGCAGCCAAACTCCACTCCAATTTCAGGAGATAGTCCCCCCGAAATCCAGAAGAAAATTAGGCCTAAGTCCAGGAGACATTCCAGCCTAAAATGCAGGCCAGGTCCAGGAGAAATTCCAGCCCAAGAGCTGCCAAAATCAAGCCCACATCCAGGAGAAATTCAAGAACAGGGCCTAGAGAAATTCAGGCCTCAAACCAGGACTAATTCCAGCCTAAAATGAGGCCCAAGTCCAGGAGAAATTCCAGCCCAAGAGCAGCAGAAATTCCAGTCCAATTCCAGGAGAGAGTCCACCCAAACTCCAGGAGAAATTCCAGCCCAAATCCAGGAGAAATTCAAGTCAAATCTAGGAAAAATTTGAGCCAAAGTGCAGGTGATATTTTGACCAAGTCTAGGAGAAATTCCATCCAAACTGCAGCAGTAATTCCAGTCCGAGTCCCGGAGATAGTCCACCCGAACTCTAGGAGAAAATTGGGCCCAAGTCCAGGACAAATTACAGCCTAAATCCAGCCCAAGTGGAGGAGAAATTTGGGCCCAGATCCAGGAGAAATTACAGCAAAAATCCAGTCCAAGTGGAGGAGAAATTTGGGCCCAGATCCAGGAGAAAATCCAGCCTAAAATGCAGCCCAAGTCCAGCAGAAATTTTAGCCCAAGAGCAGGCAAAATCCAGTCCAATTTCAGGAGATAGTCCAACCAAACTCCAGGAGAAAATAAGGCCTATGTCCAGGAGAAATTCCAGCCTAAAATGCAGGCCAGGTCCAGGAGAAATTCCAGCCCAAGAACATCCAAAATCCAGCCCACATCCAGGAGAAATTAAAGATCAGAGCCTAGAGAAATTCAGGCCTCAAACCAGGACTAATTCCAGCCTAAAATGAGGCCCAAGTCCAGGAGAAATTCCAGCCCAAATGCCGCAGAAATTCCAGTCCAAGAGGCGGAGATAGTCCACCCAAACTCCAGGAAAAATTTGGGCTCACGTGCAGGAGAAATTAAAGCCTAAATCCAGTCCATGTGGAGGAGAAATTTCGTCCCAGCTCCAGCAGACATTCCAGCCTAAAATGCAGACTAAGTCCAGGAGAAATTCAAGTACAGGGCCTAGAGAAATTCAGGCCTCAAACCAGGTGTAATTCCAGCCAAAATAGAGGCACAAGCCCAGGAGAAATTCCAGCCCAAGTGCAGCAGAAATTCCAGTCCAAGTCCAGGAGAAATTCAAGCCAAAAGTCAAGAGAAATTCAGCCCCGAGCCCAATAGAAATTCCAGCCCACATGCAGGAGAAATTTCAGCCCAAATCCAGGAGATATTCCACCCAAACACCAGGAGAAATTTGGGCCCAAGTCCAGGAGAAATTACAGCCTAAATCCAGTCCAAGAAGAGGAGAAATTTGGCCCAAGCGCAGCAGAAATTCCAGCCTAAAATGCAGCCCAAGTCCAGGAGAAATTCAGCCCTAAACCCAATAGAAATTCAGGCCCAAGTGCAGGAGAAATTCAGGCCCAAGTCCAGGAGAAAATCCAGCCTAAAATGCAGCCCAAGTCCAGCAGAAATTTTAGCCCAAGAGCAGCCAACATCCCGTCCAATTTCAGGAGATAGTCCAACCGAACTCCAGGAGAAAATTAGGCCTAAGTCCAGGAGACATTCCAGCCTAAAATGCAGGCCAGGTCCAGGAGAAATTCCAGCCCAAGAGCAGCAGAAATTCCAGTCCAATTCCAGGAGAGAGTCCACCCGAACTCCAGGAGAAATTCAGCCCCAGGTCCAGGAGAAATTCAAGTCCAAATCTAGGAAAAATTTGAACCAAAGTGCAGGTGATATTATGGGCAAGACTAGGAGAAATTCAATCCTGCATTCAGGAGAAATTTGGGCCTGAATTCAGCCCATTTTCAAAGGAAACCCCCCTCGTCCCTTAAGCCCCGCCCCCTCGTCCCTTAAGCCCCGCCCCCTCGTCCCTTAAGCCCCGCCCCCTCGTCCCTTAAGCCCCGCCCCCTCGTCCCTTAAGCCCCGCCCCCTCGTCCCTTAAGCCCCGCCCCCTCGTCCCTTAAGCCCCGCCCCCTCGTCCCTTAAGCCCCGCCCCCTCGTCCCTTAAGCCCCGCCCCCTCGTCCCTTAAGCCCCGCCCCCTCGTCCCTTAAGCCCCGCCCCCTCGTCCCTTAAGCCCCGCCCCCTCGTCCCTTAAGCCCCGCCCCCTCGTCCCTTAAGCCCCGCCCCCTCGTCCCTTAAGCCCCGCCCCCTCGTCCCTTAAGCCCCGCCCCCTCGTCCCTTAAGCCCCGCCCCCTCGTCCCTTAAGCCCCGCCCCCTCGTCCCTTAAGCCCCGCCCCCTCGTCCCTTAAGCCCCGCCCCCTCGTCCCTTAAGCCCCGCCCCCTCGTCCCTTAAGCCCCGCCCCCTCGTCCCTTAAGCCCCGCCCCCTCGTCCCTTAAGCCCCGCCCCCTCGTCCCTTAAGCCCCGCCCCCTCGTCCCTTAAGCCCCGCCCCCTCGTCCCTTAAGCCCCGCCCCCTCGTCCCTTAAGCCCCGCCCCCTCGTCCCTTAAGCCCCGCCCCCTCGTCCCTTAAGCCCCGCCCCCTCGTCCCTTAAGCCCCGCCCCCTCGTCCCTTAAGCCCCGCCCCCTCGTCCCTTAAGCCCCGCCCCCTCGTCCCTTAAGCCCCGCCCCCTCGTCCCTTAAGCCCCGCCCCCTCGTCCCTTAAGCCCCGCCCCCTCGTCCCTTAAGCCCCGCCCCCTCGTCCCTTAAGCCCCGCCCCCTCGTCCCTTAAGCCCCGCCCCCTCGTCCCTTAAGCCCCGCCCCCTCGTCCCTTAAGCCCCGCCCCCTCGTCCCTTAAGCCCCGCCCCCTCGTCCCTTAAGCCCCGCCCCCTCGTCCCTTAAGCCCCGCCCCCTCGTCCCTTAAGCCCCGCCCCCTCGTCCCTTAAGCCCCGCCCCCTCGTCCCTTAAGCCCCGCCCCCTCGTCCCTTAAGCCCCGCCCCCTCGTCCCTTAAGCCCCGCCCCCTCGTCCCTTAAGCCCCGCCCCCTCGTCCCTTAAGCCCCGCCCCCTCGTCCCTTAAGCCCCGCCCCCTCGTCCCTTAAGCCCCGCCCCCTCGTCCCTTAAGCCCCGCCCCCTCGTCCCTTAAGCCCCGCCCCCTCGTCCCTTAAGCCCCGCCCCCTCGTCCCTTAAGCCCCGCCCCCTCGTCCCTTAAGCCCCGCCCCCTCGTCCCTTAAGCCCCGCCCCCTCGTCCCTTAAGCCCCGCCCCCTCGTCCCTTAAGCCCCGCCCCCTCGTCCCTTAAGCCCCGCCCCCTCGTCCCTTAAGCCCCGCCCCCTCGTCCCTTAAGCCCCGCCCCCTCGTCCCTTAAGCCCCGCCCCCTCGTCCCTTAAGCCCCGCCCCCTCGTCCCTTAAGCCCCGCCCCCTCGTCCCTTAAGCCCCGCCCCCTCGTCCCTTAAGCCCCGCCCCCTCGTCCCTTAAGCCCCGCCCCCTCGTCCCTTAAGCCCCGCCCCCTCGTCCCTTAAGCCCCGCCCCCTCGTCCCTTAAGCCCCGCCCCCTCGTCCCTTAAGCCCCGCCCCCTCGTCCCTTAAGCCCCGCCCCCTCGTCCCTTAAGCCCCGCCCCCTCGTCCTTAAGCCCGCCCCCTCGTCCCTTAAGCCCCGCCCCCTCGTCCCTTAAGCCCCGCCCCCTCGTCCCTTAAGCCCCGCCCCCTCGTCCCTTAAGCCCCGCCCCCTCGTCCCTTAAGCCCCGCCCCCTCGTCCCTTAAGCCCCGCCCCCTCGTCCCTTAAGCCCCGCCCCCTCGTCCCTTAAGCCCCGCCCCCTCGTCCCTTAAGCCCCGCCCCCTCGTCCCTTAAGCCCCGCCCCTCGTCCCTTAAGCCCCGCCCCCTCGTCCCTTAAGCCCCGCCCCCTCGTCCCTTAAGCCCCGCCCCCTCGTCCCTTAAGCCCCGCCCCCTCGTCCCTTAAGCCCCGCCCCCTCGTCCCTTAAGCCCCGCCCCCTCGTCCCTTAAGCCCCGCCCCCTCGTCCCTTAAGCCCCGCCCCCTCGTCCCTTAAGCCCCGCCCCCTCGTCCCTTAAGCCCCGCCCCCTCGTCCCTTAAGCCCCGCCCCCTCGTCCCTTAAGCCCGCCCCCTCGCCCTTAAGCCCCCCCGCCTAAGCCCGCCCCTCGCCCCTTAAGCCCCGCCCCCTCGCCCCTTAAGCCCCGCCCCCTCGCCCCTTAAGCCCCGCCCCCTCGCCCTTAAGCCCCGCCCCCTCGCCCCTTAAGCCCCGCCCCCCCGCCCCTTAAGCCCCGCCCCCCCGCCCCTTAGCCCCGCCCCCTCGCCCCTTTAGCCCCGCCCCCCCGCCCCTTAGCCCCGCCCCCCCGCCCCTTTAGCCCCGCCCCCCCGCCCCTTTAGCCCGCCCCCCGCCCCTTAAGCCCGCCCCCCCGCCCCTTAAGCCCCGCCCCCCCGCCCCTTAAGCCCGCCCCCCCGCCCTTAAGCCCCGCCCCCCCGCCCCTTAAGCCCCGCCCCCTCGCCCCTTAAGCCCCGCCCCCTCGCCCCTTAAGCCCCGCCCCCTCGCCCCTTTAGCCCCGCCCCCTCGCCCCTTTAGCCCCGCCCCCTCGCCCCTTAAGCCCCGCCCCCTCGCCCCTTAAGCCCCGCCCCCTCGCCCCTTAAGCCCGCCCCCTCGCCCCTTAAGCCCCGCCCCCTCGCCCTTAAGCCCCGCCCCCTCGCCCCTTAAGCCCCGCCCCCTCGCCCCTTAAGCCCGCCCCCTCGCCCCTTAAGCCCCGCCCCCCTCGCCCCTTAAGCCCCGCCCCCCTCGCCCCTTAAGCCCCGCCCCCTCGCCCCTTAAGCCCCGCCCCTCGCCCCTTAAGCCCGCCCCCTCGCCCCTTTAGCCCCGCCCCTCGCCCTTAAGCCCCGCCCCCTCGCCCCTTAAGCCCCGCCCCCTCGCCCCTTTAGCCCCGCCCCCTCGCCCCTTAAGCCCGCCCCCTCGCCCCTTTAGCCCCGCCCCTCGCCCCTTAAGCCCCGCCCCCTCGCCCCTTAAGCCCCGCCCCCTCGCCCCTTAAGCCCCGCCCCCTCGCCCCTTAAGCCCCGCCCCCTCGCCCCTTAAGCCCCGCCCCCTCGCCCCTTAAGCCCCGCCCCCTCGCCCCTTAAGCCCCGCCCCCTCGCCCCTTAAGCCCCGCCCCCTCGCCCCTTAAGCCCCGCCCCCTCGCCCCTTAAGCCCCGCCCCCTCGCCCCTTAAGCCCCGCCCCCTCGCCCCTTAAGCCCCGCCCCCTCGCCCCTTAAGCCCCGCCCCCTCGCCCCTTTAGCCCCGCCCCCTCGCCCCTTAAGCCCCGCCCCCTCGCCCCTTAAGCCCCGCCCCCTCGCCCCTTAAGCCCCGCCCCCTCGCCCCTTAAGCCCCGCCCCCTCGCCCCTTAAGCCCCGCCCCCTCGCCCCTTAAGCCCCGCCCCCTCGCCCCTTAAGCCCCGCCCCCTCGCCCCTTAAGCCCCGCCCCCTCGCCCCTTAAGCCCCGCCCCCTCGCCCCTTTAGCCCCGCCCCCTCGCCCCTTTAGCCCCGCCCCCTCGCCCCTTTAGCCCCGCCCCCTCGCCCCTTAAGCCCCGCCCCCTCGCCCCTTAAGCCCCGCCCCCTCGCCCCTTAAGCCCCGCCCCCTTTAGGCCTTGCATGTCTATTGTAGGATCAATTTCAGCCCTAATCGAGGAGAAATTCAGACCCAGGTCCCAGCAGCATTCGACCCGAAGACCAAGAGACACCAAACCATGGCCCCTCCTGACGCAGGCCAGCAGCGCTGCAAAGGAAGGCCTGCCTCTTACCTTCCCAGTCCCAGGTGAGGCTGAGGTGAGGCCGAGGTAGATGTGTGTCCGAGCCGAAGTCCTTGTCTGTAGCTGTGGGGCACCGGGCCGAGCTGGGGCCCCTTTCAAGGCTGGCCAGCGGCACTGCAAAGGAAATAGGCTCGGACTTCTGCTCGACTCGGCTCGGCCTCGCAAGTTAAGAGGCATTGAGTCCAAAGCATGGGGGCAGCACACTACGCCGGGGCCTCTTTCGCGGCAGGCTAGCAGCGCTGCCAAGGAAAGAATGCCTCTTACCTTGCGAGGCCAATGTGAATCGAAGTCCAAAGCGGTGGGGCCGTGTGTCAAGCTGGGGCCCCTTTCGAGGCAGGCCAGCGATGCTGCAATGGCAGGAATGCCTCTTACCTTCACAGTCAGAGGCAAGTCTGAGGCGGAGCAAATTGAAGTCTGAAGCAGCAGGGGGGCATGCCGAGCTGGGGCTGCTTGCGAGGCAGGCCCGCGTCCCACTAAAGGAAGAAATGACTCTTACCTTAAGAGTGCAGGGACACCCCAAATCCTAGGGGGCCAGGAGGCACCACGAGACCAAGAGGGGCAGCGAAGTGCAGCACCACACCAAGGGCGGCGGCGAGACCCACAGCGGCACCGAGGCGCGCCGACTCCAAGGGCGGCGGCGCAAAGCTAACAGTGGCGGCACGACCCCCAGAGCGGCACCAAGGCGCGCCGACTCCAAGGGCAGCGGTGAGACCTACAGCGGCGGCACGACCCCCAGAGCGGCACCGAGGCGCGCCGACTCCAAGGGCGGCGGCGAGACCCACAGCGGCGGCACGACCCCCAGAGCGGCACCGAGGCACGCCGACTCCAAGGGCGGCGGCGAGACCCAGAGCAGCGGCGAGACCCACAGCGGCGGCGCAACGCTAACAGCGGCGGCACGACCCCCAGAGCGGCACCGAGTCGCGCCGACTCCAAGGGCGGCGGCGAGACCCACAGCGGCGGCGCAACGCTAACAGCGGCGACACGAATCCCCAGAGCGGCACCGAGGTGCGGCGGCGAGCCCCACAGCGGCGGCGCAATGCTAACAGCAGCTGCAAGACCCCCAGAGCGGCACCGAGGCGCGCCGACTCCAAGGGCGGCGGCGAGACCCACAGCGGCGGCGCAACGCTAACAGCGGCGGCACGAGCCCCAGAGCGGCACCGAGGCGCGCCGACTCCAAGGGCGGCGGCGAGACCCAGAGCGGCGGCGCAACGCTAACAGCGGCGGCACGAGCCCCAGAGCGGCACCGAGGCGCGCCGACTCCAAGGGCGGCGGCGAGACCCACAGCGGCGGCGCAACGCTAACAGCGGCGGCACGAGCCCCAGAGCGGCACCGAGGCGCGCCGACTCCAAGGGCGGCGGCGAGACCCACAGTGGCGGCGCAACGCTAACAGCGGCGGCACGAGCCCCAGAGCGGCACCGAGGCGCGCCGACTCCAAGGGCGGCGGCGAGACCCACAGTGGCGGCGCAACGCTAACAGCGGCGACACGACCCCCAGAGCGGCACCGAGGTGCGGCGGCGAGACCCACAGCGGCGGCGCAATGCTAACAGCAGCGGCACGACCCCCAGAGCGGCACCGAGGTGCGGCGGCGAGACCCACAGCGGCGGCGCAATGCTAACAGCAGCGGCACGACCCCCAGAGCGGCACCGAGGCGCGACGACTCCAAGGGCGGCGGCGAGACCCACAGCGGCGGCGCAACGCTAACAGCGGCGGCACGACCCCCAGAGCGGCACCGAGGCGCGACGACTCCAAGGGCAGCGGTGAGACCCACAGCGGCGACACGACCCCCCAGAGCGGCACCGAGGCGCGGCGGCGAGACGCTAACAGCGGCGGCACGACCCCCCAGAGCGGCACCGAGGCGCGCCGGCGAGACCCACAGCGGCGGCGCAACGCTAACAGCGGCGGCACGACCCCCCAGAGCGGCACCGAGGCGCGCCGGCGAGACCCACAGCGGCGGCGCAACGCTAACAGCGGCGGCACGACCCCCCAGAGCGGCACCGAGGCGCGCCGGCGAGACCCACAGCGGCGGCGCAACGCTAACAGCGGCGGCACGACCCCCCAGAGCGACACCGAGGCGCGCCGGCGAGACCCACAGCGGCGGCGCAATGCTAACAGCGGCGGCACGACCCCCCAGAGCGGCACCGAGAGCAACAAGAGACCCAGATAGCCGAGCCGGGGCCCCTTTCGAGGCGGGCCCACGCCCCTGCGAAGGAAGGAACGCCTCTTACCTTGCGAGTCCGAGGCGGAGGCGAGTGCGAGTCCGAGGCGGCGCGAGGCGTGCCGAGCCAGGGCCCCTTTCGAGGCGGGCCCGCGCCCCTGCGAAGGAAGGAACGCCTCTTACCTTGCGAGTCCGAGGCGGAGGCGAGTGCGAGTCCGAAGCGGCGCGAGGCGTGCCGAGCCGGGGCCCCTTTCGAGGCAGGCCCGCGCCCCTGCGAAGGAAGGAACGCCTCTTACCTTGCGAGTCCGAGGCGGAGGCGAGTGCGAGTCCGAAGCGGCGCGAGGCGTGCCGAGCCGGGGCCCCTTTCGAGGCAGGCCCGCGCCCCTGCGAAGGAAGGAACGCCTCTTACCTTGCGAGTCCGAGGCGGCACGAGGCGTACCGAGCCGGGGCCCCCTTCGAGGCAGGCCCGCGCCCCTGCGAAGGAAGGAACGCCTCTTACCTTGCGAGTCCGAGGCGGCACGAGGCGTGCCGAGCCGGGGCCCCTTTCGAGGCAGGCCCGCGCCCCTGCGAAGGAAGGAACGCCTCTTACCTTGCGAGTCCGAGGCGGAGGCGAGTGCGAGTCCGAAGCGGCGCGAGGCGTGCCGAGCCGGGGCCCCTTTCGAGGCAGGCCCGCGCCCCTGCGAAGGAAGGAACGCCTCTTACCTTGTGAGTCCGAGGCGGCGCGAGGCGTGCCGAGCCGGGGCCCCTTTCGAGGCAGGCCCGCGCCCCTGCGAAGGAAGGAATGCCTCTTACCTTAAGAGTGCAGGGACGCCCCAAGTCTGAGGGGGCCAGGAGGCGCCACGACACCAAGAGTAGCACCCAGACCAAGAGTGGCAGTGAAGCGCACCACCACACCACGAGCGGCGCAACACTAACAGCGGCGGCGAGGCCCCCAGAGCGGCAACGAGGCGCGCCAGCTCCAAGAGCGGCGCGCGGCGGCACAACGGTAACAGCGGCGGCGAGACCCCCAGAGCGGCAACGAGGCGCACCGGCTCCAAGAGCGGCGCGCGGCGGCACAACGGTAACAGCGGCGGCGAGACCCCCAGAGCGGCAACGAGGCGCGCCGGCTCCAAGAGCGGCGCGAGACCCCCAGAGCGGCGGCGCAACGGTAACAGCGACGGCAAGACCCCCAGAGCGGCAACAAGGCGCGCCGGCTCCAAGAGCGGCGCGAGACCCCCAGAGCGGCGGCACAACGGTAACAGCGGCGGCGAGACCCCCAGAGCGGCAACGAGGCGCGCCGGCTCCAAGAGCGGTGCGCGGCAGCGCAACGCTAACAGCGACGGCGAGACCCCCAGAGCGGCAACGAGGCGCGCCGGCTCCAAGAGCGGCGCGAGACCCCCAGAGCGGCGGCGCAACAGTAACAGCGGCGGCGAGACCCCCAGAGCGGCAACGAGGCGCGCCGGCTCCAAGAGCGGCGCGCGGCAGCGCAACAGTAACAGCGGCGGCGAGACCCCCAGAGCGGCAACGAGGCGCGCCGGCTCCAAGAGCGGCGCGCGGCAGCGCAACGCTAACAGCGGCGGCGAGACCCCCAGAGCGGCAATGAGGCGCGCCGGCTCCAAGAGCGGCGCGAGACCCCCAGCAGCGACATAACGCTAACAGCAGCGGCAAGACAGCAGCAGCACGACACCCAGAGCAGCAACGAGGCGTGCCGACTCCAAGAGTGGCGCGAGACCCACAATGGCGGTGCAACACCCAGAGCAGCAGCGAGGCACACCACAGCACCAAGAGCAACAAGAGACCCAGATTGCCAAGCCGTGGCCCCTTTCGAGGCAGGCCTGCATCCGTGGAAAGGAAGGAATGCCTCTTACCTTAAGAGTGCAGGGACACCCCAAGTCTGAGGGGGCCAAGGGGCTCCATGAGACCAAGAGCACTGCCACACCAAGAGTGGCGTGAGACTCACAATGGCGGTGCAACCACAAGAGCAGCACGACATCAAGGGCAGCGGCGAGGCACACCACCACACTAAGGAGCAGCGTGACAGCCAGAGTGGCAGCGAGCCATGCCACACCACCTATAGAGTTGCAAGTCCAAGTGCATTGCAACAAGAGCAGCACAAACCCCAGAGCAGCAGCGAGGTGTGCAGCAACAGCGAGAGCGGCAGTGAGAGCCAGACCATCGAGCCGGGGCACCTTTCGAGGTGGACCAGCGTCCCTGCAAAGGAAGGAATGTGTCCTACCTTCAGAGTCCAGGGATGCCCAAAGTCCGAAGCAGCAAGTAGGTGCCGCGACACCAAGAGCAGCGGGCCAGAATGCCGAGCTGGGGCCCCTTTTGAGGTGGGCCAGCATCCCTGCAAACAAAGGAATACCTCTTACCTTCAGAGTCCAGTAACGCCCTGGGCCCCAGGCGGCAAGGAGGCGCGCCGAGACCAAGAGCAGCAGTGAGTCGCACCACCACACCAACAGCGGTGCAAGACCCAGAGTGGCAGCGAGGCACGCAGACTCCAAGAGAGGCGTGAAACCCAAAGCACCGCAACAAGAGCGTCACGACACCCAGAGCGGTGGCGAGGCGCACCAACTCCAAGAGCAGCGCGACGGCGAGACACAGAGCACCAAGCCAGTGAGCCTTTCGCGGCTGGCCAGCGTCCCTGCAAAGAAGGAAAGCCTCCTACCTTCAGAGTCCAGGGACACCCCAAGTCCCAGGCGGCAAGGAGGCGCCGTGACACCAAGAGCGACGGGGCAGCACGCCGAGCCAGGGTTCCTTTCGAGGTAGGTCAGCGTCCCTGCAAAAGAAGGAACGCCTCCTACCTTCAGAGTCCACGGATGCCCCAAGTCCGAGGTGGCGAGGAGGCGCCACGAGATCAAGAGCAGCACTGAGACCAAGAGCAGCGGCGAGGCACACTGCGACACCCAGAGCGGCAGCAACGCCCAGAGTGGTGAGCCAGGGGCCCCTTTCAAGGCACCCCAGTGTCTCTGCAAAGGAAGGAATGCCTCGTACCTTCAGAGTCCAGGGTTGCCCCAAGTCCCAGGCAGCACGAGACCAAGAGTGGTGCGAGTGTTAAAAATTCTTCCCCGGACAAAGCGGGTTGCTCGAGGTATGCTATTTATTTAATCAAAACTCAGAGTTGGGTCACCACCTCAGTGAGTGGCCAATGGCCCAAGATCTCACACATTTTTTACACCGTTCAATCAATACCCATTACAAAAGGTCCAAAGTCTTTGTATATTTCCACTTGGCCTTTCAGTCCCCAAACTTCACCATTTCCCAAAGACCACCACAATCCCCCGTCTCAGCTGCATTCTTCTGTTCTGGTTCCGAGCCTCGGTTCAGTTACAGGGTCTTCTTTGGGTCGCCGTCTCCGTAATCACTCTTCTGCCATTTCTGTCCTGCGCAATTCTGAGACAGGCTTTGAGATGTACTATTAAGGGTTTACCTTCATTAATTAATCGCTCTTTGTTCAAACCGTCTCTGCGTGATTAGCTTGACTGGGTTTGAAACCGGCCTTGGGTGGGTCTGTACAAGGAGCAGGCTGAGAGCAAACATTCTGGGCCTGTCGAGCGGTATTTCTGCACTTTACAACACCCCAAACCTCAGACCTAAACCTGCACTAGGGACTAGGAAAGATTCCTTTACAGAGATTCAGAAGCACTGTCCCACCCAGGTCACCAAAACAAGGGATAACCCTCTTCGCACCAACACAACATTAAGAAACAGCATCCACTCGATTGCAGACAGTGCTGTTCAGGGGATCGCTCCACCTCTCGTGCCTGCCATACGTTGCATCAGCCAAGGCTTCTATCCTCCCCTCACATACATATGGTAGGCGTGGCATTTCCCAGAATGTTTGTCCATCTTCACTCTAATTCCTGGAACTAATTATCATACTTACGTGGTCATGACAAATGCAGCCTGCGTCTCTCAGGGCCTTCGTGGGCGTTCTTCCGTGGTCTCTGGCGGTGGCTTAAGAGGCGACTCTGTGTCCTTTCCACGAACGCCCAGTCTTCTTTCCATATATGGTTTTGCCACGTCACCGCCCTCTGCGTGCGGAATTCCTTAAGCACCTTGTCCTGCTTTCCACTGGCATCTGTTGATCCGCGCTCCCTGAGGATGTGCCCGTCACACTTGACAAAGCTACGTTGTCACAGTCTTCTTGATCTGTGGACCTTGCATTCTCGCCCGAGGCCCCTGATAACACACTCTTGGCCTTGTCCCACTTTTTACCCTCCTCTACAGGGCCAAGTATTTATCTATAAGTTTCTCTGAGGTGACAAGTTGAAAGGTTTGTGAGTAGTCTCCAGGAGATGGCACCCAAAGCACCCGGGTGATGACAATACCAGACGCACGTAGCAGATTGCTCCTACCACCTCTGTTAGGTCACCCAGCCAAGCAACACCCTTCAGCCAGGCTAATACAGTAACGATCGGCACATTAAGGAACTCGTAGGGCAGAACATCCCACCTTTCTGATCACAACTCTGAGAGCAAAGGGGTTGACATCCTGACCAGCCACCACCAAAATACTACAGTGAACACTTCTCATCAGTCCATTCTAACATGCAGGAATCGGATGATCTGTCACTATCTCAACCCCTCGGGCCCCACCTGGGGCACAAGACAGGACTGTCGTCATTTAACCCAGCCAGCAACAGAGCTCTGAACGGCCACTCGCTCACCTCCCCCTCCTATACAGGGGCAGGAGAGCCAGAGAAAAGATGAGAAAGCTCACAAGGTAAGAGAGTAGCAACTTAAAAGTCAAAGAATAAAGTAACAATACTAATAATACTACTGATAACATGCAATAGAAAAGTCCACCACGACTACTCGTAGATTTTGAGAAAACTGTGTTAAACACCGGTGTTATCAGCACAAACCCAAAACACAACCTCTTACTGGCTGTCCTTAAGGAATTTAACACTTTAAAAATACCTTGAAAATGCAAATAGCAATAAGGCAGAAGAAATACAGAGAAGATGTAAGGAATGAAGACGTTGAAATAAATTCAAGAAAGGGCGCTAAAGAGAGGGAGAAGTGGAAGGAATTTTAAAAAGAAACCGAGTACAAGAAACAGACCAGAATTACAACATCAAAACAGGGAAATGGATAAGGGACAACACACGACAAGAGTTTGAAAAGTGATTTGATACAAGAAACAGAGGATTACAGAACAGGGAGACAGCTAGAAAGGACCCTGATAATATGGAACAGGAAGCTAACTGCATGGAAACACAGACTAGAAATTTCTAAATCACCCAAGTACAGGACATAGAGAGATGGAGGGAAACCAAAAATAATTAATGGATGAAGAGGCAGAGAGCAGAGTCAGCAGAAGAGAATCAAATGTCAGGGAGCCAGCCAGGCCAGTGACCACCACAGAAGGAGGCAGAAGCAGAGACCAAGGGCAGGAAAGCAGAGAGAGTGGGGTGTGCAGGAGACATGACAGGACTCACCACAGCTCTGAAGAGCAGGAACCCTTTACCACTCCTTCCATCTCTGAACTTCCCCTGCCCCCTCAACAGCACTGCTTCCCAGGCAGCCCCTTTGTAGCTGGAGCCCCACCCCGTGCAGGGCTGGCCCCATCCTCAGCCTCACGGGCCACACCTGGGGCTGCCCCAGCCCCAGCTGGAACTCATGAGGAACAGGGGCAATGGCCAAAGCCCCACAGCATATCAACCCTCACCTGAGGGCTGAGATGGTGGCTTTGCAGCAGGAACTCGAGGCTTAATGCAATAAAAGCTGCTGGCTCACAGCAATCCAGAAGGAGATAACGGTGACAGGCAATGTTGAGAAACACCCCAGCAATTTTTTGGGAGCTTCTGCCCTTCCTGCAAAGTGGCAGGACCAGACTCTCCTGTCTTTGCTTACAGAACTCTACACCAACACCCAGGAGGGCACAGCTGAGCAGCTCTGTCCTTTGCCAGTGACACCCTGGATCCCTGGAGGACAGTTGAAGATGATCAGTGTAAGTTTAAGGGGAAAACTGTTGTCTGGGTGGGAATGGGCTTCTTCACTGTGGGCTCAGTGGGTGGGTGGGAAATGCTGCTGCTGCTGAACAACGGGGGATCAACCACGCTAATTCCCCAGGAATGCTGAGGAAGGAGCAATTTTGGTGCAGTGCCGTGCTCCTCTTAACAGGCCTTTGCAATCCCAATTGTCCCTGGAGCTGTGCTCTTTCTGCTTCTCCAGACACTAACCCTAGCCCTAACCCTAAGAATGGCAGGTCACGCTTTCCGGCCACGCCCCCCCTGCATTCCAGCTATGACAACTGCGGTAGGAGCAATGCCAGTGCAGTGTCATGCTGCTCTTGGCAGGCCTTTGCAATCCCAACTATCCCTGGACCTGGGGGCTTTCTCGTTCTCCAGAAGCTGTTTTTCTCCCTGGCTGTATGTGCTGCACCCTGTCACCATCTCTGTCCCTCCTTTGTCCTTCCTCTCCTTCCCCTTGCCGCCTCTCTCTCCTTCTGTCCTGCTCACTGACCCTACATGTTCTCGCTCCAGCTCTGCAGGGCCCCTCGGCCCCATTTTTCTTGGCTTCTCTCCCTCTCTGGCCATTTCTGACCTTTCTGTCTCTGCTCCTCGGTTTCCTCCCTTGGCTTCTTTTTCTCTCTCCTGTCCTCTGTCCTGCTCCCATCACAGCATTTTCTTCTTCCCTTTCTCTGCCCCACTCCCCATCCCTCTTTTTCTTTCTCCACCCCGCTGCACTGCTCTCTGCCTTCCTTCCCCACCCTCCACCCCTCCATCATTATCCTTTTGTCCCTTGTCATCTCTCCACCCCTCTGTCCCACTCCCCATCCCTGATTTTCCTATTCCATTTCTCTGTGCGGCTTTCGGGCCCTGTTTTTCCTCTGGCTCCATCTCCCTGTCCTTGTTCCTGTTGCTCTCGCTTGCTCTCTATCCCAGTGTGCTGCTCCTCATCCCCCTGTGTTTCTCTGGATCCCATTTTCTTGCTCCCTGTCCCTCCCCTCTATCCCTCTCTTCTTCCTCCCACCTGGATTTTCCTCTCTCCATCCCTCTGCTCCCATTGCTCCTTTCTCCATCTCTCAGTCCTGCTCCCTGCCCCTTTCCTCCTCTCGCTGTCTTTCTGTCCCGCTCCCTCTCCCGTTATTCTGCCTTTGTCCCTCTGTCCTGGTGCCTGTTTGCTGCTTTCTAGGAGTATCCCGCGGTCCGTCCAGCTGTCCCCATTCTCCTCCTTCTCTTCCCTGCTCCAGCCCTACTTTCTCCTGCTCCCTCTCTGTCCCGCAGCCCATCAGCATCTTTTTTCCTTCTCCATCTCTTTGTCTTCACCTGCATTTGGTCCCCCCAGCCCCACCCCCAGTCCCTCTGTCCTCTTCCTTTCCCTGCTCTTTGTCTCTGCACATCCCACACTCTGTTCCCGTCTCTCTCTCTGCCCTCGAGCCTTCCTTTTCCTTCCTTCTTTATCTCTGCGTTCCTCTCCTGCTGCTCCTCAGTGCTTTCCATCCGTTCCTTTGTCCCACTCCCTGGCCCTTACGGCCGTCAGTCCCTCTGGCCTGTTGCCCATTGTTAGTTTTGCCAGCTGCATCCCACCGCCCTGCTTCCCATTCGTCTCCTCTGGCTCAGTCCTCCTGGCCTGCTCCCTGGTGGGATTTTCCCTTTCTCCAGCTCTGACCCGCTCCCCACCCCTCTCTGTTTCTCTCTGTCACCCTTCCCAGTTCCCTGTGCCCCTCTCTCTGCAGTCTCATGTCCCGGTCCCTGTCCCTCTCTGTGCCGCTCCATCCCTCTGTCCCTGGCCTCGTGCCTGGTTTTCCTTGCTCCATGTCTGTCCTGCTGCCCAGCACTGGCCGGTTCCTTTTCCGGACTTGTTTGGGGTGTTTTCTCCTCTCTTGGTGGCTCTGCTGCTGTTCTTGCCCCTGATGTTTTCCCTCTCCCCGTGCCCTCCCCTGCTGGCTGTCCTCTCCCCCAGTGTCCTGCTGGCTCTTCCCCGTCCTCTCTGAGGACGTTTCCCCTCGCTCTATCCCTCTGGCTGCTCCCTGGCAGGATTTGGTTGTTGTCTGGAGTTCCGCTTAGCCCGGCTCTATTTTGTCATTCCCCGTCTCTCTCTGCTGCTCCCCGTCCTCCCCTTTATCTCTCCTTCTTTTCCTTTTCCTGTCCCTCTGCTTTCCCTACCCTGCTACCCACAGCCAGGATTCTGCTCCCAAAGGGCCCCACATGTCCAACACCAGGTGAGATTAAAGGCAGCTGTAATGTCTTCTCCTGTCCTCAGGGATCAGTTGATCCCCCGTTGTTCAGCAGCAGCAGCATTTCCCACCCACCCACTGAGCCCACAGTGAAGAAGCCCATTCCCACCCAGACAACAGTTTTCCCCTTAAACTTACGCTGATCATCTTCAACTGTCCTCCAGGGATCCAGGGTGTCACTGGCAAAGGACAGAGCTGCTCAGCTGTGCCCTCCTGGGTGTTGGTGTAGAGTTCTGTAAGCAAAGACAGGAGAGTCTGGTCCTGCCACTTTGCAGGAAGGGCAGAAGCTCCCAAAAAATTGCTGGGGTGTTTCTCAACATTGCCTGTCACCGTTATCTCCTTCTGGATTGCTGTGAGCCAGCAGCTTTTATTGCATTAAGCCTCGAGTTCCTGCTGCAAAGCCACCATCTCAGCCCTCAGGTGAGGGTTGATATGCTGTGGGGCTTTGGCCATTGCCCCTGTTCCTCATGAGTTCCAGCTGGGGCTGGGGCAGCCCCAGGTGTGGCCCGTGAGGCTGAGGATGGGGCCAGCCCTGCACGGGGTGGGGCTCCAGCTACAAAGGGGCTGCCTGGGAAGCAGTGCTGTTGAGGGGGCAGGGGAAGTTCAGAGATGGAAGGAGTGGTAAAGGGTTCCTGCTCTTCAGAGCTGTGGTGAGTCCTGTCATGTCTCCTGCACACCCCACTCTCTCTGCTTTCCTGCCCTTGGTCTCTGCTTCTGCCTCCTTCTGTGGTGGTCACTGGCCTGGCTGGCTCCCTGACATTTGATTCTCTTCTGCTGACTCTGCTCTCTGCCTCTTCATCCATTAATTATTTTTGGTTTCCCTCCATCTCTCTATGTCCTGTACTTGGGTGATTTAGAAATTTCTAGTCTGTGTTTCCATGCAGTTAGCTTCCTGTTCCATATTATCAGGGTCCTTTCTAGCTGTCTCCCTGTTCTGTAATCCTCTGTTTCTTGTATCAAATCACTTTTCAAACTCTTGTCGTGTGTTGTCCCTTATCCATTTCCCTGTTTTGATGTTGTAATTCTGGTCTGTTTCTTGTACTCGGTTTCTTTTTAAAATTCCTTCCACTTCTCCCTCTCTTTAGCGCCCTTTCTTGAATTTATTTCAACGTCTTCATTCCTTACATCTTCTCTGTATTTCTTCTGCCTTATTGCTATTTGCATTTTCAAGGTATTTTTAAAGTGTTAAATTCCTTAAGGACAGCCAGTAAGAGGTTGTGTTTTGGGTTTGTGCTGATAACACCGGTGTTTAACACAGTTTTCTCAAAATCTACGAGTAGTCGTGGTGGACTTTTCTATTGCATGTTATCAGTAGTATTATTAGTATTGTTACTTTATTCTTTGACTTTTAAGTTGCTACTCTCTTACCTTGTGAGCTTTCTCATCTTTTCTCTGGCTCTCCTGCCCCTGTATAGGAGGGGGAGGTGAGCGAGTGGCCGTTCAGAGCTCTGTTGCTGGCTGGGTTAAATGACGACAGTCCTGTCTTGTGCCCCAGGTGGGGCCCGAGGGGTTGAGATAGTGACAGATCATCCGATTCCTGCATGTTAGAATGGACTGATGAGAAGTGTTCACTGTAGTATTTTGGTGGTGGCTGGTCAGGATGTCAACCCCTTTGCTCTCAGAGTTGTGATCAGAACGGTGGGATGTTCTGCCCTACGAGTTCCTTAATGTGCCGATCGTTACTGTATTAGCCTGGCTGAAGGGTGTTGCTTGGCTGGGTGACCTAACAGAGGTGGTAGGAGCAATCTGCTACGTGCGTCTGGTATTGTCATCACCCGGGTGCTTTGGGTGCCATCTCCTGGAGACTACTCACAAACCTTTCAACTTGTCACCTCAGAGAAACTTATAGATAAATACTTGGCCCTGTAGAGGAGGGTAAAAAGTGGGACAAGGCCAAGAGTGTGTTATCAGGGGCCTCGGGCGAGAATGCAAGGTCCACAGATCAAGAAGACTGTGACAACGTAGCTTTGTCAAGTGTGACGGGCACATCCTCAGGGAGCGCGGATCAACAGATGCCAGTGGAAAGCAGGACAAGGTGCTTAAGGAATTCCGCACGCAGAGGGCGGTGACGTGGCAAAACCATATATGGAAAGAAGACTGGGCGTTCGTGGAAAGGACACAGAGTCGCCTCTTAAGCCACCGCCAGAGACCACGGAAGAACGCCCACGAAGGCCCTGAGAGACGCAGGCTGCATTTGTCATGACCACGTAAGTATGATAATTAGTTCCAGGAATTAGAGTGAAGATGGACAAACATTCTGGGAAATGCCACGCCTACCATATGTATGTGAGGGGAGGATAGAAGCCTTGGCTGATGCAACGTATGGCAGGCACGAGAGGTGGAGCGATCCCCTGAACAGCACTGTCTGCAATCGAGTGGATGCTGTTTCTTAATGTTGTGTTGGTGCGAAGAGGGTTATCCCTTGTTTTGGTGACCTGGGTGGGACAGTGCTTCTGAATCTCTGTAAAGGAATCTTTCCTAGTCCCTAGTGCAGGTTTAGGTCTGAGGTTTGGGGTGTTGTAAAGTGCAGAAATACCGCTCGACAGGCCCAGAATGTTTGCTCTCAGCCTGCTCCTTGTACAGACCCACCCAAGGCCGGTTTCAAACCCAGTCAAGCTAATCACGCAGAGACGGTTTGAACAAAGAGCGATTAATTAATGAAGGTAAACCCTTAATAGTACATCTCAAAGCCTGTCTCAGAATTGCGCAGGACAGAAATGGCAGAAGAGTGATTACGGAGACGGCGACCCAAAGAAGACCCTGTAACTGAACCGAGGCTCGGAACCAGAACAGAAGAATGCAGCTGAGACGGGGGATTGTGGTGGTCTTTGGGAAATGGTGAAGTTTGGGGACTGAAAGGCCAAGTGGAAATATACAAAGACTTTGGACCTTTTGTAATGGGTATTGATTGAACGGTGTAAAAAATGTGTGAGATCTTGGGCCATTGGCCACTCACTGAGGTGGTGACCCAACTCTGAGTTTTGATTAAATAAATAGCATACCTCGAGCAACCCGCTTTGTCCGGGGAAGAATTTTTAACACTCGCACCACTCTTGGTCTCGTGCTGCCTGGGACTTGGGGCAACCCTGGACTCTGAAGGTACGAGGCATTCCTTCCTTTGCAGAGACACTGGGGTGCCTTGAAAGGGGCCCCTGGCTCACCACTCTGGGCGTTGCTGCCGCTCTGGGTGTCGCAGTGTGCCTCGCCGCTGCTCTTGGTCTCAGTGCTGCTCTTGATCTCGTGGCGCCTCCTCGCCACCTCGGACTTGGGGCATCCGTGGACTCTGAAGGTAGGAGGCGTTCCTTCTTTTGCAGGGACGCTGACCTACCTCGAAAGGAACCCTGGCTCGGCGTGCTGCCCCGTCGCTCTTGGTGTCACGGCGCCTCCTTGCCGCCTGGGACTTGGGGTGTCCCTGGACTCTGAAGGTAGGAGGCTTTCCTTCTTTGCAGGGACGCTGGCCAGCCGCGAAAGGCTCACTGGCTTGGTGCTCTGTGTCTCGCCGTCGCGCTGCTCTTGGAGTTGGTGCGCCTCGCCACCGCTCTGGGTGTCGTGACGCTCTTGTTGCGGTGCTTTGGGTTTCACGCCTCTCTTGGAGTCTGCGTGCCTCGCTGCCACTCTGGGTCTTGCACCGCTGTTGGTGTGGTGGTGCGACTCACTGCTGCTCTTGGTCTCGGCGCGCCTCCTTGCCGCCTGGGGCCCAGGGCGTTACTGGACTCTGAAGGTAAGAGGTATTCCTTTGTTTGCAGGGATGCTGGCCCACCTCAAAAGGGGCCCCAGCTCGGCATTCTGGCCCGCTGCTCTTGGTGTCGCGGCACCTACTTGCTGCTTCGGACTTTGGGCATCCCTGGACTCTGAAGGTAGGACACATTCCTTCCTTTGCAGGGACGCTGGTCCACCTCGAAAGGTGCCCCGGCTCGATGGTCTGGCTCTCACTGCCGCTCTCGCTGTTGCTGCACACCTCGCTGCTGCTCTGGGGTTTGTGCTGCTCTTGTTGCAATGCACTTGGACTTGCAACTCTATAGGTGGTGTGGCATGGCTCGCTGCCACTCTGGCTGTCACGCTGCTCCTTAGTGTGGTGGTGTGCCTCGCCGCTGCCCTTGATGTCGTGCTGCTCTTGTGGTTGCACCGCCATTGTGAGTCTCACGCCACTCTTGGTGTGGCAGTGCTCTTGGTCTCATGGAGCCCCTTGGCCCCCTCAGACTTGGGGTGTCCCTGCACTCTTAAGGTAAGAGGCATTCCTTCCTTTCCACGGATGCAGGCCTGCCTCGAAAGGGGCCACGGCTTGGCAATCTGGGTCTCTTGTTGCTCTTGGTGCTGTGGTGTGCCTCGCTGCTGCTCTGGGTGTTGCGCCGCCATTGTGGGTCTCGCGCCACTCTTGGAGTCGGCACGCCTCGTTGCTGCTCTGGGTGTCGTGCTGCTGCTGTCTTGCCGCTGCTGTTAGCGTTATGTCGCTGCTGGGGGTCTCGCGCCGCTCTTGGAGCCGGCGCGCCTCATTGCCGCTCTGGGGGTCTCGCCGCCGCTGTTAGCGTTGCGCTGCCGCGCGCCGCTCTTGGAGCCGGCGCGCCTCGTTGCCGCTCTGGGGGTCTCGCCGCCGCTGTTACTGTTGCGCTGCCGCGCGCCGCTCTTGGAGCCGGCGCGCCTCGTTGCCGCTCTGGGGGTCTCGCCGCCGCTGTTACCGTTGTGCCGCCGCTCTGGGGGTCTCGCGCCGCTCTTGGAGCCGGCGCGCCTTGTTGCCGCTCTGGGGGTCTTGCCGTCGCTGTTACCGTTGCGCCGCCGCTCTGGGGGTCTCGCGCCGCTCTTGGAGCCGGCGCGCCTCGTTGCCGCTCTGGGGGTCTCGCCGCCGCTGTTACCGTTGTGCCGCCGCGCGCCGCTCTTGGAGCTGGCGCGCCTCGTTGCCGCTCTGGGGGCCTCGCCGCCGCTGTTAGTGTTGCGCCGCTCGTGGTGTGGTGGTGCGCTTCACTGCCACTCTTGGTCTGGGTGCTACTCTTGGTGTCGTGGCGCCTCCTGGCCCCCTCAGACTTGGGGCGTCCCTGCACTCTTAAGGTAAGAGGCATTCCTTCCTTCGCAGGGGCGCGGGCCTGCCTCGAAAGGGGCCCCGGCTCGGCACGCCTCGCGCCGCCTCGGACTCACAAGGTAAGAGGCGTTCCTTCCTTCGCAGGGGCGCGGGCCTGCCTCGAAAGGGGCCCCGGCTCGGCACGCCTCGCGCCGCTTCGGACTCGCACTCGCCTCCGCCTCGGACTCGCAAGGTAAGAGGCGTTCCTTCCTTCGCAGGGGCGCGGGCCTGCCTCGAAAGGGGCCCCGGCTCGGCACGCCTCGTGCCGCCTCGGACTCGCAAGGTAAGAGGCGTTCCTTCCTTCGCAGGGGCGCGGGCCTGCCTCGAAGGGGGCCCCGGCTCGGTACGCCTCGTGCCGCCTCGGACTCGCAAGGTAAGAGGCGTTCCTTCCTTCGCAGGGGCGCGGGCCTGCCTCGAAAGGGGCCCCGGCTCGGCACGCCTCGCGCCGCTTCGGACTCGCACTCGCCTCCGCCTCGGACTCGCAAGGTAAGAGGCGTTCCTTCCTTCGCAGGGGCGCGGGCCTGCCTCGAAAGGGGCCCCGGCTCGGCACGCCTCGCGCCGCTTCGGACTCGCACTCGCCTCCGCCTCGGACTCGCAAGGTAAGAGGCGTTCCTTCCTTCGCAGGGGCGCGGGCCTGCCTCGAAAGGGGCCCCGGCTCGGCACGCCTCGCGCCGCTTCGGACTCGCACTCGCCTCCGCCTCGGACTCGCAAGGTAAGAGGCGTTCCTTCCTTCGCAGGGGCGTGGGCCCGCCTCGAAAGGGGCCCCGGCTCGGCTATCTGGGTCTCTTGTTGCTCTCGGTGCCGCTCTGGGGGGTCGTGCCGCCGCTGTTAGCGTTGCGCCGCCGCTGTGGGTCTCGCTGGCGCGCCTCGGTGTCGCTCTGGGGGGTCGTGCCGCCGCTGTTAGCGTTGCGCCGCCGCTGTGGGTCTCGCCGGCGCGCCTCGGTGTCGCTCTGGGGGGTCGTGCCGCCGCTGTTAGCGTTGCGCCGCCGCTGTGGGTCTCGCCGGCGCGCCTCGGTGCCGCTCTGGGGGGTCGTGCCGCCGCTGTTAGCGTTGCGCCGCCGCGCCTCGGTGCCGCTCTGGGGGGTCGTGTCGCCGCTGTGGGTCTCACCGCTGCCCTTGGAGTCGTCGCGCCTCGGTGCCGCTCTGGGGGTCGTGCCGCCGCTGTTAGCGTTGCGCCGCCGCTGTGGGTCTCGCCGCCGCCCTTGGAGTCGTCGCACCTCGGTGCCGCTCTGGGGGTCGTGCCGCTGCTGTTAGCATTGCGCCGCCGCTGTGGGTCTCGCCGCCGCACCTCGGTGCCGCTCTGGGGGTCGTGTCGCCGCTGTTAGCGTTGCGCCGCCACTGTGGGTCTCGCCGCCGCCCTTGGAGTCGGCGCGCCTCGGTGCCGCTCTGGGGCTCGTGCCGCCGCTGTTAGCGTTGCGCCGCCGCTGTGGGTCTCGCCGCCGCCCTTGGAGTCGGCGCGCCTCGGTGCCGCTCTGGGGCTCGTGCCGCCGCTGTTAGCGTTGCGCCGCCGCTCTGGGTCTCGCCGCCGCCCTTGGAGTCGGCGCGCCTCGGTGCCGCTCTGGGGCTCGTGCCGCCGCTGTTAGCGTTGCGCCGCCGCTGTGGGTCTCGCCGCCGCCCTTGGAGTCGGCGCGCCTCGGTGCCGCTCTGGGGGTCTTGCAGCTGCTGTTAGCATTGCGCCGCCGCTGTGGGGCTCGCCGCCGCACCTCGGTGCCGCTCTGGGGATTCGTGCCGCCGCTGTTAGCGTTGCGCCGCCGCTGTGGGTCTCGCCGCCGCCCTTGGAGTCGGCGCGACTCGGTGCCGCTCTGGGGGTCGTGCCGCCGCTGTTAGCGTTGCGCCGCCGCTGTGGGTCTCGCCGCTGCTCTGGGTCTCGCCGCCGCCCTTGGAGTCGGCGTGCCTCGGTGCCGCTCTGGGGGTCGTGCCGCCGCTGTGGGTCTCGCCGCCGCCCTTGGAGTCGGCGCGCCTCGGTGCCGCTCTGGGGGTCGTGCCGCCGCTGTAGGTCTCACCGCTGCCCTTGGAGTCGGCGCGCCTTGGTGCCGCTCTGGGGGTCGTGCCGCCACTGTTAGCTTTGCGCCGCCGCCCTTGGAGTCGGCGCGCCTCGGTGCCGCTCTGGGGGTCTTGCAGCTGCTGTTAGCATTGCGCCGCCGCTGTGGGGCTCGCCGCCGCACCTCGGTGCCGCTCTGGGGATTCGTGTCGCCGCTGTTAGCGTTGCGCCGCCGCTGTGGGTCTCGCCGCCGCCCTTGGAGTCGGCGCGACTCGGTGCCGCTCTGGGGGTCGTGCCGCCGCTGTTAGCGTTGCGCCGCCGCTGTGGGTCTCGCCGCTGCTCTGGGTCTCGCCGCCGCCCTTGGAGTCGGCATGCCTCGGTGCCGCTCTGGGGGTCGTGCCGCCGCTGTGGGTCTCGCCGCCGCCCTTGGAGTCGGCGCGCCTCGGTGCCGCTCTGGGGGTCGTGCCGCCGCTGTAGGTCTCACCGCTGCCCTTGGAGTCGGCGCGCCTTGGTGCCGCTCTGGGGGTCGTGCCGCCACTGTTAGCTTTGCGCCGCCGCCCTTGGAGTCGGCGCGCCTCGGTGCCGCTGTGGGTCTCGCCGCCGCCCTTGGTGTGGTGCTGCACTTCGCTGCCCCTCTTGGTCTCGTGGTGCCTCCTGGCCCCCTAGGATTTGGGGTGTCCCTGCACTCTTAAGGTAAGAGTCATTTCTTCCTTTAGTGGGACGCGGGCCTGCCTCGCAAGCAGCCCCAGCTCGGCATGCCCCCCTGCTGCTTCAGACTTCAATTTGCTCCGCCTCAGACTTGCCTCTGACTGTGAAGGTAAGAGGCATTCCTGCCATTGCAGCATCGCTGGCCTGCCTCGAAAGGGGCCCCAGCTTGACACACGGCCCCACCGCTTTGGACTTCGATTCACATTGGCCTCGCAAGGTAAGAGGCATTCTTTCCTTGGCAGCGCTGCTAGCCTGCCGCGAAAGAGGCCCCGGCGTAGTGTGCTGCCCCCATGCTTTGGACTCAATGCCTCTTAACTTGCGAGGCCGAGCCGAGTCGAGCAGAAGTCCGAGCCTATTTCCTTTGCAGTGCCGCTGGCCAGCCTTGAAAGGGGCCCCAGCTCGGCCCGGTGCCCCACAGCTACAGACAAGGACTTCGGCTCGGACACACATCTACCTCGGCCTCACCTCAGCCTCACCTGGGACTGGGAAGGTAAGAGGCAGGCCTTCCTTTGCAGCGCTGCTGGCCTGCGTCAGGAGGGGCCATGGTTTGGTGTCTCTTGGTCTTCGGGTCGAATGCTGCTGGGACCTGGGTCTGAATTTCTCCTCGATTAGGGCTGAAATTGATCCTACAATAGACATGCAAGGCCTAAAGGGGGCGGGGCTTAAGGGGCGAGGGGGCGGGGCTTAAGGGGCGAGGGGGCGGGGCTTAAGGGGCGAGGGGGCGGGGCTTAAGGGGCGAGGGGGCGGGGCTTAAGGGGCGAGGGGGCGGGGCTTAAGGGGCGAGGGGGCGGGGCTTAAGGGGCGAGGGGGCGGGGCTTAAGGGGCGAGGGGGCGGGGCTTAAGGGGCGAGGGGGCGGGGCTTAAGGGGCGAGGGGGCGGGGCTTAAGGGGCGAGGGGGCGGGGCTTAAGGGGCGAGGGGGCGGGGCTTAAGGGGCGAGGGGGCGGGGCTTAAGGGGCGAGGGGGCGGGGCTTAAGGGGCGAGGGGGCGGGGCTTAAGGGGCGAGGGGGCGGGGCTAAAGGGGCGAGGGGGCGGGGCTAAAGGGGCGAGGGGGCGGGGCTAAAGGGGCGAGGGGGCGGGGCTAAAGGGGCGAGGGGGCGGGGCTAAAGGGGCGAGGGGGCGGGGCTAAAGGGGCGAGGGGGCGGGGCTAAAGGGGCGAGGGGGCGGGGCTAAAGGGGCGAGGGGGCGGGGCTAAAGGGGCGAGGGGGCGGGGCTAAAGGGGCGAGGGGGCGGGGCTAAAGGGGCGAGGGGGCGGGGCTAAAGGGGCGAGGGGGCGGGGCTAAAGGGGCGAGGGGGCGGGGCTAAAGGGGCGAGGGGGCGGGGCTAAAGGGGCGAGGGGGCGGGGCTAAAGGGGCGAGGGGGCGGGGCTAAAGGGGCGAGGGGGCGGGGCTAAAGGGGCGAGGGGGCGGGGCTAAAGGGGCGAGGGGGCGGGGCTAAAGGGGCGAGGGGGCGGGGCTAAAGGGGCGAGGGGGCGGGGCTAAAGGGGCGAGGGGGCGGGGCTAAAGGGGCGAGGGGGCGGGGCTAAAGGGGCGAGGGGGCGGGGCTAAAGGGGCGAGGGGGCGGGGCTAAAGGGGCGAGGGGGCGGGGCTAAAGGGGCGAGGGGGCGGGGCTAAAGGGGCGAGGGGGCGGGGCTAAAGGGGCGAGGGGGCGGGGCTAAAGGGGCGAGGGGGCGGGGCTAAAGGGGCGAGGGGGCGGGGCTAAAGGGGCGAGGGGGCGGGGCTAAAGGGGCGAGGGGGCGGGGCTAAAGGGGCGAGGGGGCGGGGCTAAAGGGGCGAGGGGGCGGGGCTAAAGGGGCGAGGGGGCGGGGCTTAAGGGGCGAGGGGGCGGGGCTAAAGGGGCGAGGGGGCGGGGCTAAAGGGGCGAGGGGGCGGGGCTAAAGGGGCGAGGGGGCGGGGCTAAAGGGGCGAGGGGGCGGGGCTAAAGGGGCGAGGGGGCGGGGCTAAAGGGGCGAGGGGGCGGGGCTAAAGGGGCGAGGGGGCGGGGCTAAAGGGGCGAGGGGGCGGGGCTTAAGGGGCGAGGGGGCGGGGCTTAAGGGGCGAGGGGGCGGGGCTAAAGGGGCGAGGGGGCGGGGCTAAAGGGGCGAGGGGGCGGGGCTAAAGGGGCGAGGGGGCGGGGCTAAAGGGGCGAGGGGGCGGGGCTAAAGGGGCGAGGGGGCGGGGCTAAAGGGGCGAGGGGGCGGGGCTAAAGGGGCGAGGGGGCGGGGCTAAAGGGGCGAGGGGGCGGGGCTAAAGGGGCGAGGGGGCGGGGCTAAAGGGGCGAGGGGGCGGGGCTAAAGGGGCGAGGGGGCGGGGCTTAAGGGGCGAGGGGGCGGGGCTTAAGGGGCGAGGGGGCGGGGCTTAAGGGGCGAGGGGGCGGGGCTTAAGGGGCGAGGGGGCGGGGCTTAAGGGGCGAGGGGGCGGGGCTTAAGGGGCGAGGGGGCGGGGCTTAAGGGGCGAGGGGGCGGGGCTTAAGGGGCGAGGGGGCGGGGCTTAAGGGGCGAGGGGGCGGGGCTTAAGGGGCGAGGGGGCGGGGCTTAAGGGGCGAGGGGGCGGGGCTTAAGGGGCGAGGGGGCGGGGCTTAAGGGGCGAGGGGGCGGGGCTTAAGGGGCGAGGGGGCGGGGCTTAAGGGGCGAGGGGGCGGGGCTTAAGGGGCGAGGGGGCGGGGCTTAAGGGGCGAGGGGGCGGGGCTTAAGGGGCGAGGGGGCGGGGCTTAAGGGGCGAGGGGGCGGGGCTTAAGGGGCGAGGGGGCGGGGCTTAAGGGGCGAGGGGGCGGGGCTTAAGGGGCGAGGGGGCGGGGCTTAAGGGGCGAGGGGGCGGGGCTTAAGGGGCGAGGGGGCGGGGCTTAAGGGGCGAGGGGGCGGGGCTAAAGGGGCGAGGGGGCGGGGCTAAAGGGGCGAGGGGGCGGGGCTAAAGGGGCGGGGGGGCGGGGCTAAAGGGGCGGGGGGGCGGGGCTAAAGGGGCGGGGGGGCGGGGCTAAAGGGGCGGGGGGGCGGGGCTAAAGGGGCGGGGGGGCGGGGCTAAAGGGGCGGGGGGGCGGGGCTAAAGGGGCGGGGGGGCGGGGCTAAAGGGGCGGGGGGGCGGGGCTAAAGGGGCGGGGGGGCGGGGCTAAAGGGGCGGGGGGGCGGGGCTAAAGGGGCGGGGGGGCGGGGCTAAAGGGGCGGGGGGGCGGGGCTAAAGGGGCGGGGGGGCGGGGCTTAAGGGGCGGGGGGGCGGGGCTTAAGGGGCGGGGGGGCGGGGCTTAAGGGGCGAGGGGGCGGGGCTTAAGGGGCGAGGGGGCGGGGCTTAAGGGGCGAGGGGGCGGGGCTTAAGGGGCGAGGGGGCGGGGCTTAAGGGGCGAGGGGGCGGGGCTTAAGGGGCGAGGGGGCGGGGCTTAAGGGGCGAGGGGGCGGGGCTTAAGGGGCGAGGGGGCGGGGCTTAAGGGGCGAGGGGGCGGGGCTTAAGGGGCGAGGGGGCGGGGCTTAAGGGGCGAGGGGGCGGGGCTTAAGGGGCGAGGGGGCGGGGCTAAAGGGGCGAGGGGGCGGGGCTAAAGGGGCGAGGGGGCGGGGCTTAAGGGGCGAGGGGGCGGGGCTTAAGGGGCGAGGGGGCGGGGCTTAAGGGGCGAGGGGGCGGGGCTTAAGGGGCGAGGGGGCGGGGCTTAAGGGGCGAGGGGGCGGGGCTTAAGGGGCGAGGGGGCGGGGCTTAAGGGGCGAGGGGGCGGGGCTTAAGGGGCGAGGGGGCGGGGCTTAAGGGGCGAGGGGGCGGGGCTTAAGGGGCGAGGGGGCGGGGCTTAAGGGGCGAGGGGGCGGGGCTTAAGGGGCGAGGGGGCGGGGCTTAAGGGGCGAGGGGGCGGGGCTTAAGGGGCGAGGGGGCGGGGCTTAAGGGGCGAGGGGGCGGGGCTTAAGGGGCGAGGGGGCGGGGCTTAAGGGGCGAGGGGGCGGGGCTTAAGGGGCGAGGGGGCGGGGCTTAAGGGGCGAGGGGGCGGGGCTTAAGGGGCGAGGGGGCGGGGCTTAAGGGGCGAGGGGGCGGGGCTTAAGGGGCGAGGGGGCGGGGCTTAAGGGGCGAGGGGGCGGGGCTTAAGGGGCGAGGGGGCGGGGCTTAAGGGGCGAGGGGGCGGGGCTTAAGGGGCGAGGGGGCGGGGCTTAAGGGGCGAGGGGGCGGGGCTTAAGGGGCGAGGGGGCGGGGCTTAAGGGGCGAGGGGGCGGGGCTTAAGGGGCGAGGGGGCGGGGCTTAAGGGGCGAGGGGGCGGGGCTTAAGGGGCGAGGGGGCGGGGCTTAAGGGGCGAGGGGGCGGGGCTTAAGGGGCGAGGGGGCGGGGCTTAAGGGGCGAGGGGGCGGGGCTTAAGGGGCGAGGGGGCGGGGCTTAAGGGGCGAGGGGGCGGGGCTTAAGGGGCGAGGGGGCGGGGCTTAAGGGGCGAGGGGGCGGGGCTTAAGGGGCGAGGGGGCGGGGCTTAAGGGGCGAGGGGGCGGGGCTTAAGGGGCGAGGGGGCGGGGCTTAAGGGGCGAGGGGGCGGGGCTTAAGGGGCGAGGGGGCGGGGCTTAAGGGGCGAGGGGGCGGGGCTTAAGGGGCGAGGGGGCGGGGCTTAAGGGGCGAGGGGGCGGGGCTTAAGGGGCGAGGGGGCGGGGCTTAAGGGGCGAGGGGGCGGGGCTTAAGGGGCGAGGGGGGTTTCCTTTGAAAATGGGCTGAATTCAGGCCCAAATTTCTCCTGAATGCAGGATTGAATTTCTCCTAGTCTTGCCCATAATATCACCTGCACTTTGGTTCAAATTTTTCCTAGATTTGGACTTGAATTTCTCCTGGACCTGGGGCTGAATTTCTCCTGGAGTTCGGGTGGACTCTCTCCTGGAATTGGACTGGAATTTCTGCTGCTCTTGGGCTGGAATTTCTCCTGGACCTGGCCTGCATTTTAGGCTGGAATGTCTCCTGGACTTAGGCCTAATTTTCTCCTGGAGTTCGGTTGGACTATCTCCTGAAATTGGACGGGATGTTGGCTGCTCTTGGGCTAAAATTTCTGCTGGACTTGGGCTGCATTTTAGGCTGGATTTTCTCCTGGACTTGGGCCTGAATTTCTCCTGCACTTGGGCCTGAATTTCTATTGGGTTTAGGGCTGAATTTCTCCTGGACTTGGGCTGCATTTTAGGCTGGAATTTCTGCTGCGCTTGGGCCAAATTTCTCCTCTTCTTGGACTGGATTTAGGCTGTAATTTCTCCTGGACTTGGGCCCAAATTTCTCCTGGTGTTTGGGTGGAATATCTCCTGGATTTGGGCTGAAATTTCTCCTGCATGTGGGCTGGAATTTCTATTGGGCTCGGGGCTGAATTTCTCTTGACTTTTGGCTTGAATTTCTCCTGGACTTGGACTGGAATTTCTGCTGCACTTGGGCTGGAATTTCTCCTGGGCTTGTGCCTCTATTTTGGCTGGAATTACACCTGGTTTGAGGCCTGAATTTCTCTTAGCCCTGTACTTGAATTTCTCCTGGACTTAGTCTGCATTTTAGGCTGGAATGTCTGCTGGAGCTGGGACGAAATTTCTCCTCCACATGGACTGGATTTAGGCTTTAATTTCTCCTGCACGTGAGCCCAAATTTTTCCTGGAGTTTGGGTGGACTATCTCCGCCTCTTGGACTGGAATTTCTGCGGCATTTGGGCTGGAATTTCTCCTGGACTTGGGCCTCATTTTAGGCTGGAATTAGTCCTGGTTTGAGGCCTGAATTTCTCTAGGCTCTGATCTTTAATTTCTCCTGGATGTGGGCTGGATTTTGGATGTTCTTGGGCTGGAATTTCTCCTGGACCTGGCCTGCATTTTAGGCTGGAATTTCTCCTGGACATAGGCCTTATTTTCTCCTGGAGTTTGGTTGGACTATCTCCTGAAATTGGACTGGATTTTGCCTGCTCTTGGGCTAAAATTTCTGCTGGACTTGGGCTGCATTTTAGGCTGGATTTTCTCCTGGATCTGGGCCCAAATTTCTCCTCCACTTGGACTGGATTTTTGCTGTAATTTCTCCTGGATCTGGGCCCAAATTTCTCCTCCACTTGGGCTGGATTTAGGCTGTAATTTGTCCTGGACTTGGGCCCAATTTTCTCCTAGAGTTCGGGTGGACTATCTCCGGGACTCGGACTGGAATTACTGCTGCAGTTTGGATGGAATTTCTCCTAGACTTGGTCAAAATATCACCTGCACTTTGGCTCAAATTTTTCCTAGATTTGACTTGAATTTCTCCTGGATTTGGGCTGGAATTTCTCCTGGAGTTCGGGTGGACTCTCTCCTGGAATTGGACTGGAATTTCTGCTGCTCTTGGGCTGGAATTTCTCCTGGACTTGGGCCTCATTTTAGGCTGGAATTAGTCCTGGTTTGAGGCCTGAATTTCTCTAGGCCCTGTTCTTGAATTTCTCCTGGATGTGGGCTTGATTTTGGCAGCTCTTGGGCTGGAATTTCTCCTGGACCTGGCCTGCATTTTAGGCTGGAATGTCTCCTGGACTTAGGCCTAATTTTCTTCTGGATTTCGGGGGGACTATCTCCTGAAATTGGACGGGATGTTGGCTGCTCTTGGGCTAAAATTTCTGCTGGACTTGGGCTGTATTTTAGGCTGGATTTTCTCCTGGACTTGGGCCCGAATTTCTCCTGCACGTGGGCTAGAATTTCTATTGGGCTCAGGGCTGAATTTCTCTTGACTTTTGGCTTGAATTTCTCCTGCACATAGGTCTAAATTTCTTTTGGAGTTCGGGTGGACTATGTCCTGAAATTGGACTGGATTTCGGCTGCTCTTGGGCTAAAATTTCTGCTGGTCTTGGGCTGCATTTTAGGCTGGATTTTCTCCTGGACTTGGCCTGAATTTCTCCTGCACGTGGGCTGGAATTTCTGTTGGGTTTAGGGCTGAATTTCTCCTGGACTTGGGCTGCATTTTAGCCTGGAATTTCTCCTGGAGCAGGGCCCAAATTTCTCCTCTTCTTGGTCTGGATTTAGGCTGTAATTTCTCCTGGACTTGGGCCTAATTTTAGGCTGGGATTACTCCTGGTTTCAGGCCTGAATTTCTCTAGGCCCTGTTCTTGAATTTCTCCTGAATGTGGGCTGGATTTTGGCTGCTCTTGGGCCTGAATGTCTCCTGGACTTGGGCTGCATTTTAGGCTGGATTTTCCTCTGGACTTGGGCCTGAATTTCTCCTGCACGTGAACTGGATTTTTGCTGCAATTTCTCCTGGACTTGGGCCCAAAATTCTCCTGGAGTTCAGATGGACTATCTCCTGGACTTGGACTGGAATTTCTGCAGGATTTGGGCTGGAATTTCTCCTGGACTTGGGCTTCATTTTAGGCTGGAATAACTCTTGGTTTGAGGCCTGAATTTCTCTAGGCCCTGTTCTTGAATTTCTCCTGGATGTGGGCTGGATTTTGGCTGCTCTTGGGCTGGAATTTCTCCTGGACTTGGACCCAAATTTCTCCTGGAGTTTGGGTGGACTATCTCCATGACTTGGACTGGAATTTCTGCGACATTTGGGCTGGAATGCCTCCTGGACATAGGCCTAATTTTCTCCTGGAGTTCGGTTGGACTATCTCCTGAAATTGGACTGGATTTTGCCTGCTCTTGGGCTAAAATTTCTGCTGGACTTGGGCTGCATTTTAGGCTGGATTTTCTCCTGGATCTGGGCCCAAATTTCTCCTCCACTTGGACTGCATTTAGGCTGTAATTTCTCCTGGACTTGGGCTCAAATTTCTCCTAGAGTTCGGGTGGACTATCTCTGGGACTTGGACTGGAATTACTGCTGCACTTGGGCTGGAATTTCTCCTGGACTTGGGCCTCAATTTAGGCTGGAATTACTCCTGGTTTGAGGCCTGAATTTCTCTAGGCCTTGTTCTTGAATTTCTCCTGGATGTGGGCTGGATTTTGGCTGCCCTTGATCTAAAGCTTCTGCTGGACTTGCACTGAATTTTAGGCCAGAATTTCTCCTAGACTTGGCCGCAATATCACCTGCATTTTGGTTCAAATTTTTCCTAGATTTGGACTTCAATTTCTCCTGGACTTGGGTCCAAATTTCTCCTGGAGTTCAGGTGGAGTATCTCCTGGAGTTGGACTGGAATTTCTGCAGGATTTGGGCTGGAATTTCTCCTGGACTTGGGCCTCATTTTAGGCTGGAATTACTCCTGGTTTGAGGCCTGAATTTCTCTAGGACCTGTTCTTGAAATTCTCCTCAATATGGACTGGATTTTGTCTGCTCTTGTGCTAATATTTCTCCTCGACTTTGACTACATTTTAGGCTGGAATTTCTCCTGGATATGGGCTGGATTTATGCTGGAATTTCTCCTGGACTTGGGCATAATTTTCTCCTGCAGTTCGGGTTGACTATCTCCTGAAACTGGAGTGGAGTTTGGCTGCTCTTAGGCTAAAATTTCTGCTGGACTTGGGCTGCATTTTAGGCTGGATTTTCTCCTGGACTTGGGCCTGAATTTCTTCTGCACGCGGGCTGGAATTTCTGTTGGGCTTGGGGCTGAATTTCTCCTGGACATGGTCTGGATTTATGCTGGAATTTCTCCTGGACTTAGGCCTAAATATCTTTTGGAGTTCAGGTGGACTATCTCCTGGACTTGGACTGGAATTTCTGCTGCACTTGGGCTGCAATTTCTCCTGGCTACAGGGGCGAGAAGGTGTGCCTTCAGGGGTGAGGGGGCGTGCTTTCAGTTGCGAGGGGGCGTGCCTTAAAGCTGGAGAGATCCAGGCCACAATGCAGGCCAAATTCGAGGTCACTTCCAGGGGAAACCTGGGCTCCAGCGCAGGTCAAATCTGGGATTCGGCGCAGGAGAAATTGGAGCTGGCATGCAGGAGCAATTTCAGGGAGTCCAGGAGAAATTGAAGGTTGCAGTGCAGGAGAAATTTTGGCCAGAGTTCAAGAGAAATTAGAGGGCACGTTGAGGAGAAATTCGGGCTCTACTACAGGGGAAATTTGGGCCAGAATCGAGGGGAAATTCAGACCCAAGTGCACGAGAAATTCTCACCCAAATCCTGGTGAAATTCAGGCCCAAGTCCCTATGAAATTCAGGCCCAATTCAGTGGGCCTCATGACATTTCCTCATTACAGTTAAGGATGAGAGGGAACTAAGACATGCCCTGCCAGCCCTGACCCTTCTGGCAGTCTGGGGAGATCAGCACCAGCTGGGAATGCCAACAAGAGCCTGCCCCAATTAAGGCCAGGCTGGGAGATTGCTTAGGCCTGAAGTCAATTATCTCATGACTCTCTAAATAGAGGGAGGCTCCATGGCTGACCCTTGCTTTCTCCTGGTCTGCAGGGGCTGCACCCAGCATGTCCCTTGGAGTGGGATGGCACTCAGAGCTCCACACCCCCCAGTCTGGGAAAGGAGAGAGCGGTCGACACGGCCTGGGCTGAAAACCCTCCTGGAGGCTCAGCCCTGCTCCCGTTGAGACATGCTGACATGAGACGGGAAGGCTTGAACCGGGCTCCAGAAGCGTTTGAACAGGTACCTTCCTAGCAAGATGCGTATCTCCACAGCCATTTCTGTCTCTGGCGGGGGGAGTGTGTGCGTGCAGCTGCGTGCTGGGAACTGTGTTAACCCTTTGCTGGAGTTGCTGCGCTGATGGATGGAGAGTCGGGACCCGCTGGGGAATGGTGTGATCTGACTGTGGGCCAGATGGGAATAGTGTGAAGGGACTTTGTGCAAAACTTGGGGGCAGCATCAGTTCAAAGCCCAAACTCCACAGGTTGTGCTCCTGTCCCCAGTTCCTTAGGCATAAAGCGTTAGTCTGGAGTGGGGCCTGCGGTGGACCCAGCCGCAGGTGGATTTCTCTTCGGCGGAGTGTAGAAAGGCGTGGGAATCTGACATCCCAGCGTTGGAGAGATCTGAGGGACAGGTCTCGGACCTCTTCTTGAGTTTCTCCTGGATGTGGGCTGCATTTTAGAATGGAAATTCTCCTGGACTTGGGCCCAAATTTCTCCTAGAGATCGGGTGGACTATCTCCGGGATTTGGACTGGAATTCCTGTGGCACTTGGGCTGGAATTTCTCCTGGACATGGACCACATTTTAGGCTAGATTTAGTCCTGTTTTGAGGCCTGGCTTGCTCCACCCCCTGCTCTTGAGATTGTCCCAGATATAGAGTTGGAATTTGGCTGCCTTTTGGGCTGGAGCTTCTCGTGGTTTGAGGCCTGGCTTGCTCCACCCCCTGCTCTTGAGATTCTTCCGGATGTGGTCTGCATTTTGGCTGCCTTTTTGGGCTGGAGCTTCTCGTGGTTTGGGGCCTGGCTTGCTCCACCCCCTGCTCTTGAGATTCTCACGGATGGGGGCTGGATTTTGGCTGCCTTTTGGGTGGAACTTCTCGTGGTTTGAGGCCTGGCTTGCTCCACCCCCTGCTCTTGATATTGTCCCAGATATAGGGTTGGAATTTGGCTGAATCTTGGGCTGGAGCTTCTCATGGTTTGAGGCCTGGTTTGCTCCAACCCCTGCTCTTGAGATTCTCCCGGATGTGGGCTGCATTTTGGCTGATTCTTGGGCTGGAGCTTCTCGTGGTTTGAGGCCTGGCTTGCTCCACCCCCTGCTCTTGAGATTCTCCCGGATGTGGGCTGCATTTTGGCTTGCTTTTGGGCAGGAGCTTCTCATGGTTTGAGGCCTGGTTTGCTCCACTCCCTGCTCTTGATAGTCTCCCGGAGGTGGGCTGCATTTTGGCTGCATTTTGGGCTGGAGCTTCTCGTGGTTTGAGGCCTGGCTTGCTCCACCCACTGCTCTTGAGATTCTCCCGGATGTGGTTAGGATTTTGGATGCTTTTTGGGCTGGAGCTTTTCGTGGTTTGAGGCCTGGCTTGCTCCAACCCCTGCTCTTGAGATTCTCCCGGATGTGGTTAGGATTTTGGCTGCTTTTTGGGCTGGAGCTTCTGGTGGTTTGAGGCCTGGCTTGCTCCACTCCATGCTCTTGATATTCTCCCGGATGTGGGCTGCATTTTGGCTGCCTTTTGGGCTGGAGCTTCTCGTGGTTTGAGGCCTGGATTGCTCCACCCCCTGCTCTTGAGATTCTCCCGGATGTGGCCTGCATTTTGGCTGCATTTTGGGCTGGAGCTTCTCGTGGTTTGAGGCCTGGCTTGCTCCACCCCCTGCTCTTGAGATTCTCCCGGATGTGGCCTGCATTTTGGCTGCCTTTTGGGCTGGAGCTTCTCGTGGTTTAAGGCCTGGCTTGCTCCACCCCCTGCTCTTGAGATTCTCCTGGAGGTGTTTAGGATTTTGGCTGCTTTTTGGGCTGGAGCTTCTCGTGGTTTGAGGCCTGGCTTGCTCCACTCCCTGCTCTTGATATTCTCCCTGATGTGGGCTGGATTGTGGCTGCCTTTTGGGCTGGAGCTTCCCAAGCTTTGAGGCCTGGCTTGCTCCACCCCCTGCTCTTGAGATTCTCCCGGATGTGGGCTGGATTCTGGCTGCCTGTTGGGCTGGAGCTTCTCGTGGTTTGAGGCCTGGCTTGCTCCACCCTCTGCTCTTGATATTCTCCCAGATGTGGTTAGGATTTTGGCTGCTTTTTGGGCTGGAGATTCTCGTGGTTTGAGGCCTGGCTTGCTCCACCCCCTGCTCTTGAGATTCTCCCGGATATGTGCTGGATTGTGGCTGCCTTTTGGGCTGGAGCTTCTCGTGGTTTGAGGCCTGGCTTGCTCCACCCTCTGCTCTTGATATTCTCCCAGATGTGGTTAGGATTTTGGCTGCTTTTTGGGCTGGAGATTCTCGTGGTTTGAGGCCTGGCTTGCTCCACCCCCTGCTCTTGAGATTCTCCCGGATATGTGCTGGATTGTGGCTGCCTTTTGGGCTGGAGCTTCTCGTGGTTTGAGGCCTGGCTTGCTCCACCCCCTGCTCTTGAGATTCTCCCGGATGTGGGCTGGATTTTGGCTGCCTTTTGGGCTGGAGCTTCTCGTGGTTTGAGGCCTGGTTTGCTCCACCCCCTGCTCTTGAGATTCTCCAGGAGGTGGGCTGCATTTTGGCTGCCTTTTGGGGTCTAGCTTCTCGTGGTTTGAGGCCTGGCTTGCTCCACCCCCTGCTCTTGATATTCTCCTGGATGTGGGCTGGAATATGGCTGCCTTTTGGCCTGGAGCTTCTCGTGGTTTGAGGCCTGGCTTGCTCCCACACCTGCTCTTGATATTCCCCCAGAAGTGGGCTGGATTTTGGCTGCCTTTTGGGCTGGAGCTTCTCGTGGTTTGAGGCCTGGCTTGCTCCACCCCCTGCTCTTGATATTCTCCCCGATGTGAGCTGCATTTTGGCTGCCTTTTGGGCTGGAGCTTCTCGTGGTTTGAGGCCTGGCTTGCTCCACCCCCTGCTATTGAGATTCTCCCGCATGTGGGCTGCATTTTGGCTGCCTATTGGGCTGGAGCTTCTCGTGGTTTGGGGCCTGGCTTGCTCCACTCCTGCTCTTGATATTCTCCCGGATGTGGGTAGGATTTTGGCTGCCTTTTGGGCTGGAGCTTCTCGTGGTTTGAGGCCTGGCTTGCTCCACTCCCTGTTCTTGATAATCTCCCGGAGGTGGGCTGCATTTTGGCTGCCTATTGGGCTGGAGCTTCTCGTGGTTTGGGGCCTGGCTTGCTCCACTCCTGCTCTTGATATTCTCCCGGATGTGGGCTGCATTTTGGCTGCCTTTTGGGCTGGAGCTTCTCGTGGTTTGAGGCCTGTCTTTCTCCACCCCCTGCTCTTGATAATCTCCCGGAGGTGGGCTGCATTTTGGCTGATACTTGGGCTGGAGCTTCTCGTGGTTTGAGGCCTGGCTTGCTCCACCCCCTGCTCTTGAGATTCTCCTGGATGTGGGCTGCATTTTGGCTGCCTGTTGGGCTGGAGCTTCTCGTGGTTTGGGGCCTGGCTTGCTCCACTCCTGCTCTTGATATTCTCCCGGATGTGGGTAGGATTTTGGCTGCCTTTTGGGCTGGAGCTTCTCGTGGCTTGAGGCCTGGCTTGCTCCACCCCCTGCTCTTGAGATTCTCCCGGATGTGGGCTGCATTTTGGCTGCCTTTTGGGCTGGAGCTTCTCGTGGTTTGAGGCCTGGCTTGCTCCACCCCCTGCTCTTGAGATTCTCCTGGATGTGGGCTGCATTTTGGCTGCCTGTTGGGCTGGAGCTTCTCGTGGTTTAGAGGCCTGGCTTGCTCCAACCCCTGCTCTTGAGATTCTCCCGGATGTGGGCTGCATTTTGGCTGCCTTTTGGGCTGGAGCTTCTCGTGCTTTGAGGCCTGTCTTGCTCCACCCCCTGCTCTTGAGATTCTCCCGGATGTGGTTAGGATTTTGGCTGCTTTTTGGGCTGGAGCTTCCCGTGGTTTGAGGCCTGCCTTGCTCCACCCCCTGCTCTTGAGATTCTCCCGGATGTGGTTAGGATTTTGGCTGCTTTTTGGGCTGGAGCTTCTCGTGGTTTGAGGCCTGGCTTGCTCAACCCCCTGCTCTTGAGGTTCTCCCGGATGTGGGCTGCATTTTGGCTGCTTTTTGGGCTGGAGCTTCTCGTGGTTTGAGGCCTGGCTTGCTCCACCCCCTGCTCTTGAGATTCTCCCGGATGTGGGCTGCATTTTGGCTGCCTTTTGGGCTGGAGCTTCTCGAGGTTTGAGGCCTTCCTTGCTCCACCCCCTGCTCCTGATATTCTCCCGGATTTGGGCTGGATTTTGGCTGCCTTTTGGGCTTTAGCTTTTCGTAGTTTGAGGCCTGGCTTGCTCCAGCCCCTGCTCTTGAGATTCTCCCGGATGTGGTCTGAATTTTTGCTGCCTCTTGGGCCTTAGCTTTTCGTAGTTTGAGGCCTGGCTTGCTCCACCCCCTGCTCTTGAGATTCTCCCGGATGTGGGCTGCATTTTGGCTGCATTTTGGGCTGGAGCTTCTCGTGGTTTGAGGCCTGCCTTGCTCCACCCCCTGCTCTTGATATTGTCCCGGATGTGGGCTGCATTTTGGCTGCATTTTGGGCTGGAGCTTCTCGTGGTTTGAGGCCTGGCTTGCTCCACCCCCTGCTCTTGAGATTCTCCTGGATGTGGCCTGCATTTTGGCTGCCTTTTGGGCTGGAGCTTCTCGTGGTTTGAGGCCTGGCTTGCTCCACCCCCTGCTCTTGAGATTCTCCCGGATGTGTCCGGAATTTTGGCTGCCTTTTGGGCTGGAGCTTCTCGTGGTTTGAGGCCTGGCTTGCTCCACCCCCTGCTCTTGAGATTCTCCCGGATGTGGGCTGCAGTTTGGCTGCCTTTTGGCCTGGAGCTTCTCGTGGTTTGTGGCCTGGATTGCTCCACTACCTGATCTAGAGATTCTCCCGGATGTGGGCTGCATTTTGGCTGCATTTTGGGCTGGAGCTTCTCGTGGTTTGAGGCCTGGCTTGCTCCACCCCCTGCTCTTGAGATTCTCCCGGATGTGGGCTGCATTTTGGCTGCCTTTTTGGCTGGAGCTTCTCGTGGTTTGAGGCCTGGCTTGCTCCACCCCCTGCTCTTGAGATTCTCCCGGATGTGGCCTGCATTTTGGCTGCCTTTTGGGCTGGAGCTTCTCGTGGTTTGAGGCCTGGCTTGCTCCACCCCCTGCTCTAGAGATTCTCCCAGATGTGGGCTGCATTTTGGCTGCCTGTTGGGCTGGAGCTTCTCGTGGTTTAGAGGCCTGTCTTGCTCCAAACCCTGCTCTTGAGATTCTCCCGGATGTGGGATGCATTTTGGCTGCATTTTGGGATGGATCTTCTTGTGGTTTGAGGCCTGGCTTTCTCCACCCACTGCTCTTGAGACTATCCCGGAGGTGGTTAGGATTTTGGCTGCTTTTTGGGCTGGAGCTTCTCGTGGTTTGAGGCCTGGCTTGCTCCGCCCCCTGCTCTTGAGATTCTGCCCGATGTGGGCTGCATTTTGGCTGCTTTTTGTCCTGGAGCTTCTCGTGGTTTGAGGCCTGGCTTGCTCCACCCCCTGCTCTTGAGATTCTCCCGGAGGTGGTTAGGATTTTGGCTGCTTTTTGGGCTGGAGCTTCTCCTGGTTTGAGGCCTGGCTTGCTCCAACCCCTGCTCTTGAGATTCTCCCGGATGTGGGCTGCATTTTGGCTGCCTTTTGGGCTGGAGCTTCTCGTGGTTTGAGGCCTGGCTTGCTCCACCCCCTGCTCTTGAGATTCTCCCTGAGGTGGGCTGGATTTTGGCTGCCTTTTGGGCTGGAGATTCTCGTGGTTTGTAGCCTGGCTTGCTCCACCCCCTGCTCTTGAGATTCTCCCGGATGTGGGCTGCATTTTGGCTGCCTTTTGGGCTGGAGCTTCTCGTGGTTTGAGGCCTAGCTTGCTCCACACCCTGCTCTTGAGATTCTCCCGGATGTGGTCTGCATTTTGGCTGCCTGTTGGGCTGGAGCTTCTCGTGGTTTGAGGCCTGGCTTGCTCCACCACCTGCTCTTGAAATTCTCCCGGATGTGGGCTGCATTTTGGCTGCCTTTTGGGCTGGAGCTTCTCGTGGTTTGAGGCCTGGCTTGCTCCAACCCCTGCTCTTGAGATTCTCCCGGATATGTCCGGAATTTTGGCTGCATTTTGGGCTGGAGCTTCTCGTGGTTTGAGGCCTATCTTGCTCCACCCCCTGCTCTTGAGATTCTCCCGGAGGTGGTTAGGATTTTGGCTGTTTTTTGGGCTGGAGCTTCTCGTGGTTTGAGGCATGGCTTGCTCCAAATCCTGCTCTTGAGATTCTCCCGGATGTGGGCTGCATTTTGGCTTCATTTTGGGCTGGAGCTTCTCGTGGTTTGAGGCCTGGCTTGCTCCACCCCCTGCTCTTGATATTCTCCCAGATGTGGGCTGCATTTTGGCTGCCTTTTGGGCTGGAGCTTCTCGTGGTTTGAGGCCTGGCTTGCTCCACCCCCTGCTCTTGAGATTCTCCCGGATGTGGGCTGCATTTTGGCTGCCTTTTGGGCTGGAGCTTCTCGTGGTTTGAGGCCTGGCTTGCTCCACCCCCTGCTCTTGAGATTCTCCCGGATGTGGGCTGCATTTTGGCTGCCTTTTGAGCTGGAGCTTCTCGTGGTTTGTAGCCTGGCTTGCTCCACCCACTGCTCTTGAGATTCTCCTGGATGTGTTCTGCATTTTGGCTGCCTATTGGGATGGAGCTTCTCGTGGTTTGAGGCCTGGCTTGCTCCACCCCCTGCTCTTGAGATTCTCCCGGATGTGGGCTGCATTTTGGCTGCCTTTTGGGCTGGAGCTTCTCGTGGTTTAGAGGCCTGGCTTGCTCCACCACATGCTCTTGAGTTTCTCCCGGATGTGGGCTGCATTTTGGCTGCCTTTTGGGCTGGAGCTTCTCGTGGTTTGAGGCCTGGCTTGCTCCACCCCCTGCTCTTGAGATTCTCCCTGATGTGTCCTGAATTTTGACTGCCTTTTGGGCTGGAGCTTCTCGTGGTTTGAGGCCTGGCTTGCTCCACCCCCTGCTCTTGAGATTCTCCCAGATGTGGGCTGCATTTTGGCTGCCTTTTGGGATGGAGGTTATTGTGGTTTGAGGCCTGGCTTGCTCCACCCCCTGCTCTTGAGATTCTCCCGGATGTGGGCTGCATTTTGGCTGCATTTTGGGCTGGAGCTTCTCGTGGTTTGAGGCCTGGCTTGCTCCACCCCCTGCTCTTGAGATTCTCCCGGATGTGGGCTGCATTTTGGCTGCCTTTTGGGCTGGAGCTTCTCGTGGTTTGAGGCCTGGCTTGCTCCACCCCCTGCTCTTGAGATTCTCCCCGATGTGGGCTGCATTTTGTCTGATTCTTGGGCTGGAGCTTCCCGTGGTTTGAGGCCTGGCTTGCTCCACCCCCTGCTCTTGAGATTCTCCTGGATGTGGGCTGCATTTTGGCTGCCTTTTGGGCTGGAGCTTCTCGTGGTTTGAGGCCTGGCTTGCTCCACCCCCTGCTCTTGAGATTCTCAGGGAGGTGGGCTGCATTTTGTCTGCATTTTGGGCTGGAGCTTCTCGAGGTTTGAGGCCTGGCTTCCTCCACCCCCTGCTCTTGAGATTCTCCTGGATGTGGGCTGCATTTTGGCTGCCTTTTGGGCTGGAGCTTCTCGTGGTTTGAGGCATGGCTTGCTCCACCCCCTGCTCTTGAGATTCTCCCGGATTTGGGCTGGATTTTCTCTGAATTTTGAGCTGGAGCTTCTCGTGGTTTGAGGCCTGGCTTGATCCACCCCCTGCTCTTGAGATTCTCCCAGATGTGGGCTGCATTTTGGCTGATTCTTGGGCTGGAGCTTCTCGAGGTTTGAGCCCTGGCTTGCTCCACCCCCTGCTCTTGAGATTCTCCCGGAAGTGGGCTGGATTTTGGCGGATTCTTGGGCTGGAGCTTCTCGTGGTTTGAGGCCTGGCTTGCTCCACCCCCTGCTCTTGAGATTCTCCCGGAGGTGGGCTGCATCTTGGCTGCCTTTTGGGCTGGAGCTTCTCGTGGTTTGAGGCCTGGCTTGCTCCAAACTCTACCATTGAGATTCTCCCGGAAGTGGGCTGGATTTTGGCTCCCTTTTGGGCTGGAGCTTCTCGCGGTTTGAGGCCTGGCTTGCTCCAAACTGCCATTGAGATTCTCCCGGAGTTGGGCTGTATTTTGGCTGACTTTTGGGCTGGAGTTTCTCGTGGTTTGAGGCCTGGCTTGCTCCAACCCCTGCTCTTGAGATTCTCCCGGATGTGGGCTGCATTTTGGCTGCCTTTTGGGCTGGAGCTTCTCGAGGTTTGAGGCCTGGCTTGCTCCACCCCCTGCTCTTGAGATTCTCCCGGAGGTGGGCTGGATTTTGGCTGCCTTTTGGGCTGGAGCTTCAAGTGGTTTGAGGCCTGGCTTGCTCCACCCCCTGCTCTTGAGATTCTCCCGGATGTGGGCTGCATTTTGGCTGCCTTTTGGGCTGGAGCTTCTCCTGGTTTGAGGCCTGGCTTGCTCCACCCCCTGCTCTTGAGATTCTCCCGGATGTGGGCTGCATTTTGGCTGCCTTTTGGGCTGGAGCTTCTCGAGGTTTGAGGCCTGCCTTGCTCCACCCCCTGCTCTTGAGATTCTCCCGGATGTGGGCTGCATTTTGGCTGCCTATTTTGGGCTGGAGCTTCTCGTGGTTTGAGGCCTGGCTTGCTCCACCCCCTGCTCTTGAGATTCTCCCGGATGTGGGCTGCATTTTGGCTGCCTTTTGGGCTGGAGCTTCTCGAGGTTTGAGGCCTGGCTTACTCCACCCCCTGCTCTTTAGATTCTCCCGGATTTGGGCTGCATTTTGGCTGCCATTTGGGCTGGAGCTTCTCGTGGTTTGAGTCCTGGCTTGCTCCACCCCCTGCTCTTGAGATTCTCCCGGATGTGGGCTGGATTTTGGCTGCCTTTTGGACTGGAGCTTCTCGTGGTTTGAGGCCTGGCTTGCTCCACCCCCTGCTCTTGATTTTCTCCCGGATGTGGGCTGGATTTTGGCTGCCTTTTGGGCTGGAGCTTCTCGTGGTTTGAGGCCTGGCTTGCTCCACCCCCTGCTCTTGAGATTCTCCCGGAGGTGGGCTGGAATTTGGCTCCCTTTTGGGCTGGAGCTTCTCGTGGTATGAGGCCTGGCTTGCTCCAAAATCTGCCATTGAGATTCTCCCGGAGGTGGGCTGGAATTTGGCTCCCTTTTGGGCTGGAGCTTCTCGTGGTTTGAGGCCTGCCTTGCTCCACCCCCTGCTCTTGAGATTCTCCCAGATGTGGGCTGCATTTTGGCTGCCTTTTGGGCTGGAGATTCTCGAGGTTTGAGGCCTGGCTTGCTCCACCCCCTGCTCTTGAGATTCTCCCGGATTTGGGCTGCATTTTGGCTGCCATTTGGGCTGGAGCTTCTCGTGGTTTGAGTCCTGGCTTGCTCCACCCCCTGCTCTTGAGATTCTCCCGGATGTGGGCTGGATTTTGGCTGCCTTTTGGACTGGAGCTTCTCGTGGTTTGAGGCCTGGCTTGCTCCACCCCCTGCTCTTGAGATTCTCCCGCATGTGGGCTGGATTTTGGCTGCCTTTTGGGCTGGAGCTTCTCGTGGTTTGAGGCCTGGCTTGCTCCACCCCCTGCTCTTGAGATTCTCCCGGATGTGGGCTGCATTTTGGCTGCCTTTTGGGCTGGAGCTTCTCGTGGTTTGAGGCCTGGCTTGCTCCACACCCTGCTCTTGAGATTCTCCCGGATGTGGGCTGCATTTTGGCTGCATTTAGGGCTGGAGCTTCTCGTGGTTTGAGGCCTGCCTTGCTCCACACCCTGCTCTTGAAATTGTCCCGGATGTGGGCTGCATTTTGGCTGCCTTTTGGGCTGCAGCTTCTCGTGGTTTGAGGCCTGGGTTGCTCCACCCCCTGCTCTTGAGATTCTCCCGCATGTGGGCTGCATTTTGGCTGCTTTTTGGGCTGGAGCTTCTCGTGGTTTGAGGCCTGGCTTGCTCCACCCCCTGCTCTTGAGATTCTCCCGGATGTGGGCTGCATTTTGGCTGCCTTTTGGGCTGGAGCTTCTCGTGGTTTGAGGCCTGGCTTGCTCCAACCCCTGCTCTTGAGATTCTCCCGGATGTGGGCTGCATTTTGGCTGCCTTTTGGGCTGGAGCTTCTCGTGGTTTGAGGCCTGGCTTGCTCCACCCCCTGCTCTTGAGATTCTCCCGGATGTGGGCTGCATTTTGGCTGCCTTTTGGGCTGGAGCTTCTCGTGGTTTGAGGCCTGGCTTGCTCCAAACTGCCATTGAGATTCTCCCGGATGTGGGCTGCATTTTGGCTGCCTTTTGGGCTGGAGCTTCTCGTGGTTTGAGGCCTGGCTTGCTCCAAACTCTGCCATTGAGATTCTCCCGGATGTGGGCTGCATTTTGGCTGCCTTTTGGGCTGGAGCTTCTCATGGTTTGAGGCCTGGCTTGCTCCACCCCCTGCTCTTGAGATTCTCCCGGATGTGGGCTGCATTTTGGCTGCCTTTTGGGCTGGAGCTTCTCGTGGTTTGAGGCCTGGCTTGCTCCACCCCCTGCTCTTGAGATTCTCCCGGATGCGGGCTGCATTTTGGCTGCCTTTTGGGCTGGAGCTTCTCGTGGTTTGAGGCCTGGCTTGCTCCAAACTGCCATTGAGATTCTCCCGGAGTTGGGCTGCATTTTGGCTGCCTTTTGGGCTGGAGCTTCTCGTGGTTTGAGTCCTGGCTTGCTCCAACCCCTGCTCTTGAGATTCTCCCGGATGTGGGCTGCATTTTGGCTGCCTTTTGGGCTGGAGCTTCTCGTGGTTTGAGGCCTGGCTTTCTCCAAACTCTGCCATTGAGATTCTCCCGAAGGTGGGCTGGATTTTGGCTCCCTTTTGGGCTGGAGCTTCTCGTGGTTTGAGGCCTGCCTTGCTCCAAACTCTGCCATTGAGATTCTCCCGGATGTGGGCTGCATTTTGGCTGCCTTTTGGGCTGGAGCTTCTCGTGGTTTGAGGCCTGGCTTGCTCCACCCCCTGCTCTTGATATTCTCCCGGATGTGGGCTGGATATTTTCTGCCTTTAGGGCTGGAGCTTCCCGTGGTTTGAGTCCTGGCTTGCTCCACCCCCTGCTCTTGATTTTCTCCCGGATGTGGGCTGCATTTTGGCTCCATTTTGGGCTGGAGCTTCTCGTGGTTTGAGGCTTGGCTTGCTCCACCCCCTGCTCTTGAGATTCTCCCGGAGGTGGGCTGCATCTTGGCTGCCTTTTGGGCTGGAGCTTCTCGTGGTTTGAGGCCTGGCTTGCTCCAAACTCTGCCATTGAGATTCTCCCGGATGTGGGCTGCATTTTGGCTGCCTTTTGGGCTGGAGCTTCTCGTGGTTTGAGGCCTGCCTTGCCCCACCCCCTGCTCTTGAGATTCTCCTGGATGTGGGCTGCATTTTGACTACATTTTGGGCTGGAGCTTCTCGTGGTTTGGGGGCTGGCTTGCTCCACCCCCTGCTCTTGAGATTCTCCTGGATGTGGGCTGCATTTTGGCTGCCATTTGGGCTGGAGCTTCTCGTGGTTTGAGGCCTGGCTTGCTCCACCCCCTGCTCTTGAGATTCTCCCGGATGTGGGCTGCATTTTGGCTGCCTTTTGGGCTGGAGCTTCTCATGGTTTGAGGCCTGGCTTGCTCCACCCCCTGCTCTTGAGATTCTCCCGGATGTGGGCTGGATTTTGGCTGCCTTTTGGGCTGGAGCTTCTCGTGGTTTGAGGCCTGGCTTGCTCCACCCCCTGCTCTTGAGATTCTCCCGGATGTGGGCTGGATTTTGGCTGCCTTTTGGGCTGGAGCTTCTCGTGGTTTGAGGCCTGGCTTGCTCCACCCCCTGCTCTTGAGATTCTCCCGGAGGTGGGCTGGAATTTGGCTCCCTTTTGGGCTGGAGCTTCTCGTGGTATGAGGCCTGGCTTGCTCCAAAATCTGCCATTGAGATTCTCCCGGAGGTGGGCTGGAATTTGGCTCCCTTTTGGGCTGGAGCTTCTCGTGGTTTGAGGCCTGCCTTGCTCCACCCCCTGCTCTTGAGATTCTCCCAGATGTGGGCTGCATTTTGGCTGCCTTTTGGGCTGGAGATTCTCGAGGTTTGAGGCCTGGCTTGCTCCACCCCCTGCTCTTGAGATTCTCCCGGATTTGGGCTGCATTTTGGCTGCCATTTGGGCTGGAGCTTCTCGTGGTTTGAGTCCTGGCTTGCTCCACCCCCTGCTCTTGAGATTCTCCCGGATGTGGGCTGGATTTTGGCTGCCTTTTGGACTGGAGCTTCTCGTGGTTTGAGGCCTGGCTTGCTCCACCCCCTGCTCTTGAGATTCTCCCGCATGTGGGCTGGATTTTGGCTGCCTTTTGGGCTGGAGCTTCTCGTGGTTTGAGGCCTGGCTTGCTCCACCCCCTGCTCTTGAGATTCTCCCGGATGTGGGCTGCATTTTGGCTGCCTTTTGGGCTGGAGCTTCTCGTGGTTTGAGGCCTGGCTTGCTCCACCCCCTGCTCTTGAGATTCTCCCGGATGTGGGCTGCATTTTGGCTGCATTTAGGGCTGGAGCTTCTCGTGGTTTGAGGCCTGCCTTGCTCCACACCCTGCTCTTGAAATTGTCCCGGATGTGGGCTGCATTTTGGCTGCCTTTTGGGCTGCAGCTTCTCGTGGTTTGAGGCCTGGGTTGCTCCACCCCCTGCTCTTGAGATTCTCCCGCATGTGGGCTGCATTTTGGCTGCTTTTTGGGCTGGAGCTTCTCGTGGTTTGAGGCCTGGCTTGCTCCACCCCCTGCTCTTGAGATTCTCCCGGATGTGGGCTGCATTTTGGCTGCCTTTTGGGCTGGAGCTTCTCGTGGTTTGAGGCCTGGCTTGCTCCAACCCCTGCTCTTGAGATTCTCCCGGATGTGGGCTGCATTTTGGCTGCCTTTTGGGCTGGAGCTTCTCGTGGTTTGAGGCCTGGCTTGCTCCACCCCCTGCTCTTGAGATTCTCCCGGATGTGGGCTGCATTTTGGCTGCCTTTTGGGCTGGAGCTTCTCGTGGTTTGAGGCCTGGCTTGCTCCAAACTGCCATTGAGATTCTCCCGGATGTGGGCTGCATTTTGGCTGCCTTTTGGGCTGGAGCTTCTCGTGGTTTGAGGCCTGGCTTGCTCCAAACTCTGCCATTGAGATTCTCCCGGATGTGGGCTGCATTTTGGCTGCCTTTTGGGCTGGAGCTTCTCATGGTTTGAGGCCTGGCTTGCTCCACCCCCTGCTCTTGAGATTCTCCCGGATGTGGGCTGCATTTTGGCTGCCTTTTGGGCTGGAGCTTCTCGTGGTTTGAGGCCTGGCTTGCTCCACCCCCTGCTCTTGAGATTCTCCCGGATGCGGGCTGCATTTTGGCTGCCTTTTGGGCTGGAGCTTCTCGTGGTTTGAGGCCTGGCTTGCTCCAAACTGCCATTGAGATTCTCCCGGAGTTGGGCTGCATTTTGGCTGCCTTTTGGGCTGGAGCTTCTCGTGGTTTGAGTCCTGGCTTGCTCCAACCCCTGCTCTTGAGATTCTCCCGGATGTGGGCTGCATTTTGGCTGCCTTTTGGGCTGGAGCTTCTCGTGGTTTGAGGCCTGGCTTTCTCCAAACTCTGCCATTGAGATTCTCCCGAAGGTGGGCTGGATTTTGGCTCCCTTTTGGGCTGGAGCTTCTCGTGGTTTGAGGCCTGCCTTGCTCCAAACTCTGCCATTGAGATTCTCCCGGATGTGGGCTGCATTTTGGCTGCCTTTTGGGCTGGAGCTTCTCGTGGTTTGAGGCCTGGCTTGCTCCACCCCCTGCTCTTGATATTCTCCCGGATGTGGGCTGGATATTTTCTGCCTTTAGGGCTGGAGCTTCCCGTGGTTTGAGTCCTGGCTTGCTCCACCCCCTGCTCTTGATTTTCTCCCGGATGTGGGCTGCATTTTGGCTCCATTTTGGGCTGGAGCTTCTCGTGGTTTGAGGCTTGGCTTGCTCCACCCCCTGCTCTTGAGATTCTCCCGGAGGTGGGCTGCATCTTGGCTGCCTTTTGGGCTGGAGCTTCTCGTGGTTTGAGGCCTGGCTTGCTCCAAACTCTGCCATTGAGATTCTCCCGGATGTGGGCTGCATTTTGGCTGCCTTTTGGGCTGGAGCTTCTCGTGGTTTGAGGCCTGCCTTGCCCCACCCCCTGCTCTTGAGATTCTCCTGGATGTGGGCTGCATTTTGACTACATTTTGGGCTGGAGCTTCTCGTGGTTTGGGGGCTGGCTTGCTCCACCCCCTGCTCTTGAGATTCTCCTGGATGTGGGCTGCATTTTGGCTGCCATTTGGGCTGGAGCTTCTCGTGGTTTGAGGCCTGGCTTGCTCCACCCCCTGCTCTTGAGATTCTCCCGGATGTGGGCTGGATTTTGGCTGCCTTTTGGGCTGGAGCTTCTCATGGTTTGAGGCCTGGCTTGCTCCACCCCCTGCTCTTGAGATTCTCCCGGATGTGGGCTGGAGTTTGTCTGCATTTTGGGCTGGAGCTTCTCGTGGTTTGAGTCCTGGCTTGCTCCACCCCCTGCTCTTGATTTTCTCCCGGATGTGGGCTGCATTTTGGCTCCCTTTTGGGCTGGAGCTTCTCGTGGTTTGAGGCCTGGCTTGCTCCACCCCCTGCTCTTGAGATTCTCCCGGAGGTGGGCTGCATCTTGGCTGCCTTTTGGGCTGGAGCTTCTCGTGGTTTGAGGCCTGGCTTGCTCCAAACTCTGCCATTGAGATTCTCCCGGATGTGGGCTGCATTTTGGCTGCCTTTTGGCCTGGAGCTTCTCAAGGTTTGAGGCCTGGCTTGCTCCACCCCCTGCTCTTGAGATTCTCCCGGATGTGGGCTGCATTTTGGCTGCCTTTTGGGCTGGAGCTTCTCCTGGTTTGAGGCCTGGCTTGCTCCACCCCCTGCTCTTGATATTCTCCCGGATGTGGGCTGCATTTTGGCTGCCTTTTGGGCTGGAGCTTCTCGTGGTTTGAGGCCTGGCTTGCTCCACCCCCTGCTCTTGAAATTCTCCCGGAGGTGGGCTGGATTTTGGCTGCCTTTTGGGCTGGAGCTTCTCATGGTTTGAGGCCTGCCTTGCCCCACCCCCTGCTCTTGAGATTCTCCTGGATGTGGGCTGCATTTTGACTACATTTTGGGCTGGAGCTTCTCGTGGTTTGGGGGCTGGCTTGCTCCACCCCCTGCTCTTGAGATTCTCCTGGATGTGGGCTGCATTTTGGCTGCCATTTGGGCTGGAGCTTCTCGTGGTTTGAGGCCTGGCTTGCTCCACCCCCTGCTCTTGAGATTCTCCCGGATGTGGGCTGCATTTTGGCTGCCTTTTGGGCTGGAGCTTCTCATGGTTTGAGGCCTGGCTTGCTCCACCCCCTGCTCTTGAGATTCTCCTGGATGTGGGCTGTATTTTGGCTGCCTTTTGGGCTGGAGCTTCTCGTGGTTTGAGGCCTGGCTTGCTCCACCCCCTGCTCTTGAGATTCTCCCAGATGTGGGCTGGATTTTGGCTGCCTTTTGGGCTGGAGATTCTCGAGGTTTGATCCATGGCTTGCTCCACCCCCTGCTCTTGAGATTCTCCCGGATGTGGGCTGGAGTTTGTCTGCATTTTGGGCTGGAGCTTCTCGTGGTTTGAGGCCTGGCTTGCTCCACCCCCTGCTCTTGAGATTCTCCCAGATGTGGGCGGAATTTTGGCTGCCTTTTGGGCTGGAGCTTCTCGTGGTTTGAGGCCTGGCTTGCTCCACCCCCTGCTCTTGAGATTCTCCCGGATGTGGGCTGCATTTTGGCTGCCTTTTGGGCTGGAGCTTCTCGTGGTTTGAGGCCTGGCTTGCTCCACCCCCTGCTCTTGAGATTCTCCCGCATGTGGGCTGGATTTTGGCTGCCTTTTGGGCTGGAGCTTCTCGAGGTTTGAGGCCTGGCTTGCTCCACCCCCTGCTCTTGAGATTCTCCCGGATGTGGGCTGCATTTTGGCTGCCTTTAGGGGTGGAGCTTCCCGTGGTTTGAGGCCTGCCTTGCTCCACCCCCTGCTCTTGAAATTGTCCCGGATGTGTTCTGCATTTTGGCTGCCTTTTGGGCTGGAGCTTCTCGTGGTTTGAGGCCTGGCTTGCTCCACCCCATGCTCTTGAGATTCTCCCGCATGTGGGCTGCATTTTGGCTGCGTTTTGGGCTGGAGCTTCTCGTGGTTTGAGGCCTGGCTTGCTCCACCCCCTGCTCTTGAGATTCTCCCGGAGGTGGGCTGCATTTTGGCTGCCTTTTGGGCTGGAGCTTCTCGTGGTTTGAGGCCTGCCTTGCTTCACCCCCTGCTCTTGATATTCTCCCGGATGTGGGCTGGATATTTTCTGCCTTTTGGGCTGGAGCTTCTCATGGTTTGAGGCCTGGCTTGCTCCACCCCCTGCTCTTGATATTCTCCCGGAGGTGGGCTGTATTTTGGCTGCCTTTTGGGCTGGAGCTTCTCGTGGTTTGAGGCCTGGCTTGCTCCAACCCCTGCTCTTGAGATTCTCCCGGAGGTGGGCTGCATCTTGGCTGCCTTTTGGGCTGGAGCTTCTCGTGGTTTGAGGCCTGGCTTGCTCCAAACTCTGCCATTGAGATTCTCCCGGAGGTGGGCTGGATTTTGGCTCCCTTTTGGGCTGGAGCTTCTCGCGGTTTGAGGCCTGGCTTGCTCCAAACTGCCATTGAGATTCTCCCGGAGTTGGGCTGCATTTTGGCTGCCTTTTGGGCTGGAGCTTCTCGTGGTTTGAGGCCTGGCTTGCTCCACCCCCTGCTCTTGAGATTCTCCCAGAGGTGGGTTGCATTTTGGCTGCATTTTGGGCTGGAGCTTCTCGTGGTTTGAGGCCTGGCTTGCTCCACCCCCTGCTCTTGAGATTCTCCCGGATTTGGGCTGCATTTTGGCTGCTTTTTGGGCTGGAGCTTCTCGTGGTTTGAGGCCTGGCTTGCTCCACCCCCTGCTCTTGAGATTCTCCCGGATGTGGGCTGCATTTTGGCTGCCTTTTGGGCTGCAGCTTCTCGTGGTTTGAGGCCTGGCTTGCTCCAAACTCTGCCATTGAGATTCTCCCGGAGGTGGGCTGGATTTTGGCTGCCTTTTGGGCTGGAGCTTCTTGTGGTTTGAGGCCTGGCTTGCTCCACCCCCTGCTCTTGAGATTCTCCCGGATGTGGGCTGCATTTTGGCTGCATTTTGGGCAGGAGCTTCTCGTGGTTTGAAGCCTGGATTGCTCCACCCCCTGCTCTTGAGATTCTCCCGGATGTGGGCTGGATTTTGGCTGCCTTTTGGGCTGGAGCTTCTCGTGGTTTGAGGCCTGGCTTGCTCTACACCCTGCTCTTGAGATTCTCCCGGATGTGGGCTGCATTTTGGCTGCCTTTTGGGCTGGAGCTTCTCGTGTTTTGAGGCCTGGCTTGCTCCACCCCCTGCTCTTGAGATTCTCCCGGAGGTGGGCTGCATTTTGGCTGCCTTTTGGGCTGGATCTTCTCGTGGTTTGAGGCCTGGCTTGCTCCACCCCCTGCTCTTGAGATTCTCCCGGATGTGGGCTGCATTTTGGCTGCCTTTTGGTCTGGAGCTTCTCGAGGTTTGAGGCCTGGCTTGCTCCACCCCCTGCTCTTGAGATTCTCCCGGATGTGGGCTGCATTTTGGCTACCTTTTGGGCTGTAGCTTCTCGAGGTTTGAGGCCTGTCTTGCTCCACCCCCTGATCTTGAGATTCTCCCGGATGTGGGCTGCATTTTGGCTGCCTTTTGGGCTGGAGCTTCTCGTGGTTTGAGGCCTGGCTTGCTCCAAACTCTGCCATTGAGATTCTCCCGGATGTGGGCTGCATTTTGGCTGCCTTTTGGCCTGGAGCTTCTCAAGGTTTGAGGCCTGGCTTGCTCCACCCCCTGCTCTTGAGATTCTCCCGGATGTGGGCTGCATTTTGGCTGCCTTTTGGGCTGGAGCTTCTCGTGGTTTGAGGCCTGGCTTGCTCCACCCCCTGCTCTTGAAATTCTCCCGGAGGTGGGCTGGATTTTGGCTGCCTTTTGGGCTGGAGCTTCTCATGGTTTGAGGCCTGGCTTGCTTCACCCCCTGCTCTTGATATTCTCCCGGATTTGGGCTGGATTTTGTCTGCATTTTGGGCTGGAGCTTCTCGTGGTTTGAGGCCTGGCTTGCTCCACCCCCTGCTCTTGAGATTCTCCCAGATGTGGGTCGGATTTTGGCTGCCTTTTGGGCTGGAGCTTCTCGTGGTTTGAGGCCTGGCTTGCTCCACCCCCTGCTCTTGATATTCTCCTGGATGTGGGTTGCATTTTGGCTGCCTTTTGGGCTGGAGCTTCTCGTGGTTTGAGGCCTGGCTTGCTCCACCCCCTGCTCTTGAGATTCTCCTGCATGTGGGCTGGATTTTGGCTGCCTTTTGGGCTGGAGCTTCTCGAGGTTTGAGGCCTGGCTTGCTCCACCCCCTGCTCTTGAGATTCTGCCGGATGTGGGCTGCATTTTGGCTGCCTTTAGGGCTGGAGCTTCCCGTGGTTTGAGGCCTGCCTTGCTCCACCCCCTGCTCTTGAAATTGTCCCGGATGTGTTCTGCATTTTGGCTGCGTTTTGGGCTGGAGCTTCTCGTGGTTTGAGGCCTGGCTTGCTCCACCCCCTGCTCTTGAGATTCTCCCGGATGTGGGCTGCATTTTGGCTGCATTTTGGGCTGGAGCTTCTCGTGGTTTGAGGCCTGGCTTGCTCCACCCCCTGCTCTTGAGATTCTCCCGGATGTCGGCTGCATTTTGGCTGCCTTTTGGGCTGGAGCTTCTCGTGGTTTGAGGCCTGCCTTGCTTCACCACCTGCTCTTGATATTCTCCCGGATGTGGGCTGGATATTTTCTGCCTTTTGGGCTGGAGCTTCCCGTGGTTTGAGTCCTGGCTTGCTCCACCCCCTTCTATTGATTTTCTCCCGGATGTGGGCTGCATTTTGGCTGCCTTTTGGGCTGGAGCTTCTCGTGGTTTGAGGCCTGCCTTGCTCCAAACTCTGCTCTTGAGATTCTCCCGGAGGTGGGCTGCATTTTGGCTGCCTTTTGGGCTGGAGCTTCTCAAGGTTTGAGGCCTGGCTTGCTCCACCCCCTGCTCTTGAGATTCTCCAGGATGTGGGCTGCATTTTGGCTGCCTTTTGGGCTGGAGCTTCTCATGGTTTGAGGCCTGGCTTGCTCCACCCCCTGCTCTTGATATTCTCCCGGATGTGGGCTGTATTTTGGCTGCCTTTTGGGCTGGAGCTTCTCGTGGTTTGAGGCCTGGCTTGCTCCAACCCCTGCTCTTGAGATTCTCCCGGAGGTGGGCTGCATCTTGGCTGCCTTTTGGGCTGGAGCTTCTCGTGGTTTGAGGCCTGGCTTGCTCCAAACTCTGCCATTGAGATTCTCCCGGAGGTGGGCTGGATTTTGGCTCCCTTTTGGGCTGGAGCTTCTCGCGGTTTGAGGCCTGGCTTGCTCCAAACTGCCATTGAGATTCTCCCGGAGTTGGGCTGCATTTTGGCTGCCTTTTGGGCTGGAGCTTCTCGTGGTTTGAGGCCTGGCTTGCTCCACCCCCTGCTCTTGAGATTCTCCCAGAGGTGGGTTGCATTTTGGCTGCATTTTGGGCTGGAGCTTCTCGTGGTTTGAGGCCTGGCTTGCTCCACCCCCTGCTCTTGAGATTCTCCCGGATGTGGGTTGCATTTTGGCTGCCTTTTGGGCTGGAGCTTCTCGTGGTTTGAGTCCTGGCTTCCTCCAACCCCTGCTCTTGAGATTCTCCCGGATGTGGGCAGGATTTTGGCTGCCTTTTGGGCTGGAGCTTCTCGAGGTTTGAGGCCTGGCTTGCTCCACCCCATGCTCTTGAGATTCTCCCGGATGTGGGCTGCATTTTCGCTGCCTTTTGGGCTGGAGCTTCTCGTGGTTTGTGGCCTGACTTTCTCCACCCCCTGCTCTTGAGATTCTCCCGGATGTGGGCTGCATTTTGGCTGCCTTTTGGGCTGGAGCTTCTCGTGGTTTGAGGCCTGGCTTGCTCCACCCCCTGCTCTTGAGATTCTCCCGGAGTTGGGCTGCATTTTGGCTGCATTTTGGGCTGGAGCTTCTCGTGGTTTGAGGCCTGGCTTGATCCACCCCCTGCTCTTGAGATTCTCCCAGATGTGGGCTGCATTTTGGCTGCATTTTGGGCTGGAGCTTCTCGTGGTTTGAGGCCTGGCTTGCTCCACCCCCTGCTCTTGAGATTCTCCCGGATGTGGGTTGCATTTTGGCTGCATTTTGGGCTGGAGCTTCTCGTGGTTTGAGGCCTGGCTTGCTCCAACCCCTGCTCTTGAGATTCTCCGGGATGTGGGCAGGATTTTGGCTGCCTTTTGGGCTGGAGCTTCTCGTGGTTTGTGGCCTGACTTGCTCCACCCCCTGCTCTTGAGATTCTCCCGGATGTGGGCTGCATTTTGGCTGCCTTTTGGGCTGGAGCTTCTCGTGGTTTGAGGCCTGGCTTGCTCCACCCCCTGCTCTTGAGATTCTCCCGGATTTGGGCTGCATTTTGGCTGCTTTTTGGGCTGGAGCTTCTCGTGGTTTGAGGCCTGGCTTGCTCCACCCCCTGCTCTTGAGATTCTCCCGGATGTGGGCTGCATTTTGGCTGCATTTTGGGCTGGAGCTTCTCGTGGTTTGAGGCCTGGCTTGCTCCAAACTCTGCCATTGAGATTCTCCCGGAGGTGGGCTGGATTTTGGCTGCCTTTTGGGCTGGAGCTTCTCAAGGTTTGAGGCCTGGCTTGCTCCACCCCCTGCTCTTGAGATTCTCCCGGATGTGGGCTGCATTTTGGCTGCATTTTGGGCTGGAGCTTCTCGTGGTTTGTGGCCTGCTGGCTCCACCCCCTGATCTTGAGATTCTCCCGGATGTGGGCTGCATTTTGGCTGCCTTTTGGGCTGGAGCTTCTCGTGGTTTGAGGCCTGGCTTGCTCCAAACTGCCATTGATATTCTCCCGGAGGTGGGCTGCATTTTGGCTGCATTTTGTGCTGGAGCTTCTCATGGTTTGAGGCCTGGCTTGCTCCACACCCTGCTCTTGAGATTCTCCCGGAGATGGGCTGGATTTTGGCTGCCTTTTGGGCTGGAGCTTCTCGTGGTTTGAGGCCTGGCTTGCTCCACCCCCTGCTCTTGAGATTCTCCTGGATGTGGGCTGCATTTTGGCTGCCTTTTGGGCTGGAGCTTCTCGTGGTTTGAGGCCTGGCTTGCTCCACCCCCTGCTCTTGAGATTCTCCCGGAGGTGGGCTGCATTTTGGCTACATTTTGGGCTGGAGCTTTTCGTGGTTTGAGGCCTGGCTTGCTCCACCCCCTGCTCTTGAGATTCTCCCGGATGTGGGCTGGATTTTGGCTGCCTTTTGGGCTGGAGCTTCTCGTGGTTTGAGGCCTGGCTTGCTCCACCCCCTGCTCTTGAGATTCTCCCTGATGTGGGCTGCATTTTGGCTGCATTTTCGGCTGGAGCTTCTCGTGGTTTGAGGCCTGGCTTGCTTCAAACTCTGCCATTGAGATTCTCCCGGAGGTGGGCTGCATTTTGGCTGCCTTTAGGGCTGGAGCTTCTCGTGGTTTGAGGCCTGGCTTGCTCCACCCCCTGCTCTTGAGATTCTCCCGGATGTGGGCTGCATTTTGGCTGCATTTTGGGCTGGAGCTTCTCGTGCTTTGTGGCCTGCTGGCTCCACCCCCTGCTCTTGAGATTCTCCCGGATGTGGACTGGATTTTGGCTGCCTTTTGGGCTGGAGCTTCTCGTGGTTTGAGGCCTGGCTTGCTCCACCCCCTGCTCTTGAGATTCTCCTGGATGTGGGCTGCATATTGGCTGCCTTTTGGGCTGGAGGTTCTCGAGGTTTGAGGCCTGGCTTGCTCCACCCCCTGCTCTTGAGATTCTCCCGGATGTGGGCTGCATTTTGGCTGCATATTGGGCTGGAGCTTCTCATGGTTTGAGGCCTGGCTTGCTCCACCCCCTGCTCTTGAGATTCTCCCGGATGTGGGCTGCATTTTGGCTGCCTTTTGGGCTGGAGCTTCTCGTGGTTTGAGGCCTGGCTTGCTCCACCCCCTGCTCTTGAGATTCTCCCAGATGTGGGTTGCATTTTGGCTGCCTTTTGGGCTGGAGCTTCTCGTGGTTTGAGGCCTGGCTTGCTCCACTCCCTGCTCTTGAGATTCTCCCGGATGTGGGCTGCATTTTGGCTGCCTTTTGGGCTGGAGCTTCTCGTGGTTTGAGGCCTGGCTTGCTCCAACCCCTGCTCTTGAGATTCTCCCGGATGTGGGCTGCATTTTGGCTGATACTTGGGCTGGAGCTTCTCGTGGTTGGAGGCCTGGCTTGCTCCACCCCCTGCTCTTGAGATTCTCCCGGATGTGGGCTGCATTTTGGCTGCCTTTTGAACTGGAGCTTCTCGTGGGTTGAGGCCTGGCTTGCTCCACCCCCTGCTGTTGATATTCTCCCGGAGGTGGGCTGTATTTTGGCTGCCTTTTGGGCTGGAGCTTCTCGTGGTTTGAGGCCTGGCTTGCTCCACCCCCTGCTCTTGAGATTCTCAGGGAGGTGGGCTGCATTTTGGCTGCCTTTTGGGCTGGAGCTTCTCGTGGTTTGAGGCCTGGCTTGCTCCACCCCCTGCTCTTGAGATTCTCCCGGATGTGGGCTGCATTTTGGCTGCCTTTTGGGCTGGAGCTTCTCGTGGTTTGAGGCCTGGCTTGCTCCAAACTGCCATTGATATTCTAACGGATGTGGGCTGCATTTTGGCTGCATTTTGTGCTGGAGCTTCTCATGGTTTGAGGCCTGCCTTGCTCCACCCCCTGCTCTTGAGATTCTCCCAGATGTGGGTTGCATTTTGTCTGCCTTTTGGGCTGGAGCTTCTCGTGGTTTGAGGCCTGGCTTGCTCCACTCCCTGCTCTTGAGATTCTCCCGGATGTGGGCTGCATTTTGGCTGCCTTTTGGGCTGGAGCTTCTCGTGGTTGGAGGCCTGGCTTGCTCCACCCCCTGCTCTTGATATTCTCCCGGAGGTGGGCTGTATTTTGGCTGCCTTTTGGGCTGGAGCTTCTCGTGGTTTGAGGCCTGGCTTGCTCCACACCCTGCTCTTGAGATTCTCAGGGAGGTGGGCTGCATTTTGGCTGCCTTTTGGGCTGGAGCTTCTCGTGGTTTGAGGCCTGGCTTGCTCCACCCCCTGCTCTTGAGATTCTCCTGGATGTGGGCTGCATTTTGGCTGCCTTTTGGGGTGGAGCTTCTCGTGGTTTGAGGCCTGGCTTGCTCCACCCCCTGCTCTTGAGATTCTCCCAGATGTGGGTTGCATTTTGGCTGCCTTTTGGGCTGGAGCTTCTCGTGGTTTGAGGCCTGGCTTGCTTCAAACTCTGCCATTGAGATTCTCCTGGATGTGGGCTGCATTTTGGCTGCCTTTAGGGCTGGAGCTTCTCGTGGTTTGAGGCCTGGCTTGCTCCACCCCCTGCTCTTGAGATTCTCCTGGATGTGGGCTGCATTTTGGCTGCATTTTGGGCTGGAGCTTCTCGTGCTTTGTGGCCTGCTGGCTCCACCCCCTGCTCTTGAGATTCTCCCGGATGTGGACTGGATTTTGGCTACATTTTGGGCTGGAGCTTCTCGTGGTTTGAGGCCTGGCTTGCTCCACCCCCAGCTCTTGATATTCTCCCGGATGTGGGCTGCATTTTGGCTGCCTTTTGGGCTGGAGCTTCTCGGGGTTTGAGGCCTGGCTTGCTCCACCCCCTGCTCTTGAGATTCTCCCGGAGGTGGGCTGCATTTTGGCTGCCTTTTGGGCTGGAGCTTCTCGTGGTTTTTAAGGCCTGGCTTGCTCCAAACTCTGCCATTGAGATTCTCCTTGAGGTGGGCTGGATTTTGTCTGCCTTTTGGGCTGGAGCTTCTCGTGGTGTGAGGCCTGGCTTGCTCCACCCCCTGCTCTTGAGATTCTCCCGGATGTGGGCTGCATTTTGGCTGCCTTTTGAACTGGAGCTTCTCGTGGTTTGAGGCCTGGCTTGCTCCACCCCCTGCTCTTGATATTCTCCCGGAGGGGGGCTGTATTTTGGCTGCCTTTTGGGCTGGAGCTTCTCGTGGTTTGAGGCCTGGCTTGCTCCACCCCCTGCTCTTGAGATTCTCCTGGAGGTGGTCTGCATTTTGGCTGCCTTTTGGGCTGGAGCTTCTCGTGGTTTGAGGCCTGGCTTGCTCCACCCCCTGCTCTTGAGATTCTCCTGGATGTGGGCTGCATTTTGGCTGCCTTTTGGGCTGGAGCTTCTCGAGGTTTGAGGCCTGGCTTGCTCCAAACTGCCATTGATATTCTCCCGGATGTGGGCTGCATTTTGGCTGCATTTTGGGCTGGAGCTTCTCGTGGTTTGTGGCCTGCTGGCTTCACACCCTGCTCTTGAGATTCTCCCGGATGTGGACTAGATTTTGGCTGCCTTTTGGGCTGGAGCTTCTCGTGGTTTGAGGCCTGGCTTGCTCCACCCCCTGCTCTTGAGATTCTCCTGGATGTGGGCTGCATATTGGCTGCCTTTTGGGCTGGAGGTTCTCGAGGTTTGAGGCCTGGCTTGCTCCACCCCCTGCTCTTGATATTCTCCCGGATGTGGGCTGCATTTTGGCTACATTTTGGGCTGGAGCTTCTCGTGGTTTGAGGCCTGGCTTGCTCCAACCCCAGCTCTTGAGATTCTCCCGGATGTGGGCTGCATTTTGGCTGCCTTTTGGGCTGGAGCTTCTCGGGGTTTGAGGCCTGGCTTGCTCCACCCCCTGCTCTTGAGATTCTCCTGGATGTGTGGTGCATTTTGGCTGCCTTTTGGGCTGGAGCTTCCCATGGTTTGAGGCCTGCCTTGCTCCACCCCCTGCTCTTGAGATTCTCCTGGATGTGGGCTGCATTTTAGCTGCCTTTTAGCCTGGAGGTTCTCGTGGTTTGAGGCCTGGCTTGCTCCACCCCCTGCTCTTGAGATTCTCCCGGATGTGGGCTGCATTTTGGCTGCATTTTGGGCTGGAGCTTCTCGTGGTTTGAGGCCTGGCTTGCTCCACTCCCTGCTCTTGAGATTCTCCCGGATGTGGGCTGCATTTTGGCTGCCTTTTGGGCTGGAGCTTCTCGTGGTTTGAGGCCTGGCTTGCTCCACCCCCTGCTCTTGAGATTCTCCCAGATGTGGGTTGCATTTTGGCTGCCTTTTGGGCTGGAGCTTCTCGTGGTTTGAGGCCTGGCTTGCTCCACCCCCTGCTCTTGAGATTCTCCCGGATGTGGGCTGTATTTTGGCTGCCTTTTGAACTGGAGCTTCTCGTGGTTTGAGGCCTGGCTTGCTCCACCCCCTGCTCTTGATATTCTCCCGGAGCTGGGCTGTATTTTGGCTGCCTTTTGGGCTGGAGCTTCTCGTGGTTTGAGGCCTGGCTTGCTCCACCCCCTGCTCTTGAGATTCTCAGGGAGGTGGGCTGCATTTTGGCTGCCTTTTGGGCTGGAGCTTCTCGTGGTTTGAGGCCTGGCTTGCTCCACCCCCTGCTCTTGAGATTCTCCCGGATGTGGGCTGCATTTTGGCTGCCTTTTGGGCTGGAGCTTCTCGTGGTTTGAGGCCTGGCTTGCTCCAAACTGCCATTGATATTCTCCCGGATGTGGGCTGCATTTTGGCTGCTTTTTGGGCTGGAGCTTCTCGTGGTTTGTGGCCTGGATTGCTCCACCCCCTGCTCTTGAGATTCTCCCGGATGTGGGCTGCATTTTGGCTGCCTTTTGGGCTGGAGCTTCTCGAGGTTTGAGGCCTGGCTTGCTCCACCCCCTGCTCTTGAGATTCTCCCGGATGTGGGCTGCATTTTGGCTGCCTTTTGGGCTGGAGCTTCTCGTGGTTGGAGGCCTGGCTTGCTCCACCCCCTGCTCTTGATATTCTCCCGGAGGTGGGCTGTATTTTGGCTGCCTTTTGGGCTGGAGCTTCTCGTGGTTTGAGGCCTGGCTTGCTCCACACCCTGCTCTTGAGATTCTCAGGGAGGTGGGCTGCATTTTGGCTGCCTTTTGGGCTGGAGCTTCTCGTGGTTTGAGGCCTGGCTTGCTCCACCCCCTGCTCTTGAGATTCTCCTGGATGTGGGCTGCATTTTGGCTGCCTTTTGGGCTGGAGCTTCTCGTGGTTTGAGGCCTGGCTTGCTCCACCCCCTGCTCTTGAGATTCTCCCAGATGTGGGTTGCATTTTGGCTGCCTTTTGGGCTGGAGCTTCTCGTGGTTTGAGGCCTGGCTTGCTCCACACCCTGCTCTTGAGATTCTCAGGGAGGTGGGCTGCATTTTGGCTGCATTTTGGGCTGGAGCTTCTCGAGGTTTGAGGCCTGGCTTGCTCCACCCCCTGCTCTTGAGATTCTCCCGGAGGTGGGCTGCATTTTGGCTGCCTTTTGGGCTGGAGCTTCTCGTGGTTGGAGGCCTGGCTTGCTCCACCCCCTGCTCTTGATATTCTCCCGGAGGTGGGCTGTATTTTGGCTGCCTTTTGGGCTGGAGCTTCTCGTGGTTTGAGGCCTGGCTTGCTCCACACCCTGCTCTTGAGATTCTCAGGGAGGTGGGCTGCATTTTGGCTGCCTTTTGGGCTGGAGCTTCTCGTGGTTTGAGGCCTGGCTTGCTCCACCCCCTGCTCTTGAGATTCTCCCGGATGTGGGCTGCATTTTGGCTCCCTTTTGGGCTGGAGCTTCTCGTGGTTTGAGGCCTGGTTTGCTCCACCCCCTGCTCTTGAGATTCTCCCGGAGGTGGGCTGCATTTTGGCTGCATTTTGGGCTGGAGCTTCTCGAGGTTTGAGGCCTGGCTTGCTCCACCCCCTGCTCTTGAGATTCTCCCGGAGGTGGGCTGCATTTTGGCTGCCTTTTGGGCTGGAGCTTCTCGTGGTTGGAGGCCTGGCTTGCTCCACCCCCTGCTCTTGATATTCTCCCGGAGGTGGGCTGTATTTTGGCTGCCTTTTGGGCTGGAGCTTCTCGTGGTTTGAGGCCTGGCTTGCTCCACACCCTGCTCTTGAGATTCTCAGGGAGGTGGGCTGCATTTTGGCTGCCTTTTGGGCTGGAGCTTCTCGTGGTTTGAGGCCTGGCTTGCTCCACCCCCTGCTCTTGAGATTCTCCTGGATGTGGGCTGCATTTTGGCTGCCTTTTGGGGTGGAGCTTCTCGTGGTTTGAGGCCTGGCTTGCTCCACCCCCTGCTCTTGAGATTCTCCCTGATGTGGGCTGCATTTTGGCTGCATTTTCGGCTGGAGCTTCTCGTGGTTTGAGGCCTGGCTTGCTTCAAACTCTGCCATTGAGATTCTCCCGGAGGTGGGCTGCATTTTGGCTGCATTTTGGGCTGGAGCTTCTCGTGGTTTGAGGCCTGGCTTGCTCCACCCCCTGCTCTTGAGATTCTCCCGGATGTGGGCTGCATTTTGGCTGCATTTTGGGCTGGAGCTTCTCGTGCTTTGTGGCCTGCTGGCTCCACCCCCTGCTCTTGAGATTCTCCCGGATGTGGACTGGATTTTGGCTGCCTTTTGGGCTGGAGCTTCTCGTGGTTTGAGGCCTGGCTTGCTCCACCCCCTGCTCTTGAGATTCTCCTGGATGTGGGCTGCATATTGGCTGCCTTTTGGGCTGGAGGTTCTCGAGGTTTGAGGCCTGGCTTGCTCCACCCCCTGCTCTTGAGATTCTCCCGGATGTGGGCTGCATTTTGGCTGCATATTGGGCTGGAGCTTCTCATGGTTTGAGGCCTGGCTTGCTCCACCCCCTGCTCTTGAGATTCTCCCGGATGTGGGCTGCATTTTGGCTGCCTTTTGGGCTGGAGCTTCTCGTGGTTTGAGGCCTGGCTTGCTCCACCCCCTGCTCTTGAGATTCTCCCAGATGTGGGTTGCATTTTGGCTGCCTTTTGGGCTGGAGCTTCTCGTGGTTTGAGGCCTGGCTTGCTCCACTCCCTGCTCTTGAGATTCTCCCGGATGTGGGCTGCATTTTGGCTGCCTTTTGGGCTGGAGCTTCTCGTGGTTTGAGTCCTGGCTTGCTCCAACCCCTGCTCTTGAGATTCTCCCGGATGTGGGCTGCATTTTGGCTGATACTTGGGCTGGAGCTTCTCGTGGTTGGAGGCCTGGCTTGCTCCACCCCCTGCTCTTGAGATTCTCCCGGATGTGGGCTGCATTTTGGCTGCCTTTTGAACTGGAGCTTCTCGTGGGTTGAGGCCTGGCTTGCTCCACCCCCTGCTGTTGATATTCTCCCGGAGGTGGGCTGTATTTTGGCTGCCTTTTGGGCTGGAGCTTCTCGTGGTTTGAGGCCTGGCTTGCTCCACCCCCTGCTCTTGAGATTCTCAGGGAGGTGGGCTGCATTTTGGCTGCCTTTTGGGCTGGAGCTTCTCGTGGTTTGAGGCCTGGCTTGCTCCACCCCCTGCTCTTGAGATTCTCCCGGATGTGGGCTGCATTTTGGCTGCCTTTTGGGCTGGAGCTTCTCGTGGTTTGAGGCCTGGCTTGCTCCAAACTGCCATTGATATTCTAACGGATGTGGGCTGCATTTTGGCTGCATTTTGTGCTGGAGCTTCTCATGGTTTGAGGCCTGCCTTGCTCCACCCCCTGCTCTTGAGATTCTCCCAGATGTGGGTTGCATTTTGTCTGCCTTTTGGGCTGGAGCTTCTCGTGGTTTGAGGCCTGGCTTGCTCCACTCCCTGCTCTTGAGATTCTCCCGGATGTGGGCTGCATTTTGGCTGCCTTTTGGGCTGGAGCTTCTCGTGGTTGGAGGCCTGGCTTGCTCCACCCCCTGCTCTTGATATTCTCCCGGAGGTGGGCTGTATTTTGGCTGCCTTTTGGGCTGGAGCTTCTCGTGGTTTGAGGCCTGGCTTGCTCCACACCCTGCTCTTGAGATTCTCAGGGAGGTGGGCTGCATTTTGGCTGCCTTTTGGGCTGGAGCTTCTCGTGGTTTGAGGCCTGGCTTGCTCCACCCCCTGCTCTTGAGATTCTCCTGGATGTGGGCTGCATTTTGGCTGCCTTTTGGGGTGGAGCTTCTCGTGGTTTGAGGCCTGGCTTGCTCCACCCCCTGCTCTTGAGATTCTCCCAGATGTGGGTTGCATTTTGGCTGCCTTTTGGGCTGGAGCTTCTCGTGGTTTGAGGCCTGGCTTGCTTCAAACTCTGCCATTGAGATTCTCCCGGAGGTGGGCTGCATTTTGGCTGCCTTTAGGGCTGGAGCTTCTCGTGGTTTGAGGCCTGGCTTGCTCCACCCCCTGCTCTTGAGATTCTCCTGGATGTGGGCTGCATTTTGGCTGCATTTTGGGCTGGAGCTTCTCGTGCTTTGTGGCCTGCTGGCTCCACCCCCTGCTCTTGAGATTCTCCCGGATGTGGACTGGATTTTGGCTACATTTTGGGCTGGAGCTTCTCGTGGTTTGAGGCCTGGCTTGCTCCACCCCCAGCTCTTGATATTCTCCCGGATGTGGGCTGCATTTTGGCTGCCTTTTGGGCTGGAGCTTCTCGGGGTTTGAGGCCTGGCTTGCTCCACCCCCTGCTCTTGAGATTCTCCCGGAGGTGGGCTGCATTTTGGCTGCCTTTTGGGCTGGAGCTTCTCGTGGTTTTTAAGGCCTGGCTTGCTCCAAACTCTGCCATTGAGATTCTCCTTGAGGTGGGCTGGATTTTGTCTGCCTTTTGGGCTGGAGCTTCTCGTGGTGTGAGGCCTGGCTTGCTCCACCCCCTGCTCTTGAGATTCTCCCGGATGTGGGCTGCATTTTGGCTGCCTTTTGAACTGGAGCTTCTCGTGGTTTGAGGCCTGGCTTGCTCCACCCCCTGCTCTTGATATTCTCCCGGAGGGGGGCTGTATTTTGGCTGCCTTTTGGGCTGGAGCTTCTCGTGGTTTGAGGCCTGGCTTGCTCCACCCCCTGCTCTTGAGATTCTCCTGGAGGTGGTCTGCATTTTGGCTGCCTTTTGGGCTGGAGCTTCTCGTGGTTTGAGGCCTGGCTTGCTCCACCCCCTGCTCTTGAGATTCTCCTGGATGTGGGCTGCATTTTGGCTGCCTTTTGGGCTGGAGCTTCTCGAGGTTTGAGGCCTGGCTTGCTCCAAACTGCCATTGATATTCTCCCGGATGTGGGCTGCATTTTGGCTGCATTTTGGGCTGGAGCTTCTCGTGGTTTGTGGCCTGCTGGCTTCACACCCTGCTCTTGAGATTCTCCCGGATGTGGACTAGATTTTGGCTGCCTTTTGGGCTGGAGCTTCTCGTGGTTTGAGGCCTGGCTTGCTCCACCCCCTGCTCTTGAGATTCTCCTGGATGTGGGCTGCATATTGGCTGCCTTTTGGGCTGGAGGTTCTCGAGGTTTGAGGCCTGGCTTGCTCCACCCCCTGCTCTTGATATTCTCCCGGATGTGGGCTGCATTTTGGCTACATTTTGGGCTGGAGCTTCTCGTGGTTTGAGGCCTGGCTTGCTCCAACCCCAGCTCTTGAGATTCTCCCGGATGTGGGCTGCATTTTGGCTGCCTTTTGGGCTGGAGCTTCTCGGGGTTTGAGGCCTGGCTTGCTCCACCCCCTGCTCTTGAGATTCTCCTGGATGTGTGGTGCATTTTGGCTGCCTTTTGGGCTGGAGCTTCCCATGGTTTGAGGCCTGCCTTGCTCCACCCCCTGCTCTTGAGATTCTCCTGGATGTGGGCTGCATTTTAGCTGCCTTTTAGCCTGGAGGTTCTCGTGGTTTGAGGCCTGGCTTGCTCCACCCCCTGCTCTTGAGATTCTCCCGGATGTGGGCTGCATTTTGGCTGCATTTTGGGCTGGAGCTTCTCGTGGTTTGAGGCCTGGCTTGCTCCACTCCCTGCTCTTGAGATTCTCCCGGATGTGGGCTGCATTTTGGCTGCCTTTTGGGCTGGAGCTTCTCGTGGTTTGAGGCCTGGCTTGCTCCACCCCCTGCTCTTGAGATTCTCCCAGATGTGGGTTGCATTTTGGCTGCCTTTTGGGCTGGAGCTTCTCGTGGTTTGAGGCCTGGCTTGCTCCACCCCCTGCTCTTGAGATTCTCCCGGATGTGGGCTGTATTTTGGCTGCCTTTTGAACTGGAGCTTCTCGTGGTTTGAGGCCTGGCTTGCTCCACCCCCTGCTCTTGATATTCTCCCGGAGGTGGGCTGTATTTTGGCTGCCTTTTGGGCTGGAGCTTCTCGTGGTTTGAGGCCTGGCTTGCTCCACCCCCTGCTCTTGAGATTCTCAGGGAGGTGGGCTGCATTTTGGCTGCCTTTTGGGCTGGAGCTTCTCGTGGTTTGAGGCCTGGCTTGCTCCACCCCCTGCTCTTGAGATTCTCCCGGATGTGGGCTGCATTTTGGCTGCCTTTTGGGCTGGAGCTTCTCGTGGTTTGAGGCCTGGCTTGCTCCAAACTGCCATTGATATTCTCCCGGATGTGGGCTGCATTTTGGCTCCCTTTTGGGCTGGAGCTTCTCGTGGTTTGAGGCCTGGTTTGCTCCACCCCCTGCTCTTGAGATTCTCCCGGAGGTGGGCTGCATTTTGGCTGCATTTTGGGCTGGAGCTTCTCGAGGTTTGAGGCCTGGCTTGCTCCACCCCCTGCTCTTGAGATTCTCCCGGAGGTGGGCTGCATTTTGGCTGCCTTTTGGGCTGGAGCTTCTCGTGGTTGGAGGCCTGGCTTGCTCCACCCCCTGCTCTTGATATTCTCCCGGAGGTGGGCTGTATTTTGGCTGCCTTTTGGGCTGGAGCTTCTCGTGGTTTGAGGCCTGGCTTGCTCCACACCCTGCTCTTGAGATTCTCAGGGAGGTGGGCTGCATTTTGGCTGCCTTTTGGGCTGGAGCTTCTCGTGGTTTGAGGCCTGGCTTGCTCCACCCCCTGCTCTTGAGATTCTCCTGGATGTGGGCTGCATTTTGGCTGCCTTTTGGGGTGGAGCTTCTCGTGGTTTGAGGCCTGGCTTGCTCCACCCCCTGCTCTTGAGATTCTCCCAGATGTGGGTTGCATTTTGGCTCCCTTTTGGGCTGGAGCTTCTCGTGGTTTGAGGCCTGGCCTGCTCCACCCCCTGCTCTTGAGATTCTCCCGGATGTGGGCTGGATTTTGGCTGCCTTTTGGGCTGGAGCTTCTCGTGGTTTGAGGCCTGGCTTGCTCCAAACTCTGCCATTGAGATTCTCCCGGAGGTGGGCTGCATTTTGGCTGCCTTTTGGGCTGGAGCTTCTCGTGGTTTGAGGCCTGGTTTGCTCCACCCCCTGCTCTTGAGATTCTCCCGGAGGTGGGCTGCATTTTGGCTGCATTTTGGGCTGGAGCTTCTCGAGGTTTGAGGCCTGGCTTGCTCCACCCCCTGCTCTTGAGATTCTCCCGGAGGTGGGCTGCATTTTGGCTGCCTTTTGGGCTGGAGCTTCTCGTGGTTTGAGGCCTGGCTTGCTCCAAACTGCCATTGATATTCTCAGGGAGGTGGGCTGCATTTTGGCTGCCTTTTGGGCTGGAGCTTCTCGTGGTTTGAGGCCTGGCTTGCTCCAACCCCTGCTCTTGAGATTCTCCCGGATGTGGGCTGCATTTTGGCTGCCTTTTGGGCTGGAGCTTCTTGTGGTTTGAGGCCTGGCTTGCTCCACCCCCTGCTCTTGAGATTCTCCCGGATGTGGGCTGCATTTTGGCTGCATTTTGGGCTGGAGCTTCTCGTGGTTTGAAGCCTGGATTGCTCCACCCCCTGCTCTTGAGATTCTCCCGGAGGTGGGCTGGATTTTGGCTGCCTTTTGGGCTGGAGCTTCTCGTGGTTTTAAGCCTGGCTTGCTCTACACCCTGCTCTTGAGATTCTCCCGGATGTGGGCTGCATTTTGGCTGCCTTTTGAACTGGAGCTTCTCGTGGTTTTAGGCCTGGCTTGCTCCACCCCCTGCCATTGATATTCTCCCGGAGGTGGGCTGCATTTTGGCTGCCTTTTGGGCTTTAGCTTCTCATGGTTTGAGGCCTGGCTTGCTCCACCCCCTGCTCTTGAGATTCTCCCGGATGTGGGCTGCATTTTGGCTGCCTTTTGGGCTGGAGCTTCTCGTGGTTTGAGGCCTTGCTTTCTCCACCCCCTGCTCTTGAGATTCTCCCGTATGTGGTTAGGATTTTGGCTGCTTTTTGGTCTGGAGCTTCTCGAGGTTTGAGGCCTGGCTTGCTCCACCCCCTGCTCTTGAGATTCTCCCGAATGTGGGCTGCATTTTGGCTGCCTTTTGGGCTGGAGCTTCTCATGATTTGAGGCCTGGCTTGCTCCACTCCCTGCTCTTGAGATTCTCCCGGATTTGATCTCCATTTTGGCTGTATTTTGGGCTGAAGCTTCTCATGGTTTGAGGCCTGGCTTGCTCACCCCCTACTCTTGAGATTCTCCTTGATGTGGGGTGCATTTTGGCTGCATTTTGGGCTGGAGCTTCCCATGGTTTGAGGCCTGGCTTGCTCCACCCCCTGCTCTTGAGATTCTCCCGGATGTGGGCTGCATTTTGGCTGCCTTTTGGCTGGAGCTTCTCGTGGTTTGAGGCCTGGCTTGCTCCAAACTTCCATGGATATTCTCCCGGAGGTGGGCTGCATTTTGGCTGCCTTTTGGGCTGGAGCTTCTCGTGGTTTGAGGCCTGGCTTGCTCCACCCCCTGCTCTTGAGATTCTCCCGGATGTGGGCTGCATTTTGGCTGCATTTTGGGCTGGAGCTTCTCGTGGTTTGAGGCCTGGCTTGCTCCACCCCCTGCTCTTGAGATTCTCCCGGAGGTGGGCTGCATTTTGGCTGCCTTTTGGGCTGGAGCTTCTCGTGGTTTGAGGCCTGGCTTGCTCCAAACTCTGCCATTGAGATTCTCCCGGAGGTGGGCTGCATTTTGGCTGCCTTTTGGGCTGGAGCTTCTCGTGGTTTGAGGCCTGCCTTGCTCCACCCCCTGCTCTTGAGATTCTCCCGGATGTGGGCTGCATTTTGGCTAAATTTTGGGATGGAGCTTCTCGTGGTTTGAGGCCTGGCTTGCTCCACCCCCTGCTCTTGAGATTCTCCCGGATTTGGGCTGCATTTTGGCTGATTTTTGGGCTGGAGCTTCTTGTGGTTTGAGGCCTGGCTTGCTCCACCCCCTGCTCTTGAGATTCTCCCGGATGTGGGCTGCATTTTGGCTGCCTTTTGGGCTGGAGCTTCTCGTGGTTTGATGCCTGGCTTGCTCCACCCCCTGCTCTTGAGATTCTCCCGGATGTGGGCTGCATTTTGGCTGCATTTTAGGCTGGAGCTTCTCGTGGTTTGAGGCCTGGCTTGCTCCAAGCTCTGTCATTGAGATTCTCCCGGAGGTGGGCTGCATTTTGGCTGCCTTTTGGGCTGGAGCTTCTCGTGGTTTGAGGCCTGGCCTGCTCCACCCCCTGCTCTTGAGATTCTCCCGGAGGTGGGTTGCATTTTGGCTGCCTTTTGGTCTGGAGCTTCTCGTGGTTTGAGGCCTGGCTTGCTCCACCCCCTGCTCTTGAGATTCTCCCGGATGTGGGCTGCATTTTGGCTGCATTTTGGGCTGGAGCTTCTCGTGGTTTGAAGCCTGGCTTGCTCCACCCCCTGCTCTTGAGATTCTCCCGGATGTGGGCTGCATTTTGGCTGCATTTTGGGCTGGAGCTTCTCGTGGTTTGAGGCCTGGCTTGCTCTACACCCTGCTCTTGAGATTCTCACCGGAGGTGGGCTGCATTTTGGCTGCATTTGAACTGGAGCTTCTCGTGGTTTGAGGCCTGGCTTGCTCCACCCCCTGCTCTTGAGATTCTCCCGGATGTGGGCTGCATTTTGGCTGCCTTTTGGGCTGGAGGTTCTCGAGGTTTGAGGCCTGGCTTGCTCCAACCCCTGCTCTTGAGATTCTCCCGGATGTGGGCTGTGTTATGGCTGCCTTTTGGGCTGGAGTTTCTCGTGGTTTGAGGCCTGGCTTGCTCCACCCCCTTCTCTTGAGATTCTCCTGGATGTGGGCTGCATTTTGGCTGCATTTTGGGCTGGAGCTTCTCGTGGTTTGAGGCCTGGCTTGCTCCACCCCCTGCTCTTGAGATTCTCCCGGAGGTGGGCTGCATTTTGGCTGCCTTTTGGGCTGGAGCTTCTCGTGGTTTGAGGCCTGGCTTGCTCCACCCCCTGCTCTTGAGATTCTCCCGGATGTGGGCTGCATTTTGGCTGCCTTTTAGCGTGGAGCTTCTCGTGGTTTGAGGCCTGGCTTGCTCCACCCCCTGCTCTTGAGATTCTCCCGGATGTGGGCTGCATTTTGGCTGCCTTTTAGGGTGGAGCTTCTCGTGGTTTGAGGCCTGGCTTGCTCCAAACTCTGTCATTGAGATTCTCCCGGATGTGGGCTGCATTTTGGCTCCCTTTTGGTCTGGAGCTTCTCGTGGTTTGAGGCCTGGCTTGCTCCACCCCCTGCTCTTGAGATTCTCCCGGATGTGGGCTGCATTTTGGCTGCATTTTGGGCTGGAGCTTCTCGTGGTTTGAAGCCTGGCTTGCTCCACCCCCTGCTCTTGAGATTCTCCCGGATGTGGGCTGCATTTTGGCTGCATTTTGGGCTGGAGCTTCTCGTGGTTTGAGGCCTGGCTTGCTCTACACCCTCTTCTTGAGATTCTCCCGGATGTGGGCTGCATTTTGGCTGCGTTTTGAACTGGAGCTTCTCGTGGTTTGAGGCCTGGCTTCCTCCAACCCCTGCTCTTGAGATTCTCCTGGATGTGGGCTGCATTTTGGCTGCCTTTTGGGCTGGAGTTTCTCGTGGTTTGAGGCCTGGCTTGCTCCACCCCCTTCTCTTGAGATTCTCCTGGATGTGTGCTGCATTTTGGCTGCATTTTGGGCTGGAGCTTCTCGTGGTTTGAGGCCTGGCTTGCTCCACCCCCTGCTCTTGAGATTCTCCCGGATGTGGGCTGCATTTTGGCTGACTTTTGGGGTGGAGCTTCTCGTGGTTTGAGGCCTGGCTTGCTCCACCCCCTGCTCTTGAGATTCTCCCGTATGTGGGCTGCATTTTGGCTGCATTTTGGGCTGGAGCTTCTCGTGGTTTGAGGCCTGGCTTGCTCCACCCCCTGCTCTTGAGATTCTCCCGGATGTGGGTGGCATTTTGGCTGCCTTTTAGGGTGGAGCTTCTCGTGGTTTGAGGCCTGGCTTGCTCCAAACTCTGTCATTGAGATTCTCCCGGATGTGGGCTGCATTTTGGCTCCCTTTTGGGCTGGAGCTTCTCGTGGTTTGAGGCCTGGCTTGCTCCACCCCCTGCTCTTGAGATTCTCCCGGATGTGGGCTGCATTTTGGCTGCCTTTTGGGCTGGAGCTTCTCGTGGTTTGAGGCCTGGCTTGCTCCAAACTGCCATTGATATTCTCCCGGATGTGGGCTGCATTTTGGCTGCCTTTTGGGCTTTAGCTTCTCATGGTTTGAGGCCTGGCTTGCTCCACCCCCTGCTCTTGAGATTCTCCCGGATGTGGGCTGCATTTTGGCTGCCTTTTGGGCTGGAGCTTCTCGTGGTTTGAGGCCTGGCTTGCTCCAACCCCTGCTCTTGAGATTCTCCTGGATGTGGGCTGCATTTTGGCTGCCTTTTGGGCTGGAGTTTCTCGTGGTTTGAGGCCTGGCTTGCTCCACCCCCTTCTCTTGAGATTCTCCTGGATGTGTGCTGCATTTTGGCTGCATTTTGGGCTGGAGCTTCTCGTGGTTTGAGGCCTGGCTTGCTCCACCCCCTGCTCTTGAGATTCTCCCGTATGTGGGCTGCATTTTGGCTGCCTTTTGGGCTGGAGCTTCTCGTGGTTTGAGGCCTGGCTTGCTCCACCCCCTGCTCTTGAGATTCTCCCGGATGTGGGCTGCATTTTGGCTGCCTTTTAGGGTGGAGCTTCTCGTGGTTTGAGGCCTGGCTTGCTCCAAACTCTGTCATTGAGATTCTCCCGGATGTGGGCTGCATTTTGGCTCCCTTTTGGGCTGGAGCTTCTCGTGGTTTGAGGCCTGGCTTGCTCCACCCCCTGCTCTTGAGATTCTCCCGGAGGTGGGCTGCATTTTGGCTGCCTTTTGGGCTGGAGCTTCTCGTGGTTTGAGGCCTGGCTTGCTCCAAACTGCCATTGATATTCTCCCGGATGTGGGCTGCATTTTGGCTGCCTTTTGGGCTTTAGCTTCTCATGGTTTGAGGCCTGGCTTGCTCCACCCCCTGCTCTTGAGATTCTCCCGGATGTGGGCTGCATTTTGGCTGCCTTTTGGGCTGGAGCTTCTCGTGGTTTGAGGCCTGGCTTGCTCCAAACTGCCATTGATATTCTCCCGGATGTGGGCTGCATTTTGGCTGCCTTTTGGGCTTTAGCTTCTCATGGTTTGAGGCCTGGCTTGCTCCACCCCCTGCTCTTGAGATTCTCCCGGATGTGGGCTGCATTTTGGCTGCCTTTTGGGCTGGAGCTTCTCGTGGTTTGAGGCCTGGCTTGCTCCACCCCCTGCTCTTGAGATTCTCCCGTATGTGGTTAGGATTTTGGCTGCTTTTTGGTCTGGAGCTTCTTGTGGTTTGAGGCCTGGCTTGCTCCACCCCCTGCTCTTGAGATTCTCCCGAATATGGGCTGCATTTTGGCTGCCTTTTGGGCTGGAGCTTCTCATGGTTTGAGGCCTGGCCTGCTCCAAGCTCTGTCATTGAGATTCTCCCGGAGGTGGGCTGCATTTTGGCTCCCTTTTGGGCTGGAGCTTCTCATGGTTTGAGGCCTGGCCTGCTCCACCCCCTGCTCTTGAGATTCTCCCGGATGTGGGCTGGATTTTGGCTGCCTTTTGGGCTGGAGCTTCTCGTGGTTTGAGGCCTGGCTTGCTCCACCCCCTGCTCTTGAGATTCTCCCGGAGGTGGGCTGGATTTTGGCTGCATTTTGGGCTGGAGCTTCTCGTGGTTTGAGGCCTGGTTTGCTCCACCCCCTGCTCTTGAGATTCTCCCGGAGGTGGGCTGCATTTTGGCTGCCTTTTGGGCTGGAGCTTCTCGTGGTTTGAGGCCTGGCTTGCTCCACCCCCTGCTCTTGAGATTCTCCCGGAGGTGGGCTGCATTTTGGCTGCCTTTTGGGCTGGAGCTTCTCGTGGTTTGAGGCCTGGCTTGCTCCAAACTGCCATTGATATTCTCCCGGAGGTGGGCTGCATTTTGGCTGCCTTTTGGGCTTTAGCTTCTCATGCTTTGAGACCTCCCTTGCTCCAACCCCTGCTCTTGAGATTCTCCCGGATGTGGGCTGCATTTTCGCTGCCTTTTGGGCTGGAGCTTCTTGTGGTTTGAGGCCTGGCTTGCTCCACCCCCTGCTCTTGAGATTCTCCCGGATGTGGGCTGCATTTTGGCTGCCTTTTGGGCTGGAGCTTCTCGTGGTTTGAAGCCTGGATTGCTCCACCCCCTGCTCTTGAGATTCTCCCGGAGGTGGGCTGGATTTTGGCTGCCTTTTGGGCTGGAGCTTCTCGTGGTTTGAGGCCTGGCTTGCTCTACACCCTACTCTTGAGATTCTCCCGGATGTGGGCTGCATTTTGGCTGCCTTTTGAACTGGAGCTTCTCGTGTTTTGAGGCCTGGCTTGCTCCACACCCTGCTCTTGAGATTCTCCCGGAGGTGGGCTGCATTTTGGCTGCATTTGAACTGGAGCTTCTCGTGGTTTGAGGCCTGGCTTGCTCCACCCCCTGCTCTTGAGATTCTCCCGGATGTGGGCTGCATTTTGGCTGCCTTTTGGGCTGGAGGTTCTCGTGGTTTGAGGCCTGGCTTGCTCCACCCCCTGCTCTTGAGATTCTCCTGGATGTGGGCTGCATTTTGGCTGCCTTTTGGGCTGGAGTTTCTCGTGGTTTGAGGCCTGGCTTGCTCCACCCCCTGCTCTTGAGATTCTCCCGGATGTTGGCTGCATTTTGGCTGCATTTAGGGTGGAGCTTCTCGTGGTTTGAGGCCTGGCTTGCTCCGAACTCTGTCATTGAGATTCTCCCGGATGTGGGCTGCATTTTGGCTGCCTTTTGGGGTGGAGCTTCTCGTGGTTTGAGGCCTGGTTTTCTCCACCCCCTGCTCTTGAGATTCTCCCAGAGGTGGGCTGCATTTTGGCTGCCTTTTGGGCTTTAGCTTCTCATGGTTTGAGGCCTGGCTTGCTCCACCCCCTGCTCTTGAGATTCTCCCGGATGTGGGCTGCATTTTGGCTGCCTTTTGGGCTTTAGCTTCTCATGGTTTGAGGCCTGGCTTGCTCCACCCCATGCTCTTGAGATTCTCCCGGATGTGGGCTGCATTTTGGCTGCCTTTTGGGCTGGAGCTTCTCGAGGTTTGAGGCCTGGCTTGCTCCACCCCCTGCTCTTGAGATTCTCCCAGATGTGGGCTGGATTTTGGCTGCCTTTTGGCTGGAGCTTCTCGTGGTTTGAGGCCTGGCTTGCTCCAAACTTCCATGGATATTCTCCCAGAGGTGGGCTGCATTTTGGCTGCATTTTGTGCTGGAACTTCTCATGGTTTGAGGCCTGGCTTGCTCCACCCCCTGCTCTTGAGATTCTCCGGGATGTGGGCTGCATTTTGGCTGCCTATTGGGCTGGAGCTTCTCGTGGTTTGAGGCCTGGCTTGCTGCACCCCCTGCTCCTGAAATTCTCCTGGATGTGGGCTGGATTTTGTCTGCATTTTGGGCTGGAGCTTCTCGTGGTTTGAGGCCTGCATTGCTCCACCCTCTGCTCTTGAGATTCTCCCGGATGTGGGCTGCATTTTGGCTACTTTTTGGGCTGGAGCTTCTCGTGGTTTGAGGCCTGGCTTGCTCCACCCCCTGCTCTTGAGATTCTCCCGGATGTGGGCTGCATTTTGGCTGCCTTTTGGGCTGGAGCTTCTCGTGGTTTGAGGCCTGGCTTGCTCCAAACTCTGCCATTGAGATTCTCCCGGAGGCGGGCTGCATTTTGGCTGCTTTTTGGGCTGGAGCTTCTCGTGGTTTGAGGCCTGGCTTGCTCCACCCCCTGCTCTTGAGATTCTCCCGGAGGTGGGCTGCATTTTGGCTGCATTATGGGCTGGAGCTTCTCGTGGTTTGAGGCCTGCTGGCTTCACAGCCTACTCTTGAGATTCTCCCGGATGTGGACTGGATTTTGGCTGCCTTTTGGGCTGGAGCTTCTCGAGGATTGAGGCCTGGCTTGCTCCACCCCCTGCTCTTGAGATTCTCCCGGATGTGGGCTGCATTTTGGCAGCATTTTGGGCTGCAGCTTCTCGTGGTGTGAGGCCTGGCTTGCTCCACCCCATGCTGTAGAGATTCTCCCGGATGTGGTTAGGATTTTGGCTGCATTTTGGGCTGGAGCTTCTCGTGGTTTGAGGCCTGGCTTACTCCACCCCCTGCTCTTGAGATTCTCCCTGAGGTGGGCTGGATTTTGGCTGCATTTTGGGCTGGAGCTTCTCGTGGTTCGAGGCCTGGCTTGCTCCAAACTGCCATTGATATTCTCCCGGAGGTGGGCTGCATTTTGGCTGCATTTTGTGCTGGAGCTTCTCATGGTTTGAGGCCTGGCTTGCTCCACCCCCTGCTCTTGAGATTCTCCCGGATGTGGGCTGCATTTTGGCTGCCTTTTGGGCTGGAGCTTCTCGTGGTTTGAGGCCTGGCTTGATCCACCCACTGCTCTTGAGATTCTCCCGGAGGTGGGCTGCATTTTGGCTACATTTTGGGCTGGAGCTTCTCGTGGTTTGAGGCCTGGCTTGCTCCACCCTCTGCTCTTGAGATTCTCCTGGATGTGGGCTGCATTTTGGCTGCCTTTTGGGCTGGAGCTTCTCGTGGTTTGAGGCCTGACTTGCTCCACCCCCTGCTCTTGAGATTCTCCTGGATGTGGGCTGCATTGTGGCTGCCTTTTGGGCTGGAGCTTCTCGTGGTTTGAGGCCTGGCTTGCTCCACCCCCTGCTCTTGAGATTCTCCCGGACGTGGGCTGCATTTTGGCTGCCTTTTGGGCTGGAGCTTCTCGTGGTTTGAGGCCTGGCTTGCTCCACCCCCTGCTCTTGATATTCTCCTGGATCTGGGCTGCATTTTGTCTGCATTTTGGGCTGGAGCTTCTCGTGGTTTGAGGCCTGGCTTGCTCCACCCCCTGCTCTTGAGATTCTCCCGGATGTGGGCTGCATTTTGGCTGCCTTTTGGGCTGGAACTTCTCATTGTTTGAGGCCTGGCTTGCTCCAACCCCTGCTCTAGATATTCTCCCGGACTTGGGTAGGATTTTGGCTGCCTTTTGGGCTGGAGCTTCTCGTGGATTGAGGCCTGGCTTGCTCCACCACCTGCTCTTGAGATTCTCCCGGACTTGGGTAGGATTTTGGCTGCCTTTTGGGCCGGAGCTTCTCGTGGCTTGAGGCCTGGCTTGCTCCAACCCCTGCTCTTGAGATTCTCCCGGATGTGGGCTGCATTTTGGCTGCCTTTTGGGCTGGAGTTTCTCGTGGTTTGAGTCCTGGCTTGCTCTACCCCCTGCTCTTGAGATTCTCCCGGATGTGGGCTGCATTTTGGCTGCATTTTGGGCTGGAGCTTCTCTTGGTTTGAGGCCTGGCTTGCTCCACCCCCTGCTCTTGAGATTCTCCAGGATGTGGGCTGCATTTTGGCTGTCTTTTGAACTGGAGCTTCTCGTGGTTTGAGGCCTGGCTTGCTCCAAACTCTGCCATTGAGATTCTCCCGGAGGTGGGCTGCATTTTGGCTGCCTTTTGGGCTGGAGCTTCTCGTGGTTTGAGGCCTGGCTTGCTCCACCCCCTGCTCTTGAGATTCTCCCGGAGGTGGGCTGCATTTTGGCTGCCTTTTGGGCTGGAGCTTCTCGTGGTTTGAGGCCTGGCTTGCTCCACCCCCTGCTCCTGAGATTCTCCCGGATGTGGGCTGCATTTTGGCTGCATTTTGGGCTGGAGCTTCTCGTGGTTTGAGGCCTGGCTTGCTCCACCCCCTCCTCTTGAGATTCTCCCGGATTTGGGCTGCATTTTGGCTGCCTTTTGGGCTGGAGCTTCTCGTGGTTTGAGGCCTGGCTTGCTCCACCCCCTGCTCTTGAGATTCTCCCGGATGTGGGCTGGATTTTGGCTGCCTTCTGGGCTGGAGCTTCTCGTGGTTTGAGGCCTGGCTTGCTCCACCCCCTGCTCTTGAGATTCTCCCGGATGTGGGCTGGATTTTGGCTGCCGTTTGGGCTGGAGCTTCTCGTGGTTTGAGGCCTGGCTTGCTCCACCCCCTGCTCTTGAGATTCTCCCGGAGGTGGGCTGCATTTTGGCTGCCTTTTGGGCTGGAGGTTCCCGAGGTTTGAGGCCTGGCTTGCTCCACCCCCTGCTCTTGAGATTCTCCCGGATGTGGGGTGGATTTTCGCTGACTTTTGGACTGGAGCTTCTCGTGGTTTGAGGCCTGGCTTGCTCCACCCACTGCTCTTGAGATTCTCCCGGATGTGGGCTGCATTTTGGCTACATTTTGGGCTGGAGCTTCTCGTGGTTTGAGGCCTGGCTTGCTCCACCCCCTGCTCTTGAGATTCTCCTGGATGTGGGCTGCATTTTGGCTGCCTTTTGGGCTGGAGCTTCTCGTGGTTTGAGGCCTGACTTGCTCCACCCCCTGCTCTTGAGATTCTCCCGGATGTGGGCTGGATTTTGGCTGCCTTTTGGGCTGGAGCTTCTCGTGGTTTGAGGCCTGGCTTACTCCACCCCCTGCTCTTGAGATTCTCCCGGATGTGGGCTGCATTTTGGCTGCATTTTGGGCTGGAGCTTCTCGTGGTGTGAGGCCTGGCTTGCTCCACCCCATGCTGTAGAGATTCTCCCGGATGTGGTTAGGATTTTGGCTGCCTTTTGGGCTGGAGCTTCTCGTGGTTTGAGGCCTGGCTTGCTCCAAACTGCCATTGATATTCTCCCGGAGGTGGGCTGCATTTTGGCTGCCTTTTGGGCTTTAGCTTCTCATGGTTTGAGGCCTGGATTGCTCCACCCCCTGCTCTTGAGATTCTCCCGGATGTGGGCTGCATTTTGGCTGCAGTTTGGGCTGGAGCTTCTCGTGGTTTGAGGCCTGGCTTTCTTCACACACTGCTCTTGAGATTCTCCCGTATGTGGTTAGGATTTTGGCTGCTTTTTGGTCTGGAGCTTCTCGAGGTTTGAGGCCTGGCTTGCTCCACCCCCTGCTCTTGAGATTCTCCCGAATGTGGGCTGCATTTTGGCTGCCTTTTGGGCTGGAGCTTCTCATGGTTTGAGGCCTGGCTTGCTCCACCCCCTGCTCTTGAGATTGTCCCGGATGTGGGCTGCATTTTGGCTGCCTTTTGGCTGGAGCTTCTCGTGGTTTGAGGCCTGGCTTGCTCCAAACTTCCATGGATATTCTCCCGGAGGTGGGCTGCATTTTGGCTGCATTTTGTGCTGGAGCTTCTCATGGTTTGAGGCCTGGCTTGCTCCACCCCCTGCTCTTGAGATTCTCCCGGATGTGGGCTGCATTTTGGCTGCCTTTTGGGCTGGAGCTTCTCGTGATTTGAGGCCTGGCTTGCTCCACCCCCTGCTCTTGATATTCTCCTGGATCTGGGCTGCATTTTGTCTGCATTTTGGGCTGGAGCTTCTCGTGGTTTGAGGCCTGGCTTGCTCCACCCCCTGCTCTTGAGATTCTCCCGGATGTGGGCTGCATTTTGGCTGCATTTTTGGGCTGTAACTTCTCATTGTTTGAGGCCTAGCTTGCTCCAACCCCTGCTCTAGATATTCTCCCGGATGTGGGTAGGATTTTGGCTGACTTTTGGGCTGGAGCTTCTCGTGGTTTGAGGCCTGGCTTGCTCCACCCCCTGCTCTTGAGATTCTCCCGGAGGTGGGCTGCATTTTGGCTGCCTTTTGGGCTGGAGCTTCTCGTGGTTTGAGGCCTGGCTTGCTCCACCCCCTGCTCTTGAGATTCTCCCGGAGGTGGGCTGCATTTTGGCTGCCTTTTGGGCTGGAGCTTCTTGTGGTTTGAGGCCTGGCTTACTCCACCCCCTGCTCCTGAGATTCTCCCGGATGTGGGCTGCATTTTGGCTGCCTTTTGGGCTGGAGCTTCTCGTGGTTTGAGGCCTGGCTTGCTCCACCCCCTCCTCTTGAGATTCTCCCGGATGTGGGCTGCATTTTGGCTGCCTTTTGGGCTGGAGCTTCTCATTGTTTGAGGCCTGGCTTGCTCCACCCCCTGCTCTTGAGATTCTCCCGGATGTGGGCTGGATTTTGGCTGCCTTCTGGGCTGGAGCTTCTCGTGGTGTGAGGCCTGGCTTGCTCCACCCCATGCTGTAGAGATTCTCCCGGATGTGGTTAGGATTTTGGCTGCCTTTTGGGCTGGAGCTTCTCGTGGTTTGAGGCCTGGCTTGCTCCAAACTGCCATTGATATTCTCCCGGAGGTGGGCTGCATTTTGGCTGCCTTTTGGGCTTTAGCTTCTCATGGTTTGAGGCCTGGATTGCTCCACCCCCTGCTCTTGAGATTCTCCCGGATGTGGGCTGCATTTTGGCTGCCTTTTGGGCTGGAGCTTCTCGTGGTTTGAGGCCTGGCTTTCTCCACCCCCTGCTCTTGAGATTCTCCCGTATGTGGTTAGGATTTTGGCTGCTTTTTGGTCTGGAGCTTCTCGAGGTTTGAGGCCTGGCTTGCTCCACCCCCTGCTCTTGAGATTCTCCCGGATGTGGGCTGCATTTTGGCTGCCTTTTGGCTGGAGCTTCTCGTGGTTTGAGGCCTGGCTTGCTCCAAACTTCCATGGATATTCTCCCGGAGGTGGGCTGCATTTTGGCTGCATTTTGTGCTGGAGCTTCTCATGGTTTGAGGCCTGGCTTGCTCCACCCCCTGCTCTTGAGATTCTCCTGGATGTGGGCTGCATTTTGGCTGCCTTTTGGGCTGGAGCATCTCGTGATTTGAGGCCTGGCTTGCTCCACCCACTGCTCCTGAGATTCTCCTGGATGTGGGATGGATTTTGTCTGCCTTTAGGGCTGAAGCTTCTCGTGGTTTGAGGCCTGGCTTGCTCCACCCCCTGCTCTTTATATTCTCCCGGATGTGGGCTGCATTTTGGCTGCCTTTTGGGCTGGAGCTTCTCGAGGTTTGAGGCCTGGCTTGCTCCACCCCCTGCTCTTGAGATTCTCCCGGATGTGGGCTGCATTTTGGCTACTTTTTGGGCTGGAGCTTCTCGTGGTTTGAGGCCTGGCTTGCTCCACCCCCTGCTCTTGAGATTCTCCCAGATGTGGGCTGCATTTTGGCTGCCTTTTGGGCTGGAGCTTCTCGTGGTTTGAGGCCTGCCTTGCTCCAAACTCTGCCATTGAGATTCTCCCGGAGGCGGGCTGCATTTTGGCTGCCTTTTGGGCTGGAGCTTCTCGTGGTTTGAGGCCTGGCTTGCTCCACCCCCTGCTCTTGAGATTCTCCCGGAGGTGGGCTGCATTTTGGCTGCATTATGGGCTGGAGCTTCTCGTGGTTTGAGGCCTGCTGTCTTCACAGCCTACTCTAGAGATTCTCCCGGATGTGGACTGGATTTTGGCTGCCTTTTGGGCTGGAGTTTCTCGTGGTTTGAGGCCTGGATTGCTCCACCCCCTGCTCTTGAGATTCTCCTGGATGTGGGCTGCATTTTTGCTGCCTTTTGGGCTGGAGGTTCTCGAGGTTTGAGGCCTGGCTTCCTCCACCCCCTGCTCTTGATATTCTCCCGGATGTGTGCTCCATTTTGGCTGCATTTTGGGCAGGAGCTTCTCATGGTTTGAGGCCTGGCTTGCTCCACCCCCTCCTCTTGAGATTCTCCTGGATGTGGGGTGCATTTTGGCTGCCTTTTGGGCTGGAGCTTCCCATGGTTTGAGGCCTGGCTTGCTCCACCCCCTGCTCTTGAGATTCTCCCTGAGGTGGGCTGCATTTTGGCTGCCTTTTGGGCTGGAGCTTCTCATGGTTTGAGGCCTGGCTTGCTCCAAACTGCCATTGATATTCTCCCGGAGGTGGGCTGCATTTTGGCTGCATTTTGTGCTGGAGCTTCTCATGGTTTGAGGCCTGGCTTGCTCCACCCCCTGCTCTTGAGATTCTCCCGGAGGTGGGCTGCATTTTGGCTGCATTTTGGGCTGGAGCTTCTCGTGGTTTGAGGCCTGCCTTGCTCCACCCCCTGCTCTTGAGATTCTCCCGGATGTGGGCTGGATTTTGGCTGCCTTTTGGGCTGGAGCTTCTCGTGGTTTGAGGCCTGGCTTGCTCCAAACTCTGCCATTGAGATTCTCCCGGAGGCGGGCTGCATTTTGGCTGCCTTTTGGGCTGGAGCTTCTCGTGGTTTGAGGCCTGGCTTGCTCCACCCCCTGCTCTTGAGATTCTCCCAGAGGTGGGCTGCATTTTGGCTGCATTATGGGCTGGAGCTTCTCGTGGTTTGAGGCCTGCTGGCTTCACAGCCTACTCTTGAGATTCTCCCGGATGTGGACTGGATTTTGGCTGCCTTTTGGGCTTTAGCTTCTCGTGGTTTGAGGCCTGGATTCCTCCACCCCCTGCTCTTGAGATTCTCCTGGATGTGGGCTGCATTTTGGCTGCCTTTTGGGCTGGAGGTTCTCGAGGTTTGAGGCCTGGCTTGCTCCACCCCCTGCTCTTGATATTCTCCCGGATGTGGGCTGCATTTTGGCTGCATTTTGGGCAGGAGCTTCTCATGGTTTGAGGCCTGGCTTGCTCCACCCCCTCCTCTTGAGATTCTCCTGGATGTGGGGTGCATTTTGGCTGCATTTTGGGCTGGAGCTTCCCATGGTTTGAGGCCTGGCTTGCTCCACCCCCTGCTCTTGAGATTCTCCCTGAGGTGGGCTGCATTTTGGCTGCCTTTTGGGCTGGAGCTTCTCGTGGTTTGAGGCCTGGCTTGCTCCAAACTGCCATTGATATTCTCCCGGAGGTGGGCTGCATTTTGGCTGCATTTTGTGCTGGAGCTTCTCATGGTTTGAGGCCTGGCTTGCTCCACCCCCTGCTCTTGAGATTCTCCCGGAGGTGGGCTGCATTTTGGCTGCATTTTGGGCTGGAGCTTCTCGTGGTTTGTGGCCTGGTGGCTTCACAACCTGCTCTTGAGATTCTCCCGCAGGTGGGCTGCATTTTGGCTACTTTTTGGGCTGGAGCTTCTCGAGGTTTGAGGCCTGGCTTGCTCCACCCCCTGCTCTTGAGATTCTCCCGGATGTGGGCTGCATTTTGGCTGCATTTTGGGCTGGAGCTTCTCGTGGTATGAGGCCTGGCTTGCTCCACCCCATGCTGTAGAGATTCTCCGGGATGTGGTTAGGATTTTGGCTGCCTTTTGGGCTGGAGCTTCTCGTGGTTTGAGGCCTGGCTTACTCCACCCCCTGCTCTTGAGATTCTCCCTGAGGTGGGCTGCATTTTGGCTGCTTTTTGGGCTGGAGCTTCTCGTGGTTTGAGGCCTGGCTTGCTCCAAACTGCCATTGATATTCTCCCGGAGGTGGGCTGCATTTTGGCTGCATTTTGTGCTGGAGCTTCTCGTGGTTTGAGGCCTGGCTTGCTCCACCCCCTGCTCTTGAGATTCTCCCGGATGTGGGCTGCATTTTGGCTGCATTTTGGGCTGGAGCTTCTCGAGGTTTGTGGCCTGGTGTCTTCACAACCTGCTCTTGAGCTTCTCCCGGAGGTGGGCTGGATTTTGGCTGCCTTTTGGGCTGGAGCTTCTCGTGGTTTGAGGCCTGGCTTGATCCACCCCCTGCTCTTGAGATTCTCCCGGAGGTGGGCTGCATTTTGGCTACTTTTTGGGCTGGAGCTTCTCGTGGTTTGAGGCCTGGCTTGCTCCACCCCCTGCTCTTGAGATTCTCCCGGATGTGGGCTGCATTTTGGCTGCCTTTTGGGCTGGAGCTTCTCGTGGTTTGAGGCCTGACTTGCTCCACCCCCTGCTCTTGAGATTCTCCTGGATGTGGGCTGCATTGTGGCTGCCTTTTGGGCTGGAGCTTCTCGTGGTTTGAGGTCTGGCTTGCTCCACCCCCTGCTCTTGAGATTCTCCCGGATGTGGGCTGGATTTTGGCTGCCTTTTGGGCTGGAGCTTCTCGTGGTTTGAGGCCTGGCTTACTCCACCCCCTGCTCTTGAGATTCTCCCGGATGTGGGCTGCATTTTGGCTGCATTTTGGGCTGGAGCTTCTCGTGGTGTGAGGCCTGGCTTGCTCCACCCCATGCTGTAGAGATTCTCCCGGATGTGCTTAGGATTTTGGCTGCATTTTGGGCTGGAGCTTCTTGTGGTTTGAGGCCTGGCTTGCTCCACCCCGTGCTCTTGAGATTCTCCCGGATGTGGGCTGCATTTTGGCTGCCTTTTGGGCTGGACATTCTCGTGGTTTGAGGCCTGGCTTGCTCCACCCCCTGCTCTTGAGATTCTCCCGGATGTGGGCTGCATTTTGGCTGCATTTTGGGCTGGAACTTCTCATTGTTTGAGGCCTAGCTTGCTCCAACCCCTGCTCTAGATATTCTCCCGGACTTGGGTAGGATTTTGGCTGCCTTTTGGGCTGGAGCTTCTCGTGGCTTGAGGCCTGGCTTGCTCCACCCCCTGCTCTTGATATTCTCCCGGACTTGGGTAGGATTTTGGCTGCATTTTGGGCTGGAGCTTCTCGTGGTTTGAGGCCTGGCTTGCTCCACCCCCTGCTCTTGAGATTCTCCAGGATGTGGGCTGCATTTTGGCTGTCTTTTGAACTGGAGCTTCTCGTGGTTTGAGGCCTGGCTTGCTCCAAACTCTGCCATTGAGATTCTCCCGGAGGTGGGCTGCATTTTGGCTGCCTTTTGGGCTGGAGCTTCTCGTGGTTTGAGGCCTGGCTTGCTCCACCCCCTGCTCCTGAGATTCTCCCGGATGTGGGCTGCATTTTGGCTGCCTTTTGGGCTGGAGCTTCTCGTGGTTTGAGGCCTGGCTTGCTCCACCCCCTGCTCCTGAGATTCTCCCGGATGTGGGCTGCATTTTGGCTGCCTTTTGGGCTGGAGCTTCTCGTGGTTTGAGGCCTGGCTTGCTCCACCCCCTGCTCTTGAGATTCTCCCGGATGTGGGCTGCATTTTGGCTGCGTTTTGGGCTGGAGCTTCTCATTGTTTGAGGCCTGGCTTGCTCCACCCCCTGCTCTTGAGATTCTCCCGGATGTGGGCTGGATTTTGGCTGCCTTCTGGGCTGGAGCTTCTCGTGGTTTGAGGCCTGGCTTGCTCCACCCCCTGCTCTTGAGATTCTCACGGAGGTGGGCTGCATTTTGGCTGCCTTTTGGGCTGGAGGTTCCCGAGGTTTGAGGCCTGGCTTTCTCCACCCCCTGCTCTTGAGATTCTCCCGGATGTGGGGTGGATTTTCGCTGACTTTTGGACTGGAGGTTCTCGTGGTTTGAGGCCTGGCTTGATCCACCCACTGCTCTTGAGATTCTCCCGGAGGTGGGCTGCATTTTGGCTACATTTTGGGCTGGAGCTTCTCATGGTTTGAGGCCTGGCTTGCTCCACACCCTGCTCTTGAGATTCTCCTGGATGTGGGCTGCATTTTGGCTGCCTTTTGGGCTGGAGCTTCTCGTGGTTTGAGGCCTGACTTGCTCCACCCCCTGCTCTTGAGATTCTCCCGGATGTGGGCTGGATTTTGGCTGCCTTTTGGGCTGGAGCTTCTCGTGGTTTGAGACCTGGCTTACTCCACCCCCTGCTCTTGAGATTCTCCCGGATGTGGGCTGCATTTTGGCTGCATTTTGGGCTGGAGCTTCTCGTGGTGTGAGGCCTGGCTTGCTCCACCCCATGCTGTAGAGATTCTCCAGGATGTGGGCTGCATTTTGGCTGTCTTTTGAACTGGAGCTTCTCGTGGTTTGAGGCCTGGCTTGCTCCAAACTCTGCCGTTGAGATTCTCCCGGATGTGGGCTGCATTTTGGCTGCCTTTTGGGCTGGAGCTTCTCGTGGTTTGAGGCCTGGCTTGCTCCACCCCCTGCTCTTGAGATTCTCCCGGATGTGGGCTGGATTTTGTCTGCCTTTTGGGCTGGAGCTTCTCGTGGTTTGAGGCCTGGCTTGCTCCACCCCCTGCTCTTGATATTCTCCCGGACTTGGGTAGGATTTTGGCTGCATTTTGGGCTGGAGCTTCTCGTGGCTTGAGGCCTGGCTTGCTCCACCCCCTGCTCTTGAGATTCTCCCGGAGGTGGGCTGCATTTTGGCTGCCTTTTGGGCTGGAGTTTCTCGTGGTTTGAGGCCTGGCTTGCTCCACCCCCTGCTCTTGAGATTCTCCCGCATGTGGGCTGGATTTTGGCTGCATTTTGGGCTGGAGCTTCTCGTGGTTTGAGGCCTGGCTTGCTCCACCCCCTGCTCTTGAGATTCTCCAGGATGTGGGCTGCATTTTGGCTGTCTTTTGAACTGGAGCTTCTCGTGGTTTGAGGCCTGGCTTGCTCCAAACTCTGCCATTGAGATTCTCCCGGAGGTGGGCTGGATTTTGGCTGCCTTTTGGGCTGGAGCTTCTCGTGGTTTGAGGCCTGGCTTGCTCCACCCCCTGCTCTTGAGATTCTCCCGGAGGTGGGCTGCATTTTGGCTGCCTTTTGGGCTGGAGCTTCTCGTGGTTTGAGGCCTGGCTTGCTCCACCCCATGCTGTAGAGATTCTCCCGGATGTGGGCTGCATTTTGGCTGCCTTTTGGGCTGGAGCTTCTCGTGGTTTGAGGCCTGGCTTGATCCACCCCCTGCTCTTGAGATTCTCCCGGATGTGGGCTGGATTTTGGCTGCGTTTTGTGCTGGAGCTTCTCGTGGTTTGAGGCCTGGCTTACTCCACCCCCTGCTTTTGAGATTCTCCCGGATGTGGGCTGTATTTTGGCTGCCTTTTGGGCTGGAGCTTCTCGTGGTTTGAGGCCTGGCTTGCTCCACCCCCTGCTCTTGAGATTCTCCCGGATGTGGGCTGCATTTTGGCTGCCTTTTGGGCTGGAACTTCTCATTGTTTGAGGCCTAGCTTGCTCCAACCCCTGCTCTTGAGATTCTCCCGGATGTGGGCTGCATTTTGGCTGCTTTTTGGGCTGGAGCTTCTCGTGGTTTGAGGCCTGGCTTGCTCCACCCCCTGCTCTTGAGATTCTCCTGCATGTGGGTTGCATTTTGGCTGCCTTTTGGACTACAGCGTCTCGTGGTTTGAGGCCTGGCTTGCTCCACCCCCTGCTCTAGATATTCTCCCGGACGTGGGTAGGATTTTGGCTGCCTTTTGGGCTGGAGCTTCTCGTGGCTTGAGGCCTGGCTTGCTCCACCCCCTGCTCTTGAGATTCTCCCGGATGTGGGCTGGATTTTGGCTGCCTTTTGGGCTGGAGCTTCTCGTGGTTTGAGGCCTGGCTTGCTCCACCCCCTGCTCTTGAGATTCTCCCGGATGTGGGCTGCATTTTGGCTGCCTTTTGGGCTGGAGCTTCTCGTGGTTTGAGGCCTGGCTTGCTCCACCCCCTGCTCTTGAGATTCTCCCGGAGGTGGGCTGCATTTTGGCTGCCTTTTGGGCTGGAGCTTCTCGTGGTTTGAGGCCTGGCTTGCTCCACCCCCTGCTCCTGAGATTCTCCCGGATGTGGGCTGCATTTTGGCTGCATTTTGGGCTGGAGCTTCTCGTGGTTTGAGGCCTGGCTTGCTCCACCCCCTCCTCTTGAGATTCTCCCGGATGTGGGCTGCATTTTGGCTGCCTTTTGGGCTGGAGCTTCTCATTGTTTGAGGCCTGGCTTGCTCCACCCCTGCTCTTGATATTCTCCCGGATGTGGGCTGCATTTTGGCTGCCTTTTGGGCTGGAGCTTCTCGTGGTTTGAGGCCTGGCTTGCTCCACCCCCTCTTCTTGAGATTCTCCTGGATGTGGGCTGGATTTTGGCTGCTTTTTCAGCTGGAGCTTCTCGTGGTTTGATGCCTGGCTTCCTCCACCCCCTGCTCTTGAGATTCTTCCAGATGTGGGCTGCATTTTGGCTGCCTTTTGGGCTGGAGCTTCTCGAGGTTTGAGGCCTGGCTTGCTCCACCCCCTGCTCTTGAGATTCTCCCGGATGTGGGCTGCATTTTGGCTGCCTTTTGGGCTGGAGCTTCTCGTGGTTTGAGGCCTGGCTTGCTCCACCCCCTGCTCTTGAGATTCTCCCGGATGTGGGCTGCATTTTGGCTGCCTTTTGGGCTGGAGCTTCTCAAGGTTTGAGGCCTGGCTTGCTCCACCCCCTGCTCTTGAGATTCTCCCGGATATTGGCTGCATTTTGGCTGCCTTTTGGGCTGGAGCTTCTCGTGGTTTGAGGCCTGGCTTGCTCCACCCCCTGCTCTTGAGATTCTCCTGGATGTGGGCTGCATTTTGGCTGCCTTTTGGGCTGGAGCTTCTCGTGGTTTGAGGCCTGGCTTGCTCCACCCCCTGCTCTTGAGATTCTCCCGGATGTGGGCTGCATTTTGGCTGCCTTTTGGGCTGGAGCTTCTCGTGGTTTGAGGCCTGGCTTGCTCCAAACTCTGCCATTGAGATTCTCCCGGAGGTGGGCTGCATTTTGGCTGCCTTTTGGGCTAGAGCTTCTCGTGGTTTGAGGCCTGGCTTGCTCCACCCCCTGCTCTTGAGATTCTCCCGGAGGTGGGCTGCATTTTGGCTGCCTTTTGGGCTGGAGCTTCTCATGGTTTGAGGCCTGGCTTGCTCCACCCCCTGCTCTTGAGATTCTCCCGGATGTGGGCTGCATTTTGGCTGCCTTTTGGGCTGGAGCTTCTCGTGGTTTGAGGCCTGGCTTGCTCCAAACTCTGCCATTGAGATTCTCCCGGATGTGGGCTGGATTTTGGCTGCCTTTTGGGCTGGAGCTTCTCGTGGTTTGAGGCCTGGCTTGCTCCACCCCCTGCTCTTGAGATTCTCCCGGAGGTGGGCTGCATTTTGGCTGCCTTTTGGGCTGGAGCTTCTCGTGGTTTGAGGCCTGGCTTGCTCCACCCCCTGCTCTTGAGATTCTCCCGGAGGTGGGCTGCATTTTGGCTGCCTTTTGGGCTGGAGCTTCTCGTGGTTTGAGGCCTGGCTTGCTCCACCCCCTGCTCTTGAGATTCTCCCGGAGGTGGGCTGGATTTTCGCTGACTTTTGGACTGGAGCTTCCCGAGGTTTGAGGCCTGGCTTGCTCCACCCCTGCTCTTGATATTCTCCCGGATGTGGGCTGCATTTTGGCTGCCTTTTGGGCTGGAGCTTCTCGTGGTTTGAGGCCTGGCTTGCTCCACCCCCTCTTCTTGAGATTCTCCCGGATGTGGGCTGGATTTTGGCTGCTTTTTCAGCTGGAGCTTCTCGTGGTTTGATGCCTGGCTTCCTCCACCCCTTGCTCTTGAGATTCTTCCAGATGTGGGCTGCATTTTGGCTGCATTTTGGGCTGGAGCTTCTCATGGTTTGAGGCCTGGCTTGCTCCAACCCCTGCTCTTGAGATTCTCCCGGATGTGGGCTGCATTTTGGCTGCCTTTTGGGCTGGAGCTTCTCATGGTTTGAGGCCTGGCTTGCTCCACCCCCTGCTCTTGAGATTCTCCCGGAGGTGGGCTGCATTTTGGCTGCCTTTTGGGCTGGAGCTTCTCGTGGTTTGAGGCCTGGCTTGCTCCACCCCCTGCTCTTGAGATTCTCCCGGAGGTGGGCTGCATTTTGGCTGCCTTTTGGGCTGGAGCTTCTCGTGGTTTGAGGCCTGGCTTGCTCCACCCCCTTCTCTTGAGATTCTCCCGGATTTGGGTTGCATTTTGGCTGCCTTTTGGGCTGGAGCTTCTCGTGGTTTGAGGCCTGGCTTGCTCCACCCCCTGCTCTTGAGATTCTCCCGGATGTGGGCTGCATTTTGGCTGCCTTTTGGGCTGGAGCTTCTCGTGATTTGAGGCCTGGCTTGCTCCACTCCCTGCTCTTGAGATTCTCCTGGATGAGGGCTGCATTTTGGCTGCATTTTGGGCTGGAGCTTCTCGTGGTTTGAGGCCTGGCTTGCTCCACACACTGCTCTTCATATTCTCCCAGATGTGGTCTGCATTTTGGCTGCCTTTTGGGCTGGAGCTTCTCATGGTTTGAGGCCTGCCTTGCTCCACCCCCTGCTCTTGAGATTCTCCCGGATGTGGGCTGCATTTTGGCTGCCTTTTGGGCTGGAGCTTCTCATGGTTTGAGGCCTGCCTTGCTCCACCCCCTGCTCTTGAGATTCTCCCGGATGTGGGCTGCATTTTGGCTGCCTTTTGGGCTGGAGCTTCTCGTGGTTTGAGGCCTGGCTTGCTCCAATCTCTGCCATTGAGATTCTCCCGGAGGTGGGCTGCATTTTGGCTGCCTTTTGGGCTGGAGCTTCTCGTGGTTTGAGGCCTGGCTTGCTCCACCCCCTGCTCTTGAGATTCTCCCGGAGGTGGGCTGCATTTTGGCTGCCTTTTGGGCTGGAGCTTCTCGTGGTTTGAGGCCTGGCTTGCTCCACCCCCTGCTCTTGAGATTCTCCCGGAGGTGGGCTGCATTTTGGCTGCCTTTTGGGCTGGAGGTTCCCGAGGTTTGAGGCCTGGCTTGCTCCACACCGTGCTCTTGAGATTCTCCTGGAGGTGGGCTGGATTTTCGCTGACTTTTGGACTGGAGCTTCCCGAGGTTTGAGGCCTGGCTTGCTCCACCCCTGCTCTTGATATTCTCCCGGATGTGGGCTGCATTTTGGCTGCCTTTTGGGCTGGAGCTTCTCGTGGTTTGAGGCCTGGCTTGCTCCACCCCCTCTTCTTGAGATTCTCCCGGATGTGGGCTGGATTTTGGCTGCTTTTTGGGCTGGAGCTTCTCGTGGTTTGATGCCTGGCTTCCTCCACCCCCTGCTCTTGAGATTCTTCCAGATGTGGGCTGCATTTTGGCTGCATTTTGGGCTGGAGCTTCTCATGGTTTGAGGCCTGGCTTGCTCCAACCCCTGCTCTTGAGATTCTCCCGGATGTGGGCTGCATTTTGGCTGCCTTTTGGGCTGGAGCTTCTCATGGTTTGAGGCCTGGCTTGCTCCACCCCCTGCTCTTGAGATTCTCCCGGATGTGGGCTGCATTTTGGCTGCTTTTTGGGCTGGAGCTTCTCGTGGTTTGAGGCCTGGCTTGCTCCACCCCCTGCTCTTGAGATTCTCCCGGATGTGGGCTGCATTTTGGCTGCCTTTTGGGCTGGAGCTTCTCGTGGTTTGAGGCCTGGCTTGCTCCACCCCCTGCTCTTGAGATTCTCCCGGATGTGGGCTGCATTTTGGCTGCCTTTTGGGCTGGAGCTTCTCGTGGTTTGAGGCCTGGCTTGCTCCACCCCCTGCTCTTGAGATTCTCCCGGAGGTGGGCTGCATTTTGGCTGCCTTTTGGGCTGGAGCTTCTCGTGGTTTGAGGCCTGGCTTGCTCCACCCCCTGCTCTTGAGATTCTCCCGGAGGTGGGCTGCATTTTGGCTGCCTTTTGGGCTGGAGCTTCTCGTGGTTTGAGGCCTGGCTTGCTCCACCCCCTGCTCTTGAGATTCTCCCGGAGGTGGGCTGGATTTTCGCTGACTTTTGGACTGGAGCTTCCCGAGGTTTGAGGCCTGGCTTGCTCCACCCCTGCTCTTGATATTCTCCCGGATGTGGGCTGCATTTTGGCTGCCTTTTGGGCTGGAGCTTCTCGTGGTTTGAGGCCTGGCTTGCTCCACACACTGCTCTTCATATTCTTCCAGATGTGGTCTGCATTTTGGCTGCCTTTTGGGCTGGAGCTTCTCGTGGTTTGAGGCCTGGCTTGCTCCACCCCCTGCTCTTGAAATTGTCCTGCATGTGGGCTGCATTTTGGCTGCCTTTTGGGCTGGAGCTTCTCGTGGTTTGAGGCCTGGCTTGCTCCACCCCCTGCTCTTGAGATTCTCCCGGATGTGGGCTGCAATTTGGCTGCAGTTTGGGCTGTAGCTTCTCGTGGTTTGAGGCCTGGCTTTCTCGACCCCCTGCTCTTGAGATTCTCCCGGATGTGGGCTGGATTTTGGCTGCTTTTTCAGCTGGAGCTTCTCGTGGTTTGATGCCTGGCTTCCTCCACCCCCTGCTCTTGAGATTCTTCCTGATATGGGCTGCATTTTGGCTGCCTTTTGGGCTGGAGCTTCTCATGGTTTGAGGCCTGGCTTGCTCCAACCCCTGATCTTGAGATTCTCCCGGATGTGGGCTGGATTTTGGCTGCCTTTTGGGCTGGAGCTTCTCATGGTTTGAGGCCTGGCTTGCTCCACCCCCTGTTCTTGAGATTCTCCCAGATGTGGGCTGGATTTTGGCTGCATTTTGGGCTGGAGCTTCTCGTGGTTTGAGGCCTGGCTTGCTCCACTCCCTGCTCTTGAGATTCTCCCGGATGTGGGCTGCATTTTGGCTGCCTTTTGGGCTGGAGCTTCTCGAGGTTTGAGGCCTGGCTTGCTCCAACCCCTGCTCTTGAGATTCTCCCGGAGGTGGGCTGCATTTTCGCTGCCTTTTGGTCTGGAGGTTCTCGTGGTTTGAGGCCTGGCTTGCTCCACCCCCTGCTCTTGAGATTCTCCCGGATGTGGGCTGGATTTTGTCTGCCATTTGGGCTGGAGCTTCTCGTGGTTTGAGGCCTGGCTTGCTCCACCCCCTGCTCTTGAGATTCTCCCGGATGTGGGCTGAATTTTGGCTGCCTTTTGGGCTGGAGCTTCTCGTGGTTTGAGGCCTGGCTTGCTCCACCCCCTGCTCTTGAGATTCTCCTGGATGTGGGCTGCATTTTGGCTGCCATTTGGGCTGGAGCTTCTCGTGGTTTGAGGCCTGGCTTGCTCCACACACTGCTCTTCATATTCTCCCAGATGTGGTCTGCATTTTGGCTGCCTTTAGGGCTGGAGCTTCTCATGGTTTGAGGCCTGCCTTGCTCCACTCCCTGCTCTTGAGATTCTCCCGGAGGTGGGCTGCAATTTGGCTGCAGTTTGGGCTGGAGCTTCCCTAGGTTTGAGGCCTGGCTTGCTCCACCCCTGCTCTTGATATTCTCCCGGATGTGGGCTGCATTTTGGCTGCCTTTTGGGCTGGAGCTTCTCGTGGTTTGAGGCCTGGCTTGCTCCACCCCCTCTTCTTGAGATTCTCCCGGATGTGGGCTGGATTTTGGCTGCTTTTTCAGCTGGAGCTTCTCGTGGTTTGATGCCTGGCTTCCTCCACCCCTTGCTCTTGAGATTCTTCCAGATGTGGGCTGCATTTTGGCTGCATTTTGGGCTGGAGCTTCTCATGGTTTGAGGCCTGGCTTGCTCCAACCCCTGCTCTTGAGATTCTCCCGGAGGTGGGCTGCATTTTGGCTGCCTTTTGGGCTGGAGCTTCTCATGGTTTGAGGCCTGGCTTGCTCCACCCCCTGCTCTTGAGATTCTCCCGGAGGTGGGCTGCATTTTGGCTGCCTTTTGGGCTGGAGCTTCTCGTGGTTTGAGGCCTGGCTTGCTCCACCCCCTGCTCTTGAGATTCTCCCGGAGGTGGGCTGCATTTTGGCTGCCTTTTGGGCTGGAGCTTCTCGTGGTTTGAGGCCTGCCTTGCTCCACCCCCTGCTCTTGAGATTCTCCCGGATTTGGGTTGCATTTTGGCTGCCTTTTGGGCTGGAGCTTCTCGTGGTTTGAGGCCTGCCTTGCTCCACCCCCTGCTCTTGAGATTCTCCCGGATGTGGGCTGCATTTTGGCTGCCTTTTGGGCTGGAGCTTCTCGTGATTTGAGGCCTGGCTTGCTCCACTCCCTGCTCTTGAGATTCTCCTGGATGTGGGCTGCATTTTGGCTGCATTTTGGGCTGGAGCTTCTCGTGGTTTGAGGCCTGGCTTGCTCCACACACTGCTCTTCATATTCTCCCAGATGTGGTCTGCATTTTGGCTGCCTTTTGGGCTGGAGCTTCTCATGGTTTGAGGCCTGCCTTGCTCCACCCCCTGCTCTTGAGATTCTCCCGGATGTGGGCTGCATTTTGGCTGCCTTTTGGGCTGGAGCTTCTCATGGTTTGAGGCCTGGCTTGCTCCACCCCCTGCTCTTGAGATTCTCCCGGATGTGGGCTGCATTTTGGCTGCTTTTTGGGCTGGAGCTTCTCGTGGTTTGAGGCCTGGCTTGCTCCACCCCCTGCTCTTGAGATTCTCCCGGATGTGGGCTGCATTTTGGCTGCCTTTTGGGCTGGAGCTTCTCGTGGTTTGAGGCCTGGCTTGCTCCACCCCCTGCTCTTGAGATTCTCCCGGATGTGGGCTGCATTTTGGCTGCCTTTTGGGCTGGAGCTTCTCGTGGTTTGAGGCCTGGCTTGCTCCACCCCCTGCTCTTGAGATTCTCCCGGAGGTGGGCTGCATTTTGGCTGCCTTTTGGGCTGGAGCTTCTCGTGGTTTGAGGCCTGGCTTGCTCCACCCCCTGCTCTTGAGATTCTCCCGGAGGTGGGCTGCATTTTGGCTGCCTTTTGGGCTGGAGCTTCTCGTGGTTTGAGGCCTGGCTTGCTCCACCCCCTGCTCTTGAGATTCTCCCGGAGGTGGGCTGGATTTTCGCTGACTTTTGGACTGGAGCTTCTCGAGGTTTGAGGCCTGGCTTGCTCCACCCCTGCTCTTGATATTCTCCCGGATGTGGGCTGCATTTTGGCTGCCTTTTGGGCTGGAGCTTCTCGTGGTTTGAGGCCTGGCTTGCTCCACACACTGCTCTTCATATTCTCCCAGATGTGGTCTGCATTTTGGCTGCCTTTTGGGCTGGAGCTTCTCGTGGTTTGAGGCCTGGCTTGCTCCACCCCCTGCTCTTGAAATTGTCCTGCATGTGGGCTGCATTTTGGCTGCCTTTTGGGCTGGAGCTTCTCGTGGTTTGAGGCCTGGCTTGCTCCACCCCCTGCTCTTGAGATTCTCCCGGATGTGGGCTGCAATTTGGCTGCAGTTTGGGCTGTAGCTTCTCGTGGTTTGAGGCCTGGCTTGCTCCACCCCCTGCTCTTGAGATTCTCCCGGATGTGGGCTGGATTTTGGCTGCTTTTTCAGCTGGAGCTTCTCGTGGTTTGATGCCTGGCTTCCTCCACCCCCTGCTCTTGAGATTCTTCCTGATATGGGCTGGATTTTGGCTGCCTTTTGGGCTGGAGCTTCTCATGGTTTGAGGCCTGGCTTGCTCCACCCCCTGTTCTTGAGATTCTCCCAGATGTGGGCTGGATTTTGGCTGCATTTTGGGCTGGAGCTTCTCGTGGTTTGAGGCCTGGCTTGCTCCACCCCCTGCTCTTGAGATTCTCCCGGATGTGGGCTGCATTTTGGCTGCCTTTTGGGCTGGAGCTTCTCGAGGTTTGAGGCCTGGCTTGCTCCAACCCCTGCTCTTGAGATTCTCCCGGAGGTGGGCTGCATTTTCGCTGCCTTTTGGTCTGGAGGTTCTCGTGGTTTGAGGCCTGGCTTGCTCCACCCCCTGCTCTTGAGATTCTCCCGGATGTGGGCTGGATTTTGTCTGCCATTTGGGCTGGAGCTTCTCGTGGTTTGAGGCCTGGCTTGCTCCACCCCCTGCTCTTGAGATTCTCCCGGATGTGGGCTGAATTTTGGCTGCCTTTTGGGCTGGAGCTTCTCGTGGTTTGAGGCCTGGCTTGCTCCACCCCCTGCTCTTGAGATTCTCCTGGATGTGGGCTGCATTTTGGCTGCCATTTGGGCTGGAGCTTCTCGTGGTTTGAGGCCTGGCTTGCTCCACACACTGCTCTTCATATTCTCCCAGATGTGGTCTGCATTTTGGCTGCATTTAGGGCTGGAGCTTCTCATGGTTTGAGGCCTGCCTTGCTCCACCCCCTGCTCTTGAGATTCTCCCGGAGGTGGGCTGCAATTTGGCTGCAGTTTGGGCTGGAGCTTCTCGTGGTTTGAGGCCTGGCTTGCTCCACCCCCTGCTCTTGAGATTCTCCCGGATGTGGGCTGCATTTTGGCTGCCTTTTGGGCTGGAACTTCTCGTGGTTTGAGGCCTGGCTTGCTCCACCCCCTGCTCTTGAGATTCTCCCGGATGTGGGCTGCATTTTGGCTGCCTTTTGGGCTGAAGCTTCTCATGGTTTGAGGCCTGGCTTGCTCCACCTCCTGCTCTTGATATTCTCAGGGAGGTGGGCTGCATTTTGGCTGCCTTTTGGGGTGGAGCTTCTCGAGGTTTGAGGCCTGGCTTGCTCCACACCCTTCTCTTGAGATTCTCCCGGAGGTGGGCTGCATTTTGGCTGCCTTTTGGGCTGGAGCTTCTCGTGGTTTGAGGCCAGACTTGCTCCACCCCCTGCTCCTGAGATTCTCCCGGATGTGGACTGCATATTGGCTCCCTTTTGGGCTGGAGCTTCTCGTGGTTTGAGGCCTGGCTTGCTCCACCCCCTGCTCTTGAGATTCTCCCGGATGTGGGCTGCATTTTGGATGCCTTTTGGTCTGGAGCTTCTCGTGGTTTGAGGCCTGGCTTGCTCCACCCCCTGCTCTTGAGATTCTCCCGGATATGGGCTGCATTTTGGCTGCCTTTTGGGCTGGAGCTTCTCGTGGTTTGAGGCCTGGCTTGCTCCACCCCCTGCTCTTGAGATTCTCCCGGATGTGGGCTGCGTTTTGGCTGCCTTTTGGGCTGGAGCTTCTCTTGGTTTGAGGCCTGGCTTGCTCCACCCCCTGCTCTTGACATTCTCCTGGATGTGGGCTGCATTTTGGCTGCCTTTTGGGCTGGAGCTTCTCGTGGTTTGAGGCCTGGCTTACTCCACCCCCTGCTCTTGAGATTCTCCCAGATTTGTTCTGCATTTTGGCTGCCTTTTGGGCTGGAGCTTCTCATGGTTTGAGGCATGGCTTGCTCCACCCCCTGCTCTTGAGATTCTCCCGGATGTGGGCTGCATTTTAGCTGCCTTTTGGGCTGGAGCTTCTCGTGGTTTGAGGCCTGGATTGCTACAAACTCTGCCATTTATATTCTCCCGTATGTGGGCTGGATTTTGGCTGCTTTTTGGGCTGGAGCTTCTCGTGGTTTGAGGCCTGGCTTACTCCACACCCTGCTCTTCATATTCTCCCACATTTTTTCTGCATTTTGGCTGACTTTTGGGCTGGAGCTTCTCATGGTTTGAGGCATGGCTTTCTACAAAATCTGCCATTGATATTCTCCCATATGTGGGCTGCATTTTGGCTGCATTTTGGGCTGGAGCTTCTCGTGGTTTGAGGCCTGGCTTGCTCCACCCCCTGCTCTTGAGATTCTCCCGGAGGTGAGCTGCATTTTGGCTGCCTTTTGGGCTGGAGCATCTCGTGGTTTGAGGCCTGGCTTGCTCCAACCCCTGCTCTTGAGATTCTCCCGGATGTGGGCTGCATTTTGGCTGCCTTTTGGGCTGGAGCTTCTCATGGTTTGAGGCCTGCCTTGCTCCACCCCCTGCTCTTGAGATTCTCCCAGAGGTGGGCTGCATTTTGGCTGCCTTTTGGGCTGGAGCTTCTCGTGGTTTGAGGCCTGGCTTGCTCCACCCCCTGCTCTTGAGATTCTCCCGGAGGTGGGCTGTATTTTGGCTGCCTTTTGGGCTGGAGCTTCTCGTGGTTTGAGGCCTGGCTTGCTCCAACCCCTGCTCTTGAGATTCTCCCGGATGTGGGCTGCATTTTGGCTGCCTTTTGGGCTGGAGCTTCTCGTGGTTTGAGGCCTGGCTTGCTCCACCCCCTGCTCTTGATATTCTCCTGGATGTGGGCTGCATTTTGGCTGCCTTTTGGGCTGGAGCTTCTCGTGGTTTGAGGTCTGGCTTGCTCCACCCCCTGCTCCTGAGATTCTCCCGGTTGTGGACTGCATTTTAGCTGCCTTTTGGGCTGGAGCTTCTCGTGGTTTGAGGCCTGGCTTGCTCCACCCCCTGCTCTTGAGATTCTCCCGGATGTGGGCTGGATTTTGGCGTCCTTTTGGGCTGGAGCTTCTCATGGTTTGAGGCCTGGCTTGCTCCACCCCCTGCTCTTGAGATTCTCCCGGATGTGGGCTGCATTTTGGCTGCCTTTTGGGCTGGAGCTTCTCATGGTTTGAGGCCTGGCTTGCTCCACCCCCTGCTCTTGATATTCTCCCGGATGTGGGCTGCATTTTGGCTGCCTTTTGGGCTGGAGCTTCTCGTGGTTTGAGGCCTGGCTTGCTCCACCCCCTGCTCTTGAGATTCTCCCAGATGTGGGCTGCATTTTGGCTGCCTTTTGGGCTGGAGCTTCTCATTGTTTGAGGCCTGGCTTGCTACAAACTCTGCCATTGATATTCTCCCGGATGTGGGCTGCATTTTGGCTGCCTTTTGGGCTGGAGCTTCTCATGGTTTGAGGCCTGCCTTGCTCCACCCCCTGCTCTTGAGATTCTCCCGGATATGGGCTGCATTTTGGCTGCCTTTTGGGCTGGAGCTTCTCATTGTTTGAGGCCTGGCTTGCTACAAACTCTGCCATTGATATTCTCCCGTATGTGGGCTGCATTTTGGCTGCCTTTTGGGCTGGAGCTTCTCGTGGTTTGAGGCCTGGCTTGCTCCACCCCCTGCTCTTGAGATTCTCCCGGATATGGGCTGCATTTTGGCTGCCTTTTGGGCTGGAGCTTCTCGTGGTTTGAGGCCTGGCTTGCTCCACCCCCTGCTCTTGAGATTCTCCCGGATGTGGGCTGCATTTTGGCTGCCTTTTGGGCTGGAGCTTCTCATGGTTTGAGGCCTGGCTTGCTCCACCCCCTGCTCTTGATATTCTCCCGTATGTGGGCTGCATTTTGGCTGCCTTTTGGGCTGGAGCTTCTCGTGGTTTGAGGCCTGGCTTGCTCCACCCCCTGCTCTTGAGATTCTCCCAGATGTGGGCTGCATTTTGGCTGCCTTTTGGGCTGGAGCTTCTCATTGTTTGAGGCCTGGCTTGCTACAAACTCTGCCATTGATATTCTCCCGGATGTGGGCTGCATTTTGGCTGCGTTTTGGGCTGGAGCTTCTCATGGTTTGAGGCCTGCCTTGCTCCACCCCCTGCTCTTGAGATTCTCCCGGATATGGGCTGCATTTTGGCTGCCTTTTGGGCTGGAGCTTCTCATTGTTTGAGGCCTGGCTTGCTACAAACTCTGCCATTGATATTCTCCCGTATGTGGGCTGCATTTTGGCTGCCTTTTGGGCTGGAGCTTCTCGTGGTTTGAGGCCTGGCTTGCTCCACCCCCTGCTCTTGAGATTCTCCCGGATATGGGCTGCATTTTGGCTGCGTTTTGGGCTGGATCTTCACAAGGTTTGAGGCCTGGCTTGCTCCACCCCCTGCTCTTGATATTCTCCCGGATATGGGCTGCATTTTGGCTGCCTTTTGGGCTGGAGCTTCTCGTGGTTTGAGGCCTGGTTTGCTCCACCCCCTGCTCTTGAGATTCTCCCGGATGTGGGCTGCATTTTGGCTGCCTTTTGGGCTGAAGCTTCTCGAGGTTTGAGGCCTGGCTTGCTCCACCCCCTGCTCTTGAGATTCTCCCGGATATGGGCTGCATTTTGGCTGCCTTTTGGGCTGGAGCTTCTCATGGTTTGAGGCCTGGCTTGCTCCACCCCCTGCTCTTGAGATTCTCCCGGATGTGGGCTGGATTTTGGCTGCCTTTTGGGCTGGAGCTTCTCGTGGTTTGAGACCTGGCTTGCTCCACCCCCTGCTCTTGACATTCTCCCGGATGTGGGCTGCATTTTGGCTGCCTTTTGGGCTGGAGAATCTTGAGGTTTGAGGCCTGCCTTGCTCCACCCCCTGCTCTTGAGATTCTCCCGGATATGGGCTGGATTTTGTCTGCATTTTGGTCTGGAGCTTCTCGTGGTTTGAGGCCTGGCTTGCTCCACCCCCTGCTCTTGAGATTCTCCCGGATGTGGGCTGCATTTTGGCTGCCTTTTGGGCTGGAGCTTCTCATGGTTTGAGGCCTGGCTTGCTCCACCCTCTGCTCTTGAGATTCTCCCGGATGTGGGCTGGATTTTGGCTGCCTTTTGGGCTGGAGCTTCTCGTGGTTTGAGGCCTGGCTTGCTCCAGCCCCTGCTCTTCATATTCTCCCGGATGTGGGCTGCATTTTGGCTGCCTTTTGGGCTGGAGCTTCTCGTGGTTTGAGGCCTGGCTTGCTCCACCCCCTGCTCTTGAGATTCTCCCGGATGTGGGCTGCATTTTGGCTGCCTTTTGGGCTGGAGCTTCTCGTGGTTTGAGGCCTGGCTTGCTCCACCCCCTTCTCTTGATATTCTCCCGGATGTGGGCTGCATTTTGGCTGCCTTTGGGGCTGGACCTTCTCGTGATTTGAGGCCTGGCTTGCTCCAACCCCTGCCCATGATATTCTCCCGGATGTGGGCTGGAGTTTGGCTGCCTTTTGGGCTGGAGCTTCTCGTTCTTTGAGGCCTGGCTTGCTCCACCCCCTGCTCTTGAGATTCTCCTGGATGTGGGCTGCATTTTGGCTGCCTTTTGGGCTGGATCTTCACAAGGTTTGAGGCCTGGCTTGCTCCAAACTCTGCCATTGAGATTGTCCCGGAGATGGGCTGCATTTTGGCTGATGCTTGGGCTGGAGCTTCTCGTGGTTTGAGGCCTGGCTTTCTCCGCCCTCTGCTCTTGAGATTCTCCCGGATGTGGGCTGGATTTTGGCTCCCTTTTGGGCTGGAGCTTCTCATGGTTTGAGGCCTTGCTTGCTCCACCCCCTGCTCTTGAAATTGTCCCGGATGTGGGCTGCATTTTGGCTGCCTTTTGGGCTGGAGCTTCTCGTGGTTTGAGGCCTGGCTTGCTCCACCCCCTGCTCTTGAGATTCTCCCGGATGTGGGCTGCATTTTGGCTGCCTTTTGGGCTGGAGCTTCTCGAGGTTTGAGGCCTGGCTTGCTCCACCCCCTGCTCTTGAGATTCTCCCGGATGTGGGCTGCATTTTGGCTGCCTTTTGGGCTGGAGCTTCTCGTGGTTTGAGGCCTGGCTTGCTCCACCCCCTTCTCTTGATATTCTCCCGGATGTGGGCTGCATTTTGGCTGCCTTTTGGGCTGGAGCTTCTCGTGGTTTGGGGCCTGGCTTGCTCCAACCCCTGCTCTTGAGATTCTCCCCGACGTGGCCTGCATTTTGGCTACATTTTGGGCTGGACCTTCTCCTGATTTGAGGCCTGGCTTGCTCCAACCCCTGCCCATGATATTCTCCCGGATGTGGGCTGGAGTTTGGCTGCCTTTTGGGCTGGAGCTTCTCGTTCTTTGAGGCCTGGCTTGCTCCACCCCCTGCTCTTGAGATTCTCCCGGATGTGGGCTGCATTTTGGCTGCCTTTTGGGCTGGATCTTCACAAGGTTTGAGGCCTGGCTTGCTCCAAACTCTGCCATTGAGATTGTCCCGGAGGTGGGCTGCATTTTGGCTGATGCATGGGCTGGAGCTTCTCATGGTTTGAGGCCTTGCTTGCTCCACCCCCTGCTCTTGAAATTGTCCCGGATGTGGGCTGCATTTTGGCTGCGTTTTGGGCTGGAGCTTCTCATGGTTTGAGGCCTGGCTTGCTCCACCCCCTGCTCTTGAGATTCTCCCGGAGGTGGGCTGCATTTTGGCTGCCTTTTGGGCTGGAGCTTCTCGTGGTTTGAGGCCTGGCTTGCTCCACCCCCTGCTCTTGAGATTCTCCCGGATGTGGGCTGCATTTTGGCTGCCTTTTGGCCTGGAGCTTCTCGTGGTTTGAGGCCTGGTTTGCTGCACCCCCTGCTCTTGAGATTCTCCCGGATGTGGGCTGCATTTTGGCTGCCTTTTGGGCTGGAGCTTCTCGAGGTTTGAGGCCTGGCTTGCTCCATCCCCTGCCCTTGATATTCTCCCGGAGGTGGGCTGGAATTTGGCTGCATTTTGGGCTGGAGCTTCTCGTGGTTTGAGGCCTGGTTTGCTGCACCCCCTGCTCTTGATAATCTCCCGGAGGTGGGCTGCATTTTGGCTGCCTTTTGGGCTGGAGCTTCTCGAGGTTTGAGGCCTGGCTTGCTCCACCCCCTGCCCTTGATATTCTCCCGGAGGTGGGCTGGAATTTGGCTGCATTTTGGGCTGGAGCTTCTTGTGGTTTGAGGCCTGGCTTGCTCCACCCTCTGCTCTTGAGATTCTCCCGGATGTGGGCTGCATTTTGGCTGCCTTTTGGGCTGGAGCTTCTCGTGGTTTGAGGCCTGGCTTGCTCCACCCCCTGCTCTTGAGATTCTCCCGGAAGTGGGCTGCATTTTGGCTCCCTTTTGGGCTGGAGCTTCTCGAGGTTTGAGGCCTGGCTTGCTCCACCCCCTGCCCTTGATATTCTCCCGGAGGTGGGCTGGAATTTGGCTGCATTTTGGGCTGGAGCTTCTCGTGGTTTGAGGCCTGGCTTGCTCCACCCTCTGCTCTTGAGATTCTCCCGTATGTGGGCTGCATTTTGGCTGCATTTTGGGCTGGAGCTTCTCGAGGTTTGAGGCCTGGCTTGCTCCACCCCCTGCCCTTGATATTCTCCCGGATGAGGGCTGGATTTTGGCTGCATTTTGGGCTGGAGCTTCTCATGGTTTGAGGCCTGGCTTGCTCCACCCCCTGCTCTTGAGATTCTCCCGGATGTGGGCTGGATTTTTTCTACATTTTGGGCTGGAGCTTCTCGTGGTTTGAGGCCTGGCTTGCTCCACTCTCTGCTCTTGAGATTCTCCGGGATGTGGGCTGCATTTTGGCTGCGTTTTGGGCTGGAGCTTCTCGTGGTTTGAGGCCTGGCTTGCTCCACCCCCTGCTCCTGAGATTCTCCCGGATGTGGGCTGCATTTTGGCTGCCTTTAGGGCTGGAGCTTCTCATGCTTTGAGGCCTGGCTTGCTCCACCCCCTGCTCTTGATATTCTCAGGGAGGTGGGCTGCATTTTGGCTGCCTTTTGGGCTGGAGCTTCTTGAGGTTTGAGGCCTGGCTTGCTCCACCCCCTGCTCTTGAGATTCTCCCGGATGTGGGCTGAATTTTGGCTGCCTTTTGGGCTGGAGCTTCTCGTGGTTTGAGGCCTGGCTTGCTCCACCCCCCGCTCTTGAGATTCTCCCGGATGTGGGCTGGATTTTGGCTGCATTTTGGGCTGGAGCTTCTCGTGGTTTGAGGCCTGGCTTGCTCCACCCCCTGCTCTTGAGATTCTCCCCGAGGTGGCCTGCATTTTGGCTACATTTTGGGCTGGACCTTCTCGTGATTTGAGGCCTGGCTTGCTCCAACCCCTGCCCATGATATTCTCCTGGATGTGGGCTGGAGTTTGGCTGCCTTTTGGGCTGGAGCTTCTCGTTCTTTGAGGCCTGGCTTGCTCCACCCCCTGCTCTTGAGATTCTCCCGGATGTGGGCTGCATTTTGGCTGCCTTTTGGGCTGGATCTTCACAAGGTTTGAGGCCTGGCTTGCTCCAAACTCTGCCATTGAGTTTGTCCCGGAGATGGGCTGCATTTTGGCTGATTCTTGGGCTGGAGCTTCTCGTTGTTAGAGGCCTGGCTTTCTCCACCCTCTGCTCTTGAGATTCTCCCGGATGTGGGCTGCATTTTGGCTCCCTTTTGGGCTGGAGCTTCTCATGGTTTGAGGCCTTGCTTGCTCCACCCCCTGCTCTTGAAATTGTCCCGGATGTGGGCTGCATTTTGGCTGCCTTTTGGGCTGGAGCTTCTCATGGTTTGAGGCCTGGCTTGCTCCACCCCCTGCTCTTGAGATTCTCCCGGATGTGGGCTGGATTTTGGCTGCCTTTTGGGCTGGAGCTTCTCGTGGTTTGAGGCCTGGCTTGCTCCACCCCCTGCTCTTGAGATTCTCCCGGATGTGGGCTGCATTTTGGCTGCCTTTTGGGCTGGAGAATCTTGAGGTTTGAGGCCTGCCTTGCTCCACCCCCTGCTCTTGATAATCTCCCGGAGGTGGGCTGCATTTTGGCTGCATTTTGGGCTGGAGCTTCTCGTGGTTTGAGGCCTGGCTTGCTCCACCCCCTGCTCTTGAGATTCTCCCGCATGTGGGCTGCATTTTGGCTGCCTTTTGGGCTGGAGCTTCTCATGGTTTGAGGCCTGGCTTGCTCCACCCCCTGCTCTTGATATTCTCCCGGATGAGGGCTGGATTTTGGCTGCATTTTGGCCTGGAGCTTCTCGTGGTTTGATTCCTGGATTGCTGCACCCCCTGCTCTTGATAATCTCCCGGAGGTGGGCTGCATTTTGGCTGCCTTTTGGGCTGGAGCTTCTCGTGGTTTGAGGCCTGGCTTGCTCCACCCCCTGCTCTTGAGATTCTCCCGGATGTGGGCTGGATTTTTTCTACATTTTGGGCTGGAGCTTCTCGTGGTTTGAGGCCTGGCTTGCTCCACCCCCTGCTCTTGAGATTCTCCCGGATGTGGGCTGGATTTTTTCTACATTTTGGGCTGGAGCTTCTCGTGGTTTGAGGCCTGGCTTGCTCCACCCCCTGCTCTTGAGATTCTCCCGGATGTGGGCTGCATTTTGGCTGCCTTTTGGGCTGGAGCTTCTCGTGGTTTGAGGCCTGGCTTGCTCCACCCCCTGCTCTTGAGATTCTCCCGGATGTGGGCTGCATTTTGGCTGCCTTTAGGGCTGGAGCTTCTCGTGGTTTGAGGCCTGGCTTGCTCCACCCTCTGCTCTTGAGATTCTCCCGGATGTGGGCTGGATTTTGGCTGCATTTTGGGCTGGAGATTCTCGTGGTTTGAGGCCTGGCTTGCTCCACCCCCTGCTCTTGAGATTCTCCCGGATGTGGGCTGCATTTTGGCTGCCTTTTGGGCTGGAGAATCTTGAGGTTTGAGGCCTGCCTTGCTCCACCCCCTGCTCTTGATAATCTCCCGGAGGTGGGCTGCATTTTGGCTGCATTTTGGGCTGGAGCTTCTCGTGGTTTGAGGCCTGGCTTGCTCCACCCCCTGCTCTTGAGATTCTCCCGGATGTGGGCTGCATTTTGGCTGCCTTTTGGGCTGGAGCTTCTCGTGGTTTGAGGCCTGGCTTGCTCCACCCCCTGCTCTTGAGATTCTCCCGGATGTGGGCTGGATTTTGGCTGCCTTTTGGGCTGGAGCTTCTCGTGGTTTGAGGCCTGGATTGCTGCACCCCCTGCTCTTGATAATCTCCCGGAGGTGGGCTGCATTTTGGCTGCCTTTTGGGCTGGAGCTTCTCTTGGTTTGAGGCCTGGCTTGCTCCACCCCCTGCTCTTGAGATTCTCCCGGATGTAGCCTGCATTTTGGCTGCCTTTTGGGCTGGAGCTTCTTGTGGTTTGAGGCCTGGCTTGCTCCACCCTCTGCTCTTGAGATTCTCCCGGATGTGGGCTGCATTTTGGCTGCCTTTTGGGCTGGAGCTTCTCTTGGTTTGAGGCCTGGCTTGCTCCACCCCCTGCTCTTGAGATTCTCCCGCATGTGGGCTGCATTTTGGCTGCCTTTTGGGCTGGAGCTTCTTGTGGTTTGAGGCCTGGCTTGCTCCACCCTCTGCTCTTGAGATTCTCCCGGATGTGGGCTGCATTTTGGCTGCATTTTGGGCTGGAGCTTCTCGTGGTTTGAGGCCTGGCTTGCTCCACCCCCTGCTCTTTATATTCTCCCGGATGTGGGCTGCATTTTGGCTGCATTTTGGGCTGGAGCTTCTCGAGGTTTGAGGCCTGGCTTGCTCCACCCCCTGCCCTTGATATTCTCCCGGAGGTGGGCTGGAATTTGGCTGCCTTTTGGGCTGGAGCTTCTCGTGGTTTGAGGCCTGGCTTGCTCCACCCTCTGCTCTTGAGATTCTCCTGGATGTGGGCTGCATTTTGGCTGCCTTTTGGGCTGGAGCTTCTCGAGGTTTGAGGCCTGGCTTGCTCCACCCCCTGCCCTTGATATTCTCCCGGATGAGGGCTGGATTTTGGCTGCATTTTGGGCTGGAGCTTCTCGTGGTTTGAGGCCTGGCTTGCTCCACCCCCTGCTCTTGAGATTCTCCCGGATGTGGGCTGCATTTTGGCTGCCTTTTGGGCTGGAGCTTCTCGTGGTTTGAGGCCTGCCTTGCTCCACCCCCTGCTCTTGAGATTCTCCCGGATGTGGGCTGCATTTTGGCTGCCTTTAGGGCTGGAGCTTCTCGTGGTTTGAGGCCTGGCTTGCTCCACCCTGTGCTCTTGAGATTCTCCGGGATGTGGGCTGCATTTTGGCTGCGTTTTGGGCTGGAGCTTCTCGTGGTTTGAGGCCTGGCTTGCTCCACCCCCTGCTCCTGAGATTCTCCCAGATGTGGGCTGCATTTTGGCTGCCTTTAGGGCTGGAGCTTCTCATGCTTTGAGGCCTGGCTTGCTCCACCCCCTGCTCTTGAGATTCTCAGGGAGGTGGGCTGCATTTTGGCTGCCTTTTGGGCTGGAGCTTCTCGTGGTTTGAGGCCTGGCTTGCTGCACCCCCTGCTCTTGATATTCTCCCGGATGTGGGCTGCATTTTGGCTGCCTTTTGGGCTGGAGCTTCTCGTGGTTTGAGGCCTGGCTTGCTCCACCCCCTGCTCTTGAGATTCTCCCCGAGGTGGCCTGCATTTTGGCTACATTTTGGGCTGGACCTTCTCGTGATTTGAGGCCTGGCTTGCTCCAACCCCTGCCCATGATATTCTCCTGGATGTGGGCTGGAGTTTGGCTGCCTTTTGGGCTGGAGCTTCTCGTTCTTTGAGGCCTGGCTTGCTCCACCCCCTGCTCTTTAGATTCTCCCAGATGTGGGCTGCATTTTGGCTGCCTTTTGGGCTGGATCTTCACAAGGTTTGAGGCCTGGCTTGCTCCAAACTCTGCCATTGAGATTGTCCCGGAGATGGGCTGCATTTTGGCTGATTCTTGGGCTGGAGCTTCTCGTGGTTTGAGGCCTGGCTTGATCCACCCCGTTCTCTTGATATTCTCCCGGATGTGGGCTGCATTTTGGCTGCCTTTTGGGCTGGAGCTTCTCATGGTTTGAGGCCTGGCTTGCTCCACCCTCTGCTCTTGAGATTCTCCCGGATGTGGGCTGCATTTTGGCTGCCTTTTGGGCTGGAGCTTCTCGTGGTTTGAGGCCTGGCTTGCTGCACCCCCTGCTCTTGATATTCTCCCGGATGTGGGCTGCATTTTGGCTGCCTTTTGGGCTGGAGCTTCTCGTGGTTTGAGGCCTGGCTTGGTCCACCCTCTGCTCTTGAGATTCTCCCGGATGTGGGCTGCATTTTGGCTGCCTTTTGGGCTGGAGCTTCTCGTGGTTTGAGGCCTGGATTGCTGCACCCCCTGCTCTTGATAATCTCCCGGATGTGGGCTGCATTTTGGCTGCCTTTTGGGTTGGAGCTTCTCGTGGTTTGAGGCCTGGCTTGCTCCACCCCCTGCTCTTGAGATTCTCCCGGAGGTGGGCTGGATTTTGGCTGCCTTTTGGGCTGGATCTTCACAAGGTTTGAGGCCTGGCTTGCTCCAAAGTCTGCCATTGAGATTCTCCCGGAGGTGGGCTGCATTTTGGCTGATTCTTGGGCTGGAGCTTCTCATGGTTTGAGGCCTGGCTTGCTCCACCCCCTGCTCTTGATATTCTCCCGGATGTGGGCTGCATTTTGGCTGTGTTTTGGGCTGGAGCTTCTCGTGGTTTGAGGCCTGGCTTGCTCCACCCCCTGCTCCTGAGATTCTCCCAGATGTGGGCTGCATTTTGGCTGCCTTTAGGGCTGGAGCTTCTCGTGGTTTGAGGCCTGGCTTGCTCCACCCCCTGCTCTTGAGATTCTCCCCGAGGTGGCCTGCATTTTGGCTACATTTTGGGCTGGACCTTCTCGTGATTTGAGGCCTGGCTTGCTCCAACCCCTGCCCATGATATTCTCCTGGATGTGGGCTGGAGTTTGGCTGCCTTTTGGGCTGGAGCTTCTCGTTCTTTGAGGCCTGGCTTGCTCCACCCCCTGCTCTTTAGATTCTCCCGGATGTGGGCTGCATTTTGGCTGCCTTTTGGGCTGGATCTTCACAAGGTTTTTAAGGCCTGGCTTGCTCCAAACTCTGCCATTGAGATTGTCCCGGAGATGGGCTGCATTTTGGCTGATTCTTGGGCTGGAGCTTCTCGTGGTTTGAGGCCTGGCTTTCTCCACCCTCTGCTCTTGAGATTCTCCCAGATGTGGGCTGGATTTTGGCTCCCTTTTGGGCTGGAGCTTCTCATGGTTTGAGGCCTTGCTTGCTCCACCCCCTGCTCTTGAAATTGTCCCGGATGTGGGCTGCATTTTGGCTGCCTTTTGGGCTGGAGCTTCTCGTGGTTTGAGGCCTGGCTTGCTCCACCCCCTGCTCTTGAGATTCTCCCGGATGTGGGCTGGATTTTGGCTGCCTTTTGGGCTGGAGCTTCTCGTGGTTTGAGGCCTGGCTTGCTCCACCCCCTGCTCTTGATATTCTCCCGGATGTGGGCTGCATTTTGGCTGCCTTTTGGGCTGGAGCTTCTCGTGGTTTGAGGCCTGGCTTGCTCCACCCCCTGCTCTTGAAATTGTCCCGGATGTGGGCTGCATTTTGGCTGCCTTTTGAACTGGAGCTTCTCGTGGTTTGAGGCCTGGCTTGCTCCACCCCCTGCTCTTGAGATTCTCCCGGATGTGGGCTGCATTTTGGCTGCCTTTTGGGCTGGAGCTTCTCGTGGTTTGAGGCCTGGCTTGCTCCACCCCCTGCTCTTGATATTCTCCCGGATGTGGGCTGCATTTTGGCTGCCTTTTGGGCTGGAGCTTCTCGTGGTTTGAGGCCTGGCTTGCTCCACCCCCTGCTCTTGAGATTCTCCCGGATGTGGGCTGCATTTTGGCTGCCTTTTGGCCTGGACCTTCTCGTGGTTTGAGGCCTGGATTGCTGCACCCCCTGCTCTTGATAATCTCCCGGATGTGGGCTGCATTTTGGCTGCCTTTTGGGCTGGAGCTTCTTGGGTTTTGAGGCCTGGATTGCTGCACCCCCTGCTCTTGATAATCTCCCGGATGTGGGCTGCATTTTGGCTGCCTTTTGGGTTGGAGCTTCTCGTGGTTTGAGGCCTGGCTTGCTCCACCCCCTGCTCTTGAGATTCTCCCGGAGGTGGGCTGCATTTTGGCTGCCTTTTGGGCTGGATCTTCACAAGGTTTGAGGCCTGGCTTGCTCCAAACTCTGCCATTGAGATTCTCCCGGAGGTGGGCTGCATTTTGGCTGATTCTTGGGCTGGAGCTTCTCGAGGTTTGAGGCCTTGCTTGCTCCACCCCCTGCTCTTGAGATTCTCCCGGATGTGGGCTGCATTTTGGCTGCCTTTTGGGCTGGAGCTTCTCGTGGTTTGAGGCCTGGCTTGCTCCACCCCCTGCTCTTGAGATTCTCCCCGAGGTGGCCTGCATTTTGGCTACATTTTGGGCTGGACCTTCTCGTGGTTTCAGGCCTGGCTTGCTCCACCCCCTGCTCTTGAGATTCTCCCGGATGTGGGCTGCATTTTGGCTGCCTTTTGGGCTGGATCTTCACAAGGTTTGAGGCCTGGCTTGCTCCAAACTCTGCCATTGAGATTGTCCCGGAGATGGGCTGCATTTTGGCTGATTCTTGGGCTGGAGCTTCTCGTGGTTTGAGGCCTGGCTTTCTCCACCCTCTGCTCTTGAGATTCTCCCGGATGTGGGCTGGATTTTGGCTCCCTTTTGGGCTGGAGCTTCTCATGGTTTGAGGCCTGGCTTGCTCCACCCCCTGCTCTTGAAATTGTCCCGGATGTGGGCTGCATTTTGGCTGCCTTTTGGGCTGGAGCTTCTCGTGGTTTGAGGCCTGGCTTGCTCCACCCCCTGCTCTTGAGATTCTCCCGGATGTGGGCTGCATTTTGGCTGCCTTTTGGGCTGGAGAATCTTGAGGTTTGAGGCCTGCCTTGCTCCACCCCCTGCTCTTGAGATTCTCCCGGATATGGGCTGGACTTTGTCTGCATTTTGGTCTGGAGCTTCTCGTGGTTTGAGGCCTGGCTTGCTCCACCCCCTGCTCTTGATATTCTCCCGGATGTGGGCTGCATTTTGGCTGCGTTTTGGGCTGGAGCTTCTCATGGTTTGAGGTGTGGCTTGCTCCACCCCCTGCTCTTGATATTCTCCCGGATGTGGGCTGCATTTTGGCTGCCTTTTGGGCTGGAGCTTCTCGAGGTTTGAGGCCTGGCTTGCTCCACCCCCTGCTCTTGAGATTCTCCCGGAGGTGGGCTGGATTTTTTCTACATTTTGGGCTGGAGCTTCTCGTGGTTTGAGGCCTGGCTTGCTCCACCCCCTGCTCTTGAGATTCTCCCGGATGTGGGCTGGATTTTGGCTGCATTTTGGGCTGGAGCTTCTCGTGGTTTGAGGCCTGGCTTTCTCCACCCCCTGCTCTTGAGATTATCAGGGAGGTGGGCTGCATTTTGGCTGCCTTTTTGGCTGGAGCTTCTCGAGGTTTGAGGCCTGGCTTGCTCCACCCCCTGCTCTTGATATTCTCCCGTATGTGGGTGGATTTTGGATTCATTTTGGGCTGGAGCTTCTCGTGGTTTGTGACCTGGCTTGCTCCACCCCCTGCTCTTGAGATTCTCCCAGATATGGGCTGCATTTTGGCTGCATTTTGGGCTGGAGCTTCTCGTGGTTTGAGGCCTGCCTTGCTCCACCCCCTGCTCTTGAGATTCTCCCAGATGTGGGCTGCATTTTGGCTGCCTTTTGGGCTGGAGCTTCTCGAGGTTTGAGGCCTGGCTTGCTCCACCCCCTGCTCTTGAGATTCTCCCGGATGTGGGCTGCATTTTGGCTGCCTTTTGGGCTGGAGCTTCTCGTGGTTTGGGGCCTGGCTTGCTCCACCCCCTGCTCTTGAGATTCTCACTGAGGTTGGCTGGATTTTGGCTGATTCTTGGGCTGGAGCTTCTTGTGGTTTGAGGCCTGGCTTGCTCCACCCCCTGCTCTTGAGATTCTCCCGGATGTGGGCTGCATTTTGGCTGATTCTTGGGCTGGAGATTCTTGTGGTTTGAGGCCTGGCTTGCTCCACCCCCTGCTCTTGAGATTCTCCCAGATGTGGGCTGCATTTTGGCTCTCTTTTGGGCTGGAGCTTCTCGTGGTTTGAGGCCTGCCTTGCTCCACACCCTGCTCTTGAGATTCTCCCGGAGGTGGGCTGGAGTTTGGCTGCCTTTTGGGCTGGAGCTTCTCGTGGTTTGGGGCCTGGCTTGCTCCACCCCCTGCTCTTGAGATTCTCACTGAGGTTGGCTGGATTTTGGCTGATTCTTGGGCTGGAGCTTCTTGTGGTTTGAGGCCTGGCTTGCTCCACCCCCTGCTCTTGAGATTCTCCCGGATGTGGGCTGCATTTTGGCTGATTCTTGGGCTGGAGATTCTTGTGGTTTGAGGCCTGGCTTGCTCCACCCCCTGCTCTTGAGATTCTCCCAGATGTGGGCTGCATTTTGGCTCTCTTTTGGGCTGGAGCTTCTCGTGGTTTGAGGCCTGCCTTGCTCCACCCCCTGCTCTTGAGATTCTCCCGGATGTGGGCTGCATTTTGGCTGCCTTTTGGGCTGGAGCTTCTCGTGGTTTGAGGCCTGGCTTGCTCCACCCCCTGCTCTTGAGATTGTCCCGGATGTGGGCTGCATTTTGGCTGCCTTTTGGGCTGGAGCTTCTCGTGGTTTGAGGCCTGGCTTGCTCCACCCCCTGCTCTTGAGATTCTCCTGGAGGTGGGCTGCATTTTGGCTGCGTTTTGGGCTGGAGCTTCTCGTGGTTTGAGGCCTGGCTTGCTCCACCCCCTGCTCTTGACATTCTCCCGGATGTGGGCTGCATTTTGGCTGTCTGTTCGGCTGGAGCTTCTTGTGGTTTGAGGCCTGGCTTGCTCCACCCCCTGCTCTTGAGATTCTCCCGGATGTGGGCTGCATTTTGGCTGCCTTTTGGGCTGTAGCCTCTCGTGCTTTGAGGCCTGGCTTGCTCCACCCCCTGCTCTTGATATTCTCCCGTATGTGGGTGGATTTTGGCTTCATTTTGTGCTGGAGCTTCTCGTGGTTCGTGGCCTGGCTTGCTCCACCCCCTGCTCTTGAGATTCTCCCAGATATGGGCTGCATTTTGGCTGCATTTTGTGCTGGAGCTTCTCGTGGTTTGTGGCCTGGCTTGCTCCACCCCCTGCTCTTGAGATTCTCCCGGAGGTGGGCTGCATTTTGGCTGCCTTTTGGGCTGGAGCTTCTCGAGGTTTGAGGCCTGGCTTGCTCCACCCCCTGCTCTTGAGATTCTCCCGGATGTGGGCTGCATTTTCGCTGCCTTTTGGGCTGGAGCTTCTCGTGGTTTGAGGCCTGGCTTGCTCCACCCCCTGCTCTTGAGATTCTCCCGGATGTGGGCTGCATTTTGGCTGCCTTTTGGGCTGGAGCTTCTCGTGGTTTGTGGCCTGGCTTTCTCCACCCCCTGCTCTTGAGATTCTTCCAGATGTGGGCTGTATTTTGGCTGCATTTTGGGCTGGAGCTTCTCGTGGTTTGAGGCCTGGCTTGCTCCACCCCCTGCTCTTGAGATTCTCCCGGATGTGGGCTGCATTTTGCCTGATTCTTGGGCTGGAACTTCTTGTGGTTTGAGGCCTGGCTTGCTCCACCCCCTGCTCTTGAGTTTCTCCCTGATGTGGGCTGGATTTTGTCTCCATTTTGGGCTGGAGCTTCTCGTGGTTTGAGGGCTGGCTTGCTCCACCCCCTCCTCTTGAGATTCTCCCGGATGTGGGCTGCATTTTGGCTTCATTTTGGGGTGGAGCTTCTCGTGGTTTGTGGCCTGGCTTGCTCCACCCCCTGCTCTTGATATTCTCCCGGAGGTGGGCTGCATTTTGGCTGCCTTTTGGGCTGGAGCTTCTCGTGGTTTGAGGCCTGGCTTGCTCCACACCCTGCTCTTGAGATTCTCCCGGATGTGGGCTGCATTTTGGCTGATTCTTGGGCTGGAGCTTCTTGTGGTTTGAGGCCTGGCTTGCTCCACCCCCTGCTCTTGAGATTCTCCCAGATGTGGGCTGCATTTTGGCTTCCTTTTGGGCTGGAGCTTCTCGTGGTTTGAGGCCTGGCTTGCTCCACCCCCTGCTCTTGAGATTCTCCCGGATGTGGGCTGCATTTTGGCTGATTCTTGGGCTGGAGCTTCTCGAGGTTTGAGGCCTGGCTTGCTCCACCCCCTGCTCTTGAGATTCTCCCGGATGTGGGCTGCATTTTGGCTGCCTTTTGGGCTGGAGCTTCTCGTGGTTTGAGGCCTGGCTTGCTCCACCCCCTGCTCTTGAGATTCTCCCGGATGTGGGCTGCATTTTGGCTGCCTTTTGGGCTGGAGCTTCTCGTGGTTTGAGGCCTGCCTTGCTCCACCCCCTGCTCTTGAGATTCTCCCGGAGGTGGGCTGGAGTTTGGCTGCCTTTTGGGCTGGAGCTTCTCGAGGTTTGAGGCCTGGCTTGCTCCACCCCTGCTCTTGAGATTCTCCCGGATGTGGGCTGGATTTTCGCTGCCTTTTGGGCTGGAGCTTCTCGTGGTTTGAGGGCTGGCTTGCTCCACCTCCTCCTCTTGAGATTCTCCCGGATGTGGGCTGCATTTTGGCTGCATTTTGGGCTGGAGCTTCTCGTGGTTTGAGGCCTGGCTTGCTCCACCCCCTGCTCTTGAGATTCTCCCGGAGGTGGGCTGCATTTTTGCTGCCTTTTGGGCTGGAGCTTCTCGTGGTTTGGGGCCTGGCTTCCTCCACCCCCTGCTCTTGAGATTCTCCCGGATGTGGGCTGCATTTTGGCTGATTCTTGGGCTGGAGCTTCTTGTGGTTTGAGGCCTGGCTTGCTCCACCCCCTGCTCTTGAGATTCTCCCGGATGTGGGCTGCATTTTGGCTGATTCTTGGGCTGGAGCTTCTCGTGGTTTGAGGCCTGGCTTGCTCCACCCCCTGCTCTTGAGATTCTCCCGGATGTGGGCTGCATTTTGGCTGCATTTTGGGGTGGAGCTTCCCGTGGTTTGAGGCCTGGCTTGCTCCACCCCCTGCTCTTGATATTCTCCCGGATGTGGGCTGAATTTTGGCTGATACTTTGGCTGTATCTTCTCGTGCTTTGAGGCCTGGCTTGCTCCCCCCCCTGCTCTTGAGATTCTCCCGGATGTGGGCTGCATTTTCGCTGCCTTTTGGGCTGGAGCTTCTCGTGGTTTGAGGCCTGGCTTGCTCCACCCCCTGCTCTTGAGATTCTCCCGGATGTGGGCTGCATTTTGGCTGCCTTTTGGGCTGGAGCTTCTCGTGGTTTGTGGCCTGGCTTTCTCCACCCCCTGCTCTTGAGATTCTCCCAGATGTGGGCTGTATTTTGGCTGCATTTTGGGCTGGAGCTTCTCGTGGTTTGAGGCCTGGCTTGCTCCACCCCCTGCTCTTGAGATTCTCCCGGAGGTGGGCTGGATTTTGCCTGTTTCTTGGGCTGGAACTTCTTGTGGTTTGAGGCCTGGCTTGCTCCACACCCTGCTCTTGATATTCTCCCGGATGTGGGCTGGATTTTGTCTCCCTTTTGGGCTGGAGCTTCTCGTGGTTTGAGGGCTGGCTTGCTCCACCCCCTTCTCTTGAGATTCTCCCGGATGTGGGCTGCATTTTGGCTTCATTTTGGGGTGGAGCTTCTCGTGGTTTGTGGCCTGGCTTGCTCCACCCCCTGCTCTTGATATTCTCCCGGAGGTGGGCTGCATTTTGGCTGCCTTTTGGGCTGGAGCTTCTCGTGGTTTGAGGCCTGGCTTGCTCCACCCCCTGCTCTTGAGATTCTCCCGCATGTGGGCTGCATTTTGGCTGATTCTTGGGCTGGAGCTTCTTGTGGTTTGAGGCCTGGCTTGCTCCACCCCCTGCTCTTGAGATTCTCCCGGAGGTGGGCTGCATTTTGGCTGCCTTTTGGGCTGGAGCTTCTCGTGGTTTGAGGCCTGCCTTGCTCCACCCCCTGCTCTTGAGATTCTCCCGGATGTGGGCTGCATTTTGGCTGATTCTTGGGCTGGAGCTTCTCGAGGTTTGAGGCCTGGCTTGCTCCACCCCCTGCTCTTGAGATTCTCCCGCATGTGGGCTGCATTTTGGCTGCCTTTTGTGCTGGAGCTTCTCGTGGTTTGAGGCCTGGCTTGCTCCACCCCCTGCTCTTGAGATTCTCCCAGATGTGGGCTGGATTGTGGCTGCCTTTTGGGCTGGAGCTTCTCGTGGTTTGAGGCCTGGCTTGCTCCACGCCCTGCTCTTGAGATTCTCCCGGATGTGGGTTGCATTTTGGCTGCCTTTTGGGCTGAAGCTTCTCGTGGTTTGAGGCCTGGCTTGCTCCACCCCCTGCTCTTGAGATTCTCCCGGATGTGGGCTGCATTTTGGCTGCCTTTTGAGCTGGAGCTTCTCGTGGTTTGTGGCCTGGCTTTCTCCACCCCCTGCTCTTGAGATTCTTCCAGATGTGGGCTGTATTTTGGCTGCATTTTGGGCTGGAGCTTCTCGTGGTTTGAGGCCTGGCTTGCTCCACCCCCTGCTCTTGAGATTCTCCCGGAGGTGGGCTGCATTTTGCCTGATTCTTGGGCTGGAACTTCTTGTGGTTTGAGGCCTGGCTTGCTCCACACCCTGCTCTTGATATTCTCCCGGATGTGGGCTGGATTTTGTCTCCCTTTTGGGCTGGAGCTTCTCGTGGTTTGAGGGCTGGCTTGCTCCACCCCCTCCTCTTGAGATTCTCCCGGATGTGGGCTGCATTTTGGCTTCATTTTGGGGTGGAGCTTCTCGTGGTTTGTGGCCTGGCTTGCTCCACCCCCTGCTCTTGATATTCTCCCGGAGGTGGGCTGCATTTTGGCTGCCTTTTGGGCTGGAGCTTCTCGTGGTTTGAGGCCTGGCTTGCTCCACCCCCTGCTCTTGAGATTATCCCGGATGTGGGCTGCATTTTTTCTGATTCTTGGGCTGGAGCTTCTTGTGGTTTGAGGCCTGGCTTGCTCCACCCCCTGCTCTTGAGATTCTCCCGGATGTGGGCTGCATTTTGGCTGCCTTTTGGGCTGGAGCTTCTCGTGGTTTGAGGCCTGCCTTGCTCCACCCCCTGCTCTTGAGATTCTCCCGGATGTGGGCTGCATTTTGGCTGATTCTTGGGCTGGAGCTTCTCGAGGTTTGAGGCCTGGCTTGCTCCACCCCCTGCTCTTGAGATTCTCCCAGATGTGGGCTGCATTTTGGCTGCCTTTTGTGCTGGAGCTTCTCGTGGTTTGAGGCCTGGCTTGCTCCACCCCCTGCTCTTGAGATTCTCCCAGATGTGGGCTGGATTGTGGCTGCCTTTTGGGCTGGAGCTTCTCGTGGTTTGAGGCCTGGCTTGCTCCACGCCCTGCTCTTGAGATTCTCCCGGATGTGGGTTGCATTTTGGCTGCCTTTTGGGCTGAAGCTTCTCGTGGTTTGAGGCCTGCCTTGCTCCACCCCCTGCTCTTGAGATTCTCCCGGATGTGGGCTGCATTTTGGCTGATTCTTGGGCTGGAGCTTCTCGTGGTTTGAGGCCTGGCTTGCTCCACCCCCTGCTCTTGAGATTCTCCCGGAGGTGGGCTGGATTTTGGCTGCCTTTTGGGCTGGAGCTTCTCGTGGTTTGAGGCCTGCCTTGCTCCACCCCTTGCTCTTGAGATTCTCCCGGATGTGGGCTGGATTTTGACTGATTCTTGGGCTGGAGCTTCTTGTGGTTTGAGGCCTGGCTTGCTCCACCCCCTGCTCTTGAGATTCTCCCGGATGTGGGCTGCATTTTGGCTGCCTTTTGGGCTGGAGCTTCTCGTGGTTTGAGGCCTGGCTTGCTCCACCCCCTGCTCTTGAGATTCTCCCGGAGGTGGGCTGCATTTTGGCTGCCTTTTGGGCTGGAGCTCCTCGTGGTTTGAGGCCTGGCTTGCTCCACCCCCTGCTCTTGAGATTATCCCGGATGTGGGCTGCATTTTGGCTGATTCTTGGGCTGGAGCTTCTTGTGGTTTGAGGCCTGGCTTGCTCCACCCCCTGCTCTTGAGATTCTCCCGGATGTGGGCTGCATTTTGGCTGCCTTTTGGGCTGGAGCTTCTCGTGGTTTGAGGCCTTGCTTGCTCCACCCCCTGCTCTTGAGATTCTCCCGGATGTGGGCTGCATTTTGGCTGATTCTTGGGCTGGAGCTTCTCGAGGTTTGAGGCCTGGCTTGCTCCACCCCCTGCTCTTGAGATTCTCCCGGATGTGGGCTGCATTTTGGCTGCCTTTTGTGCTGGAGCTTCTCGTGGTTTGAGGCCTGGCTTGCTCCACCCCCTGCTCTTGAGATTCTCCCAGATGTGGGCTGGATTGTGGCTGCCTTTTGGGCTGGAGCTTCTCGTGGTTTGAGGCCTGGCTTGCTCCACCCCCTGCTCTTGAGATTCTCCCGGATGTGGGTTGCATTTTGGCTGCCTTTTGGGCTGAAGCTTCTCGTGGTTTGAGGCCTGCCTTGCTCCACCCCCTGCTCTTGAGATTCTCCCGGATGTGGGCTGCATTTTGGCTGATTCTTGGGCTGGAGCTTCTCGTGGTTTGAGGCCTGGCTTGCTCCACCCCCTGCTCTTGAGATTCTCCCAGATGTGGGCTGCATTTTGGCTTCATTTTGGGCTGGAGCTTCTCGTGGTTTGAGGCCTGGCTTGCTCCACCACCTGCTCTTGAGATTCTCCCGGATGTGGGCTGCATTTTGGCTGCATTTTGGGCTGGAGCTTCTCGTGGTTTGAGGCCTGGCTTGCTCCACCCCCTGCTCTTGAGATTCTCCCGGATATGGGCTGCATTTTGGCTGACTTTTGGGCTGGAGCTTCTCGTGGTTTGAGGCCTGGCTTGCTCCACCCCATGCTCTTGATATTCTCCCGGATGTGGTCTGCATTTTGGCTGATTCTTTGGCAGGAGCTTCTTGTGGTTTGAGGCCTCGCTTGCTCCACCACCTGCTCTTGAGATTCTCCCGGATGTGGGCTGCATTTTCGCTGCATTTTGGGCTGGAGCTTCTCGTGGTTTGAGGCCTGGCTTGCTCCACCCCCTGCTCTTGAGATTCTCCCGGATGTGGGCTGCATTTTGGATGATTCTTGGGCTGGAGCTTCCCGTGGTTTGAGGCCTGGCTTCCTCCACCCCCTGCTCTTGAGATTCTCCCGCAGGTGGGCTGCATTTTGGCTGCCTTTTGGGCTGGAGCTTCTCAAGGTTTGAGGCCTGGCTTGCTCCACGCCCTGCTCTTGAGATTCTCCCGGATGTGGGCTGCATTTTGGCTGCCTTTTGGGCTGGAGCTTCCCGTGGTTTGAGGCCTGGCTTGCTCCACCCCCTGCTCTTGATATTCTCCCGGATGTGGTCTGCATTTTGGCTGCCTTTTGGGCTGGAGCTTCTCGTGGTTTGAGGCCTGGCTTGCTCCACCCCCTGCTCTTGAGATTCTCCCGGATGTGGGCTGCATTTTGGCTGCCTTTTGGGCTGGAGCTTCTCGTGGTTTGAGACCTGGCTTGCTCCACCCCCTGCTCTTGAGATTCTCCCGGATGTGGGCTGCATTTTGGCTTCATTTTGGGCTGGAGCTTCCCGTGGTTTGAGGCCTGGCTTGCTCCACCCCCTGCTCTTGATATTCTCCCGGAGGTGGGCTGCATTTTGGCTGCCTGTTGGGCTGGAGCTTCTCGTGGTTTGAGGCCTGGCTTGCTCCACCACCTGCTCTTGAGATTCTCCTGGATGTCTGCTGCATTTTGGCTCCATTTTGGGCTGGAGCTTCTCGTGGTTTGTGGCCTGGCTTGCTCCACCCCCTGCTCTTGAGATTCTCCCGGATGTGGGCTGCATTTTGGCTGCCTTTTGTGTTGAAGCTTCTCGTGGTTTGAGGCCTGGCTTGCTCCACCCCCTGCTCTTGATATTCTCCCGGAGGTGGGCTGCATTTTGGCTGCCTTTTGGGCTGGAGCTTCTCGTGGTTTGAGGCCTGGCTTGCTCCACCCCCTGCTCTTGAGATTCTCCCGGATGTGGGCTGCATTTTGGCTGATTCTTGGGCTGGAGCTTCTTGTGGTTTGAGGCCTGGCTTGCTCCAACCCCTGCTCTTGAGATTCTCCCGGATATGCTCTTCATTTTGGCTGCCTTTTGGGCTGGAGCTTCTCGTGGTTTGAGACCTGGCTTGCTCCACCACCTGCTTTTGATATTCTCTCGGATGTGGGCTGCATTTTGGCTGCCTTTTGGGCTGGAGCTTCTCGTGGTTTGAGGCCTGCCTTGCTCCAACCCCTGCTCTTGAGATTCTCCCGGATGTGGGCTGCATTTTGGCTGCCTTTTGGGCTGGAGCTTCTCGTGGTTTGAGGCCTGGCTTGCTCCACCCCCTGCTCTTGAGATTCTCCAGGAGGTGGGCTGGATTTTGGCTGCCTTTTGGGCTGGAGCTTCTCGTGGTTTGAGGCCTGGCTGCTCCACCCCCTGCTCTTGAGATTCTCCCGGATGTGGGCTGCATTTTGGCTGCCATTTTGGCTGGAGCTTCTCGTGGTTTGAGGCCTGGCTTGCTCCACCCCCTGCTCTTGAGATTCTCCCGGATATGGGCTAAATTTTGGCTCCATTTTGGGCTGGAGCTCCTCGTGGTTTGAGGCCTGGCTTGCTCCACCACCTGCTCTTGAGATTCTCCCGGATGTGGGCTGCATTTTGGCTGATTCTTGGGCTGGAGCTTCTCGTGGTTTGAGGCCTGGCTTGCTCCACCCCCTGCTCTTGAGATTCTCCCGGATGTGGGCTGCATTTTGGCTGATTCTTGGGCTGGAGCTTCTCGTGGTTTGAGGCCTGGCTTGCTCCACCCCCTGCTCTTGAGATTCTCCCGGATGTGGGCTGCATTTTGGCTGCCTTTTGGGCTGGAGCTTCTCGTGGTTTGAGGCCTGGATTGCTCCACCCCCTGCTCTTGAGATTCTCCCGGATGTGGGCTGCATTTTGGCTGCCTTTTGGTCTGGAGCTTCTCGTGGTTTGAGGCCTGGCTTGCTCCACCACCTGCTCTTGAGATTCTCCTGGAGGTGGGCTGCATTTTGGCTGCAATTTGGGCTGGAGCTTCTCGTGGTTTGAGGCCTGGCTTGCTCCACCCCCTGCTCTTGAGATTCTCCCGGATGTGGGCTGCATTTTGGCTGTCTGTTGGGCTGGAACTTCTCGTGGTTTGAGGCCTGGCTTGCTCCACCCCCTGCTCTTGAGATTCTCCCGGATGTGGGCTGCATTTTGGCTGCCATTTTGGCTGGAGCTTCTCGTGGTTTGAGGCCTGGCTTGCTCCACCCCCTGCTCTTGAGATTCTCCCGCATGTGGGCTGCATTTTGGCTGATTCTTGGGCTGGAGCTTCTTGTGGTTTGAGGCCTGGCTTGCTCCACCACCTGCTCTTGAGATTCTCCCAGATGTGGGCTGCATTTTGGCTGCCTTTTGGGCTGGAGCTTCTCGTGGTTTGAGGGCTGGCTTGCTCCACCCCCTGCTCTTGAGATTCTCCCGGAGGTGGGCTGCATTTTGGCTGATTCTTGGGCTGGAGCTTCTTGTGGTTTGAGGCCTGGCTTGCTCCACCCCCTGCTCTTGAGATTCTCCTGGAGGTGGGCTGCATTTTGGCTGCCTTTTGGGCTGGAGCTTCTCGTGGTTTGAGGCCTGGCTTGCTCCACCCCCTGCTCTTGAGATTCTCCCGGATGTGGTCTGCATTTTGGCTGCCATTTTGGCTGGAGCTTCTCGTGGTTTGAGGCCTGGCTTGCTCCACCCCCTGCTCTTGAGATTCTCCCGGATGTGGGCTGCATTTTGGCTGATTCTTGGGCTGGAGCTTCTTGTGGTTTGAGGCCTGGTTTGCTCCACCACCTGCTCTTGAGATTCTCCCGGATGTGGGCTGCATTTTGGCTGCCTTTTTTGCTGGAGCTTCTCGTGGTTTGAGGCCTGGCTTGCTCCACCCCCTGCTCTTGAGATTCTCCCGGATGTGGGCTGCATTTTGGCTGTCTGTTGGGCTGGAGCTTCTTGTGGTTTGAGGCCTGGCTTGCTCCACCCCCTGCTCTTGAGATTCTCCCGGATGTGGGCTGCATTTTGGCTGCCTTTTGGGCTGGAGCTTCTCGAGGTTTGAGGCCTGGCTTGCTCCACCCCCTGCTCTTGATATTCTCCTGGATGTGGGCTGCATTTTGGCTGCCTTTTGGGCTGGAGCTTCTCGTGGTTTGAGGGCTGGCTTGCTCCACCCCCTGCTCTTGAGATTCTCCCTGATGAGGGCTGCATTTTGGCTGATTCTTGGGCTGGAGCTTCTCATGGTTTGTGGCCTGGCTTGCTCCACCTCCTGCTCTGGATATTCTCCTGGAGGTGGGCTGCATTTTGGCTGCCTTTTGGGCTGGAGCTTCTCGTGGTTTGAGGCCTGGCTTGCTCCACCCCCTTCTCTTGAGATTCTCCCGGATGTGGGCTGGATTTCGGCTGCCTTTTGTGCTGGATCTTCTCGTGGTTTGAGGCCTGGCTTGCTCCACCCCCTGCTCTTGAGATTCTCCCGGATGTGGGCTGCATTTTGGCTGCCTTTTGGGCTGGAGCTTCTCGTGGTTTGAGGCCTGGCTTGCTCCACCCCCTGCTCTTGAGATTCTCCCGGATGTGGGCTGGATTTTGGCTGCCTTTTGGGCTGGAGCTTCTCGTGGTTTGAGGCCTGGCTTGCTCCACCCCCTGCTCTTGAGATTCTCCCGGATGTGTGCTGCATTTTGGCTGCCTTTTGGGCTGGAGCTTCTCGTGGTTTGAGGCCTGGCTTGCTCCACCCCCTGCTCTTGAGATTCTCCTGGATGTGGGCTGCATATTGGCTGCCTTTTGGGCTGGAGGTTCTCGAGGTTTGAGGCCTGGCTTGCTCCACCCCCTGCTCTTGATATTCTCCCGTATGTGGGTGGATTTTGGCTGCATTTTGGGTTGGAGCTTCTCGTGGTTTGTGGCCTGGCTTGCTCCACCCCCTGCTATTGAGATTCTCCCAGATATGGGCTGCATTTTGGCTGCATTTTGGGCTGGAGCTTCTCGTGGTTTGAGGCCTGCCTTGCTCCACCCCCTGCTCTTGAGATTCTCCCGGAGGTGGGCTGCATTTTGGCTGCCTTTTGGGCTGGAGCTTCTCGAGGTTTGAGGCCTGGCTTGCTCCACACCCTGCTCTTGAGATTCTCCCGGAGGTGGGCTGCATTTTGGCTTCATTTTGGGCTGGAACTTCTCGTGGTTTGTGGCCTGGCTTGCTCCAGCCCCTGCTCTTGAGATTCTCCCGGAGGTGGGCTGCATTTTGGCTGCCTTTTGGGCTGGAGCTTTTGTGGTTTGAGGCCTGGCTTGCTCCACCCCCTGCTCTTGAGATTCTCCCGGATCTGGGCTGGATTTTGGCTGCCTTTTGGGCTGGAGCTTCTCGTGGTTTGAGGCCTGGCTTGCTCCACCCACTGCTCTTGAGATTCTCCCGGATGTGGGCTGGATTTTGGCTGATTCTTGGGCTGGAGCTTCTTGTGGTTTGAGGCCTGGCTTGCTCCACCCCCTGCTCTTGAGATTCTCCCGGATGTGGGCTGCATTTTGGCTGTTTCTTGGGCTGGAGCTTCTCGTGGTTTGAGGCCTGGCTTGCTCCACCCCCTGCTCTTGAGATTCTCCCGGATGTGGGCTGTATTTTGGCTGCTTTTAGGGCTGGAGCTTCTCGTGGTTTGAGGCCTGGCTTGCTCCACCCCCTGCTCTTGAGATTCTCCCGGATGTGGGCTGCATTTTGGCTGCCTTTTGGGCTGGAGCTTCTCGTGGTTTGAGGCCTGGCTTGCTCCACCCCCTGCTCTTGAGATTCTCCCGGATGTGGGCTGCATTTTGGCTGCCTTTTGGGCTGGAGCTTCTCGTGGTTTGAGGCCTGGCTTGCTCCACTCCCTGCTCTTGAGATTCTCCCGAATGTGGGCTGCATTTTGGCTGCATTTTGGGGTGGAGCTTCCCGTGGTTTGAGGCCTGGCTTGCTCCACCCCCTGCTCTTGAGATTCTCCCGGATGTGGGCTGCATTTTGGCTGATTCTTTGGCTGGAGCTTCTTGTGGTTTAAGGCCTGGCTTGCTCCACCACCTGCTCTTGAGATTCTCCCGGATGTGGGCTGCATTTTGGCTGCCTTTTGGGCTGGAGCTTCTCGTGGTTTGAGGCCTGGCTTGCTCCACCCCCTGCTCTTGAGATTCTCCCGGATGTGGGCTGCATTTTGGCTGATTCTTGGGCTGGAGCTTCTCGTGGTTTGAGGCCTGGCTTGCTCCACCCCCTGCTCTTGAGATTCTCCTGGTTGTGGGCTGCATTTTGGCTGCCTTTTGGGCTGGAGCTTCTCATGGTTTGAGGCCTGGCTTGCTCCACCCCCTGCTCTTGAGATTCTCCTGGAGGTGGGCTGCATTTTGGCTGCGTTTTGGGCTGGAGCTTCTCGTGTTTTGAGGCCTGGCTTGCTCCACCCCCTGCTCTTGAGATTCTCCCGGATGTGGGCTGGATTTTGGCTTAATTTTGGGATGCAGCTTCTCGAGGTTTGGGGCCTGCCTTGCTCCACCCCCTGCTCTTGAGATTCTCCCGGATGTGGGCTGCATTTTGGCTGCCTTTTGGGCTGGAGCTTCTCGTGGTTTGAGGCCTGGTTTGCTCCACCCCTTGCTCTTGAGATTCTCCCAGATGTGGGCTGCATTTTGGCTGCCTTTTGGGCTGGAGCTTCTCGTGGTTTGAGGCCTGGCTTGCTCCACACCCTGCTCTCGATATTCTCCCAGATGTGGGCTGCATTTTGGCTTCATTTTGGGCTGGAGCTTCTCGTGGTTTGAGGCCTGGCTTGCTCCACCCCCTGCTCTTGAGATTCTCCCGGAGGTGGGCTGCATTTTGGCTGCATTTTGGGCTGGAGCTTCTCGTGGTTTGAGGCCTGGCTTGCTCCACCCCCTGCTCTTGAGATTCTCCCGGAGGTGGGCTGCATTTTGGCTGCCTTTTGGGCTGGAGCTTCTCGTGGTTTGAGGCCTGGCTTGCTCCACCCCCTGCTCTCGATATTCTCCCAGATGTGGGCTGCATTTTGGCTGCATTTTGGGCTGGAGCTTCTCGTGGTTTGAGGCCTGGCTTGCTCCACCCCCTGCTCTTGAAATTCTCCCCAATGTGGGCTGCATTTTGGCTGCATTTTGGGGTGGAGCTTCTCGTGGTTTGAGGCCTGGCTTGCTCCACCCCCTGCTCTTGAGATTCTCCCAGATGTGGGCTGCATTTTGGCTGCCTTTTGGGCTGGAGCTTCTCGTGGTTTGAGGCCTGGCTTGCTCCACCCCCTGCTCTTGAGATTCTCCCCGATGTGGGCTGCATTTTGGCTGCCTTTTGGGCTGGAGCTTCTCGTGGTTTGAGGCCTGGCTTGCTCCACCCCCTGCTCTTGAGATTCTCCCGGATGTGGGCTGCATTTTGGCTGCATTTTGGGGTGGAGCTTCCCGTGGTTTGAGGCCTGGCTTGCTCCACCCCCTGCTCTTGAGATTCTCCCGGATGTGGGCTGGATTTTGGCTTCATTTTGGGATGCAGCTTCTCGAGGTTTGGGGCCTGCCTTGCTCCACCCCCTGCTCTTGAGATTCTCCCGGATGTGGGCTGCATTTTGGCTGCCTTTTGGGCTGGAGCTTCTCGTGGTTTGAGGCCTGGTTTGCTCCACCCCTTGCTCTTGAGATTCTCCCAGATGTGATCTGCATTTTGGCTGCCTTTTGGGCTGGAGCTTCTCGTGGTTTGAGGCCTGGCTTGCTCCACCCCCTGCTCTCGATATTCTCCCAGATGTGGGCTGCATTTTGGCTTCATTTTGGGCTGGAGCTTCTCGAGGTTTGTGGCCTGGCTTGCTCCACCCCCTGCTCTTGAGATTCTCCCGGATGTGGGCTGCATTTTGGCTGCTTTTTGGGCTGGAGCTTCTCGTGGTTTGAGGCCTGCCTTGCTCCACCACCTGCTCATGAGATTCTCCCGGAGGTGGGCTGCATTTTGGCTGCATTTTGGGCTGGAGCTTCTCGTGGTTTGAGGCCTGGCTTGCTCCACCCCCTGCTCTTGAGATTCTCCCGGATGTGGGCTGCATTTTGGCTGCCTTTTGGGCTGGAGCTTCTCGTGGTTTGAGGCCTGGCTTGCTCCACCCCCTGCTCTCGATATTCTCCCAAATGTGGGCTGCATTTTGGCTTCATTTTTGGCTGGAGCTTCTCGAGGTTTGTGGCCTGGCCTGCTCCACCCCCTGCTCTTGAGATTCTCCCGGATGTGGGCTGCATTTTGGCTGATTCTTGGGCTGGAGCTTCTCGTGGTTTGAGGCCTGCCTTGCTCCACCCCCTGCTCTTGAGATTCTCCCGGATGTGGGCTGCATTTTGGCTGATTCTTGGGCTGCAGCTTCCCGTGGTTTGAGGCCTGGCTTGCTCCTCCCCCTGCTCTTGAGATTCTCCCGGAGGTGGGAAGCATTTTGGCTGCCTTTTGGGCTGTAGCTTCTCGTGGTTTGAGGCCTGGCTTGCTCCACCCCCTGCTCTTGAGATTCTCCCCTAAGTGGGCTGCATTTTGGCTGCCTTTTGGGCTGGAGCTTCTCGAGGTTTGAGGCCTGGCTTGCTCCACCCCCTGCTCTTGAGATTCTCCTGGTTGTGGGCTGCATTTTGGCTCCCTTTTGGGCTGGAGCTTCTCATGGTTTGAGGCCTGGCTTGCTCCACCCCCTGCTCTTGAGATTCTCCCGCAGGTGGGCTGCATTTTGGCTGCCTTTTGGGCTGGAGCTTCTCATGGTTTGAGGCCTGGCTTGCTCCACCCCCTGCTCTTGAGATTCTCCCGGATGTGGGCTGCATTTTGGCTGCCTTTTGGGCTGGAGCTTCTCGTGGTTTGAGGCCTGGCTTGCTCCACCCCCTGCTCTTGAGATTCTCCCGGAGGTGGATTGCATTTTGGCTGCCTTTTGGGCTGGAGCTTCTTGTGGTTTGAGGCCTGGCTTGCTCCACCCCCTGCTCTTGATATTCTCCCGGATGTGGGCTTCATTTTGGCTGCCTTTGGGGCTGGAGCTTCTCGTGGTTTGAGGCCTGGCTTGCTCCACCCCCTGCTCTTGAGATTCTCCCGGATGTGGGCTGCATTTTGGCTGATTCTTGGGCTGGAGCTTCCCGTGGTTTGAGGCCTGGCTTGCTCCACCCCCTGCTCTTGAGATTCTCTCGGATGTGGGCTGCATTTTGGCTGCCTTTTGGGCTGGAGCTTCTCGTGGTTTGAGGCCTGGCTTGCTCCACCCCCTGCTCTTGAGATTCTCCCCTAAGTGGGCTGCATTTTGGCTGTTTCTTGGGCTGGAGCTTCTCGTGGTTTGAGGCCTGGCTTGCTCCACCCCCTGCTCTTGAGATTCTCCCGGAGGTGGGCTGCATTTTGGCTGCCTTTTGGGCTGGAGCTTCACGAAGTTTGCGGCCTGGCTTGCTCCACCCCCTGCTCTTGAGATTCTCCCGGATTTGGGCTGCATTTTGGCTGCCTTTTGGGCTGGAGCTTCTTGTGGTTTGAGGCCTGGCTTGCTCCACCCCCTGCTCTTGATATTCTCCCGGATGTGGGCTGGATTTTGGCTACATGTTGGGCTGGAGCTTCTCGTGGTTTGAGGCCTGGCTTGCTCCACCCCCTGCTCTTGAGATTCTCCCGGATGTGAGCTGCATTTTGGCTGTCTTTTGGGCTGGAGCTTCCCGTGGTTTGAGGCCTGGATTGCTCCAACCCCTGCTCTTGAGATTCTCCCGGATGTGGGCTGCATTTTGGCTGCCTTTTGGGCTGGAGCTTCTCGTGGTTTGAGGCCTGGCTTGCTCCACCCCCTGCTCTTGAGATTCTCCCCTAAGTGGGCTGAATTTTGGCTGATTCTTGGGCTGGAGCTTCTCGTGGTTTGAGGCCTGGCTTGCTCCACCCCCTGCTCTTGAGATTCTCCCGGAGGTGGGCTGCATTTTGGCTGTCTTTTGGGCTGCAGCTTCTCGAGGTTTGCGGCCTGGCTTGCTCCACCACCTGCTCTTGAGATTCTCCCGGAGGTGGGCTGCATTTTGGCTGCCTTTTGGGCTGGAGCTTCTCGAGGTTTGCGGCCTGGCTTGCTCCACCCCCTGCTCTTGATATTCTCCTGGATGTGGGCTGCATTTTGGCTACATGTTGGGCTGGAGCTTCTCATGGTTTAAGGCCTGGCTTGCTCCACCCCCTGCTCTTGAGATTCTCCCGGATGTGGGCTGGATTTTGGCTGCCTTTAAGGCTGGAGCTTCTCGTGGTTTGAGGCCTGGCTTGCTCCACCCCCTGCTCTTGAGATTCTCCCCTAAGTGGGCTGCATTTTGGCTGCATTTGGGGCTGGAGCTTCTCGTGGTTTGAGGCCTGGCTTGCTCCACCCCCTGCTCTTGAGATTCTCCCGGAGGTGGGCTGCATTTTGGCTGCCTTTTGGGCTGGAGCTTCTCGAGGTTTGTGGCCTGGCATGCTCCACCCCCTGCTCTTGAGATTCTCCCGGATGTGGGCTGCATTTTGGCTGCCTTTTGGGCTGGAGCTTCTCGTGGTTTGAGGCCTGGCTTGCTCCACCCCCTGCTCTTGAGATTCTCCCCGAAGTGTGCTGCATTTTGGCTGCATTTGGGGCTGGAGCTTCTCGTGGTTTGAGGCCTGGCTTGCTCCACCCCCTGCTCTTGAGATTCTCCCGGATTTGGGCTGCATTTTGACTTCATTTTGGGCTGGAGCTTCTCGAGGTTTGTGGCCTGGCTTGCTCCACCCCCTGCTCTTGAGATTCTCCCGGATGTGGGCTGCATTTTGGCTGCCTTTTGGGCTGGATCTTCTCGTGGTTTGAGGCCTGGCTTGCTCCACCCCCTGCTCTTGAGATTCTCCCGGAGGTGGGCTGCATTTTGGCTGATTCTTGGGCTGGAGCATCTCGTGGTTTGAGGCCTGGCTTGCTCCACCCCCTGCTCTTGAGATTCTCCCGGAAGTGGGCTGCATTTTGGCTTCATTTTGGGATGCAGCTTCTCGAGGTTTGGGGCCTGGCTTGCTCCACCCCCTGCTCTTGAGATTCTCCCGGATGTGGGCTGCATTTTGGCTGATTCTTGGGCTGGAGCTTCTCGTGGTTTGAGGCCTGGCTTGCTCCTCCCCCTGCTCTTGAGATTCTCCCGGAGGTGGGCAGCATTTTGGCTGCCTTTTGGGCTGGAGCTTCTCGTGGTTTGAGGCCTGGATTGCTCCACCCCCTGCTCTTGAGATTCTCCCGGAGGTGGGCTGCATTTTGGCTGCCTTTTGGGCTGGAGCTTCTCGTGGTTTGAGGCCTGGCTTGCTCCACCCCCTGCTCTTGATATTCTCCTGGAGGTGGGCTGCATTTTGGCTGCCTTTTGGGCTGGAGCTTCTCGTGGTTTGAGGCCTGGCTTGCTCCACCCCCTGCTCTTGAGATTCTCCCAGATGTGGGCTGCATTTTGGCTGCATTTTGGGCTGGAGCTTCTCGTGGTTTGAGGCCTGGCTTGCTCCACCCCCTGCTCTTGAGATTCTCCCGGATGTGGGCTGGATTTTGGCTCCCTTTTGGGCTGGAGCTTCTCGAGGTTTGAGGCCTGGCTTGCTCCACCCCCTGCTCTTGAGATTCTCCTGGGTGTGGGCTGCATTTTGGCTACATTTTGGGCTGGAGCTTCTCATGGTTTGAGGCCTGGCTTGCTCCACCCCCTGCTCTTGAGATTCTCCCGGATGTGGGCTGCATTTTGGCTGATTCTTGGGCTGGAGCTTCCCGTGGTTTGAGGCCTGGCTTGCTCGACCCCCTGATCTTGAGATTCTCTCGGATGTGGGCTGCATTTTGGCTGCCTTTTGGGCTGGAGCTTCTCGTGGTTTGAGGCCTGGGTTGCTCCACCCCCTGCTCTTGAGATTCTCCCCTAAGTGGGCTGCATTTTGGCTGTATCTTGGGCTGGAGCTTCTCGTGGTTTGAGGCCTGGCTTGCTCCACCCCCTGCTCTTGAGATTCTCCCGGAGGTGGGCTGCATTTTGGCTGCCTTTTGGGCTGGAGCTTCTCGAGGTTTGCGGCCTGGCTTGCTCCACCCCCTGCTCTTGAGATTCTCCCGGAGGTGGGCTGCATTTTGGCTGCCTTTTGGGCTGGAGCTTCTCGAGGTTTGCGGCCTGGCTTGCTCCACCCCCTGCTCTTGAGATTCTCCCGGATTTGGGCTGCATTTTGGCTGCCTTTTGGGGCTGGAGCTTCTCGAGGTTTGAGGCCTGGCTTGCTCCACCCCCTGCTCTTGAGATTCTCCCGGATGTGGGCTGCATTTTGGCTGCCTTTTGGGCTGGAGCTTCTCATGGTTTGAGGCCTGGCTTGCTCCACTCCCTGCTCTTGAGATTCTCCCGGATGTGGGCTGCATTTTGGCTGCCTTTTGGGCTGGAGCTTCTCGTGGTTTGAGGCCTGGCTTGCTCCACCACCTGCTCTTGAGATTCTCCCGGAGGTGGGCTGGATTTTGGCTGCCTTTTGGGCTGGAGCTTCTTGTGGTTTGAGGCCTGGCTTGCTCCACCCCCTGCTCTTGAGATTCTCCCGGAGGTGGGCTTCATTTTGTCTGCCTTTTGGGCTGGAGCTTCTCGTGGTTTGAGGCCTGGCTTGCTCCACCCCCTGCTCTTGATATTCTCCCGGATGTGGGCTGCATTTTGGCTGACTTTTGGGCTGGAGCTTCTCGTGCTTTGAGGCCTGGCTTGCTCCACCCCCTGCTCTTGAGATTCTCCCGGATGTGGGCTGCATTTTGGCTGATTCTTGGGCTGGAGCTTCTCGTGGTTTGAGGCCTGGCTTGCTCCACCCCCTGCTCTTGAGATTCTCCCAGATGTGGGCTGCATTTTGGCTGCCTTTTGGGCTGGAGCTTCTCGTGGTTTGAGGCCTGGCTTGCTCCACCCCCTGCTCTTGAGATTCTCCCGGAGGTGGGCTGGATTTTGGCTGCCTTTTGGGCTGGAGCTTCTTGTGGTTTGAGGCCTGGCTTGCTCGACCCCCTGCTCTTGAGATTCTCCCTTAGGTGGGCATCATTTTGTCTGCCTTTGGGGCTGGAGCTTCTCGTGGTTTGAGGCCTGGCTTGCTCCACCCCCTGCTCTTGAGATTCTCCCGGATGTGGGCTGCATTTTGGCTGATTCTTGGGCTGGAGCTTCCCGTGGTTTGAGGCCTGGCTTGCTCCACCCTCTGCTCTTGAGATTCTCCCCGATGTGGGCTGCATTTTGGCTGCATTTTGGGCTGGAGCTTCTCGTGCTTTGAGGCCTGGCTTGCTCCACCCCCTGCTCTTGAGATTCTCCCGGATGTGGCCTGCATTTTGGCTGATTCTTGGGCTGGAGCTTCTCGTGGTTTGAGGCCTGGCTTGCTCCACCCCCTGCTCTTGAGATTCTCCCAGATGTGGGCTGCATTTTGGCTTCATTTTGGGATGCAGCTTCTCGTGGTTTGAGGCCTGGCTTGCTCCACCCCCTGCTCTTGAGATTCTCCCGGATGTGTTCTGCATTTTGGCTGCCTTTTGGGCTGGAGCTTCTCGTGGTTTGAGGCCTGGCTTGCTCCACCCCCTGCTCTTGAGATTCTCCCGGATGTGGGCTGGATTTTGGCTGCCTTTTGGGCTGGAGCTTCTCGAGGTTTGAGGCCTGCCTTGCTCCACCCCCTGCTCTTGATATTCTCCTGGATGTGGGCTGCATTTTGGCTACATGTTGGGCTGGAGCTTCTCATGGTTTGAGGCCTGGCTTGCTCCAACCCCTGCTCTTGAGATTTTCCCGGAGGTGGGCTGCATTTTGGCTGCCTGTTGGGCCGGAGCTTCTCGTGGTTTGAGGCCTGGCTTGCTCCACCCCCTGCTCTTGAGATTCTCCCGGAGGTGGGCTTCATTTTGTCTGCCTTTGGGGCTGGAGCTTCTCGTGGTTTGAGGCCTGGCTTGCTCCACCCCCTGCTCTTGAGATTCTCCCCGATGTGGGCTGCATTTTGGCTGCATTTTGGGCTGGAGCTTCTCGTGGTTTGAAGCCTGGCTTGCTCCACCCCCTTCTCTTGAGATTCTCCCGGATGTGGGCTGCATTTTGGCTGATTCTTGGGCTGGAGCTTCCCGTGGTTTGAGGCCTGGCTTGCTCCACCCCCTGCTCTTGATATTCTCCGGGATGTGGGCTGCATTTTGGCTGCCTTTTGGGATGGAGCTTCTCGTGCTTTGAGGCCTGGCTTGCTCCACCCCCTGCTCTTGAGATTCTCCCCTAAGTGGGCTGCATTTTGGCTGATTCTTGGGCTGGAGCTTCTCATGGTTTGAGGCCTGGCTTGCTCCACCCCCTGCTCTTGAGATTTTCCCGGAGGTGGGCTGCAATTTCGCTGCCTGTTGGGCCGGAGCTTCTCGTGGTTTGAGGCCTGGCTTGCTCCACCACCTGCTCTTGAGATTCTCTCGGATGTGGGCTGCATTTTGGCTGCCTTTTGGGCTGGAGCTTCTCGTGGTTTGAGGCCTGGCTTGCTCCACCGCCTGCTCTTGATATTCTCCCGGATGTGGGCTGCATTTTGGCTGCCTTTTGGGCTGGAGCTTCTCGTGGTTTGAGGCCTGGCTTGCTCCACCCCCTGCTCTTGAGATTCTCCCGGATGTGGGCTGCATTTTGGCTGCCTTTTGGGCTGGAGCTTCTCGTGGTTTGAGGCCTGGCATGCTCCACCCCCTGCTCTTGAGATTCTCCCGGAGGTGGGCTGCATTTTTGCTGCCTTTTGGGCTGGAGCTTCTCGTGGTTTGAGGCCTGGCTTGCTCCACCCCCTGCTCTTGAAATTCTCCCGGAAGTGGGCTGCATTTTGGCTTCATTTTGGGCTGGAGCTTCTCGAGGTTTGTGGCCTGGCTTGCTCCACCTCCTGCTCTTGAGATTTTCCCGGATGTGGGCTGCATTTTGGCTGCATTTTGGGCTGGAGCTTCTCGTGGTTTGAGGCCTGGCTTGCTCCACCCCCTGCTCTTGAGATTCTCCCGGAGGTGGGCTGGATTTTGGCTGCCATTTGGGCTGGAGCTTCTCGTGGTTTGAGGCCTGGCTTGCTCCACCCCCTGCTCTTGAGATTCTCCCGGATGTGGGCTGCATTTTGGCTGATTCTTGGGCTGGAGCTTCCCGTGGTTTGAGGCCTGGCTTGCTCCACCCCCTGCTCTTGAAATTCTCCCGGAAGTGGGCTGCATTTTGGCTGCCTTTTGGGCTGGAGCTTCTCGTGGTTTGAGGCCTGGCTTGCTCCACCCCCTGCTCTTGAGATTCCCCTGGAGGTAGGCTGCATTTTGGCTTCATTTTGGGCTGGAGCTTCTCGAGGTTTGTGGCCTGGCTTGCTCCACCCCCTGCTCTTGAGATTCTCCCAGATGTGGGCTGCATTTTGGCTGCCTTTTGGGCTGGAGCTTCTCGTGGTTTGAGGCCTGCCTTGCTCCACCCCCTGCTCTTGAGATTCTCCCGGAGGTGGGCTGCATTTTGGCTGCATTTTGGGCTGGAGCTTCTCGTGGTTTGAGGCCTGGCTTGCTCCACCCCCTGCTCTTGAGATTCTCCCGGATGTGGGCTGCATTTTGGCTGCCTTTTGGGCTGGAGCTTCTCGTGGTTTGAGGCCTGGATTGCTCCACTCCCTGCTCTTGAGATTCTCCCGGATGTGGGCTGCATTTTGGCTGCCTTTTGGGCTGGAGCTTCTCGAGGTTTGAGGCCTGGCTTGCTCCACCCACTGCTCTTGATATTCCCCGAGATATTGGCTGCATTTTGGCTGCCTTTTGGGCTGGAGCTTCTCGTGGTTTGAGGCCTGGCTTGTTCCACCCACTGCTCTTGATATTCTCCCGCATGTTGGCTGCATTTTGGCTGCCTTTTGGGCTGGAGCTTCTCGTGGTTTGAGGCCTGCCTTGCTCCACACCCTGCTCTTGATGTTCTCCCGCATGTGGTCTTGATTTTGGCTGCGTTTAGGGCTGGAGCTTCTCGAGGTTTGAGGCCTGCCTTGCTCCACCCCCTACTCTTGAGATTCTCCCGGAGGTGGGCTGGATTTTGGCTGCATTTTGGGCTGGAGCTTCTTGTGGTTTGAGGCCTGCCTTGCTCCACCCCCTGCTCTTCATATTCTCCTGGATGTGAGCTGCATTTTGGCTGCCTTTTGGGCTGGAGCTTCTCGTGGTTTGAGGCCTGGCTTGCTCCACCCCCTGCTCTTGAGATTCTCCCGGATGTGGGCTGCATTTTGGCTGCCTTTTGGGCTGCAGCTTCTCGTGGTTTGAGGCCTGGCTTGCTCCACCCCCTGCTCTTGAGATTCTCCCGGATGTGGGCTGCATTTTGGCTGATTCTTGGGCTGGAGCTTCCCGTGGTTTGAGGCCTGGCTTGCTCCACCCCCTGCTCTTGATATTCTCCGGGATGTGGGCTGCATTTTGGCTGCCTTTTGGGATGGAGCTTCTCGTGCTTTGAGGCCTGGCTTGCTCCACCCCCTGCTCTTGAGATTCTCCCCTAAGTGGGCTGCATTTTGGCTGATTCTTGGGCTGGAGCTTCCCGTGGTTTGAGGCCTGGCTTGCTCCACCCCCTGCTCTTGAGATTCTCCCGGATGTGGGCTGCATTTTGGCTGCCTTTTGGGCTGGAGCTTCTCGTGGTTTGAGGCCTGGCTTGCTCCACTCCCTGCTCTTGAGATTCTCCCGGAGGTGGGCTGCATTTTGGCTGCCTTTTGGGCTGGAGCTTCTCGAGCTTTGAGGCCTGGCTTGCTCCACCCCCTGCTCTTGAGATTCTCCCGGATGTGGGCTGCATTTTGGCTGCCTTTTGGGCTGGAGCTTCTCGTGGTTTGAGGCCTGGTTTGCTCCACCCCTTGCTCTTGAGATTCTCCCAGATGTGATCTGCATTTTGGCTGCCTTTTGGGCTGGAGCTTCTCGTGGTTTGAGGCCTGGCTTGCTCCACCCCCTGCTCTCGATATTCTCCCAGATGTGGGCTGCATTTTGGCTTCATTTTGGGCTGGAGCTTCTCGAGGTTTGTGGCCTGGCTTGCTCCACCCCCTGCTCTTGAGATTCTCCCGGATGTGGGCTGCATTTTGGCTGCTTTTTGGGCTGGAGCTTCTCGTGGTTTGAGGCCTGGCTTGCTCCACCCCCTGCTCATGAGATTCTCCCGGAGGTGGGCTGCATTTTGGCTGCATTTTGGGCTGGAGCTTCTCGTGGTTTGAGGCCTGGCTTGCTCCACCCCCTGCTCTTGAAATTCTCCCGGATGTGGGCTGCATTTTGGCTGCCTTTTGGGCTGGAGCTTCTCGTGGTTTGAGGCCTGGCTTGCTCCACCCCCTGCTCTTGATATTCTCCCAGATGTGGGCTGCATTTTGGCTTCATTTTTGGCTGGAGCTTCTCGAGGTTTGTGGCCTGGCCTGCTCCACCCCCTGCTCTTGAGATTCTCCCGGATGTGGGTTGCATTTTGGCTGATTCTTGGGCTGGAGCTTCTCGTGGTTTGAGGCCTGCCTTGCTCCACCCCCTGCTCTTGAGATTCTCCCGGATGTGGGCTGCATTTTGGCTGATTCTTGGGCTGCAGCTTCCCGTGGTTTGAGGCCTGGCTTGCTCCTCCCCCTGCTCTTGAGATTCTCCCGGAGGTGGGAACCATTTTGGCTGCCTTTTGGGCTGTAGCTTCTCGTGGTTTGAGGCCTGGCTTGCTCCACCCCCTGCTCTTGAGATTCTCCCCTAAGTGGGCTGCATTTTGGCTGCCTTTTGGGCTGGAGCTTCTCGAGGTTTGAGGCCTGGCTTGCTCCACCCCCTGCTCTTGAGATTCTCTCGGATGTGGGCTGCATTTTGGCTGCATTTTGGGCTGGAGCTTCTCGTGGTTTGAGGCCTGGCTTGCTCCACCCCCTGCTCTTGAGATTCTCCCCTAAGTGGGCTGCATTTTGGCTGTTTCTTGGGCTGGAGCTTCTCGTGGTTTGAGGCCTGGCTTGCTCCACCCCCTGCTCTTGAGATTCTCCCGGAGGTGGGCTGCATTTTGGCTGCCTTTTGGGCTGGAGCTTCTCGAAGTTTGCGGCCTGGCTTGCTCCACCCCCTGCTCTTGAGATTCTCCTGGATGTGGGCTGCATTTTGGCTGCCTTTTGGGCTGGAGCTTCTTGTGGTTTGAGGCCTGGCTTGCTCCACCCCCTGCTCTTGATATTCTCCCGGATGTGGGCTGGATTTTGGCTACATGTTGGGCTGGAGCTTCTCGTGGTTTGAGGCCTGGCTTGCTCCACCCCCTGCTCTTGAGATTCTCCCGGATGTGAGCTGCATTTTGGCTGTCTTTTGGGCTGGAGCTTCCCGTGGTTTGAGGCCTGGATTGCTCCAACCCCTGCTCTTGAGATTCTCCCGGATGTGGGCTGCATTTTGGCTGCCTTTTGGGCTGGAGCTTCTCGTGGTTTGAGGCCTGGCTTGCTCCACCCCCTGCTCTTGAGATTCTCCCCTAAGTGGGCTGAATTTTGGCTGATTCTTGGGCTGGAGCTTCTCGTGGTTTGAGGCCTGGCTTGCTCCACCCCCTGCTCTTGAGATTCTCCCGGAGGTGGGCTGCATTTTGGCTGTCTTTTGGGCTGGAGCTTCTCGAGGTTTGCGGCCTGGCTTGCTCCACCCCCTGCTCTTGAGATTCTCCCGGAGGTGGGCTGCATTTTGGCTGCCTTTTGGGCTGGAGCTTCTCGAGGTTTGCGGCCTGGCTTGCTCCACCCCCTGCTCTTGAGATTCTCCCGGATGTGGGCTGCATTTTGGCTGCCTTTTGGGCTGGAGCTTCTCGTGGTTTGAGGCCTGGCTTGCTCCACCCCCTGCTCTTGATATTCTCCTGGATGTGGGCTGCATTTTGGCTACATGTTGGGCTGGAGCTTCTCATGGTTTAAGGCCTGGCTTGCTCCACCCCCTGCTCTTGAGATTCTCCCGGATGTGGGCTGGATTTTGGCTGCCTTTAAGGCTGGAGCTTCTCGTGGTTTGAGGCCTGGCTTGCTCCACCCCCTGCTCTTGAGATTCTCCCGGATGTGGGCTGCATTTTGGCTGCATTTGGGGCTGGAGCTTCTCGTGGTTTGAGGCCTGGCTTGCTCCACCCCCTGCTCTTGAGATTCTCCCGGATTTGGGCTGCATTTTGGCTGCCTTTTGGGCTGGAGCTTCTCGAGGTTTGTGGCCTGGCATGCTCCACCCCCTGCTCTTGATATTCTCCCGGATGTGGGCTGCATTTTGGCTGCCTTTTGGGCTGGAGCTTCTCGTGGTTTGAGGCCTGGCTTGCTCCACCCCCTGCTCTTGATATTCTCCCCGAATTGTGCTGCATTTTGGCTGCATTTGGGGCTGGAGCTTCTCGTGGTTTGAGGCCTGGCTTGCTCCACCCCCTCCTCTTGAGATTCTCCCGGATTTGGGCTGCATTTTGGCTTCATTTTGGGCTGGAGCTTCTCGTGGTTTGAGGCCTGGCTTGCTCCACCCCCTGCTCTTGAGATTCTCCCGGAGGTGGGCTGCATTTTGGCTGCCTTTTGGGCTGGAGCTTCTCGAAGTTTGCGGCCTGGCTTGCTCCACCCCCTGCTCTTGAGATTCTCCCGGAGGTGGGCTGCATTTTGGCTGCCTTTTGGGCTGGAGCTTCTTGTGGTTTGAGGCCTGGCTTGCTCCACCCCCTGCTCTTGATATTCTCCCGGATGTGGGCTGGATTTTGGCTACATGTTGGGCTGGAGCTTCTCGTGGTTTGAGGCCTGGCTTGCTCCACCCCCTGCTCTTGAGATTCTCCCGGATGTGAGCTGCATTTTGGCTGTCTTTTGGGCTGGAGCTTCCCGTGGTTTGAGGCCTGGCTTGCTCCACCCCCTGCTCTTGAGATTCTCCCGGATGTGGGCTGAATTTTGGCTGATTCTTGGGCTGGAGCTTCTCGTGGTTTGAGGCCTGGCTTGCTCCACCCCCTGCTCTTGAGATTCTCCCGGAGGTGGGCTGCATTTTGGCTGCCTTTTGGGCTGGAGCTTCTCGAGGTTTGCGGCCTGGCTTGCTCCACCCCCTGCTCTTGAGATTCTCCCGGATGTGGGCTGGATTTTGGCTGCCTTTAAGGCTGGAGCTTCTCGTGGTTTGAGGCCTGGCTTGCTCCACCCCCTGCTCTTGAGATTCTCCCGGATGTGGGCTGCATTTTGGCTGCATTTGGGGCTGGAGCTTCTCGTGGTTTGAGGCCTGGCTTGCTCCACCCCCTGCTCTTGAGATTCTCCCGGATTTGGGCTGCATTTTGGCTGCCTTTTGGGCTGGAGCTTCTCGAGGTTTGTGGCCTGGCATGCTCCACCCCCTGCTCTTGAGATTCTCCCGCATTTGGGCTGCATTTTGGCTTCATTTTGGGCTGGAGCTTCTCGAGGTTTGTGGCCTGGCTTGCTCCACCCCCTGCTCTTGAGATTCTCCCGGATGTGGGCTGCATTTTGGCTGCCTTTTGGGCTGGATCTTCTCGTGGTTTGAGGCCTGGCTTGCTCCACCCCCTGCTCTTGAGATTCTCCCGGAGGTGGGCTGCATTTTGGCTGATTCTTGGGCTGGAGCATCTCGTGGTTTGAGGCCTGGCTTGCTCCACGCCCTGCTCTTGAGATTCTCCCGGAAGTGGGCTGCATTTTGGCTTCATTTTGGGATGCAGCTTCTCGAGGTTTGGGGCCTGGCTTGCTCCACACCCTGCTCTTGAGATTCTCCCGGATGTGGGCTGCATTTTGGCTGCCTTTTGGGCTGGAGCTTCTCGTGGTTTGAGGCCTGGCTTGCTCCACCCCCTGCTCTTGAGATTCTCCCGGATGTGGGCTGCGTTTTGGCTTCATTTTTGGCTGGAGCTTCTCGAGGTTTGTGGCCTGGCTTGCTCCACCCCCTGCTCTTGAGATTCTCCCAGATGTGGGCTGCATTTTGGCTGCCTTTTGGGCTGGAGCTTCTCGTGGTTTGAGGCCTGGCTTGCTCCACACCCTGCTCTTGAGATTCTCCCGGAGGTGGGCTGCATTTTGGCTGCATTTTGGGCCAGAGCTTCTCGTGGTTTGAGGCCTGGCTTGCTCCACCCCCTGCTCTTGAGATTCTCCCGGACGTGGGCTGCATTTTGGCTGCCTTTTGGGCTGGAGCTTCTCGTGGTTTGAGGCCTGGCTTGCTCCACCCCCTGCTCTCGATATTCTCCCAGATGTGGGCTGCATTTTGGCTTCATTTTGGGCTGGAGATTCTCGAGGTTTGTGGCCTGGCTTGCTCCACCCCCTGCTCTTGAGATTCTCCCGGAGGTGGGCTGCATTTTGGATGATTCTTGGGCTGGAGCTTCTCGTGGTTTGAGGCCTGGCTTGCTCCTCCCCCTGCTCTTGAGATTCTCCCGGAGGTGGGCTGCATTTTGGCTGCCTTTTGGGCTGGAGCTTCTCGTGGTTTGAGGCCTGGCTTGCTCCACCCCCTGCTCTTGAGATTCTCCTGGAGGTGGGCTGCATTTTGGCTTCATTTTGGGCTGGAGCTTCTCGTGGTTTGAGGCCTGGCTTGCTCCACCCCCTGCTCTTGAGATTCTCCCAGATGTGGGCTGCATTTTGGCTGCATTTTGGGCTGGAGCTTCTCGTGGTTTGAGGCCTGGCTTGCTCCACCCCCTGCTCTTGAGATTCTCCCGGAAGTGGGCTGGATTTTGGCTCCATTTTGGGCTGGAGCTTCTCATGGTTTGAGGCCTGGCTTGCTCCACCCCCTGCTCTTGAGATTCTCCCGGATGTGGGCTGCATTTTGGCTGCATTTTGGGCTGGAGCTTCTCGTGGTTTGAGGCCTGGCTTGCTCCACCCCCTGCTCTTGAGATTCTCCCGGATGTGGGCTGCATTTTGGCTGCCTTTTGGGCTGGAGCTTCTTGTGGTTTGAGGCCTGGCTTGCTCCACCCCCTGCTCTTGAGATTCTCCCGGATGTGGGCTGCATTTTGGCTGCCTTTGGGGCTGGAGCTTCTCGTGGTTTGAGGCCTGGCTTGCTCCACCCCCTGCTCTTGAGATTCTCCCGGATGTGGGCTGCATTTTGGCTGATTCTTGGGCTGGAGCTTCCCGTGGTTTGAGGCCTGGCTTGCTCGACCCCCTGATCTTGAGATTCTCTCGGATGTGGGCTGCATTTTGGCTGCCTTTTGGGCTGGAGCTTCCCGTGGTTTGAGGCCTGGGTTGCTCCACCCCCTGCTCTTGAGATTCTCCCCTAAGTGGGCTGCATTTTGGCTGTATCTTGGGCTGGAGCTTCTCGTGGTTTGAGGCCTGGCTTGCTCCACCCCCTGCTCTTGAGATTCTCCCGGAGGTGGGCTGCATTTTGGCTGCCTTTTGGGCTGGAGCTTCTCGTGGTTTGAGGCCTGGCTTGCTCCACCACCTGCTCTTGAGATTCTCCCGGAGGTGGGCTGGATTTTGGCTGACTTTTGGGCTGGAGCTTCTTGTGGTTTGAGGCCTGGCTTGCTCCACCCCCTGCTCTTGAGATTCTCCCGGATGTGGGCTTCATTTTGTCTGCCTTTGGGGCTGGAGCTTCTCGTGGTTTGAGGCCTGGCTTGCTCCACCCCCTGCTCTTGAGATTCTCCCCGATGTGGGCTGCATTTTGGCTGCCTTTTGGGCTGGAGCTTCTCGTGCTTTGAGGCCTGGCTTGCTCCACCCCCTGCTCTTGAGATTCTCCCGGATGTGGGCTGCATTTTGGCTGCCTTTTGGGCTGGAGCTTCTCGTGGTTTGAGGCCTGGCTTGCTCCACCACCTGCTCTTGAGATTCTCCCGGAGGTGGGCTGGATTTTGGCTGACTTTTGGGCTGGAGCTTCTTGTGGTTTGAGGCCTGGCTTGCTCCACCCCCTGCTCTTGAGATTCTCCCGGATGTGGGCTTCATTTTGTCTGCCTTTGGGGCTGGAGCTTCTCGTGGTTTGAGGCCTGGCTTGCTCCACCCCCTGCTCTTGAGATTCTCCCCGATGTGGGCTGCATTTTGGCTGCCTTTTGGGCTGGAGCTTCTCGTGCTTTGAGGCCTGGCTTGCTCCACCCCCTGCTCTTGAGATTCTCCCGGATGTGGGCTGCATTTTGGCTGATTCTTGGGCTGGAGCTTCTCGTGGTTTGAGGCCTGGCTTGCTCCACCCCCTGCTCTTGAGATTCTCCCAGATGTGGGCTGCATTTTGGCTGCCTTTTGGGCTGGAGCTTCTCGTGGTTTGAGGCCTGGCTTGCTCCACCCCCTGCTCTTGAGATTCTCCCGGAGGTGGGCTGGATTTTGGCTGCCTTTTGGGCTGGAGCTTCTTGTGGTTTGAGGCCTGGCTTGCTCGACCCCCTGCTCTTGAGATTCTCCCGTAGGTGGGCATTATTTTGTCTGCCTTTGGGGCTGGAGCTTCTCGTGGTTTGAGGCCTGGCTTGCTCCACCCCCTGCTCTTGAGATTCTCCCGGATGTGGGCTGCATTTTGGCTGCATTTTGGGCTGGAGCTTCCCGTGGTTTGAGGCCTGGCTTGCTCCACCCTCTGCTCTTGAGATTCTCCCCGATGTGGGCTGCATTTTGGCTGCATTTTGGGCTGGAGCTTCTCGTGCTTTGAGGCCTGGCTTGCTCCACCCCCTGCTCTTGAGATTCTCCCGGATGTGGCCTGCATTTTGGCTGATTCTTGGGCTGGAGCTTCTCGTGGTTTGAGGCCTGGCTTGCTCCACCCCCTGCTCTTGAGATTCTCCCAGATGTGGGCTGCATTTTGGCTTCATTTTGGGATGCAGCTTCTCGTGGTTTGAGGCCTGGCTTGCTCCACCCCCTGCTCTTGAGATTCTCCCGGATGTGGGCTGGATTTTGGCTGCCTTTTGGGCTGGAGCTTCTCGAGGTTTGAGGCCTGCCTTGCTCCACCCCCTGCTCTTGACATTCTCCTGGATGTGGGCTGCATTTTGGCTACATGTTGGGCTGGAGCTTCTCATGGTTTGAGGCCTGGCTTGCTCCAACCCCTGCTCTTGAGATTTTCCCGGAGGTGGGCTGCATTTTGGCTGCCTGTTGGGCCGGAGCTTCTCGTGGTTTGAGGCCTGGCTTGCTCCACCCCCTGCTCTTGAGATTCTCCCGGAGGTGGGCTTCATTTTGTCTGCCTTTGGGGCTGGAGGTTCTTGTGGTTTGAGGCCTGGCTTGCTCCACCCCCTGCTCTTGAGATTCTCCCCTATGTGGGCTGCATTTTGGCTGCATTTTGGTATGGAGCTTCTCGTGGTTTGAAGCCTGGCTTGCTCCACCCCCTGCTCTTGAGATTCTCCCGGATGTGGGCTGCATTTTGGCTGATTCTTGGGCTGGAGCTTCTCGTGGTTTGAGGCCTGGCTTGCTCCACCCCCTGCTCTTGAGATTCTCCCGGATGTGGGCTGCATTTTGGCTGATTCTTGGGCTGGAGCTTCTCGTGGTTTGAGGCCTGGCTTGCTCCACCCCCTGCTCTTGAGATTCTCCCGGAGGTGGGCTGGATTTTGGCTGCCTTTTGGGCTGGAGCTTCTCGTGGTTTGAGGCCTGGCTTGCTCCACCCCCTGCTCTTGAGATTCGCCCGGATGTGGGCTGGATTTTGGCTCCCTCTTGGGCTGGAGCTTCTCGAGGTTTGAGGCCTGGCTTGCTCCACCCCCTGCTCTTGATATTCTCCTGTATGTGGGCTGCATTTTGGCTACATGTTGGGCTGGAGCTTCTCATGGTTTGAGGCCTGGCTTGCTCCACCCCCTGCTCTTGAGATTTTCCCGGAGGTGGGCTGCAATTTCGCTGCCTGTTGGGCCGGAGCTTCTCGTGGTTTGAGGCCTGGCTTGCTCCACCCCCTGCTCTTGATATTCTCCCAGATGTGGGCTGCATTTTGGCTGCCTTTTGGGCTGGAGCTTCTCGTGGTTTGAGGCCTGGCTTGCTCCACCGCCTGCTCTTGATATTCTCCCGGATGTGGGCTGCATTTTGGCTGCCTTTTGGGCTGGAGCTTCTCGTGGTTTGAGGCCTGGCTTGCTCCACCCCCTGCTCTTGAGATTCTCCCGGATGTGGGCTGCATTTTGGCTGCCTTTTGGGCTGGAGCTTCTCGTGGTTTGAGGCCTGGCATGCTCCACCCCCTGCTCTTGAGATTCTCCCGGAGGTGGGCTGCATTTTGGCTGCCTTTTGGGCTGGAGCTTCTCGTGGTTTGAGGCCTGGCTTGCTCCACCCCCTGCTCTTGAGATTCTCCCGGATGTGGGCTGCATTTTGGCTGCCTTTTGGGCTGGAGTTTCTCGTGGTTTGAGGCCTGGCTTGCTCCACCCCCTGCTCTTGAAATTCTCCCGGAAGTGGTCTGCATTTTGGCTTCATTTTGGGCTGGAGCTTCTCGAGGTTTGTGGCCTGGCTTGCTCCACCTCCTGCTCTTGAGATTTTCCCGGATGTGGGCTGCATTTTGGCTGCATTTTGGGCTGGAGCTTCTCGTGGTTTGAGGCCTGGCTTGCTCCACCCCCTGCTCTTGAGATTCTCCCGGAGGTGGGCTGGATTTTGGCTGCCATTTGGGCTGGAGCTTCTCGTGGTTTGAGGCCTGGCTTGCTCCACCCCCTGCTGTTGAAATTCTCCCGGAAGTGGGCTGCATTTTGGCTGCCTTTTGGGCTGGAGCTTCTCGTGGTTTGAGGCCTGGCTTGCTCCACCCCCTGCTCTTGAGATTCTCCCGGATGTGAGCTGCATTTTGGCTGCCTTTTGGCTGGAGCTTCTCGTAGTTTGAGGCCTGGCTTGCTCCACCCCCTGCTCTTGAGATTCTCCTGGATGTGGGCTGGAGTTTGGCTTCCTTTTGGGCTGGAGCTTCTCGCGGTTTGAGGCCTGGCTTGCTCCACCCACTGCTCTTGATATTCCCCGAGATATTGGCTGCATTTTGGCTGCCTTTTGGGCTGGAGCTTCTCGTGGTTTGAGGCCTGGCTTGTTCCACCCACTGCTCTTGATATTCTCCCGCATGTTGGCTGCATTTTGGCTGCCTTTTGGGCTGGAGCTTCTCGTGGTTTGAGGCCTGCCTTGCTCCACACCCTGCTCTTGATGTTCTCCCGCATGTGGTCTTGATTTTGGCTGCCTTTAGGGCTGGAGCTTCTCGAGGTTTGAGGCCTGCCTTGCTCCACCCCCTACTCTTGAGATTCTCCCGGAGGTGGGCTGGATTTTGGCTGCATTTTGGGCTGGAGCTTCTTGTGGTTTGAGGCCTGCCTTGCTCCACCCCCTGCTCTTCATATTCTCCTGGATGTGAGCTGCATTTTGGCTGCCTTTTGGGCTGGAGCTTCTCGTGGTTTGAGGCCTGCCTTGCTCCACCCCCTGCTCTTGAGATTCTCCCGGATGTGGGCTGCATTTTGGCTGCCTTTTGGGCTGGAGCTTCTCGTGGTTTGAGGCCTGGCTTGCTCCACCCCCTGCTCTTGAGATTCTCCCGGAGGTGGGCTGGATTTTGGCTGCCTTTTGGGCTGGAGCTTCTTGTGGTTTGAGGCCTGGCTTGCTCGACCCCCTGCTCTTGAGATTCTCCCGTAGGTGGGCATTATTTTGTCTGCCTTTGGGGCTGGAGCTTCTCGTGGTTTGAGGCCTGGCTTGCTCCACCCCCTGCTCTTGAGATTCTCCCGGATGTGGGCTGCATTTTGGCTGCATTTTGGGCTGGAGCTTCCCGTGGTTTGAGGCCTGGCTTGCTCCACCCTCTGCTCTTGAGATTCTCCCCGATGTGGGCTGCATTTTGGCTGCATTTTGGGCTGGAGCTTCTCGTGCTTTGAGGCCTGGCTTGCTCCACCCCCTGCTCTTGAGATTCTCCCGGATGTGGCCTGCATTTTGGCTGATTCTTGGGCTGGAGCTTCTCGTGGTTTGAGGCCTGGCTTGCTCCACCCCCTGCTCTTGAGATTCTCCCAGATGTGGGCTGCATTTTGGCTTCATTTTGGGATGCAGCTTCTCGTGGTTTGAGGCCTGGCTTGCTCCACCCCCTGCTCTTGAGATTCTCCCGGATGTGGGCTGGATTTTGGCTGCCTTTTGGGCTGGAGCTTCTCGAGGTTTGAGGCCTGCCTTGCTCCACCCCCTGCTCTTGACATTCTCCTGGATGTGGGCTGCATTTTGGCTACATGTTGGGCTGGAGCTTCTCATGGTTTGAGGCCTGGCTTGCTCCAACCCCTGCTCTTGAGATTTTCCCGGAGGTGGGCTGCATTTTGGCTGCCTGTTGGGCCGGAGCTTCTCGTGGTTTGAGGCCTGGCTTGCTCCACCCCCTGCTCTTGAGATTCTCCCGGAGGTGGGCTTCATTTTGTCTGCCTTTGGGGCTGGAGGTTCTTGTGGTTTGAGGCCTGGCTTGCTCCACCCCCTGCTCTTGAGATTCTCCCCTATGTGGGCTGCATTTTGGCTGCATTTTGGTATGGAGCTTCTCGTGGTTTGAAGCCTGGCTTGCTCCACCCCCTTCTCTTGAGATTCTCCCGGATGTGGGCTGCATTTTGGCTGATTCTTGGGCTGGAGCTTCTCGTGGTTTGAGGCCTGGCTTGCTCCACCCCCTGCTCTTGAGATTCTCCCGGATGTGGGCTGCATTTTGGCTGATTCTTGGGCTGGAGCTTCTCGTGGTTTGAGGCCTGGCTTGCTCCACCCCCTGCTCTTGAGATTCTCCCGGAGGTGGGCTGGATTTTGGCTGCCTTTTGGGCTGGAGCTTCTCGTGGTTTGAGGCCTGGCTTGCTCCACCCCCTGCTCTTGAGATTCGCCCGGATGTGGGCTGGATTTTGGCTCCCTCTTGGGCTGGAGCTTCTCGAGGTTTGAGGCCTGGCTTGCTCCACCCCCTGCTCTTGATATTCTCCTGTATGTGGGCTGCATTTTGGCTACATGTTGGGCTGGAGCTTCTCATGGTTTGAGGCCTGGCTTGCTCCACCCCCTGCTCTTGAGATTTTCCCGGAGGTGGGCTGCAATTTCGCTGCCTGTTGGGCCGGAGCTTCTCGTGGTTTGAGGCCTGGCTTGCTCCACCCCCTGCTCTTGATATTCTCCCAGATGTGGGCTGCATTTTGGCTGCCTTTTGGGCTGGAGCTTCTCGTGGTTTGAGGCCTGGCTTGCTCCACCGCCTGCTCTTGATATTCTCCCGGATGTGGGCTGCATTTTGGCTGCCTTTTGGGCTGGAGCTTCTCGTGGTTTGAGGCCTGGCTTGCTCCACCCCCTGCTCTTGAGATTCTCCCGGATGTGGGCTGCATTTTGGCTGCCTTTTGGGCTGGAGCTTCTCGTGGTTTGAGGCCTGGCATGCTCCACCCCCTGCTCTTGAGATTCTCCCGGAGGTGGGCTGCATTTTGGCTGCCTTTTGGGCTGGAGCTTCTCGTGGTTTGAGGCCTGGCTTGCTCCACCCCCTGCTCTTGAGATTCTCCCGGATGTGGGCTGCATTTTGGCTGCCTTTTGGGCTGGAGTTTCTCGTGGTTTGAGGCCTGGCTTGCTCCACCCCCTGCTCTTGAAATTCTCCCGGAAGTGGTCTGCATTTTGGCTTCATTTTGGGCTGGAGCTTCTCGAGGTTTGTGGCCTGGCTTGCTCCACCTCCTGCTCTTGAGATTTTCCCGGATGTGGGCTGCATTTTGGCTGCATTTTGGGCTGGAGCTTCTCGTGGTTTGAGGCCTGGCTTGCTCCACCCCCTGCTCTTGAGATTCTCCCGGAGGTGGGCTGGATTTTGGCTGCCATTTGGGCTGGAGCTTCTCGTGGTTTGAGGCCTGGCTTGCTCCACCCCCTGCTGTTGAAATTCTCCCGGAAGTGGGCTGCATTTTGGCTGCCTTTTGGGCTGGAGCTTCTCGTGGTTTGAGGCCTGGCTTGCTCCACCCCCTGCTCTTGAGATTCTCCCGGATGTGAGCTGCATTTTGGCTGCCTTTTGGCTGGAGCTTCTCGTAGTTTGAGGCCTGGCTTGCTCCACCCCCTGCTCTTGAGATTCTCCTGGATGTGGGCTGGAGTTTGGCTTCCTTTTGGGCTGGAGCTTCTCGCGGTTTGAGGCCTGGCTTGCTCCACCCACTGCTCTTGATATTCCCCGAGATATTGGCTGCATTTTGGCTGCCTTTTGGGCTGGAGCTTCTCGTGGTTTGAGGCCTGGCTTGTTCCACCCACTGCTCTTGATATTCTCCCGCATGTTGGCTGCATTTTGGCTGCCTTTTGGGCTGGAGCTTCTCGTGGTTTGAGGCCTGCCTTGCTCCACACCCTGCTCTTGATGTTCTCCCGCATGTGGTCTTGATTTTGGCTGCCTTTAGGGCTGGAGCTTCTCGAGGTTTGAGGCCTGCCTTGCTCCACCCCCTACTCTTGAGATTCTCCCGGAGGTGGGCTGGATTTTGGCTGCATTTTGGGCTGGAGCTTCTTGTGGTTTGAGGCCTGCCTTGCTCCACCCCCTGCTCTTCATATTCTCCTGGATGTGAGCTGCATTTTGGCTGCCTTTTGGGCTGGAGCTTCTCGTGGTTTGAGGCCTGCCTTGCTCCACCCCCTGCTCTTGAGATTCTCCCGGATGTGGGCTGCATTTTGGCTGCCTTTTGGGCTGGAGCTTCTCGTGGTTTGAGGCCTGGATTGCTCCACGCCCTGCTCTTGAGATTCTCCCGGATGTGGGCTGCATTTTGGCTGCATTTTGGGCTGGAGCTTCTCGTGGTTTGAGGCCTGGCTTGCTCCACCCCCTGCTCTTGAGATTCTCCCGGATGTGGGCTGCATTTTGGCTGATTCTTGGGCTGGAGCTTCCCGTGGTTTGAGGCCTGGCTTGCTCCACCCCCTGCTCTTGATATTCTCCGGGATGTGGGCTGCATTTTGGCTGCCTTTTGGGATGGAGCTTCTCGTGCTTTGAGGCCTGGCTTGCTCCACCCCCTGCTCTTGAGATTCTCCCCTAAGTGGGCTGCATTTTGGCTGATTCTTGGGCTGGAGCTTCCCGTGGTTTGAGGCCTGGCTTCCTCCACCCCCTGCTCTTGAGATTCTCCCGGATGTGGGCTGCATTTTGGCTGCCTTTTGGGCTGGAGCTTCTCGTGGTTTGAGGCCTGGCTTGCTCCACTCCCTGCTCTTGAGATTCTCCCGGAGGTGGGCTGCATTTTGGCTGCCTTTTGGGCTGGAGCTTCTCGAGCTTTGAGGCCTGGCTTGCTCCACCCCCTGCTCTTGAGATTCTCCCGGATGTGGGCTGCATTTTGGCTGCCTTTTGGGCTGGAGTTTCTCGTGGTTTGAGGCCTGGCTTGCTCCACCCCCTGCTCTTGAAATTCTCCCGGAGGTGGGCTGCATTTTGGCTGCCTTTTGGGCTGGAGCTTCTCGTGGTTTGAGGCCTGGCTTGCTCCACCCCCTGCTCTTGAGATTCTCCTGGAGGTAGGCTGCATTTTGGCTTCATTTTGGACTGGAGCTTCTCGAGGTTTGTGGCCTGGCTTGCTCCACCTCCTGCTCTTGAGATTCTCCCGGATGTGGGCTGCATTTTGGCTGCATTTTGGGCTGGAGCTTCTCGTGGTTTGAGGCCTGGCTTGCTCCACCCCCTGCTCTTGAGATTCTCCCGGAGGTGGGCTGGATTTTGGCTGCCGTTTGGTCTGGAGCTTCTCGTGGTTTGAGGCCTGGCTTGCTCCACCCCCTGCTCTTGAGATTCTCCCGGATGTGGGCTGCATTTTGGCTGATTCTTGGGCTGGAGCTTCCCGTGGTTTGAGGCCTGGCTTGCTCCACCCCCTGCTCTTGAGATTCTCCCGGATGTGGGCTGCATTTTGGCTGCCTTTTGGGCTGGAGCTTCTCGTGGTTTGAGGCCTGGCTTGCTCCACCCAATGCTCTTGAGATTCTCCCGCATGTGGGCTGGATTTTGGCTGCCTTTTGGGCTGGAGCTTCTCGTGGTTTGAGGCCTGGCTTGCTCCACCCCCTGCTCTTGAGATTCTCCCGGATATGGGCTGGATTTTGGCTGCCTTTTGGGCTGGAGCTTCTCGAGCTTTGAGGCCTGGCTTGCTCCACCCCCTGCTCTTGAGATTCTCCCGGATGTGGGCTGCATTTTGGCTGATTATTGGGCTGGAGCTTCCCGTGGTTTGAGGCCTGGCTTGCTCCACCCCCTGCTCTTGAGATTCTCCCGGATGTGGGCTGCATTTTGGCTGCCTTTTGGGCTGGAGCTTCTCGTGGTTTGAGGCCTGGCTTGCTCCACCACCTGCTCTTGAGATTCACCCGGAAGTGGGCTGCATTTTGGCTGCATTTTGGGCTGGAGCTTCTCGTGGTTTGAGGCCTGGCTTGCTCCAACCCCTGTTCTTGAGATTCTCCCGGAGGTGGGCTGCATTTTGGCTGCCTTTTGGGCTGGAGCTTCTCGTGGTTTGAGGCCTGGCTTGCTCCACCCCCTGCTCTTGAGATTCTCCCAGGTGTGGGCTGCATTTTGGCTGATTCTTGGGCTGGAGCTTCCCGTGGTTTGAGGCCTGGCTTGCTCCACCCCCTGCTCTTGAGATTCTCCCGGATGTGGGCTGCATTTTGGCTGACTTTTGGGCTGGAGCTTCTCGTGGTTTGAGGCCTGGCTTGCTCCACCCCCTGCTCTTGAGATTCTCCCGGATATGGGCTGGATTTTGGCTGCCTTTTGGGCTGGAGCTTCTCGAGCTTTGAGGCCTGGTTTGCTCCACCCCCTGCTCTTGATATTCTCCTGGATGTGGGCTGCATTTTGGCTACATTTTGGGCTGGAGCTTCTCATGGTTTGAGGCCTGGCTTGCTCCACCCCCTGCTCTTGAGATTCTCCCGGAGGTGGGCTGCATTTTGGCTGCCTTTTGGGCTGGAGCTTCTCGTGGTTTGAGGCCTGGCTTGCTCCACCCCCTGCTCTTGAGATTCTCCCGGATGTGGGCTGGATTTTGGCTGCCTTTTGGGCTCGAGTTTCTTGTGGTTTGAGGCCTGGATTGCTCCACCCCCTGCTCTTGATATTCTCCCGGATGTGGGCTGCATTTTGGCTGCCTTTTGGGCTGGAGCTTCTCGTGGTTTGAGGCCTGGCTTGCTCCACCCCCTGCTCTTGAGATTCTCCCGGATGTGGGCTGCATTTTGGCTGATTATTGGGCTGGAGCTTCCCGTGGTTTGAGGCCTGGCTTGCTCCACCCCCTGCTCTTGAGATTCTCCCGGATGTGGGCTGCATTTTGGCTGCCTTTTGGGCTGGAGCTTCTCGTGGTTTGAGGCCTGGCTTGCTCCACCACCTGCTCTTGAGATTCACCCGGAAGTGGGCTGCATTTTGGCTGCATTTTGGGCTGGAGCTTCTCGTGGTTTGAGGCCTGGCTTGCTCCAACCCCTGCTCTTGAGATTCTCCCGGAGGTGGGCTGCATTTTGGCTGCATTTTGGGCTGGAGCTTCTCGTGGTTTGAGGCCTGGCTTGCTCCACCCCCTGCTCTTGAGATTCTCCCAGGTGTGGGCTGCATTTTGGCTGATTCTTGGGCTGGAGCTTCCCGTGGTTTGAGGCCTGGCTTGCTCCACCCCCTGCTCTTGAGATTCTCCCGGATGTGGGCTGCATTTTGGCTGACTTTTGGGCTGGAGCTTCTCGTGGTTTGAGGCCTGGCTTGCTCCACCCCCTGCTCTTGAGATTCTCCCCTAAGTGGGCTGCATTTTGGCTGCATTTTGGGCTGGAGCTTCTCGTGGTTTGAGGCCTGGCTTGCTTCACCCCCTGCTCTTGAGATTCTCCCGGATGTGGGCTGCATTTTGGCTGCATTTTGGGCTGGAGCTTCTCGAGGTTTGTGGCCTGGCTTGCTCCACCCCCTGCTCTTGAGATTCTCCCGGATGTGGGCTGCATTTTGGCTGCCTTTTGGGCTGGAGCTTCTCGTGGTTTGAGGCCTGCCTTGCTCCACCCCCTGCTCTTGAGATTCTCCCGGATGTGTTCTGCATTTTGGCTCCCCTTTGGGCTGGAGCTTCTCGAGGTTTGAGGCCTGGCTTGCTCCAACCCCTGCTCTTGAGATTCTCCTGGATGTGGGCTGCATTTTGGCTACATGTTGGGCTGGAGCTTCTCGTGGTTTGAGGCCTGGCTTGCTCCACCCCCTGCTCTTGAGATTCTCCCGGAGTTGGGCTGCATTTTGGCTGCCTTTTGGGCTGGAGCTTCTCGTGGTTTGAGGCCTGGCTTGCTCCACCCCCTGCTCTTGAGATTCTCCCGGATGTGGGCTGCATTTTGGCTGCCTTTTGGGCTGGAGCTTCTCGTGGTTTGAGGCCTGGCTTGCTCCACCCCCTGCTCTTGAGATTCTCCCGGATGTGGGCTGCATTTTGGCTGCCTTTTTGGGCTGGAAAATCTCGTGGTTTGAGGCCTGGCTTGCTCCACCGCCTGCTCTTGATATTCTCCCGGATGTGGGCTGCATTTTGGCTGCCTTTTGGGCTGGAGCTTCTCGTGGTTTGAGGCCTGCCTTGCTCCACCCCCTGCTCTTGAGATTCTCCCGGATGTGGGCTGCATTTTGGCTGATTCTTGGGCTGGAGCTTCTCGTGGTTTGAGGCCTGGCTTGCTCCACCCCCTGCTATTGAGATTCTCCCGGATGTGGGCTGCATTTTGGCTGCCTTTTGGGCTGGAGCTTCTCGTGGTTTGAGGCCTGGCTTGCTCCACCCCCTGCTCTTGAGATTCTCCCCGATGTGGGCTGCATTTTGGCTGATTCTTGGGCTGGAGCTTCCCGTGGTTTGAGGCCTGGCTTGCTCCACCCCCTGCTCTTGAAATTCTCCCGGAGGTGGGCTGCATTTTGGCTGCCTTTTGGGCTGGAGCTTCTCGTGGTTTGAGGCCTGGCTTGCTCCACCCCCTGCTCTTGAGATTCTCCCGGAGGTGGGCTGCATTTTGGCTGCATTTTGGGCTGGAGCTTCTCGTGGTTTGAGGCCTGGCTTGCTCCACCCCCTGCTCTTGAGATTCTCCCGGAGGTGGGCTGCATTTTGGCTGCCTTTTGGGCTGGAGCTTCTCGTGGTTTGAGGCCTGGCTTGCTCCACCCCCTGCTCTTGAGATTCTCCCGGAGGTGGGCTGCATTTTGGCTGCCATTTGGGCTGGAGCTTCTCGTGGTTTGAGGCCTGGCTTTCTCCACCCCCTGCTCTTGAGATTGTCCCGGATGTGGGCTGCATTTTGGCTGATGCTTGGGCTGGAGCTTCTCGTGGTTTGAGGCCTGGCTTGCTCCACCCCCTGCTCTTGAGATTCTCCCGGAGGTGGGCTGGATTTTGGCTGCCTTTTGGGCTGGAGCTTCTCGTGGTTTGAGGCCTGGCTTGCTCCACCCCCTGCTCTTGAGATTCTCCCAGAGGTGGGCTGCATTTTGGCTGCCTTTTGGGCTGGAGCTTCTCGTGGTTTGAGGCCTGGCTTGCTCCACCCCCTGCTCTTGAGATTCTCCCGGATGTGGGCTGCATTTTGGCTGCATTTTGGGCTGGAGCTTCTCGTGGTTTGAGGCCTGGCTTGCTCCACCCCCTGCTCTTGAGATTCTCCCAGAGGTGGGCTGCATTTTCGCTGCATTTTGAGCTGGAGCTTCTCGTGGTTTGAGGCCTGGCTTGCTCCACCCCCTGCTCTTGAGATTCTCCCAGAGGTGGGCTGCAGTTTCGCTGCATTTTGAGCTGGAGCTTCTCGTGGTTTGAGGCCTGGCTTGCTCCACCCCCTGCTCTTGATATTCTCCCAGAGGTGGGCTGGAGTTTGGCTGCCTTTTGGGCTGGAGCTTCTCGTGGTTTGAGGCCTGGCTTGCTCCACCCCCTGCTCTTGAGATTCTCCCGGATGTGGGCTGCATTTTGGCTGCATTTTGGGCTGGAGCTTCTCGTGGTTTGAGGCCTGGCTTCCTCCACCCCCTGCTCTCGAATTTCTCCGGGACGTGGGATGGATTTGGCTGCATTTTGGGCTGGAGCTTCTAGTGGTTTGAGGCCTGCCTTGCTCCAACCCCTGCTCTTGATATTCTCCCGCATGTGGGCTGGATTTTGGCTGCATTTTGGGCTGGAGCTTCTCGTGGTTTGAGGCCTGCCTTGCTCCACACCCTGCTCTTGAAATTCTCCCGGAAGTGGGCTGGATTTTGGCTGCCTTTTGGGCTGGAGCTTCTCGTGGTTTGAGGCCTGGCTTGCTTCACTTCCTGCTCTTGGTAGTCTCCCGGAAGTGGGCTGGATTTTGGCTGCCTTTTGGGCTGGAGCTTCTCGTGGTTTGAGGCCTGGCTTGCTCCACTCCCTGCTCTTGAGATTCTCCCTGAGGTGGGCTGCATTTTGGCTGATTTTTGAGCTGGAGATTCTCATGGTTTGAGGCCTGGCTTGCTCCACTCCCTGCTCTTGAGATTCTCCCGGATGTGGGCTGCATTTTGGCTGATTTTTGAGCTGGAGCTTCTCATGGTTTGAGGCCTGGCTTGCTCCACCCCCTGCTCTTCAGATTCTCCCAGATGTGGGCTGCATTTTGGCTGCATTTTGAGTTGGAGCTTCTCGTGGTTTGAGGACTGGCTTGCTCCACCCCCTGCTCTTGAGATTCTCACTGAGGTGGGCTGCATTTTGTCTGCCTTTTGGGCTGGAGCTTCTCGTGGTTTGAGGCCTGGCTTGCTCCACACCCTGCTCTTGAGATTCTCCCGGATGTGGGCTGCATTTTGGCTGCCTTTTGGGCTGGAGCTTCTCGTGGTTTGAGGCCTGGCTTGCTCCACCCCCTGCTCTTGATATTCTCCCGGATGTGGGCTGGATTGTGGCTGAAAATTGGGCTGGAGCTTCTTGTGGTTTGAGGCCTGGCTTGCTCCACCCCCTGCTCTTGGTAGTCTCCCGGAAGTGGGCTGGATTTTGGCTGCCTTTTGGGCTGGAGCTTCTCGTGGTTTGAGGCCTGGCTTGCTCCACCCCCTGCTCTTGAGATTCTCCCGGATGTGGGATGCATTTTGGCTGCCTTTTGGGCTGGAGCTTCTCGTGGTTTGAGGCCTGGCTTGCTCCACCCCCTGCTCTTGAGATTCTCCCGGATGTGGGCTGCATTTTGGCTGCCTTTTGGGCTGGAGCTTCTCGTGGTTTGTGGCCTGGATTGCTCCACTCCCTGCTCTTCATATTCTCCCGGATGTGGGCTGCATTTTGGCTGCCTTTTGAGCTGGAGCTTCTCGTGGTTTGAGGCCTGGCTTGCTCCACCCCCTGCTCTTGAGATTCTCCCGGAGGTGGGCTGCATTTTGGCTGCCTTTTGGGCTGGAGCTTCTCATGGTTTGAGGCCTGGCTTGCTCCACCCCCTGCTCTTGAGATTCTCCTGCAGGTGGGCTGGATTTTGGCTGCTTTTTGGGCTGGAGTTTCTTGTGTTTTGAGGCCTGGCTTGCTCCACCACCTGCTCTTGAGATTCTCCCGGATGTGGGCTGGATTGTGGCTTTTTTTGGGCTGGAGCTTCTCGTGGTTTGAGGCCTGGCTTGCTCCACACCCTGCTCTTGATATTCTCCCTGATGTGGGCTGCATTTTGGCTGTAGTTTGGGCTGGAGCTTCTCGTGGTTTGAGGCCTGGCTTGCTCCACCCCATGCTCTTGAGATTCTCCCGGATGTGCGCTGGATTTTGGCTGCCTTTTGGGCGGGAGCTTCTCCTGGTTTGAGGCCTGGCTTGCTTCACTTCCTATTCTTGATATTCTCCCGGAGGAGGCCTGGATTTTGGCTGAATTTTGGGCTGGAGCTTCTTGTGGTTTGAGGCCTGGCTTGCTCCACCCCCTGCTCTTGAGATTCTCCCGCATGTGGGCTGCATTTTGGCTGCCTTTTGAGCTCGAGGTTCTTGTGGTTTGAGGCCTGGCTTGCTCCACCCCCTGCTCTTGAAATTCTCCCGGATGTGGGCTGGATTTTTGGCTCTCCTTTTGGGCTGGAGTTTCTCGTGGTTTGAGGCCTGGCTTGCTCCACCCCCTGCTCTTGAGATTCTCCCGGATGTGGGCTGCATTTTGGCTGAATTTGGGCTGGAGCTTCTCGAGGTTTGAGGCCTGGCTTGCTCCACCCCCTGCTCTTGAGATTCTCCCGGATGTGGGCTGCATTTTGGCTGCCTTTTGAGCTCGAGGTTCTTGTGGTTTGAGGCCTGGCTTGCTCCACCCCCTGCTCTTGAGATTCTCCCGGATGTGGGCTGGATTTTGGCTGCATTTTGGGCTGGAGCTTCTCGTGGTTTGAGGCCTGGCTTGCTCCACCCCCTGCTCTTGAGATTCTCCCGGATGTGGGCTGCATTTTGGCTGCATTTTGGGCTGGAGCTTCTCGTGGTTTGAGGCCTGGCTTGCTCCACCCCCTGCTCTTGAGATTCTCCCAGATGTGGGCTGGATTTTGGCTGCCTTTTGGGCTGGAGTTTCTCGTGGTTTGAGGCCTGGCTTGCTCCACCCCCTGCTCTTGAGATTCTCCCGGATGTGGGCTGCATTTTGGCTTCATTTTGGGCTGGAGCTTCTCGTGGTTTGAGGCCTGGCTTGCTCCACCCCCTGCTCTTGAGTTTCTCCGGGACGTGGGCTGGATTTGGCTGCCTTTTGGGCTGGAGCTTCTCGTGGTTTGAGGCCTGGCTTGCTCCACCCCCTGCTCTTGAAATTCTCCCGGATGTGGGCTGGATTTTTGGCTCTCCTTTTGGGCTGGAGCTTCTCGTGGTTTGAGGCCTGGCTTGCTCCACCCCCTGCTCTTGATATTCTCCCAGATGTGGGCTGCATTTTTGCTGCCTTTTGGGCTGGATCTTCTCGTGGTTTGAGGCCTGGCTTGCTCCACCCCCTGCTCTTGAGTTTCTCCCGGATATGCGCTGGATTTTTGCTGGATTTTGGGCTGGAGCTTCTCATGGTTTGAGGCCTGGCTTGCTCCACCCCCTGCTCTTCATATTCTCCCGGAGGTGGGCTGGATTTTGGCTGCATTTTTTGCTGGAACTTCTCGTGGTTTGAGGCCTGGCTTGCTCCACCCCCTTCTCTTGATATTGTCCCGGACGTGGGCTGCATTTTGGCTGCATTTTGGGCTGGAGCTTCTCGTGGTTTGAGGCCTGGCTTGCTCCACGCCCTGCTCTTGAGATTCTCCCGTCTGTGGGCTGCATTTTGGCTGCCTTTTGGGCTGGAGCTTCTCGTGGTTTGAGGCCTGGCTTGCTCCAACCCCTGCTCTTGAGATTCTCCCTGATGTGGGCTGGACTCTGGCTGCTTTTTGGGCTGGAGTTTCTTGTGGTTTGAGGCCTGGCTTGTTCCACCCCCTGCTCTTCAGATTCTCCCAGAGGTGGGCTAGAGTTTGGCTGCATTTTGGGCTGGAGTTTCTCGTGGTTTGAGGCCTGGATTGCTCCACCCCCTGCTCTTGATATTCTCCCGGAGGTGGGCTGGATTTTGGCTGCCTTTCTGGGCTGGAGCTTCTCGAGGTTTGTGGCCTGGCTTGCTCCACCCCCTGCTCCTGAAATTCTCCAAATCCAAACTCCAGCAATCATCCGGGAGAATATCAAGGGCAGGGGGTGGAGCAAGCCAGGCCCCAAACCACGAGAATCTCCATCCAAAATACAGCCAAAATGCAGCCCACCTCCGGGAGAATATCAAGAGCAGGGGGTGGAGCAAGCCAGGCCTCAAACCACGAGAAGATCCAGCCCAAAAAGCAGCCAAAATGCAGGCCACCTCCGGGAGAATCTCAAGAGCAGGGGTGGAGCAAGCCAGGCCTCAAACCACGAGAAGCTCCAGCCCCAACGGCAGCGAAAATCCAGCCCACATCCGGGAGAATCTCAAGAGCAGGGGGTGGAGCAAGCCAGGGCTCAAACCACGAGAAGCTCCAGCCCAAAAAGCAGCCAAAATGCAGCCCACCTCCGGGAGAATATCAAGAGCAGGGGCTGGAGCAAGCCAGGCCTCAAACCACGAGAAGCTCCAGCCCAAAATGCAGCCAAAATGCAGCCCACATCCGGGAGAATATCAAGAGCAGGGGGTGGAACAAGGCAGGCCTCAAACCACGAGAAGCTCCAGCCCAAAATTCAGCCGAAATCCAGCGCACATCTGGGAGAATATTATGAGCAGGGGGTGGAGCAAGCCAGGCCTCAAACCACGAGAAGCTCCAGCCCAAAACGCAGCCAAAATACAGGCCACCTCCAGGAGAATATCAAGAGCAGGGGGTGGAGCAAGCCAGGCCTCAAACCACGAGAAGCTCCAGCCCAAAACGCAGCCAAAATACAGCCCACATCCGGGAGAATCTCAAGAGCAGGGGGTGGAGCAAGCCAGGCCTCAAACCACAAGAAGCTCCAGCGCAATTTGCAGCCAAAATGCAGCCCACATCTGGGAGAATATCAAGAGCAGGGGGTGGAACAACGCAGGCCTCAAACCACGAGAAGCTCCAGCCGAAAAGGCAGCCAAAATCGAGCCCACATCTGGGAGAATCTCAAGAGCAGCGGGTGGAGGAATGCAGGCCTCAAACCACGAGAAGCTCCAGCCCAAAAGGCAGCCAAAATGCAGCCCACCTCCGGGAGAATCTCAAGAGCAGGGGGTGGAGCAAGCCAGGCCTCAAACCACGAGAATCTCCAGCCCAAATGCAGCCAAAATGCAGCCCACATCGTAGAGAATCTCAAGAGCAGGGGGTGGAGCAAGCCAGGCCTCAAACCACGAGAAGCTCCAGCCCAAAAGGCAGCCAAAATCCAGCCCACATCCGGGAGAATCTCAAGAGCAGGGCGTGGAGCAAGCCAGGCCTCAAAGCACGAGAAGCTCCAGCCCAAAATGCAGCCAAAATCCAGCCCACCTCCGTGAGAATCTCAAGAGCAGGGCTGGAGCAAGCCAGGCCTCAAACCATGAGAAGCTCCAGCCCAAAATGCAGCTAACCTCCAGCCCAAATCCGGGAGAATATCAAAAGCAGGGAATGGAGGAAGCCAGGCCTCAAACCACAAGAAGCTCCAGCCCAAAAGGCAGCCAAAATGCAGCCCACATCCGGGAGAATATCAAGAGCAGGGGGTGGAACAAGGCAGGCCTCAAACCACGAGAAGCTCCAGCCCAAAATTCAGCCGAAATCCAGCGCACATCTGGGAGAATATTATGAGCAGGGGGTGGAGGAAGTCAGGCCTCAAAGCCCGAGAATCTCCAGCCCAAAATGCAGCTAAACTCCAGCCCACATCGGGGAGAATTTCAAGAGCAGGGGATGGAGCAAGGCAGGCCTCAAACCACGAGATTTTCCAGCCCAAAAGTCAGCCAAAATCAAGCCCACCTGCAGGAGAATATCAAGAGCAGGGGTTGGAACAATGCAGGCCTCAAACCACGAGAAGCTCCAGCCCAAAAGGCAGCCAAAATGCAGCCCACATATGGGAGAATCTCAAGAGCAGGGGGTGGAACAAGGCAGGCCTCAAACCACGAGAAGCTCCAGCCCAAAATTCAGCCGAAATCCAGCGCACATCTGGGAGAATATTATGAGCAGGGGCTGGAGCAAGTCAGGCCTCAAACCACGAGAAGCTCTAGCCCAAAATGCAGCTGAACTCCAGCCCACATCCGGGACAATTTCAAGAGCAGGGGATGGAGCAAGGCAGGCCTCAAACCATGAGAATTTCCAGCCCAAAAGTCAGCCAAAATCCAGCCCACCTGCAGGAGAATATCAAGAGCTGGGGTTGGAGCAATGCAGGCCTCAAACCACGAGAAGCTCCAGCCCAAATGCAGCCAAAATGCAGCCCACATCCGGGAGAATCTCAAGAGCAGGGGGTGGAGCAAGCCAGGCCTCAAACCACGAGAAGCTCCAACCCGAAATGCAGCCAAACTCCAGCCCATATCCAGGAGTATATCAAGAGCAGGGGGTGGAGAAAGCCAGGCCCCAAACCACGAGAAGATCCAGCCGGAAATGCAGCCAAAATGCAGACCACCTGCAGGAGAATATCAAGAGCTGGGGTTGGAGCAATGCAGGCCTCAAACCACGAGAAGCTCCAGCCCAAAAGGCAGCCAAAATGCAGCCCAAATCTTGGAGAAACTCAAGAGCAGGGGGTGGAGCAAGACAGGCCTCAAAGCACGAGAAGCTCCAGCCCAAAATGCAGCCAAAATCCAGCCCACCTCCGTGAGAATCTCAAGAGCAGGGGCTGGAGCAAGCCAGGCCTCAAACCATGAGAAGCTCCAGCCCAAAATGCAGCTAACCTCCAGCCCAAATCCGGGAGAATATCAAAAGCAGGGAATGGAGGAAGCCAGGCCTCAAACCACGAGAAGCTCCAGCCCAAAAGGCAGCCAAAATGCAGCCCACATCCGGGAGAATATCAAGAGCAGGGGGTGGAACAAGGCAGGCCTCAAACCACGAGAAGCTCCAGCCCAAAATTCAGCCGAAATGCAGCGCACATCTGGGAGAATATTATGAGCAGGGGGTGGAGCAAGTCAGGCCTCAAAGCCCGAGAATCTCCAGCCCAAAATGCAGGTAAACTCCAGCCCACATCCGGGAGAATTTCAAGAGCAGGGGATGGAGCAAGGCAGGCCTCAAACCACGAGATTTTCCAGCCCAAAAGTCAGCCAAAATCAAGCCCACCTGCAGGAGAATATCAAGAGCTGGGGTTGGAACAATGCAGGCCTCAAACCACGAGAAGCTCCAGCCCAAAAGGCAGCCAAAATGCAGCCCACATATGGGAGAATCTCAAGAGCAGGGGGTGGAACAAGGCAGGCCTCAAACCACGAGAAACTCCAGCCCAAAATTCAGCCGAAATCCAGCGCACATCTGGGAGAATATTATGAGCAGGGGCTGGAGCAAGTCAGGCCTCAAACCACGAGAAGCTCTAGCCCAAAATGCAGCTAAACTCCAGCCCACATCCGGGAGAATTTCAAGAGCAGGGGATGGAGCAAGGCAGGCCTCAAACCATGAGAATTTCCAGCCCAAAAGTCAGCCAAAATCCAGCCCACCTGCAGGAGAATATCAAGAGCTGGGGTTGGAGCAGTGCAGGCCTCAAACCACGAGAAGCTCCAGCCCAAATGCAGCCAAAATGCAGCCCACATCCGGGAGAATCTCAAGAGCAGGGGGTGGAGCAAGCCAGGCCTCAAACCACGAGAAGCTCCAACCCGAAATGCAGCCAAACTCCAGCCCATATCCAGGAGTATATCAAGAGCAGGGGGTGGAGAAAGCCAGGCCCCAAACCACGAGAAGATCCAGCCGGAAATGCAGCCAAAATGCAGACCACCTGCAGGAGAATATCAAGAGCTGGGGTTGGAGCAATGCAGGCCTCAAACCACGAGAATCTCCAGCCCAAAAGGCAGCCAAAATGCAGCCCAAATCTTGGAGAATCTCAAGAGCAGGGGGTGGAGCAAGCCAGGCCTCAAACCACGAGAAGCTCCACCCCAAAATGCAGCCAAAATCCAGCCCACATCAGGGAGAATCTGAAGAGCAGCGGGTGGAGCAAGCCAGGCCTCAAACCACGAGAAGCTCCAGGCCAAAAGGTAGCCAAAATCCAGCCCACATCCAGGAGAATATCATGGGCAGGGAGCGGAGGAAACCAGGCCTCAAACCACGAGAAGCTCCAGCCCAAAAGGCAGCCAAAATGCAGCCCACCTCCAGGAGAATCTCAAGAGCAGGGGGTGGAGCAAGCCAGGCCTCAAACATGAGAAGCTCCAGCCCAAAAGGCAGCCAAAATGCAGCCCACATCCGGGAGAATCTCAAGAGCAGGGGGTGGAGCAAGCCAGGCCTCAAAGCATGAGAAGCTCCAGCCCAAAAGGCAGCCAAAATGCAGCCCACATCCAGGAGAATATCAAGAGCAGAGGTTCGAGGAAGGCAGGCCTCAAACCACGAGAAGCTCCAGCCCAAAAGGCAGCCAAACTCCAGCCAACATCCGGGAGAGTCTCAAGAGCAGGAGGTGGAGCAATCCAGGCCTCAAACCACGAGAAGCTCCAGCCCAAAAGGCAGCCAAAATCCAGCCCATATAAGGGAGAATCTCAAGAGCAGGGGGTGGAGCAAGCCAGGCCTCAAACCACGAGAATCTCCAGCCCAAACGGCAGCGAAAATGCAGCCCACATCTCAGAGAATATCAAGAGCAGGGGGTGGAGCAAGCCAGGCCTCAAACCACGAGAAGCTCCAGCCCAATATGCAGCCAAATGCAGACCACTTCCGAGAGAATCTCAAGAGCAAGGCGTGGAGTAAGGCAGGCCTCAAACCACGAGAAGCTCCAGCCCAAAAGGCAGCCAAAAGACAGCCCACATCCGTGAGAATCTCAAGAGCAGGGGGTGGAGCAAGCCAGGCCTCAAACCACGAGAAGCTCCAGCCCAAAGAGCAGCCAAAATGCAGCCCACATCCGGGAGAATCTCAAGAGCAGGGGGTGGAGCAAGCCAGGCCTCAAAGCATGAGAAGCTCCAGCCCAAAAGGCAGCCAAAATGCAGCCCACATCCAGGAGAATATCAAGAGCAGAGGTTCGAGGAAGGCAGGCCTCAAACCACGAGAAGCTCCAGCCCAAAAGGCAGCCAAACTCCAGCCAACATCCGGGAGAGTCTCAAGAGCAGGAGGTGGAGCAATCCAGGCCTCAAACCACGAGAAGCTCCAGCCCAAAAGGCAGCCAAAATCCAGCCCATATAAGGGAGAATCTCAAGAGCAGGGGGTGGAGCAAGCCAGGCCTCAAACCACGAGAATCTCCAGCCCAAACGGCAGCGAAAATGCAGCCCACATCTCAGAGAATATCAAGAGCAGGGGGTGGAGCAAGCCAGGCCTCAAACCACGAGAAGCTCCAGCCCAATATGCAGCCAAATGCAGACCACTTCCGAGAGAATCTCAAGAGCAAGGCGTGGAGTAAGGCAGGCCTCAAACCACGAGAAGCTCCAGCCCAAAATGCAGCCAAAAGACAGCCCACATCCGTGAGAATCTCAAGAGCAGGGGGTGGAGCAAGCCAGGCCTCAAACCACGAGAAGCTCCAGCCCAAAGAGCAACCAAAATGCAGCCCACATATGGGAGAATCTCAAGAGCAGGGGGTGGAGCAAGCCAGGCCTCAAACCACGAGAAGCTCCAGCCCAAAGAGCAACCAAAATGCAGCCCACATCCGGGAGAATCTCAAGAGCAGGGGGTGGAGCCAGCCATGCCCCAAACCACGAGAAGCTCCAGCCCAAAATGCAGCCAAAATCCAGCCCACATCCAGGAGAATCTCAAGAGCAGGGGGTGGAGCAAGCCAGGCCTCAAACCACGAGAAGCTCCAGCCCAAAAGGCAGCCAAAATCCACCCACATCCGGGAGAATCTCAAGAGCAGGGGGTGGAGCAAGCCAGGCCTCAAACATGAGAAGCTCCAGCCCAAAAGGCAGCCAAAATCCAGCCCACATCCGGGAGAATCTCAAGAGCAGGGGGTGGAGCAAGCCAGGCCTCAAAGCATGAGAAGCTCCAGCCCAAAAGGCAGCCAAAATGCAGCCCACATCCAGGAGAATATCAAGAGCAGAGGTTGGAGGAAGGCAGGCCTCAAACCACGAGAAGCTCCAGCCCAAAAGGCAGCCAAACTCCAGCCAACATCTGGGAGAATCTCAAGAGCAGGAGGTGGAGCAAGCCAGGCCTCAAACCACAGGAAGCTCCAGCCCAAAATGCAGCCAAAATGCAGCCCACATCCGGGAGAATCTCAAGAGCAGGGGGTGGAGCAAGCCAGGCCTCAAACCACGAGAAGCTCCAGCCCAAAAGGCAGCCAAAATCCAGCCCACATCCGGGAGAATCTCAAGAGCAGGGTGTGGAGAAAGCCAGGCCTCAAACCACGAGAAGCTCCACCCCAAAATGCAGCCAAAATGCAGTCCACCTCCGGGAGAATCTCAAGAGCAGGGGGTGGAGCAAGCCAGGCCTCAAACCACGAGAAGCTCCAGCCCAAAGAGCAACCAAAATGCAGCCCACATCCGGGAGAATCTCAAGAGCAGGGGGTGGAGCCAGCCATGCCCCAAACCACGAGAAGCTCCAGCCCAAAAGGCAGCTAAAATCCAGCCCACATCCGGGAGAATATCAAGAGAAGATGGTGGAGCAAGCCAGGCCTCAAACCACGAGAAGCTCTAGAGGAAAATGCAGCTAAAATCCAGACCACGTCCGGGAGAATCTCAAGAGCAAGGCTTGGAGCAAGCCAGGCCTCAAACCACGAGAAGCTCCAGCCCAAATGGCAGCCAAAATGCAGCCCACCTCCGGGAGAATCTCAAGAGCAGGGGGTGGAGCAAGCCAGGCCTCAAACCACGAGAAGCTCCAGCCCAAAGAGCAACCAAAATGCAGCCCACATCCGGGAGAATCTCAAGAGCAGGGGTTGGAGCCAGCCATGCCCCAAACCACGAGAAGCTCCAGCCCAAAATGCAGCCAAAATCCAGCCCACATCCGGGAGAAACTCAAGAGCAGGGGGTGGAGGAAGCCAGGCCTCAAACCACAAGAAGCTCCAGCCCTAAAAACAGCCAAAATCCAGCCAACATCCGGGAGAATATCAAGAGCAGGGGGTGGAGCAAGCCAGGCCTCAAACCATGAGAAGCTCCAGCCCAAAAGGCAGCCAAAATGCAGCAAACATCCGGGAGAATCTCAAGAGCAGGGGGTGGAGCAAGCCAGGCCTCAAACCATGAGAAGCTCCAGCCCAAAAGGCAGCCAAAATCCAGCCCACACCCGGGAGAATCTCAAGAGCAGGGGGTGGAGCAAGGCAGGCCTCAAACCACGAGAAGCTCCAGCCCAAAATGCAGCCAAAATGCAGCCCACATCCTGGAGAATCTCAAGAGCAGAGGGTGGAGCAAGCCAGGCCCCAAACCTTGAGAAGCTCCAGCCCAAAAGGCAGCCAAAATGCAGCCCACATCTGGGAGAATATCAAGAGCAGAGGGTGGAGCAAGCCAGGCCCCAAACCTTGAGAAGCTCCAGCCCAAAAGGCAGCCAAAATGCAGCCCACATCCAGGAGAATCTCAAGAGCAGGGGGTGGAGCAAGCCAGGCCTCAAACCACGAGAAGCTCTAGAGGAAAATGCAGCTAAACTCCAGCCCAACTCCGGGAGAATCTCAAGAGCAGGGGGTGGAGCAAGCCAGGCCTCAAACCACAAGAACCTCCAGCCCAAAAGGCAGCCAAAATGCAGCCCACATGCGGGAGAATCTCAAGAGCAGGGGGTGGAGCAAGCCAGGCCTCAAGCCACGAGAAGCTCCAGCCCAAAAGGCAGCCAAAATGCAGCCCACATGTGGGAGAATCTCAAGAGCAGGGGGTGGAGCAAGCCAGGCCTCAAACCACGAGAAGCTCCAGCCCAAAACGCAGCCAAAATACAGGCCACCTCCAGGAGAATATCAAGAGCAGGGGGTGGAGCAAGCCAGGCCTCAAACCACGAGAAGCTCCAGCCCAAAACGCAGCCAAAATACAGCCCACATGTGGGAGAATCTCAAGAGCAGGGGGTGGAGCAAGCCAGGCCTCAAAGCACGAGAAGCTCCAGCCCAAAATGCAGCCAAAATGCAGCCCACATCCGGGAGAATCTGAATAGCAGGGGGTCGAGCAAGCCAGGCCTCAAACCACGAGAATCTAGAGCCCAAAGCGCAGCGAAATTCCAGCCCACATCCGGGAGAATCTCAAGAGCAGGGGGTGGAGCAAGCCAGGCCTCAAACCACGAGAAGCTCCACCTCAAAATGCAGATAAAATCCAGCGCACATCTGGGAGAATATCAAGAGCTGTTGGTGGCGAAAGCCAGGCCTCAAACCGCGAGAAGCTCCAGCCCAAAATGCAGCTAAACTCCAGCCCACATCCGGGAGAATATCAAGAGCAGGGGTTGGAGCAAGCCAGGTCTCAAAGCATGAGAAGCTCCACCCCAAAAGGCAGCCAAAATGCAGCCCACATCAGGGAGAATCTCAAGAGCAGGGGGGGGGGCAAGCCAGGCCTCAAACCACGAGAAGCTCTAGAGGAAAATGCAGCTAAACTCCAGCCCACCTCCGGGAGAATCTCAAGAGCAGGGGTGGAGCAATCCAGGCCTCAAACCACAAGAACCTCCAGCCCAAAAGGCAGCCAAAATGCAGCCCACATCAGGGAGAATCTCAAGAGCAGGGGGTGGAGCAAGCCATACCTCCAGCCACGAGAATCTGCAGCCCAAAATGCAGCCAAACTCCAGCCCACATCCGGGAGAATCTCAAGAGCAGGGGGTGGAGCAAGTCAGGCCTCAAACCACGAGAATCTCCAGTCCAAAGTGCAGCGAAAATCCAGCCCACATCCAGGAGAATATCAAGAGCAGGGGGTGGAGCAAGCCAGGCCTCAAATCACGAGAATTTCCAGCCCAAATGTCAGCCAAAATGCAGCCCACCTGCGGGAGAATAGCAAGAGCCGGGGTTGGAGCAATGCAGGCCTCAAACCACGAGAAGCTCCAGCCCAAAAGGCAGCCAAAATGCAGCCCACATCTGGGAGAATATCAAGAGCAGGGGGTGGAGCAAGGCAGGCCTCAAACCACTAGAAGCTCCAGCCCAAAAGGCAGCCAAAATGCAGCCCACATGTGGGAGAATCTCAAGAGCAGGGGGTGGAGCAAGCCAGGCCGCAAACTTCGAGAAGCTCCAGCCCAAAACGCAGCCAAAATACAGGCCACCTCCGGGAGAATATCAAGAGCAGGGGGTGGAGCAAGCCAGGCCTCAAACCACGAGAATCTAGAGCCCAAAGGGCAGCGAAATTCCAGCCCACATCCGGGAGAATCTCAAGAGCAGGGGGTGGAGCAAGCCAGGCCTCAAACCACGAGAAGCTCCAGCCCAAAACGCAGTCAAAATACAGGCCACCTCCGGGAGAATCTCAAGAGCAGGGGGTGGAGCAAGGCAGGCCTCAAACCACGAGAATCTCCAGCCCAAAAAGCAGTCAAAATGCAGCCCACATCAGGGAGAATCTCAAGAGCAGGGGGGGGGGCAAGCCAGGCCTCAAACCACGTGAAGCTCTAGAGGAAAATGCAGCTAAACTCCAGCCCACCTCCGGGAGAATCTCAAGAGCAGGGGGTGGAGCAATCCAGGCCTCAAACCACAAGAACCTCCAGCCCAAAAGGCAGCCAAACTCCAGCCCACATCCGGGAGAATCTCAAGAGCAGGGGGTGGAGCAAGTCAGGCCTCAAACCACGAGAATCTCCAGCCCAAAGGGCAGCGAATATTCAGCCCACATCTGGGAGAATCTCAAGAGCAGGGGGTGGAGCAAGCCAGGCCTCAAACCATGAGAAGCTCCAGCCCAAAATGAAGTCAAAATGCAGCCCACATCTTGGAGAATCTCAAGAGCAGAGGGTGGAGCAAGCCAGGCCCCAAACCACGAGAAGCTCCAGCCCAAAAGGCAGCCAAAATGCAGCCCACATCCGGGAGAGTCTCAAGAGCTTTTGGTGGCGAAATCCAGGCCTCAAACCGCGAGAAGCTCTAGCCCAAAATGCAGCCAAAATGCAGCCCACATCCAGGAGAATCTCAAGAGCAGGGGTTGGAGCAAGCCAGGCCTCAAACCACGAGAATCTCCAGCCCAAAATGCAGCCAAAATGCAGCCCACATCCAGGAGAATCTCAAGAGCAGGGGGTGGAGCAAGGCAGGCCTCAAACCACGAGAAGCTCCAGCCCAAAAGGCAGCCAAAATGCAGCCCACCTGCGGGAGAATAGCAAGAGCTGGGGTTGGAGCAATGCAGGCCTCAAACCACGAGAAGCTCCAGCCCAAAAGGCAGCCAAAATGCAGCCCACATCCGGGAGAATCTCAAGAGCAGGGGGTGGAGCAAGCCAGGCCTCAAACCACGAGAAGCTCCAGCCCAAAACGCAGCCAAAATACAGGCCACCTCCGGGAGAATATCAAGAGCAGGGGGTGGAGCAAGCCAGGCCTCAAACCACGAGAAGCTCCAGCCCAAAACGCAGCCAAAATACAGCCCACATGTGGGAGAATCTCAAGAGCAGGGGGTGGAGCAAGCCAGGCCCCAAACCACGAGAAGCTCCAGCCCAAAAGGCAGCCAAAATTCAGCCCACATCCGGGAGAATCTGAATAGCAGGGGGTCGAGCAAGCCAGGCCTCAAACCACGAGAATCTAGAGCCCAAAGGGCAGCGAAATTCCATCCCACATCCGGGAGAATCTCAAGAGCAGGGGGTGGAGCAAGCCAGGCCTCAAACCACGAGAAGCTCCAGCTAAAAAAGGAAGTCAAAATGCAGCCCACATCTGGGAGAATCTCAAGAGCAGGGGGTGGAGCAAGCCAGGCCCCAAACCACGAGAAGCTCCAGCCCAAAAGGCAGCCAAAATGCAGCCCACATCCGGGAGAATCTCAAGAGCAGGGGGTGGCGAAAGCCAGGCCTCAAACCGCGAGAAGCTCCAGCCCAAAAGGCAGCCAAAATCCAGCCCACATCCGGGAGAATCTCAAGAGCAGGGGTTGGAGCAAGCCAGGCCTCAAAGCATGAGAAGCTCCACCCCAAAAGGCAGCCAAAATGCAGCCCACATCCAGGAGAATCTCAAGAGCAGGGGGTGGAGCAAGGCAGGCCTCAAACCACGAGAAGCTCCAGCCCAAAATGCAGCCAAAATGCAGCCCACATCCGGGAGAATATCAAGAGCAGGGGGTGGAGCAAGCCAGGCCTCAAATCACGAGAATTTCCAGCCCAAATGTCAGCCAAAATGCAGCCCACATGTGGGAGAATCTCAAGAGCAGGGGGTGGAGCAAGCCAGGCCTCAAACCACGAGAAGCTCCAGCCCAAAACGCAGCCAAAATACAGGCCACCTCCAGGAGAATATCAAGAGCAGGGGGTGGAGCAAGCCAGGCCTCAAACCACGAGAAGCTCCAGCCCAAAACGCAGCCAAAATACAGCCCACATGTGGGAGAATCTCAAGAGCAGGGGGTGGAGCAAGCCAGACCCCAAACCACGAGAAGCTCCAGCCCAAAACGCAGCCAAAATGCAGCCCACATCCGGGAGAATCTGAATAGCAGGGGGTGGAGAAAGCCAGGCCTCAAACCTCGAGAATCTAGAGCCCAAAGGGCAGCGAAATTCCAGCCCACATCCGGGAGAATCTCAAGAGCAGGGGGTGGAGCAAGCCAGGCCTCAAACCATGAGAAGCTCCAGCCCAAAAGGAAGTCAAAATGCAGCCCACATCTGGGAGAATCTCAAGAGCAGGGGGTGGAGCAAGCCAGGCCCCAAACCACGAGAAGCTCCAGCCCAAAAGGCAGCCAAAATGCAGCCCACATCAGGGAGAATCTCAAGAGCAGGGGGTGGAGCAAGCCAGGCCTCCAGCCACGAGAATCTCCAGCCCAAAAGGCAGCCAAACTCCAGCCCACATCCGGGAGAATCTCAAGAGCAGGGGGTGGAGCAAGCCAGGCCTCAAACCACAAGAACCTCCAGCCCACAAGGCAGCCAAAATGCAGCCCACATCCGGGAGAATCTCAAGAGCAGGGGGTGGAGCAAGCCAGGCCTCCAGCCACGAGAATCTCTAGCCCAAAAGGCAGCCAAACTCCAGCCCACATCCGGGAGAATCTCAAGAGCAGGGGGTGGAGCAAGCCAGGCCTCAAACCACGAGAATCTCCAGACCAAAGGGCAGCGAAAATCCAGCCCACATCTGGGAGAATCTCAAGAGCAGGGGGTGGAGCAAGCCAGGCCTCAAACCATGAGAAAATCCAGCCCAAAATGAAGTCAAAATGCAGCCCACATCTTGGAGAATCTCAAGAGCAGAGGGTGGAGCAAGCCAGGCCCCAAACCACGAGAAGCTCCAGCCCAAAAGGCAGCCAAAATGCAGCCCACATCCGGGAGAATCTCAAGAGCAGGGGGTGGAGCAAGCCAGGCCTCAAACCACGAGAAGCTCCAGCCCAAAAGACAGCTAAAATCCAGCGCACATCTGGGAGAATATCAAGAGCTTTTGGTGGCGAAAGCCAGGCCTCAAACCGCGAGAAGCTCTAGCCCAAAATGCAGCTAAACTCCAGCCCACATCCGAGAGAATATCAAGAGCAGGGGTTGGAGCAATCCAGGCCTCAAACCACAAGAAGCTCCAGCCCAAAAGGCAGCCAAAATGCAGCCCACATCCGGGAGAATATCAAGAGCAGGGTGTGGAGCAAGCCAGGCCTCAAACCATGAGAAGCTCCAGCCCAAAAGGCAGCCAAAATGCAGCCCACATCCGGGAGAATCTCAAGAGCAGGGGGTGGAGCAAGCCAGGCCTCAAACCACGAGAAGCTCCAGCCCAAAATGCAGCCAAACTCCAGCCCAGAGCCGGGAGAATATCAAGAGCAGGGGGTGGAGCAAGCCAGGCCTCAAACCACGAGAAGCTCCAGCCCAAAAGGCAGCCAAAATGCAGCCCACATGTGGGAGAATCTCAAGAGCAGGGGGTGGAGCAAGCCAGGCCTCAAACCACCAGAAGCTCCAGCCCAAAACGCAGCCAAAATACAGCCCACATGTGGGAGAATCTCAAGAGCAGGGGGTGGAGCAAGCCAGGCCCCAAACCACGAGAAGCTCCAGCCCAAAAGGCAGCCAAAATGCAGCCCACATCCGGGAGAATCTGAATAGCAGGGGGTCGAGCAAGCCAGGCCTCAAACCACGAGAATCTAGAGCCCAAAGGGCAGCGAAATTCCAGCCCACATCCGGGAGAATCTCAAGAGCAGGGGGTGGAGCAAGCCAGGCCTCAAACCACGAGAAGCTCCAGCCCAAAAGGAAGTCAAAATGCAGCCCACATCTGGGAGAATCTCAAGAGCAGGGGATGGAGCAAGCCAGGCCCCAAACCACGAGAAGCTCCAGCCCAAAAGGCAGCCAAAATGCAGCCCACATCCGGGAGAATCTCAAGAGCAGGGGGTGGAGCAAGCCAGGCCTCAAACCACGAGAAGCTCCACCTCAAAATGCAGATAAAATCCAGCGCACATCTGGGAGAATATCAAGAGCTGTTGGTGGCGAAAGCCAGGCCTCAAACCGCGAGAAGCTCCAGCCCAAAATGCAGCTAAACTCCAGCCCACATCCGGGAGAATATCAAGAGCAGGGGTTGGAGCAAGCCAGGCCTCAAACCACGAGAAGCTCCAGCCCAAAATGCAGCCAAAATGCAGCCCACATCCAGGAGAATCTCAAGAGCAGGGGGTGGAGCAAGGCAGGCCTCAAACCACGAGAAGCTCCAACCCAAAATGCAGCCAAAATGCAGCCCACATCCGGGAGAATATCAAGAGCAGGGGGTGGAGCAAGCCAGGCCTCAAAACACGAGAAGCTCCAGCCCAAAACGCAGTCAAAATACAGGCCACCTCCGGGAGAATCTCAAGAGCAGGGGGTGGAGCAAGGCAGGCCTCAAACCACGAGAAGCTCCAGCCCAAAAAGCAGCCAAAATTCAGCCCACATCTGGGAGAATCTCAAGAGCAGGGGGTGGAGCAAGCCAGGCCTCAAACCACGAGAAGCTCCAGCCCAAAAGGCAGCCAAAATGCAGCCCACATCCGGGAGAATCTCAAGAGCACGGGGTCGATCAAGCCAGGCCTCAAACCACGAGAAGCTCCAGCCCAAAAAGCAGCCAAAATGCAGCCCACATCTGGGAGAATATCAAGAGCAGGGGGTGGAGCAAGGCAGGCCTCAAACCACGAGAAGCTCCAGCCCAAAATGCAGCCAAAATGCAGCCCACATCCAGGAGAATCTCAAGAGCAGGGGGTGGAGCAAGCCAGGCCTCAAACCACGAGAAGCTCCAGCCCAAAATGCAGCGAAAATGCAGCCCACATCCGGGAGAATCTCAAGAGCAGGGGCTGGAGCAAGCCAGGCCTCAAACCACGAGAAGCTCCAGCCCCAAAGGCAGACAAAATGCAGCCCACATCCGGGAGAATCTCAAGAGCAGGGGGTGGAGCCAGCCATGCCCCAAACAACGAGAAGCTCCAGCCCAAAATGCAGCCAAAATGCAGCCCACATGCGGGAGAATCTCAAGAGCAGGGGGTGGAGCAAGCCAGGCCTCAAACCACGAGAAGCTCCAGCCCAAAAAGCAGCCAAAATGCAGCCCACATCCGGGAGAATATCATGGGCAGGGAGTGGAGCAAGCCAGGCCTCAAACCACGAGAAGCTCCAGCCAAAATGCAGCCGAAATCCAGCCCACATCTGGGAGAATATCAAGAGCAGGGGGTGGAGCAAGCCAGGCCTCAAACCACGAGAATCTCCAGCCCAAAAGGCAGCCAAAATGCAGCCCACATCTGGGAGAATCTCAAGAGCAGGGGGTGGAGCAAGCCAGGCCTCAAACCACGAGAAGCTCCAGCCCAAAAAGCAGCGAAAATGCAGCCCACATCCGGGAGAATCTCAAGAGCAGGGGCTGGAGCAAGCCAGGCCTCAAACCACGAGAAGCTCCAGCCCAAAAGGCAGCCAAAATGCAGCCCACATCCGGGAGAATATCAAGAGCAGGGGGTGGAGGAAGCCAGCCCTCAAACCACGAGAAGCTCCAGCCCAAAGAGCAACCAAAATGCAGCCCACATCCGGGAGAATCTCAAGAGCAGGGGGTGGAGCCAGCCATGCCCCAAACAACGAGAAGCTCCAGCCCAAAAGGCAGCCAAAATGCAGCCCACATCCGGGAGAATATCATGGGCAGGGGGTGGAGCAAGCCAGGCCTCAAACCACGAGAAGCTCCAGCCCAAAAGGCAGCCAAAATGCAGCCCACATCCGGGAGAATATCATGGGCAGGGAGTGGAGCAAGCCAGGCCTCAAACCACGAGAAGCTCCAGCCCAAAAGGCAGCCAAAATGCAGCCCACATCCGGGAGAATCTCAAGAGCAGGGGGTGGAGCAAGCCAGGCCTCAAACCACGAGAAGCACCACCTCAAAATGCAGCTAAAATCCAGCGCACATCTGGGAGAATATCAAGAGCTGTTGGCGGCGAAAGCCAGGCCTCAAACCGCGAGAAGCTCCAGCCCAAAATGCAGCTAAACTCCAGCCCACATCCGGGAGAATATCAAGAGCAGGGGTTGGAGCAAGCCAGGCCTCAAAGCATGAGAAGCTCCACCCCAAAAGGCAGCCAAAATGCAGCCCACATCCAGGAGAATCTCAAGAGCAGGGGGTGGAGCAAGGCAGGCCTCAAACCACGAGAAGCTCCAGCCCAAAAGGCAGCCAAAATGCAGCCCACATCCGGGAGAATCTCAAGAGCAGGGGGTGGAGCAAGCCAGGCCTCAAACCACGAGAAGATCCAGCCCAAAATGCAGCCAAAATGCAGCCCACATATGGGAGAATATCAAGAGCAGGGGTTGGAGCAATCCAGGCCTCAAAGCATGAGAACCTCCAGCCCAAAATGCAGCCAAAATGCAGCCCACATCTGGGAGAATCTCAAGAGCAGGGCGTGGAGCAAGCCAGGCCTCAAACCACGAGAAGCTCCAGCCTAAATGGCAGCAAAATTGCAGCCCACATCCAGGAGAATATCAAGAGCAGGGGTTGGAGCAAGCCAGGCCTCAAACCACGAGAAGCTCCAGCCCAAAAGGCACCCAAACTCCAGCCCAAATCCGGGAGAATTTCAAAACCAGGGGATGAAGCAAGCCAGGCCTCAAACCACGAGAAGCTCCAGCCCAAAATGCAGCCAAAATGCAGCCCACATCCGGGAGAATCTCAAGAGCAGGGGGTGGAGCAAGCCAGGCCTCAAACCACGAGAAGCTCCAGCCCAAAAGGCAGCCAAAATGCAGCCCACATCCGGGAGAATCTCAAGAGCAGGGGGTGGAGCAAGCCAGGCCTGAAACCACGAGAAGCTCCAGCCCAAAAGGCAGCCAAAATGCAGCCCACATCCGGGAGAATCTCAAGAGCAGGGGGTGGAGCAAGCCAGGCCTCAAACCACGAGAATTTCCAGCCCAAATGTCAGCCAAAATCCAGCCCACCTGCGGGAGAATAGCAAGAGCTGGGGTTGGAGCAATGCAGGCCTCAAACCACGAGAAGCTCCAGCCCAAAATGCAGCCAAAATCCAGCCCACATCTGGGAGAATCTCAAGATCAGGGGGTGGAGCAAGCCAGGCCCCAAACCACGAGAAGCTCCAGCCCAAAAGGCAGCCAAAATGCAGCCCACATCCGGGAGAATCTCAAGAGCAGGGGGTGGAGCAAGCCAGGCCTCAAAACATGAGAAGGTGCAGCCCAAAAAGCAGCCAAAATGCAGCCCACATCCGCGAAAATATCAAGAGCAGGGGGTGGAGCAAGCCAGGTCTCAAACCACGAGAAGCTCCAGCCCAAAATGCAGCCAAAATGCAGCCCACATCCGGGAGAATCTCAAGAGCAGGGGGTGGAGCAAGCCAGGCCTCAAAGCATGAGAAGCTCCAGCCCAAAAGGCAGCCAAAATGCAGCCCACATCCGGGAGAATCTCAAGAGCAGGGGTTGGAGCAAGCCAGGCCTCAAACAACGAGAAGCTCCAGCCCAAAAGGCAGCCAAATTCAGCGCACATCCAGGATAATCTCAAGAGCAGGGGGTGGAGCCAGCCATGCACCAAACAACGAGAAGCTCCAGCCCAAAAGGCAGCCAAAATGCAGCCCACATCCGGGAGAATCTCAAGAGCAGGGGGTGGAGCAAGCCAGGCCTCAAACCACGAGAATTTCCAGCCCAAAAAGCACCAAAAAATGTAGCCCACATCCGGGAGAATATCATGGGCAGGGAGTGGAGCAAGCCAGGCCTCAAACCCCGAGAAGCTCCAGCCCAAAATGTAGTGAAAATGCAGCCCACATCCGGGAGAATCTCAAGAGCAGGGGGTGGAGCAAGCCAGGCCTCAAACCACGAGAAGCTCCAGCCCAAAAAGCAGCCAAAATGCAGCCAACATCCGGGAAAATCTCAAGAGCAGGGGGTGGAGCAAGCCAGGCCCCAAACCTCGAGAAGCTCCAGCCCAAATGTCAACCAAAATCCAGCCCACATCCGGGAGAATCTCAAGAGCAGGGGGTAGAGCAAGCCAGGCCTCAAACCACGAGAAGCTCCAGCCCAAAAAGCAGCCAAACTCCAGCCCAAATCTGGAAGAATTTCAAAACCAGGGGATGAAGCAAGCCAGGCCTCAAACCACGAGAAGCTCCAGCCCAAAAGGCAACCAAAATGCAACCCACATCCGAAAGAAACTCAAGAGCAGGGGGTACAGCAAGCCAGGCCTCAAACCACGAGAAGCTCCAGCCTAAATGGCAGCAAAAATGCAGCCCACATCCAGGAGAATATCAAGAGCAGGGGTTGGAGCAAGCCAGGCCTCAAACCACGAGAAGCTCCAGCCCAAAAGGCAGCCAAACTCCAGCCCAAATCCGGGAGAATTTCAAAACCAGGGGATGAAGCAAGCCAGGCCTCAAACCACGAGAAGCTCCAGCCCAAAAGGCAGCCAAAATGCAGCCCACCTCTGGGAGAATATCAAGAGCAGGGGGTGGAGCAAGCCAGGCCTCAAACCACGAGAAGCTCCAGCCCAAAAGGCAGCCAAAATGCAGCCCACATCCGGGAGAATCTCAAGAGCAGGGGGTGGAGCAAGCCAGGCCTCAAACCACGAGAAGCTCCAGCCCAAAAGGCAGCCAAAATGCAGCCCACATCCGGGAGAATCTCAAGAGCAGGGGGTGGAGCAAGCCAGGCCTCAAACCACGAGAAGCTCCAGCCCAAAAGGCAGCCAAAATGCAGCCCACATCCGAAAGAATCTCAAGAGCAGGGGGTGGAGCAAGCCAGGCCTCAAACCACGAGAATTTCCAGCCCAAAAAGGCAGCCAAAATGCAGCCCACATCCGGGAGAATATCATGGGCAGGGGGTGGAGCAAGCCAGGCCTCAAACCACGAGAAGCTCCAGCCCAAAACGCAGCCAAAATACAGGCCATCTCCGGGAGAATATCAAGAGCAGGGGTTGGAGCAAGCCAGGCCTCAAACCACGAGAAGCTCCAGCCCAAATGTCAGCAAAAATCCAGCCCACCTGCGGGAGAATAGCAAGAGCTGGGGTTGGAGCAATGCAGGCCTCAAACCACGAGAAGCTCCAGCCCAAAACGCAGCCAAAATACAGCCCACATGTGGGAGAATCTCAAGAGCAAGGGGTGGAGCAAGCCAGGCCTCAAACCACGAGAAGCTCCAGCCCAAAAGGCAGTAAAATGCAGACCACATGCGGGAGAATCTCAAGAGCAGGGGGTGGAGCAAGCCAGGCCTCAAACCATGAGAAGCTCCAGCCCAAAAAGCAGCCAAAATGCAGCCCACCTCCGGGAAAATATCAAGAGCAGGGGGTGGAGCAAGCCAGGCCTCAAACCACGAGAAGCTCCAGCCCAAAATGCAGCCAAAATGCAGCCCACATCCGGGAGAATCTCAAGAGCAGGGGGTGGAGCAAGCCAGGCCTCAAACCTCGAGAAGCTCCAGCCCAAAAGGCAGCCAAAATCCAGCCCACATCCGGGAGAATCTCAAGAGCAGGGGGTGGAGCAAGCCAGGCCTCAAACAACGAGAAGCTCCAGCCCAAAAGGCAGCCAAAATGCAGCCCACCTCCGGGAGAATCTCAAGAGCAGGGGGTGGAGCAAGCCAGGCCTCAAAGCATGAGAATCTCCAGCCCAAAAGGCAGCCAAAATGCAGCCCACATCCGGGAGAATCTCAAGAGCAGGGGGTGGAGCAAGCCAGGCCTCAAACCACGAGAATTTCCAGCCCAAAAAGCAGCCAAAATGCAGCCCACATCCGGGAGAATATCAAGAGCAGGGGGTGGAGCAAGCCAGGCCTCAAACCACGAGAAGCTCCAGCCCAAATGTCGGCAAAAATCCAGCCCACCTGCGGGAGAATAGCAAGAGCTGGGGTTGGAGCAATGCAGGCCTCAAACCACGAGAAGCTCCAGCCCAAAACGCAGCCAAAATACAGCCCACATGTGGGAGAATCTCAAGAGCAAGGGGTGGAGCAAGCCAGGCCCCAAACCACGAGAAGCTCCAGCCCAAAAGGCAGCCAAAATGCAGACCACATGCGGGAGAATCTCAAGAGCAGGGGGTGGAGCAAGCCAGGCCTCAAACCGCGAGAAGCTCCAGCCCAAAATGCAGCTAAACTCCAGCCCACATCCGGGAGAATATCAAGAGCAGGGGGTGGAGCAAGCCAGGCCTCAAACCACGAGAATTTCCAGCCCAAAAAGCAGACAAAATGCAGCCCACATCCAGGAGAATATCAAGAGCAGGGAGTGGAGCAAGCCAGGCCTCAAACCACGAGAAGCTCCAGCCCAAAATGCAGCCAAAATGCAGCCCACATCCGGGAGAATCTCAAGAGCAGGGGGTGGAGCAAGCCAGGCCTCAAACCACGAGAAGCTCCAGCCCAAAAAACAGCCAAAATGCAGCCCACATCCGGGAAAATATCAAGAGCAGGGGGTGGAGCAAGCCAGGCCCCAAACCATGAGAATTTCCAGCCCAAAAAGCAGCCAAAATGCAGACCACATCCGGGAGAATATCATGGGCAGGGAGTGCAGCAAGCCAGGCCTCAAACCATGAGAAGCTCCAGCCCAAAATGCAGTCAAAATGCAGCCCACATCCGGGAAAATATCAAGAGCAGGGGGTGGAGCAAGCCAGGCCTCAAACCACGAGAAGCTCCAGCCCAAAATGCAGCCAAAATGCAGCCCACATCTGGGAGAATATCAAGAGCAGGGGTTGGAGCAAGCCAGGCCTCAAAGCATGAGAAGCTCCAGCCCAAAATGCAGCCAAAATGCAGCCCACATCTGGGAGAATATCAAGAGCAGGGGGTAGAGCAAGCCAGGCCTCAAACCACGAGAAGCTCCAGCCTAAATGGCAGCAAAAATGCAGCCCACATCCAGGAGAATATCAAGAGCAGGGGTTGGAGGAAGGCAGGCCTCAAACCACGGGAAGCTCCAGACCAAAAGGCAGCCAAAATGCAGCCCATATCCGGGAGAATCTCAAGAGCAGGGGGTGGAGCAAGCCAGCCCTCAAACCACGAGAAGCTCCAGCCCAAAAGGCTGCCAAAATGCAGACCACCTCTGGGAGAATATCAAGAGCAGGGGGTGGAGCAAGCCAGGCCTCAAACCACGAGAAGCTCCAGCCCAAAAGGCAGCCAAAATGCAGCCCACATCCGGGAGAATGTCAAGAGCAGGGGGTGGAGCAAGCCAGGCCTCAAACCACGAGAAGCTCCAGCCCAAAATGCAGCCAAAATGCAGCCCACATCCGGGAGAATCTCAAGAGCAGGGGGTGGAGCAAGCCAGGCCTCAAACCACGAGAAGCTCCAGCCCAAAAATGCAGCCAAAATGCAGCCCACATCCGGGAGAATCTCAAGAGCAGGGGGTGGAGCAAGCCAGGCCTCAAACCACGAAAAGCTCCAGCCCAAAAAGCAGCCAAAATGCAGCCCACATCCGGGAAAATATCAAGAGCAGCGGGTGGAGAAAGCCAGGCCTCAAACCACGAGAAGCTCCAGCCCAAAATGCAGCCAAAATGCAGCCCACATATGGGAGAATATCAAGAGCAGGGGTTGGAGCAATCCAGGCCTCAAACCACGAGAATCTCCAGCCCAACAGGCAGCGAAAATGCAGCCCACCTCCGGGAGAATCTCAAGAGCAGGGGGTGGAGCAAGCCAGGCCTCAAACCACGAGAAGCTCCAGCCCAAGAATCAGCCAAAATGCAGCCCACATCCGGGAGAATCTCAAGAGCAGGGGTTGGAGCAAGCCAGGCCTCAAACCACGAGAAGCTCCAGCCCAAAAGGCAGCCAAACTCCAGCCCAAATACGGGAGAATTTCAAAACCAGGGGATGAAGCAAGCCAGGCCTCAAACCACGAGAAGCTCCAGCCCAAAAGGCAGCCAAAATGCAGCCCACCTCTGGTAGAATATCAAGAGCAGTGTGTGGAGCAAGCCAGGCCTCAAACCACGAGAAGCTCCAGCCCAAAAGGCAGCCAAAATGCAGCCCACATCCGGGAGAATCTCAAGAGCAGGGGGTGGAGCAAGCCAGGCCTCAAACCACGAGAAGCTCCAACCCAAAAGGCAGCCAAAATGCAGCCCACATCCGGGAGAATCTCAAGAGCATGGGATGGAGCAAGCCAGGCCTCAAACCACGAGAAGCTCCAGCCCAAAAGGCAGCCAAAATGCAGCCCACATCCGGGAGAATCTCAAGAGCAGGGGGTGGAGCAAGCCAGGCCTCAAACCACGAGAATTTCCAGCCCAAAAAGGCAGCCAAAATGCAGCCCACATCCGGGAGAATATCATGGGCAGGGGGTGGAGCAAGCCAGGCCTCAAACCACGAGAATTTCCAGCCCAAATGTCAGCCAAAATCCAGCCCACATCCGGGAGAATCTCAAGAGCAGGGGGTAGAGCAAGCCAGGCCTCAAACCACGAGAAGCTCCAGCCCAGAAAGCAGCCAAACTCCAGCCGAAATCTGGGAGAATTTCAAAACCAGGGGATGAAGCAAGCCAGGCCTCAAACCACGAGAAGCTCCAGCCCAAAATGCAGCCAAAATGCAGCCCACATCCTGGAGAATCTCAAGAGCAGGGGGTGGAACAAGCCAGGCCTCAAAGCATGAGAAGCTCCAGCCCAAAAGGCAGCCAAAATGCAGCCCACATCCGGGAGAATCTCAAGAGCAGGGGGTGGAGCAAGCCAGGCCTCAAACCACGAGAAGCTCCAGCCCAAAAGGCAGCCAAATTCAGCGCACATCCAGGATAATCTCAAGAGCAGGGGGTGGAGCCAGCCATGCACCAAACAACGAGAAGCTCCAGCCAAAAAGGCAGCCAAAATGCAGCCCACATCCGGGAGAATATCATGGGCAGGTAGTGGAGCAAGCCAGGACTCATACCACGAGAATTTCCAGCCCAAAAGTCAGCCAAAATGCAGCCCACATCTGGGAGAATATCACGAGCAGGGGGTGGAGCAAGCCAGGCCTCAAACCACTGGAAGCTCCAGCCCAAAAGGCAGCCAAAATGCAGCCCATATCCGGGAGAATATCAAGAGCAGGGGGTGGAGCAAGCCAGGCCTCATACCACGAGAAGCTCCAGCCCAAAACGCAGCCAAAATACAGGCCATCTGCGGGAGAATATGAAGAGCAGGGGTTGGAGCAAGCCAGGCCTCAAACCACGAGAAGCTCCAGCCCAAAAGGCAGCCCAACTCCAGCCCAAATCCGGGAGAATTTCAAAACCAGGGGATGAAGCAAGCCAGGCCTCAAACCACGAGAAGCTCCAGCCCAAAAAGGCAGCCAAAATGCAGCCCACATCCGGGAGAATATCATGGGCAGGGGGTGGAGCAAGCCAGGACTCAAACCACGAGAATTTCCAGCCCAAATGTCAGCCAAAATCCAGCCCACCTGCGGGAGAATAGCAAGAGCTGGGGTTGGAGCAATGCAGGCCTCAAACCACGAGAAGCTCCAGCCCAAAACGCAGCCAAAATCCAGCCCACATCCGGGAGAATCTCAAGAGCAGGGGGTGGAGCAAGCCAGGCCTGAAACCACGAGAAGCTCCAGCCCAAAAGGCAGCCAAAATGCAGCCCACATCCGGGAGAATCTCAAGAGCATGGGATGGAGCAAGCCAGGCCTCAAACCACGGGAAGCTCCAGCCCAAAAGGCAGCCAAAATCCAGCCCACATCCGGGAGAATCTCAAGAGCAGGGGGTGGAGCAAGCCAGGCCTCAAACCACGAGAATTTCCAGCCCAAAAAGGCAGCCAAAATGCAGCCCACATCCGGGAGAATATCATGGGCAGGGGGTGGAGCAAGCCAGGACTCAAACCACGAGAAGCTCTAGCCCAAAAGGCAGCCAAAATGCAGCCCACCTCCGGGAAAATATCAAGAGCAGGGGGTGGAGCAAGCCAGGCCTCAAACCACGAGAAGCTCCAGCCCAAAAAGCAGCCAAAATGCAGCCAACATCCGGGAAAATATCAAGAGCAGGGGGTGGAGCAAGCCAGGACTCAAACCACGAGAATTTCCAGCCGAAATGTCAGCCAAAATCCAGCCCACATCCGGGAGAATCTCAAGAGCAGGGGGTAGAGCAAGCCAGGCCTCAAACCACGAGAAGCTCCAGCCTAAATGGCAGCAAAAATGCAGCCCACATCCAGGAGAATATCAAGAGCAGGGGTTGGAGCAAGCCAGGCCTCAAACCACGAGAAGCTCCAGCCCAAAAGGCAGCCAAACTCCAGCCCAAATCCGGGAGAATTTCAAAACCAGGGGATGAAGCAAGCCAGGCCTCAAACCACGAGAAGCTCCAGCCCAAAAGGCAGCCAAAATGCAGTCCACCTCTGGTAGAATCTCAAGAGCAGGGGGTGGAGCAAGCCAGGCCTCAAACCACGAGAAGCTCCAGCCCAAAAGGCAGCCAAAATGCAGCCCACATCCGGGAGAATCTCAAGAGCAGGGGGTGGAGCAAGCCAGGCCTCAAACCACGAGAAGCTCCAGCCCAAAAGGCAGCCAAAATGCAGCCCACATCAGGGAGAATCTCAAGAGCAGGGGGTGGAGCAAGCCAGGCCTCAAACCACGAGAAGCTCCAGCCCAAAAGGCAGCCAAAATGCAGCCCACATCCGAAAGAATCTCAAGAGCAGGGGGTGGAGCAAGCCAGGCCTCAAACCACGAGAATTTCCAGCCCAAAAAGGCAGCCAAAATGCAGCCCACATCCAGGAGAATATCATGGGCGGGGGGTGGAGCAAGCCAGGACTCATACCACGAGAATTTCCAGCCCAAATGTCAGCCAAAATCCAGCCAACCTGCGGGAGAATAGCAAGAGCTGGGGTTGGAGCAATGCAGGCCTCAAACCACGAGAAGCTCCAGCCCAAAATTCAGCCAAAATGCAGCCCACATCCGGGAGAATCTCAAGAGCAGGGGGTGGAGCAAGCCAGGCCTCAAACCACGAGAATTTCCAGCCCAAAACGCAGCCAAAATACAGGCCATCTCCGGGAGAATATGAAGAGCAGGGGTTGGAGCAAGCCAGGCCTCAAACCACGAGAAGCTCCAGCCCAAAAGGCAGCCAAACTCCAGCCCAAATTCGGGAGAATTTCAAAACCAGGGGATGAAGCAAGCCAGGCCTCAAACCACGAGAAGCTCCAGCCCAAAAGGCAGCCAAAATACAGCCCACATGTGGGAGAATCTCAAGAGCAAGGGGTGGAGCAAGCCAGGCCCCAAACCACGAGAAGCTCCAGCCCAAAAGGCAGCCAAAATGCAGCCCACATCCGGGAGAATCTCAAGAGCAGGGGGTCGAGCAAGCCAGGCCTCAAACCACGAGAATTTCCAGCCCAAAAAGCAGCCAAAATGCAGCCCACATCCGGGAGAATATCATGGGCAGGGAGTGCAGCAAGCCAGGCCTCAAACCATGAGAAGCTCCAGCCCAAAATGCAGTCAAAATGCAGCCCACATCCGGGAAAATATCAAGAGCAGGGGCTGGAGCAAGCCAGGCCTCAAACCACGAGAAGCTCCAGCCCAAAAGGCAGCCAAAATGCAGCCCACATCCGGGAGAATCTCAAGAGCAGGGGGTGGAGCAAGCCAGGCCTCAAACTACGAGAAGCTCCAGCCCAAAAAGCAGCCAAAATGCAGCCCACATCCGGGAGAATATCAAGAGCAGGGAGTGGAGCAAGCCAGGCCTCAAACCACGAGAAGCTCCAGCCCAAAAGGCAGCCAAAATGCAGCCCACATCCGGGAGAATCTCAAGAGCAGGGGGTGGAGCAAGCCAGGCCTCAAACCACGAGAAGCTCCAGCCCAAAATGCAGCCAAAATGCAGCCCACATCCGGGAGAATCTCAAGAGCAGGGGGTGGAGCAAGCCAGGCCTCAAACCACGAGAAGCTCCAGCCCAAAATGCAGCCAAAATGCAGCACACATCCAGGAGAATATCAAGAGCAGGGGGTGGAGCAAGCCAGGCCTCAAACCACGAGAAGCTCCAGCCCAAAAGGCAGCCAAAATGCAGCCCACATCTGGGAGAATCTCAAGAGCAGGGGGTGGAGCAAGCCAGGCCTCAAACCACGAGAAGCTCCAGCCCAAAGAGCAACCAAAACGCAGCCCACATCCTGTAGAATCTCAAGAGCAGGGGGTGGAGCAAGCCAGGCCTCAAACCACGAGAAGCTCCAGCCCAAAATGCAGCCAAAATGCAGCCCACATCCGGGAGAATCTCAAGAGCAGGGGGTGGAGCAAGCCAGGCCTCAAACCACGAGAAGCTCCAGCCCAAAAGGCAGACAAAATCCAGCCCATATCCGGGAGAATATCAAGAGCAGGGGGTGGAGCAAGCCAGGCCTCAAACCACGAGAAGCTCCAGCCCAAAAGGCAGCCAAAATCCAGCCCACATCCGGGAGAATCTCAAGAGCAGGGGGTGGAGCAAGCCAGGCCTCAAACCACGAGAAGCTCCAGCCCAAAAGGCAGCCAAAATCCAGCCCACTTCCGGGAGAATCTCAAGAGCAGGGGGTGGAGCAAGGCAGGCCTCAAACCACGAGAAGCTCCAGCCCAAAAGGCAGCCAAAATCCAGCCCACATCCGGGAGTATCTCAAGAGCAGGGGGTGGAGCAAGCCAGGCCTCAAACCTCGAGAAGCTCCAGCCCCAAAGGCAGCCAAAATTCAGCCCACCTCCGGGACAATCTTAAGAGCAGGGGGTGGAGCAAGCCAGGCCACAAACCACGAGAAGCTCCAGCCCAAACTGCAGCCAATATGCAGCCCACATCTGGGAGAATCTCAAGAGCAGGGGGTGGAGCAAGGCAGGCCTCAAACCACGAGAAGCTCCAGCCCAAAAGGCAGCCAAAATGCAGCCCACATCCGGGAGAATCTCAAGCGCAGGGGGTGGAGCAAGCCAGGCCTCAAACCACGAGAAGCTCCAGCCCAAGTATCAGCCAAAATGCAGCCCACATCCGGGAGAATCTCAAGAGCAGGGGGTGGAGCAAGCCAGGCCTCAAACCTCGAGAAGCTCCAGCCCAAAATGCAGCCAAAATTCAGCCCACATCCGGGAGAATCTTAAGAGCAGGGGGTGGAGCAAGCCAGGCCTCAAACCACGAGAAGCTCCAGCCCAAAAGGCAGCCAAAATGCAGCCCACCTCCGGGAGAATCTCAAGAGCAGGGGGTGGAGCAAGCCAGGCCTCAAACCACGAGAAGCTCCAGCCCAAGAATCAGTCAAAATGCAGCCCACATCCGGGAGAACCTCAAGAGCAGGGGGTGGAGCAAGCCAGGCCTCAAACCACGAGAAGCTCCAGCCCAAGAATCACCCAGAATGCAGCCCACATCCGGGAGAATCTCAAGAGCATGGGGTGGAGCAAGCCAGGCCTCAAACCACGAGAAGCTCCAGCCCAAGTATCAGCCAAAATGCAGCCCACATCCAGGAGCATATGAAGAGCAGGGTGTGGAGCAAGCCAGGCCTCAAACCACGAGAAGCTCCAGCCCAAAATGCAGCCAAAATCCAGCCCACATCCGGGAGATTCTCAAGAGCAGGGGGTGGAGCAAGCCAGGCCTCAAATCTCGAGAAGCTCCAGCCCAAAAGGCAGCCAAAATGCAGCCCACATCCGGGAGAATCTCAAGAGCAGGGGGTGGACCAAGGCAGGCCTCAAACCACGAGAAGCTCCAGCCCAAAAGTTAGCCTAAATGCAGGCCACCTCGGGGAGAATCTCAAGAGCAGGGGGTGGAGCAAGCCAGGCCTCAAACCACGAGAAGCTCCAGCCCAAGTATCAGCCAACATGCAGCCCACATCCGGGAGAATCTCAAGAGCAGGGGGTGGAGCAAGCCAGGCCTCAAACCACGAGAAGCTCCAGCCCAAAATGCAGACAAAATGCAGCCCACATCCGGGAGAATCTCAAGAGCAGGGGGTGGAGCAAGCCAGGCCTCAAACCACGAGAAGCTCCCGCCCTAAAGGCAGCCAAAATGCAGCCCACATCCGGGAGAATCTCAAGAGCAGGGGGTGGAGCAAGGCAGGCCTCAAACCACGAGAAGCTCCAGCCCAAAAGGCAGCCAAAATGCAGCCCACATCCGGGAGAATCTCAAGAGCAGGGGGTGGAGCAAGCCAGGCCTCAAACCACGAGAAGCTCCAGCCCAAAAGGCAGACAAAATCCAGCCCATATCCGGGAGAATATCAAGAGCAGGGGGTGGAGCAAGGCAGGCCTCAAACCACGAGAAGCTCCAGCCCAAAAGGCAGCCAAAATGCAGCCCACATCCAAAATAATATGAAGAGCAGGGGGTGGAGCAAGCCAGGCCTCAAACCACGAGAAGCTCCAGCCCAAAATGCAGCCAAAATGCAGCCCACATCCGAGAGAATCTCAAGAGCAGGGGGTCGAGCAAGCCAGGCCTCAAACCACGAGAAGCTCCAGCCCAAAATGCAGCCAAAATCCAGCCCACATCCGGGAGAATCTCAAGAGCAGGGGGTGGAGCAAGCCAGGCCTCAAACCACGAGAAGCTCCAGCCCAAAAGGCAGCCAAAATGCAGCCCACATCCGGGAGAATCTCAAGAGCAGGGGGTGGAGCAAGGCAGGCCTCAAACCACGAGAAGCTCCAGCCCAAAAGGCAGCCAAAATACAGCCCACATCCGGGAGAAGCTCAAGAGCAGGGGGTGGAGCAAGCCAGGCCTCAAACCACGAGAAGCTCCAGCCCAAGAATCACCCAGAATGCAGCCCACATCCGGGAGAATCTCAAGAGCAGGGGGTGGAGCAAGCCAGGCCTCAAACCACGAGAAGCTCCAGCCCAAGTATCAGCCAAAATGCAGCCCACATCCAGGAGCATATGAAGAGCAGGGTGTGGAGCAAGCCAGGCCTCAAACCACGAGAAGCTCCAGCCCAAAATGCAGCCAAAATCCAGCCCACATCCGGGAGATTCTCAAGAGAGGGGGTGGAGCAAGCCAGGCCTCAAATCTCGAGAAGCTCCACCCCAATACGCAGCCAAAATCCAGCCCACATCCGGGAGAATCTCAAGAGCAGAGGGTGGAGCAAGCCAGGCCTCAAACCACGAGAAGCTCCAGCCCAAAAGGCAGCCTAAATGCAGGCCACCTCGGGGAGAATCTCAAGAGCAGGGGGTGGAGCAAGCCAGGCCTCAAACCACGAGAAGCTCCAGCCCAAAAGGCAGCCAAAATGCAGCCCACATCCGGGAGAATCTCAAGAGCAGAGGGTGGAGCAAGCCAGGCCTCAAACCACGAGAAGCTCCAGCCCAAAAGGCAGCCAAAATGCAGCCCACCTCCCTGATAATCTCAACAGCAGGGGGTGGAGCAAGGCAGGCCTCAAACCACGAGAAGCTCCAGCCCAAAAGGCAGCCAAAATGCAGCCCACATCCAGGATCATATGAAGAGCAGTGTGTGGAGCAAGCCAGGCCTCAAACCACGAGGAGCTCCAGCCCAAAATGCAGCCAAAATTCAGCCCACATCCAAAATAATATGAAGAGCAGGGGGTCGAGCAAGCCAGGCCTCAAACCACGAGAAGCTCCAGCCCAAAATGCAGCCAAAATGCAGCCCACACCCGAGAGAATCTCAAGAGCAGGGGGTGGAGCAAGCCAGGCCTCAAACCACGAGAAGCTCCAGCCCAAAAGGCAGCCAAAATCCAGCCCACATCCGGGAGAATCTCAAGAGCAGGGGGTGGAGCAAGCCAGGCCTCAAACCACGAGAAGCTCCAGCCCAAAAGGCAGCCAAAATCCAGCCCACCTCGGGGAGAATCTCAATGGCAGATTTTGGAGTAAGCCAGGCCTCAAACCACGAGAAGCTCCAGCCCAAAATGCAGCCAAAATGCAGCCCACATCCGAGAGAATCTCAAGAGCAGGGTGTGGAGCAAGCCAGGCCTCAAACCACGAGAAGCTCCAGCCCAAAAGGCAGCCAAAATCCAGCCCACATCCGGGAGAATCTCAAGAGCAGGGGGTGGAGCAAGCCAGGCCTCAAACCACGAGAAGCTCCAGCCCAAAAGGCAGCCAAAATCCAGCCCACCTCCGGGAGAATCTCAAGAGCAGGGGGTGGAGCAAGCCAGGCCTCAAACCACGAGAAACTCCAGCCCAAGTATCAGCCAGAATGCAGCCCACATCCAGGAGCATATGAAGAGCAGGGTGTGGAGCAAGCCAGGCCTCAAACCACGAGAAGCTCCAGCCCAAAATGCAGCCAAAATCCAGCCCACGTCGGGGAGAATCTAAATGGCAGAGTTTGGAGTAAGCCAGGCCTCAAACCACGAGAAGCTCCTAGCCCAAAAGGCAGCCAAAATGCAGCCCACATCCGGGAGAATCTCAAGAGCAGGGGGTGGAGCAAGCCAGGCCTCAAACCACGAGAAGCTCCAGCCCAAAAGGCAGCCAAAATGCAGCCCACATCCAGGAGAATCTCAAGAGCAGGGGGTGGAGCAAGCCAGGCCTCAAACCACGAGAAGCTCCAGCCCAAAAGGCAGCCAAAATGCAGCCCACATCCGGGAGAATCTCAAGAGCAGGGGGTGGAGCAAGCCAGGCCTCAAACCACGAGAAGCTCCAGCCCAAGTATCAGCCAAAATGCAGCCCACATCCGGGAGAACCTCAAGAGCAGGGGGTGGAGCAAGCCAGGCCTCAAACCACGAGAAGCTCCAGCCCTAAATGCAGCCAAAAGGCAGCCCACATCCGGGAGAATCTCAAGAGCAGGGGGTGGAGCAAGCCAGGCCTCAAACCACGAGAAGCTCCAGCCCAAGTATCAGCCAAAATGCAGCCCACATCCAGGATCATATGAAGAGCAGTGTGTGGAGCAAGCCAGGCCTCAAACCACGAGGAGCTCCAGCACAAAAGGCAGCCAAAATTCAGCCCACATCCAAAATAATATGAAGAGCAGGGGGTGGAGCAAGCCAGGCCTCAAACCACGAGAAGCTCCAGCCCAAAATGCAGCCAAAATGCAGCCCAAATCCGAGAGAATCTCAAGAGCAGGGGGTGGAGCAAGCCAGGCCTCAAACCACGAGAAGCTCCAGCCCAAAAGGCAGCCAAAATCCAGCCCACATCCGGGAGAATCTCAAGAGCAGGGGGTGGAGCAAGCCAGGCCTCAAACCACGAGAAGCTCCAGCCCAAAAGGCAGCCAAAATCCAGCCCACCTCGGGGAGAATCTCAATGGCAGAGTTTGGAGTAAGCCAGGCCTCAAACCACGAGAAGCTCCAGCCCAAAATGCAGCCAAAATGCAGCCCACATCCGAGAGAATCTCAAGAGCAGGGGGTGGAGCAAGCCAGGCCTCAAACCACGAGAAGCTCCAGCCCAAAAGTTAGCCAAAATCCAGCCCACATCCGGGAGAATCTCAAGAGCAGGGGGTGGAGCAAGCCAGGCCTCAAACCATGAGAACCTTCTGCCCAAAAGTGAGCCAAAATCCAGCCCACATCTGGGAGAATCTCAAGAGCAGGGGGTGGAGCAAGCCAGGCCTCAAACCACGAGAAGCTCCAGCCCAAGTATCAGCCAAAATGCAGCCCATATCCAGGATCATATGAAGAGCAGTGTGTGGAGCAAGGCAGGCCTCAAACCACGAGAAGCTCCAGCCCAAAAGGCAGCCAAAATGCAGCCCACATCCGGGAGAATCTCAAGAGCAGGGGTTGGAGCAAGCCAGGCCTCAAACCACAAGAAGCTCCAGCCCAAAATGCAGACAAAATCCAGCCCATATCCGGGAGAATATCAAGAGCAGGGGGTGGAGCAAGCCAGGCCTCAAACCACGAGAAGCTCCAGCCCAAAAGGCAGCGAAAATGCAGCCCACCTCGGGGAGAATCTCAATGGCAGAGTTTGGAGTAAGCCAGGCCTCAAACCACGAGAAGCTCCAGCCCAAAATGCAGCCAAAATGCAGCCCACATCCGAGAGAATCTCAAGAGCAGGGGGTCGAGCAAGCCAGGCCTCAAACCACGAGAAGTTCCAGCCCAAAAGGCAGCCAAAATCCAGCCCACATCCGGGAGAATCTCAAGAGCAGGGGGTGGAGCAAGCCAGGCCTCAAACCATGAGAACCTTCTGCCCAAAAGTGAGCCAAAATCCAGCCCACATCTGGGAGAATCTCAAGAGAAGGGGGTGGAGCAAGCCAGGCCTCAAACCTCGAGAAGCTCCAGCCCAAAAGGCAGCCAAAATTCAGCCCACATCCGGGAGAATCTTAAGAGCAGGGGGTGGAGCAAGCCAGGCCACAAACCACGAGAAGCTCCAGCCCAAAAGGCAGCCAATATGCAGCCCACATCTGGGAGAATCTCAAGAGCAGGGGGTGGAGCAAGCGAGGCCTCAAACCACGAGAAGCTCCAGCCCAAGTATCAGCCAAAATGCAGCCCATATCCAGGATCATATGAAGAGCAGTGTGTGGAGCAAGGCAGGCCTCAAACCACGAGAAGCTCCAGCCCAAAAGGCAGCCAAAATGCAGCCCACATCCGGGAGAATCTCAAGAGCAGGGGTTGGAGCAAGCCAGGCCTCAAACCACGAGAAGCTCCAGCCCAAAAGGCAGACAAAATCCAGCCCATATCCGGGAGAATCTCAAGAGCAGGGGGTGGAGCAAGCCAGGCCTCAAACCACGAGAAGCTCCAGCCCAAAAGGCAGCCAAAATGCAGCCCACATCCGGGAGAATCTCAAGAGCAGGGGGTGGAGCAAGCCAGGCCTCAAACCACGAGAAGCTCCAGCCCAAAAGGCAGCCAAAATCCAGCCCAACTCCGGGAGAATCTCAAGAGCAGGGGGTGGAGCAAGGCAGGCCTCAAACCACGAGAAGCTCCAGCCCAAAAGGCAGCCAAAATGCAGCCCACATCCAGGAGAATATCAAGAGCAGGGGGTGGAGCAAGCCAGGCCTCAAACCATGAGAAGCTTCTGCCCAAAAGTGAGCCAAAATCCAGCCCACATCTGGGAGAATCTCAAGAGCAGGGGGTGGAGCAAGCCAGGCCTCAAACCTCGAGAAGCTCCAGCCCCAAAGGCAGCCAAAATTCAGCCCACATCCGGGAGAATCTTAAGAACAGGGGGTGGAGCAAGCCAGGCCACAAACCACGATAAGCTCCAGCCCAAACGGCAGCCAATATGCAGCCCACATCTGGGAGAATCTCAAGAGCAGGGGGTGGAGCAAGCCAGGCCTCAAACCACGAGAAGCTCCAGCCCTAAAGGCAGCCAAAATGCAGCCCACATCCGGGAGAATCTCAAGAGCAGGGGGTGGAGCAAGGCAGGCCTCAAACCACGAGAAGCTCCAGCCCAAGTATCAGCCAAAATGCAGCCCACATCCGGGAGAATCTCAAGAAGAGGGGGTGGAGCAAGCCAGGCCTCAAACCTCGAGAAGCTCCAGCCCAAAATTCAGCCAAAATTCAGCCCACATCCGGGAGAATCTTAAGAGCAGGGGGTGGAGCAAGCCAGGCCTCAAACCACGAGAAGCTCCAGCCCAAAAGGCAGCCAAAATCCAGCCCACATCCGGGAGAATCTCAAGAGCAGGGGGTGGAGCAAGCCAGGCCTCAAACCACGAGAAGCTCCAGCCCAAAAGGCAGCCAAAATGCAGCCCACATCCAAAAGAATATGAAGAGCAGGGGTTGGAACACGCCAGGCCTCAAACCACGAGAAGCTCCAGCCCAAAATGCAGCCAAAATGCAGCCCACATCCGGGAGAATCTCAAGAGCAGGGGGTCGAGCAAGCCAGGCCTCAAACCACGAGAAGCTCCAGCCCAAAATGCAGCCAAAATGCAGCCCACATCCGGGAGAATATCAAGAGCAGGGGGTGGAGCAAGCCAGGCCTCAAACCACGAGAAGCTCCAGCCCAAAAGGCAGCCAAAATGCAGCCCACATCCGGGAGAATCTCAAGAGCAGGGGGTGGAGCAAGCCAGGCCTCAAACCACGAGAAGCTCCAGCCCAAAAGGCAGCCAAAATGCAGCCCACATGCAAAAGAATATGAAGAGCAGGGGTTGGAACACGCCAGGCCTCAAACCACGAGAAGCTCCAGCCCAAAATGCAGCCAAAATGCAGCCCACATCCGGGAGAATCTCAAGAGCAGGGGGTCGAGCAAGCCAGGCCTCAAACCACGAGAAGCTCCAGCCCAAAAGGCAGCCAAAATCCAGCCCACATCCGGGAGAATCTCAAGAGCAGGGGGTGGAGCAAGCCAGGCCTCAAACCACGAGAAGCTCCAGCCCAAAAGGCAGCCTAAATGCAGGCCACCTCGGGGAGAATCTCAAGAGCAGGGGGTGGAGCAAGCCAGGCCTCAAACCACGAGAAGCTCCAGCCCAAAAGGCAGCCAATATGCAGCCCACATCCGGGAGAATCTCAAGAGCAGGGGGTGGAGCAAGCCAGGCCTCAAACCACGAGAAGCTCCAGCCCAAAAGGCAGCCAAAATCCAGCCCACATCCGGGAGAATCTCAAGAGCAGGGGGTGGAGCAAGCCAGGCCTCAAACCACGAGAAGCTCCAGCCCAAAATGCAGCCAAAATGCAGCCCACATCCAAAAGAATATGAAGAGCAGGGGTTGGAACACGCCAGGCCTCAAACCACGAGAAGCTCCAGCCCAAAATGCAGCCAAAATGCAGCCCACATCCGGGAGAATCTCAAGAGCAGGGGGTCGAGCAAGCCAGGCCTCAAACCACGAGAAGCTCCAGCCCAAAAGGCAGCCAAAATCCAGCCCACATCCGGGAGAATCTCAAGAGCAGGGGGTGGAGCAAGCCAGGCCTCAAACCACGAGAAGCTCCAGCCCAAAAGGCAGCCTAAATGCAGGCCACCTCGGGGAGAATCTCAAGAGCAGGGGGTGGAGCAAGCCAGGCCTCAAACCACGAGAAGCTCCAGCCCAAAAGGCAGCCAATATGCAGCCCACATCCGGGAGAATCTCAAGAGCAGGGGGTGGAGCAAGCCAGGCCTCAAACCACGAGAAGCTCCAGCCCAAAATTCAGCCAAAATCCAGCCCACATCCGGGAGAATCTCAAGAGCAGGGGGTGGAGCAAGCCAGGCCTCAAACCACGAGAAGCTCCACCCCAAGTATCAGCCAAAATGCAGCCCACATCCGGGAGAATCTCAAGAGCAGGGGGTGGAGCAAGCCAGGCCTCAAACCACGAGAAGCTCCAGCCCAAAATGCAGCCAAAATTCAGCCCACATCCGAGAGAATCTCAAGAGCAGGGGGTGGAGCAAGCCAGGCCTCAAACCACGAGAAGCTCCATCCCAAAAGGCAGCCAAAATGCAGCCCACATCCGGGAGAATCTCAAGAGCAGGGGGTGGAGCAAGCCAGGCCTCAAACCACGAGAAGCTCCAGCCCAAAAGGCAGCCAAAATCCATCCCACCTCGGGGAGAATCTCAATGGCAGAGTTAGGAGTAAGCCAGGCCTCAAACCACGAGAAGCTCCAGCCCAAAAGGCAGCCAAAATGCAGCCCACATCCGGGAGAATCTCAAGAGCAGGGGGTGGAGCAAGCCAGGCCTCAAACCTTGAGAAGCTCCAGCCCAAAAGGCAGCCAAAATGCAGCCCACATCCAGGAGAATATCAAGAGCAGGGGGTGGAGCAAGCCAGGCCTCAAACCATGAGAACCTTCTGCCCAAAATTGAGCCAAAATCCAGCCCACATCTGGGAGAATCTCAAGAGCAGGGGGTGGAGCAAGCCAGGCCTCAAACCTCGAGAAGCTCCAGCCCAAAAGGCAGCCAAAATTCAGCCCACATCCGGGAGAATCTTAAGAGCAGGGGGTGGAGCAAGCCAGGCCTCAAACCACGAGAAGCTCCAGCCCAAGTATCAGCCAAAATGCAGCCCACATCCAGGATCATATGAAGAGCAGTGTGTGGAGCAAGCCAGGCCTCAAACCTCGAGAAGCTCCAGCCCAAAATGCAGCCAAAATGCAGCCCACATCCGGGAGAATCTCAAGAGCAGGGGGTGGAGCAAGCCAGGCCTCAAACCACGAGAAGCTCCAGCCCTAAAGGCAGCCAAAATGCAGCCCACATCCGGGAGAATCTCAAGAGCAGGGGGTGGAGCAAGCCAGGCCTCAAACCACGAGAAGCTCCAGCCCAAAATGCAGCCAAAATTCAGCCCACATCCGGGAGAATCTTAAGAGCAGGGGGTGGAGCAAGCCAGGCCTCAAACCACGAGAAGCTCCAGCCCAAGTATCAGCCAAAATGCAGCCCACATCCAGGAGAATCTCAAGAGCAGGGGGTGGAGCAAGCCAGGCCTCAAACCTCGAGAAGCTCCAGCCCAAAAGGCAGCCAAAATGCAGCCCACATCCGGGAGAATCTCAAGAGCAGGGGGTGGAGCAAGCCAGGCCTCAAACCACGAGAAGCTCCAGCCCTAAAGGCAGCCAAAATGCAGCCCACATCCGGGAGAATCTCAAGAGCAGGGGGTGGAGCAAGCCAGGCCTCAAACCACGAGAAGCTCCAGCCCAAGTATCAGCCAAAATGCAGCCCACATCCGGGAGAACCTCAAGAGCAGGGGGTGGAGCAAGCCAGGCCTCAAACCACGAGAAGCTCCAGCCCTAAATGCAGCCAAAAGGCAGCCCACATCCGGGAGAATCTCAAGAGCAGGGGGTGGAGCAAGCCAGGCCTCAAACCACGAGAAGCTCCAGCCCAAGTATCAGCCAAAATGCAGCCCACATCCAGGATCATATGAAGAGCAGTGTGTGGAGCAAGCCAGGCCTCAAACCACGAGGAGCTCCAGCCCAAAATGCAGCCAAAATTCAGCCCACATCCAAAATAATATGAAGAGCAGGGGGTGGAGCAAGCCAGGCCTCAAACCACGAGAAGCTCCAGCCCAAAATGCAGCCAAAATGCAGCCCACATCCGGGAGAATCTCAAGAGCAGGGGGTGGAGCAAGGCAGGCCTCAAACCACGAGAATCTCCAGCCCAAAAGGCAGCCAAAATCCAGCCCACATCCGGGAGAATCTCAAGAGCAGGGGGTGGAGCAAGCCAGGCCTCAAACCACGAGAAGCTCCAGCCCAAAAGGCAGCCAAAATCCAGCCCACATCCGGGAGAATCTCAAGAGCAGGGGGTGGAGCAAGCCAGGCCTCAAACCATGAGAACCTTCTGCCCAAAAGTGAGCCAAAATCCAGCCCACATCTGGGAGAATCTCAAGAGCAGGGGGTGGAGCAAGCCAGGCCTCAAACCACGAGAAGCTCCAGCCCAAGTATCAGCCAAAATGCAGCCCATATCCAGGATCATATGAAGAGCAGTGTGTGGAGCAAGGCAGGCCTCAAACCACGAGAAGCTCCAGCCCAAAAGGCAGCCAAAATGCAGCCCACATCCGGGAGAATCTCAAGAGCAGGGGTTGGAGCAAGCCAGGCCTCAAACCACAAGAAGCTCCAGCCCAAAATGCAGACAAAATCCAGCCCATATCCGGGAGAATATCAAGAGCAGGGGGTGGAGCAAGCCAGGCCTCAAACCACGAGAAGCTCCAGCCCAAAAGGCAGCGAAAATGCAGCCCACCTCGGGGAGAATCTCAATGGCAGAGTTTGGAGTAAGCCAGGCCTCAAACCACGAGAAGCTCCAGCCCAAAATGCAGCCAAAATGCAGCCCACATCCGAGAGAATCTCAAGAGCAGGGGGTCGAGCAAGCCAGGCCTCAAACCACGAGAAGCTCCAGCCCAAAAGGCAGCCAAAATCCAGCCCACATCCGGGAGAATCTCAAGAGCAGGGGGTGGAGCAAGCCAGGCCTCAAACCATGAGAACCTTCTGCCCAAAAGTGAGCCAAAATCCAGCCCACATCTGGGAGAATCTCAAGAGAAGGGGGTGGAGCAAGCCAGGCCTCAAACCTCGAGAAGCTCCAGCCCAAAAGGCAGCCAAAATTCAGCCCACATCCGGGAGAATCTTAAGAGCAGGGGGTGGAGCAAGCCAGGCCACAAACCACGAGAAGCTCCAGCCCAAAAGGCAGCCAATATGCAGCCCACATCTGGGAGAATCTCAAGAGCAGGGGGTGGAGCAAGCGAGGCCTCAAACCACGAGAAGCTCCAGCCCAAGTATCAGCCAAAATGCAGCCCATATCCAGGATCATATGAAGAGCAGTGTGTGGAGCAAGGCAGGCCTCAAACCACGAGAAGCTCCAGCCCAAAAGGCAGCCAAAATGCAGCCCACATCCGGGAGAATCTCAAGAGCAGGGGTTGGAGCAAGCCAGGCCTCAAACCACGAGAAGCTCCAGCCCAAAAGGCAGACAAAATCCAGCCCATATCCGGGAGAATCTCAAGAGCAGGGGGTGGAGCAAGCCAGGCCTCAAACCACGAGAAGCTCCAGCCCAAAAGGCAGCCAAAATGCAGCCCACATCCGGGAGAATCTCAAGAGCAGGGGGTGGAGCAAGCCAGGCCTCAAACCACGAGAAGCTCCAGCCCAAAAGGCAGCCAAAATCCAGCCCACCTCCGGGAGAATCTCAAGAGCAGGGGGTGGAGCAAGGCAGGCCTCAAACCACGAGAAGCTCCAGCCCAAAAGGCAGCCAAAATGCAGCCCACATCCAGGAGAATATCAAGAGCAGGGGGTGGAGCAAGCCAGGCCTCAAACCATGAGAAGCTTCTGCCCAAAAGTGAGCCAAAATCCAGCCCACATCTGGGAGAATCTCAAGAGCAGGGGGTGGAGCAAGCCAGGCCTCAAACCTCGAGAAGCTCCAGCCCCAAAGGCAGCCAAAATTCAGCCCACATCCGGGAGAATCTTAAGAACAGGGGGTGGAGCAAGCCAGGCCACAAACCACGATAAGCTCCAGCCCAAACGGCAGCCAATATGCAGCCCACATCTGGGAGAATCTCAAGAGCAGGGGGTGGAGCAAGCCAGGCCTCAAACCACGAGAAGCTCCAGCCCAAAAGGCAGCCAAAATGCAGCCCACATCCGGGAGAATCTCAAGAGCAGGGGGTGGAGCAAGCCAGGCCTCAAACCACGAGAAGCTCCAGCCCAAGTATCAGCCAAAATGCAGCCCACATCCGGGAGAATCTCAAGAACAGGGGGTGGAGCAAGCCAGGCCTCAAACCTCGAGAAGCTCCAGCCCAAAATTCAGCCAAAATTCAGCCCACATCCGGGAGAATCTTAAGAGCAGGGGGTGGAGCAAGCCAGGCCTCAAACCACGAGAAGCTCCAGCCCAAAAGGCAGCCAAAATCCAGCCCACATCCGGGAGAATCTCAAGAGCAGGGGGTGGAGCAAGCCAGGCCTCAAACCACGAGAAGCTCCAGCCCAAAATGCAGCCAAAATGCAGCCCACATCCAAAAGAATATGAAGAGCAGGGGTTGGAACACGCCAGGCCTCAAACCACGAGAAGCTCCAGCCCAAAATGCAGCCAAAATGCAGCCCACATCCGGGAGAATCTCAAGAGCAGGGGGTCGAGCAAGCCAGGCCTCAAACCACGAGAAGCTCCAGCCCAAAATGCAGCCAAAATGCAGCCCACATCCGGGAGAATATCAAGAGCAGGGGGTGGAGCAAGCCAGGCCTCAAACCACGAGAAGCTCCAGCCCAAAAGGCAGCCAAAATCCAGCCCACATCCGGGAGAATCTCAAGAGCAGGGGGTGGAGCAAGCCAGGCCTCAAACCACGAGAAGCTCCAGCCCAAAAGGCAGCCAAAATGCAGCCCACATCCAAAAGAATATGAAGAGCAGGGGTTGGAACACGCCAGGCCTCAAACCACGAGAAGCTCCAGCCCAAAATGCAGCCAAAATGCAGCCCACATCCGGGAGAATCTCAAGAGCAGGGGGTCGAGCAAGCCAGGCCTCAAACCACGAGAAGCTCCAGCCCAAAAGGCAGCCAAAATCCAGCCCACATCCGGGAGAATCTCAAGAGCAGGGGGTGGAGCAAGCCAGGCCTCAAACCACGAGAAGCTCCAGCCCAAAAGGCAGCCTAAATGCAGGCCACCTCGGGGAGAATCTCAAGAGCAGGGGGTGGAGCAAGCCAGGCCTCAAACCACGAGAAGCTCCAGCCCAAAAGGCAGCCAATATGCAGCCCACATCCGGGAGAATATCAAGAGCAGGGGGTGGAGCAAGCCAGGCCTCAAACCACGAGAAGCTCCAGCCCAAAAGGCAGCCAAAATGCAGCCCACATCCAAAAGAATATGAAGAGCAGGGGTTGGAACACGCCAGGCCTCAAACCACGAGAAGCTCCAGCCCAAAATGCAGCCAAAATGCAGCCCACATCCGGGAGAATCTCAAGAGCAGGGGGTCGAGCAAGCCAGGCCTCAAACCACGAGAAGCTCCAGCCGAAAATGCAGCCAAAATTCAGCCCACATCCGAGAGAATCTCAAGAGCAGGGGGTGGAGCAAGCCAGGCCTCAAACCACGAGAAGCTCCATCCCAAAAGGCAGCCAAAATGCAGCCCACATCCGGGAGAATCTCAAGAGCAGGGGGTGGAGCAAGCCAGGCCTCAAACCACGAGAAGCTCCAGCCCAAAAGGCAGCCAAAATCCATCCCACCTCGGGGAGAATCTCAATGGCAGAGTTAGGAGTAAGCCAGGCCTCAAACCACGAGAAGCTCCAGCCCAAAAGGCAGCCAAAATGCAGCCCACATCCGGGAGAATCTCAAGAGCAGGGGGTGGAGCAAGCCAGGCCTCAAACCTTGAGAAGCTCCAGCCCAAAAGGCAGCCAAAATGCAGCCCACATCCAGGAGAATATCAAGAGCAGGGGGTGGAGCAAGCCAGGCCTCAAACCATGAGAACCTTCTGCCCAAAAGTGAGCCAAAATCCAGCCCACATCTGGGAGAATCTCAAGAGCAGGGGGTGGAGCAAGCCAGGCCTCAAACCTCGAGAAGCTCCAGCCCAAAAGGCAGCCAAAATTCAGCCCACATCCGGGAGAATCTTAAGAGCAGGGGGTGGAGCAAGCCAGGCCTCAAACCACGAGAAGCTCCAGCCCAAGTATCAGCCAAAATGCTGCCCACATCCAGGATCATATGAAGAGCAGTGTGTGGAGCAAGCCAGGCCTCAAACCTCGAGAAGCTCCAGCCCAAAATGCAGCCAAAATGCAGCCCACATCCGGGAGAATCTCAAGAGCAGGGGGTGGAGCAAGCCAGGCCTCAAACCACGAGAAGCTCCAGCCCTAAAGGCAGCCAAAATGCAGCCCACATCCGGGAGAATCTCAAGAGCAGGGGGTGGAGCAAGCCAGGCCTCAAACCACGAGAAGCTCCAGCCCAAAATGCAGCCAAAATTCAGCCCACATCCGGGAGAATCTTAAGAGCAGGGGGTGGAGCAAGCCAGGCCTCAAACCACGAGAAGCTCCAGCCCAAGTATCAGCCAAAATGCAGCCCACATCCAGGAGAATCTCAAGAGCAGGGGGTGGAGCAAGCCAGGCCTCAAACCTCGAGAAGCTCCAGCCCAAAAGGCAGCCAAAATGCAGCCCACATCCGGGAGAATCTCAAGAGCAGGGGGTGGAGCAAGCCAGGCCTCAAACCACGAGAAGCTCCAGCCCAAAAGGCAGCCAAAATCCATCCCACCTCGGGGAGAATCTCAATGGCAGAGTTTGGAGTAAGCCAGGCCTCAAACCACGAGAAGCTCCAGCCCAAAAGGCAGCCAAAATGCAGCCCATATCCAGGAGAATCTCAAGAGCAGGGGGTGGAGCAAGCCAGGCCTCAAACCTTGAGAAGCTCCAGCCCAAAAGGCAGCCAAAATGCAGCCCACATCCAGGAGAATATCAAGAGCAGGGGGTGGAGCAAGCCAGGCCTCAAACCATGAGAAGCTTCTGCCCAAAAGTGAGCCAAAATCCAGCCCACATCTGGGAGAATCTCAAGAGCAGGGGGTGGAGCAAGCCAGGCCTCAAACCTCGAGAAGCTCCAGCCCAAAAGGCAGCCAAAATTCAGCCCACATCCGGGAGAATCTCAAGAGCAGGGGGTGGAGCAAGCCAGGCCACAAACCACGAGAAGCTCCAGCCCAAAAGGCAGCCAATATGCAGCCCACATCTGGGAGAATCTCAAGAGCAGGGGGTGGAGCAAGCCAGGCCTCAAACCACGAGAAGCTCCAATCCCAAAAGGCAGCCAAAATCCAGCCCACATCCGGGAGAATCTCAAGAGCAGGGGGTGGAGCAAGCCAGGCCTCAAACCTCGAGAAGCCCCAGCCCAAAATGCAGCCAAAATGCAGCCCACATCCAAAAGAATATGAAGAGCAGGGGTTGGAGCACGCCAGGCCTCAAACCACGAGAAACTCCAGCCCAAAATGCAGCCAAAATGCATCCCACATCCGGGAGAATCTCAAGAGCAGGGGGTGGAGCAAGCCAGGCCTCAAACCACGAGAAGCTCCAGCCCTAAAGGCAGCCAAAATGCAGCCCACATCCGGGAGAATCTCAAGAGCATGGGGTGGAGCAAGAAAGGCCTCAAACCACGAGAAGCTCCAGCCCAAAAGGCAGCCAAAATGCAGCCCACATCCGGGAGAATATCAAGAGCAGGGGGTGGAGCAAGCCAGGCCTCAAACCTCGAGAAGCTCCAGCCCAAAAGGCAGCCAAAATGCAGCCCACATCCGGGAGAATATCAAGAGTAGGGGGTGGAGCAAGCCAGGCCTCAAACCACGAGAAGCTCCAGCCCAAAAGGCAGCCAAAATGCAGCCCACATCCGGGAGAATCTCAAGAGCAGTGGGTGGAGCAAGCCAGGCCTCAAACCACGAGAAGCTCCAGCCCAAAAGGCAGCCAAAATGCAGCCCACATCAGAGAATCTCAAGAGCAGGGGGTGGAGCAAGCCAGGCCTCAAACCACGAGAAGCTCAAGCCCAAAAAGAAGCCAAAATGCAGCCCACATCGGGCAGAATCTCAAGAGCAGGGGGTTGAGCAAGCCAGGCCTCAAACCACGAGAAGCTCCAGAACAAAATGCAGCCAAAATCTAGCCCACATCCGGGAGAATCTCAAGAGCAGGGGGTGGAGCAAGCCAGGCCTCAAACCACGAGAAGCTCCAGCCCAAAAGGCAGCCAAAATGCAGCCCACCTCCAGGAGAATCTCAAGAGTAAGGGGTGGAGCAAGCCAGGCCTCAAACCACGAGAAGCTCCAGCCCAAAAGGCAGCCAAAATGCAGCCCACATCTGAGAGAATCTCAAGAGCAGGGGGTGGAGCAAGCCAGGCCTCAAACCACGAGAAGCTCCAGCCCAAAATGCAGCCAAAATGCAGCCCACATCTGGGAGAATCTCAAGAGCAGGGGGTGGAGCAAGCCAGGCCTCAAACCACGAGAAGCTCCAGCCCAAAAGACAGCCAAAATGCAGCCCACATCCGGGAGAATCTCAAGAGCAGGGGGTGGAGCAAGCCAGGCCTCAAACCACGAGAAGCTCCAGCCCAAAATGCAGCCAAAATTCAGCCCACATCCAAAAGAATATGAAGAGCAGGGGGTGGAGCACGCCAGGCCTCAAACCAGGAGAAGCTCCAGCCCAAAAGGCAGCCAAAATGCATCCCACATCTGGGAGAATCTCAAGAGCAGGGGGTGGAGCAAGCCAGGCCTCAAACCACGAGAAGCTCCAGCCCTAAAGTAAGCCAAAATACAGCCCACATCCGGGAGAATCTCAAGAGCAGGGGGTGCAGCAAGCCAGGCCTCAAACCACGAGAAGCTCCAGCCCAAAAGGCAGCCAAAATCCAGCCCACATCCGGGAGAACCTCAAGAGCAGGGGGTGGAGCAAGCCAGGCCTCAAACCACGAGAAGCTCCAGCCCTAAAGGCAGCCAAAATCCAGCCCACATCCGGGAGAATCTCAAGAGCAGGGGGTGGAGCAAGCCAGGCCTCAAACCACGAGAAGCTCCAGCCCACAAGGCAGCCAAAATGCAGCCCACATCCGGGAGAATCTCAAGAGCAGGGGGTGGAGCAATCCAGGCCTCAAACCATGAGAAGCTCCAGCCCAAGAATCATCCAAAATGCAGCCCACATCCGGGAGAATCTCAAGAGCAGGGGGTGGAGCAAGCCAGGCCTCAAACCACGAGAAGCTCCAGCCCAAAATGCAGCCAAAATGCAGCCCACATCCGGGAGAATCTCAAGAGCAGGGGGTGGAGCAAGCCAGACCTCAAACCACGAGAAGCTCCAGCCCAAGAATCACCCAGAATGCAGCCCACATCCGGGAGAATCTCAAGAGCAGGGGGTGGAGCAAGCCAGGCCTCAAACCACGAGAAGCTCCAGCCCAAAAGGCAGCCAAAATGCAGGCCACATCCGGGAGAATCTCAAGAGCAGGGGGTGGAGCAAGCCAGGCCTCAAACCACGAGAAGCTCCAGCCCAAAAGGCAGCCAAAATGCAGCCCACATCCGGGAGAATCTCAAGAGCAGGGGGTGGAGCAAGCCAGGACTCAAACCTCGAGAAGCTCCAGCCCAAAATGCAGCCAAAATGCAGCCCACATCCGGGAGAATCTCAAGAGCAGGGGGTGGAGCACGCCAGGCCTCAAACCACGTGAAGCTCCAGCCCAAAATGCAGCCAAAATGCATCCCACATCTGGGAGAATCTCAAGAGCAGGGGGTGGAGCAAGCCAGACCTCAAACCACGAGAAGCTCCAGCCCAAGAATCACCCAGAATGCAGCCCACATCCGGGAGAATCTCAAGAGCAGGGGGTGGAGCAAGGCAGGCCTCAAACCACGAGAAGCTCCAGCCCAAAAGGCAGCCAAAATCCAGCCCACATCCAGGAGAATTTCAAGAGCAGGGGGTGGAGCAAGCCAGGCCTCAAACCACGAGAAGCTCCAGCCCAAAAGGCAGCCAAAATGCAGCCCACATCCGGGAGAATCTCAAGAGCAGGGGGTAGAGCAAGCCAGGCCTCAAACCACGAGAAGCTCCAGCCCAAGTATCAGCCAAAATGCAGCCCACATCCAGGAGCATATGAAGAGCAGGCTGTGGAGCAAGCCAGGCCTCAAACCACGAGAAGCTCCAGCCCAAAATGCAGCCAAAATGCAGCCCACGTCCCGGAGAATCTCAAGAGCAGGGGGTGGAGCAAGCCAGGCCTCAAACCACGAGAAGCTCCAGCCCAAAAGGCAGCCAAAATGCAGGCCACATCCGGGAGAAACTCAAGAGCAGGGGGTGGAGCAAGCCAGGCCTCAAACCACAAGAAGCTCCAGCCCAAGAATCACCCAGAATGCAGCCCACATCCGGGAGAATCTCAAGAGCAGGGGGTGGAGCAAGCCAGGCCTCAAACCACGAGAAGCTCCAGCCCAAGTATCAGCCAAAATGCAGCCCACATCCAGGAGCATATGAAGAGCAGGGTGTGGAGCAAGCCAGGCCTCAAACCACGAGAAGCTCCAGCCCAAAATGCAGCCAAAATGCAGCCCACATCCGGGAGAATCTCAAGAGCAGGGGGTGGAGCAAGCCAGGCCTCAAACCACGAGAAGCTCCAGCCCAAAAGGCAGCCTAAATGCAGGCCACCTTGGGGAGAATCTCAAGAGCAGGGGGTGGAGCAAGCCAGGCCTCAAACCACGAGAAGCTCCAGCCCAAAAGGCAGCCAAAATGCAGCCCACATCTGGGAGAATCTCAAGAGCAGGGGGTGGAGCAAGGCAGGCCTCAAACCACGAGAAGCTCCAGCCCAAAAGGCAGCCAAAATGCAGCCCACATCCAGGAGAATATCAAGAGCAGGGGGTGGAGCAAGCCAGGCCTCAAACCATGAGAAGCTTCTGCCCAAAAGTGAGCCAAAATCCAGCCCACATCCGGGAGAATCTCAAGAGCAGGGGGTGGAGCAAGCCAGGCCTCAAACCTCGAGAAGCTCCAGCCCAAAAGGCAGCCAAAATTCAGCCCACATCCGGGAGAATCTTAAGAGCAGGGGGTGGAGCAAGCCAGGCCTCAAACCACGAGAAGCTCCAGCCCAAAAGGCAGCCAATATGCAGCCCACATCTGGGAGAATCTCAAGAGCAGGGGGTGGAGCAAGCCAGGCCTCAAACCACGAGAAGCTCCAGCCCAAAAGGCAGCCAAAATGCAGCCCACCTCCGGGAGAATCTCAAGAGCAGGGGGTGCAGCAAGCCAGGCCTCAAACCACGAGAAGCTCCAGCCCAAAAGGCAGCCAAAATCCAGCCCACATCCGGGAGAACCTCAAGAGCAGGGGGTGGAGCAAGCCAGGCCTCAAACCACGAGAAGCTCCAGCCCAAAAGGCAGCCAAAATGCAGCCCACATCCGGGAGAATCTCAAGAGCAGGGGGTGGAGCAAGCCAGGCCTCAAACCACGAGAAGCTCCAGCCCACAAGGCAGCCAAAATGCAGCCCACATCCGGGAGAATCTCAAGAGCAGGGGGTGGAGCAATCCAGGCCTCAAACCATGAGAAGCTCCAGCCCAAAATGCAGCCAAAATGCAGCCCACATCCGGGAGAATCTCAAGAGCAGGGGGTGGAGCAAGACAGGCCTCAAACCACGAGAAGCTCCAGCACAAAAGGCAGCCAAAATGCAGCCCACATCCGGGAGAATCTCAAGAGCAGGGGGTGGAGCAAGCCAGACCTCAAACCACGAGAAGCTCCAGCCCAAGAATCACCCAGAATGCAGCCCACATCCGGGAGAATCTCAAGAGCAGGGGGTGGAGCAAGCCAGGCCTCAAACCACGAGAAGCTCCAGCCCAAAAGGCAGCCAAAATGCAGCCCACATCTGGGAGAATCTCAAGAGCAGGGGGTGGAGCAAGCCAGGCCTCAAACCACGAGAAGCTCCAACACAAAGGCAGCCAAAATGCAGGCCACATCCGGGAGAATCTCAAGAGCAGGGGGTGGAGCAAGCCAGGCCTCAAACCACGAGAAGCTCCAGCCCAAAATTCAGCCAAAAATGCATCCCACTTCGGGGAGAATCTCAAGAGCAGGGGGTGGAGCAAGCCAGGCCTCAAACCACGAGAAGCTCCAGCCCAAAAGGCAGCCAAAATGCAGCCCACATCCGGGAGAATCTCAAGAGCAGGGGGTAGAGCAAGCCAGGCCTCAAACCACGAGAAGCTCCAGCCCAAGTATCAGCCAAAATGCAGCCCACATCCAGGAGCATATGAAGAGCAGGGTGTGGAGCAAGCCAGGCCTCAAACCACGAGAAGCTCCAGCCCAAAATGCAGCCAAAATGCAGCCCACGTCCCGGAGAATCTCAAGAGCAGGGGGTGGAGCAAGCCAGGCCTCAAACCACGAGAAGCTCCAGCCCAAAAGGCAGCCAAAATGCAGGCCACATCCGGGAGAAACTCAAGAGCAGGGGGTGGAGCAAGCCAGGCCTCAAACCACAAGAAGCTCCAGCCCAAGAATCACCCAGAATGCAGCCCACATCCGGGAGAATCTCAAGAGCAGGGGGTGGAGCAAGCCAGGCCTCAAACCACGAGAAGCTCCAGCCCAAGTATCAGCCAAAATGCAGTCCACATCCAGGAGCATATGAAGAGCAGGGTGTGGAGCAAGCCAGGCCTCAAACCACGAGAAGCTCCAGCCCAAAATGCAGCCAAAATGCAGCCCACATCCGGGAGAATCTCAAGAGCAGGGGGTGGAGCAAGCCAGGCATCAAACCACGAGAAGCTCCAGCCCAAAAGGCAGCCTAAATGCAGGCCACCTTGGGGAGAATCTCAAGAGCAGGGGGTGGAGCAAGCCAGGCCTCAAAGCACGAGAAGCTCCAGCCCAAAAGGCAGCCAAAATGCAGCCCACATCCAGGAGAATATCAAGAGCAGGGGGTGGAGCAAGCCAGGCCTCAAACCATGAGAAGCTTCTGCCCAAAAGTGAGCCAAAATCCAGCCCACATCCGGGAGAATCTCAAGAGCAGGGGGTGGAGCAAGCCAGGCCTCAAACCTCGAGAAGCTCCAGCCCAAAAGGCAGCCAAAATTCAGCCCACATCCGGGAGAATCTTAAGAGCAGGGGGTGGAGCAAGCCAGGCCTCAAACCACGAGAAGCTCCAGCCCAAAAGGCAGCCAATATGCAGCCCACATCTGGGAGAATCTCAAGAGCAGGGGGTGGAGCAAGCCAGGCCTCAAACCACGAGAAGCTCCAGCCCAAAAGGCAGCCAAAATGCAGCCCACCTCCGGGAGAATCTCAAGAGCAGGGGGTGCAGCAAGCCAGGCCTCAAACCACGAGAAGCTCCAGCCCAAAAGGCAGCCAAAATCCAGCCCACATCCGGGAGAACCTCAAGAGCAGGGGGTGGAGCAAGCCAGGCCTCAAACCACGAGAAGCTCCAGCCCTAAAGGCAGCCAAAATCCAGCCCACATCCGGGAGAATCTCAAGAGCAGGGGGTGGAGCAAGCCAGGCCTCAAACCACGAGAAGCTCCAGCCCACAAGGCAGCCAAAATGCAGCCCACATCCGGGAGAATCTCAAGAGCAGGGGGTGGAGCAATCCAGGCCTCAAACCATGAGAAGCTCCAGCCCAAAATGCAGCCAAAATGCAGCCCACATCCGGGAGAATCTCAAGAGCAGGGGGTGGAGCAAGACAGGCCTCAAACCACGAGAAGCTCCAGCACAAAAGGCAGCCAAAATGCAGCCCACATCCGGGAGAATCTCAAGAGCAGGGGGTGGAGCAAGCCAGACCTCAAACCACGAGAAGCTCCAGCCCAAGTATCAGCCAAAATGCAGCCCACATCGAGGATCATATGAAGAGCAGTGTGTGGAGCAAGCCAGGCCTCAAACCTCGAGAAGCTCCAGCACAAAATGCAGCCAAAATTCAGCCCACATCCGGGAGAATATCAAGAGCAGGGGGTGGAACAAGCCAGGCCTCAAACCACGAGAAGCTCCAGCCCAAAAGACAGCCAAAATGCAGCCCACATCCAAAAGAATATGAAGAGCAGGGGGTGGAGCAAGCCAGGCCTCAAACCACGAGAAGCTCCAGCCCACAAGGCAGCCAAAATCCAGCCCACATCCGGGAGAATATCAAGAGCAGGGGGTGGAGCAAGCCACGCCTCAAACCATGAGAAGCTCCAGCCCAAAAGGCAGCCAAAATGCAGCCCACATCCGGGAGAATCTCAAGAGCAGTGGGTGGAGCAAGCCAGGCCTCAATCCACGAGAAGCTCCAGCCCAAAAGGCAGCCAAAATGCAGCCCACATCCGGGAGAATCTCAAGAGCAGGGGGTGGAGCAAGCCAGGCCTCAAACCACGAGAAGCTCCAGCCCAAGAATCACCCAGAATGCAGCCCACATCCGGGAGAATCTCAAGAGCAGGGGGTGGAGCAAGCCAGGCCTCAAACCACGAGAAGCTCCAGCCCAAGTATCAGCCAAAATGCAGCCCACATCCAGGAGCATATGAAGAGCAGGGTGTGGAGCAAGCCAGGCCTCAAACCACGAGAAGCTCCAGCCCAAAATGCAGCCAAAATGCAGCCCACATCCGGGAGAATCTCAAGAGCATGGGGTGGAGCAAGCCAGGCCTCAAACCACAAGAAGCTCCAGCCCAAAAGGCAGCCAAAATCCAGCCCACCTCGGGGAGAATCTCAAAGGCAGTGTTTGGAGTAAGCCAGGCCTCAAACCACGAGAAGCTCCAGCCCAAAAGGCAGCCAAAATCCAGCCCACATCCGGGAGAATCTCAAGAGCAGGGGGTGGAGCAAGCCAGGCCTCAAACCACGAGAAGCTCCAGCCCTAAAGGAAGCCAAAATGCAGCCCACATCCGGGAGAATCTCAAGAGCAGGGGGTGGAGCAAGCCAGGCCTCAAACCTCGAGAAGCTCCAGACCAAAAGGCAGCCAGAATTCAGCCCACATCCAAAAGAATATGAAGAGCAGGGGGTGGAGCACGCCAGGCCTCAAACCACGAGAAGCTCCAGCCCAAAAGGCAGCCAAAATGCATCCCACATCTGGGAGAATCTCAAGAGCAGGGGGTGGAGCAAGCCAGGCCTCAAACCACGAGAAGCTCCAGCCCTAAAGGAAGCCAAAATGCAGCCCACATCCGGGAGAATCTCAAGAGCAGGGGGTGGAGCAAGCCAGGCCTCAAACCACGAGAAGCTCCAGCCCACAAGGCAGCCAAAATGCAGCCCACATCCGGGAGAATATCAAGAGCAGGGGGTGGAGCAAGCCACGCCTCAAACCATGAGAAGCTCCAGCCCAAAAGGCAGCCAAAATGCAGCCCACATCCGGGAGAATCTCAAGAGCAGTGGGTGGAGCAAGCCAGGCCTCAAACCACGAGAAGCTCCAGCCCAAAATGCAGCCAAAATGCAGGCCACATCCAGGAGAATCTCAAGAGCAGGGGGTGGAGCAAGCCAGGCCTCAAACCACGAGAAGCTCCAGCCCAAGAATCACCCAGAATGCAGCCCACATCCGGGAGAATCTCAAGAGCAGGGGGTGGAGCAAGCCAGGCCTCAAACCACGAGAAGCTCCAGCCCAAGTATCAGCCAAAATGCAGCCCACATCCAGGAGCATATGAAGAGCAGGGTGTGGAGCAAGGCAGGCCTCAAACCACAAGAAGCTCCAGCCCAAAAGGCAGCCAAAATGCAGCCCACATCCGGGAGAATCTCAAGAGCAGGGGGTGGAGCAAGCCAGGTCTCAAACCACGAGAAGCTCCAGCCCAAAAGGCAGCCAAAATCCAGCCCACATCCGGGAGAATATGAAGAGCAGGGGGTGGAGCAAGGCAGGCCTCAAACCACGAGAAGCTCCAGCCCAAAAGGCAGCCAAAATGCAGCCCACATCCAGGAGAATCTCAAGAGCAGGGGGTGGAGCAAGCCAGGCCTCAAACCTCGAGAAGCTCCAGACCAAAAGGCAGCCAAAATTCAGCCCACATCCAAAAGAATATGAAGAGCAGGGGGTGGAGCACGCCAGGCCTCAAACCACGAGAAGCTCCAGCCCAAAAGGCAGCCAAAATGCATCCCACATCTGGGAGAATCTCAAGAGCAGGGGGTGGAGCAAGCCAGGCCTCAAACCTCGAGAAGCTCCAGCCCTAAAGGAAGCCAAAATGCAGCCCACATCCGGGAGAATCTCAAGAGCAGGGGGTGGAGCAAGCCAGGCCTCAAACCTCGAGAAGCTCCTGCCCAAAAGGCAGCCAAAATTCAGCCCACATCCGGGAGAATCTTAAGAGCAGGGGGTGGAGCAAGCCAGGCCTCAAACCACGAGAAGCTCCAGCCCAAAAGGCAGCCAATATGCAGCCCACATCCAGGATCATATGAAGAGCAGTGTGTGGAGCAAGCCAGGCCTCAAACCTCGAGAAGCTCCAGCACAAAAGGCAGCCAAAATGCAGCCCACATCCGGGAGAATCTCAAGAGCAGGGGGTGGAGCAATCCAGGCCTCAAACCACGAGAATCTCCAGCCCAAAATACAGCCAAAATGCAGGCCACATCCGGGAGAATCTCAAGAGCAGGGGGTGGAGCAAGCCAGGCCCCAAAACACAAGAAGCTCCAGCCCAAAATGCAGCCAAAATGCAGCCCACATCCGGGAGAATCTCAAAAGCAGAGGGTGGAGCAAGCCAGGCCTCAAACCACGAGAAGCTCCAGCCCAAAATGCAGCCAAAATTCAGCCCACATCCAAAAGAATATGAAGAGCAGGGGGTGGAGCACGCCAGGCCTCAAACCACGAGAAGCTCCAGCCCAAAAGGCAGCCAAAATGCAGCCCACATCCGGGACAATTTCAAGAGCAGCGGGTGGAGCAAGCCAGGCCTCAAACCACGAGAAGCTCCAGCCCTAAAGGAAGCCAAAATGCAGCCCACATCCGGGAGAATCTCAAGAGCAGGGGGTGGAGCAAGCCAGGCCTCAAACTACGAGAAGCTCCAGCCCAAAAGGCAGCCAAAATCCAGCCCACATCCGGGAGAATCTCAAGAGCAGGGGGTGGAGCAAGCCAGGCCTCAAACCACGAGAAGCTCCAGCCCTAAAGGAAGCCAAAATGCAGCCCACATCCGGGAGAATCTCAAGAGCAGGGGGTGGAGCAAGCCAGGCCTCAAACCTCGAGAAGCTCCAGCCCAAAAGGCAGCCAAAATTCAGCCCACATCCAAAAGAATATGAAGAGCAGGGGGTGGAGCACGCCAGGCCTCAAACCACGAGAATCTCCAGCCCAAAAGGCAGCCAAAATGCATCCCACATCTGGGAGAATCTCAAGAGCAGGGGGTGGAGCAAGCCAGGCCTCAAACCACGAGAAGCTCCAGCCCTAAAGGAAGCCAAAATGCAGCCCACATCCGGGAGAATCTCAAGAGCAGGGGGTGGAGCAAGCCAGGCCTCAAACCACGAGAAGCTCCAGCCCACAAGGCAGCCAAAATCCAGCCCACATCCGGGAGAATATCAAGAGCAGGGGGTTGAGCAAGCCACGCCTCAAACCATGAGAAGCTCCAGCCCAAAAGGCAGCCAAAATGCAGCCCACATCCGGGAGAATCTCAAGAGCAGTGGGTGGAGCAAGCCAGGCCTCAAACCACGAGAAGCTCCAGCCCAAAATGCAGCCAAAATGCAGGCCACATCCAGGAGAATCTCAAGAGCAGGGGGTGGAGCAAGCCAGGCCTCAAACCACGAGAAGCTCCAGCCCAAGTATCAGCCAAAATGCAGCCCACATCCAGGAGCATATGAAGAGCAGGGTGTGGAGCAAGGCAGGCCTCAAACCACGAGAAGCTCCAGCCCAAAAGGCAGCCAAAATGCAGCCCACATCCGGGAGAATCTCAAGAGCAGGGGGTGGAGCAAGCCAGGTCTCAAACCACGAGAAGCTCCAGCCCAAAAGGCAGCCAAAATCCAGCCCACATCCGGGAGAATATCAAGAGCAGGGGGTGGAGCAAGGCAGGCCTCAAACCACGAGAAGCTCCAGCCCAAAAGTCAGCCAAAATGCAGCCCACATCCAGGAGAATCTCAAGAGCAGGGGGTGGAGCAAGCCAGGCCTCAAACCTCGAGAAGCTCCAGACCAAAAGGCAGCCAAAATTCAGCCCACATCCAAAAGAATATGAAGAGCAGGGGGTGGAGCACGCCAGGCCTCAAACCACGAGAAGCTCCAGCCCAAAAGGCAGCCAAAATGCATCCCACATCTGGGAGAATCTCAAGAGCAGGGGGTGGAGCAAGCCAGGCCTCAAACCACGAGAAGCTCCAGCCCTAAAGGAAGCCAAAATGCAGCCCACATCCGGGAGAATCTCAAGAGCAGGGGGTGGAGCAAGCCAGGCCTCAAACCACGAGAAGCTCCAGCCCACAAGGCAGCCAAAATCCAGCCCACATCCGGGAGAATATCAAGAGCAGGGGGTGGAGCAACCCACGCCTCAAACCATGAGAAGCTCCAGCCCAAAAGGCAGCCAAAATGCAGCCCACATCCGGGAGAATCTCAAGAGCAGTGGGTGGAGCAAGCCAGGCCTCAAACCACGAGAAGCTCCAGCCCAAAAGGCAGCCAAAATGCAGCCCACATCCAGGAGAATATCAAGAGCAGGGGGTGGAGCAAGCCAGGCCTCAAACCATGAGAAGCTCCAGCCCAAAAGTGAGCCAAAATCCAGCCCACATCCGGGAGAATCTCAAGAGCAGGGGGTGGAGCAAGCCAGGCCTCAAACCTCGAGAAGCTCCAGTCCAAAAGGCAGCCAAAATTCAGCCCACATCCGGGAGAATCTTAAGAGCAGGGGGTGGAGCAAGCCAGGCCTCAAACCACGAGAAGCTCCAGCCCAAAAGGCAGCCAATATGCAGCCCACATCCAGGATCATATGAAGAGCAGTGTGTGGAGCAAGCCAGGCCTCAAACCTCGAGAAGCTCCAGCACAAAAGGCAGCCAAAATGCAGCCCACATCCGGGAGAATCTCAAGAGCAGGGGGTGGAGCAAGCCAGGCCTCAAACCACGAGAATCTCCAGCCCAAAATACAGCCAAAATGCAGGCCACATCCGGGAGAATCTCAAGAGCAGGGGGTGGAGCAAGCCAGGCCCCAAAACACAAGAAGCTCCAGCCCAAAATGCAGCCAAAATGCAGCCCACATCCGGGAGAATCTCAAAAGCAGAGGGTGGAGCAAGCCAGGCCTCAAACCACGAGAAGCTCCAGCCCAAAATGCAGCCAAAATTCAGCCCACATCCAAAAGAATATGAAGAGCAGGGGGTGGAGCACGCCAGGCCTCAAACCACGAGAAGCTCCAGCCCAAAAGGCAGCCAAAATGCAGCCCACATCCGGGACAATTTCAAGAGCAGCGGGTGGAGCAAGCCAGGCCTCAAACCACGAGAAGCTCCAGCCCTAAAGGAAGCCAAAATGCAGCCCACATCCGGGAGAATCTCAAGAGCAGGGGGTGGAGCAAGCCAGGCCTCAAACCACGAGAAGCTCCAGCCCAAAAGGCAGCCAAAATGCAGCCCACATCCGGGAGAATCTCAAGAGCAGTGGGTGGAGCAAGCCAGGCCTCAAACCACGAGAAGCTCCAGCCAAAAGGCAGCCAAAATGCAGCCCACATCCGGGAGAATCTCAAGAGCAGGGTTTGGAGCAAGCCAGGCCTCAAACCACGAGAAGCTCCAGCCCAAAAGGCAGCCAAAATGCAGGCCACATCCGGGAGAATCTCAAGAGCAGGGGGTGGAGCAAGCCAGGCCTCAAACCACGAGAATTTCCAGCCCAAAAGGCAGCCAAAATGCAGCCCACATCCGGGAGAATCTCAAGAGCAGGGGGTGGAGCAATCCAGGCCTCAAACCATGAGAAGCTCCAGCCCAAAAGGCAGCCAAAATTCAGCCCACATCCGGGAGAATCTTAAGAGCAGGGGGTGGAGCAAGCCAGGCCTCAAACCACGAGAAGCTCCAGCCCAAAAGGCAGCCAATATGCAGCCCACATCTGGGAGAATCTCAAGAGCAGGGGGTGGAGCAAGCCAGGCCTCAAACCACGAGAAGCTCCAGCCCAAAAGGCAGCCAAAATCCAGCCCACATCCGGGAGAATCTCAAGAGCAGGGGGTGGAGCAAGCCAGGCCTCAAACCACGAGAAGCTCCAGCCCAAGTATCAGCCAAAATGCAGCCCACATCCAGGATCATATGAAGAGCAGTGTGTGCAGCAAGCCAGGCCTCAAACCTCGAGAAGCTCCAGCACAAAATGCAGCCAAAATGCAGCCCACATCCAGGAGAATCTCAAGAGCAGGGGGTGGAGCAAAGCAGGCCTCAAACCACGAGAAGCTCCAGCCCAAAAGACAGCCAAAATGCAGCCCACATCCGGGAGAATCTCAAGAGCAGGGGGTGGAGCAAGCCAGGCCCCAAACCACAAGAAGCTCCAGCCCAAAAGTCAGCCAAAATGCAGCCCACATCCGGGAAAATCTCAAGAGCAGGGGGTGGAGCAAGCCAGGCCTCAAACCACGAGAAGCTCCAGCCCAAAAGGCAGCCAAAATGCAGCCCACATCCGGGAGAATCTCAAGAGCAGGGGGGGGAGCAAGCCAGGCCTCAAACCACGAGAAGCTCCAGCCCAAAAGGCATCCAAAATGCAGCCCACATCCGGGAGAATCTCAAGAGCAGTGGGTGGAGCAAGCCAGGCCTCAAACCACGAGAAGCTCCAGCCCAAAAGGCAGCCAAAATACAGGCCACATCCGGGAGAATCTCAAGAGCAGGGGGTGGAGCAAGCCAGGCCTCAAACCACGAGAAGCTCCAGCCCAAAAGGCAGCCAAAATGCAGCCCACATCCGGGAGAATCTCAAGAGCAGGGGTTGGAGCAAGCCAGGCCTCAAACCACGAGAAGCTCCAGCCCAAAAGGCAGCCAAAATGCAGCCCACCTCCGGGAGAATCTCAAGAGCAGGGGGTGGAGCAAGCCAGGCCTCAAACCACGAGAAGCTCCAGCCCACAAGGCAGCCAAAATCCAGCCCACATCCAGGAGAATATCAAGAGCAGGGGGTGGAGCAAGCCAGGCCTCAATCCACGAGAAGCTCCAGCCCAAAAGGCAGCCAAAATGCAGGCCACATCCGGGAGAATCTCAAGAGCAGGGGGTGGAGCAAGCCAGGCCTCAAACCACGAGAAGCTCCAGCCCAAGAATCACCCAGAATGCAGCCCACATCCGGGAGAATCTCAAGAGCAGGGGGTGGAGCAAGCCAGGCCTCAAACCACGAGAAGCTCCAGCCCAAGAGTCACCCAGAATCCAGCCCACATCCGGGAGATTCTCAAGAGCAGGGTGTGGAGCAAGCCAGTCCTCAAACCACGAGAAGCTCCAGCCCAAAATGCAGCCAAAATCCAGCCCACATCCGGGAGATTCTCAAGAGCAGGGGGTGGAGCAAGACAGGCCTCAAATCTCGAGAAGCTCCAGCCCAAAATGCAGCCAAAATCCAGCCCACATCCGGGAGAATCTCAAGAGCAGGGGGTGGAGCAAGCCAGGCCTCAAACCACGAGAAGCTCCAGCCCAAATGGCAGCCAAAATCCAGCCCACCTCGTTGAGAATCTCAATGGCAGAGTTTGGAGTAAGCCAGGCCTCAAACCACGAGAAGTTCCAGACCAAAAGGCAGCCAAAATGCAGCCCACATCCGGGAGAATCTCAAGAGCAGGGGGTGGAGCAAGCCAGGCCTCAAACCTTGAGAAGCTCCAGCCCAAAAGGCAGCCAAAATTCAGCCCACCTCCGGGAGAATCTCAACAGCAGGGGGTGGAGCAAGCCAGGCCTCAAACCACGAGAAGCTCCAGCCCAAAAGGCAGCCAATATGCAGCCCACATCTGGGAGAATCTCAAGAGCAGGGGGTGGAGCAAGCCAGGCCTCAAACCACGAGAAGCTCCAGCCCAAAATGTAGCCAAAATGCAGGCCACATCCGGGAGAATCTCAAGAGCAGGGGGTGGAGCAAGCCAGGCCTCAAACCACGAGAAGCTCCAGCCCAAGTATCAGCCAAAATGCAGCCCACATCCAGGATCATATGAAGAGCAGTGTGTGGAGCAAGCCAGGCCTCAAACCACGAGAAGCTCCAACCGAAAATGCAGCCAAAATGAATCCCACATCTGGGAGAATCTCAAGAGCAGGGGGTGGAGCAAGCCAGGCCTCAAACCACGAGAAGCTCCAGCCCAAGTATCAGCCAAAATGCAGCCCACATCCAGGATCATATGAAGAGCAGTGTGTGGAGCAAGCCAGGCCTCAAACCACGAGAAGCTCCAACCGAAAATGCAGCCAAAATGAATACCACATCTGGGAGAATCTCAAGAGCAGGGGGTGGAGCAAGCCAGGCCTCAAACCACGAGAAGCTCCAGCCCTAAAGGAAGCCAAAATGCAACCCACATCCGGGAGAATCTCAAGAGCAGGGGGTGGAGCAAGCCAGGCCTCAAACCACGAGAAGCTCCAGCCCAAAATGCAGCCAAAATGCAGCCCACATCCGGGAGAATCTCAAGAGCAGGGGGTGGAGCAAGCCAGGCCTCAAACCACGAGAAGCTCCAGCCCAAAAGGCAGCCAAAATGCAGCCCACATCCGGGAGAATCTCAAGAGCAGGGGGTGGAGCAAGCCAGGCCTCAAACCACGAGAAGCTGCAGCCCAAAAGGCAGCCAAAATCCAGCTCACATCCGGGAGAATATCAAGAGTAGGAGGTGGAGCAAGCCAGGCCTCAAACCACGAGAAGCTCCAGCCCAAAAGGCATCCAAATTCAGCCCACATCCGGGAGAATCTCAAGAGCAGTGGGTGGAGCAAGCCAGGCCTCAAACCACGAGAAGCTCCAGCCCAAAAGGCAGCCAAAATGAATCCCACATCTGGGAGAATCTCAAGAGCAGGGGGTGGAGCAAGCCAGGCCTCAAACCACGAGAAGCTCCAGCCCTAAAGGAAGCCAAAATGCAACCCACATCCGGGAGAATCTCAAGAGCAGGGGGTGGAGCAAGCCAGGCCTCAAACCACGAGAAGCTCCAGCCCAAAAGGCAGCCAAAATGCAGCCCACATCCGGGAGAATCTCAAGAGCAGGGGGTGGAGCAAGCCAGGCCTCAAACCACAGGAAGCTCCAGCCCAAAAGGCAGCCAAAATGCAGCCCACATCCGGGAGAATCTCAAGAGCAGGGGGGGGAGCAAGCCAGGCCTCAAACCACGAGAAGCTGCAGCCCAAAAGGCAGCCAAAATCCAGCTCACATCCGGGAGAATATCAAGAGTAGGGGGTGGAGCAAGCCAGGCCTCAAACCACAAGAAGTTCCAGCCCAAAAGGCATCCAAATTCAGCCCACATCCGGGAGAATCTCAAGAGCAGTGGGTGGAGCAAGCCAGGCCTCAAACCACGAGAAGCTCCAGCCCAAAAGGCAGCCAAAATGCAGCCCACATCCGGGAGAATCTCAAGAGCAGGGGGTCGAGCAAGCCAGGCCTCAAACCACGAGAAGCTCCAGCCCACAAGGCAGCCAAAATCCAGCCCACATCCGGGAGAATATCAAGAGCAGGGGGTGGAGCAAGCCAGGCCTCAAACCATGAGAAGCTCCAGCCCTAAAGGCAGCCAAAATGCAGCCCACATCCGGGAGAATCTCAAGAGCAGTGGGTGGAGCAAGCCAGGCCTCAATCCATGAGAAGCTCCAGCCCAAAAGGCAGCCAAAATGCAGGCCACATCCGGGAGAATCTCAAGAGCAGGGGGTGGAGCAAGCCAGGCCTCAAACCACGAGAAGCTCCAGCCCAAGAATCACCCAGAATGTAGCCCACATCCGGGAGAATCTCAAGAGCAGGGGGTGGAGCAAGCCAGGCCTCAAACCATGAGAAGCTCCAGCCCCAAAGGCAGCCAAAATGCAGCCCACATCCGGGAGATTCTCAAGAGCAGGGGGTGGAGCAAGCCAGGCCTCAAACCATGAGAAGCTCCAGCCCAAAATGCAGCCAAAATCCAGCCCACATCCGGGAGAATATCAAGAGTAGGGGGTGGAGCAATCCAGGCCTCAAACCTCGAGAAGCTCCAGCCCAAAAGGCAGCCAAAATGCAGCCCACATCCGGGAGAATCTCAAGAGCAGGGGGTGGAGCAAGCCAGGCCTCAAACCACGAGAAGCTCCAGCCCTAAAGGCAGCCAAAATCCAGCCCACATCCGGGAGAATCTCAAGAGCAGAGGGTGGAGCAAGCCAGGCCTCAAACCATGAGAAGCTCCAGCCCACAAGGCAGCCAAAATCCAGCCCACATCCGGGAGAATATCAAGAGTAGGGGGTGGAGCAAGCCAGGCCTCAAACCATGAGAAGCTCCAGCCCAAAAGGCAGCCAAAATGCAGCCCACATCCGGGAGAATCTCAAGAGCAGGGGGTGGAGCAAGCCAGGCCTCAAACCACGAGAAGCTCCAGCCCAAAATGCAGCCAAAATGCAGGGCACATCCAGGAGAATCTCAAGAGCAGGGGGTGGAGCAAGCCAGGCCTCAAACCACAAGAAGCTCCAGCCCAAGAATCACCCAGAATGCAGCCCACATCCGGGAGAATCTCAAGAACAGGGGGTGGAGCAAGCCAGGCCTCAAACCACGAGAAGCTCCAACCCAAAAGGCAGCCAAAATCCAGCCCACATCGGGGAGAATATCAAGAGCAGGGGGTGGAGCAAGCCAGGCCTCAAACCACGAGAAGCTCCAGCACAAGTATCAGCCAAAATGCAGCCCACATCCGGGAGAATCTCAAGAGCAGGGGTTGGAGCAAGCCAGGCCTCAAACCACGAGAAGCTCCAGCCCAATATGTAGCCAAAATGCAGCCCACATCCGGGAGAATCTCAAGAGCAGGGGGTGGAGCAAGCCAGGCCTCAAACCACGAGAAGCTCCAGCCCAAAAGGCAGCCAAAATCCAGCCCACATCCGGGAGATTATCAAGAGTAGGAGGTGGAGCAAGCAGACCTCAAACCACGAGAAGCTCCAGCCCAAAATGCAGACAAAATCCAGCCCACATCCGGGAGAATCTCAAGAGCAGGGGGTGGAGCAAGCCAGGCCTCAAACCACGAGAAGCTCCAGCCCAAAAGGCAGCCAAAATGCAGCCCACATCCGGGAGAATCTCAAGAGCAGGGGGTGGAGCAAGCCAGGCCTCAAACCACAGGAAGCTCCAGCCCAAAAGGCAGCCAAAATGCAGCCCACATCCGGGAGAATCTCAAGAGCAGGGGGGGGAGCAAGCCAGGCCTCAAACCACGAGAAGCTGCAGCCCAAAAGGCAGCCAAAATCCAGCTCACATCCGGGAGAATATCAAGAGTAGGAGGTGGAGCAAGCCAGGCCTCAAACCACGAGAAGCTCCAGCCCAAAAGGCATCCAAATTCAGCCCACATCCGGGAGAATCTCAAGAGCAGTGGGTGGAGCAAGCCAGGCCTCAAACCACGAGAAGCTCCAGCCCAAAAGGCAGCCAAAATGCAGCCCACATCCGGGAGAATCTCAAGAGCAGGGGGTCGAGCAAGCCAGGCCTCAAACCATGAGAAGCTCCAGCCCACAAGGCAGCCAAAATCCAGCCCACATCCGGGAGAATATCAAGAGCAGGGGGTGGAGCAAGCCAGGCCTCAAACCATGAGAAGCTCCAGCCCTAAAGGCAGCCAAAATGCAGCCCACATCCGGGAGAATCTCAAGAGCAGTGGGTGGAGCAAGCCAGGCCTCAATCCATGAGAAGCTCCAGCCCAAAAGGCAGCCAAAATGCAGGCCACATCCGGGAGAATCTCAAGAGCAGGGGGTGGAGCAAGCCAGGCCTCAAACCACGAGAAGCTCCAGCCCAAGAATCACCCAGAATGTAGCCCACATCCGGGAGAATCTCAAGAGCAGGGGGTGGAGCAAGCCAGGCCTCAAACCATGAGAAGCTCCAGCCCCAAAGGCAGCCAAAATGCAGCCCACATCCGGGAGATTCTCAAGAGCAGGGGGTGGAGCAAGCCAGGCCTCAAACCATGAGAAGCTCCAGCCCAAAATGCAGCCAAAATCCAGCCCACATCCGGGAGAATATCAAGAGTAGGGGGTGGAGCAATCCAGGCCTCAAACCTCGAGAAGCTCCAGCCCAAAAGGCAGCCAAAATGCAGCCCACATCCGGGAGAATCTGAAGAGCAGGGGGTGGAGCAAGCCAGGCCTCAAACCACGAGAAGCTCCAGCCCTAAAGGCAGCCAAAATCCAGCCCACATCCGGGAGAATCTCAAGAGCAGAGGGTGGAGCAAGCCAGGCCTCAAACCATGAGAAGCTCCAGCCCACAAGGCAGCCAAAATCCAGCCCACATCCGGGAGAATATCAAGAGTAGGGGGTGGAGCAAGCCAGGCCTCAAACCATGAGAAGCTCCAGCCCAAAAGGCAGCCAAAATGCAGCCCACATCCGGGAGAATCTCAAGAGCAGGGGGTGGAGCAAGCCAGGCCTCAAACCACGAGAAGCTCCAGCCCAAAAGGCAGCCAAAATGCAGGGCACATCCAGGAGAATCTCAAGAGCAGGGGGTGGAGCAAGCCAGGCCTCAAACCACGAGAAGCTCCAGCCCAAGAATCACCCAGAATGCAGCCCACATCCGGGAGAATCTCAAGAACAGGGGGTGGAGCAAGCCAGGCCTCAAACCACGAGAAGCTCCAACCCAAAAGGCAGCCAAAATCCAGCCCACATCGGGGAGAATATCAAGAGCAGGGGGTGGAGCAAGCCAGGCCTCAAACCACGAGAAGCTCCAGCACAAGTATCAGCCAAAATGCAGCCCACATCCGGGAGAATCTCAAGAGCAGGGGTTGGAGCAAGCCAGGCCTCAAACCACGAGAAGCTCCAGCCCAATATGTAGCCAAAATGCAGCCCACATCCGGGAGAATCTCAAGAGCAGGGGGTGGAGCAAGCCAGGCCTCAAACCACGAGAAGCTCCAGCCCAAAAGGCAGCCAAAATCCAGCCCACATCCGGGAGATTATCAAGAGTAGGAGGTGGAGCAAGCAGGCCTCAAACCACGAGAAGCTCCAGCCCAAAATGCAGACAAAATCCAGCCCACATCCGGGAGAATCTCAAGAGCAGGGGGTGGAGCAAGCCAGGCCTCAAACCACGAGAAGCTCCAGCCCAAAATGCAGCCAAAATGCAGCCCAAATCCGGGAGAATCTCAAGAGCAGGGGGTGGAGCAAGCCAGGCCTCAAACCACGAGAAGCTCCAGCCCTAAAGGCAGCCAAAATGCAGGCCACATCCGGGAGAATCTCAAGAGCAGGGGGTCGAGCAAGCCAGGCCTCAAACCACGAGAAGCTCCAGCCCAAAAGGCAGCCAAAATCTAGCCCACATCCGGGAGAATCTCAAGAGCAGGGGGTGGAGCAAGCCAGGCCTCAAACCTCGAGAAGCTCCAGCCCAAAAGGCAGCCAAAATGCAGCCCACATCCGGGAGAATCTCAAGAGCAGGGGGTGGAGCAAGCCAGGCCTCAAACCACGAGAATCTCCAGCCCAAAAGGCAGCCAAAATCCAGCCCACATCCAGGAGAATTTCAAGAGCAGGGTGTGGAGCAAGCCAGGCCTCAAACCACGAGAAGCTCCAGCCCAAAAGGCAGAAAAAATCTAGCCCACATCCGGGAGAATCTCAAGAGCAGGGGGGGGAGCAAGCCAGGCCTCAAACCACGAGAAGCTCCAGCCCAAAAGGCAGCCAAAATGCAGCCCACATCCGGGAGAATCTCAAGAGCAGGGGGTGGAGCAAGCCAGGCCTCAAACCACGAGAAGCTCCAGCCCAAGAATCACCCAGAATGCAGCCCACATCCGGGAGAATCTCAAGAGCAGGGGGTGGAGCAAGGCAGGCCTCAAACCACGAGAAGCTCCAGCCCAAAAGGCAGCCAAAATGCAGCCCACATCCGGGAGAATCTCAAGAGCAGGGGGTGGAGCAAGCCAGGCCTCAAACCTCGAGAAGCTCCAGCCCAAAAGGCAGCCAAAATGCAGCCCACATCCGGGAGAATCTCAAGAGCAGGGGGTGGAGCAAACCAGGCCTTAAACCACGAGAAGCTTCAGCCCAAAAGGCAGCCAAAATGCAGCCCACATCCGGGAGAATCTCAAGAGCAGGGGGTGGAGCAAGCCAGGCCTCAAACCACGAGAAGCTCCAGCCCAAAAGGCAGCCAAAATGCAGCCCACATCCGGGAAAATTTCAAGAGCAGGGGGTGGAGCAAGCCAGGCCTCAAACCACGAGAAGCTCCAGCCCAAAAGGCAGCCAAAATGCAGGCCACATCCGGGAGAATCTCAAGAGCAGGGGGTCGAGCAAGCCAGGCCTCAAACCACGAGAAGCTCCAGCCCAAAAGGCAGCCAAAATCTAGCCCACATCCGGGAGAATCTCAAGAGCAGGGGGTGGAGCAAGGCAGGCCTCAAACCACGAGAAGCTCCAGCCCAAAATGCAGCCAAATTGCAGCCCACCTGCGGGAGAATCTCAAGAGCAGGGGGTGGAGCAAGCCAGGCCTCAAGCCACGAGAATCTCCAGCCCTAAAGGCAGCCAAAATCCAGCCCACATCCGGGAGAATCTCAAGAGCAGGGGGTGGAGCAAGCCAGGCCTCAAACCACGAGAAGCTCCAGCCCAAAAGGCAGCCAAAATGCAGCCCACATCCGGGAGAATCTCAAGAGCAGGGGGTGGAGCAAGCCAGGCCTCAAACCTCGAGAAGCTCCAGCCCAAAAGGCAGCCAAAATGCAGCCCACATCCGGGAGAATCTCAAGAGCAGGGGGTGGAGCAAGGCAGGCCTCAAACCACGAGAAGCTCCAGCCCAAAAGGCAGCCAAAATCCAGCCCATATCCAGGAGAATTTCAAGAGCAGGGGATGGAGCAAGCCAGGCCTCAAACCACGAGAAGCTCCAGCCCAAGTATCAGCCAAAATCCAGCCCACATCCAGGAGCATATGAATAGCAGGGTGAGGAGCAAGCCAGGCCTCAAACCACGAGAAGCTCCAGCCCAAAAGGCAGCCAAAATCCAGCCCACATCCGGGAGAATCTCAAGAGCAGGGTGTGGAGCAAGCCAGGCCTCAAACCACGAGAAGCTCCAGCCCAAAAGGCAGCCAAAATGCAGGCCACATCCAGGAGAATCTCAAGAGCAGGGGGTGGAGCAAGCCAGGCCTCAAACCACGAGAAGCTCCAGCCCAAGAATCAACCAGAATGCAGCCCACATCCGGGAGAATCTCAAGAGCAGGGGGTGGAGCAAGCCAGGCCTCAAACCACGAGAAGCTCCAACCCAAAAGGCAGCCAAAATCCAGCCCACATCCAGGAGAATTTCAAGAGCAGGGGGTGGAGCAAGCCAGGCCTCAAACCACGAGAAGCTCCAGCACAAGTATCAGCCAAAATGCAGAACACATCCAGGAGCATATGAAGAGCAGGGTGTGGAGCAAGCCAGGCCTCAAACCACGAGAAGCTCCAGCCTAAAATGCAGCCAAAATCCAGCCCACATCCGGGAGATTCTCAAGAGCAGGGGGTGGAGCAAGCCAGGCCTCAAACCACGAGAAGCTCCACCCCAAGAATCACCCAGAATGCAGCCCACATCCGGGAGAATCTCAAGAGCAGGGGGTGGAGCAAGCCAGGCCTCAAACCACGAGAAGCTCCAGCCCAAGTATCAGCCAAAATGCAGCCCACATCCAGGAGCATATGAAGAGCAGGATGTGGAGCAAGCCAGGCCTCAAACCACGAGAAGCTCCAGCCCAAAATGCAGCCAAAATCCAGCCCACATCCGGGAGAATCTCAAGAGCAGGGGGTGGAGCAAGCCAGGCCTCAAACCACGAGAAGCTCCAGCCCAAATGGCAGCCAAAATGCAGCCCACATCCGGGAGAATCTCAAGAGCAGGGGGTGGAGCAAGCCAGGCCTCAAACCACGAGAAGCTCCAGCCCAAAAGGCAGCCAAAATGCAGCCCACATCCGGGAGAATCTCAAGAGCAGGGGTTGGAGCAAGCCAGGCCTCAAACCACGAGAAGCTCCAGCCCAAAAGGCAGCCAAAATGCAGCCCACATCCGGGAGAATCTCAAGAGCAGGGGGTGGAGCAAGCCAGGCCTCAAACCACGAGAAGCTCCAGCCCAAAAGGCAGCCAAATCTAGCCCACAACCAGGAGAATCTCAAGAGCAGGGGGTGGAGCAAGCCAGGCCTCAAACCACGAGAAGCTCCAGCCCAAAAGGCAGCCAAAATGCAGCCCACATCCGGGAGAATCTCAAGAGCAGGGGGTGGAGCAAGCCAGGCCTCAAACCTCGAGAATCTCCAGGCCAAAATGCAGCCAAAATCCAGCCCACATCCAGGAGAATTTCAAGAGCAGGGTGTGGAGCAAGCCAGGCCTCAAACCACGAGAAGCTCCAGCCCAAAAGGCAGAAAAAATCTAGCCCACATCCGGGAGAATCTCAAGAGCAGGGGGTGGAGCAAGCCAGGCCTCAAACCACGAGAAGCTCCAGCCCAAAATGCAGCCAAAATGCAGCCCACATCCGGGAGAATCTCAAGAGCAGGGGGTGGAGCAAGCCAGGCCTCAAACCACGAGAAGCTCCAGCCCAAGGATCACCCAGAATGCAGCCCACATCCGGGAGAATCTCAAGAGCAGGGGGTGGAGCAATCCAGGCCTCAAACCACGAGAAGCTCCAGCCCAAAATGCAGCCAAAATCCAGCCCACATCCGGGAGAATCTCAAGAGCAGGGGGTGGAGCAAGCCAGGCCTCAAACCACGAGAAGCTCCAGCCCTAAAGGCAGCCAAAATGCAGGCCACATCCGGGAGAATCTCAAGAGCAGGGGGTCGAGCAAGCCAGGCCTCAAACCACGAGAAGCTCCAGCCCAAAAGGCAGCCAAAATCTAGCCCACAACCAGGAGAATCTCAAGAGCAGGGGGTGGAGCAAGCCAGGCCTCAAACCACGAGAAGCTCCAGCCCAAAAGGCAGCCAAAATGCAGCCCACATCCGGGAGAATCTCAAGAGCAGGGGGTGGAGCAAGCCAGGCCTCAAACCTCGAGAATCTCCAGCCCAAAATGCAGCCAAAATCCAGCCCACATCCAGGAGAATTTCAAGAGCAGGGTGTGGAGCAAGCCAGGCCTCAAACCACGAGAAGCTCCAGCCCAAAATGCAGCCAAAATCCAGCCCACATCCGGGAGAATCTCAAGAGCAGGGGGTGGAGCAAGCCAGGCCTCAAACCACGAGAAGCTCCAGCCCAAGAATCACCCAGAATGCAGCCCACATCCGGGAGAATCTCAAGAGCAGGGGGTGGAGCAAGCCAGGCCTCAAACCACGAGAAGCTCCAGCCCAAAAGGCAGCCAAAATGCAGCCCACATCCGGGAGAATCTCAAGAGCAGGGGGTGGAGCAAACCAGGCCTCAAACCACGAGAAGCTCCAGCCCAAAAGGCAGCCAAAATGCAGCCCACATCCGGGAGAATCTCAAGAGCAGGGGGTGGAGCAAGCCAGGCCTCAAACCACGAGAAGCTCCAGCCCAAAAGGCAGCCAAAATGCAGCCCACATCCGGGAGAATCTCAAGAGCAGGGGGTGGAGCAAGCCAGGCCTCAAACCACGAGAAGCTCCAGCCCAAAAGGCAGCCAAAATGCAGCCCACATCCGGGAGAATCTCAAGAGCAGGGGGTGGAGCAAGCCAGGCCTCAAACCACGAGAAGCTCCAGCCCAAGAATCACCCAGAATGCAGCCCACATCCGGGAGAATCTCAAGAGCAGGGGGTGGAGCAAGCCAGGCCTCAAACCACGAGAAGCTCCAGCCCAAAAGGCAGCCAAAATACAGCCCACATCCGGGAAAATCTCAAGAGCAGGGGGTGGAGCAAGCCAGGCCTCAAACCACGAGAAGTTCCAGCCCTAAAGGCAGCCAAAATGCAGGCCACATCCGGGAGAATCTCAAGAGCAGGGGGTCGAGCAAGCCAGGCCTCAAACCACGAGAAGCTCCAGCCCAAAAGGCAGCCAAAATGCAGCCCACATGCAAAGGAATATGAAGAGCAGGGGGTGGAGCCAGGCACGCCTCAAACCACGAGAATCTCCAGCCCAAAAGGCAGCCAAAATCCAGCCCACATCCAGGAGAATTTCAAGAGCAGGGGGTGGAGAAAGCCAGGCCTCAAACCTCGAGAAGCTCCAGCTCAAGTATCAGCCAAAATGCAGCCCACATCCAGGATCATATGAAGAGCAGGGTGTGGAGCAAGCCAGGCCTCAAACCACGAGAAGCTCCAGCCCAAAAGGCAGAAAAATCTAGCCCACATGCGGGAGAATCTCAAGAGCAGGGGGTGGAGCAAGGCAGGCCTCAAACCACGAGAAGCTCCAGCCCAAAAGGCAGCCAAAATGCAGGCCACATCCGGGAGAATCTCAAGAGCAGGGGGTGGAGCAAGCCAGGCCTCAAACCACGAGAAGCTCCAGCCCAAGAATCACCCAGAATGCAGCCCACATTCGGGAGAATCTCAAGAGCAGGGGGTGGAGCAAGGCAGGCCTCAAACCACGAGAAGCTCCAGCCCAAAAGGCAGCCAAAATCCAGCCCACATCCGGGAGAATCTCAAGAGCAGGGGGTGGAGCAAGCCAGGCCTCAAACCTCGAGAAGCTCCAGCCCAAAAGGCAGCCAAAATGCAGCCCACATCCGGGAGAATCTCAAGAGCAGGGGGTGGAGCAAGCCAGGCCTCAAACCACGAGAAGCTCCAGCCCAAAATGCAGCCAAAATGCAGCCCACATCCGGGAAAATCTCAAGAGCAGGGGGTGGAGCAAGCCAGGCCCCAAACCACGAGAATCTCCAGCCCAAGTATCAGCCAAAATGCAGCCCACATCCGGGAGAATCTCAAGAGTAGGGGGTCGAGCAAGCCAGGCCTCAAACCTCGAGAAGCTCCAGCCCAAAATGCAGCCAAAATGCAGCCCACATCCAAAAGAATATGAAGAGGAGGGGTGGAGCACGCCAGGCCTCAAACCACGAGAAGCTCCAGCCCAAAATGCAGCCAAAATGCAGCCCACATCCGGGAGAATCTCAAGAGCAGGGGGTGGAGCAAGCCAGGCCTCAAACCACGAGAAGCTCCAGCCCTAAAGGCAGCCAAAATCCAGCCCACATCCGGGAGAATCTCAAGAGCAGGGGGTGGAGCAAGCCAGGCCTCAAACCACGAGAAGCTCCAGCCCAAAATGCAGCCAAAATGCAGGCCACATCCGGGAGAATCTCAAGAGCAGGGGGTGGAGCAAGCCAGGCCTCAAACCACGAGAAGCTCCAGCCCAAGAATCACCCAGAATGCAGCCCACATCCGGGAGAATCTCAAGAGCAGGGGGTGGAGCAAGCCAGGCCTCAAACCACGAGAAGCTCCAGCCCAAAAGGCAGCCAAAATCCAGCCCACATCCAGGAGAATTTCAAGAGCAGGGGGTGGAGCAAGCCAGGCCTCAAACCACGAGAAGCTCCAGCCCAAGTATCAGCCAAAATGCAGCCCACATCCGGGAGAATCTCAAGAGCAGGGGGTGGAGCAAGCCAGGCCTCAAACCATGAGAAGCTCCAGCCAAAAAGGCAGCCAAAATGCAGCCCACATCCGGGAGAATCTCAAGAGCAGGGGGTGGAGCAAGCCAGGCCTCAAACCACGAGAAGCTCCAGCCCTAAATGCAGCCAAAATCCAGCCCACATCCGGGAGAATCTCAAGAGCAGGGGGTGGAGCAAGCCAGGCCTCAAACCACGAGAAGCTCCAGACCAAAATGCAGCCAAAATGCAGCCCACATCCGGGAGAATATCAAGAGCAGGGAGTGGAGCAAGCCAGGCCTCAAACCATGAGAAGCTCCAGCCCAAAATGCAGCCAAAATGCAGCCCACATCCGGGAGAAACTCAAGAGCAGGGGGTGGAGCAAGGCAGGCCTCAAACCACGAGAAGCTCTAGCCCAAAATGTAGCCAAAATCCAGCCCACATCCAGTAGAATTTCAAGAGCAGGGTGTGGAGCAAGCCAGGCCTCAAACCACGAGAAGCTCCAGCCAAAAATGCAGGCAAAATCCAGCCCACATCCAGGAGAATTTCAAGAGCAGGGGGTGGAGCCAGGCAGGCCTCAAACCACGAGAAGCTCCAGCCCAAAAGGCAGCCAAAATCCAGCCCACATCCAGGAGAATATCAAGAGCAGGGGGTGGAGCAAGCCAGGCCTCAAACCACGAGAAGCTCCAGCCCAAGTGTCAGCCAAAATGCAAACCACATCCAGGAGCATATGAAGAGCAGGGTGTGGAGCAATCCAGGCCTCAAACCACGAGAAGCTCCAGCCCAAAATGCAGCCAAAATCCAGCCCACATCCGGGAGATTCTCAAGAGCAGGGTGTGGAGCAATCCAGGCCTCAAACCACGAGAAGCTCCAGCCCAAAATGCAGCCAAAATCCAGCCCACATCCGGGAGATTCTCAAGAGCAGGGGGTGGAGCAAGCCAGGCCTCAAACCACGAGAAGCTCCAGCCCAAAAGGCAGAAAAAATGCAGCCCATATCCGGGTGAATATCAAGAGCAGGGGGTGGAGCAAGCCAGGCCCCAAACCACGAGAAGCTCCAGCCCAAAAGGCAGCCAAAATGCAGCCCACATCCGGGAGAATCTCAAGAGCAGGGGTTGGAGCAAGCCAGGCCTCAAACCACGAGAAGCTCCAGCCCAAGTATCAGCCAAAATGCAGCCCACATCCGGGAGAATCTCAAGAGCAGGGGGTGGAGCAAGCCAGGCCTCAAACCACGAGAAGCTCCAGCCCAAAAGGCAGCCAAAATGCAGCCCACATCCGGGAGAATCTCAAGAGCAGGGGGTAGAGCAAGCCAGGCCTCAAACCACGAGAAGCTCCAGCCCAAGTATCAGCCAAAATGCAGCCCACCTCCAGGAGAATCTCAAGAGCAGGGGGTGGAGCAAGCCAGGCCTCAAACCACGAGAAGCTCCAGCCCAAAAGGCAGCCAAAATGCAGCCCACATGTGGGAGAATATCAAGAGTAGGAGGTGGAGCAAGCCAGGCCTCAAACCACGAGAAGCTCCAGCCCAAAAGGCAGCCAAAATGCAGCCCACATCCGGGAGAATCTCAAGAGCAGGGGGTGGAGCAAGCCAGGCCTCAAACCACGAGAAGCTCCAGCCCAAAATGCAGCCAAAATCCAGCCCACATCCGGGAGAATCTCAAGAGCAGGGGGTGGAGCAAGCCAGGCCTCAAACCACGAGAAGCTCCAGCCCAAAAGGCAGCCAAAATCTAGCCCACAACCAGGAGAATCTCAAGAGCAGGGGGTGGAGCAAGCCAGGCCTCAAACCACGAGAAGCTCCAGCCCAAAAGGCAGCCAAAATCTAGCCCACAACCAGGAGAATCTCAAGAGCAGGGGGTGGAGCAAGCCAGGCCTCAAACCACGAGAAGCTCCAGCCCAAAAGGCAGCCAAAATCCAGCCCACATCCGGGAGAATCTCAAGAGCAGGGGGTGGAGCAAGCCAGGCCTCAAACCTCGAGAATCTCCAGCCCAAAATGCAGCCAAAATGCAGCCCACATCCAGGAGAATTTCAAGAGCAGGGTGTGGAGCAAGCCAGGCCTCAAACCACGAGAAGCTCCAGCCCAAAAGGCAGAAAAATTCTAGCCCACATCCGGGAGAATCTCAAGAGCAGGGGGTGGAGCAAGCCAGGCCTCAAACCACGAGAAGCTCCAGCCCAAGAATCACCCAGAATGCAGCCCACATCCGGGAGAATCTCAAGAGCAGGGGGTGGAGCAAGCCAGGCCTCAAACCACGAGAAGCTCCAGCCCAAAAGGCAGCCAAAATGCAGCCCACATCCGGGAGAATCTCAAGAGCAGGGGGTGGAGCAAACCAGGCCTCAAACCACGAGAAGCTCCAGCCCAAAAGGCAGCCAAAATGCAGCCCACATCCGGGAGAATCTCAAGAGCAGGGGGTGGAGCAAGCCAGGCCTCAAACCACGAGAAGCTCCAGCCCAAAATGCAGCCAAAATGCAGCCCACATCCGGGAAAATTTCAAGAGCAGGGGGTGGAGCAAGCCAGGCCCCAAACCACGAGAATCTCCAGCCCAAGTATCAGCCAAAATGCAGCCCACATCCGGGAGAATCTCAAGAGTAGGGGGTCGAGCAAGCCAGGCCTCAAACCAGGAGAATCTCCAGCCCAAAAGGCAGCCAAAATGCAGCCCACATCCAAAAGAATATGAAGAGGAGGGGGTGGAGCACGCCAGGCCTCAAACCAGGAGAATCTCCAGCCCAAAAGGCAGCCAAAATGCAGCCCACATGCAAAGGAATATGAAGAGCAGGGGGTGGAGCCAGGCACGCCTCAAACCACGAGAATCTCCAGCCCAAAAGGCAGCCAAAATCCAGCCCACATCCAGGAGAATTTCAAGAGCAGGGGGTGGAGAAAGCCAGGCCTCAAACCTCGAGAAGCTCCAGCTCAAGTATCAGCCAAAATGCAGCCCACATCCAGGACCATATGAAGAGCAGGGTGTGGAGCAAGCCAGGCCTCAAACCAAGAGAAGCTCCAGCCCAAAAGGCAGAAAAATCTAGCCCACATCCGGGAGAATCTCAAGAGCAGGGGGTGGAGCAAGCCAGGCCTCAAACCACGAGAAGCTCCAGCCCAAAAGGCAGCCAAAATGCAGCCCACATCCGGGAGAATCTCAAGAGCAGGGGGTGGAGCAAGCCAGGCCTCAAACCACGAGAAGCTCCAGCCCAAGAATCACCCAGAATGCAGCCCACATCCGGGAGAATCTCAAGAGCAGGGGGTGGAGCAAGGCAGGCCTCAAACCACGAGAAGCTCCAGCCCTAAAGGCAGCCAAAATCCAGCCCACATCCGGGAGAATCTCAAGAGCAGGGGGTGGAGCAAGCCAGGCCTCAAACCTCGAGAAGCTCCAGCCCAAAAGGCAGCCAAAATGCAGCCCACATCCGGGAGAATCTCAAGAGCAGGGGGTGGAGCAAGCCAGGCCTCAAACGACAAGAAGCTCCAGCCCAAAATATAGCCAAAATGCAGCCCACATCCAGTAGAATTTCAAGAGCAGGGGGTGGAGCAAGGCAGGCCTCAAACCTCGAGAAGCTCCAGCCCAAGTATCAGTCAAAATGCAGCCCACATCCAGGAGCATATGAAGAGCAGGGTGTGGAGCAAGCCAGGCCTCAAACCACGAGAAGCTCCATCCCAAAATGCAGCCAAAATCCAGCCCACATCCGGGAGAATCTCAAGAGCAGGGGGTGGAGCAAGCCAGGCCTCAAACCACGAGAAGCTCCAGCCCAAGAATCACCCAGAATGCAGCCCACATCCGGGAGAATCTCAAGAGCAGGGGGTGGAGCAAGGCAGGCCTCAAACCTCGAGAAGCTCCAGCCCAAGTATCAGTCAAAATGCAGCCCACATCCAGGAGCATATGAAGAGCAGGGTGTGGAGCAAGCCAGGCCTCAAACCACGAGAAGCTCCAGCCAAAAATGCAGCCAAAATCCAGCCCACATCCAGGAGAATTTCAAGAGCAGGGGGTGGAGCCAGGCAGGCCTCAAACCACGAGAAGCTCCAGCCCAAAAGGCAGCCAAAATCCAGCCCACATCCAGGAGAATATCAAGAGCAGGGGGTGGAGCAAGCCAGGCCTCAAACCACGAGAAGCTCCAGCCCAAGTGTCAGCCAAAATGCAAACCACATCCAGGAGCATATGAAGAGCAGGGTGTGGAGCAATCCAGGCCTCAAACCACGAGAAGCTCCAGCCCAAAATGCAGCCAAAATCCAGCCCACATCCGGGAGATTCTCAAGAGCAGGGGGTGGAGCAAGCCAGGCCTCAAACCTCGAGAAGCTCCAGCCCAAAAGGCAGCCAAAATGCAGCCCACATCCGGGAGAATCTCAAGAGCAGGGGGTGGAGCAAGCCAGGCCTCAAACCTCGAGAAGCTCCAGCCCAAAAGTCAGCCAAAATGCAGCCCACATCCGGGAGAATCTCAAGAGCAGGGGGTGGAGCAAACCAGGCCTCAAACCACGAGAAGCTTCAGCCCAAAAGGCAGCCAAAATGCAGCCCACATCCGGGAGAATCTCAAGAGCAGGGGGTGGAGCAAGCCAGGCCTCAAACCACGAGAAGCTCCAGCCCAAAATGCAGCCAAAATCCAGCCCACATCCGGGAAAATTTCAAGAGCAGGGGGTGGAGCAAGCCAGGACCCAAACCACGAGAAGCTCCAGCCCAAAAGGCAGCCAAAATGCAGCCCACATCCGGGAGAATCTCAAGAGCAGGGGGTGGAGCAAGCCAGGCCTCAAGCCACGAGAAGCTCCAGCCCTAAAGGCAGCCAAAATGCAGCCCACATCCGGGAGAATCTCAAGAGCAGGGGGTGGAGCAAGCCAGGCCTCAAACCACGAGAAGCTCCAGCCCAAAATGCAGCCAAATTGCAGCCCACCTCCGGGAGAATCTCAAGAGCAGGGGGTGGAGCAAGCCAGGCCTCAAACCACGAGAAGCTCCAGCCCTAAAGGCAGCCAAAATGCAGCCCACATCCGGGAGAATCTCAAGAGCAGGGGGTGGAGCAAGCCAGGCCTCAAACCACGAGAAGCTCCAGCCCAAAAGGCAGAAAATATGCAGCCCACATCCGGGAGAATCTCAAGAGCAGGGGGTGGAGCAAGCCAGGCCTCAAACCACGAGAAGCTCCAGCCCAAAAGGCAGAAAAAATGCAGCCCACATCCGGGAGAATATCAAGAGCAGGGGGTGGAGCAAGCCAGGCCCCAAACCACGAGAAGCTCCAGCCCAAAAGGCAGCCAAAATACAGGCCACATCCGGGAGAATATCAAGAGCAGGGGGTGGAGCAAGCCAGGCCTCAAACCACGAGAAGCTCCAGCCCAAAAGGCAGCCAAAATCCAGCCCACATCCGGGAGAATATCAAGAGTAGGAGGTGGAGCAAGCCAGGCCTCAAACCACGAGAAGCTCCAGCCCAAAAGGGAGCCAAAATCCAGCCCACATCCGGGAGAATCTCAAGAGCAGGGGGTGGAGCAAGCCAGGCCTCAAACCACGAGAATCTCCAGCCCAAAATGCAGCCAAAATCCAGCCCACATCCAGGAGAATCTCAAGAGCAGGGGGTAGAGCAAGCCAGGCCTCAAACCACGAGAAGCTCCAGCCCTAAAGGCAGCCAAAATGCAGGCCACATCCGGGAGAATCTCAAGAGCAGGGGGTGGAGCAAGCCAGGCCTCAAACCACGAGAAGCTCCAGCCCAAAATGCAGCCAAAATCTAGCCCACATCCAGGAGAATCTCAAGAGCAGGGGGTGGAGCAAGCCAGGCCTCAAACCTCGAGAAGCTCCAGCCCAAAAGGCAGCCAAAATGCAGCCCACATCCGGGAGAATCTCAAGAGCAGGGGGTGGAGCAAGCCAGGCCTCAAACCACGAGAATCTCCAGCCCAAAAGGCAGCCAAAATGCAGCCCACATCCGGGAGAATTTCAAGAGCAGGGGGTGGAGCAAGCCAGGCCTCAAACCACGAGAAGCTCCAGCCCAAAAGGCAGCCAAAATGCAGCCCACATCTGGGAAAATTTCAAGAGCAGGGGGTGGAGCAAGCCAGGCCCCAAACCACGAGAAGCTCCAGCCCTAAAGGCAGCCAAAATCCAGCCCACATCCGGGAGAATCTCAAGAGCAGGGGGTGGAGCAAGCCAGGCCTCAAACCACGAGAAGCTCCAGCCCAAAAGGCAGCCAAAATGCAGCCCACATCCAGGAGAATCTCAAGAGCAGGGGGTGGAGCAAGCCAGGCCTCAAACCACGAGAAGCTCCAGCCCAAGAATCACCCAGAATGCAGCCCACATCCGGGAGAATCTCAAGAGCAGGGGGTGGAGCAAGGCAGGCCTCAAACCACGAGAAGGTCCAGCCCAAAATGCAGCCAAAATCCAGCCCACATCCAGGAGAATTTCAAGAGCAGGGGATGGAGCAAGCCAGGCCTCAAACCACGAGAAGCTCCAGCCCAAGTATCAGCCAAAATCCAGCCCACATCCAGGAGCATATGAATAGCAGGGTGAGGAGCAAGCCAGGCCTCAAACCACAAGAAGCTCCAGCCCAAAAGGCAGCCAAAATCCAGCCCACATCCGGGAGAATCTCAAGAGCAGGGGGTGGAGCAAGCCAGGCCTCAAACCACGAGAAGCTCCAGCCCAAAAGGCAGCCAAAATGCAGGCCACATCCAGGAGAATCTCAAGAGCAGGGGGTGGAGCAAGCCAGGCCTCAAACCACGAGAAGCTCCAGCCCAAAAGGCAGCCAAAATCTAGCCCACATCCAGGAGAATCTCAAGAGCAGGGGGTGGAGCAAGCCAGGCCTCAAACCTCGAGAAGCTCCAGCCCAAAAGGCAGCCAAAATGCAGCCCACATCTGGGAGAATCTCAAGAGCAGGGGGTGGAGCAAGCCAGGCCTCAAACCACGAGAATCTCCAGCCCAAAAGGCAGCCAAAATCCAGCCCACATCCAGGAGAATTTCAAGAGCAGGGTGTGGAGCAAGCCAGGCCTCAAACCACGAGAAGCTCCAGCCCAAAAGGCAGAAAAAATCTAGCCCACATCCGGGAGAATCTCAAGAGCAGGGGGTGGAGCAAGCCAGGCCTCAAACCACGAGAAGCTCCAGCCCAAAAGGCAGCCAAAATGCAGCCCACATCCGGGAAAATTTCAAGAGCAGGGGGTGGAGCAAGCCAGGCCCCAAACCACGAGAATCTCCAGCCCAAGTATCAGCCAAAATGCAGCCCACATCCGGGAGAATCTCAAGAGTAGGGGGTCGAGCAAGCCAGGCCTCAAACCACGAGAAGCTCCAGCCCTAAAGGCAGCCAAAATCCAGCCCACATCCGGGAGAATCTCAAGAGCAGGGGGTGGAGCAAGCCAGGCCTCAAACCACGAGTAGCTCCAGCCCAAAATGTAGCCAAATTGCAGCCCACCTGCGGGAGAATCTCAAGAGCAGGGGATGGAGCAAGCCAGGCCTCAAACCACGAGAAGCTCCAGCCCTAAAGGCAGCCAAAATCCAGCCCACATCCGGGAGAATCTCAAGAGCAGGGGGTGGAGCAAGCCAGGCCTCAAACCACGAGAAGCTCCAGCCCAAAAGGCAGCCAAAATGCAGCCCACATCCAGGAGAATCTCAAGAGCAGGGGGTGGAGCAAGCCAGGCCTCAAACCACGAGAAGCTCCAGCCCAAGAATCACCCAGAATGCAGCCCACATCCGGGAGAATCTCAAGAGCAGGGGGTGGAGCAAGCCAGGCCTCAAACCACGAGAAGGTCCAGCCCAAAAGGCAGCCAAAATCCAGCCCACATCCAGGAGAATTTCAAGAGCAGGGGATGGAGCAAGCCAGGCCTCAAACCAAGAGAAGCTCCAGCCCAAGTATCAGCCAAAATCCAGCCCACATCCAGGAGCATATGAATAGCAGGGTGAGGAGCAAGCCAGGCCTCAAACCACGAGAAGCTCCAGCCCAAAAGGCAGCCAAAATCCAGCCCACATCCGGGAGAATCTCAAGAGCAGGGGGTCGAGCAAGCCAGGCCTCAAACCACGAGAAGCTCCAGCCCTAAAGGCAGCCAAAATCCAGCCCACATCCGGGAGAATCTCAAGAGCAGGGGGTGGAGCAAGCCAGGCCTCAAACCACGAGTAGCTCCAGCCCAAAATGTAGCCAAATTGCAGCCCACCTGCGGGAGAATCTCAAGAGCAGGGGATGGAGCAAGCCAGGCCTCAAACCACGAGAAGCTCCAGCCCTAAAGGCAGCCAAAATCCAGCCCACATCCGGGAGAATCTCAAGAGCAGGGGGTGGAGCAAGCCAGGCCTCAAACCACGAGAAGCTCCAGCCCAAAAGGCAGCCAAAATGCAGCCCACATCCAGGAGAATCTCAAGAGCAGGGGGTGGAGCAAGCCAGGCCTCAAACCACGAGAAGCTCCAGCCCAAGAATCACCCAGAATGCAGCCCACATCCGGGAGAATCTCAAGAGCAGGGGGTGGAGCAAGCCAGGCCTCAAACCACGAGAAGGTCCAGCCCAAAAGGCAGCCAAAATCCAGCCCACATCCAGGAGAATTTCAAGAGCAGGGGATGGAGCAAGCCAGGCCTCAAACCACGAGAAGCTCCAGCCCAAGAATCACCCAGAATGCAGCCCACATCCGGGAGAATCTCAAGAGCAGGGGGTGGAGCAAGCCAGGCCTCAAACCACGAGAAGCTCCAACCCAAAAGGCAGCCAAAATGCAGCCCACATCCGGGAGAATCTCAAGAGCAGGGGTTGGAGCAAGCCAGGCCTCAAACCACAAGAAGCTCCAGCACAAAATGTAGCCAAAATGCAGCCCACATCCGGGAGAATCTCAAGAGCAGGGGGTGGAGCAAGCCAGGCCTCAAACCACGAGAAGCTCCAGCCCAAAAGGCAGAAAATATGCAGCCCACATCCGGGAGAATCTCAAGAGCAGGGGGTGGAGCAAGCCAGGCCTCAAACCACGAGAAGCTCCAGCCCAAAAGGCAGAAAAAATGCAGCCCACATCCGGGAGAATATCAAGAGCAGGGGGTGGAGCAAGCCAGGCCCCAAACCACGAGAAGCTCCAGCCCAAAAGGCAGCCAAAATGCAGCCCACATCCAGGAGAATCTCAAGAGCAGGGGGTGGAGCAAGCCAGGCCTCAAACCTCGAGAAGCTCCAGCCCAAAAGGCAGCCAAAATGCAGCCCACATCCGGGAGAATCTCAAGAGCAGGGGGTGGAGCAAGCCAGGCCTCAAACCACGAGAAGCTCCAGCCCAAAAGGCAGCCAAAATCCAGCCCACATCCAGGAGAATTTCAAGAGCAGGGTGTGGAACAAGCCAGGCCTCAAACCACGAGAAGCTCCAGCCCAAAAGGCAGAAAAAATCTAGCCCACATCCGGGAGAATCTCAAGAGCAGGGGGGGGAGCAAGCCAGGCCTCAAACCACGAGAAGCTCCAGCCCAAAAGGCAGCCAAAATGCAGCCCACATCCGGGAGAATCTCAAGAGCAGGGGGTGGAGCAAACCAGGCCTCAAACCACGAGAAGCTCCAGCCCAAAAGGCAGCCAAAATGCAGCCCACATCCGGGAAAATTTCAAGAGCAGGGGGTGGAGCAAGCCAGGCCCCAAACCACGAGAATCTCCAGCCCAAGTATCAGCCAAAATGCAGCCCACATCCGGGAGAATCTCAAGAGCAGGGGGTCGAGCAAGCCAGGCCTCAAACCACGAGAAGCTCCAGCCCTAAAGGCAGCCAAAATGCAGCCCACATCCAGGAGAATCTCAAGAGCAGGGGGTGGAGCAAGCCAGGCCTCAAACCACGAGTAGCTCCAGCCCAAAATGTAGCCAAATTGCAGCCCACCTGCGGGAGAATCTCAAGAGCAGGGGGTGGAGCAAGCCAGGCCTCAAACCACGAGAAGCTCCAGCCCAAAAGGCAGCCAAAATGCAGCCCACATCCGGGAGAATCTCAAGAGCAGGGGGTGGAGCAAGCCAGGCCTCAAACCACGAGAAGCTCCAGCCCAAGAATCACCCAGAATGCAGCCCACATCCGGGAGAATCTCAAGAGCAGGGGGTGGAGCAAGGCAGGCCTCAAACCACGAGAAGCTCCAGCCCAAAAGGCAGCCAAAATCCAGCCCACATCCAGGAGAATTTCAAGAGCAGGGGATGGAGCAAGCCAGGCCTCAAACCACGAGAAGCTCCAGCAAAAGTATCAGCCAAAATCCAGCCCACATCCAGGAGCATATGAATAGCAGGGTGAGGAGCAAGCCAAGCCTCAAACCACGAGAAGCTCCAGCCCAAAAGGCAGCCAAAATCCAGCCCACATCCGGGAGAATCTCAAGAGCAGGGGGTGGAGCAAGCCAGGCCTCAAACCACGAGAAGCTCCAGCCCAAAAGGCAGCCAAAATGCAGGCCACATCCAGGAGAATCTCAAGAGCAGGGGGTGGAGCAAGCCAGGCCTCAAACCACGAGAAGCTCCAGCCCAAGAATCACCCAGAATGCAGCCCACATCCGGGAGAATCTCAAGAGCAGGGGGTGGAGCAAGCCAGGCCTCAAACCACGAGAAGATCCAACCCAAAAGGCAGCCAAAATCCAGCCCACATCCAGGAGAATTTCAAGAGCAGGGGGTGGAGCAAGCCAGGCCTCAAACCACGAGAAGCTCCAGCCCAAGTATCAGCCAAAATGCAGCCCACATCCGGGAGAATCTCAAGAGCAGGGGGTGGAGCAAGCCAGGCCTCAAACCACGAGAAGCTCCAGCCCAAAAGGCAGCCAAAATGCAGCCCACATCCGGGAGATTCTCAAGAGCAGGGGGTGGAGCAAGCCAGGCCTCAAACCACGAGAAGCTCCACCCCAAGAATCAGCCAAAATGCAGCCCACATCCAGGAGCATATGAAGAGCAGGATGTGGAGCAAGCCAGGCCTCAAACCACGAGAAGCTCCAGCCCAAGTATCAGCCAAAATGCAGCCCACATCCAGGAGCATATGAAGAGCAGGATGTGGAGCAAGCCAGGCCTCAAACCACGAGAAGCTCCAGCCCAAAATGCAGCCAAAATCCAGCCCACATCCGGGAGATTCTCAAGAGCAGGGGGTGGAGCAAGCCAGGCCTCAAACCACGAGAAGCTCCAGCCCAAATGGCAGCCAAAATGCAGCCCACATCCGGGAGAATCTCAAGAGCAGGGGTTGGAGCAAGCCAGGCCTCAAACCACGAGAAGCTCCAGCCCAAAAGGCAGCCAAAATCCAGCCCACATCCGGGAGAATATCAAGAGTAGGAGGTGGAGCAAGCCAGGCCTCAAACCACGAGAAGCTCCAGCCCAAAAGGCAGCCAAAATGCAGCCCACATCCGGGAGAATCTCAAGAGCAGGGGGTGGAGCAAGCCAGGCCTCAAACCACGAGAAGCTCCAGCCCAAAATGCAGCCAAAATCCAGCCCAAATCCGGGAGAATCTCAAGAGCAGGGGGTGGAGCAAGCCAGGCCTCAAACCACGAGAAGCTCCAGCCCTAAAGGCAGCCAAAATGCAGGCCACATCCGGGAGAATCTCAAGAGCAGGGGGTCGAGCAAGCCAGGCCTCAAACCACGAGAAGCTCCAGCCCAAAAGGCAGCCAAAATCTAGCCCACAACCAGGAGAATCTCAAGAGCAGGGGGTGGAGCAAGCCAGGCCTCAAACCACGAGAAGCTCCAGCCCAAAAGGCAGCCAAAATGCAGCCCACATCCGGGAGAATCTCAAGAGCAGGGGGTGGAGCAAGCCAGGCCTCAAACCACGAGAAGCTCCAGCCCAAAAGGCAGAAAAAATCTAGCCCACATCCGGGAGAATCTCAAGAGCAGGGGGTGGAGCAAGCCAGGCCTCAAACCACGAGAAGCTCCAGCCCAAAATGCAGCCAAAAAGCAGCCCACATCCGGGAGAATCTCAAGAGCAGGGGGTGGAGCAAGCCAGGCCTCAAACCACGAGAAGCTCCAGCCCAAGAATCACCCAGAATGCAGCCCACATCCGGGAGAATCTCAAGAGCAGGGGGTGGAGCAAGCCAGGCCTCAAACCACGAGAAGCTCCAGCCCAAAAGGCAGCCAAAATGCAGCCCACATCCGGGAGAATCTCAAGAGCAGGGGGTGGAGCAAACCAGGCCTCAAACCACGAGAAGCTTCAGCCCAAAAGGCAGCCAAAATGCAGCCCACATCCGAGAGAATCTCAAGAGCAGGGGGTGGAGCAAGCCAGGCCTCAAACCACGAGAAGCTCCAGCCCAAAAGGCAGCCAAAATGCAGCCCACATCCGGGAAAATTTCAAGAGCAGGGGGTGGAGCAAGCCAGGCCCCAAACCACGAGAATCTCCAGCCCAAGTATCAGCCAAAATGCAGCCCACATCCGGGAGAATCTCAAGAGTAGGGGGTCGAGCAAGCCAGGCCTCAAACCAGGAGAATCTCCAGCCCAAAAGGCAGCCAAAATGCAGCCCACATCCAAAAGAATATGAAGAGGAGGGGTGGAGCACGCCAGGCCTCAAACCACGAGAAGCTCCAGCCCAAAATGCAGCCAAAATGCAGCCCACATCCGGGAGAATCTCAAGAGCAGGGGGTGGAGCAAGCCAGGCCTCAAACCACGAGAAGCTCCAGCCCAAGAATCACCCAGAATGCAGCCCACATCCGGGAGAATCTCAAGAGCAGGGGGTGGAGAAAGGCAGGCCTCAAACCACGAGAAGCTCCAGCCCAAAAGGCAGCCAAAATCCAGCCCACATCCAGGAGAATTTCAAGAGCAGGGGGTGGAGCAAGCCAGGCCTCAAACCACGAGAAGCTCCAGCCCAAGTATCAGCCAAAATGCAGCCCACATCCGGGAGAATCTCAAGAGCAGGGGGTGGAGCAAGCCAGGCCTCAAACCACGAGAAGCTCCAGCCCAAAAGGCAGCCAAAATGCAGCCCACATCCAGGAGAATCTCAAGAGCAGGGGGTGGAGCAAGCCAGGCCTCAAACCACGAGAAGCTCCAGCCCTAAAGGCAGCCAAAATCCAGCCCACATCCGGGAGAATCTCAAGAGGAGGGGGTGGAGCAAGCCAGGCCTCAAACCACGAGAAGCTCCAGCCCAAAAGGCAGCCAAAATGCAGCCCACATCCGGGAGAATATCAAGAGCAGGGAGTGGAGCAAGCCAGGCCTCAAACCATGAGAAGCTCCAGCCCAAAATGCAGCCAAAATGCAGCCCACCTGCGGGAGAATCTCAAGAGCAGGGGGTGGAGCAAGGCAGGCCTCAAACCACGAGAAGCTCCAGCCCAAAATGTAGCCAAAATCCAGCCCACATCCAGTAGAATTTCAAGAGCAGGGGGTGGAGCAAGCCAGGCCTCAAACCTCGAGAAGCTCCAGCCCAAGTATCAGTCAAAATGCAGCCCACATCCAGGAGCATATGAAGAGCAGGTTGTGGAGCAAGCCAGGCCTCAAACCACGAGAAGCTCCATCCCAAAATGCAGCCAAAATGCAGGCCACATCCGGGAGAATCTCAAGAGCAGGGGGTGGAGCAAGCCAGGCCTCAAACCACGAGAAGCTCCAGCCCAAGAATCACCCAGAATGCAGCCCACATCCGGGAGAATCTCAAGAGCAGGGGGTGGAGCAAGGCAGGCCTCAAACCACGAGAAGCTCCAGCCAAAAATGCAGCCAAAATCCAGCCCACATCCAGGAGAATTTCAAGAGCAGGGGGTGGAGCAAGCCAGGCCTCAAACCACGAGAAGCTCCAGCCCAAAAGGCAGCCAAAATCCAGCCCACATCCAGGAGAATATCAAGAGCAGGGGGTGGAGCAAGCCAGGCCTCAAACCACGAGAAGCTCCAGCCCAAGTGTCAGCCAAAATGCAAACCACATCCAGGAGCATATGAAGAGCAGGGTGTGGAGCAATCCAGGCCTCAAACCACGAGAAGCTCCATCCCAAAATGCAGCCAAAATCCAGCCCACATCCGGGAGATTCTCAAGAGCAGGGGGTGGAGCAAGCCAGGCCTCAAACCTCGAGAAGCTCCAGCCCAAAAGGCAGCCAAAATGCAGCCCACATCCGGGAGAATCTCAAGAGCAGGGGGTGGAGCAAGCCAGGCCTCAAACCACGAGAAGCTCCAGCCCAAAAGGCAGCCAAAATGCAGCCCACATCCGGGAGAATATCAAGAGCAGGGGGTGGAGCAAGCCAGGCCTCAAATCATGAGAAGCTCCAGCCCAAAAGGCAGCCAAAATGCAGCCCACATCCGGGAGAATCTCAAGAGCAGGGGGTGGAGCAAGCCAGGCCTCAAACCATTGGAAGCTCCAGCCCAAGAATCACCCAGAATGCAGCCCACATCCAGGAGAATTTCAAGAGCAGGGGGTGGAGCAAGCCAGGCCTCAAACCACGAGAAGCTCCAGCCCAAGTATCAGCCAAAATTCAGCCCACATCCAGGAGCATATGAAGAGCAGGGTGTGGAGCAAGCCAGGCCTCAAACCACGAGAAGCTCCAGCCCAAAATGCAGCCAAAATCCAGCCCACATCCGGGAGAATCTCAAGAGCAGGGGGTGGAGCAAGGCAGGCCTCAAACCACGAGAAGCTCCAGCCCAAAATATAGTCAAAATGCAGCCCAATGCAGGGATGATCTCAAGAGCAGGGGGTGGAGCAAGCCAGGCCTCAAACCACGAGAAGCTCCAGCCCAAAAGGCAGCCAAAATCCAGCCCACATCCAAAAGAATATGAAGAGCAGGGGGTGGAGCACGTCAGGCCTCAAACCACGAGAAGCTCCAGCCCAAAATGCAGCCAAAATCTAGCCCACATCCGGGAGAATCTCAAGAGCAGGGGGTGGAGCAAGCCAGGCCTCAAACCACGAGAAGCTCCAGCCCAAAAGGCAGCCAAAATGCAGCCCAAAATGCGGGAGAATCTCAAGAGCAGGGGGTGGAGCAAGCCAGGCCTCAAACCACGAGAAGCTCCAGCCCAAAATGCAGCCAAAATGCAGCCCACATCCGGGAGAATCTCAAGAGCAGGGGGTGGAGCAAGCCAGGCCTCAAACCACGAGAAGCTCCAGCCCAAGAATCACCCAGAATGCAGCCCACATCCGGGAGAATCTCAAGAGCAGGGGGTGGAGAAAGGCAGGCCTCAAACCACGAGAAGCTCCAGCCCAAAAGGCAGCCAAAATCCAGCCCACATCCAGGAGAATTTCAAGAGCAGGGGGTGGAGCAAGCCAGGCCTCAAACCACGAGAAGCTCCAGCCCAAGTATCAGCCAAAATGCAGCCCACATCCGGGAGAATCTCAAGAGCAGGGGGTGGAGCAAGCCAGGCCTCAAACCACGAGAAGCTCCAGCCCTAAAGGCAGCCAAAATCCAGCCCACATCCGGGAGAATCTCAAGAGGAGGGGGTGGAGCAAGCCAGGCCTCAAACCACGAGAAGCTCCAGCCCAAAATGCAGCCAAAATGCAGCCCACATCCGGGAGAATATCAAGAGCAGGGAGTGGAGCAAGCCAGGCCTCAAACCATGAGAAGCTCCAGCCCAAAATGCAGCCAAAATGCAGCCCATCTGCGGGAGAATCTCAAGAGCAGGGGGTGGAGCAAGGCAGGCCTCAAACCACGAGAAGCTCCAGCCCAAAATGTAGCCAAAATCCAGCCCACATCCAGTAGAATTTCAAGAGCAGGGTGTGGAGCAAGCCAGGCCTCAAACCTCGAGAAGCTCCAGCCCAAGTATCAGTCAAAATGCAGCCCACATCCAGGAGCATATGAAGAGCAGGGTGTGGAGCAAGCCAGGCCTCAAACCACGAGAAGCTCCATCCCAAAATGCAGCCAAAATGCAGGCCACATCCGGGAGAATCTCAAGAGCAGGGGGTGGAGCAAGCCAGGCCTCAAACCACGAGAAGCTCCAGCCCAAGAATCACCCAGAATGCAGCCCACATCCGGGAGAATCTCAAGAGCAGGGGGTGGAGCAAGGCAGGCCTCAAACCACGAGAAGCTCCAGCCAAAAATGCAGCCAAAATCCAGCCCACATCCAGGAGAATTTCAAGAGCAGGGGGTGGAGCAAGCCAGGCCTCAAACCACGAGAAGCTCCAGCCCAAAAGGCAGCCAAAATCCAGCCCACATCCAGGAGAATATCAAGAGCAGGGGGTGGAGCAAGCCAGGCCTCAAACCACGAGAAGCTCCAGCCCAAGTGTCAGCCAAAATGCAAACCACATCCAGGAGCATATGAAGAGCAGGGTGTGGAGCAATCCAGGCCTCAAACCACGAGAAGCTCCATCCCAAAATGCAGCCAAAATCCAGCCCACATCCGGGAGATTCTCAAGAGCAGGGGGTGGAGCAAGCCAGGCCTCAAACCTCGAGAAGCTCCAGCCCAAAAGGCAGCCAAAATGCAGCCCACATCCGGGAGAATCTCAAGAGCAGGGGGTGGAGCAAGCCAGGCCTCAAACCACGAGAAGCTCCAGCCCAAAAGGCAGCCAAAATGCAGCCCACATCCGGGAGAATATCAAGAGCAGGGGGTGGAGCAAGCCAGGCCTCAAATCATGAGAAGCTCCAGCCCAAAAGGCAGCCAAAATGCAGCCCACATCCGGGAGAATCTCAAGAGCAGGGGGTGGAGCAAGCCAGGCCTCAAACCATTGGAAGCTCCAGCCCAAGAATCACCCAGAATGCAGCCCACATCCAGGAGAATTTCAAGAGCAGGGGGTGGAGCAAGCCAGGCCTCAAACCACGAGAAACTCCAGCCCAAGTATCAGCCAAAATTCAGCCCACATCCAGGAGCATATGAAGAGCAGGGTGTGGAGCAAGCCAGGCCTCAAACCACGAGAAGCTCCAGCCCAAAATGCAGCCAAAATCCAGCCCACATCCGGGAGAATCTCAAGAGCAGGGGGTGGAGCAAGGCAGGCCTCAAACCACGAGAAGCTCCAGCCCAAAATATAGTCAAAATGCAGCCCAATTCAGGGATGATCTCAAGAGCAGGGGGTGGAGCAAGCCAGGCCTCAAACCACGAGAAGCTCCAGCCCAAAAGGCAGCCAAAATCCAGCCCACATCCAAAAGAATATGAAGAGCAGGGGGTGGAGCACGTCAGGCCTCAAACCACGAGAAGCTCCAGCCCAAAATGCAGCCAAAATCTAGCCCACATCCAGGAGAATCTCAAGAGCAGGGGGTGGAGCAAGCCAGGCCTCAAACCACGAGAAGCTCCAGCCCAAAAGGCAGCCAAAATGCAGCCCAAAATGCGGGAGAATCTCAAGAGCAGGGGGTGGAGCAAGCCAGGCCTCAAACCACGAGAAGCTCCAGCCCAAGAATCACCCAGAATGCAGCCCACATCCGGGAGAATCTCAAGAGCAGGGGGTGGAGCAAGCCAGGCCTCAAACCTCGAGAAGCTCCAGCCCAAAAGGCAGCCAAAATCCAGCCCACATCCGGGAGAATTTCAAGAGCAGGGGGTGGAGCAAGCCAGGCCTCAAACCATGAGAAGCTCCAGCCCAAAATGCAGCCAAAATGCAGCCCACATCCGGGAGAATCTCAAGAGCAGGGAGTGGAGCAAGCCAGGCCTCAAACCTCGAGAAGCTCCAACCCAAAAGGCAGCCAAATTGCAGCCCACATCCGAGAGAATCTCAAGAGCAGGGGGTGGAGCAAGCCAGGCCTCAAACCACGAGAAGCTCCAGCCCAAAAGGCAGCCAAAATGCAGCCCACATCCGGGAAAATTTCAAGAGCAGGGGGTGGAGCAAGCCAGGCCCCAAACCACGAGAATCTCCAGCCCAAGTATCAGCCAAAATGCAGCCCACATCCGGGAGAATCTCAAGAGCAGGGGGTGGAGCAAGCCAGGCCTCAAACCTCGAGAAGCTCCAGCCCAAAATGCAGCCAAAATCTAGCCCACATCCAGGAGAATCTCAAGAGCAGGGGGTGGAGCAAGCCAGGCCTCAAACCACGAGAAGCTCCAGCCCAAAAGGCAGCCAAATGCAGGCCACATCCAGGAGAATCTCAAGAGCAGGGGGTGGAGCAAGCCAGGCCTCAAACCACGAGAAGCTCCAGCCCAAAAGGCAGCCAAATGCAGCCCACCTCCGGGAGAATCTCAAGAGCAGGGGGTGGAGCAAGCCAGGCCTCAAACCACGAGAAGCTCCAACCCAAAAGGCAGCGAAAATGCAGCCCAAATCCGGGAGAATCTCAAGAGCAGGGGGTGGAGCAAGCCAGGCCTCAAACCACGAGAAGCTCCAGCCGAAAATGTAGCCAAAATGCAGCCCACATCCGGGAGAATCTCAAGAGCAGGGGGTGGAGCAAGCCAGGCCTCAAACCACGAGAAGCTCCGGCCCAAAATGCAGCCAAAATGCAGCCCACATCCGGGACAATTTCAAGAGCAGGGGTTGGAGCAAGCCAGGCCCCAAACCACGAGAAGCTCCAGCCCAAGTATCAGCCAAAATGCAGCCCACATCCGGGAGAATATCAAGAGCAGGACGTGGAGGAAGCCAGGCCTCAAACCACGAGAAGCTCCAGCCCAAAAGGCAGCCAAAATCCAGCCCACCTCCGGGAGAATCTCAAGAGCAGGGGGTGGAGCAAGCCAGGCCTCAAACCATGAGAAGCTCCAGCCCAAAAGGCAGCCAAAATCCAGCCCACATCCGGGAGAATCTCAAGAGCAGGGGGTGGAGCAAGCCAGGCCTCAAACCACGAGAAGCTCCAGCCCAAAATGCAGCCAAAATGCAGGCCACATCCGGGAGAATCTCAAGAGCAGGGGTGGAGCAAGCCAGGCCTCAAACCATGAGAAGCTCCAGCCCAAAATGCAGCCAAAATCTAGCCCACATCCAGGAGAATCTCAAGAGCAGGGGTTGGAGCAAGCCAGGCCTCAAACCACGAGAAGCTCCAGCCCAAAAGGCAGCCAAATGCAGCCCACCTCCGGGAGAATCTCAAGAGCAGGGGGTGGAGCAAGCCAGGCCTCAAACCACGAGAAGCTCCAGCCCAAAATGCAGCCAAAATCTAGCCCACATCGAGGATAATCTCAAGAGCAGGGGGTGGAGCAAGCCAGGCCTCAAACCACGAGAAGCTCCAGCCCAAAAGGCAGCCAAATGCAGCCTACCTCCGGGAGAATCTCAAGAGCAGGGGGTGGAGCAAGCCAGACCTCAAACCACGAGAAGCTCCAGCCCTAAAGGCAGCCAAAATCCAGCCCACATCCGGGAGAATCTCAAGAGCAGGGGGTGGAGCAAGCCAGGCCTCAAACCACGAGAAGCTCCAGCCCAAAAGGCAGCCAAAATGCAGGCCACATCCAGGAGAATCTCAGGAGCAGGGGGTGGAGCAAGCCAGGCCTCAAACCACGAGAAGCTCCAGCCCAAAAGGAAGCCAAATGCAGCCCACATCCGGGAGAATCTCAAGAGCAGGGGGTGGAGCAAGCCAGGCCTCAAACCACGAGAAGCTCCAGCCCAAGTATCAGCCAAAATGCAGCCCACATCCGGGAGAATCTCAAGAGCAGTGGGTGGAGCAAGCCAGGCCTCAAACCACGAGAAGCTCCAGCCCAAAAGGCAGCCAAAATGCAGGCTACATCCGGGAGAATCTCAAGAGCAGGAGGTCGAGCAAGCCAGGCCTCAAACCACGAGAAGCTCCACCCCAAGAATCACCCAGAATGCAGCCCACCTCCTGGAGAATCTCAAGAGCAGTGGGTGGAGCAAGCCAGGCCTCAAACCACGAGAAGCTCCAGCCCAAAATGCAGCCAAAATCCAGCCCACATCCGGGAGATTCTCAAGAGCAGGGGGTGGAGCATGCCAGGCCTCAAACCTCGAGAAGCTCCAGCCCAAAATGCAGCCAAAATCCAGCCCACATCCGGGAGATTCTCAAGAGCAGGGGGTGGAGCAAGCCAGGCCTCAAACCTCGAGAAGCTCCAGCCCAAAAGGCAGCCAAAATGCAGCCCACATCCGGGAGAATCTCAAGAGCAGGGTGTGGAGCAAGGCAGGCCTCAAACCACGAGAAGCTCCAGCCCAAAAGGCAGCCAAAATGCAGCCCACATCCGGGAGAATCTCAAGAGCAGGGGGTGGAGCAAGCCAGGCCTCAAATCATGAGAAGCTCCAGCCCAAAAGGCAGCCAAAATGCAGCCCACATCCGGGAGAATCTCAAGAGCAGGGGGTGGAGCAAGCCAGGCCTCAAACCATTGGAAGCTCCAGCCCAAGAATCACCCAGAATGCAGCCCACATCCAGGAGAATTTCAAGAGCAGGGGGTGGAGCAAGCCAGGCCTCAAACCACGAGAAGCTCCAGCCCAAGTATCAGCCAAAATGCAGCCCACATCCAGGAGCATATGAAGAGCAGGGTGTGGAGCAAGGCAGGCCTCAAACCACGAGAAGCTCCAGCCCAAAATATAGTCAAAATGCAGCCCAATTCAGGGATGATCTCAAGAGCAGGGGGTGGAGCAAGCCAGGCCTCAAACCACGAGAAGCTCCAGCCCAAAAGGCAGCCAAAATGCAGCCCACATCCGGGAGATCCTCAAGAGCAGGGGGTGGAGCAAGCCAGGCCTCAAACCACGAGAAGATCCAGCACAAAATGTAGCCAAAATGCAGCCCACATCTGGGAGAATCTCAAGAGCAGGGGGTGGAGCAAGCCAGGCCTCAAACCATGAGAAGCTCCAGCCCAAAAGGCAGCCAAAATCCAGCCCACATCCAAAAGAATATGAAGAGCAGGGGGTGGAGCACGTCAGGCCTCAACCACGAGAAGCTCCAGCCCAAAATGCAGCCAAAATCCAGCCCACCTCCGGGAGAATCTCAAGAGCAGGGGGTGGAGCAAGCCAGGCCTCAAACCACGAGAAGCTCCAGCCCAAAAGGCAGCCAAAATGCAGCCCAAAATGCGGGAGAATCTCAAGAGCAGGGGGTGGAGCAAGCCAGGCCTCAAACCACGAGAAGCTCCAGCCCAAGAATCACCCAGAATGCAGCCCACATCCGGGAGAATCTCAAGAGCAGGGGGTGGAGCAAGCCAGGCCTCAAACCTCGAGAAGCTCCAGCCCAAAAGGCAGCCAAAATGCAGCCCACATCCGAGAGAATCTCAAGAGCAGGGGGTGGAGCAAGCCAGGCCTCAAACCACGAGAAGCTCCAGCCCTAAAGGCAGCCAAAATGCAGCCCACACCCGGGAGAATCTCAAGAGCAGGGGGTGGAGCAAGCCAGGCCTCAAACCACGAGAAGCTCCAGCCCAAAAGGCAGCCAAAATGCAGCCCACATCCGGGAGAATCTCAAGAGCAGGGGGTGGAGCAAGCCAGGCCTCAAACCACGAGAAGCTCCAGCCCAAAATGCAGCCAAAATCTAGCCCACATCCAGGAGAATCTCAAGAGCAGGGGGTGGAGCAAGCCAGGCCTCAAACCACGAGAAGCTCCAGCCCAAAAGGCAGCCAAATGCAGCCCACCTCCGGGAGAATCTCAAGAGCAGGGGGTGGAGCAAGCCAGGCCTCAAACCATGAGAAGCTCCAGCCCAAAATTCAGCCAAAATGCAGCCCACATCGGGCAGAATCTCAAGAGCAGTGGGTGGAGCAAGCCAGGCCTCAAACCTCGAGAAGCTCCAGCCCAAAATGCAGCCAAAATCTAGCCCACATCCAGGAGAATCTCAAGAGCAGGGTGTGGAGCAAGGCAGGCCTCAAACCACGAGAAGCTCCAGCCCAAAAGGCAGCCAAATGCAGGCCACATCCAGGAGAATCTCAAGAGCAGGGGGTGGAGCAAGCCAGGCCTCAAACCACGAGAAGCTCCAGCCCAAAAGGCAGCCAAATGCAGCCCACCTCCGGGAGAATCTCAAGAGCAGGGGGTGGAGCAAGCCAGGCCTCAAACCACGAGAAGCTCCAACCCAAAAGGCAGCGAAAATGCAGCCCAAATCCGGGAGAATCTCAAGAGCAGGGGGTGGAGCAAGCCAGGCCTCAAACCACGAGAAGCTCCAGCCGAAAATGTAGCCAAAATGCAGCCCACATCCGGGAGAATCTCAAGAGCAGGGGGTGGAGCAAGCCAGGCCTCAAACCACGAGAAGCTCCGGCCCAAAAAGCAGCCAAAATGCAGCCCACATCGGGGAGAATCTCAAGAGCAGGGGTTGGAGCAAGCCAGGCCCCAAACCACGAGAAGCTCCAGCCCAAGTATCAGCCAAAATGCAGCCCACATCCGGGAGAATATCAAGAGCAGGACGTGGAGGAAGCCAGGCCTCAAACCACGAGAAGCTCCAGCCCAAAAGGCAGCCAAAATCCAGCCCACCTCCGGGAGAATCTCAAGAGCAGGGGGTGGAGCAAGCCAGGCCTCAAACCATGAGAAGCTCCAGCCCAAAAGGCAGCCAAAATCCAGCCCACATCCGGGAGAATCTCAAGAGCAGGGGGTGGAGCAAGCCAGGCCTCAAACCACGAGAAGCTCCAGCCCAAAATGCAGCCCACCTCCGGGAGAAACTCAAGAGCAGGGGTGGAGCAAGCCAGGCCTCAAACCATGAGAAGCTCCAGCCCAAAATGCAGCCAAAATCTAGCCCACATCCAGGAGAATCTCAAGAGCAGGGGGTGGAGCAAGCCAGGCCTCAAACCACGAGAAGCTCCAGCCCAAAAGGCAGCCAAATGCAGCCCACCTCCGGGAGAATCTCAAGAGCAGGTGGTGGAGCAAGCCAGGCCTCAAACCACGAGAAGCTCCAGCCCAAAATGCAGCCAAAATCTAGCCCACATCGATGATAATCTCAAGAGCAGGGGGTGGAGCAAGCCAGGCCTCAAACCACGAGAAGCTCCAGCACAAAAGTCAGCCAAATGCAGCCTACCTCCGGGAGAATCTCAAGAGCAGGGGGTGGAGCAAGCCAGACCTCAAACCACGAGAAGCTCCAGCCCTAAAGGCAGCCAAAATCCAGCCCACATCCGGGAGAATCTCAAGAGCAGGGGGTGGAGCAAGCCAGGACTCAAACCACGAGAAGCTCCAGCCCAAAAGGCAGCCAAAATGCAGGCCACATCCAGGAGAATCTCAAGAGCAGGGGGTGGAGCAAGCCAGGCCTCAAACCACGAGAAGCTCCAGCCCAAAAGGCAGCCAAATGCAGCCCACATCCGGGAGAATCTCAAGAGCAGGGTGTGGAGCAAGCCAGGCCTCAAACCACGAGAAGCTCCAGCCCAAGTATCAGCCAAAATGCAGCCCACATCCGGGAGAATCTCAAGAGCAGTGGGTGGAGCAAGCCAGGCCTCAAACCACGAGAAGCTCCAGCCCAAAAGGCAGCCAAAATGCAGGCCACATCCGGGAGATTCTCAAGAGCAGGGGGTGGAGCATGCCAGGCCTCAAACCTCGAGAAGCTCCAGCCCAAAATGCAGCCCAAATCCAGCCCACATCCGGGAGATTCTCAAGAGCAGGGGGTGGAGCAAGCCAGGCCTCAAACCTCGAGAAGCTCCAGCCCAAAAGGCAGCCAAAATGCAGCCCACATCCGGGAGAATCTCAAGAGCAGGGTGTGGAGCAAGGCAGGCCTCAAACCACGAGAAGCTCCAGCCCAAAATGCAGCCAAAATGCAGCCCACATCCGGGAGAATCTCAAGAGCAGGGGGTGGAGCAAGCCAGGCCTCAAACCTCGAGAAGCTCCAGCCCAAAAGGCAGCCAAAATGCAGCCCACATCCGGGACAAATTCAAGAGCAGGGGTTGGAGCAAGCCAGGCCCCAAACCACGAGAATCTCCAGCCCAAGTATCAGCCAAAATGCAGCCCACATCCGGGAGAATATCAAGAGCAGGGGGTGGAGCAAGCCAGGCCTCAAATCATGAGAAGTTCCAGCCCAAAATGCAGCCAAAATCCAGCCCACATCCGGGAGAATCTCAAGAGCAGGGGGTGGAGCAAGCCAGGCCTCAAACCACGAGAAGCTCCCGCCCAAAAGGCAGCCAAAATCCAGCCCACATCCGGGAGAATATCAAGAGTAGGAGGTGGAGCAAGCCAGGCCTCAAACCACGAGAAGCTCCAGCCCAAAAGGCAGCCAAAATGCAGCCCACATCGGGGAGAATCTCAAGAGCAGGGGGTGGAGCAAGCCAGGCCTCAAACCACGAGAAGCTCCAGCCCTAAAGGCAGCCAAAATGCAGCCCACATCCGGGAGAATCTCAAGAGCAGGGGGTCGAGCAAGCCAGGCCTCAAACCACGAGAAGCTCCAGCCCAAAAGGCAGACAAAATGCAGCCCACATCCAAAGGAATATGAAGAGGAGGGAGTGGAGCACGCCAGGCCTCAAACCACGAGAAGCTCCAGCCCAAAATGCAGCCAAAATCTAGCCCACATCCGGGAGAATCTCAAGAGCAGGGGGTGGAGCAAGCCAGGCCTCAAACCACGAGAAGCTCCAGACCAAAATGCAGCCAAAATGCAGCCCACATCCGGGAGAATCTCAAGAGCAGGGGGTCGAGCAAGCCAGGCCTCAAACCACGAGAAGCTCCACCCCAAGAATCACCCAGAATGCAGCCCACATCCGGGAGAATCTCAAGAGCAGTGGGTGGAGCAAGCCAGGCCTCAAACCACGAGAAGCTCCAGCCCAAAATGCAGCCAAAATCCAGCCCACATCCGGGAGATTCTCAAGAGCAGGGGGTGGAGCAAGCCAGGCCTCAAACCTCGAGAAGCTCCAGCCCAAAAGGCAGCCAAAATGCAGCCCACATCCGGGAGAATCTCAAGAGCAGGGGGTGGAGCAAGCCAGGCCTCAAACCTCGAGAAGCTCCAGCCCAAAAGGCAGCCAAAATGCAGCCCACATCCGGGACAAATTCAAGAGCAGCGGTTGGAGCAAGCCAGGCCCCAAACCACGAGAATCTCCAGCCCAAGTATCAGCCAAAATGCAGCCCACATCCGGGAGAATATCAAGAGCAGGGGGTGGAGCAAGCCAGGCCTCAAATCATGAGAAGCTCCAGCCCAAAATGCAGCCAAAATCCAGCCCACATCCGGGAGAATCTCAAGAGCAGGGGGTGGAGCAAGCCAGGCCTCAAACCTCGAGAAGCTCCCGCCCAAAAGGCAGCCAAAATCCAGCCCACATCCGGGAGAATATCAAGAGTAGGAGGTGGAGCAAGCCAGGCCTCAAACCACGAGAAGCTCCAGCCCAAAAGGCAGCCAAAATGCAGCCCACATCGGGGAGAATCTCAAGAGCAGTGGGTGGAGCAAGCCAGGCCTCAAACCACGAGAAGCTCCAGCCCAAAAGGCAGCCAAAATGCAGCCCACATCCGGGAGAATCTCAAGAGCAGGGGGTCGAGCAAGCCAGGCCTCAAACCACGAGAAGCTCCAGCCCAAAAGGCAGCCAAAATGCAGCCCACATCCAAAGCAATATGAGGAGGAGGGAGTGGAGCACGCCAGGCCTCAAACCTCGAGAAGCTCCAGCCCAAAATGCAGCCAAAATCTAGCCCACATCCGGGAGAATCTCAAGAGCAGGGGGTGGAGCAAGCCAGGCCTCAAACCACGAGAAGCTCCAGCCCAAGAATCACCCAGAATGCAGCCCACATCCGGGAGAATCTCAAGAGCAGGGGGTGGAGCAAGGCAGGCCTCAAACCACGAGAAGCTCCAGCCCAAAAGGCAGCCAAAATCCAGCCCACATCCGGGAGAATATCAAGAGCAGGGGGTGGAGCACGCCAGGCCTCAAACCACGAGAAGCTCCAGCCCAAAAGGCAGCCAAAATGCAGCCCACATCCGGGAGAATCTCAAGAGCAGGGGGTGGAGCAAGCCAGGCCTCAAACCACGAGAAGCTCCAGCCCAAAAGGCAGCCAAAATGCAGCCCACATCCGGGAGAATATCAAGAGCAGGGGGTGGAGCAAGCTAGGCCTCAAATCATGAGAAGTTCCAGCCCAAAATGCAGCCAAAATCCAGCCCACATCCGGGAGAATCTCAAGAGCAGGGGGTGGAGCAAGCCAGGCCTCAAACCTCGAGAAGCCTCCGCCCAAAAGGCAGCCAAAATCCAGCCCACATCCGGGAGAATATCAAGAGTAGGAGGTGGAGCAAGCCAGGCCTCAAACCACGAGAAGCTCCAGCCCAAAAGGCAGCCAAAATGCAGCCCACATCCAGGAGAATCTCAAGAGCAGTGGGTGGAGCAAGCCAGGCCTCAAACCACGAGAAGCTCCAGCCCAAAAGGCAGCCAAAATGCAGCCCACATCCGGGAGAATCTCAAGACCAGGGGGTCGAGCAAGCCAGGCCTCAAACCACGAGAAGCTCCAGCCCAAAAGGCAGCCAAAATGCAGCCCACATCCAAAGGAATATGAAGAGGAGGGAGTGGAGCACGCCAGGCCTCAAACCACGAGAAGCTCCAGCCCAAAAGGCAGCCAAAATCCAGCCCACATCCGGGAGAATCTCAAGAGCAGGGTGTGGAGCAAGCCAGGCCTCAAACTACGAGAAGCTCCAGACCAAAATGCAGCCAAAATGCAGCCCACATCCGGGAGAATCTCAAGAGCAGGGGGTCGAGCAAGCCAGGCCTCAAACCACGAGAAGCTCCACCCCAAGAATCACCCGGAATGCAGCCCACATCCGGGAGAATCTCAAGAGCAGTGGGTGGAGCAAGCCAGGCCTCAAACCACGAGAAGCTCCAGCCCAAAATGCAGCCAAAATCCAGCCCACATCCGGGAGATTCTCAAGAGCAGGGGGTGGAGCAAGCCAGGCCTCAAACCTCGAGAAGCTCCAGCCCAAAAAGCAGCCAAAATCCAGCCCACATCCGGGAGATTCTCAAGAGTAGGGGGTGGAGCAAGCCAGGCCTCAAACCTCGAGAAGCTCCAGCCCTAAAGGCAGCCAAAATGCAGCCCACATCCGGGAGAATCTCAAGAGCAGGGTGTGGAGCAAGGCAGGCCTCAAACCACGAGAAGCTCCAGCCCAAAAGGCAGCCAAAATGCAGCCCACATCCGGGAGAATCTCAAGAGCAGGGGGTGGAGCAAGCCAGGCCTCAAACCACGAGAAGCTCCAGTCCAAAAGGAAGCCAAAATGCAGCCCACATCCGGGACAAATTCAAGAGCAGCGGTTGGAGCAAGCCAGGCCCCAAACCACGAGAATCTCCAGCCCAAGTATCAGCCAAAATGCAGCCCACATCCGGGAGAATATCAAGAGCAGGGGGTGGAGCAAGCCAGGCCTCAAACCACGAGAAGCTCCAGCCCAAAAGGCAGCCAAAATGCAGCCCACATCCGGGAGAATCTCAAGAGCAGGGGGTCGAGCAAGCCAGGCCTCAAACCACGAGAAGCTCCAGCCCAAAAGGCAGCCAAAATGCAGCCCACATCCAAACTAATATGAAGAGGAGGGAGTGGAGCACGCCAGGCCTCAAACCACGAGAAGCTCCAGCCCAAAATGCAGCCAAAATCCAGCCCACATCCGGGAGATTCTCAAGAGTAGGGGGTGGAGCAAGCCAGGCCTCAAACCTCGAGAAGCTCCAGCCCTAAAGGCAGCCAAAATGCAGCCCACATCCGGGAGAATCTCAAGAGCAGGGTGTGGAGCAAGGCAGGCCTCAAACCACGAGAAGCTCCAGCCCAAAAGGCAGCCAAAATGCAGCCCACATCCGGGAGAATCTCAAGAGCAGGGGGTGGAGCAAGCCAGGCCTCAAACCTCGAGAAGCTCCAGTCCAAAAGGCAGCCAAAATGCAGCCCACATCCGGGACAAATTCAAGAGCAGCGGTTGGAGCAAGCCAGGCCCCAAACCACGAGAATCTCCAGCCCAAGTATCAGCCAAAATGCAGCCCACATCCGGGAGAATCTCAAGAGCAGGGGGTGGAGCAAGCCAGGCCTCAAATCATGAGAAGTTCCAGCCCAAAATGCAGCCAAAATCCAGCCCACATCCGGGAGAATCTCAAGAGCAGGGGGTGGAGCAAGCCAGGCCTCAAACCTCGAGAAGCTCCCGCCCAAAAGGCAGCCAAAATCCAGCCCACATCCGGGAGAATATCAAGAGTAGGAGGTGGAGCAAGCCAGGCCTCAAACCACGAGAAGCTCCAGCCCAAAAGGCAGCCAAAATGCAGCCCACATCCGGGAGAATCTCAAGAGCAGGGGGTCGAGCAAGCCAGGCCTCAAACCACGAGAAGCTCCAGCCCAAAAGGCAGCCAAAATGCAGCCCACATCCAAAGCAATATGAAGAGGAGGGAGTGGAGCACGCCAGGCCTCAAACCACGAGAAGCTCCAGCCCAAAAGGCAGCCAAAATGCAGCCCACATCCGGGAGAATCTCAAGAGCAGGGGGTGGAGCAAGCCAGGCCTCAAACCACGAGAAGCTCCAGCCCAAGAATCACCCAGAATGCAGCCCACATCCGGGAGAATCTCAAGAGCAGGGGGTGGAGCAAGCCAGGCCTCAAACCACGAGAAGCTCCAGCCCAAAAGGCAGCCAGAATGCAGCCCACATCCGGGAGAATCTCAAGAGCAGGGGGTGGAGCACGCCAGGCCTCAAACCACGAGAAGCTCCAGCCCAAAAGGCAGCCAAAATCCAGCCCACATCCGGGAGAATCTCAAGAGCAGGGGGTGGAGCAAGCCAGGCCTCAAACCATGAGAAGCTCCAGCCCAAAAGGCAGCCAAAATGCAGCCCACATCCAAAAGAATATGAAGAGCAGGGGGTGGAGCACGCCAGGCCTCAAACCACGAGAAGCTCCAGCCCAAAATGCAGCCAAAATCCAGCCCACATCCGGGAGAATCTCAAGAGCAGGGGGTGGAGCAAGCCAGGCCTCAAACCACGAGAAGCTCCAGCCCAAAATGCAGCCAAAATCCAGCCCACATCCGGGAGATTCTCAAGAGCAGGGGTTGAGGCAAGCCAGGCCTCAAACCACGAGAAGCTCCAGCCCAAAAGGCAGCCAAAATCCAGCCCACATCCGGGAGAATCTCAAGAGCAGGGGGTGGAGCAAGCCAGGCCTTCAAACCACGAGAAGCTCCAGCCCAAAAGGCAGCCAAAATGCAGCCCACGTCTGGGACAATTTCAAGAGCAGGGGGTGGAGCAAGCCAGGCCCCAAACCACGAGAATCTCCAGCCCAAGTATCAGCCAAAATGCAGCCCACATCCGGGAGAATATCAAGAGCAGGGGGTGGAGCAAGCCAGGCCTCAAACCACGAGAAGCTCCAGCCCAAAAGGCAGCCAAAATGCAGCCCACATCCGGGAGAATCTCAAGAGCAGGGGGTGGAGCAAGCCAGGCCTCAAACCTCGAGAAGCTCCAGCCCAAAAGGCAGCCAAAATCCAGCCCACATCCAGGAGAATATCAAGAGTAGGAGGTGGAGCAAGCCAGGCCTCAAACCACGAGAAGCTCCAGCCCAAAAGGCAGCCAAAATGCAGCCCACATTCGGGAGAATATCAAGAGCAGGGGGTGGAGCAAGCCAGGCCTCAAACCACGAGAAGCTCCAGTCCAAAAGGCAGCCAAAATGCAGGCCACATCCGGGAGAATCTCAAGAGTAGGGGGTGGAGCAAGCCAGGCCTCAAACCTCGAGAAGCTCCAGCCCTAAATTCAGCCAAAATGCAGCCCACATCCAAAAGAATATGAAGAGCAGGGGGTGGAGCACGCCAGGCCTCAAACCACGAGAAGCTCCAGCCCAAAAGGCAGCCAAAATCCAGCCCACATCCGGGAGAATCTCAAGAGCAGGGGGTGGAGCAAGCCAGGCCTCAAACCACGAGAAGCTCCAGCCCAAAAGGCAGCCAAAATGCAGCCCACATCTGGGACAAATTCAAGAGCAGGGGGTGGAGCAAGCCAGGCCCCAAACCACGAGAATCTCCAGCCCAAGTATCAGCCAAAATGCAGCCCACATCCGGGAGAATCTCAAGAGCAGGGGGTGGAGCAAGCCAGGCCTCAAACCACGAGAAGCTCCAGCCCAAGAATCACCCAGAATGCAGCCCACATCCGGGAGAATCTCAAGAGCAGGGAGTGGAGCAAGCCAGGCCTCAAACCACGAGAAGCTCCAGCCCAAAAGGCAGCCAAAATGCAGGCCACATCCGGGAGAATCTCAAGAGCAGCGGGTGGAGCAAGCCAGGCCTCAAACCACGAGAAGCTCCAGCCCAAGAATCACCCAGAATGCAGCCCACATCCGGGAGAATCTCAAGAGCAGGGGTGGAGCAAGGCAGGCCTCAAACCACGAGAAGCTCCAGCCCAAAAGGCAGCCAAAATCCAGCCCACATCCGGGAGATTCTCAAGAGCAGGGGGTGGAACAAGCCAGGCCTCAAACCATGAGAAACTCCAGCCCAAAAGGCAGCCAAAATGCAGCCCACATCCGGGAGAATCTCAAGAGCAGGGGGTGGAGCAAGCCAGGCCTCAAACCACGAGAAGCTCCAGCCCAAAAGGCAGCCAAAATGCAGGCCACATCCGGGAGAATCTCAAGAGCAGGGGGTGGAGCAAGCCAGGCCTCAAACCACGAGAAGCTCCAGCCCAAAATTCAGCCAAAATCCAGCCCACATCCGGGAGATTCTCAAGAGCAGGGGGTGGAGCAAGCCAGGCCTCAAACCACGAGAAGCTCCAGCCCAAAAGGCAGCCAAAATCCAGCCCACATCCGGGAGAATCTCAAGAGCAGGGGGTGGAGCAAGCCAGGCCTCAAACCACGAGAAGCTCCAGCCCAAAAGGCAGCCAAAATGCAGCCCACATCTGGGACAATTTCAAGAGCAGGGGGTGGAGCAAGCCAGGCCCCAAACCACGAGAATCTCCAGCCCAAGTATCAGCCAAAATGCAGCCCACATCTGGGACAATTTCAAGAGCAGGGGGTGGAGCAAGCCAGGCCTCAAACCACGAGAAGCTCCAGCCCAAAAAGCAGCCAAAATCCAGCCCACATCCGGGAGATTCTCAAGAGCAGGGGGTGGAGCAAGGCAGGCCTCAAACCACGAGAAGCTGCAGCCCAAAAGGCAGCCAAAATGCAGCCCACATCCGGGAGAATCTCATGAGCAGGGGGTGGAGCAAGCCAGGCCTCAAACCACGAGAAGCTGCAGCCCAAAATGTAGCCAAAATGCAGCCCACATCCGGGAGAATCTCAAGAGCAGGGGGTGGAGCAAGCCAGGCCTCAAACCACGAGAAGCTCCAGCCCAAGAATCACCCAGAATGAAGCCCACATCCGGGAGAATCTCAAGAGCAGGGGGTGGAGCAAGCCAGGCCTCAAACCACGAGAAGCTCCAGCCCAAAATGCAGCCAAAATCCAGCCCACATCCGGGAGATTCTCAAGAGCAGGGGGTGGAACAAGCCAGGCCTCAAACCTCGAGAAGCTCCAGCCCAAAATGCAGCCAAAATGCAGCCCACATCCGGGAGATTCTCAAGAGCAGGGGGTGGAGCAAGCCAGGCCTCAAACCTCGAGAAGCTCCAGCCCAAAATGCAGCCAAAATGCAGCCCACATCCGGGAGAATCTCAAGAGCAGGGGGTGGAGCAAGCCAGGCCTCAAACCACGAGAAGCTCCAGCCCAAGTATCAGCCAAAATGCAGCCCACATCCGGGACAAATTCAAGAGCAGGGGGTGGAGCAAGCCAGGCCCCAAACCACGAGAATCTCCAGCCCAAGTATCAGCCAATATGCAGCCCACATCCGGGAGAATATCAAGAGTAGGTGGTGGAGCAAGCCAGGCCTCAAACCATGAGAAGCTCAAGCCCAAAAGGCAGCCAAAATGCAGCCCACATCCGGGAGAATCTCAAGAGCAGAGGGTGGAGCAAGCCAGGCCTCAAACCTCGAGAAGCTCCAGCCCAAAATGCAGCCAAAATGCAGCCCACATCCGGGAGAATCTCAAGAGCAGGGGGTGGAGCAAGCCAGGCCTCAAACCACGAGAAGCTCCAGCCCAAAAGGCAGCCAAAATGCAGGCCACATCCAGGAGAATCTCAAGAGCAGGGGGTGGAGCAAGCCAGGCCTCAAACCACGAGAAGCTCCAGCCCAAAAGGCAGCGAAAATGCAGCCCACATCCGGGAGAATCTCAAGAGCAGGGAGTGGAGCAAGCCAGGCCTCAAACCACGAGAAGCTCCAGCCCAAAAGGCAGCCAAAATCCAGCCCACATCCGGGAGAATCTCAAGAGCAGGGGTTGGAGCAAGCCAGGCCTCAAACCACGAGAAGCTCCAGCCCAAAAGGCAGCCAAAATGCAGCCCACATCCGGGAGAATATCAAGAGTAGGGGGTGGAGCAAGCCAGGCCTCAAACCATGAGAAGCTCCAGCCCAAGAGGCAGCAAAAATGCAGCCCACATCCGGGAGAATCTCAAGAGCAGTGGGTGGAGCAAGCCAGGCCTCAAAGCACGAGAAGTTCCAGCCCAAAATGCAGCCAAAATGCAGCCCACATCCGGGAGAATCTCAAGAGCAGTGGGTGGAGCAAGCCAGGCCTCAAACCACGAGAAGCTCCAGCCCAAAAGGCAGCCAAAATCCAGCCCACCTCCTGGAGAATCTCAAGAGCAGGGGGTGGAGCAAGCCAGGCCTCAAACCACGAGAAGCTCCAGCCCAAGAATCAGCCAAAATGCAGCCCACATACGGGAGAATCTCAAGAGCAGGGGGTGGAGCAAGCCAGGCCTCAAACCTCGAGAAGCTCCAGCCCAAAATGCAGCCAGAATGCAGCCCACATCCGGGAGAATCTCAAGAGCAGGGGGTGGAGCAAGCCAGGCCTCAAACCATGTGAAGCTCCAGCCCAAAAGGCAGCCAAAATGCAGCCCACCTCAGGGAGAATCTCAAGAGCAGGGGGTGGAGCAAGCCAGGCCTCAAACCACGAGAAGCTCCAGCCCAAAAGGCAGCCAAAATGCAGGCCACATCCAGGAGAATCTCAAGAGCAGGGGGTGGAGCAAGCCAGGCCTCAAACCACGAGAAGCTCCAGCCCAAAAGGCAGCGAAAATGCAGCCCACATCCGGGAGAATCTCAAGAGCAGGGAGTGGAGCAAGCCAGGCCTCAAACCACGAGAAGCTCCAGCCCAAAAGGCAGCCAAAATCCAGCCCACATCCGGGAGAATCTCAAGAGCAGGGGTTGGAGCAAGCCAGGCCTCAAACCACGAGAAGCTCCAGCCCAAAAGGCAGCCAAAATCCAGCCCACATCCGGGAGATTCTCAAGAGCAGGGGGTGGAACAAGCCAGGCCTCAAACCTCGAGAAGCTCCAGCCCAAAATGCAGCCAAAATGCAGCCCACATCCGGGAGATTCTCAAGAGCAGGGGGTGGAGCAAGCCAGGCCTCAAACCTCGAGAAGCTCCAGCCCAAAATGCAGCCAAAATGCAGCCCACATCCGGGAGAATATCAAGAGCAGGGGGTGGAGCAAGCCAGGCCTCAAACCACGAGAAGCTCCAGCCCAAGTATCAGCCAAAATGCAGCCCACATCCGGGACAAATTCAAGAGCAGGGGGTGGAGCAAGCCAGGCCCCAAACCACGAGAATCTCCAGCCCAAGTATCAGCCAATATGCAGCCCACATCCGGGAGAATATCAAGAGTAGGTGGTGGAGCAAGCCAGGCCTCAAACCATGAGAAGCTCAAGCCCAAAAGGCAGCCAAAATGCAGCCCACATCCGGGAGAATCTCAAGAGCAGAGGGTGGAGCAAGCCAGGCCTCAAACCTCGAGAAGCTCCAGCCCAAAATGCAGCCAAAATGCAGCCCACATCCGGGAGAATCTCAAGAGCAGGGGGTGGAGCAAGCCAGGCCTCAAACCATGTGAAGCTCCAGCCCAAAAGGCAGCCAAAATGCAGCCCACCTCAGGGAGAATCTCAAGAGCAGGGGGTGGAGCAAGCCAGGCCTCAAACCACGAGAAGCTCCAGCCCAAAAGGCAGCCAAAATGCAGGCCACATCCAGGAGAATCTCAAGAGCAGGGGGTGGAGCAAGCCAGGCCTCAAACCACGAGAAGCTCCAGCCCAAAAGGCAGCGAAAATGCAGCCCACATCCGGGAGAATCTCAAGAGCAGGGAGTGGAGCAAGCCAGGCCTCAAACCACGAGAAGCTCCAGCCCAAAAGGCAGCCAAAATCCAGCCCACATCCGGGAGAATCTCAAGAGCAGGGGTTGGAGCAAGCCAGGCCTCAAACCACGAGAAGCTCCAGCCCAAAAGGCAGCCAAAATCCAGCCCACATCCGGGAGAATCTCAAGAGCAGGGGGTGGAGCAAGCCAGGCCTCAAACCATGAGAAGCTCCAGCCCAAAAGGCAGCCAAAATGCAGCCCACATCCAAAAGAATATGAAGAGCAGGGGGTGGAGCACGCCAGGCCTCAAACCACGAGAAGCTCCAGCCCAAAATGCAGCCAAAATCCAGCCCACATCCGGGAGAATCTCAAGAGCAGGGGGTGGAGCAAGCCAGGCCTCAAACCACGAGAAGCTCCAGCCCAAAATGCAGCCAAAATCCAGCCCACATCCGGGAGATTCTCAAGAGCAGGGGTTGAGGCAAGCCAGGCCTCAAACCACGAGAAGCTCCAGCCCAAAAGGCAGCCAAAATCCAGCCCACATCCGGGAGAATCTCAAGAGCAGGGGGTGGAGCAAGCCAGGCCTTCAAACCACGAGAAGCTCCAGCCCAAAAGGCAGCCAAAATGCAGCCCACGTCTGGGACAATTTCAAGAGCAGGGGGTGGAGCAAGCCAGGCCCCAAACCACGAGAATCTCCAGCCCAAGTATCAGCCAAAATGCAGCCCACATCCGGGAGAATATCAAGAGCAGGGGGTGGAGCAAGCCAGGCCTCAAACCACGAGAAGCTCCAGCCCAAAAGGCAGCCAAAATGCAGCCCACATCCGGGAGAATCTCAAGAGCAGGGGGTGGAGCAAGCCAGGCCTCAAACCTCGAGAAGCTCCAGTCCAAAAGGCAGCCAAAATCCAGCCCACATCCAGGAGAATATCAAGAGTAGGAGGTGGAGCAAGCCAGGCCTCAAACCACGAGAAGCTCCAGCCCAAAAGGCAGCCAAAATGCAGCCCACATTCGGGAGAATATCAAGAGCAGGGGGTGGAGCAAGCCAGGCCTCAAACCACGAGAAGCTCCAGTCCAAAAGGCAGCCAAAATGCAGGCCACATCCGGGAGAATCTCAAGAGTAGGGGGTGGAGCAAGCCAGGCCTCAAACCTCGAGAAGCTCCAGCCCTAAATTCAGCCAAAATGCAGCCCACATCCAAAAGAATATGAAGAGCAGGGGGTGGAGCACGCCAGGCCTCAAACCACGAGAAGCTCCAGCCCAAAAGGCAGCCAAAATCCAGCCCACATCCGGGAGAATCTCAAGAGCAGGGGGTGGAGCAAGCCAGGCCTCAAACCACGAGAAGCTCCAGCCCAAAAGGCAGCCAAAATGCAGCCCACATCTGGGACAAATTCAAGAGCAGGGGGTGGAGCAAGCCAGGCCCCAAACCACGAGAATCTCCAGCCCAAGTATCAGCCAAAATGCAGCCCACATCCGGGAGAATCTCAAGAGCAGGGGGTGGAGCAAGCCAGGCCTCAAACCACGAGAAGCTCCAGCCCAAGAATCACCCAGAATGCAGCCCACATCCGGGAGAATCTCAAGAGCAGGGAGTGGAGCAAGCCAGGCCTCAAACCACGAGAAGCTCCAGCCCAAAAGGCAGCCAAAATGCAGGCCACATCCGGGAGAATCTCAAGAGCAGCGGGTGGAGCAAGCCAGGCCTCAAACCACGAGAAGCTCCAGCCCAAGAATCACCCAGAATGCAGCCCACATCCGGGAGAATCTCAAGAGCAGGGGTGGAGCAAGGCAGGCCTCAAACCACGAGAAGCTCCAGCCCAAAAGGCAGCCAAAATCCAGCCCACATCCGGGAGATTCTCAAGAGCAGGGGGTGGAACAAGCCAGGCCTCAAACCATGAGAAACTCCAGCCCAAAAGGCAGCCAAAATGCAGCCCACATCCGGGAGAATCTCAAGAGCAGGGGGTGGAGCAAGCCAGGCCTCAAACCACGAGAAGCTCCAGCCCAAAAGGCAGCCAAAATGCAGGCCACATCCGGGAGAATCTCAAGAGCAGGGGGTGGAGCAAGCCAGGCCTCAAACCACGAGAAGCTCCAGCCCAAAATTCAGCCAAAATCCAGCCCACATCCGGGAGATTCTCAAGAGCAGGGGGTGGAGCAAGCCAGGCCTCAAACCACGAGAAGCTCCAGCCCAAAAGGCAGCCAAAATCCAGCCCACATCCGGGAGAATCTCAAGAGCAGGGGGTGGAGCAAGCCAGGCCTCAAACCACGAGAAGCTCCAGCCCAAAAGGCAGCCAAAATGCAGCCCACATCTGGGACAATTTCAAGAGCAGGGGGTGGAGCAAGCCAGGCCCCAAACCACGAGAATCTCCAGCCCAAGTATCAGCCAAAATGCAGCCCACATCTGGGACAATTTCAAGAGCAGGGGGTGGAGCAAGCCAGGCCTCAAACCACGAGAAGCTCCAGCCCAAAAAGCAGCCAAAATCCAGCCCACATCCGGGAGATTCTCAAGAGCAGGGGGTGGAGCAAGGCAGGCCTCAAACCACGAGAAGCTGCAGCCCAAAAGGCAGCCAAAATGCAGCCCACATCCGGGAGAATCTCATGAGCAGGGGGTGGAGCAAGCCAGGCCTCAAACCACGAGAAGCTGCAGCCCAAAATGTAGCCAAAATGCAGCCCACATCCGGGAGAATCTCAAGAGCAGGGGGTGGAGCAAGCCAGGCCTCAAACCACGAGAAGCTCCAGCCCAAGAATCACCCAGAATGAAGCCCACATCCGGGAGAATCTCAAGAGCAGGGGTGGAGCAAGGCAGGCCTCAAACCACGAGAAGCTCCAGCCCAAAATGCAGCCAAAATCCAGCCCACATCCGGGAGATTCTCAAGAGCAGGGGGTGGAACAAGCCAGGCCTCAAACCTCGAGAAGCTCCAGCCCAAAATGCAGCCAAAATGCAGCCCACATCCGGGAGATTCTCAAGAGCAGGGGGTGGAGCAAGCCAGGCCTCAAACCTCGAGAAGCTCCAGCCCAAAATGCAGCCAAAATGCAGCCCACATCCGGGAGAATATCAAGAGCAGGGGGTGGAGCAAGCCAGGCCTCAAACCACGAGAAGCTCCAGCCCAAGTATCAGCCAAAATGCAGCCCACATCCGGGACAAATTCAAGAGCAGGGGGTGGAGCAAGCCAGGCCCCAAACCACGAGAATCTCCAGCCCAAGTATCAGCCAATATGCAGCCCACATCCGGGAGAATATCAAGAGTAGGTGGTGGAGCAAGCCAGGCCTCAAACCATGAGAAGCTCAAGCCCAAAAGGCAGCCAAAATGCAGCCCACATCCGGGAGAATCTCAAGAGCAGAGGGTGGAGCAAGCCAGGCCTCAAACCTCGAGAAGCTCCAGCCCAAAATGCAGCCAAAATGCAGCCCACATCCGGGAGAATCTCAAGAGCAGGGGGTGGAGCAAGCCAGGCCTCAAACCACGAGAAGCTCCAGCCCAAAAGGCAGCCAAAATGCAGGCCACATCCAGGAGAATCTCAAGAGCAGGGGGTGGAGCAAGCCAGGCCTCAAACCACGAGAAGCTCCAGCCCAAAAGGCAGCGAAAATGCAGCCCACATCCGGGAGAATCTCAAGAGCAGGGAGTGGAGCAAGCCAGGCCTCAAACCACGAGAAGCTCCAGCCCAAAAGGCAGCCAAAATCCAGCCCACATCCGGGAGAATCTCAAGAGCAGGGGTTGGAGCAAGCCAGGCCTCAAACCACGAGAAGCTCCAGCCCAAAAGGCAGCCAAAATGCAGCCCACATCCGGGAGAATATCAAGAGTAGGGGGTGGAGCAAGCCAGGCCTCAAACCATGAGAAGCTCCAGCCCAAGAGGCAGCAAAAATGCAGCCCACATCCGGGAGAATCTCAAGAGCAGTGGGTGGAGCAAGCCAGGCCTCAAAGCACGAGAAGTTCCAGCCCAAAATGCAGCCAAAATGCAGCCCACATCCGGGAGAATCTCAAGAGCAGTGGGTGGAGCAAGCCAGGCCTCAAACCACGAGAAGCTCCAGCCCAAAAGGCAGCCAAAATCCAGCCCACCTCCTGGAGAATCTCAAGAGCAGGGGGTGGAGCAAGCCAGGCCTCAAACCACGAGAAGCTCCAGCCCAAGAATCAGCCAAAATGCAGCCCACATACGGGAGAATCTCAAGAGCAGGGGGTGGAGCAAGCCAGGCCTCAAACCTCGAGAAGCTCCAGCCCAAAATGCAGCCAGAATGCAGCCCACATCCGGGAGAATCTCAAGAGCAGGGGGTGGAGCAAGCCAGGCCTCAAACCATGTGAAGCTCCAGCCCAAAAGGCAGCCAAAATGCAGCCCACCTCAGGGAGAATCTCAAGAGCAGGGGGTGGAGCAAGCCAGGCCTCAAACCACGAGAAGCTCCAGCCCAAAAGGCAGCCAAAATGCAGGCCACATCCAGGAGAATCTCAAGAGCAGGGGGTGGAGCAAGCCAGGCCTCAAACCACGAGAAGCTCCAGCCCAAAAGGCAGCGAAAATGCAGCCCACATCCGGGAGAATCTCAAGAGCAGGGAGTGGAGCAAGCCAGGCCTCAAACCACGAGAAGCTCCAGCCCAAAAGGCAGCCAAAATCCAGCCCACATCCGGGAGAATCTCAAGAGCAGGGGTTGGAGCAAGCCAGGCCTCAAACCACGAGAAGCTCCAGCCCAAAAGGCAGCCAAAATCCAGCCCACATCCGGGAGATTCTCAAGAGCAGGGGGTGGAACAAGCCAGGCCTCAAACCTCGAGAAGCTCCAGCCCAAAATGCAGCCAAAATGCAGCCCACATCCGGGAGATTCTCAAGAGCAGGGGGTGGAGCAAGCCAGGCCTCAAACCTCGAGAAGCTCCAGCCCAAAATGCAGCCAAAATGCAGCCCACATCCGGGAGAATATCAAGAGCAGGGGGTGGAGCAAGCCAGGCCTCAAACCACGAGAAGCTCCAGCCCAAGTATCAGCCAAAATGCAGCCCACATCCGGGACAAATTCAAGAGCAGGGGGTGGAGCAAGCCAGGCCCCAAACCACGAGAATCTCCAGCCCAAGTATCAGCCAATATGCAGCCCACATCCGGGAGAATATCAAGAGTAGGTGGTGGAGCAAGCCAGGCCTCAAACCATGAGAAGCTCAAGCCCAAAAGGCAGCCAAAATGCAGCCCACATCCGGGAGAATCTCAAGAGCAGAGGGTGGAGCAAGCCAGGCCTCAAACCTCGAGAAGCTCCAGCCCAAAATGCAGCCAAAATGCAGCCCACATCCGGGAGAATCTCAAGAGCAGGGGGTGGAGCAAGCCAGGCCTCAAACCATGTGAAGCTCCAGCCCAAAAGGCAGCCAAAATGCAGCCCACCTCAGGGAGAATCTCAAGAGCAGGGGGTGGAGCAAGCCAGGCCTCAAACCACGAGAAGCTCCAGCCCAAAAGGCAGCCAAAATGCAGGCCACATCCAGGAGAATCTCAAGAGCAGGGGGTGGAGCAAGCCAGGCCTCAAACCACGAGAAGCTCCAGCCCAAAAGGCAGCGAAAATGCAGCCCACATCCGGGAGAATCTCAAGAGCAGGGAGTGGAGCAAGCCAGGCCTCAAACCACGAGAAGCTCCAGCCCAAAAGGCAGCCAAAATCCAGCCCACATCCGGGAGAATCTCAAGAGCAGGGGTTGGAGCAAGCCAGGCCTCAAACCACGAGAAGCTCCAGCCCAAAAGGCAGCCAAAATGCAGCCCACATCCGGGAGAATATCAAGAGTAGGGGGTGGAGCAAGCCAGGCCTCAAACCATGAGAAGCTCCAGCCCAAGAGGCAGCAAAAATGCAGCCCACATCCGGGAGAATCTCAAGAGCAGTGGGTGGAGCAAGCCAGGCCTCAAAGCACGAGAAGTTCCAGCCCAAAATGCAGCCAAAATGCAGCCCACATCCGGGAGAATCTCAAGAGCAGTGGGTGGAGCAAGCCAGGCCTCAAACCACGAGAAGCTCCAGCCCAAAAGGCAGCCAAAATCCAGCCCACCTCCTGGAGAATCTCAAGAGCAGGGGGTGGAGCAAGCCAGGCCTCAAACCACGAGAAGCTCCAGCCCAAGAATCAGCCAAAATGCAGCCCACATACGGGAGAATCTCAAGAGCAGGGGGTGGAGCAAGCCAGGCCTCAAACCTCGAGAAGCTCCAGCCCCAAATGCAGCCAGAATGCAGCCCACATCCGGGAGAATCTCAAGAGCAGGGGGTGGAGCAAGCCAGGCCTCAAACCATGTGAAGCTCCAGCCCAAAAGGCAGCCAAAATGCAGCCCACCTCAGGGAGAATCTCAAGAGCAGGGGGTGGAGCAAGCCAGGCCTCAAACCACGAGAAGCTCCAGCCCAAAAGGCAGCCAAAATGCAGGCCACATCCAGGAGAATCTCAAGAGCAGGGGGTGGAGCAAGCCAGGCCTCAAACCACGAGAAGCTCCAGCCCAAAAGGCAGCGAAAATGCAGCCCACATCCGGGAGAATCTCAAGAGCAGGGAGTGGAGCAAGCCAGGCCTCAAACCACGAGAAGCTCCAGCCCAAAAGGCAGCCAAAATCCAGCCCACATCCGGGAGAATCTCAAGAGCAGGGGTTGGAGCAAGCCAGGCCTCAAACCACGAGAAGCTCCAGCCCAAAAGGCAGCCAAAATCCAGCCCACATCCGGGAGAATATCAAGAGTAGGGGGTGGAGCAAGCCAGGCCTCAAACCATGAGAAGCTCCAGCCCAAAAGGCAGCAAAAATGCAGCCCACATCCGGGAGAATCTCAAGAGCAGGGGGTGGAGCAAGCCAGGCCTCAAACCACGAGAAGCTCCAGCCCAAAAGGCAGCCAAAATCCAGCCCACATCCGGGAGAATCTCAAGAGCAGGGGGTGGAGCAAGCCAGGCCTCAAACCATGAGAAGCTCCAGCCCAAAAGGCAGCCAAAATGCAGCCCACATACGGGAGAATCTCAAGAGCAGTGGGTGGAGCAAGCCAGGCCTCAAACCACGAGAAGTTCCAGCCCAAAAGGCAGCCAAAATGCAGGCCACATCCGGGAGAATCTCAAGAGCAGGGGGTGGAGCAAGCCAGGCCTCAAACCACGAGAAGCTCCAGCCCAAGATTCACCCAGAATGCATCCCACATCCGGGAGAATCTCAAGAGCAGGGGGTGGAGCAAACCAGGCCTCAAACCATGAGAAGCTCCAGCCCAAAATGCAGCCAAAATCCAGCCCACATCCGGGAGATTCTCAAGAGCAGGGGGTGGAGCAAGCCAGGCCTCAAACCTCGAGAAGCTCCAGCCCAAAAGGCAGCGAAAATGCAGCCCACATCCGGGAGAATCTCAAGAGCAGGGGGTGGAGCAAGCCAGGCCTCAAACCACGAGAAGCTCCAGCCCAAAATGCAGCCAAAATGCAGCCCACATCCGGGAGAATCTCAAGAGCAGGGGGTGGAGCAAGCCAGGCCTCAAACTATGAGAAGCTCCAGCCCAAGTATCAGCCAAAATGCAGCCCACATCCGGGAGAATCTCAAGAGCAGGGGGTGGAGCAAGCCAGGCCTCAAACCACGAGAAGCTCCAGCCCAAAAGGCAGCCAAAATGCAGCCCACATCCGGGAGAATCTCAAGAGCAGGGGGTGGAGCAAGCCAGGCCTCAAACCTCGAGAAGCTCCAGCCCAAAATGCAGCCAAAATGCAGCCCACATCCGGGAGAATCTCAAGAGCAGGGGGTGGAGCAAGCCAGGCCTCAAACCATGTGAAGCTCCAGCCCAAAAGGCAGCCAAAATGCAGCCCACCTCAGGGAGAATCTCAAGAGCAGGGGGTGGAGCAAGCCAGGCCTCAAACCACGAGAAGCTCCAGCCCAAAAGGCAGCCAAAATGCAGGCCACATCCAGGAGAATCTCAAGAGCAGGGGGTGGAGCAAGCCAGGCCTCAAACCACGAGAAGCTCCAGCCCAAAAGGCAGCGAAAATGCAGCCCACATCCGGGAGAATCTCAAGAGCAGGGAGTGGAGCAAGCCAGGCCTCAAACCACGAGAAGCTCCAGCCCAAAAGGCAGCCAAAATCCAGCCCACATCCGGGAGAATCTCAAGAGCAGGGGTTGGAGCAAGCCAGGCCTCAAACCACGAGAAGCTCCAGCCCAAAAGGCAGCCAAAATGCAGCCCACATCCGGGAGAATATCAAGAGTAGGGGGTGGAGCAAGCCAGGCCTCAAACCATGAGAAGCTCCAGCCCAAGAGGCAGCAAAAATGCAGCCCACATCCGGGAGAATCTCAAGAGCAGTGGGTGGAGCAAGCCAGGCCTCAAAGCACGAGAAGTTCCAGCCCAAAATGCAGCCAAAATGCAGCCCACATCCGGGAGAATCTCAAGAGCAGTGGGTGGAGCAAGCCAGGCCTCAAACCACGAGAAGCTCCAGCCCAAAAGGCAGCCAAAATCCAGCCCACCTCCTGGAGAATCTCAAGAGCAGGGGGTGGAGCAAGCCAGGCCTCAAACCACGAGAAGCTCCAGCCCAAGAATCAGCCAAAATGCAGCCCACATACGGGAGAATCTCAAGAGCAGGGGGTGGAGCAAGCCAGGCCTCAAACCTCGAGAAGCTCCAGCCCAAAATGCAGCCAGAATGCAGCCCACATCCGGGAGAATCTCAAGAGCAGGGGGTGGAGCAAGCCAGGCCTCAAACCATGTGAAGCTCCAGCCCAAAAGGCAGCCAAAATGCAGCCCACCTCAGGGAGAATCTCAAGAGCAGGGGGTGGAGCAAGCCAGGCCTCAAACCACGAGAAGCTCCAGCCCAAAAGGCAGCCAAAATGCAGGCCACATCCAGGAGAATCTCAAGAGCAGGGGGTGGAGCAAGCCAGGCCTCAAACCACGAGAAGCTCCAGCCCAAAAGGCAGCGAAAATGCAGCCCACATCCGGGAGAATCTCAAGAGCAGGGAGTGGAGCAAGCCAGGCCTCAAACCACGAGAAGCTCCAGCCCAAAAGGCAGCCAAAATCCAGCCCACATCCGGGAGAATCTCAAGAGCAGGGGTTGGAGCAAGCCAGGCCTCAAACCACGAGAAGCTCCAGCCCAAAAGGCAGCCAAAATCCAGCCCACATCCGGGAGAATATCAAGAGTAGGGGGTGGAGCAAGCCAGGCCTCAAACCATGAGAAGCTCCAGCCCAAAAGGCAGCAAAAATGCAGCCCACATCCGGGAGAATCTCAAGAGCAGGGGGTGGAGCAAGCCAGGCCTCAAACCACGAGAAGCTCCAGCCCAAAAGGCAGCCAAAATCCAGCCCACATCCGGGAGAATCTCAAGAGCAGGGGGTGGAGCAAGCCAGGCCTCAAACCATGAGAAGCTCCAGCCCAAAAGGCAGCCAAAATGCAGCCCACATACGGGAGAATCTCAAGAGCAGTGGGTGGAGCAAGCCAGGCCTCAAACCACGAGAAGTTCCAGCCCAAAAGGCAGCCAAAATGCAGGCCACATCCGGGAGAATCTCAAGAGCAGGGGGTGGAGCAAGCCAGGCCTCAAACCACGAGAAGCTCCAGCCCAAGATTCACCCAGAATGCAGCCCACATCCGGGAGAATCTCAAGAGCAGGGGGTGGAGCAAACCAGGCCTCAAACCATGAGAAGCTCCAGCCCAAAATGCAGCCAAAATCCAGCCCACATCCGGGAGATTCTCAAGAGCAGGGGGTGGAGCAAGCCAGGCCTCAAACCTCGAGAAGCTCCAGCCCAAAAGGCAGCCAAAATGCAGCCCACATCCGGGAGAATCTCAAGAGCAGGGGGTGGAGCAAGCCAGGCCTCAAACCACGAGAAGCTCCAGCCCAAAATGCAGCCAAAATGCAGCCCACATCCGGGAGAATCTCAAGAGCAGGGGGTGGAGCAAGCCAGGCCTCAAACTATGAGAAGCTCCAGCCCAAGTATCAGCCAAAATGCAGCCCACATCCGGGAGAATCTCAAGAGCAGGGGGTGGAGCAAGCCAGGCCTCAAACCACGAGAAGCTCCAGCCCAAAAGGCAGCCAAAATGCAGCCCACATCCGGGAGAATCTCAAGAGCAGGGGGTGGAGCAAGCCAGGCCTCAAACCACGAGAAGCTCCAGCCCAAAAGGCAGCCAAAATGCAGCCCACATCCGGGACAATTTCAAGAGCAGGGGGTGGAGCAAGCCAGGCCCCAAACCACGAGAATCTCCAGCCCAAGTATCAGCCAAAATGCAGCCCACATCCGGGAGAATATCAAGAGGAGGGGGTGGAGCAAGCCAGGCCTCAAACCACGAGAAGCTCCAGCCCAAAAGGCAGCCAAAATCCAGCCCACATCCGGGAGAATATCAAGAGTAGGAGGTGGAGCAAGCCAGGCCTCAAACCACGAGAAGCTCCAGCCCAAGTATCAGCCAAAATGCAGCCCACATCCAGGACCATATATAGAGCAGGCTGTGGAGCAAGCCAGGCCTCAAACCACGAGAAGTTTCAGCCCAAAATGCAGCCAAAATCCAGCCCACATCCGGGAGATTCTCAAGAGCAGGGGGTGGAGCAAGCCAGGCCTCAAACCTCGAGTAGCTCCAGCCCAAAATGCAGCCAAAATCCAGCCCACATCCGGGAGACTCTCAAGAGCAGGTGGTGGAGCTAGCCAGGCCTCAAACCTCGAGAAGCTCCAGCCCAAAAAGCAGCCAAAATGCAGCCCACATCCGGGAGAATCTCAAGAGCAGGGGGTGGAGCAAGCCAGGCCTCAAACCACGAGAAGCTCCAGCCCAAAATGTAGCCAAAATGCAGCCCACATCCGGGAGAATCTCGAGAGCAGGGGGTGGAGCAAGCCAGGCCTCAAACCACGAGAAGCTCCAGCCCAAAAGGCAGCCAAAATGCAGCCCACATCCGGGACAATTTCAAGAGCAGGGGGTGGAGCAAGCCAGGCCCCAAACCACGAGAAGCTCCAGCCCAAAAGACAGCCAAAATGCAGGCCACATCCGGGAGAATCTCAAGAGCAGGGGGTGGAGCAAGCCAGGCCTCAAACAAGGAGAAGCTCCAGCCCAAAAGGCAGCCAAAATGCAGCCCACATCCAAAAGAATATGAAGAGCAGGGGGTGGAGCACGACAGGCCTCAAACCACGAGAAGCTCCAGCCCAAAAGGCAGCCAAAATCTAGCCCACCTCCGGGAGAATCTCAAGAGCAGGGGGTGGAGCAAGCCAGGCCTCAAACCACGAGAAGCTCCACCCCAAAAGGCAGCCAAAATGCAGCCCACATCCGGGAGAATCTCAAGAGCAGGGGATGGAGCAAGCCAGGCCTCAAACCACGAGAAGCTCCAGCCCTAAAGGCAGCCAAAATCCAGCCCACATCCGGGAGAATCTCAAGAGCAGGGGGTGGAGCAAGCCAGGCCTCAAACCACGAGAAGCTCCAGCCCAAAAGGCAGCCAAAATCCAGCCCACATCCGGGAGAATATCAGGAGTAGGGTGTGGAGCAAGCCAGGCCTCAAACCACGAGAAGCTCCAGCCCAAAATGCAGCCAAAATGCAGCCCACATCCGGGAGAATCTCAAGAGCAGGGGGTGGAGCAAGGCAGGCCTCAAACCACGAGAAGGTCCAGCCCAAAAGGCAGCCAAAATGCAGGCCACATCCAGGAGAATCTCAAGAGCAGGGGGTGGAGCAAGCCAGGCCTCAAACCACGAGAAGCTCCAGCCCAAGAATCACCCAGAATGCAGCCCACATCCAGGAGAATCTCAAGAGCAGGAGGTGGAGCAAGCCAGGCCTCAAACCACGAGAAGCTCCAGCCCAAGTATCAGCCAAAATGCAGCCCACATCCAGGAGCATATGAAAAGCAGGGGGTGGAGCAAGCCAGGCCTCAAACCACGAGAAGCTCCAGCCCAAAAGGCAGCCAAAATGCAGCCCACCTCCGGGAGAATCTCAAGAGCAGGGGGTGGAGCAAGCCAGGCCTCAAACCACGAGAAACTCCAGCCCAAAATGTAGCCAAAATGCAGCCCACATCCGGGAGAATCTCAAGAGCAGGGGGTGGAGCAAGCCAGGCCTCAAACCATGAGAAGCTCCAGCCCAAAAGGCAGCCAAAATGCAGCCCACCTCCGGGAGAATCTCCGAGGCAGAGTTTGGAGAAAGCCAGGCTTCAAACCACGAGAAGCTCCAACCCAAAAGGGAGCCAAAATGCAGCCCACATCCAGGAGAATCTCAAGAGCAGGAGGTGGAGCAAGCCAGGCCTCAAACCACGAGAAGCTCCAGCCCAAAATTCAGCCAAAATGCAGCCCACATCCGGGAGAATCTCAAGAGCAGGGGGTGGAGCAAGCCAGGCCTCAAACCACGAGAAGCTCCAGCCCAAAAGGCAGCGAAGATCCAGCCCACATCCGGAAGAATCTCAAGAGCAGGGGGTGGAGCAAGCCAGGCCTCAAACCACGAGAAGCTCCAGCCCAAAAGGTAGCCAAAATGCAGCCCACATCCGGGAGATTCTCAAGAGCAGGGGGTGGAGCAAGCCAGGCCTCAAACCTCGAGAAGCTCCAGCCCAAAATGCAGCCAAAATGCAGCCCACATCCGGGAGAATATCAAGAGCAGGGGGTGGAGCAAGCCAGGCCTCAAACCACGAGAAGCTCCAGCCCAAGTATCAGCCAAAATGCAGCCCACATCCGGGACAAATTCAAGAGCAGGGGGTGGAGCAAGCCAGGCCCCAAACCACGAGAATCTCCAGCCCAAGTATCAGCCAATATGCAGCCCACATCCGGGAGAATATCAAGAGTAGGTGGTGGAGCAAGCCAGGCCTCAAACCATGAGAAGCTCAAGCCCAAAAGGCAGCCAAAATGCAGCCCACATCCGGGAGAATCTCAAGAGCAGAGGGTGGAGCAAGCCAGGCCTCAAACCTCGAGAAGCTCCAGCCCAAAATGCAGCCAAAATGCAGCCCACATCCGGGAGAATCTCAAGAGCAGGGGGTGGAGCAAGCCAGGCCTCAAACCATGTGAAGCTCCAGCCCAAAAGGCAGCCAAAATGCAGCCCACCTCAGGGAGAATCTCAAGAGCAGGGGGTGGAGCAAGCCAGGCCTCAAACCACGAGAAGCTCCAGCCCAAAAGGCAGCCAAAATGCAGGCCACATCCAGGAGAATCTCAAGAGCAGGGGGTGGAGCAAGCCAGGCCTCAAACCACGAGAAGCTCCAGCCCAAAAGGCAGCGAAAATGCAGCCCACATCCGGGAGAATCTCAAGAGCAGGGAGTGGAGCAAGCCAGGCCTCAAACCACGAGAAGCTCCAGCCCAAAAGGCAGCCAAAATCCAGCCCACATCCGGGAGAATCTCAAGAGCAGGGGTTGGAGCAAGCCAGGCCTCAAACCACGAGAAGCTCCAGCCCAAAAGGCAGCCAAAATGCAGCCCACATCCGGGAGAATATCAAGAGTAGGGGGTGGAGCAAGCCAGGCCTCAAACCATGAGAAGCTCCAGCCCAAGAGGCAGCAAAAATGCAGCCCACATCCGGGAGAATCTCAAGAGCAGTGGGTGGAGCAAGCCAGGCCTCAAAGCACGAGAAGTTCCAGCCCAAAATGCAGCCAAAATGCAGCCCACATCCGGGAGAATCTCAAGAGCAGTGGGTGGAGCAAGCCAGGCCTCAAAGCACGAGAAGCTCCAGCCCAAAAGGCAGCCAAAATCCAGCCCACCTCCTGGAGAATCTCAAGAGCAGGGGGTGGAGCAAGCCAGGCCTCAAACCACGAGAAGCTCCAGCCCAAGAATCAGCCAAAATGCAGCCCACATACGGGAGAATCTCAAGAGCAGGGGGTGGAGCAAGCCAGGCCTCAAACCTCGAGAAGCTCCAGCCCAAAATGCAGCCAGAATGCAGCCCACATCCGGGAGAATCTCAAGAGCAGGGGGTGGAGCAAGCCAGGCCTCAAACCATGTGAAGCTCCAGCCCAAAAGGCAGCCAAAATGCAGCCCACCTCAGGGAGAATCTCAAGAGCAGGGGGTGGAGCAAGCCAGGCCTCAAACCACGAGAAGCTCCAGCCCAAAAGGCAGCCAAAATGCAGCCCACATCCAGGAGAATCTCAAGAGCAGGGGGTGGAGCAAGCCAGGCCTCAAACCACGAGAAGCTCCAGCCCAAAAGGCAGCGAAAATGCAGCCCACATCCGGGAGAATCTCAAGAGCAGGGAGTGGAGCAAGCCAGGCCTCAAACCACGAGAAGCTCCAGCCCAAAAGGCAGCGAAAATGCAGCCCACATCCGGGAGAATCTCAAGAGCAGGGGTTGGAGCAAGCCAGGCCTCAAACCACGAGAAGCTCCAGCCCAAAAGGCAGCCAAAATCCAGCCCACATCCGGGAGAATATCAAGAGTAGGGGGTGGAGCAAGCCAGGCCTCAAACCACGAGAAGCTCCAGCCCAAAAGGCAGCAAAAATGCAGCCCACATCCGGGAGAATCTCAAGAGCAGGGGGTGGAGCAAGCCAGGCCTCAAACCACGAGAAGCTCCAGCCCAAAAAGCAGCCAAAATCCAGCCCACATCCGGGAGAATCTCAAGAGCAGGGGGTGGAGCAAGCCAGGCCTCAAACCATGAGAAGCTCCAGCCCAAAAGGCAGCCAAAATGCAGCCCACATACGGGAGAATCTCAAGAGCAGTGGGTGGAGCAAGCCAGGCCTCAAACCACGAGAAGTTCCAGCCCAAAAGGCAGCCAAAATGCAGCCCACATCCGGGAGAATCTCAAGAGCAGGGGGTGGAGCAAGCCAGGCCTCAAACCACGAGAAGCTCCAGCCCAAGATTCACCCAGAATGCAGCCCACATCCGGGAGAATCTCAAGAGCAGGGGGTGGAGCAAACCAGGCCTCAAACCATGAGAAGCTCCAGCCCAAAATGCAGCCAAAATCCAGCCCACATCCGGGAGATTCTCAAGAGCAGGGGGTGGAGCAAGCCAGGCCTCAAACCTCGAGAAGCTCCAGCCCAAAAGGCAGCGAAAATGCAGCCCACATCCGGGAGAATCTCAAGAGCAGGGGGTGGAGCAAGCCAGGCCTCAAACCACGAGAAGCTCCAGCCCAAAATGCAGCCAAAATGCAGCCCACATCCGGGAGAATCTCAAGAGCAGGGGGTGGAGCAAGCCAGGCCTCAAACTATGAGAAGCTCCAGCCCAAGTATCAGCCAAAATGCAGCCCACATCCGGGAGAATCTCAAGAGCAGGGGGTGGAGCAAGCCAGGCCTCAAACCACGAGAAGCTCCAGCCCAAAAGGCAGCCAAAATGCAGCCCACATCCGGGAGAATCTCAAGAGCAGGGGGTGGAGCAAGCCAGGCCTCAAACCACGAGAAGCTCCAGCCCAAAAGGCAGCCAAAATGCAGCCCACATCCGGGACAATTTCAAGAGCAGGGGGTGGAGCAAGCCAGGCCCCAAACCACGAGAATCTCCAGCCCAAGTATCAGCCAAAATGCAGCCCACATCCGGGAGAATATCAAGAGGAGGGGGTGGAGCAAGCCAGGCCTCAAACCACGAGAAGCTCCAGCCCAAAAGGCAGCCAAAATCCAGCCCACATCCGGGAGAATATCAAGAGTAGGAGGTGGAGCAAGCCAGGCCTCAAACCACGAGAAGCTCCAGCCCAAGTATCAGCCAAAATGCAGCCCACATCCAGGACCATATATAGAGCAGGCTGTGGAGCAAGCCAGGCCTCAAACCACGAGAAGTTTCAGCCCAAAATGCAGCCAAAATCCAGCCCACATCCGGGAGATTCTCAAGAGCAGGGGGTGGAGCAAGCCAGGCCTCAAACCTCGAGTAGCTCCAGCCCAAAATGCAGCCAAAATCCAGCCCACATCCGGGAGACTCTCAAGAGCAGGTGGTGGAGCAAGCCAGGCCTCAAACCTCGAGAAGCTCCAGCCCAAAAAGCAGCCAAAATGCAGCCCACATCCGGGAGAATCTCAAGAGCAGGGGGTGGAGCAAGCCAGGCCTCAAACCACGAGAAGCTCCAGCCCAAAATGTAGCCAAAATGCAGCCCACATCCGGGAGAATCTCGAGAGCAGGGGGTGGAGCAAGCCAGGCCTCAAACCACGAGAAGCTCCAGCCCAAAAGGCAGCCAAAATGCAGCCCACATCCGGGACAATTTCAAGAGCAGGGGGTGGAGCAAGCCAGGCCCCAAACCACGAGAAGCTCCAGCCCAAAAGACAGCCAAAATGCAGGCCACATCCGGGAGAATCTCAAGAGCAGGGGGTGGAGCAAGCCAGGCCTCAAACAAGGAGAAGCTCCAGCCCAAAAGGCAGCCAAAATGCAGCCCACATCCAAAAGAATATGAAGAGCAGGGGGTGGAGCACGACAGGCCTCAAACCACGAGAAGCTCCAGCCCAAAAGGCAGCCAAAATCTAGCCCACCTCCGGGAGAATCTCAAGAGCAGGGGGTGGAGCAAGCCAGGCCTCAAACCACGAGAAGCTCCACCCCAAAAGGCAGCCAAAATGCAGCCCACATCCGGGAGAATCTCAAGAGCAGGGGATGGAGCAAGCCAGGCCTCAAACCACGAGAAGCTCCAGCCCTAAAGGCAGCCAAAATCCAGCCCACCTCCGGGAGAATCTCAAGAGCAGGGGGTGGAGCAAGCCAGGCCTCAAACCACGAGAAGCTCCAGCCCAAAAGGCAGCCAAAATCCAGCCCACATCCGGGAGAATATCAGGAGTAGGGTGTGGAGCAAGCCAGGCCTCAAACCACGAGAAGCTCCAGCCCAAAATGCAGCCAAAATCCAGCCCACCTCCGGGAGAATCTCAAGAGCAGGGGGTGGAGCAAGGCAGGCCTCAAACCACGAGAAGCTCCAGCCCAAAAGGCAGCCAAAATGCAGCCCACATCCAGGAGAATCTCAAGAGCAGGGGTTGGAGCAAGCCAGGCCTCAAACCACGAGAAGCTCCAGCCCAAGAATCACCCAGAATGCAGCCCACATCCAGGAGAATCTCAAGAGCAGGAGGTGGAGCAAGCCAGGCCTCAAACCACGAGAAGCTCCAGCCCAAGTATCAGCCAAAATGCAGCCCACATCCAGGAGCATATGAAAAGCAGGGGGTGGAGCAAGCCAGGCCTCAAACCACGAGAAGCTCCAGCCCAAAAGGCAGCCAAAATGCAGCCCACCTCCGGGAGAATCTCAAGAGCAGGGGGTGGAGCAAGCCAGGCCTCAAACCACGAGAAACTCCAGCCCAAAATGTAGCCAAAATGCAGCCCACATCCGGGAGAATCTCAAGAGCAGGGGGTGGAGCAAGCCAGGCCTCAAACCATGAGAAGCTCCAGCCCAAAAGGCAGCCAAAATGCAGCCCACCTCCGGGAGAATCTCCGAGGCAGAGTTTGGAGAAAGCCAGGCTTCAAACCACGAGAAGCTCCAACCCAAAAGGGAGCCAAAATGCAGCCCACATCCAGGAGAATCTCAAGAGCAGGAGGTGGAGCAAGCCAGGCCTCAAACCACGAGAAGCTCCAGCCCAAAATTCAGCCAAAATGCAGCCCACATCCGGGAGAATCTCAAGAGCAGGGGGTGGAGCAAGCCAGGCCTCAAACCACGAGAAGCTCCAGCCCAAAAGGCAGCGAAGATCCAGCCCACATCCGGAAGAATCTCAAGAGCAGGGGGTGGAGCAAGCCAGGCCTCAAACCACGAGAAGCTCCAGCCCAAAAGGTAGCCAAAATGCAGCCCACATCCGGGAGAATCTCAAGAGCAGGGGGTGGAGCAAGCCAGGCCTCAAACCTCAAGAAGCTCCAGCCCAAAAGGCAGCCAAAATGCAGCCCACATCCAGGAGAATCTCAAGAGCAGGGGGTGGAGCAAGCCAGGCCTCAAACCACGAGAAGCTCCAGCCCAAAAGGCAGCGAAGATCCAGCCCACATCCGGAAGAATCTCAAGAGCAGGGGGTGGAGCAAGCCAGGCCTCAAACCACGAGAAGCTCCAGCCCAAAAGGCAGCCAAAATGCAGCCCACATCCAGGAGAATATCAAGAGCAGGGGGTGGAGCAAGCCAGGCCTCAAACCTCGAGAAGCTCCAACCCAAAAGGCAGCCACAATGCAGCCCACATCCGGGAGAATCTCAAGAGCAGGTGGTGGAGCAAGCCAGGCCTCAAACCATGAGAAGCTCCAGCCCAAAATGCAGCCAAAATGCAGCCCACATCCGGGAGAATCTCAAGAGCAGGAGGTGGAGCATACCAGGCCTCAAACCATGAGAATCTCCAGCCCAAAATGCAGCCAAAATCCAGCCCACATCCGGGAGAATCTCAAGAGCAGGGGGTGGAGCAAGGCAAGCCTCAAACCTCGAGAAGCTGCAGCCCAAAAGGCAGCCAAAATGCAGCCCACATCCGGGAGAATCTCAAGAGCAGGGGGTGGAGCAAGCCAGGCCTCAAACCACGAGAAGCTCCAGCCCAAAAGGCAGCCAAAATGCAGGCCACATCTGGGAGAATCACAAAAGGAGGGGGTGGAGCAAGCCAGGCCTCAAACAAGGAGAAGCTCCAGCCCAAAATGCAGCCAAAATGCAGCCCAAATCCAAAAGAATATGAAGAGCAGGGGGTGGAGCACGACAGGCCTCAAACCACGAGAAGCTCCAGCCCAAAAGGCAGCTAAAATCTAGCCCACCTCCGGGAGAATCTCAAGAGCAGGGGGTGGAGCAAGCCAGGCCTCAAACCACGAGAAGCTCCAGCCCAAAAGGCAGCCAAAATGCAGCCCACATCCGGGAGAATCTCAAGAGCAGGGGATGGAGCAAGCCAGGCCTCAAACCACGAGAAGCTCCAGCCCTAAAGGCAGCCAAAATCCAGCCCACATCCGGGAGAATCTCAAGAGCAGGGGGTGGAGCAAGCCAGGCCTCAAACCACGAGAAGCTCCAGCCCAAAAGGCAGCCAAAATCCAGCCCACATCCGGGAGAATATCAGGAGTAGGGTGTGGAGCAAGCCAGGCCTCAAACCACGAGAAGCTCCAGCCCAAAAAGCAGCCAAAATGCAGCCCACATCCGGGAGAATCTCAAGAGCAGGGGGTGGAGCAAGGCAGGCCTCAAACCACGAGAAGCTCCAGCCCAAAAAGCAGCCAAAATGCAGCCCACATCCGGGAGAATCTCAAGAGCAGGGGGTGGAGCAAGGCAGGCCTCAAACCACGAGAAGCTCCAGCCCAAAAGGCAGCCAAAATGCAGGCCACATCCAGGAGAATCTCAAGAGCAGGGGGTGGAGCAAGCCAGGCCTCAAACCACGAGAAGCTCCAGCCCAAGAATCACCCAGAATGCAGCCCACATCCAGGAGAATCTCAAGAGAAGGGGGTGGAGCAAGCCAGGCCTCAAACCACGAGAAGCTCCAGCCCAAGTATCAGCCAAAATGCAGCCCACATCCAGGAGCATAGGAAAAGCAGGGGGTGGAGCAAGCCAGGCCTCAAACCATGAGAAGCTCCAGCCCAAAAGGCAGCCAAAATGCAGCCCACATCCGGGAGAATCTCAAGAGCAGGGAGTGGAGCAAGCCAGGCCTCAAACCACGAGAAGCTCCAGCCCAAAAGGCAGCCAAAATGCAGCCCACCTCCGGGAGAATCTCAAGAGCAGGGGGTGGAGCAAGCCAGGCCTCAAACCACGAGAAACTCCAGCCCAAAATGTAGCCAAAATGCAGCCCACCTCCTGGAGAATATCAAGAGCAGGGGGTGGAGCAAGCCAGGCCTCAAACCATGAGAAGCTCCAGCCCAAAAGGCAGCCAAAATGCAGCCCACCTCCGGGAGAATCTCCGAGGCAGAGTTTGGAGAAAGCCAGGCTTCAAACCACGAGAAGCTCCAACCCAAAAGGGAGCCAAAATGCAGCCCACCTCCGGGAGAATCTCAAGAGCAGGGTGTGGAGCAAGCCAGGCCTCAAACCACGAGAAGCTCCAGCCCAAAAGGCAGCCAAAATCCAGCCCACATCCGGGAGAATCTCAAGAGCAGTGGGTGGAGCAAGCCAGGCCTCAAACCACGAGAAGCTCCAGCCCAAAATGCAGCGAAGATCCAGCCCACATCCGGAAGAATCTCAAGAGCAGGGGGTGGAGCAAGCCAGGCCTCAAACCATGAGAAGCTCCAGCCCAAAATGCAGCCAAAATGCAGCCCACATCCGGGAGAATCTCAAGAGCAGGAGGTGGAGCATACCAGGCCTCAAACCACGAGAAGCTCCAGCCCAAAAGGCAGCCAAAATGCAGCCCACATCCGGGAGAATCTCAAGAGCAGGGGGTGCAGGAAGCCAGGCCTCAAACCACGAGAAGCTCCAGCCCAAGAATCAGCCAAAATGCAGGCCACATCCGGGAGAATCACAAAAGCAGGGGGTGGAGCAAGCCAGGCCTCAAACCACGAGAAGCTCCAGCCCAAAAGGCAGCCAAAATGCAGCCCACATCCGGGAGAATCTCAAGAGCAGGGGGTGGAGCAAGCCATGCCTCAAACCACGAGAAGCTCCAGCCCAAAAGGCAGCCAAAATGCAGCCCACATCCGGGAGAATCTCAAGAGCAGGGGGTGGAGCAAGCCAGGCCTCAAACCACGAGAAACTCCAGCCCAAAAAGCAGCCAAAATCCAGCCCACATCCTGGAGAATCTCAAGAGCAGGGGCTCGAGCAAGCCAGGCCTCAAACCATGAGAAGCTCCAGCCCAAAATGCAGCCAAAATGCAGCCCACATCCGGGAGAATCTCAAGAGCAGGAGGTGGAGCATACCAGGCCTCAAACCATGAGAATCTCCAGCCCAAAAGGGAGCCAAAATCCAGCCCACATCCGGGAGAATCTCAAGAGCAGGGGGTGGAGCAAGGCAAGCCTCAAACCTCGAGAAGCTGCAGCCCAAAAGGCAGCCAAAATGCAGCCCACATCCGGGAGAATCTCAAGAGCAGGGGGTGGAGCAAGCCAGGCCTCAAACCACGAGAAGCTCCAGCCCAAAAGGCAGCCAAAATGCAGCCCACATCCGGGACAATCTCAAGAGCAGGGGGTGGAGCAAGCCAGGCCTCAAACCACGAGAAGCTCCAGCCCAAGAATCACCCAGAATGCAGCCCACATCCAGGAGAATCTCAAGAGAAGGGGGTGGAGCAAGCCAGGCCTCAAACCACGAGAAGCTCCAGCCCAAGTATCAGCCAAAATGCAGCCCACATCCAGGAGCATAGGAAAAGCAGGGGGTGGAGCAAGCCAGGCCTCAAACCATGAGAAGCTCCAGCCCAAAAGGCAGCCAAAATGCAGCCCACATCCGGGAGAATCTCAAGAGCAGGGAGTGGAGCAAGCCAGGCCTCAAACCACGAGAAGCTCCAGCCCAAAAGGCAGCCAAAATGCAGCCCACCTCCGGGAGAATCTCAAGAGCAGGGGGTGGAGCAAGCCAGGCCTCAAACCACGAGAAACTCCAGCCCAAAATGTAGCCAAAATGCAGCCCACCTCCTGGAGAATATCAAGAGCAGGGGGTGGAGCAAGCCAGGCCTCAAACCATGAGAAGCTCCAGCCCAAAAGGCAGCCAAAATGCAGCCCACCTCCGGGAGAATCTCCGAGGCAGAGTTTGGAGAAAGCCAGGCTTCAAACCACGAGAAGCTCCAACCCAAAAGGGAGCCAAAATGCAGCCCACCTCCGGGAGAATCTCAAGAGCAGGGTGTGGAGCAAGCCAGGCCTCAAACCACGAGAAGCTCCAGCCCAAAAGGCAGCCAAAATCCAGCCCACATCCGGGAGAATCTCAAGAGCAGTGGGTGGAGCAAGCCAGGCCTCAAACCACGAGAAGCTCCAGCCCAAAATGCAGCGAAGATCCAGCCCACATCCGGAAGAATCTCAAGAGCAGGGGGTGGAGCAAGCCAGGCCTCAAACCATGAGAAGCTCCAGCCCAAAATGCAGCCAAAATGCAGCCCACATCCGGGAGAATCTCAAGAGCAGGAGGTGGAGCATACCAGGCCTCAAACCACGAGAAGCTCCAGCCCAAAAGGCAGCCAAAATGCAGCCCACATCCGGGAGAATCTCAAGAGCAGGGGGTGCAGGAAGCCAGGCCTCAAACCACGAGAAGCTCCAGCCCAAGAATCAGCCAAAATGCAGGCCACATCCGGGAGAATCACAAAAGCAGGGGGTGGAGCAAGCCAGGCCTCAAACCACGAGAAGCTCCAGCCCAAAAGGCAGCCAAAATGCAGCCCACATCCGGGAGAATCTCAAGAGCAGGGGGTGGAGCAAGCCATGCCTCAAACCACGAGAAGCTCCAGCCCAAAAGGCAGCCAAAATGCAGCCCACATCCGGGAGAATCTCAAGAGCAGGGGGTGGAGCAAGCCAGGCCTCAAACCACGAGAAACTCCAGCCCAAAAAGCAGCCAAAATCCAGCCCACATCCTGGAGAATCTCAAGAGCAGGGGCTCGAGCAAGCCAGGCCTCAAACCATGAGAAGCTCCAGCCCAAAATGCAGCCAAAATGCAGCCCACATCCGGGAGAATCTCAAGAGCAGGAGGTGGAGCATACCAGGCCTCAAACCATGAGAATCTCCAGCCCAAAAGGGAGCCAAAATCCAGCCCACATCCGGGAGAATCTCAAGAGCAGGGGGTGGAGCAAGGCAAGCCTCAAACCTCGAGAAGCTGCAGCCCAAAAGGCAGCCAAAATGCAGCCCACATCCGGGAGAATCTCAAGAGCAGGGGGTGGAGCAAGCCAGGCCTCAAACCACGAGAAGCTCCAGCCCAAAAGGCAGCCAAAATGCAGCCCACATCCGGGACAATCTCAAGAGCAGGGGGTGGAGCAAGCCAGGCCTCAAACCACGAGAAGCTCCAGCCCAAAAGGCAGCCAAAATGCAGCCCACATCCAGGAGAATCTCAAGAGCAGGGGGTGCAGGAATCCAGGCCTCAAACCACGAGAAGCTCCAGCCCAAGAATCAGCCAAAATGCAGGCCACATCCGGGAGAATCACAAAAGCAGGGGGTGGAGCAAGCCAGGCCTCAAACCATGAGAAGCTCCAGCCCAAAAGGCAGCCAAAATGCAGCCCACATCCGGGAGAATCTCAAGAGCAGGGGGTGGAGCAATCCATGCCTCAAACCACGAGAAGCTCCAGCCCAAAAGGCAGCCAAAATGCAGCCCACATCCGGGAGAATCTCAAGAGCAGGGGGTGGAGCAAGCCAGGCCTCAAACCACGAGAAACTCCAGCCCAAAAGGCAGCCAAAATGCAGCCCACATCCGGGAGAATCTCAAGAGCAGGGGGTGGAGCAAGCCAGGCCTCAAACCACGAGAAGCTCCAGCCCAAAAAGCAGCCAAAATCCAGCCCACATCCTGGAGAATCTCAAGAGCAGGGGCTCGAGCAAGCCAGGCCTCAAACCACGAGAAGCTAAAGCCCAACAGGCAGCCAAAATGCAGCCCACATCCGGGAGTATATCAAGAGCAGGGGGTGGAGCAAGCCAGGCCTCAAACCACGAGAAGCTCCCGCCCAAAAGGCAGCCAAAATGCAGCCCACATCCAGGAGAATCTCAAGAGCAGGGGGTGGAGAAAGCCAGGCCTCAAACCACGAGAAGCTCCAGCCCAAAATGCAGACAAAATCCAGCCCACCTGCGGGAGAATATCAAGAGCAGGGGGTGGAGCAAGCCAGGCCTCAAACCACGAAAAGCTCCAGCCCAAAAGGCAGCCAACATGCAGCCCAACTCCGGGAGAATCTCAAAGGCAGAGTTTGGAGAAAGCCAGGCCTCAAACCACGAGAAGCTCCAGCCCAAAAGGCAGCGAAAATGCAGCCCACATCCAGGAGAATATCAAGAGCAGGGGGTGGAGAAAGCCAGCCCTCAAATCACGAGAAGCTCCAGCCCAAAACGCAGCCAAAATACAGCCCACATCCGGGAGAATTTCAAGAGCAGGGGGTGGAGCAAGCCAGGCCTCAAAGCATGACAAGCTCCAGCCCAAAAGGCAGCCAAAATGCAGCCCACATCCAGGAGAATATCAAGAGCAGGGAGTGGAGCAAGCCAGGCCTCAAACCACGAGAAGCTCCAGCCCAAAAGGCAGCCAAAATGCAGCCCACATCCGGGAGAATCTCAAGAGCAGGGGGTGGAGCAAGCCAGGCCTCAAACCACGAGAAGCTGCAGCCCAAGAATCAGACAAAATGCAGCCCACATCCGGGAGAATCTCAAGAGCAGGGGGTGGAGCAAGCCAGGCCTCAAACCTCGAGAAGTTCCAGCCCAAAATATCAGCCAAAATGCAGCCCACATCCGGGAGAATCTCAAGAGCAGGGAGTGGAGCAAGCCAGGCCTCAAACCACAAGAATCTCCAGCCCAAAAGGCAGCCAAAATGCAGCCCACCTCCGGGAGAATCTCAAGAGTAGGGGGTGGAGCAAGCCAGGCCTCAAACCACGAGAAGCTCCAGCCCTAAAGGCAGCCAAAATCCAGCCCACATCCGGGAGAATCTCAAGAGCAGGGGGTGGAGCAAGCCAGGCCTCAAACCATGAGAAGCTCCAGCCCAAAATGTCAGCCAAAATGCAGCACACCTCTGGAAGAATATGAAGAGCAGGGAGTCGAGCAAGCCAGGCCTCAAACCACAAGAAGCTCCTGCCCAAAAGGCAGCCAAAATGCAGCCCACATCCGGGAGAATCTCAAGAGCAGGGGGTGGAGCAAGCCAGGCCTCAAACCACGAGAAGCTCCAGCCCAAAAGGCAGCCAAAATGCAGCCCACATCCGGGAGAATCTCAAGAGCAGGGGGTGGAGCAAGGCAGGCCTCAAACCACGAGAAGCTCCAGCCCAAAATGCAGCCAAAATGCAGCCCATATCCGGGAGAATCTCAAGAGTAGGGGGTGGAGCAAGCCAGGCCTCAAACCACGAGAAGCTCCAGCCCTAAAGGCAGCCAAAATCCAGCCCACATCCGGGAGAATCTCAAGAGCAGGGGGTGGAGCAAGCCAGGCCTCAAACCATGAGAAGCTCCAGCCCAAAATGTCAGCCAAAATGCAGCACACATCTGGGAGAATCTCAAGAGCAGGGGGTGGAGCAAGGCAGGCCTCAAACCTCGAGAAGCTCCAGCCCAAAAGGCAGCCAGAATGCAGCCCACATCGGGCAGAATCTCAAGAGCAGGGGGTGGAGCAAGCCAGGTCTCAAACCTCGAGAAGCTCCAGCCCAAAAGGCAGCCAAAATGCAGCCCACATCCGGGAGAATCTCAAGAGCAGGGGGTGGAGCAAGCCAGGCCTCAAACCACGAGAAACTCCAGCCCAAAAAGCAGCCAAAATCCAGCCCACATCCTGGAGAATCTCAAGAGCAGGGGCTCGAGCAAGCCAGGCCTCAAACCATGAGAAGCTCCAGCCCAAAATGCAGCCAAAATGCAGCCCACATCCGGGAGAATCTCAAGAGCAGGAGGTGGAGCATACCAGGCCTCAAACCATGAGAATCTCCAGCCCAAAATGGAGCCAAAATCCAGCCCACATCCGGGAGAATCTCAAGAGCAGGGGGTGGAGCAAGGCAAGCCTCAAACCTCGAGAAGCTGCAGCCCAAAAGGCAGCCAAAATGCAGCCCACATCCGGGAGAATCTCAAGAGCAGGGGGTGGAGCAAGCCAGGCCTCAAACCACGAGAAGCTCCAGCCCAAAAGGCAGCCAAAATGCAGCCCACATCCGGGACAATCTCAAGAGCAGGGGGTGGAGCAAGCCAGGCCTCAAACCACGAGAAGCTCCAGCCCAAAAGGCAGCCAAAATGCAGCCCACATCCGGGAGAATCTCAAGAGCAGGGGGTGCAGGAATCCAGGCCTCAAACCACGAGAAGCTCCAGCCCAAGAATCAGCCAAAATGCAGGCCACATCCGGGAGAATCACAAAAGCAGGGGGTGGAGCAAGCCAGGCCTCAAACCATGAGAAGCTCCAGCCCAAAAGGCAGCCAAAATGCAGCCCACATCCGGGAGAATCTCAAGAGCAGGGGGTGGAGCAATCCATGCCTCAAACCACGAGAAGCTCCAGCCCAAAAGGCAGCCAAAATGCAGCCCACATCCGGGAGAATCTCAAGAGCAGGGGGTGGAGCAAGCCAGGCCTCAAACCACGAGAAACTCCAGCCCAAAAGGCAGCCAAAATGCAGCCCACATCCGGGAGAATCTCAAGAGCAGGGGGTGGAGCAAGCCAGGCCTCAAACCACGAGAAGCTCCAGCCCAAAAAGCAGCCAAAATCCAGCCCACATCCTGGAGAATCTCAAGAGCAGGGGCTCGAGCAAGCCAGGCCTCAAACCACGAGAAGCTCCAGCCCAACAGGCAGCCAAAATGCAGCCCACATCCGGGAGTATATCAAGAGCAGGGGGTGGAGCAAGCCAGGCCTCAAACCACGAGAAGCTCCCGCCCAAAAGGCAGCCAAAATGCAGCCCACATCCAGGAGAATCTCAAGAGCAGGGGGTGGAGAAAGCCAGGCCTCAAACCACGAGAAGCTCCAGCCCAAAATGCAGACAAAATCCAGCCCACCTGCGGGAGAATATCAAGAGCAGGGGGTGGAGCAAGCCAGGCCTCAAACCACGAGAAGCTCCAGCCCAAAAGGCAGCCAACATGCAGCCCAACTCCGGGAGAATCTCAAAGGCAGAGTTTGGAGAAAGCCAGGCCTCAAACCACGAGAAGCTCCAGCCCAAAAGGCAGCCAAAATGCAGCCCACATCCGGGAGAATCTCAAGAGTAGGGGGTGGAGCAAGCCAGGCCTCAAACCACGAGAAGCTCCAGCCCTAAAGGCAGCCAAAATCCAGCCCACATCCGGGAGAATCTCAAGAGCAGGGGGTGGAGCAAGCCAGGCCTCAAACCATGAGAAGCTCCAGCCCAAAATGTCAGCCAAAATGCAGCACACCTCTGGAAGAATATGAAGAGCAGGGAGTGGAGCAAGCCAGGCCTCAAACCACAAGAAGCTCCTGCCCAAAAGGCAGCCAAAATGCAGCCCACATCCGGGAGAATCTCAAGAGCAGGGGGTGGAGCAAGCCAGGCCTCAAACCACGAGAAGCTCCAGCCCAAAAGGCAGCCAAAATGCAGCCCACATCCGGGAGAATCTCAAGAGCAGGGGGTGGAGCAAGGCAGGCCTCAAACCACGAGAAGCTCCAGCCCAAAACGCAGCCAAAATGCAGCCCACATCCGGGAGAATCTCAAGAGTAGGGGGTGGAGCAAGCCAGGCCTCAAACCACGAGAAGCTCCAGCCCTAAAGGCAGCCAAAATCCAGCCCACATCCGGGAGAATCTCAAGAGCAGGGGGTGGAGCAAGCCAGGCCTCAAACCATGAGAAGCTCCAGCCCAAAATGTCAGCCAAAATGCAGCACACATCTGGGAGAATCTCAAGAGCAGGGGGTGGAGCAAGCCAGGCCTCAAACCTCGAGAAGCTCCAGCCCAAAAGGCAGCCAGAATGCAGCCCACATCGGGCAGAATCTCAAGAGCAGGGGGTGGAGCAAGCCAGGTCTCAAACCTCGAGAAGCTCCAGCCCAAAAGGCAGCCAAAATGCAGCCCACATCCGGGAGAATCTCAAGAGCAGGGGGTGGAGCAAGCCAGGCCTCAAACCACGAGAAGCTCCAGCCCAAAAGGCAGCCAAAATGCAGCCCACATCCGGGAGAATCTCAAGAGCAGGGGGTGGAGCAAGCCAGGCCTCAAACCACGAGAAGCTCCAGCCCAAAAAGCAGCCAAAATGCAGGCCACATCCGGGAGAATCTCAAGAGCAGGGGGTGGAGCAAGCCAGGCCTCAAACCACGAGAAGCTCCAGCCCAAAATTCAGCCAAAATCCAGCCCACATCCGGGAGAATCTCAAGAGCAGGGGGTGGAGCAAGCCAGGCCTCAAACCATGAGAAGCTCCAGCCCTAAAGGTAGCCAAAATGCAGCCCACATCCGGGAGAATCTCAAGAGCAGGGGGTGGAGCAAGCCAGGCCTCAAACCATGAGAAGCTCCAGCCCAAAATTCAGCCAAAATTCAGCCCACATCGGGCAGAATCTCAAGAGCAGTGGGTGGAGCAAGCCAGGCCTCAAACCACGAGAAGCTCCAGCCCAAGAATCAATCAAAATGCAGCCCACATCCGGGAGTATATCAAGAGCAGGGGGTGGAGCAAGCCAGGCCTCAAACCACGAGAAGCTCCAGCCCAAAAATGCAGCCAAAATGCAGCCCACATCCGGGACAATTTCAAGAGCAGGGGGTGGAGCAAGCCAGGCCTCAAACCACGAGAAGCTCCAGCCCAAAATGCAGCCAAAATGCAGCCCACATCTGGGAGAATCTCAACGGAAGAGTTTGGAGAAATCCAGGCCTCAAAGCACGAGAAGCTCCAGCCCAAAAAGCAGCCAAAATGCAGCCCACATCCGGGACAATCTCAAGAGCAGGGGGTGGAGCAAGGCAGGCCTCAAACCACGAGAAGCTCCAGCCCAAAATGCAGCCAAAATGCAGCCCACATCCAGGAGAATCTCAAGAGCAGGGGGTGGAGCAAGCCAGGCCTCAAACCACGAGAAGCTCCAGCCCTAAAGGCAGCCAAAATCCAGCCCACATCCGGGAGAATCTCAAGAGCAGGGGGTGGAGCAAGCCAGGCCTCAAACCATGAGAAGCTGCAGCCCAAAATGTCAGCCAAAATGCAGCCCACCTCTGGGAGAATATCAAGAGCAGGGGGTGGAGCAAGGCAGGCCTCAAACCACGAGAAGCTCCAGCCCAAAAGGCAGCCAAAATGCAGCCCACCTCCGGGAGAATCTCAAGAGCAGGGGGTGGAGCAAGCCAGGCCTCAAACCACGAGAAGCTCCAGCCCTAAAAGCAGCCAAAATCCAGCCCACATCCGGGAGAATCTCAAGAGCAGGGGGTGGAGCAAGCCAGGCCTCAAACCATGAGAAGCTGCAGCCCAAAATGTCAGCCAAAATGCAGCCCACCTCTGGGAGAATCTCAAGAGCAGGGGGTGGAGCAAGCCAGGCCTCAAACCACAAGAAGCTCCAGAACAAAAGGCAGCCAAAATGCAGCCCACCTCTGGGAGAATCTCAAGAGCAGGGGGTGGAGCAAGCCAGGCCTCAAACCACAAGAAGCTCCAGCCCTAAAGGCAGCCAAAATGCAGCCCACATGCGGGAGAATCTCAAGAGCAGGGGGTGGAGCAAGCCAGGCCTCAAAGCACGAGAAGCTCCAGCCCAAAATGTCAGCCAAAATGCAGCCCACCTCTGGGAGAATATCAAGAGCAGGGGGTGGAGCAAGCCAGGCCTCAAATCACGAGAAGCTCCAGCCCAAAAGGCAGCCAAAATGCAGCCCACATCCGGGAGAATCTCAAGAGCAGGGGGTGGAGCAAGCCAGGCCTCAAACCACGAGAAGCTCCAGCCCAAAATGCAGCCAAAATGCAGCCCACATCCGGGAGAATATCAAGAGCAGGGGGTGGAGCAAGCCAGGCCTCAAACCATGAGAAGCTCCAGCCCTAAAGGCAGCCAAAATCCAGCCCACATCCGGGAGAATCTCAAGAGCAGGGGTTGGAGCAAGCCAGGCCTCAAACCACGAGAAGCTCCAGCCCAAAATGTCAGCCAAAATGCAGCCCACCTCCGGGAGAATCTCAAGAGCAGGGGGTAGAGCAAGCCAGGTCTCAAACCACGAGAAGCTCCAGCCCAAGAATCAGCCAAAATGCAGCCCACATCCGGGAGAATCTCAAGAGCAGGGGGTGGAGCAAGCCAGGTCTCAAACCACGAGAAACTCCAGCCCAAGAATCAGCCAAAATGCAGCCCACATCCGGGAGAATCTCAAGAGCAGGGGGTGGAGCAAGCCAGGCCTCAAACCTCGAGAAGCTCCAGCCCAAAATACAGCCAAAATGCAGCCCACATCCGGGAGAATCTCAAGAGCAGGGGGTGGAGCAAGCCAGGCCTCAAACCTCGAGAAGCTCCAGCCCAAAATGCAGCCAAAATGCAGCCCACCTCCGGGAGAATCTCAAGAGCAGGGGGTGGAGCAAGGCAGGCCTCAAACCACGAGAAGCTCCAGCCCAAGAATCAGTCAAAATGCAGCCCACATCCGGGAGAATCTCAAGAGCAGGGGGTGGAGCAAGCCAGGCCTCAAACCACGAGAAGCTCCAGCCCAAAAGGCAGCCAAAATGCAGCCCACATCCGGGAGAATCTCAAGAGCAGGGGGTGGAGCAAGCCAGGCCTCAAACCATGAGAAGCTCCAGCCCAAAATTCAGCCAAAATGCAGCCCACATCCGGGAGAATATCAAGAGGAGGGGGTGGAGCAAGCCAGGCCTCAAACCATGAGAAGCTCCAGCCCTAAAGGCAGCCAAAATGCAGCCCACATCCGGGAGAATCTCAAGAGCAGGGGGTGGAGCAAGCCAGGCCTCAAACCATGAGAAGCTCCAGCCCAAAATTCAGCCAAAATGCAGCCCACATCGGGCAGAATCTCAAGAGCAGTGGGTGGAGCAAGCCAGGCCTCAAACCACAAGAAGCTCCAGCCCAAGAATCAGTCAAAATGCAGCCCACATCCGGGAGAATCTCAAGAGCAGGGGGTGGAGCAAGCCAGGTCTCAAACCACGAGAAGCTCCAGCCCAAGAATCAGCCAAAATGCAGCCCACATCCGGGAGAATCTCAAGAGCAGGGGGTGGAGCAAGCCAGGTCTCAAACCACGAGAAGCTCCAGCCCAAGAATCAGCCAAAATGCAGCCCACATCCTGGAGAATATCAAGAGCAGGGGGTGGAGCAAGCCAGGCCTCAAACCACGAGAAGCTCCAGCCCAAGAATCAGTCAAAATGCAGCCCACATCCGGGAGAATCTCAAGAGCAGGGGGGGGAGCAAGCCAGGCCTCAAATCACGAGAAGTTCCAGCCCAAAAGGCAGCAAAAATGCAGCCCACATCCGGGAGAATCTCAAGAGCAGGGGTTGGAGTAAGCCAGGCCTCAAACCACGAGAAGCTCCAGCCCAAAAGGCAGCCAAAATGCAGCCCACATCCGGGAGAATCTCAAGAGCAGGGGGTGGAGCAATCCAGGCCTCAAACCATGAGAAGCTCCAGCCCAAAATTCAGCCAAAATGCAGACCACATCGGGCAGAATTTCAAGAGCAGTGGGTGGAGGAAGCCAGGCCTCAAACCACGAGAAGCTCCAGCCCAAGAATCAGTCAAAATGCAGCCCACATCCGGGAGAATCTCAAGAGCAGGGGGTGGAGCAAGCCAGGCCTCAAACCTCGAGAAGCTCCAGCCCAAAAGGCAGCCAAAATGCAGCCCACATCCGGGAGAATCTCAAGAGCAGGGGGTGGAGCAAGCCAGGTCTCAAACCACGAGAAGCTCCAGCCCAAAAGGCAGCCAAAATGCAGCCCACATCCGGGAGAATCTCAAGAGCAGGGGGTGGAGCAAGCCAGGTCTCAAACCACGAGAAGCTCCAGCCCAAAAGGCAGCCAAAATGCAGCCCACCTCCGGGAGAATCTCACGAGAAGGGGGTGGAGCAAGCCAGGCCTCAAACCACGAGAAGCTCCAGCCCAAAAAGAGGCCAAAATCCAGCCCACATCCGGGAGAATGTCAAGAGCAGGGGCTCGAGCAAGGCAGGCCTCAAACCATGAGAAGCTCCAGCCAAAAATTCAGCCAAAATGCAGCCCACATCGGGCAGAATCTCAAGAGCAGGGGGTTGAGCAAGGCAGGCCTCAAACCATGAGAAGCTCCAGCCCAAAATTCAGCCAAAATGCAGCCCACATCGGGCAGAATCTCAAGAGCAGGGGGTGGAGCAAGCCAGGCCTCAAACCATGAGAAGCTCCAGCCCTAAAGGCAGCCAAAATGCAGCCCACATCCGGGAGAATCTCAAGAGCAGGGGGTGGAGCAAGCCAGGCCTCAAACCACGAGAAGCTCCAGCCCAAAATTCAGCCAAAATGCAACCCACATCCGGGAGAATCTCAAGAGCAGGGGGTGGAGCAAGCCAGGTCTCAAACCACGAGAAGCTCCAGCCCAAGAATCAGCCAAAATGCAGCCCACCTCCGGGAGAATCTCACGAGCAGGGGGTGGAGCAAGCCAGGCCTCAAACCACGAGAAGCTCCAGCCCAAAAAGAGGCCAAAATCCAGCCCACATCCGGGAGAATCTCAAGAGCAGGGGCTCGAGCAAGGCAGGCCTCAAACCATGAGAAGCTCCAGCCAAAAATTCAGCCAAAATGCAGCCCACATCGGGCAGAATCTCAAGAGCAGGGGGTTGAGCAAGCCAGGCCTCAAACCTCGAGAAGCTGCAGCCCAAAAGGCAGCCAAAATGCAGCCCACATCCGGGAGAATCTCAAGAGCAGGGGGTGGAGCAAGCCAGGACTCAAACCTCGAGAAGCTCCAGCCCAAAAGGCAGCCAAAATGCAGCCCACATCGGGGAGAATCTCAAGAGCAGGGGGTGGAGCAAGCCAGCCCCCATACCACGAGAAGCTCCAGCCCAAATGGCAGCCAAAATGCAGCCCACATCCGGGATAATCTCAAGAGCAGGGGGTGGAGCAAGCCAGGTCTCAAACCACGAGAAGCTCCAGCCCAAGAATCAGCCAAAATGCAGCCCACATCCGGGAGAATTTCAAGAGCAGGGGGTGGAGCAAGCCAGGCCTCAAACCTCGAGAAGCTCCAGCCCAAAAGGCAGCCAAAATGCAGCCCACCTCCGGGAGAATCTCAAGAGCAGGGGGTGGAGCAAGCCAGGCCTCAAACCACGAGAAGCTCCAGCCCAAAAGGCAGCCAAAATGCAGCCCACATCCGGGAGAATATCAAGAGCAGGGGTTGGAGCAAGCCAGGCCTCAAACCACGAGAAGCTCCAGCCCAAAAGGCAGCCAAAATCCAGCCCATATTCGGGAGAATCTCAAGAGAAGGGGGTGGAGCAAGCCAGGCCTCAAACCACGAGAAGCTCCAGCCCAAAAGGCAGCCAAAATCCAGCACACATCCATGAGAATATCAAGAGCAGGGGGTGGAGCAAGCCAGGCCTCAAACCACGAGAAGCTCCAGCCCAAAAGGCAGCCAAAATTCAGCCCACATTCGGGAGTATATCAAGAGCAGGGGGTGGAGCAAGCCAGGCCTCAAACCACGAGAAGCTCCAGCCCAAAAGGCAGCCAAAATGCAGCCCACATCCGGGAGAATCTCAAAGGCAGAGTTTGGAGAAATCCAGGCCTCAAACCACGAGAAGCTCCAGCCCAAAAAGCAGCCAAAATGCAGCCCACATCCAGGAGAATATCAAGAGCAGGGTTGGAGCAAGCCAGGTCTCAAACCATGAGAAGCTCCAGCCCAAAATGTCAGCCAAATTGCAGCCCACCTCTGGGAGAATATCAAGAGCAGGGGGTGGAGCAAGCCAGGCCTCAAACCACAAGAAGCTAGACCCCAAAAGGCAGCCAAAATGCAGCCCACATCCGGGAGAATCTCAAGAGCAGGGGGTGGAGCAAGGCAGGCCTCAAACCACAAGAAGCTCCAGCCCTAAAGGCAGCCAAAATGCAGCCCACATCCGGGAGAATCTCAAGAGCAGGGGGTGGAGCAAGCCAGGTCTCAAACCACGAGAAGCTCCAGACCAAGAATCAGCCAAAATGCAGCCCACATCCGGGAGAATCTCAAGAGCAGGGGGTGGAGCAAGCCAGGCCTCAAACCACGAGAAGCTCCAGCCCAAAAGACAGCCAAAATGCAGCCCACATCCGGGAGAATCTCAAGAGCAGGGGGTGGAGCAAGCCAGGCCTCAAACCTCGAGAAGCTCCAGCCCAAGAATCAGTCAAAATGCAGCCCACATCCGGGGGAATCTCAAGAGCAGGGGGTGGAGCAAGGCAGGCCTCATACCTCGAGAAGCTCCAGCCCAAAAGGCAGCCAAAATGCAGCCCACATCCGGGAGAATCTCAAGAGCAGGGTGTGGAGCAAGCCAGGCCTCAAACCACGAGAAGCTCCAGCCCAAAAAGCAGCCAAAATGCAGCCCACATCCGGGAGAATCTCAAGAGCAGGGGGTGGAGCAAGCCAGGCCTCAAACCACGAGAAGCTCCAGCCCAAAAGGCAGCCAAAATGCAGCCCACATCCGGGAGAATCTCAAAGGCAGAGTTTGGAGAAATCCAGGCCTCAAACCACGAGAAGCTCCAGCCCAAAAAGCAGCCAAAATGCAGCCCACATCCAGGAGAATATCAAGAGCAGGGTTGGAGCAAGCCAGGTCTCAAACCATGAGAAGCTCCAGCCCAAAATGTCAGCCAAATTGCAGCCCACCTCTGGGAGAATATCAAGAGCAGGGGGTGGAGCAAGCCAGGCCTCAAACCACAAGAAGCTAGACCCCAAAAGGCAGCCAAAATGCAGCCCACATCCGGGAGAATCTCAAGAGCAGGGGGTGGAGCAAGGCAGGCCTCAAACCACAAGAAGCTCCAGCCCTAAAGGCAGCCAAAATGCAGCCCACATCCGGGAGAATATCAAGAGCAGGGGGTGGAGCAAGCCAGGTCTCAAACCACGAGAAGCTCCAGACCAAGAATCAGCCAAAATGCAGCCCACATCCGGGAGAATCTCAAGAGCAGGGGGTGGAGCAAGCCAGGCCTCAAACCACGAGAAGCTCCAGCCCAAAAGACAGCCAAAATGCAGCCCACATCCGGGAGAATCTCAAGAGCAGGGGGTGGAGCAAGCCAGGCCTCAAACCTCGAGAAGCTCCAGCCCAAGAATCAGTCAAAATGCAGCCCACATCCGGGGGAATCTCAAGAGCAGGGGGTGGAGCAAGGCAGGCCTCATACCTCGAGAAGCTCCAGCCCAAAAGGCAGCCAAAATGCAGCCCACATCCGGGAGAATCTCAAGAGCAGGGTGTGGAGCAAGCCAGGCCTCAAACCACGAGAAGCTCCAGCCCAAAAAGCAGCCAAAATGCAGCCCACATCCGGGAGAATCTCAAGAGCAGGGGGTGGAGCAAGCCAGGCCTCAAACCACGAGAAGCTCCAGCCCAAAAAGCAGCCAAAATGCAGCCCACATCCGGGAGAATCTCAAGAGCAGGGGGTGGAGCAAGCCAGGCCTCAAACCATGAGAAGCGCCAGCCCTAAATGCAGCCAAAATCCAGCCCACCTCCGGGAGAATCTCAAGAGCAGGGGGTGGAGCAAGCCAGGCCTCAAACCACGAGAAGCTCCAGCCCAAAATTCAGCCAAAATGCAGCCCACATCGGGCAGAATCTCAAGAGCAGGGGGTGGAGCAAGCCAGGCCTCAAACCTCGAGAAGCTCCAGCCCAAAAAGCAGCCAAAATTCAGCCCACATCTGGGAGAATCTCAAGAGCAGGGGGTGGACCAAGCCAGGCCTCAAACCTCGAGAAGCTCCAGCCCAAGAATCAGCCAAAATGCAGCCCACATCCGGGAGAATTTCAAGAGCAGGGGGTGGAGCAAGCCAGGCCTCAAACCTCGAGAAGCTCCAGCCCAAAAGGCAGCCAAAATGCAGCCCACCTCCGGGAGAATCTCAAGAGCAGGGGGTGGAGCAAGCCAGGCCTCAAACCACGAGAAGCTCCAGCCCAAAAGGCAGCCAAAATGCAGCCCACATCCGGGAGAATATCAAGAGCAGGGGTTGGAGCAAGCCAGGCCTCAAACCACGAGAAGCTCCAGCCCTAAAGGCAGCCAAAATCCAGCCCATATTCGGGAGAATCTCAAGAGAAGGGGGTGGAGCAAGCCAGGCCTCAAACCACGAGAAGCTCCAGCCCAAAAGGCAGCCAAAATCCAGCACACATCCATGAGAATATCAAGAGCAGGGGGTGGAGCAAGCCAGGCCTCAAACCACGAGAAGCTCCAGCCCAAAAGGCAGCCAAAATGCAGCCCACATTCGGGAGTATATCAAGAGCAGGGGGTGGAGCAAGCCAGGCCTCAAACCTCGAGAAGCTCCAGACCAAAAAGCAGCCAAAATGCAGCCCACATCCGGGAGAATCTCAAGAGCAGGGTGTGGAGCAAGCCAGGCCTCAAACCACGAGAAGCTCCAGCCCTAAAGGCAGCCAAAATCCAGCCCATATTCGGGAGAATCTCAAGAGAAGGGGGTGGAGCAAGCCAGGCCTCAAACCACGAGAAGCTCCAGCCCAAAAGGCAGCCAAAATCCAGCACACATCCATGAGAATATCAAGAGCAGGGGGTGGAGCAAGCCAGGCCTCAAACCACGAGAAGCTCCAGCCCAAAAGGCAGCCAAAATGCAGCCCACATTCGGGAGTATATCAAGAGCAGGGGGTGGAGCAAGCCAGGCCTCAAACCACGAGAAGCTCCAGCCCAAAAGGCAGCCAAAATGCAGCCCACATCCGGGAGAATCTCAAAGGCAGAGTTTGGAGAAATCCAGGCCTCAAACCACGAGAAGCTCCAGCCCAAAAAGCAGCCAAAATGCAGCCCACATCCAGGAGAACATCAAGAGCAGGGTTGGAGCAAGCCAGGCCTCAAACCATGAGAAGCTCCAGCCCAAAATGTCAGCCAAATTGCAGCCCACCTCTGGGAGAATATCAAGAGCAGGGGGTGGAGCAAGCCAGGCCTCAAACCACAAGAAGCTAGACCCCAAAAGGCAGCCAAAATGCAGCCCACATCCGGGAGAATCTCAAGAGCAGGGGGTGGAGCAAGCCAGGTCTCAAACCACGAGAAGCTCCAGACCAAGAATCAGCCAAAATGCAGCCCACATCCGGGAGAATCTCAAGAGCAGGGGGTGGAGCAAGCCAGGCCTCAAACCACGAGAAGCTCCAGCCCAAAAGGCAGCCAAAATGCAGCCCACATCCGGGGGAATCTCAAGAGCAGGGGGTGGAGCAAGGCAGGCCTCATACCTCGAGAAGCTCCAGCCCAAAAGGCAGCCAAAATGCAGCCCACATCCGGGAGAATCTCAAGAGCAGGGTGTGGAGCAAGCCAGGCCTCAAACCACGAGAAGCTCCAGCCCAAAAAGCAGCCAAAATGCAGCCCACATCCGGGAGAATCTCAAGAGCAGGGGGTGGAGCAAGCCAGGCCTCAAACCACGAGAAGCTCCAGCCCAAAAAGCAGCCAAAATGCAGCCCACATCCAGGAGAATCTCAAGAGCAGGGGGTGGAGCAAGCCAGGCCTCAAACCATGAGAAGCGCCAGCCCAAAATTCAGCCAAAATCCAGCCCACATCCGGGAGAATCTCAAGAGCAGGGGGTGGAGCAAGCCAGGCCTCAAACCATGAGAAGCTCCAGCCCTAAATGCAGCCAAAATCCAGCCCACATCCGGGAGAATCTCAAGAGCAGGGGGTGGAGCAAGCCAGGCCTCAAACCATGAGAAGCTCCAGCCCAAAATTCAGCCAAAATGCAGCCCACATCGGGCAGAATCTCAAGAGCAGGGGGTGGAGCAAGCCAGGCCTCAAACCTCGAGAAGCTCCAGCCCAAAAGGCAGCCAAAATTCAGCCCACATCTGGGAGAATCTCAAGAGCAGGGGGTGGAGCAAGCCAGGCCTCAAACCTCGAGAAGCTCCAGCCCAAAAGGCAGCCAAAATGCAGCCCACATCCGGGAGTACCTCAAGAGCAGGGGGTGGAGCAAGCCAGGCCTCAAACCACGAGAACCTCCAGCCCAAGAATCAGTCAAAATGCAGCCCACATCCGGGAGAATCTCAAGAGCAGGGGGTGGAGCAAGCCAGGCCTCAAACCACGAGAAGCTCCAGCCCAAAAGGCAGCCAAAATGCAGCCCACATCTGGGAGAATCTGAAGAGCAGGGAGTGGAACAAGCCAGGCCTCAAACCACGAGAAGCTCCAGCCCAAAAGGAAGAGAAAATGCAGCCCACATCCGGGAGAATCTCAAGAGCAGGGGGTGGAGCAAGCCAGGCCTCAAACCACGAGAAGCTCCAGCCCAAAAGGCAGCCAAAATGCAGCCCACATCCGGGAGAATCTCAAGAGCAGGGGGTGGAGCAAGCCAGGCCTCAAACCACGAGAAGCTCCAGCCCAAATGGCAGCCAAAATGCAGCCCACATCCGGGAGAATCTGAAGAGCAGGGAGTGGAACAAGCCAGGCCTCAAACCACGAGAAGCTCCAGCCCAAAAGGAAGTGAAAATGCAGCCCACATCCGGGAGAATCTCAAGAGCAGGGGGTGGAGCAAGCCAGGCCTCAAACCACGAGAAGCTCCAGCCCAAAAGGCAGCCAAAATGCAGCCCACATCCGGGAGAATCTCAAGAGCAGGGGGTGGAGCAAGCCAGGCCTCAAACCACGAGAAGCTCCAGCCCAAATGGCAGCCAAAATGCAGCCCACATACGGGAGAATCTGAAGAGCGGGGGGTGGAGCAAGCCAGGCCTCAAACCACGAGAAGCTCCAGCCCAAAAGGCAGCCAAAATCCAGCCCACATCTGGGAGAAAATCAAGAGCAGGGGGTGGAGCAAGCCAGGCCCCAAACCACGAGAAGCTCCAGCCCAAAAGGCAGCTAAAATGCAGCCCACATCCGGGAGAATCTCAAGAGCAGGGGGTGGAGCAAGCCAGGCCTCAAACCACGAGAAGCTCCAGCCCAAAAGGCAGCCAAAATGCAGCCCACATCCGGGAGAATCTCAAGAGCAGGGGGTGGAGCAAGCCAGGCCTCAAACCACGAGAAGCTCCAGCCCAAAAAGCATCCAAAATGCAGCCCACATCCGGGAGAATCTCAAGAGCAGGGGGTGGAGCAAGCCAGGCCTCAAACCACGAGAAGCTCCAGACCAAAAAGCAGCCAAAATGCAGCCCACATCCGGGAGAATCTCAAGAGCAGGGGGTGGAGCAAGCCAGGCCTCAAACCATGAGAAGCTCCAGCCCAAAATTCAGCCAAAATGCAGCCCACATCCGGGAGAATCTCAAGAGCAGGGGGTGGAGCAAGCCAGGCCTCAAACCATGAGAAGCTCCAGCCCTAAATGCAGCCAAAATCCAGCCCACATCCGGGAGAATCTCAAGAGCAGGGGGTGGAGCAAGCCAGGCCTCAAACCATGAGAAGCTCCAGCCCAAAATTCAGCCAAAATGCAGCCCACATCGGGCAGAATCTCAAGAGCAGTGGGTGGAGCAAGCCAGGCCTCAAACCACGAGAAGCTCCAGCCCAAAAGGCAGCCAAAATTCAGCCCACATCTGGGAGAATCTCAAGAGCAGGGGGTGGAGCAAGCCAGGCCTCAAACCACGAGAAGCTCCAGCCCAAGAATCAGTCAAAATGCAGCCCACATCCGGGAGAATCTCAAGAGCAGGGGGTGGAGCAAGGCAGGCCTCAAACCTCGAGAAGCTCCAGCCCAAAATGCAGCCAAAATGCAGCCCACATCCGGGAGAATCTCAAGAGCAGGGGGTAGAGCAAGCCAGGCCTCAAACCACGAGAAGCTCCAGCCCAAAAGGCAGCCAAAATGCAGCCCACCTCTGGGAGAATATCAAGAGCAGGGGGTGGAGCAAGCCAGGCCTCAAACCACGAGAAGCTCCAGCCCAAAAAGCAGCCAAAATGCAGCCCACATCCGGGAGAATCTCAAGAGCAGGGGCTCGAGCAAGGAAGGCCTCAAACCACGAGAAGCTCCAGCCCAAAAGTCAGCCAAAATGCAGCCCACATCCGGGAGAATATCAAGAGCAGGGGGTGGAGCAAGCCAGGCCTCAAACCACGAGAAGCTCCAGCCCAAAAGGCAGCCAAAATGCAGCCCACATCCGGGAGAATCTCAAGAGCAGGGGTTGGAGCAAGCCAGGCCTCAAACCACGAGAAGCTAGACCCGAAAAGGCAGCCAAAATGCAGCCCACATCCGGGAGAATCTCAAGAGCAAGGGTTGGAGCAAGCCAGGCCTCAAACCACGAGAAGCTCCAGCCCAAGAATCAGTCAAAATGCAGGCCACATCTGGGAGAATTTCAAGAGCAGTGGGTGGAGCAAGCCAGGCCTCAAACCTCGAGAAGCTCCAGCCCAAAAGGCAGCCAAAATGCAGCCCACATCCGGGAGAATCTCAAGAGCAGTGGTTGGAGTAAGCCAGGCCTCAAACCACGAGAAGCTCCAGCCCAAAAGGCAGCCAAAATGCAGCCCACCTCCGGGAGAATCTCAAGAGCAGGGGGTGGAGCAAGCCAGGCCTCAAACCACGAGAAGCTCCAGCCCAAAAGGCAGCCAAAATGCAGCCCACATCCGGGAGAATATCAAGAGCAGGGGGTGGAGCAAGCCAGGCCTCAAACCACGAGAAGCTCCAGCCCAAAAGGCAGCCAAAATGCAGCCCACATCTGGGAGAATCTCAAGAGCAGGGGGTGGAGCAAGCCAGGCCTCAAACCACGAGAAGCTCCAGCCCAAAAGACAGCCAAAATCCAGCCCACATCCGGGAGAATCTCAAGAGCAGGGGGTGGAGCAAGCCAGGCCTCAAACCACGAGAAGCTCCAGCACAAAAGACAGCCAAAATCCAGCCCACATCCGGGACAATTTCAAGAGCAGGGGATGGAGCAAGCCAGGTCTCAAACCACGAGAAGCTCCAGCCCAAGAATCAGCCAAAATGCAGCCCACATCCGGGAGAATCTCAAGAGCAGGGGGTGGAGCAAGGCAGGCCTCAAACCACGAGAAGCTCCAGCCCAAAAAGCAGCCAAAATGCAGCCCACATCCGGGAGAATCTCAAGAGCAGGGGGTGGAGCAAGCCAGGCCTCAAACCATGAGAAGCTCCAGCCCAAAATTCAGCCAAATTCCAGCCCACATCCGGGAGAATCTCAAGAGCAGGGGGTGGAGCAAGCCAGGCCTCAAACCATGAGAAGCTCCAGCCCTAAATGCAGCCAAAATCCAGCCCACATCCGGGAGAATCTCAAGAGCAGGGGGTGGAGCAAGCCAGGCCTCAAACCATGAGAAGCTCCAGCCCAAAATTCAGCCAAAATGCAGCCCACATCCGGGAGAACCTCAAGAGCAGGGGGTGGAGCAAGCCAGGTCTCAAACCACGAGAAGCTCCAGCCCAAAAGGCAGCCAAAATGCAGCCCACATCCGGGAGAATCTCAAGAGCAGGGGGTGGAGCAAGCCAGGCCTCAAACCTCGAGAAGCTCCAGCCCAAAAGGCAGCCAAAATGCAGCCCACATCCGGGAGAATATCAAGAGCAGGGGGTGGAGCAAGCCAGGCCTCAAACCACGAGAAGCTAGACCCCAAAAGACAGCCAAAATGCAGCCCACATCCGGGAGAATCTCAAGAGCAGGGGTTGGAGCAAGCCAGGCCTCAAACCACGAGAAGCTCCAGCCCAAGAATCAGTCAAAATGCAGCCCACATCCGGGAGAATCTCAAGAGCAGTGGTTGGAGTAAGCCAGGCCTCAAACCACGAGAAGCTCCAGCCCAAAAGTCAGCCAAAATGCAGCCCACCTCCGGGAGAATCTCAAGAGCAGGGGGTGGAGCAAGCCAGGCCTCAAACCACGAGAAGCTCCAGCCCAAAAGGCAGCCAAAATGCAGCCCACATCCGGGAGAATATCAAGAGCAGGGGGTGGAGCAAGCCAGGCCTCAAACCACGAGAAGCTCCAGCCCAAAAGGCAGCCAAAATGCAGCCCACATCCGGGAGAATCTCAAGAGCAGGGGGTGGAGCAAGCCAGGCCTCAAACCACGAGAAGCTACAGCCCAAAAGACAGCCAAAATGCAGCCCACATCCGGGAGAATCTCAAGAGCAGGGGTTGGAGCAAGCCAGGCCTCAAACCACGAGAAGCTAGACCCGAAAAGGCAGCCAAAATGCAGCCCACATCCGGGAGAATCTCAAGAGCAAGGGTTGGAGCAAGCCAGGCCTCAAACCACGAGAAGCTCCAGCCCAAGAATCAGTCAAAATGCAGGCCACATCTGGGAGAATCTCAAGAGCAGTGGGTGGAGCAAGCCAGGCCTCAAACCTCGAGAAGCTCCAGCCCAAAAGGCAGCCAAAATGCAGCCCACATCCGGGAGAATCTCAAGAGCAGGGGGTGGAGCAAGCCAGGCCTCAAACCACGAGAAGCTCCAGCCCAAAAGGCAGCCAAAATGCAGCCCACATCCGGGAGAATATCAAGAGCAGAGGGTGGAGCAAGCCAGGCCTCAAACCACGAGAAGCTCCAGCCCAAAAGGCAGCCAAAATGCAGCCCACATCCGGGAGAATCTCAAGAGCAGGGGGTGGAGCAAGCCAGGCCTCAAACCACGAGAAGCTCCAGCCCAAAAGACAGCCAAAATCCAGCCCACATCCGGGAGAATCTCAAGAGCAGGGGGTGGAGCAAGCCAGGCCTCAAACCACGAGAAGCTCCAGCACAAAAGACAGCCAAAATGCAGCCCACATCCGGGAGAATCTCAAGAGCAGGGGGTGGAGCAAGCCAGGCCTCAAACCACGAGAAGCTCCAACCCAAGAATCAGTCAAAATGCAGCCCACATCCGGGAGAATCTCAAGAGCAGGGGGTGGAGCAAGCCAGGCCTCAAACCACGAGAAGCTCCAGCCCAAAAGGCAGCCAAAATGCAGCCCACATCCGGGAGAATATCAAGAGCAGGGGGTGGAGCAAGCCAGGCCTCAAACCACGAGAAGCTCCAGCCCAAAAGGCAGCCAAAATGCAGCCCACATCCGGGAGAATCTCAAGAGCAGGGGGTGGAGCAAGCCAGGCCTCAAACCACGAGAAGCTCCAGCCCAAAAGGCTGCCAAAATGCAGCCCACATCCGGGAGAATCTCAAGAGCAGGGGTTGGAGCAAGCCAGGCCTCAAACCACGAGAAGCTCCAGCCCAAAAGGCAGCCAAAATGCAGGACACATCCGGGAGAATCTCAAGAGCAGGGGGTGGAGCAAGCCAGGCCTCAAACCTCGAGAAGCTCCAGCCCAAAAGGCAGCCAAAATGCAGCCCACATCCGGGAGAATATCAAGAGCAGGGAGTGGAGCAAGCCAGGCCTCAAACCACGAGAAGCTCCAGCCCAAAAGGCAGCCAAAATGCAGCCCACATCCGGGAGAATATCAAGAGCAGGGGGTGGAGCAAGCCAGGCCTCAAACCACGAGAAGCTCCAGCCCAAAAGACAGCCAAAATCCAGCCCACATCCGGGAGAATCTCAAGAGCAGGGGGTGGAGCAAGCCAGGCCTCAAACCACGAGAAGCTCCAGCCCAAAAGACAGCCAAAATGCAGCCCACCTCCGTGAGAATCTCAACAGCAGGGGGTGGAGCAAGCCAGGCCTCAAACCACGAGAAGCTCCAGCCCAAGAATCAGTCAAAATCCAGCCCACATCCGGGAGAATCTCAAGAGCAGGGGTTGGAGCAAGCCAGGCCTCAAACCACGAGAAGCTCCAACCCAAGAATCAGTCAAAATGCAGGCCACATCCGGGAGAATCTCAAGAGCAGGGGGTGGAGCAAGCCAGGATTCAAACCTCGAGAAGCTCCAGCCCAAAAGGCAGCCAAAATGCAGCCCACATCCGGGAGAATATCAAGAGCAGGGGGTGGAGGAAGCCAGGCCTCAAACCACGAGAAGCTCCAGCCCAAAAGGCAGCCAAAATGCAGCCCACATCCGGGAGAATCTCAAGAGCAGGGGGTGGAGCAAGCCAGGCCTCAAACCACGAGAAGCTAGACCCCAAAAGGCAGCCAAAATGCAGCCCACATCCGGGAGAATCTCAAGAGCAGGGGTTGGAGCAAGCCAGGCGTCAAACCACGAGAAGCTCCAGCCCAAGAATCAGTCAAAATGCAGGCCACATCTGGGAGAATCTCAAGAGCAGGGGGTGGAGCAAGCCAGGCCTCAAACCTCGAGAAGCTCCAGCCCAAAAGGCAGCCAAAATGCAGCCCACATCCAGGAGAATCTCAAGAGCAGTGGTTGGAGTAAGCCGGGCCTCAAACCACGAGAAGCTCCAGCCCAAAAGTCAGCCAAAATGCAGCCCACCTCCTGGAGAATCTCAAGAGCAGGGGGTGGAACAAGCCAGGCCTCAAACCACGAGAAGCTCCAGCCCAAAAGGCAGCCAAAATGCAGCCCACATCCGGGAGAATATCAAGAGCAGGGGGTGGAGCAAGCCAGGCCTCAAACCACGAGAAGCTCCAGCCCAAAAGGCAGCCAAAATGCAGCCCACATCCGGGAGAATCTCAAGAGCAAGGGTTGGAGCAAGCCAGGCCTCAAACCACGAGAAGCTCCAGCCCAAGAATCAGTCAAAATGCAGGCCACATCTGGGAGAATCTCAAGAGCAGTGGGTGGAGCAAGCCAGGCCTCAAACCTCGAGAAGCTCCAGCCCAAAAGGCAGCCAAAATGCAGCCCACATCCGGGAGAATCTCAAGAGCAGTGGTTGGAGTAAGCCAGGCCTCAAACCACGAGAAGCTCCAGCCCAAAAGGCAGCCAAAATGCAGCCCACATCCGGGAGAATATCAAGAGCAGGGGGTGGAGCAAGCCAGGCCTCAAACCACGAGAAGCTCCAGCCCAAAAGGCAGCCAAAATGCAGCCCACCTCCTGGAGAATCTCAACAGCAGGAGGTGGAGCAAGCCAGGCCTCAAACCACGAGAAGCTCCAGCACAAAAGACAGCCAAAATGCAGCCCACCTCCGTGAGAATCTCAACAGCAGGGGGTGGAGCAAGCCAGGCCTCAAACCACGAGAAGCTCCAGCCCACGAATCAGTCAAAATGCAGCCCACATCCGGGAGAATCTCAAGAGCAGGGGTTGGAGCAAGCCAGGCCTCAAACCACGAGAAGCTCCAACCCAAGAATCAGTCAAAATGCAGCCCACATCCGGGAGAATCTCAAGAGCAGGGGGTGGAGCAAGCCAGGCCTCAAACCTCGAGAAGCTCCAGCCCAAAAGGCAGCCAAAATGCAGCCCACATCCGGGAGAATATCAAGAGCAGGGGGTGGAGCAAGCCAGGCCTCAAACCACGAGAAGCTCCAGCCCAAAAGGCAGCCAAAATGCAGCCCACATCCGGGAGAATCTCAAGAGCAGGGGGTGGAGCAAGCCAGGCCTCAAACCACGAGAAGCTCCAGCCCAAAAGGCAGCCAAAATGCAGCCCACATCCGGGAGAATCTCAAGAGCAGGGGTTGGAGCAAGCCAGGCCTCAAACCACGAGAAGCTCCAGCCCAAGAATCAGTCAAAATGCAGGCCACATCTGGGAGAATCTCAAGAGCAGGGGGTGGAGCAAGCCAGGCCTCAAACCACGAAAAGCTCCAGCCCAAAAGGCAGCCAAAATCCAGCCCACATCCGGGAGAATCTCAAGAGCAGGGGGTGGAGCAAGCCAGGCCTCAAACCACGAGAAGCTCCAGCCCAAAATGCAGCCAAAATCCAGCCCACATCCGGGACAATTTCAAGAGCAGGGGGTGGAGCAAGCCAGGCCTCAAACCACGAGAAGCTCCAGCCCAAGTATCAGCCAAAATGCAGCCCACATCCGGGAGAATCTCAAGAGCAGGGGGTGGAGCAAGGCAGGCCTCAAACCACGAGAAGCTCCAGCCCAAAATGCAGCCAAAATGCAGCCCACATCCGGGAGTATCTCAAGAGCAGGGGGTGGAGCAAGCCAGGCCTCAAACCACGAGAAGCTCCAGCCCAAGTATCAGCCAAAATGCAGCCCGTATCCGGGAGAATCTCAAGAGTAGGGGGTGGAGCAAGCCAGGCCTCAAACCACGAGAAGCTCCAGCCGAAAAGGCAGCCAAAATGCAGCCCACATCCGGGAGAATCTCAAGAGCAGGGGGTGGAGCAAGCCAGGCCTCAAACCACGAGAAGCTCCAGCCCAAGTATCAGCCAAAATGCAGCCCATATCCGGGAGAATCTCAAGAGCAGGGGGTGGAGCAAACCAGGCCTCAAACCACGAGAAGCTCCAGCCGAAAAGGCAGTCAAAATGCATCCCACATCTGGGAGAATCTCAAGAGCAGGGGGTGGAGCAAGCCAGGCCTCAAACCACGAGAAGCTCCAGCCCAAAAGCCAGTCAAAATGCAGCCCACCTCCGGGAGAACCTCAAGAGTAGGGGGTGGAGCAAGCCAGGCCTCAAACCACGAGAAGCTCCAGCCCAAAAGGCAGCCAAAATGCAGCCCACATCCGGGAGAATCTCAAGAGCAGGGGGTGGAGCAAGCCAGGTCTCAAACCACGAGAACCTCCAGCCCAAAACGCAGCCAAAATGCAGCCCACATCCGGGAGAATCTCAAGAGCAGGGGGTGGAGCAAGCCAGGCCTCAAACCACGAGAAGCTCCAGCCCAAAATTCAGCCAAAATGCAGCCCACATCCGGGAGAATCTCAAGAGCAGGGGGTGGAGCAAGCCAGGCCTCAAACCTCGAGAAGCTCCAGCCCAAAATTCAGCCAAAATGCAGCCCACCTCCGGGAGAATCTCAACAGCAGGGGTGGAGCAAGCCAGGCCTCAAACCACGAGAAGCTCCAGCCCAAGAATCAGCCAAAATGCAGCCCACACCCGGGAGAATCTCAAGAGCAGGGGGTGGAGCAAGCCAGGCCTCAAACCACGAGAAGCTCCAGCCCAAGTATCACCCAAAATGCAGCCCACATCTGGGAGAAACTCAAGAGCAGGGGGTGGAGCAAGCCAGGCCTCAAACCACGAGAAGCTCCAGCCCAAAAGGCAGCCAAAATGCAGCCCACATCCGGGAGAATATCAAGAGCAGGGGTTGGAGTAAGCCAGGCCTCAAACCACGAGAAGCTCCTCCGCAAAAGGCAGCCAAAATGCAGCCCAAATCCGGGAGAATCTCAAGAGCAGGGGGTGGAGCAAGCCAGGCCTCAAACCACGAGAAGCTCCAGCCCAAAAGGCAGCCAAAATCCAGCCCACATCCGGGAGAATCTCAAGAGCAGGTGCTCGAGCAAGGCAGGCCTCAAAGCACGAGAAGCTCCAGCCCAAAAGGCAGCCAAAATGCAGCCCACATCCGGGAGTATATCAAGAGCAGGGGGTGGAGCAAGGCAGGCCTCAAACCACGAGAAGCTCCAGCCCAAAATGCAGCCAAAATGCAGCCCATATCCGGGAGAAACTCAAGAGCAGGGGGTGGAGCAAGCCAGGCCTCAAACCACGAGAAGCTCCAGCCCAAAAGGCAGCCAAAATGCAGCCCACATCCGGGAGAATCTCAAGAGCAGGGGGTGGAGCACGCCAGGCCTCAAACCACGAGAAGCTCCAGCCCAAAAGCAGCCAAAATGCAGGACACATCAGGGAGAATCTCAAGAGCAGGGGGTGGAGCAAACCAGGCCTCAAACCACGAGAAGCTCCAGCCGAAAAGGCAGTCAAAATGCAGCCCACATCCGGGAGAATCTCAAGAGCAGGGGGTGGAGCAAGCCAGGCCTCAAACCACGAGAAGCTCCAGCCGAAAAGCCAGTCAAAATGCAGCCCACCTCCGGGAGAACCTCAAGAGCAGGGGGTGGAGCAAGCCAGGCCTCAAACCACGAGAAGCTCCAGCCGAAGTATCACCCAAAATGCAGCCCACATCTGGGAGAATCTCAAGAGAAGGGGGTGGAGGAAGCCAGGCCTCAAACCACGAGAAGCTCCAGCCCAAAAGGCAGCCAAAATGCAGCCCACATCCGGGAGAATCTCAAGAGCAGGGGGTGGAGCAAGCCAGGCCTCAAACCACGAGAAGCTCCAGCCCAAAAGGCAGCCAAAATGCAGCCCACATCTGGGAGAATCTCAAGAGCAGAGGGTGGAGCAAGCCAGGTCTCAAACCACGAGAAGCTCCAGCCCAAAACGCAGCCAAAATGCAGCCCACATCCGGGAGAATCTCAAGAGCAGGGGGTGGAGCAAGCCAGGCCTCAAACCACGAGAAGCTCCAGCCCAAAATTCAGCCAAAATGCAGCCCACATCCGGGAGAATCTCAAGAGCAGGGGGTGGAGCAAGCCAGGCCTCAAACCTCGAGAAGCTCCAGCCCAAAATTCAGCCAAAATGCAGCCAACCTCCGGGGGAATCTCAACAGCAGGGGTGGAGCAAGCCAGGCCTCAAACCACGAGAAGCTCCAGCCCAAGAATCAGCCAAAATGCAGCCCAAATCCGGGAGAATCTCAAGAGCAGGGGGTGGAGCAAGCCAGGCCTCAAACCACGAGAAGCTCCAGCCCAAGTATCACCCAAAATGCAGCCCACATCTGGGAGAAACTCAAGAGTAGGGGGTGGAGCAAGCCAGGCCTCAAATCACGAGAAGTTCCAGCCCAAAAGGCAGCAAAAATGCAGCCCACATCCGGGAGAATCTCAAGAGCAGGGGTTGGAGTAAGCCAGGCCTCAAACCACGAGAAGCTCCACCGCAAAAGGCAGCCAAAATGCAGCCCAAATCCGGGAGAATCTCAAGAGCAGGGGGTGGAGCAAGCCAGGCCTCAAACCACGAGAAGCTCCAGCCCAAAAGTCAGCCAAAATGCAGCCCACATCCGGGAGAATCTCAAGAGCAGGGGGTGGAGCAAGCCAGGCCTCAAACCACGAGAAGCTCCTGCCCAAAAGGCAGCCAAAATCCAGCCCACATCCGGGACAATTTCAAGAGCAGGGGGTGGAGCAAGCCAGGCCTCAAACCACGAGAAGCTCCAGCCCAAAAGGCAGACAAAATGCAGCCCACATCCGGGAGAATCTCAAGAGCAGGAGGTGGAGCAAGCCAGGCCTCAAACCACGAGAAGCTCCAGCCCAAAAGGCATCCAAAATCCAGCCCACATCCGGGAGAATCTCAAGAGCAGGGGCTCGAGCAAGGCAGGCCTCAAACCACGAGAAGCTCCAGCCCAAGAATCAGTCAAAATGCAGGCCACATCTGGGAGAATCTCAAGAGCAGTGGGTGGAGCAAGCCAGGCCTCAAACCTCGAGAAGCTCCAGCCCAAAAGGCAGCCAAAATGCAGCCCACATCCGGGAGAATCTCAAGAGCAGTGGTTGGAGTAAGCCAGGCCTCAAACCACGAGAAGCTCCAGCCCAAAAGGCAGCCAAAATGCAGCCCACCTCCGGGAGAATCTCAAGAGCAGGGGGTGGAGCAAGCCAGGCCTCAAACCACGAGAAGCTCCAGCCCAAAAGGCAGCCAAAATGCAGCCCACATCCGGGAGAATATCAAGAGCAGGGGGTGGAGCAAGCCAGGCCTCAAACCACGAGAAGCTCCAGCCCAAAAGGCAGCCAAAATGCAGCCCACCTCCGGGAGAATCTCAACAGCAGGGGTGGAGCAAGCCAGGCCTCAAACCACGAGAAGCTGCAGCCCAAAAGACAGCCAAAATCCAGCCCACATCCGGGAGAATCTCAAGAGCAGGAGGTGGAGCAAGCCAGGCCTCAAACCACGAGAAGCTCCAGCACAAAAGACAGCCAAAATGCAGCCCACCTCCGTGAGAATCTCAACAGCAGGGGGTGGAGCAAGCCAGGCCTCAAACCACGAGAAGCTCCAGCCCACGAATCAGTCAAAATGCAGCCCACATCCGGGAGAATCTCAAGAGCAGGGGTTGGAGCAAGCCAGGCCTCAAACCACGAGAAGCTCCAACCCAAGAATCAGTCAAAATGCAGCCCACATCCGGGAGAATCTCAAGAGCAGGGGGTGGAGCAAACCAGGCCTCAAACCACGAGAAGCTCCAGCCGAAAAGGCAGTCAAAATGCAGCCCACATCCGGGAGAATCTCAAGAGCAGGGGGTGGAGCAAGCCAGGCCTCAAACCACGAGAAGCTCCAGCCGAAAAGCCAGTCAAAATGCAGCCCACCTCCGGGAGAACCTCAAGAGCAGGGGGTGGAGCAAGCCAGGCCTCAAACCACGAGAAGCTCCAGCCGAAGTATCACCCAAAATGCAGCCCACATCTGGGAGAATCTCAAGAGCAGGGGGTGGAGGAAGCCAGGCCTCAAACCACGAGAAGCTCCAGCCCAAAAGGCAGCCAAAATGCAGCCCACATCCGGGAGAATCTCAAGAGCAGGGGGTGGAGCAAGCCAGGCCTCAAACCACGAGAAGCTCCAGCCCAAAAGGCAGCCAAAATGCAGCCCACATCTGGGAGAATCTCAAGAGCAGAGGGTGGAGCAAGCCAGGTCTCAAACCACGAGAAGCTCCAGCCCAAAACGCAGCCAAAATGCAGCCCACATCCGGGAGAATCTCAAGAGCAGGGGGTGGAGCAAGCCAGGCCTCAAACCACGAGAAGCTCCAGCCCAAAATTCAGCCAAAATGCAGCCCACATCCGGGAGAATCTCAAGAGCAGGGGGTGGAGCAAGCCAGGCCTCAAACCTCGAGAAGCTCCAGCCCAAAATTCAGCCAAAATGCAGCCAACCTCCGGGGGAATCTCAACAGCAGGGGTGGAGCAAGCCAGGCCTCAAACCACGAGAAGCTCCAGCCCAAGAATCAGCCAAAATGCAGCCCAAATCCGGGAGAATCTCAAGAGCAGGGGGTGGAGCAAGCCAGGCCTCAAACCACGAGAAGCTCCAGCCCAAGTATCACCCAAAATGCAGCCCACATCTGGGAGAAACTCAAGAGTAGGGGGTGGAGCAAGCCAGGCCTCAAATCACGAGAAGTTCCAGCCCAAAAGGCAGCAAAAATGCAGCCCACATCCGGGAGAATCTCAAGAGCAGGGGTTGGAGTAAGCCAGGCCTCAAACCACGAGAAGCTCCACCGCAAAAGGCAGCCAAAATGCAGCCCAAATCCGGGAGAATCTCAAGAGCAGGGGGTGGAGCAAGCCAGGCCTCAAACCACGAGAAGCTCCAGCCCAAAAGTCAGCCAAAATGCAGCCCACATCCGGGAGAATCTCAAGAGCAGGGGGTGGAGCAAGCCAGGTCTCAAACCACGAGAAGCTCCTGCCCAAAAGGCAGCCAAAATCCAGCCCACATCCGGGACAATTTCAAGAGCAGGGGGTGGAGCAAGCCAGGCCTCAAACCACGAGAAGCTCCAGCCCAAAAGGCAGACAAAATGCAGCCCACATCCGGGAGAATCTCAAGAGCAGGAGGTGGAGCAAGCCAGGCCTCAAACCACGAGAAGCTCCAGCCCAAAAGGCATCCAAAATCCAGCCCACATCCGGGAGAATCTCAAGAACAGGGGCTCGAGCAAGGCAGGCCTCAAACCACGAGAAGCTCCAGCCCAAGAATCAGTCAAAATGCAGGCCACATCTGGGAGAATCTCAAGAGCAGTGGGTGGAGCAAGCCAGGCCTCAAACCTCGAGAAGCTCCAGCCCAAAAGGCAGCGAAAATGCAGCCCACATCCGGGAGAATCTCAAGAGCAGTGGTTGGAGTAAGCCAGGCCTCAAACCACGAGAAGCTCCAGCCCAAAAGGCAGCCAAAATGCAGCCCACCTCCGGGAGAATCTCAAGAGCAGGGGGTGGAGCAAGCCAGGCCTCAAACCACGAGAAGCTCCAGCCCAAAAGGCAGCCAAAATGCAGCCCACATCCGGGAGAATATCAAGAGCAGGGGGTGGAGCAAGCCAGGCCTCAAACCACGAGAAGCTCCAGCCCAAAAGGCAGCCAAAATGCAGCCCACCTCCGGGAGAATCTCAACAGCAGGGGTGGAGCAAGCCAGGCCTCAAACCACGAGAAGCTGCAGCCCAAAAGACAGCCAAAATCCAGCCCACATCCGGGAGAATCTCAAGAGCAGGAGGTGGAGCAAGCCAGGCCTCAAACCACGAGAAGCTCCAGCACAAAAGACAGCCAAAATGCAGCCCACCTCCGTGAGAATCTCAACAGCAGGGGGTGGAGCAAGCCAGGCCTCAAACCACGAGAAGCTCCAGCCCACGAATCAGTCAAAATGCAGCCCACATCCGGGAGAATCTCAAGAGCAGGGGTTGGAGCAAGCCAGGCCTCAAACCACGAGAAGCTCCAACCCAAGAATCAGTCAAAATGCAGCCCACATCCGGGAGAATCTCAAGAGCAGGGGGTGGAGCAAGCCAGGCCTCAAACCTCGAGAAGCTCCAGCCCAAAAGGCAGCCAAAATGCAGCCCACATCCGGGAGAATATCAAGAGCAGGGGGTGGAGCAAGCCAGGCCTCAAACCACGAGAAGCTCCAGCCCAAAAGGCAGCCAAAATGCAGCCCACATCCGGGAGAATCTCAAGAGCAGGGGGTGGAGCAAGCCAGGCCTCAAACCACGAGAAGCTCCAGCCCAAAAGGCAGCCAAAATGCAGCCCACATCCGGGAGAATCTCAAGAGCAGGGGTTGGAGCAAGCCAGGCCTCAAACCACGAGAAGCTCCAGCCCAAGAATCAGTCAAAATGCAGGCCACATCTGGGAGAATCTCAAGAGCAGGGGGTGGAGCAAGCCAGGCCTCAAACCACGAAAAGCTCCAGCCCAAAAGGCAGCCAAAATCCAGCCCACATCTGGGAGAATCTCAAGAGCAGGGGGTGGAGCAAGGCAGGCCTCAAACCACGAGAAGCTCCAGCCCAAAATGCAGCCAAAATCCAGCCCACATCCGGGACAATTTCAAGAGCAGGGGGTGGAGCAAGCCAGGCCTCAAACCACGAGAAGCTCCAGCCCAAAAGGCAGCCAAAATGCAGCCCACATCCGGGAGAATCTCAAGAGCAGGGGGTGGAGCAAGGCAGGCCTCAAACCACGAGAAGCTCCAGCCCAAAAGGCAGTCAAAATGCAGCCCACATCCGGGAGAATCTCAAGAGCAGGGGGTGGAGCAAGCCAGGCCTCAAACCACGAGAAGCTCCAGCCCAAGTATCAGCCAAAATGCAGCCCATATCCGGGAGAATCTCAAGAGCAGGGGGTGGAGCAAACCAGGCCTCAAACCACGAGAAGCTCCAGCCGAAAAGGCAGTCAAAATGCAGCCCACATCCGGGAGAATCTCAAGAGCAGGGGCTCGAGCAAGCCAGGCCTCAAACCACGAGAAGCTCCAGCCCAAAAACCAGTCAAAATGCAGCCCACCTGCGGGAGAACCTCAAGAGTAGGGGGTGGAGCAAGCCAGGCCTCAAACCACGAGAAGCTCCAGCCCAAAAGGCAGCCAAAATGCAGCCCACATCCGGGAGAATCTCAAGAGCAGGGGGTGGAGCAAGCCAGGTCTCAAACCACGAGAACCTCCAGCCCAAAACGCAGCCAAAATGCAGCCCACATCCGGGAGAATCTCAAGACCAGGGGGTGGAGCAAGCCAGGCCTCAAACCACGAGAAGCTCCAGCCCAAAATTCAGCCAAAATGCAGCCCACATCCGGGAGAATCTCAAGAGCAGGGGGTGGAGCAAGCCAGGCCTCAAACCTCGAGAAGCTCCAGCCCAAAATTCAGCCAAAATGCAGCCCACCTCCGGGAGAATCTCAACAGCAGGGGTGGAGCAAGCCAGGCCTCAAACCACGAGAAGCTCCAGCCCAAGAATCAGCCAAAATGCAGCCCACACCCGGGAGAATCTCAAGAGCAGGGGGTGGAGCAAGCCAGGCCTCAAACCACGAGAAGCTCCAGCCCAAGTATCACCCAAAATGCAGCCCACACCTGGGAGAAACTCAAGAGCAGGGGGTGGAGCAAGCCAGGCCTCAAACCACGAGAAGCTCCAGCCCAAAAGGCAGCCAAAATGCAGCCCACATCCGGGAGAATATCAAGAGCAGGGGTTGGAGTAAGCCAGGCCTCAAACCACGAGAAGCTCCTCCGGAAAAGGCAGCCAAAATGCAGCCCAAATCCGGGAGAATCTCAAGAGCAGGGGGTGGAGCAAGCCAGGCCTCAAACCACGAGAAGCTCCAGCCCAAAAGGCAGCCAAAATCCAGCCCACATCCGGGAGAATCTCAAGAGCAGGGGGTGGAGCAAGGCAGGCCTCAAACCACGAGAAGCTCCAGCCCAAAAGGCAGCCAAAATGCAGCCCACATCCGGGATTATCTCAAGAGCAGGGGGTGGAGCAAGCCAGGCCTCAAACCACGAGAAGCTCCAGCCCAAAAGGCAGCCAAAATGCAGCCCACATCCGGGAGAATCTCAAGAGCAGGGGGTGGAGCACGCCAGGCCTCAAACCACGAGAAGCTCCAGCCCAAAAGCAGCCAAAATGCAGGACACATCCGGGAGAATCTCAAGAGCAGGGGGTGGAGCAAACCAGGCCTCAAACCACGAGAAGCTCGAGCCGAAAAGGCAGTCAAAATGCAGCCCACATCCGGGAGAATCTCAAGAGCAGGGGGTGGAGCAAGCCAGGCCTCAAACCACGAGAAGCTCCAGCCGAAAAGCCAGTCAAAATGCAGCCCACCTCCGGGAGAACCTCAAGAGCAGGGGGTGGAGCAAGCCAGGCCTCAAACCACGAGAAGCTCCAGCCGAAGTATCACCCAAAATGCAGCCCACATCTGGGAGAATCTCAAGAGCAGGGGGTGGAGCAAGCCAGGCCTCAAACCACGAGAAGCTCCAGCCCAAAAGGCAGCCAAAATGCAGCCCACATCTGGGAGAATCTCAAGAGCAGAGGGTGGAGCAAGCCAGGTCTCAAACCACGAGAAGCTCCAGCCCAAAACGCAGCCAAAATGCAGCCCACATCCGGGAGAATCTCAAGAGCAGGGGGTGGAGCAAGCCAGGCCTCAAACCACGAGAAGCTCCAGCCCAAAATTCAGCCAAAATGCAGCCCACATCCGGGAGAATCTCAAGAGCAGGGGGTGGAGCAAGCCAGGCCTCAAACCTCGAGAAGCTCCAGCCCAAAATTCAGCCAAAATGCAGCCAACCTCCGGGGGAATCTCAACAGCAGGGGTGGAGCAAGCCAGGCCTCAAACCACGAGAAGCTCCAGCCCAAGAATCAGCCAAAATGCAGCCCAAATCCGGGAGAATCTCAAGAGCAGGGGGTGGAGCAAGCCAGGCCTCAAACCACGAGAAGCTCCAGCCCAAGTATCACCCAAAATGCAGCCCACATCTGGGAGAAACTCAAGAGTAGGGGTTGGAGTAAGCCAGGCCTCAAACCACGAGAAGCTCCACCGCAAAAGGCAGCCAAAATGCAGCCCAAATCCGGGAGAATCTCAAGAGCAGGGGGTGGAGCAAGCCAGGCCTCAAACCACGAGAAGCTCCAGCCCAAAAGGCAGCCAAAATCCAGCCCACATCCGGGACAATTTCAAGAGCAGGGGGTGGAGCAAGCCAGGCCTCAAACCACGAGAAGCTCCAGCCCAAAAGGCAGACAAAATGCAGCCCACATCCGGGAGAATCTCAAGAGCAGGAAGTGGAGCAAGCCAGGCCTCAAACCACGAGAAGCTCCAGCCCAAAAGGCATCCAAAATCCAGCCCACATCCGGGAGAATCTCAAGAGCAGGGGCTCGAGCAAGGCAGGCCTCAAACCACGAGAAGCTCCAGCCCAAAAGGCAGCCAAAATGCAGCCCACATCCGGGAGTATATCAAGAGCAGGGGGTGGAGCAAGGCAGGCCTCAAACCACGAGAAGCTCCAGCCCAAAATGCAGCCAAAATGCAGCCCATATCCGGGAGAAACTCAAGAGCAGGGGGTGGAGCAAGCCAGGCCTCAAACCACGAGAAGCTGAAGCCGAAAAGGCAGCCAAAATGCAGCCCACATCCGGGAGAATCTCAAGAGCAGGGGGTGGAGCAAGCCAGGCCTCAAACCACGAGAAGCTCCAGCCCAAGTATCAGCCAAAATGCAGCCCACCTCCGGGAGAATCTCAAGAGCAGGGGGTGGAGCAAGCCAGGCCTCAAACCACGAGAAGCTCCAGCCCAAGAATCAGCCAAAATGCAGCCCACATCCGGGAGAATATCAAGAGCAGGGGGTGGAGCAAGCCAGGCCTCAAACCACGAGAATCTCCAGCCCAAAAGGCAGCCAAAATGCAGCCCACATCCGGGAGAATCTCAAGAGCAGGGGTTGGAGCAAGCCAGGCCTCAAACCTCGAGAAGCTCCAGCCCAAAAGGCAGCCAAAATGCAGCCCACATCCGGGAGAATCTCAAGAGCAGGGGGTGGAGCAAGCCAGGCCTCAAACCACGAGAAGCTCCAGCCCAAAATGTCAGCCAAAATGCAGCCCACCTCTGGGACAATTTCAAGAGCAGGGGATGGAGCAAGCCAGGCCTCAAACCACGAGAAGCTCCAGCCCAAGAATCAGTCAAAATGCAGCCCACATCCGGGAGAATCTCAAGAGCAGGGGGTGGAGCAAGCCAGGCCTCAAACCACGAGAAGCTCCAGCCCAAAAGGCAGCCAAAATGCAGCCCACATCCGGGAGAATCTCAAGAGCAGGGGGTGGAGCAAGCCAGGCCTCAAACCACGAGAAGCTCCAGCCGAAAAGGCAGTCAAAATGCAGCCCACCTCATTGAGAAACTCAAGAGCAGGGGGTGGAGCAAGCCAGGCCTCAAACCACGAGAAGCTCCAGCCGAAGTATCACCCAAAATGCAGCCCACATCTGGGAGAATCTCAAGAGTAGGGGGTTTAGCAATCCAGGCCTCAAACCTTGAGAAGTTCCAGCCCAAAAGGCAGCCAAAATCCAGCCCACATCCGGGAGAATCTCAAGAGCAGGGGGTGGAGGAAGCCAGGCCTCAAACCACGAGAAGCTCCAGCCCAAAAGGCAGCCAAAATGCAGCCCACATCCGGGAGAATCTCAAGAGCAGGGGGTGGAGCAAGCCAGGCCTCAAACCACGAGAAGCTCCAGCCCTAAAGGCAGCCAAAATGCAGCCCACATCTGGGAGAATCTCAAGAGCAGGGGGTGGAGCAAGCCAGGCCTCAAACCTCGAGAAGCTCCAGCCCAAAATTCAGCCAAAATGCAGCCCACATCCGGGAGAATCTCAACAGCAGGGGTGGAGCAAGTCAGGCCTCAAACCACGAGAAGCTCCAGCCCAAGAATCAGCCAAAATGCAGCCCACATCCGGGAGAATCTCAAGAGCAGGGGGTGGAGCAAGCCAGGCCTCAAACCACGAGAAGCTCCAGCCCAAGTATCACCCAAAATGCAGCCCACATCTGGGAGAAACTCAAGAGTAGGGGGTGGAGCAAGCCAGTCCTCAAACCTTGAGAAGTTCCAGCCCAAAAGGCAGCCAAAATGCAGCCCACATCCGGGAGAATCTCAAGAGCAGGGGGTGGAGCAAGCCAGGCCTCAAACCACGAGAAGCTCCACCCCAAAAGGCAGCCAAAATGCAGCCCACATGCAGGAGAATCTCAAGAGCAGGGGGTGGAGCAAGCCAGGCCTCAAACCACGAGAAGCTCCAGCCCAAAATGCAGCCAAAATCCAGCCCACATCCGGGAGAATCTCAAGAGCAGGGGCTGGAGCAAGGCAGGCCTCAAACCACGAGAAGCTCCAGCCCAAATGGCAGCCAAAATGCAGCCCACATCCGGGATTATCTCAAGAGCAGGGGGTGGAGCAAGCCAGGCCTCAAACCACGAGAAGCTCCACCCCAAAAGGCAGCCAAAATCCAGCCCACATCCGGGACAATTTCAAGAGCAGGGGGTGGAGCAAGCCAGGCCTCAAACCACGAGAAGCTCCAGCCCAAAAGGCAGCCAAAATGCAGCCCACATCCGGGAGAATCTCAAGAGCAGGGGTTGGAGCAAGCCAGGCCTCAAACCACGAGAAGCTCCAGCCCAAGAATCAGTCAAAATGCAGGCCACATCTGGGAGAATCTCAAGAGCAGGGGGTGGAGCAAGCCAGGCCTCAAACCACGAAAAGCTCCAGCCCAAAAGGCAGCCAAAATCCAGCCCACATCCGGGAGAATCTCAAGAGCAGGGGGTGGAGCAAGGCAGGCCTCAAACCACGAGAAGCTCCAGCCCAAAATGCAGCCAAAATCCAGCCCACATCCGGGACAATTATAAGAGCAGGGGGTGGAGCAAGCCAGGCCTCAAACCACGAGAAGCTCCAGCCCAAAAGGCAGCCAAAATGCAGCCCACATCCGGGAGAATCTCAAGAGCAGGGGGTGGAGCAAGGCAGGCCTCAAACCACGAGAAGCTCCAGCCCAAAATGCAGCCAAAATGCAGCCCACATCCGGGAGTATCTCAAGAGCAGGGGGTGGAGCAAGCCAGGCCTCAAACCACGAGAAGCTCCAGCCCAAGTATCAGCCAAAATGCAGCCCATATCCGGGAGAATCTCAAGAGCAGGGGGTGGAGCAAACCAGGCCTCAAACCACGAGAAGCTCCAGCCGAAAAGGCAGTCAAAATGCAGCCCACATCCGGGAGAATCTCAAGAGCAGGGGCTCGAGCAAGCCAGGCCTCAAACCACGAGAAGCTCCAGCCCAAAAGCCAGTCAAAATGCAGCCCACCTCCGGGAGAACCTCAAGAGTAGGGGGTGGAGCAAGCCAGGCCTCAAACCACGAGAAGCTCCAGCCCAAAAGGCAGCCAAAATGCAGCCCACATCCGGGAGAATCTCAAGAGCAGGGGGTGGAGCAAGCCAGGCCTCAAACCTCGAGAAGCTCCAGCCCAAAATTCAGCCAAAATGCAGCCCACCTCCGGGAGAATCTCAACAGCAGGGGTGGAGCAAGCCAGGCCTCAAACCACGAGAAGCTCCAGCCCAAGAATCAGCCAAAATGCAGCCCACACCCGGGAGAATCTCAAGAGCAGGGGGTGGAGCAAGCCAGGCCTCAAACCACGAGAAGCTCCAGCCCAAGTATCGACCAAAATGCAGCCCACATCTGGGAGAAACTCAAGAGCAGGGGGTGGAGCAAGCCAGGCCTCAAACCACGAGAAGCTCCAGCCCAAAAGGCAGCCAAAATGCAGCCCACATCCGGGAGAATATCAAGAGCAGGGGTTGGAGTAAGCCAGGCCTCAAACCACGAGAAGCTCCTCCGCAAAAGGCAGCCAAAATGCAGCCCAAATCCGGGAGAATCTCAAGAGCAGGGGGTGGAGCAAGCCAGGCCTCAAACCACGAGAAGCTCCAGCCCAAAAGGCAGCCAAAATCCAGCCCACATCCGGGAGAATCTCAAGAGCAGGGGGTGGAGCAAGGCAGGCCTCAAACCACGAGAAGCTCCAGCCCAAAAGGCAGCCAAAATGCAGCCCACATCCGGGATTATCTCAAGAGCAGGGGGTGGAGCAAGCCAGGCCTCAAACCACGAGAAGCTCGAGCCCAAAAAGCAGCCAAAATCCAGCCCACATCTGGGACAATTTCAAGAGCAGGGGGTGGAGCAAGCCAGGCCTCAAACCACGAGAAGCTCCAGCCCAAAAGGCAGCCAAAATGCAGCCCACATCCGGGAGAATCTCAAGAGCAGGAAGTGGAGCAAGCCAGGCCTCAAACCATGAGAAGCTCCAGCCCAAAAGGCATCCAAAATCCAGCCCACATCCGGGAGAATCTCAAGAGCAGGTGCTCGAGCAAGGCAGGCCTCAAAGCACGAGAAGCTCCAGCCCAAAAGGCAGCCAAAATGCAGCCCACATCCGGGAGTATATCAAGAGCAGGGGGTGGAGCAAGGCAGGCCTCAAACCACGAGAAGCTCCAGCCCAAAATGCAGCCAAAATGCAGCCCATATCCGGGAGAAACTCAAGAGCAGGGGGTGGAGCAAGCCAGGCCTCAAACCACGAGAAGCTCCAGCCCAAAAGGCAGCCAAAATGCAGCCCACATCCGGGAGAATCTCAAGAGCAGGGGGTGGAGCACGCCAGGCCTCAAACCACGAGAAGCTCCAGCCCAAAAGCAGCCAAAATGCAGGACACATCCGGGAGAATCTCAAGAGCAGGGGGTGGAGCAAACCAGGCCTCAAACCACGAGAAGCTCCAGCCGAAAAGGCAGTCAAAATGCAGCCCACATCCGGGAGAATCTCAAGAGCAGGGGGTGGAGCAAGCCAGGCCTCAAACCACGAGAAGCTCCAGCCGAAAAGCCAGTCAAAATGCAGCCCACCTCCGGGAGAACCTCAAGAGCAGGGGGTGGAGCAAGCCAGGCCTCAAACCACGAGAAGCTCCAGCCGAAGTATCACCCAAAATGCAGCCCACATCTGGGAGAATCTCAAGAGCAGGGGGTGGAGGAAGCCAGGCCTCAAACCACGAGAAGCTCCAGCCCAAAAGGCAGCCAAAATGCAGCCCACATCCGGGAGAATCTCAAGAGCAGGGGGTGGAGCAAGCCAGGCCTCAAACCACGAGAAGCTCCAGCCCAAAATTCAGCCAAAATGCAGCCCACATCCGGGAGAATCTCAAGAGCAGGGGGTGGAGCAAGCCAGGCCTCAAACCTCGAGAAGCTCCAGCCCAAAATTCAGCCAAAATGCAGCCAACCTCCGGGGGAATCTCAACAGCAGGGGTGGAGCAAGCCAGGCCTCAAACCACGAGAAGCTCCAGCCCAAGAATCAGCCAAAATGCAGCCCAAATCCGGGAGAATCTCAAGAGCAGGGGGTGGAGCAAGCCAGGCCTCAAACCACGAGAAGCTCCAGCCCAAGTATCACCCAAAATGCAGCCCACATCTGGGAGAAACTCAAGAGTAGGGGTTGGAGTAAGCCAGGCCTCAAACCACGAGAAGCTCCACCGCAAAAGGCAGCCAAAATGCAGCCCAAATCCGGGAGAATCTCAAGAGCAGGGGGTGGAGCAAGCCAGGCCTCAAACCACGAGAAGCTCCAGCCCAAAAGTCAGCCAAAATGCAGCCCACATCCGGGAGAATCTCAAGAGCAGGGGGTGGAGCAAGCCAGGCCTCAAACCACGAGAAGCTCCAGCCCAAAAGGCAGCCAAAATCCAGCCCACATCCGGGACAATTTCAAGAGCAGGGGGTGGAGCAAGCCAGGCCTCAAACCACGAGAAGCTCCAGCCCAAAAGGCATCCAAAATCCAGCCCACATCCGGGAGAATCTCAAGAGCAGGGGCTCGAGCAAGGCAGGCCTCAAACCACGAGAAGCTCCAGCCCAAAATGCAGCCAAAATGCAGCCCATATCCGGGAGAAACTCAAGAGCAGGGGGTGGAGCAAGCCAGGCCTCAAACCACGAGAAGCTCCAGCCCAAAATGCAGCCAAAATGCAGCCCACATCCGGGAGAATCTCAAGAGCAGGGGGTGGAGCAAGCCAGGCCTCAAACCACGAGAAGCTCCAGCCCAAGTATCAGCCAAAATGCAGCCCACCTCCGGGAGAATCTCAAGAGCAGGGGGTGGAGCAAGCCAGGCCTCAAACCACGAGAAGCTCCAGCCCAAGAATCAGCCAAAATGCAGCCCACATCCGGGAGAATATCAAGAGCAGGGGGTGGAGCAAGCCAGGCCTCAAACCACGAGAATCTCCAGCCCAAAAGGCAGCCAAAATGCAGCCCACATCCGGGAGAATCTCAAGAGCAGGGGTTGGAGCAAGCCAGGCCTCAAACCTCGAGAAGCTCCAGCCCAAAAGGCAGCCAAAATGCAGCCCACATCCGGGAGAATCTCAAGAGCAGGGGGTGGATCAAGCCAGGCCTCAAACCACGAGAAGCTCCAGCCCAAAATGTCAGCCAAAATGCAGCCCACCTCTGGGACAATTTCAAGAGCAGGGGATGGAGCAAGCCAGGCCTCAAACCACGAGAAGCTCCAGCCCAAGAATCAGTCAAAATGCAGCCCACATCCGGGAGAATCTCAAGAGTAGGGGGTGGAGCAAGCCAGGCCTCAAACCACGAGAAGCTCCAGCCCAAAAGGCAGCCAAAATGCAGCCCACATCCGGGAGAATCTCAAGAGCAGGGGGTGGAGCAAGCCAGGCCTCAAACCACGAGAAGCTCCAGCCGAAAAGGCAGTCAAAATGCAGCCCACCTCCTTGAGAAACTCAAGAGCAGGGGGTGGAGCAAGCCAGGCCTCAAACCACGAGAAGCTCCAGCCGAAGTATCACCCAAAATGCAGCCCACATCTGGGAGAATCTCAAGAGTAGGGGGTTTAGCAATCCAGGCCTCAAACCTTGAGAAGTTCCAGCCCAAAAGGCAGCCAAAATCCAGCCCACATCCGGGAGAATCTCAAGAGCAGGGGGTGGAGGAAGCCAGGCCTCAAACCACGAGAAGCTCCAGCCCAAAAGGCAGCCAAAATCCAGCCCACATCCGGGAGAATCTCAAGAGCAGGGGGTGGAGCAAGCCAGGCCTCAAACCACGAGAAGCTCCAGCCCAAAAGGCAGCCAAAATGCAGCCCACATCTGGGAGAATCTCAAGAGCAGGGGGTGGAGCAAGCCAGGCCTCAAACCTCGAGAAGCTCCAGCCCAAAATTCAGCCAAAATGCAGCCCACCTCCGGGAGAATCTCAACAGCAGGGGTGGAGCAAGCCAGGCCTCAAACCACGAGAAGCTCCAGCCCAAGAATCAGCCAAAATGCAGCCCACATCCGGGAGAATCTCAAGAGCAGGGGGTGGAGCAAGCCAGGCCTCAAACCACGAGAAGCTCCAGCCCAAGTATCACCCAAAATGCAGCCCACATCTGGGAGAAACTCAAGAGTAGGGGGTGGAGCAAGCCAGTCCTCAAACCTTGAGAAGTTCCAGCCCAAAAGGCAGCCAAAATGCAGCCCACATCCGGGAGAATCTCAAGAGCAGCGGGTGGAGCAAGCCAGGCCTCAAACCACGAGAAGCTCCACCCCAAAAGGCAGCCAAAATGCAGCCCACATGCAGGAGAATCTCAAGAGCAGGGGGTGGAGCAAGCCAGGCCTCAAACCACGAGAAGCTCCAGCCCAAAATGCAGCCAAAATCCAGCCCACATCCGGGAGAATCTCAAGAGCAGGGGCTGGAGCAAGGCAGGCCTCAAACCACGAGAAGCTCCAGCCCAAAAGGCAGCCAAAATGCAGCCCACATCCGGGATTATCTCAAGAGCAGGGGGTGGAGCAAGCCAGGCCTCAAACCACGAGAAGCTCCACCCCAAAAGGCAGCCAAAATCCAGCCCACATCCGGGACAATTTCAAGAGCAGGGGGTGGAGCAAGCCAGGCCTCAAACCACGAGAAGCTCCAGCCCAAAAGGCAGCCAAAATGCAGCCCACATCCGGGAGAATCTCAAGAGCAGGAAGTGGAGCAAGCCAGGCCTCAAACCACGAGAAGCTCCAGCCCAAATGCATCCAAAATCCAGCCCACATCCGGGAGAATCTCAAGAGCAGGGGCTCGAGCAAGGCAGGCCTCAAACCACGAGAAGCTCCAGCCCAAAAGGCAGCCAAAATGCAGCCCACATCCGGGAGTATATCAAGAGCAGGGGGTGGAGCAAGGCAGGCCTCAAACCACGAGAAGCTCCAGCCCAAAATGCAGCCAAAATGCAGCCCACATCCGGGAGAATCTCAAGAGCAGGGGGTGGAGCAAGCCAGGCCTCAAACCACGAGAAGCTCCAGCCAAAAAGGCAACCAAAATGCACCCCACATCCGGGAGAATCTCAAGAGCAGGGGGTGGAGCAAGCCAGGCCTCAAACCACGAGAAGCTCCAGCCCAAAAGGCAGCCAAAATGCAGCCCACCTCCGGGACAATCTCAAGAGCAGGGGCTGGAGCAAGCCAGGACTCAAACCACGAGAAGCTCCAGCCCAAAAGGCAGCCAAAATGCAGCCCACATCCGGGAGAATCTCAGGAGCAGGGGGTGGAGCAAGCCAGGCCTCAAACCACGAGAAGCTCCAGCCCAAAAGGCAGCGAAAATGCAGCCCACATCCGGGAGAATCTCAAGAGCAGGGGATGGAGCAAGCCAGGCCTCAAACCACGAGAAGCTCCAGCCCAAAATTCAGCCAAAATGCACCCCACATCCGGGAGAATATCAAGAGCAGGGGGTGGAGCAAGCCAGACCTCAAACCACAAGAAGCTCCAGCCCTAAAGGCAGCCAAAATGCAGCCCACATCCGGGAGAATCTCAAGAGCAGGGGCTGGAGCACGCCAGGCCTCAAACCACGAGAAGCTCCAGCCCAAAAGCAGCCAAAATGCAGCCCACCTCCGGGAGAATGTCAAGAGCAGTGGGTGGAGCAAGCCAGGCCTCAAACCACGAGAAGCTCCAGCCCAAGAATCAGTCAAAATGCAGCCCACATCCGGGAGAATCTCAAGAGCAGGGGGTGGAGCAAGCCAGGCCTCAAACCACGAGAAGCTCCGGCCCAAAAGGGAGCCAAAATGCAGCCCACATCCGGGAGAATCTCAGGAGCAGGGGGTGGAGCAAGCCAGGCCTCAAACCACGAGAAGCTCCAGCCAAAAATGCAACCAAAATGCAGCCCACCTCCGGGAGAAACTCAAGAGCAGGGGGTGGAGCAAGCCAGGCCTCAAACCACGAGAAGCTCCAGCCCAAAAGGCAGCCAAAATGCAGCCCACATCTGGGAGAATCTCAAGAGTAGGGGGTGGAGCAATCCAGGCCTCAAACCTTGAGAAGTTCCAGCCCAAAAGGCAGCCAAAATCCAGCCCACATCCGGGAGAATCTCAAGAGCAGGGTGTGGAGCAAGCCAGGCCTCAAACCACGAGAAGCTCCAGCCCAAAAGGCAGCCAAAATGCAGCCCACATCCGGGAGAATCTCAAGAGCAGGGGGTGGAGCAAGCCAGGTCTCAAACCACGAGAAGCTCCAGCCCAAAACGCAGCCAAAATGCAGCCCACATCCGGGAGAATCTCAAGAGCAGGGGGTGGAGCAAGCCAGGCCTCAAACCTCGAGAAGCTCCAGCCCAAGAATCAGCCAAAATGCAGCCCACATCTGGGAGAATCTCAAGAGCAGGGGGTGGAGCAAGGCAGGCCTCAAACCACGAGAAGCTCCAGCCCAAGTATCACCCAAAATGCAGCCCACATCTGGGAGAAACTCAAGAGTAGGGGGTGGAGCAAGCCAGTCCTCAAACCTTGAGAAGTTCCAGCCCAAAAGGCAGCCAAAATGCAGCCCACATCCGGGAGAATCTCAAGAGTAGGAGGTGGAGGAAGCCAGGCCTCAAACCACGAGAAGCTCCAGCCCAAAAGGCAGCCAAAATCCAGCCCACATCCGGGAGAATCTCAAGAGCAGGGGTTGGAGCAAGCCAGGCCTCAAACCTCGAGAAGCTCCAGCCCAAAAGTCAGCCAAAATGCAGCCCACATCCGGGAGAATATCAAGAGCAGGGGGTGGAGCAAGCCAGGCCTCAAACCACGAGAAGCTCCAGCCCAAAAGGCAACCAAAATGCACCCCACATCCGGGAGAATCTCAAGAGCAGGGGGTGGAGCAAGCCAGGCCTCAAACCACGAGAAGCTCCAGCCCAAAAGGCAGCCAAAATGCAGCCCACCTCCGGGACAATCTCAAGAGCAGGGGCTGGAGCAAGCCAGGACTCAAACCACGAGAAGCTCTAGCCGAAAAGGCAGCCAAAATGCAGCCCACATCCGGTAGAATCTCAAGAGCAGGGGGTGGAGCAAGCCAGGCCTCAAACCACGAGAAGCTCCAGCCCAAAAGGCAGCGAAAATGCAGCCCACATCCGGGAGAATCTCAAGAGCAGGGGATGGAGCAAGCCAGGCCTCAAACCACGAGAAGCTCCAGCCCAAAATTCAGCCAAAATGCAGCCCACCTCTGGGAGAATATCAAGAGCAGGGGGTGGAGCAAGTCTGGCTTCAAACCTCGAGAATTTCCAGCCCAAAATGTCAGCCAAAATGCAGCCCACCTCTGGGAGAATATCAAGAGCAGGGGGTGGAGCAAGCCAGACCTCAAACCACAAGAAGCTCCAGCCCAAAAGGCAGCCAAAATGCAGCCCACATCCGGGAGAATCTCAAGAGCAGGGGCTGGAGCACGCCAGGCCTCAAACCACGAGAAGCTCCAGCCCAAGAATCAGTCAAAATGCAGCCCACATCCGGGAGAATCTCAAGAGCAGGGGGTGGAGCAAGCCAGGCCTCAAACCACGAGAAGCTCCAGCCCAAAAGGGAGCCAAAATGCAGCCCACATCCAGGAGAATATCAAGAGCAGGGGGTGGAGCAAGCCAGGCCTCAAACCACGAGAAGCTCCAGCCAAAAATGCAGCCAAAATGCAGCCCACCTCCGGGAGAAACTCAAGAGCAGGGGGTGGAGCAAGCCAGGCCTCAAACCACGAGAAGCTCCAGCCCAAAAGGCAGCCAAAATCCAGCCCACCTCGGGGAGAATCTCAAGAGTAGGGGGTGGAGCAATCCAGGCCTCAAACCTTGAGAAGTTCCAGCCCAAAAGGCAGCCAAAATCCAGCCCACATCCGGGAGAATCTCAAGAGCAGGGGGTGGAGGAAGCCAGGCCTCAAACCACGAGAAGCTCCAGCCCAAAAGGCAGCCAAAATGCAGCCCACATCCAGGAGAATCTCAAGAGCAGGGGGTGGAGCAAGCCAGGTCTCAAACCACGAGAAGCTCCAGCCCAAAACGCAGCCAAAATGCAGCCCACATCTGGGAGAATCTCAAGAGCAGGGGGTGGAGCAAGCCAGGCCTCAAACCACGAGAAGCTCCAGCCCAAGTATCACCCAAAATGCAGCCCACATCTGGGAGAAACTCAAGAGTAGGGGGTGGAGCAAGCCAGTCCTCAAACCTTGAGAAGTTCCAGCCCAAAAGGCAGCCAAAATCCAGCCCACATCCGGGAGAATCTCAAGAGTAGGGGGTGGAGGAAGCCAGGCCTCAAACCACGAGAAGCTCCAGCCCAAAAGGCAGCCAAAATGCAGCCCACATCTGGGAGAATCTCAAGAGCAGGGGGTGGAGCAAGCCAGGCCTCAAACCACGACAAGCTCCAGCCCAAAAGGCAGCCAAAATGCAGCCCACATCCGGGAGAATCTCAAGAGCAGGGGGTGGAGCAAGCCAGGCCTCAAACCTCGAGAAGCTCCAGCCCAAAAGGCAGCCAAAATGCAGCCCACATCCAGGAGAATCTCAAGAGCAGGGGGTGGAGCAAGCCAGGCCTCAAACCACGAGAAGCTCCAGCCCAAGAATCAGCCAAAATGCAGCCCACATCCGGGAGAATATCAAGAGCAGGGGGTCGAGCAAGCCAGGTCTCAAACCACGAGAAGCTCCAGCCCAAAAGGCAGCCAAAATGCAGCCCACCTCCGTGGGAATCTCAACAGCAGGGGTGGAGCAAGCCAGGCCTCAAACCACGAGAAGCTCCAGCCCAAGAATCAGTCAAAATGCAGCCCACATCCGGGAGAATCTCAAGAGCAGGGTGTGGAGCAAGGCAGGCCTCAAACCACGAGAAGCTCCAGCCCAAAAGGCAGCCAAAATGCAGCCCACATCCGGGAGAATCTCAAGAGCAGGGGGACGAGCAAGCCAGGCCTCAAACCACGAGAAGCTCCAGCCCAAAAGGCAGCCAAAATGCAGCCCACATCCGGGAGTATATCAAGAGCAGGGGGTGGAGCAAGGCAGGCCTCAAACCACGAGAAGCTAGACCCCAAAAGGCAGCCAAAATGCAGGCCACATCCGGGAGAATCTCAAGAGCAGGGGGTGGAGCAAGCCAGGCCTCAAACCACGAGAAGCTCCAGCCCAAAAGCAGCCAAAATACAGCCCACATCTGGGAGAATCTCAAGAGTAGGGGGTGGAGCAAGCCAGGCCTCAAACCACGAGAAGTTCCAGCCCAAAAGGCAGCCAAAATCCAGCCCACATCCGGGAGAATCTCAAGAGCAGGGGGTGGAGGAAGCCAGGCCTCAAACCACGAGAAGCTACAGCCCAAAATTCAGCCAAAATCCAGCCCACCTCCGGGAGAATATCAAGAGCAGGGGGTGGAGCAAGCCAGGCCTCAAACCTGCAGAAACTCCACCCCAAAATGCAGCCAAAATGCAGCCCACATGCGGGAGAATCTCAAGAGTAGGGGGTGGAGCAAGCCAGGCCTCAAACCACGAGAAGCTCCAGCCCAAAATGCAGCCAAAATGCAGCCCACATCCGGGAGAATCTCAAGAGCAAGGGGGTGGAGGAAGCCAGGCCTCAAACCACGAGAAGTTCCAGCCCAAAAGGAAGCCAAAATCCAGCCCACATCCGGGAGAATCTCAAGAGCAGGGGGTGGAGCAAGCCAGGCCTCAAACCACGAGAAGCTCCAGCCCAAGTATCACCCAAAATGCAGCCCACATCCGGGAGAATCTCAAGAGCAGGGGGTGGAGCAAGCCAGGCCTCAAACCACGAGAAGCTCCAGCCCAAAATGCAGCCAAAATGCAGCCCACATCCGGGAGAATCTCAAGAGCAGGGGGTGGAGCAAGCCAGGCCTCAAACCTCCAGAAACTCCACCCCAAAATGCAGCCAAAATGCAGCCCACATGCGGGAGAATCTCAATAGCAGGGGGTGGAGCAAGCCAGGCCTCAAACCACGAGAAGCTCCGGCCCAAAAGGCAGCCAAAATGCAGCCCACATCCGGGAGAATCTCAAGAGCAGGGGGTGGAGCAAGCCAGGTCTCAAACCACGAGAAGCTCCAGCCCAAAATGCAGCCAAAATGCAGCCCACATCCGGGAGAATCTCAAGAGCAGGGGGTGGAGCAAGCGAGGTCTCAAACCACGAGAAGCTCCAGCCCAAAAGGCAGCCAAAATGCAGCCCACATCCGGGAGAATCTCAAGAGGAGAGGGTGGAGCAAGCCAGGCCTCAAACCACGAGAAGCTCCAGCCCAAAGGGCAGCCAAAATGCAGCCCACATGCGGGAGAATCTCAAGAGGAGAGGGTGGAGCAAGCCAGGCCTCAAACCACGAGAAGCTCCAGCCCAAAGGGCAGCCAAAATGCAGCCCACATCCGGGAGAATCTCAAGAGCAGGGGGTGGAGGAAGCCAGGCCTCAAACCACGAGAAGCTCCAGCCCAAAAGGAAGCCAAAATCCAGCCCACATCCGGGAGAATCTCAAGAGCAGGGGGTGGAGCAAGCCAGGCCGCAAACCACGAGAAGCTCCAGCCCAAGTATCACCCAAAATGCAGCCCACATCCGGGAGAATCTCAAGAGCAGGGGGTGGAGCAAGCCAGGCCTCAAACCACGAGAAGCTCCAGCCCAAAATGCAGCCAAAATGCAGCCCACATCCGGGAGAATCTCAAGAGCAGGGGGTGGAGCAAGCCAGGTCTCAAACCACGAGAAGCTCCAGCCCAAAAGGCAGCCAAAATGCAGCCCACATCTGGGAGAATCTCAAGAGCAGGGGGTGGAGCAAGCCAGGCCTCAAACCACGAGAAGCTACAGCCCAAAATTCAGCCAAAATCCAGCCCACCTCCGGGAGAATCTCAAGAGCAGGGGGTGGAGCAAGCCAGGCCTCAAACCTCCAGAAACTCCACCCCAAAATGCAGCCAAAATGCAGCCCACATCCGGGAGAATCTCAATAGCAGGGGGTGGAGCAAGCCAGGCCTCAAACCACGAGAAGCTCCGGCCCAAAATGCAGCCAAAATGCAGCCCACATCCGGGAGAATCTCAAGAGCAGGGGGTGGAGCAAGCCAGGCCTCAAACCACGAGAAGCTCCAGCCCAAAATGCAGCCAAAATGCAGCCCACATCCGGGAGAATCTCAAGAGCAGGGGGTGGAGCAAGCGAGGTCTCAAACCACGAGAAGCTCCAGCCCAAAAGGCAGCCAAAATGCAGCCCACATCCGGGAGAATATCAATAGCAGGGGGTGGAGCAAGCCAGGCCTCAAACCTCGAGAAGCTCCAGCCCAAAATGCAGCCAAAATGCAGCCCACCTCCGGGGGAATCTCAACAGCAGGGGTGGAGCAAGCCAGGCCTCAAACCACGAGAAGCTCCAGCCCAAGATTCAGTCAAAATGCAGCCCACCTCCGGGAGAATCTCAAGAGCAGGGGGTGGAGCAAGCCAGGCCTCAAACCACGAGAAGCTCCAGCCCAAAAGGCAGCCAAAATGCAGCCCACATCTGGGAGAATCTCAAGAGCAGGGGGTGGAGCAAGCCAGGCCTCAAACCACGAGAAGCTCCAGCCCAAAAGGCAGCCAAAATGCAGCCCACATCCGGGAGAATCTCAAGAGCAGGGGGTGGAGCAAGCCAGGCCTCAAACCACGAGAAGCTCCAGCCCAAAAGGCAGCCAAAATGCAGCCCACATCCAGGAGAATATCAAGAGCAGGGGGTGGAGCAAGCCAGGCCTCAAACCACGAGAAGCTCCAGCCCAAAAGGCAGCCAAAATGCAGCCCACATCCGGGAGAATCTCAAGAGCAGGGGGTGGAGCAAGCCAGGCCTCAAACCTCGAGAAACTCCAGCCCAAAATGCAGCCAAAATGCAGCCCACATCCGGGAGAATATCAATAGCAGGGGGTGGAGCAAGCCAGGCCTCAAACCTCGAGAAGCTCCAGCCCAAAAGGCAGCCAAAATGCAGCCCACCTCCGGGGGAATCTCAACAGCAGGGGTGGAGCAAGCCAGGCCTCAAACCACGAGAAGCTCCAGCCCAAGAATCAGTCAAAATGCAGCCAACCTCCGGGAGAATCTCAAGAGCAGGGGGTGGAGCAAGCCAGGCCTCAAACCACGAGAAGCTCCAGCCCAAAAGGCAGCCAAAATGCAGCCCACATCCGGGAGAATCTCAAGAGCAGGGGGTGGAGCAAGCCAGGCCTCAAACCACGAGAATCTCCAGCCCAAAAGGCAGCCAAAATCCAGCCCACATCCGGGAGAATCTCAAGAGCAGGGGGTGGAGCAAGCCAGGCCTCAAACCACGAGAAGCTCCAGCCCAAAAGGCAGCCAAAATGCAACCCACCTCCGGGAGAATCTCAAGAGCAGGGGGTGGAGCAAGCCAGGCCTCAAACCACGAGAAGCTCCAGCCCAAAAGGCAGCCAAAATGCAGCCCACATGCGGGAGAATCTCAAGAGCAGGGGGTGGAGCAAGCCAGGCCTCAAACCACGAGAAGCTCCAGCCCAAAAAGCAGCCAAATTCCAGCCCACATCCGGGAGAATCTCAAGAGCAGGGGGTGGAGCAAGCCAGGCCTCAAACCTCGAGAAGTTCCAGCTCAAAATGTCAGCCAAAATGCAGCCAACCTCCGGGAGAATCTCAAGAGCAGGGGGTGGAGCAAGCCAGGCCTCAAACCACGAGAAGCTCCAGCCCAAAATGCAGCCAAAATGCAGCCCACATCCGGGAGAATCTCAAGAGCAGGGGGTGGAGCAAGCCAGGTCTCAAACCACGAGAAGCTCCAGCCCAAAAGGCAGCCAAAATCCAGCCCACATCCGGGAGAATCTCAAGAGCAGGGGGTGGAGCAAGCCAGGACTCAAACCACGAGAAGCTCCAGCCCAAGAATCAGCCAAAATGCAGCCCACATCCGGGAGAATCTCAAGAGCAGGGGGTGGAGCAAGCCAGGCCCCAAACCACGAGAAGCTCCAGCCCAAGTATCACCCAAAATGCAGCCTACATCTGGGAGAATCTCAAGAGTAGGGGGTGGAGCAAGCCAGGCCTCAAACCACGAGAAGCTCCAGCCCAAAAGGCAGCCAAAATGCAGCCCACATCCGGGAGAATCTCAAGAGCAGGGGGTGGAGGAAGCCAGGCCTCAAACCACGAGAAGCTCCAGCCCAAAAGGCAGCCAAAATCCAGCCCACATCCGGGAGAATCTCAAGAGCAGGGGGTGGAGCAAGCCAGGCCTCAAACCTCGAGAAGCTCCAGCCCAAAAGGCAGCCAAAATGCAGCCCACATCCGGGAGAATCTCAAGAGCAGGGGGTGGAGAAAGCCAGGCCTCAAACCACGAGAAGCTCCAGCCCAAGAATCAGTCAAAATGCAGCCCACCTCCGGGAGAATCTCAAGAGCAGGGGGTGGAGCAAGCCAGGCCCCAAACCACGAGAAGCTCCAGCCCAAGTATCACCCAAAATGCAGCCTACATCTGGGAGAATCTCAAGAGTAGGGGGTGGAGCAAGCCAGGCCTCAAACCACGAGAAGCTCCAGCCCAAAAGGCAGCCAAAATGCAGCCCACATCCGGGAGAATCTCAAGAGCAGGGGGTGGAGGAAGCCAGGCCTCAAACCACGAGAAGCTCCAGCCCAAAAGGCAGCCAAAATCCAGCCCACATCCGGGAGAATCTCAAGAGCAGGGGGTGGAGCAAGCCAGGCCTCAAACCTCGAGAAGCTCCAGCCCAAAAGGCAGCCAAAATGCAGCCCACCTCCGGGGGAATCTCAACAGCAGGGGTGGAGCAAGCCAGGCCTCAAACCACGAGAAGCTCAGCCCAAGAATCAGTCAAAATGCAGCCCACCTCCGGGAGAATCTCAAGAGCAGGGGGTGGAGCAAGCCAGGCCTCAAACCACGAGAAGCTCCAGCCCAAAAGGCAGCCAAAATGCAGCCCACATCCGGGAGAATCTCAAGAGCAGGGGGTGGAGCAAGCCAGGCCTCAAACCACGAGAAGCTCCAGCCCAATAGGCAGCCAAAATGCAGACCACATCCGGGAGAATCTCAAGAGCAGGGGGTGGAGCAAGCCAGGCCTCAAACCACGAGAAGCTCCAGCCCAAAAGGCAGCCAAAATGCAGCCCACATCCGGGAGAATCTCAAGAGCAGGGGGTGGAGCAAGCCAGGCCTCAAACCACGAGAAGCTCCAGCCCAAAAGGCAGCCAAAATGCAGCCCACATCCGGGAGAATCTCAAGAGCAGGGGGTGGAGCAAGCCAGGCCTCAAACCACGAGAAGCTCCAGCCCAAAAGGCAGCCAAAATGCAGCCCACATCCGGGAGAATCTCAAGAGCAGGGGGTGGAGCAAGCCAGGCCTCAAACCACGAGAAGCTCCAGCCCAAAATGTAGTGAAAATGCAGCCCACATCCAGGATAATCTCAAGAGCAGGGGTTGGAGCAAGCCAGGCCTCAAACCTCGAGAAACTCCAGCCCAAAATGCAGCCAAAATGCAGCCCACATCCGGGAGAATATCAATAGCAGGGGGTGGAGCAAGCCAGGCCTCAAACCTCGAGAAGCTCCAGCCCAAAAGGCAGCCAAAATGCAGCCCACCTCCGGGGGAATCTCAACAGCAGGGGGTGGAGCAAGCCAGGCCTCAAACCACGAGAAGCTCCAGCCCAAGAATCAGTCAAAATGCAGCCCACCTCCGGGAGAATCTCAAGAGCAGGGGGTGGAGCAAGCCAGGCCACAAACCACGAGAAGCTCCAGCCCAAAAGGCAGCCAAAATGCAGCCCACATCCGGGAGAATCTCAAGAGCAGGGGGTGGAGCAAGCCAGGCCTCAAACCACGAGAAGCTGCAGCCCAAAAGGCAGCCAAAATGCAGCCCACATCCGGGAGAATCTCAAGAGCAGGGGGTGGAGGAAGCCAGGCCTCAAACCACGAGAAGCTCCAGCCCAAAAGGCAGCCAAAATGCAGCCCACATCCAGGATAATCTCAAGAGCAGGGGTTGGAGCAAGCCAGGCCTCAAACCTCGAGAAACTCCAGCCCAAAATGCAGCCAAAATGCAGCCCACATCCGGGAGAATATCAATAGCAGGGGGTGGAGCAAGCCAGGCCTCAAACCTCGAGAAGCTCCAGCCCAAAAGGCAGCCAAAATGCAGCCCACCTCCGGGGGAATCTCAACAGCAGGGGGTGGAGCAAGCCAGGCCTCAAACCTCGAGAAGCTCCAGCCCAAAAGGCAGCCAAAATGCAGCCCACCTCCGGGGGAATCTCAACAGCAGGGGGTGGAGCAAGCCAGGCCTCAAACCACGAGAAGCTCCAGCCCAAGAATCAGTCAAAATGCAGCCCACCTCCGGGAGAATCTCAAGAGCAGGGGGTGGAGCAAGCCAGGCCTCAAACCACGAGAAGCTCCAGCCCAAAAGGCAGCCAAAATGCAGCCCACATCCGGGAGAATCTCAAGAGCAGGGGGTGGAGCAAGCCAGGCCTCAAACCACGAGAAGCTCCAGCCCAAAAGGCAGCCAAAATGCAGCCCACCTCCGGGAGAATCTCAAGAGCAGGGGGTGGAGCAAGCCAGACCTCAAACCACAAGAAGCTCCAGCCCTAAAGGCAGCCAAAATGCAGCCCACATCCGGGAGAATCTCAAGAGCAGGGGGTGGAGCACGCCAGGCCTCAAAGCACGAGAAGCTCCAGCCCAAAAGCAGCCAAAATGCAGCCCACATCCAGGAGAATCTCAAGGGCAGGGGGTGGAGCAAGCCAGGCCTCAAACCACGAGAAGCTCCAGCCCAAAAGGCAGCCAATATACAGCCCACATCCGGGAGAATCTCAAGAGCAGGGGGTGGAGCAAGCCAGGCCTCAAACCACGAGAAGCTCCAGCCCAAAAGGCAGCTAAAATCCAGCCCACCTCCTGGAGAATCTCAAGAGCAGGGGGTGGAGCAAGCCAGGCCTCAAACCACGAGAAGCTCCAGCCCAAGAATCAGCCAAAATGCAGCCCACATCCGGGAGAATCTCAAGAGCAGGGGGTGGAGCAAGCCAGGCCTCAAACCTCGAGAAGCTCCAGCCCAAAAGGCAGCCAAAATGCAGCCCAACTCCGGGGGAATCTCAACAGCAGGGGTGGAGCAAGCCAGGCCTCAAACCACGAGAAGCTCCAGCCCAAGAATCAGTCAAAATGCAGCCAACCTCCGGGAGAATCTCAAGAGCAGGGGGTGGAGCAAGCCAGGCCTCAAACCACGAGAAGCTCCAGCCCAAAAGGCAGCCAAAATGCAGCCCACATCCGGGAGAATCTCAAGAGCAGGGGGTGGAGCAAGCCAGGCCTCAAACCACGAGAATCTCCAGCCCAAAAGGCAGCCAAAATCCAGCCCACATCCGGGAGAATCTCAAGAGCAGGGGGTGGAGCAAGCCAGGCCTCAAACCACGAGAAGCTCCAGCCCAAAAGGCAGCCAAAATGCAGCCCACCTCCGGGAGAATCTCAAGAGCAGGGGGTGGAGCAAGCCAGGCCTCAAACCACGAGAAGCTCCAGCCCAAAAGGCAGCCAAAATGCAGCCCACATGCGGGAGAATCTCAAGAGCAGGGGGTGGAGCAAGCCAGGCCTCAAACCACGAGAAGCTCCAGCCCAAAAAGCAGCCAAAATCCAGCCCACATCCGGGAGAATCTCAAGAGCAGGGGGTGGAGCAAGCCAGGCCTCAAACCTCGAGAAGTTCCAGCTCAAAATGTCAGCCAAAATGCAGCCCACCTCCGGGAGAATATCAAGAGCAGGGAGTGGAGCAAGCCAGACCTCAAACCACGAGAAGCTCCAGCCCAAAATGCAGCCAAAATGCAGCCCACCTCCGGGAGAATCTCAAGAGCAGGGGGTGGAGCAAGCCAGGTCTCAAACCACGAGAAGCTCCAGCCCAAAATGCAGCCAAAATGCAGCCCACATCCGGGAGAATCTCAAGAGCAGGGGGTGGAGCAAGCCAGGACTCAAACCACGAGAAGCTCCAGCCCAAGAATCAGCCAAAATGCAGCCCACATCCGGGAGAATCTCAAGAGCAGGGGGTGGAGCAAGCCAGGCCCCAAACCACGAGAAGCTCCAGCCCAAGTATCACCCAAAATGCAGCCTATATCTGGGAGAATCTCAAGAGTAGGGGGTGGAGCAAGCCAGGCCTCAAACCACGAGAAGCTCCAGCCCAAAAGGCAGCCAAAATGCAGCCCACATCCGGGAGAATCTCAAGAGCAGGGGGTGGAGGAAGCCAGGCCTCAAACCACGAGAAGCTCCAGCCCAAAAGGCAGCCAAAATCCAGCCCACATCCGGGAGAATCTCAAGAGCAGGGGGTGGAGCAAGCCAGGCCTCAAACCTCGAGAAGCTCCAGCCCAAAAGGCAGCCAAAATGCAGCCCACATCCGGGAGAATCTCAAGAGCAGGGGGTGGAGAAAGCCAGGCCTCAAACCACGAGAAGCTCCTGCCCAAGAATCAGTCAAAATGCAGCCCACCTCCGGGAGAATCTCAAGAGCAGGGGGTGGAGCAAGCCAGGCCCCAAACCACGAGAAGCTCCAGCCCAAGTATCACCCAAAATGCAGCCTACATCTGGGAGAATCTCAAGAGCAGGGGGTGGAGGAATCCAGGCCTCAAACCACGAGAAGCTCCAGCCCAAAAGGCAGCCAAAATCCAGCCCACATCCGGGAGAATCTCAAGAGCAGGGGGTGGAGCAAGCCAGGCCTCAAACCTCGAGAAGCTAGACCCCAAAAGGCAGCCAAAATGCAGCCCACCTCCGGGGGAATCTCAACAGCTGGGGTGGAGCAAGCCAGGCCTCAAACCACGAGAAGCTCCAGCCCAAGAATCAGTCAAAATGCAGCCCACCTCCGGGAGAATCTCAAGAGCAGGGGGTGGAGCAAGCCAGGCCTCAAACCACGAGAAGCTCCAGCCCAAAAGGCAGCCAAAATGCAGCCCACATCCGGGAGAATCTCAAGAGCAGGGGGTGGAGGAAGCCAGGCCTCAAACCACGAGAAGCTCCAGCCCAAAAGGCAGCCAAAATGCAGCCCACATCCAGGATAATCTCAAGAGCAGGGGTTGGAGCAAGCCAGGCCTCAAACCTCGAGAAGCTCCAGCCCAAAATGCAGCCAAAATGCAGCCCACATCCGGGAGAATATCAATAGCAGGGGGTGGAGCAAGCCAGGCCTCAAACCTCGAGAAGCTCCAGCCCAAAGGGCAGCCAAAATGCAGCCCACCTCCGGGGGAATCTCAACAGCAGGGGGTGGAGCAAGCCAGGCCTCAAACCACGAGAAGCTCCAGCCCAAGAATCAGTCAAAATCCAGCCCACCTCCGGGAGAATCTCAAGAGCAGGGGGTGGAGCAAGCCAGGCCTCAAACCACGAGAAGCTCCAGCCCAAAAGGCAGCCAAAATGCAGCCCACATCCGGGAGAATCTCAAGAGCAGGGGGTGGAGCAAGCCAGGCCTCAAACCACGAGAAGCTAGACCCCAAAAGGCAGCCAAAATGCAGCCCACATCCGGGAGAATCTCAAGAGCAGGGGGTGGAGCAAGCCAGGCCTCAAACCACGAGAAGCTCCAGCCCAAAAGGCAGCCAAAATGCAGCCCACATCCGGGAGAATCTCAAGAGCAGGGGGTGGAGCAAGCCAGACCTCAAACCACAAGAAGCTCCAGCCCTAAAGGCAGCCAAAATGCAGCCCACATCCGGGAGAATCTCAAGAGCAGGGGGTGGAGCACGCCAGGCCTCAAAGCACGAGAAGCTCCAGCCCAAAAGCAGCCAAAATGCAGCCCACATCCAGGAGAATCTCAAGAGCAGGGGGTGGAGCAAGCCAGGCCTCAAACCACGAGAAGCTCCAGCCCAAAAGGCAGCCAATATACAGCCCACATCCGGGAGAATCTCAAGAGCAGGGGGTGGAGCAAGCCAGGCCTCCAACCACGAGAAGCTGCAGCCCAAGAATCAGCCAAAATGCAGCCCACATCCGGGAGAATCTCAAGAGCAGGGGGTGGAGCAAGCCAGGCCTCAAACCACGAGAAGCTCCAGCCCAAAAGGCAGCTAAAATCCAGCCCACCTCCTGGAGAATCTCAAGAGCAGGGGGTGGAGCAAGCCAGGCCTCAAACCACGAGAAGCTCCAGCCCAAGAATCAGCCAAAATGCAGCCCACATCCGGGAGAATCTCAAGAGCAGGGGGTGGAGCAAGCCAGGCCTCAAACCACGAGAAGTTCCAGCCCGAAACCAGCGAAAATGCAGCCCACATCCGGGACAATATCAAGAGCAGGGGGTGGAGCAAGCCAGGCCTCAAACCACGAGAAGCTCCAGCCCAAAAGGCAGCCAAAATCCAGCCCACATCCGGGAGAATATCAAGAGCAGGGGGTGGAGCAAGCCAGGCCTCAAACCACGAGGAGCTCCAGCCCAAGAATCAGCCAATATGCAGCCCACATCCGGGAGAATCTCAAGAGCAGGGGGTGGAGAAAGCCAGGCCTCAAACCATGAGAAGTTCCAGCCCAAAAGGCAGCCAAAATGCAGCCCACATCGGGGAGAATCTCAAGAGCAGGGAGTGGAGAAAGCCAGGCCTCAAACCACGAGAAGCTCCATCCCAAGAATCAGACAATATGCAGCCCACATCCGGGAGAATCTCAAGAGCAGGGGGTGGAGAAAGCCAGGTCTCAAACCACGAGAAGTTCCAGCCAAAAACTAGCGAAAATGCAGCCCACATCCGGGACAATATCAAGAGCAGGGGGTGGAGCAAGCCAGGCCTCAATCCACGAGAAGCTCCAGCCCAAAAGGCAGACAAAATCCAGCCCACCTCCGGGAGAATATCAAGAGCAGGGGGTGGAGCAAGCCAGGCCTCAAACCACGAGAAGCTCCAGCCCAAAATGCACTCAAAATGCAGCCCACATCCGGGAGAATATCAAAAGCAGGGGGTGGAGCAAGCCAGGCCTCAAACAACGAGAAACTCCAGTAAAAAAGGCAGCCAAAATGCAGCCCACATCCGGGAGAATCTCAAGAGCAGGGGGTGGAGCAAGCCAGGCCTCAAACCACGAGAAGCTCCAGCCCAAAAGGCAGCCAAAATGCAGCCCACATCCGGGAGAATCTCAAGAGCAGGGGGTGGAGCAAGTCAGGCCTCAAACCACGAGAAGCTCCAGCCAAAAAGGCAGCCAAAATGCAGCCCACATCCGGGAGAATCTCAAGAGCAGGGGGTGGAGCAAGCCAGGCCTCAAACCACGAGAAGCTCCAGCCCAAAAGGCAGCCAAAATGCAGCCCACATCCGGGAGAATCTCAAGAGCAGGGGGTGGAGCAAGCCAGGCCTCAAACCACGAGAAGCTCCTGCCCAAGTATCAGCCAAAATGCAGCCCACATCTGGGAGAATCTCAAGAGCAGGGGGTGGAGCAAGCCAGGCCTCAAACCATGAGAAGCTCCAGCCCAAAAAGCAGCCAAAAGCCAGCCCACATCCGGGAGAATCTCAAGAGCAGGGGGTGGAGCAAGCCAGGCCTCAAACCACGAGAATCTAGACCCCAAAAGGCAGCCAAAATGCAGCCCACCTCCTGGAGAATCTCAAGAGCAGGGGGTGGAACAAGCCAGCCCCTACACCACGAGAAGCTCCAGCCCAAAAGGCAGCCAAAATGCAGCCCACATTCGGGAGAATATCAAGAGCAGGGGGTGGAGCAAGCCAGGCCCCAAAGCACGAGAAGCTCCAGCCCAAAAGGCAGCCAAAAGCCAGCCAACATCCGGGAGAATCTCAAGAGCAGGGGGTGGAGCAAGCCAGGCCTCAAACCACGAGAAGCTAGACCCCAAAAGGCAGCCAAAATGCAGCCCACCTCCTGGAGAATCTCAAGAGCAGGGGGTGGAGCAAGGCAGGCCTCAAACCACGAGAAGCTCCAGCCCAAAATGCAGCCAAAAGCCAGCCCACATCCGGGAGAATCTCAAGAGCAGGGGGTGGAGCAAGCCAGGACTCAAACCACGAGAAGCTCCAGCCCAAAAGGCAGCCAAAATGCAGCCCACATCCAGGAGAATCTCAAGAGCAGGGGGTGGAGCAAGCCAGGCCTCAAACCACGAGAAGCTCCTGCCCAAAAGGCAGCCAAATTCCAGGCCACCTCCGGGAGAATATCAAGAGCAGGGGGTGGAACAAGCCAGCCCCCAAACCACGAGAAGCTCCCGCCCAAAATGCAGCCAAAATCCAGCCCACATCCGGGAGAATCTCAAGAGCAGGGGGTGGAACAAGCCAGCCCCCAAACCACGAGAAGCTCCCGCCCAAAATGCAGCCAAAATGCAGCCCACATCTGGGAGAATCTCAAGAGCAGGGGGTGGAGCAAGCCAGGCCTCAAACCACGAGAAGCTCCAGCCCAAGAATCAGGCAATATGCAGCCCACATCCAGGAGAATCTCAAGAGCAGGGGGTGGAGCAAGCCAGGCCTCAAACCACGAGAAGCTCCAGCCCAAAAGGCAGCCAAAATGCAGCCCACATCCGGGAGAATCTCAAGAGCAGGGGGTGGAGCAAGCCAGGCCTCAAACCACGAGAAGCTCCAGCCCAAAAGGCAGCCAAAATGCAGTCCACATCCGGGAGAATCTCAAGAGCAGGGGGTGGAGCAAGCCAGGTCTCAAACCACGAGAATTTCCAGCCCAAAAGGCAGCCAAAATGCAGCCCACATCCGGGAGAATCTCAAGAGCAGGGGGTGGAGCAAGCCAGGCCTCAAACCACGAGAAGCTCCAGCCTCAAAGGCAGCCAAAATGCAGCCCACATCCGGGAGAATCTCAAGAGCAGGGGGTGGAGCAAGCCAGGCCTCAAACCACGAGAAGCTCCAGCCCAAAATGCAGCCAAAATGCAGCCCACCTCTGGGAGAATCTCAAGAGCAGGGGGTGGAGCAAGCCAGGCCCCAAACCACGAGAAGCTCCAGCCCAAAAGGCAGCCAAAATGCAGCCCACATCCGGGAGAATCTCAAGAGCAGAGGGTGGAGCAAGCCAGGCCTCAAACCACGAGAAGCTCCAGCCCAAAAGGCAGCCAAAATGCAGCCCACATCCAGGAGAATCTCAAGAGCAGGGGGTGGAGAAAGCCAGGCCCCAAACCACGAGAAGCTCCAGCCCAAAAAGCAGCCAAATTCCAGACCACATCCGGGAGAATCTCAAGAGCAGGGGGAGGAGCAAGCCAGGCCCCAAAGCACGAGAAGCTCCAGCCCAAAAGGCAGCCAAAATGCAGCCAACATCCGGGAGAATCTCAAGAGCAGGGGGTGGAGCAAGCCAGGCCTCAAACCACGAGAAGCTAGACCCCCAAAGGCAGCCAAAATGCAGCCCACCTCCTGGAGAATCTCAAGAGCAGGGGGTGGTACAAGCCAGCCCCCAAACCACGAGAAGCTCCAGAACAAAATGCAGCCAAAAGCCAGCCCACATCCAGGAGAATCTCAAGAGCAGGGGCTCGAGCAAGCCAGGCCTCACACCACGAGAAGCTACAGCCCAAAAGGCAGCCAAAATGCAGCCCACGTCCAGGAGAATCTCAAGAGCAGGGGGTGGAGCAAGCCAGCCCCCAAACCACGAGAAGCTCCAGCCCAAAAGGCAGCCAAAATCTAGCCCACTTCGGGGAGAATATCAAGAGCAGGGGGTGGAGCAAGCCAGGCCTCAAAGCACGAGAAGCTCCATCCCAAAAGGCAGCCAAAATGCAGCCCACATCCGGGAGAATCTCAAGAGCAGGGGGTGGAGCAAGCCAGGCCTCAAACCACGAGAAGCTCCAGCCCAAAAGGCAGACAAAATGCAGCCCACATCCAGGAGAATCTCAAGAGCAGGAGGTGGAGCAAGCCAGGCCTCAAACCACGAGAAGCTCCAGCCCAAATGGCAGCCAAAATGCAGCCCACGTCCAGGAGAATCTCAAGAGCATGAGGTGGAGCAAGCCAGGCCTCAAACCACGAGAAGCTCCAGCCCAAAATGTAGTGAAAATGCAGCCCACTTCGGGGAGAATCTCAAGAGCAGGGGGTGGGGCAAGCCAAGCCTCAAACCACGAGAAGCTCCAGCCCAAAAGGCAGCCAAAATGCAGCCCACGTCCAGGAGAATCTCAAGAGCAGGGGGTGGAACAAGCCAGCCCCCAAACCACGAGAAGCTCCCGCCCAAAATGCAGCCAAAATGCAGCCCACATCCGGGAGAATCTCAAGAGCAGGGGGTGGAGCAAGCCAGGCCTCAAACCACGAGAAGCTCCAGCCCAAAAGGCAGCCAAAATGCAGTCCACATCCGGGAGAATCTCAAGAGCAGGGGGTGGAGCAAGCCAGGCCTCAAACCACGAGAAGCTGAAGCCCAAAAGGCAGCCAAAATGCAGCCCACATCCGGGAGAATCTCAAGAGCAGGGGGTGGAGCAAGCCAGGCCTCAAACCACGAGAAGCTCCAGCCCAAAAGGCAGCCAAAATGCAGCCCACATCCGGGAGAATCTCAAGAGCAGGGGGTGGAGCAAGCCAGGCCTCAAACCACGAGAAGCTCCCGCCCAAAATGCAGCCAAAATGCAGCCCACATCTGGGAGAATCTCAAGAGCAGGGGGTGGAGCAAGCCAGGCCTCAAACCACGAGAAGCTCCAGCCCAAGAATCAGGCAATATGCAGCCCACATCCAGGAGAATCTCAAGAGCAGGGGGTGGAGCAAGCCAGGCCTCAAACCACGAGAAGCTCCAGCCCAAAAGGCAGCCAAAATGCAGCCCACATCCGGGAGAATCTCAAGAGCAGGGGGTGGAGCAAGCCAGGCCTCAAACCACGAGAAGCTCCAGCCCAAAAGGCAGCCAAAATGCAGTCCACATCCGGGAGAATCTCAAGAGCAGGGGGTGGAGCAAGCCAGGTCTCAAACCACGAGAAGCTCCAGCCCAAAAGGCAGCCAAAATGCAGCCCACATCCGGGAGAATCTCAAGAGCAGGGGGTGGAGCAAGCCAGGCCTCAAACCACGAGAAGCTCCAGCCTCAAAGGCAGCCAAAATGCAGCCCACATCCGGGAGAATCTCAAGAGCAGGGGGTGGAGCAAGCCAGGCCTCAAACCACGAGAAGCTCCAGCCCAAAATGCAGCCAAAATGCAGCCCACCTCCGGGAGAATCTCAAGAGCAGGGGGTGGAGCAAGCCAGGCCCCAAACCACGAGAAGCTCCAGCCCAAAAGGCAGCCAAAATGCAGCCCACATCCGGGAGAATCTCAAGAGCAGAGGGTGGAGCAAGCCAGGCCTCAAACCACGAGAAGCTCCAGCCCAAAAGGCAGCCAAAATGCAGCCCACATCCAGGAGAATCTCAAGAGCAGGGGGTGGAGAAAGCCAGGCCCCAAACCACGAGAAGCTCCAGCCCAAAAAGCAGCCAAATTCCAGACCACATCCGGGAGAATATCAAGAGCAGGGGGAGGAGCAAGCCAGGCCCCAAAGCACGAGAAGCTCCAGCCCAAAAGGCAGCCAAAAGCCAGCCAACATCCGGGAGAATCTCAAGAGCAGGGGGTGGAGCAAGCCAGGCCTCAATCCACGAGAAGCTAGACCCCCAAAGGCAGCCAAAATGCAGCCCACCTCCTGGAGAATCTCAAGAGCAGGGGGTGGTACAAGCCAGCCCCCAAACCACGAGAAGCTCCAGAACAAAATGCAGCCAAAAGCCAGCCCACATCCAGGAGAATCTCAAGAGCAGGGGCTCGAGCAAGCCAGGCCTCAAACCACGAGAAGCTACAGCCCAAAAGGCAGCCAAAATGCAGCCCACATCCGGGAGAATCTCAAGAGCAGGGGGTGGAGCAAGCCAGGCCTCAAACCACGAGAAGCTCCAGCCCAAAAGGCAGACAAAATGCAGCCCACATCCGGGAGAATCTCAAGAGCAGGAGGTGGAGCAAGCCAGGCCTCAAACCACGAGAAGCTCCAGCCCAAATGGCAGCCAAAATGCAGCCCACGTCCAGGAGAATCTCAAGAGCATGAGGTGGAGCAAGCCAGGCCTCAAACCACGAGAAGCTCCAGCCCAAAATGTAGTGAAAATTCAGCCCACTTCGGGGAGAATCTCAAGAGCAGGGGGTGGGGCAAGCCAAGCCTCAAACCACGAGAAGCTCCAGCCCAAAAGGCAGCCAAAATGCAGCCCACGTCCAGGAGAATCTCAAGAGCAGGGGGTGGAACAACCCAGCCCCCAAACCACGAGAAGCTCCCGCCCAAAATGCAGCCAAAATGCAGCCCACATCCGGGAGAATCTCAAGAGCAGGGGGTGGAGCAAGCCAGGCCTCAAACCACGAGAAGCTCCAGCCCAAAAGGCAGCCAAAATGCAGTCCACATCCGGGAGAATCTCAAGAGCAGGGGGTGGAGCAAGCCAGGCCTCAAACCACGAGAAGCTCCAGCCCAAAAGGCAGCCAAAATGCAGCCCACATCCGGGAGAATCTCAAGAGCAGGGGGTGGAGCAAGCCAGGCCTCAAACCACGAGAAGCTCCAGCCCAAAAGGCAGCCAAAATGCAGTCCACATCCGGGAGAATCTCAAGAGCAGGGGGTGGAGCAAGCCAGGCCTCAAACCACGAGAAGCTCCAGCCCAAAAGGCAGCCAAAATGCAGCCCACATCCGGGAGAATCTCAAGAGCAGGGGGTGGAGCAAGCCAGGCCTCAAACCACGAGAAGCTCCAGCCTTAAAGGCAGCCAAAATGCAGCCCACATGGAGGAGAATCTCAAGAGCAGGGGGTGGAGCAAGCCAGGCCTCAAAGCACGAGAAGCTCCAGCCTTAAAGGCAGCCAAAATGCAGCCCACATGGAGGAGAATCTCAAGAGCAGGGGGTGGAGCAAGCCAGGCCCCAAACCACGAGAAGCTCCAGCCCAAAAGGCAGCCAAAATGCAGCCCACATCCGGGAGAATCTCAAGAGCAGGGGGTGGAGCAAGCCAGGCCTCAAACCACGAGAAGCTCCAGCCCAAAAGGCAGCCAAAATGCAGCCCACATCCGGGAGAATCTCAAGAGCAGGGGGTGGAGCAAGCCAGGCCTCAAACCACGAGAAGCTCTAGCCCAAAATGCAGCCAAAATGCAGCCCACCTCCGGGAGAATCTCAAGAGCAGGGGGTGGAGCAAGCCAGGCCCCAAACCACGAGAAGCTCCAGCCCAAAAGGCAGCCAAAATGCAGCCCACATCCGGGAGAATCTCAAGAGCAGGGGGTGGAGCAAGCCAGGCCTCAAACCACGAGAAGCTCCAGCCCAAAAGGCAGCCAAAATGCAGCACACATCCAGGAGAATCTCAAGAGCAGGGGGTGGAGAAAGCCAGGCCCCAAACCACGAGAAGCTCCAGCCCAAAAAGCAGCCAAATTCCAGACCACATCCGGGAGAATATCAAGAGCAGGGGGAGGAGCAAGCCAGGCCCCAAAGCACGAGAAGCTCCAGCCCAAAATGCAGCCAAAAGCCAGCCAACATCCGGGAGAATCTCAAGAGCAGGGGGTGGAGCAAGCCAGGCCTCAAACCACGAGAAGCTAGACCCCAAAAGGCAGCCAAAATGCAGCCCACCTCCTGGAGAATCTCAAGAGCAGGGGGTGGTACAAGCCAGCCCCCAAACCACGAGAAGCTCCAGAACAAAATGCAGCCAAAAGCCAGCCCACATCCAGGAGAATCTCAAGAGCAGGGGCTCGAGCAAGCCAGGCCTCAAAGCACGAGAAGCTCCAGCCCAAAAGGCAGCCAAAATGCAGCCCATATCCAGGAGAATCTCAAGAGCAGGGGGTGGAGCAAGCCAGCCCCCAAACCACGAGAAGCTCCAGCCCAAAAGGCAGCCAAAATCTAGCCCACTTCGGGGAGAATATCAAGAGCAGGGGGTGGAGCAAGCCAGGCCTCAAACCACGAGAAGCTCCATCCCAAAAGGCAGCCAAAATCCAGCCCACATCCGGGAGAATCTCAAGAGCAGGGGGTGGAGCAAGCCAGGCCTCAAACCACGAGAAGCTCCAGCCCAAAAGGCAGACAAAATGCAGCCCACATCCAGGAGAATATCAAGAGCAGGAGGTGGAGCAAGCCAGGCCTCAAACCACGAGAAGCTCCAGCCCAAATGGCAGCCAAAATGCAGCCCACGTCCAGGAGAATCTCAAGAGCATGAGGTGGAGCAAGCCAGGCCTCAAACCACGAGAAGCTCCAGCCCAAAAAGCAGCCAAAATGCAGCCCACATCCGGGAGAATCTCACGAGCAGGGGGTGGAGCAAGCCAGGCCTCAAACCACGAGAAGCTCCAGCCCAAAATGTAGTGAAAATGCAGCCCACTTCGGGGAGAATCTCAAGAGCAGGGGGTGGGGCAAGCCAGGCCTCAAACCACGAGAAGCTCCAGCCCAAAAGGCAGCCAAAATGCAGCCCACATCCGGGAGAATCTCAAGAGCAGGGGGTGGAGAAAGCCAGGCCTCAAACCACGAGAAGCTAGACCCCAAAATGCAGCCAAAATGCAGGCCACCTCCTGGAGAATCTCAAGAGCAGGGGGTAGAACAAGCCAGCCCCCATCCACGAGAAGCTCCAGCCCAAAATGCAGCCAAAAGCCAGCCCACATCCGGGAGAATCTCAAGAGCAGGGGGTGGAGCAAGCCAGGCCTCAAACCTCGAGAAGCTCCAGCCCAAAAGGCAGCCAAAATCCAGCCCACTTCGGGGAGAATATCAAGAGCAGGGGGTGGAGCAAGCCAGGCCTCAAACCACGAGAAGCTCCAGCCCAAAAGGCAGCCAAAATGCAGCCCACATCCGGGAGAATCTCAAGAGCAGGGGGTGGAGCAAGCCAGGCCTCAAAGCACGAGAAGCTCCAGCCCAAAATGCAGCCAAAAGCCAGCCCACATCCGGGAGAATCTCAAGAGCAGGGGGTGGAGCAAGCCAGGCCCCAAACCACGAGAAGCTCCAGCCCAAAAGGCAGCCAAAATTCAGCCCACATCCGGGAGAATCTCAAGAGCAGGGGCTGGAGCAAGCCAGGCCTCAAACCACGAGAAGCTCCAGCCCAAAAAGCAGCCAAATTCCAGGCCACATCCGGGAGAATCTCAAGAGCAGGGGGTGGAGCAAGCCAGGCCTCAAACCACGAGAAGCTCCAGCCCAAAAAGCAGCCAAAATGCAGCCCACATCCGGTAGAATCTCAAGAGCAGGGGGTGGAGCAAGCCAGGCCTCAAACCACGAGAATCTCCAGCCCAAAATGTAGTCAAAATGCAGCCCACTTCGGGGAGAATCTCAAGAGCAGGGGGTGGGGCAAGCCAAGCCTCACACCACGAGAAGCTCCAGCCCAAAAGGCAGCCAAAATGCAGCCCACCTCCGGGAGAATCTCAAGAGCAGGGGGTAGAGCAAGCCAGGCCTCAAACCACGAGAAGCTCCAGCCCAAGAATCAGCCAAAATGCAGCCCACATCTGGGAGAATCTCAAGAGCAGGAGGTGGAGCAAGCCAGGCCTCAAACCATGAGAAGCTCCAGCCCAAAAAGCAGCCAAAATCCAGCCCACATCCGGGAGAGTCTCAAGAGCAGGGGGTGGAGCAAGCCAGGCCTCAAATCTCAAGAAGCTCCACCCCAAAAGGCAGCCAAAATGCAGCCCACATCCGGGAGAATATCAAGAGCAGGGGCTGGAGCAAGGCAGGCCTCAAACCACGAGAAGCTCCAGCCCAAAAGGCAGCCAAAATGCAGCCCACATCCGGGAGAATCTCAAGAGCAGGGGGTGGAGCAAGCCAGGCCTCAAACCACGAGAAACTCCAGCCCAAAATGCAGCCAAAATGCAGCCCACATCCGGGAGAATTTCAAGAGCAGGGGGCGGAGCAAGGCAGGCCTCAAACCACGAGAAACTCCAGCCCAAAATACAGCCAAAATGCAGCCCACATCCGGGAGAATTTCAAGAGCAGGGGGCGGAGCAAGCCAGGCCTCAAACCACGAGAAGCTCCAGCCCAAAAGGCAGCCAAAATGCAGCCCACATCCGGGAGAATCTCAAGAGCAGGGGGTGGAGCAAGCCAGGCCTCAAACCACGAGAAGCTCCAGCCCAAAAGACAGCCAAAATCCAGCCCACATCCAGGAGAAACTCAAGAGCAGGGGGTGGAGCAAGCCAGGCCTCAAACCACGAGAAGCTCCAGCCCAAAAGGCAGCCAAAATGCAGCCCACATCCGGGAGAACCTCAAGAGCAGGGGGTGGAGCAAGCCAGGCCTCAAACCACGAGAAGCTCCAGCCTAAAATGCAGCCAAAATCCAGCCCACATCCGGGAGAATCTCAAGAGCAGGGGGTGGAGCAAGCCAGGCCTCAAACCACGAGAAGCTCCAGCCCAAAAGACAGCCAAAATGCAGCCCACATCTGGGAGAATCTCAAGAGCAGGGGGTGGAGCAAGCCAGGCCTCAAACCGCGAGAAGCTCCAGCCCAAGAATCAGCCAGTATGCAGCCCACATCCAGGAGAATCTCAAGAGCAGGGGGTGGAGCAAGCCAGGCCTCAAACCACGAGAAGCTCCAGCCCAAAAGGCAGCCAAAATGCAGCCCACATCCGGGAGAATCTCAAGAGCAGGGGGTGGAGCAAGCCAGGCCTCAAACCATGAGAAGCTCCAGCCCAAAAGGCAGCCAAAATGCAGTCCACATCCGGGAGAATCTCAAGAGCAGGGGGTGGAGCAAGCCAGGCCTCAAACCACGAGAAGCTCCAGCCCAAAAGGCAGCCAAAATGCAGCCCACATCCGGGAGAATATCAAGAGCAGGGGGTGGAGCAAGCCAGGCCTCAAACCACGAGAAACTCCAGCCCAAGTATCAGCCAAAATGCAGCCCACCTCCAGGAGAATCTCAAGAGCAGGGGGTGGAGCAAGCCAGGCCTCAAACCACGAGAAGCTCCAGCCCAAAAGGCAGCCAAAATGCAGCCCACCTCCGGGAGAATCTCAAGAGCAGGGGGTAGAGCAAGCCAGGCCTCAAACCACGAGAAGCTCCAGCCCAAGAATCAGCCAAAATGCAGCCCACATCTGGGAGAATCTCAAGAGCAGGAGGTGGAGCAAGCCAGGCCTCAAACCATGAGAAGCTCCAGCCCAAAAAGCAGCCAAAATCCAGCCCACATCCGGGAGAGTCTCAAGAGCAGGGGGTGGAGCAAGCCAGGCCTCAAATCTCGAGAAGCTCCACCCCAAAAGGCAGCCAAAATGCAGCCCACATCCGGGAGAATATCAAGAGCAGGGGCTGGAGCAAGGCAGGCCTCAAACCACGAGAAGCTCCAGCCCAAAAGGCAGCCAAAATGCAGCCCACATCCAGGAGAATCTCAAGAGCAGGGGGTGGAGCAAGCCAGGCCTCAAACCACGAGAAGCTCCAGCCCAAAAGGCAGCCAAAATCCAGCCCACTTCGGGGAGAATATAAAGAGCAGGGGGTGGAGCAAGCCAGGCCTCAAACCACGAGAAGCTCCAGCCCAAAAGGCAGCCAAAATCCAGCCCACTTCGGGGAGAATCTCAAGAGCAGGGGGTGGAGCAAGCCAGGCCTCAAACCACAAGAAGCTCCAGCCCAAAAGGCAGCCAAAATGCAGCGCACCTCCTGGAGAATCTCAAGAGCAGGGGGTGGAACAAGCCCGCCCCCAAACCACGAGAAGCTCCAGCCCAAAAGGCAGCCAAAAGCCAGACAACATCCGGGAGAATCTCAAGAGCAGGGGGTGGAGCAAGGCAGGCCTCAAACCACGAGAAGCTCCAGCCCAAAATGCAGCCAAAATGCAGGCCACATCCGGGAGAATCTCAAGAGCAGGGGTGGAGCAAGCCAGGCCTCAAACCACGAGAAGCTCCAGCCCAAAAGGCAGCCAAAATGCAGCCCACATCCGGGAGAATCTCAAGAGCAGGGGGTGGAGTAAGCCAGGCCTCAAACCACGAGAAGCTAGACCCCAAATGCAGCCAAAATGCAGCCCACCTCCTGGAGAATCTCAAGAGCAGGGGGTGGTACAAGCCAGCCCCCAAACCACGAGAAGCTCCAGAACAAAATGCAGCCAAAATGCAGCCCACATCCGGGAGAATCTCAAGAGCAGGGGGTGGAGCAAGCCAGGCCTCAAACCACGAGAAGCTCCAGCCCAAAAGGCAGCCAAAATGCAGCCCATATCCAGGAGAATCTCAAGAGCAGGGGGTGGAGCAAGCCAGCCCCCAAACCACGAGAAGCTCCAGTCCAAAATGCAGCCAAAATCCAGCCCACTTCGGGGAGAATCTCAAGAGCAGGGGGTGGAGCAAGCCAGGCCTCAAACCACGAGAAGCTCCAGCCCAAAAGGCAGCCAAAATGCAGCCCACATCCAGGAGAATATCAAGAGCAGGAGGTGGAGCAAGCCAGGCCTCAAACCACGAGAAGCTCCAGCCCAAAAGGCAGACAAAATGCAGCCCACATCCAGGAGAATATCAAGAGCAGGAGGTGGAGCAAGCCAGGCCTCAAACCACGAGAAGCTCCAGCCTTAAAGGCAGCCAAAATCCAGCCCACTTCGGGGAGAATCTCAAGAGCAGGGGGTGGAGCAAGCCAGGCCTCAAACCACGAGAAGCTCCAGCCCAAAAGGCAGCCAAAATGCAGCCCACCTCCGGGAGAATCTCAAGAGCAGGGGGTGGAGCAAGCCAGGCCTCAAACCACGAGAAGCTAGACCCCAAATGCAGCCAAAATGCAGCCCACCTCCTGGAGAATCTCAAGAGCAGGGGGTGGTACAAGCCAGCCCCCAAACCACGAGAAGCTCCAGAACAAAATGCAGCCAAAATGCAGCCCACATCCAGGAGAATCTCAAGAGCAGGGGGTGGGGCAAGCCAAGCCTCAAACCACGAGAAGCTCCAGCCCAAAAGGCAGCCAAAATCCAGCCCACATCCGGGAGAATCTCAAGAGCAGGGGGTGGGGCAAGCCAAGCCTCAAACCACGAGAAGCTCCAGCCCAAAAGTCAGCCAAAAAGCAGCCCACATCCGGGAGAATCTCAAGAGCAGGGGGTGGAGCAAGCCAGGCCTCAAACCACGAGAAGCTCCAGCCCAAAAGGCAGCCAAAATGCAGCCCACATCCAGGAGAATCTCAAGAGCAGGGGGTGGAGAAAGCCAGGCCCCAAACCACGAGAAGCTCCAGCCCAAAAAGCAGCCAAATTCCAGACCACATCCGGGAGAATCTCAAGAGCAGGGGGTGGAGCAAGCCAGGCCCCAAAGCACGAGAAGCTCCAGCCCAAAAGGCAGCCAAAAGCCAGCCAACATCCGGGAGAAACTCAAGAGCAGGGGGTGGAGCAAGCCAGGCCTCAAACCACGAGAAGCTCCAGCCCAAAATGCAGCCAAAATGCAGCCCACATCCAGGAGAATCTCAAGAGCAGGGGGTGGAGCAAGCCAGGCCTCAAACCACAAGAAGCTCCAGCCCAAAATGCAGCCAAAATCCAGCCCACTTCGGGGAGAATATCAAGAGCAGGGGGTGGAGCAAGCCAGGCCTCAAACCACGAGAAGCTCCAGCCCAAAATGCAGACAAAAGCCAGCCAACATCCGGGAGAATCTCAAGAGCAGGGGGTGGAGCAAGCCAGGCCTCAAACCACGAGAAGCTCCAGCCCAAAAGGCAGCCAAAAGCCAGCCAACATCCGGGAGAATCTCAAGAGCAGGGGGTGGAGCAAGCCAGGCCTCAAACCACGAGAAGCTCCAGCCCAAAAGGCAGCCAAAATCCAGCCCACATCCAGGAGAATCTCAAGAGCAGGGGTGGAGCAAGCCAAGCCTCAAACCACGAGAAGCTCCAGCCCAAAAGACAGCCAAAATGCAGCCCACATCCGGGAGAATCTCAAGAGCAGGGGGTGGAGCAAGCCAGGCCTCAAACCACGAGAAGCTCCAGCCCAAGAATCAGCCAATATGCAGCCCACATCCAGGAGAATCTCAAGAGCAGGGGGTGGAGCAAGCCAGGCCTCAAACCACGAGAAGCTGCAGCCCAAAATGCAGCCAAAATGCAGCCCACATCCGGGAGAATCTCAAGAGCAGGGGGTGGAGCAAGCCAGGCCTCAAACCACGAGAAGCTCCAGCCTAAAAGGCAGACAAAATGCAGTCCACATCCGGGAGAATCTCAAGAGCAGGGGGTGGAGCAAGCCAGGCCTCAAACCACGAGAAGCTCCAGCCCAAAAGGCAGCCAAAATGCAGCCCACATCCGGGAGAATCTCAAGAGCAGGGGGTGGAGCAAGCCAGGCCTCAAACCACGAGAAGCTCCAGCCTTAAAGGCAGCCAAAATCCAGCCCACTTCGCGGAGAATCTCAAGAGCAGGGGGTGGAGCAAGCCAGGCCTCAAACCACGAGAAGCTCCAGCCCAAAAGGCAGCCAAAATGCAGCCCACGTCCGGGAGAATCTCAAGAGCAGGGGGTGGAGAAAGCCAGCCCCCAAACCACGAGAAGCTCCAGCCCAAAAGGCTGCCCAAATGAAGCCCACATCCGGGAGAATATCAAGAGCTGGTGGTGGAGCAAGCCAGGCCTCAAACCACGAGAAGCTCCAGCCCAAAAGGCAGCCAAATTCCAGACCACATCCGGGAGAATCTCAAGAGCAGGGGGTGGAGCAAGCCAGGCCCCAAAGCACGAGAAGCTCCAGCCCAAAAGGCAGCCAAAAGCCAGCCAACATCCGGGAGAAACTCAAGAGCAGGGGGTGGAGCAAGCCAGGCCTCAAACCACGAGAAGCTCCAGCCCAAAATGCAGCCAAAATGCAGCCCACATCCAGGAGAATCTCAAGAGCAGGGGGTGGAGCAAGCCAGGCCTCAAACCACAAGAAGCTCCAGCCCAAAATGCAGCCAAAATCCAGCCCACTTCGGGGAGAATATCAAGAGCAGGGGGTGGAGCAAGCCAGGCCTCAAACCACGAGAAGCTCCAGCCCAAAATGCAGACAAAAGCCAGCCAACATCCGGGAGAATCTCAAGAGCAGGGGGTGGAGCAAGCCAGGCCTCAAACCACGAGAAGCTCCAGCCCAAAAGGCAGCCAAAAGCCAGCCAACATCCGGGAGAATCTCAAGAGCAGGGGGTGGAGCAAGCCAGGCCTCAAACCACGAGAAGCTCCAGCCCAAAAGGCAGCCAAAATCCAGCCCACATCCAGGAGAATCTCAAGAGCAGGGGTGGAGCAAGCCAAGCCTCAAACCACGAGAAGCTCCAGCCCAAAAGACAGCCAAAATGCAGCCCACATCCGGGAGAATCTCAAGAGCAGGGGGTGGAGCAAGCCAGGCCTCAAACCACGAGAAGCTCCAGCCCAAGAATCAGCCAATATGCAGCCCACATCCAGGAGAATCTCAAGAGCAGGGGGTGGAGCAAGCCAGGCCTCAAACCACGAGAAGCTGCAGCCCAAAATGCAGCCAAAATGCAGCCCACATCCGGGAGAATCTCAAGAGCAGGGGGTGGAGCAAGCCAGGCCTCAAACCACGAGAAGCTCCAGCCTAAAAGGCAGACAAAATGCAGTCCACATCCGGGAGAATCTCAAGAGCAGGGGGTGGAGCAAGCCAGGCCTCAAACCACGAGAAGCTCCAGCCCAAAAGGCAGCCAAAATGCAGCCCACATCCGGGAGAATCTCAAGAGCAGGGGGTGGAGCAAGCCAGGCCTCAAACCACGAGAAGCTCCAGCCTTAAAGGCAGCCAAAATCCAGCCCACTTCGCGGAGAATCTCAAGAGCAGGGGGTGGAGCAAGCCAGGCCTCAAACCACGAGAAGCTCCAGCCCAAAAGGCAGCCAAAATGCAGCCCACGTCCGGGAGAATCTCAAGAGCAGGGGGTGGAGAAAGCCAGCCCCCAAACCACGAGAAGCTCCAGCCCAAAAGGCTGCCCAAATGAAGCCCACATCCGGGAGAATATCAAGAGCTGGTGGTGGAGCAAGCCAGGCCTCAAACCACGAGAAGCTCCAGCCCAAAAGGCAGCCAAAATGCAGCCCACATCCAGGAGAATCTCAAGAGCATGAGGTGGAGCAAGCCAGCCCCCAAACCACGAGAAGCTCCAGCCCAAAATGTAGTCAAAATGCAGCCCACTTCGGGGAGAATCTCAAGAGCAGGGGGTGGGGCAAGCCAGGCCTCAAACCACGAGAAGCTCCAGCCCAAAATGCAGCCAAAATGCAGCCCACATCCGGGAGAATCTCAAGAGCAGGGGGTGGAGCAAGCCAGGCCTCAAACCACGAGAAGCTCCAGCCCAAAAGGCAGACAAAATGCAGCCCACCTCCAGGAGAATCTCAAGAGCAGGAGGTGGAGCAAGCCAGGCCTCAAACCCCGAAAAGCTGAAGCCGAAAAGGCAGCCAAAATCCAGCCCACATCCGGGAGAAACTCAAGAGCAGGGGGTGGAGCAAGCCAGGCCTCAAACCCCGAAAAGCTGAAGCCGAAAAGGCAGCCAAAATGCAGCCCACATCCGGGAGAATATCAAGAGCAGGGGGTGGAGCAAGCCAGGCCCCAAACCACGAGAAGCTCCAGCCAAAAAGGCAGCCAAAATCCAGCCCACATCTGGGAGAATGTCAAGAGCAGGGGGTGGAGCAAGCCAGGCCTCAAACCACGAGAATCTAGACCCCAAAAGGCAGCCAAAATCCAGCCCACATCCGGGAGAATTTCAGGAGCAGGGGGTGGAGCAAGCCAAGACTCAAACCACGAGAAGCTCCAGCCCAAAAGGCAGGCAAGAGCCAGCCCACATCCAGGAGAATCTCAAGAGCAGGGGATGGAACAAGCCAGCCCCCAAACCACGAGAAGCTCCAGCCCAAAATGCAGCCAAAATCCAGCCCACATCCGGGAGAATCTCAAGAGCAGGGGGTGGAGCAAGCCAGGCCTCAAACCACGAGAAGCTAGACCCCAAAAGGCATCCAAAGTGCAGTCCACATCCAGGAGAATCTCAAGAGCAGGGGGTGGAGCAAGGCAGGCCTCAAACCACAAGAAGCTAGACCCCAAAAGGCAGCCAAAATGCAGCCCACATCCAGGAGAATCTCAAGAGCAGGGGGTGGAGCAAGCCAGCCCCCAAACCACGAGAAGCTACACCCCAAAAGGCAGCCAAAATCCAGCCCACTTCGGGGAGAATATCAAGAGCAGGGGGTGGAGCAAGCCAGGCTTCAAACCACGAGAAGCTCCAGCCCTAAAGGCAGCCAAAATGCAGCCCACATCCGGGAGAATCTCAAGAGCAGGGGGTGGAGCAAGCCAGGCCTCAAACCACGAGAAGCTCCAGCCCAAAAGGCAGACAAAATGCAGCCCACATCCAGGAGAATCTCAAGAGCAGGGGGTGGAGCAAGCCAGCCCCCAAACCACGAGAAGCTCCAGCCCAAAATGCAGCCAAAATCCAGCCAACTTCGGGGAGAATCTCAAGAGCAGGGGGTGGAGCAAGACAGGCCTCAAAGCCCAAAAAGCTGAAGCCCAAAATGTAGTCAAAATGCAGCCCACTTCGGGGAGAATCTCAAGAGCAGGGGGTGGGGCAAACCAGGCCCCAAACCACGAGAAGCTCCAGCCCAAAAGGCAGCCAAAATCCAGCCCACATCCGGGAGAATCTCAAGAGCAGGGGGTGGAGCAAGCCAGGCCTCAAACCACGAGAAGCTCCAGCCCAAAAGGCAGCCAAAATGCAGCCCACATCCAGGAGAATATCAAGAGCAGGAGGTGGAGCAAGCCAGGCCTCAAACCACGAGAAGCTCCAGCCCAAGAATCAGCCAAAATGCAGCCCATATCCTGGAGAATCTCAAGAGCATGGGGTGGAGCAAGCCAGCCCCCAAACCACGAGAAGCTCCAGCCCAAAATGTAGTCAAAATGCAGCCCACTTCGGGGAGAATCTCAAGAGCAGGGGGTGGGGCAAGCCTGGCCTCAAACCACGAGAAGCTCCAGCCCAAAAGGCAGCCAAAATGCAGCCCACATCTGGGAGAATCTCAAGAGCAGGGGGTGGAGCAAGGCAGGCCTCAAACCACGAGAAGCTCCAGCCCAAAAGGCAGCCAAAATGCAGCCCACATCCGGGAGAATCTCAAGAGCAGGGGGTGGAGCAAGCCAGGCCTCAAATCACGAGAAGCTCCAGCTTAAAAGGAAGACAAAATGCAGCCCACATCCAGGAGAATATCAAGAGCAGGAGGTGGAGCAAGCCAGGCCTCAAACCACGAGAAGCTCCAGCCCAAATGGCAGCCAAAATGCAGCCCACATCCAGGAGAATCTCAAGAGCAGGGGGTGGAGCAAGCCAGCCCCCAAACCACGAGAAGCTCCAGCCCAAAAGGCAGCCAAAATGCAGCCCACCTCCGGGAGAATCTCAAGAGCAGGGGGTGGAGCAAGCCAGGCCCCAAACCACGAGAAGCTCCAGCCCAAAAGGCAGCCAAAATGCAGCCCACATCCGGGAGAATATCAAGAGCAGGGGGTGGAGCAAGCCAGGCCTCAAACCACGAGAAGCTCCAGCCCAAAAGGCAGCCAAAATGCAGCCCATATCCGGGAGAATCTCAAGAGCAGGGGGTGGAGCAAGCCAGGCCCCAAACCACGAGAAGCTCCAGCCCAAATGGCAGCCAAAATGCAGCCCACCTCCGGGAGAATCTCAAGAGCAGGGGGTGGAGCAAGCCAGCCCCCAAACCACGAGAAGCTCCAGCCCAAAAAGCTGCCAAATTCCAGACCACATCCGGGAGAATATCAAAAGCAGGGGGTGGAGTAAGCCAGGCCCCAAACCACGAGAAGCTCCAGCCCTAAAGGCAGCCAAAATGCAGCCCACATCCGGGAGAATCTCAAGAGCAGGGGGTGGAGCAAGCCAGGCCTCAAACCACGAGAAGCTCCAGCCCAAAAAGCTGCCAAATTCCAGACCACATTCGGGAGAATATCAAGAGCAGGGGGTGGAGCAAGCCAGGCCCCAAACCACGAGAAGCTCCAGCCCAAAAGGCAGCCAAAATGCAGCCCACCTCCTGGAGAATCTCAAGAGCAGGGGGTGGAACAAGTTAGCCCCCAAACCACGAGAAGCTCCAGCCCAAAATGCAGCCAAATTCCAGACCACATCCGGGAGAATCTCAAGAGCAGGGGGTGGAGCAAGCCAGGCCTCAAACCACGAGAAGCTAGACCCCAAAAGGCAGCCAAAATGCAGCCCACATCCTGGAGAATCTCAAGAGCAGGGATTGGAACGAGCCAGCCCCCAAACCACGAGAAGCTCCAGCCCAAATGGCAGCCAAAATGCAGCCCACATCCAGGAGAATCTCAAGAGCAGGGGGTGGAGCAAGCCAGCCCCCAAACCACGAGAAGCTCCAGCCTAAAAGGCAGAAAAAATGCAGCCCACATCCAGGAGAATATCAAGAGCAGGAGGTGGAGCAAGCCAGGCCTCAAACCACGAGAAGCTCCAGCCCAAAAGGCAGCCAAAATGCAGCCCACATCCGGGAGAATATCAAGAGCAGGGGGTGGAGCAAGCCAGGCCTCAAACCACGAGAAGCTCCAGCCCAAAATGCAGACAAAATGCAGCCCACCTCCGGGAGAATCTCAAGAGCAGGGGATGGAGCAAGCCAGGCCTCAAACCACGAGAAGCTCCAGCCAAAAAGGCAGCCAAAATGCAGCCCACATCCAGGAGAACATCAAGAGCAGGAGGTGGAGAAAGCCAGGCCCCAAAGCACGAGAAGCTCCAGCCCAAATGGCAGCCAAAATGCAGCCCACATCCAGGAGAATCTCAAGAGCAGGGGGTGGAGCAAGCCAGCCCCCAAACCACGAGAAGCTCCAGCCCAAAAGGCAGCCAAAATCCAGCCCACCTCCGGTAGAATTTCAAGAGCAGGGGGTGGAGCAAGCCAGGCCCCAAACCACGAGAAGCTCCAGCCCAAAAGGCAGCCAAAATCCAGCCCACATCCGGGAGAATCTCAAGAGCAGGGGGTGGAGCAAGCCAGGCCTCAAACCACGAGAAGCTCCAGCCTTAAAGGCAGCCAAAATCCAGCCCACTTCGCGGAGAATCTCAAGAGCAGGGGGTGGAGCAAGCCAGGCCTCAAACCACGAGAAGCTCCAGCCCAAAAGGCAGCCAAAATGCAGCCCACGTCCGGGAGAATCTCAAGAGCAGGGGGTGGAGAAAGCCAGCCCCCAAACCACGAGAAGCTCCAGCCCAAAAGGCTGCCCAAATGCAGCCCACATCCGGGAGAATATCAAGAGCTGGTGGTGGAGCAAGCCAGGCCTCAAACCACGAGAAGCTCCAGCCCAAAAGGCAGCCAAAATGCAGCCCACATCCAGGAGAATCTCAAGAGCATGAGGTGGAGCAAGCCAGCCCCCAAACCACGAGAAGCTCCAGCCCAAAATGTAGTCAAAATGCAGCCCACTTCGGGGAGAATCTCAAGAGCAGGGGGTGGGGCAAGCCAGGCCTCAAACCACGAGAAGCTCCAGCCCAAAATGCAGCCAAAATGCAGCCCACATCCGGGAGAATCTCAAGAGCAGGGGGTGGAGCAAGCCAGGCCTCAAACCACGAGAAGCTCCAGCCCAAAAGGCAGACAAAATGCAGCCCACCTCCAGGAGAATCTCAAGAGCAGGAGGTGGAGCAAGCCAGGCCTCAAACCCCGAAAAGCTGAAGCCGAAAAGGCAGCCAAAATCCAGCCCACATCCGGGAGAAACTCAAGAGCAGGGGGTGGAGCAAGCCAGGCCTCAAACCCCGAAAAGCTGAAGCCGAAAAGGCAGCCAAAATGCAGCCCACATCCGGGAGAATATCAAGAGCAGGGGGTGGAGCAAGCCAGGCCCCAAACCACGAGAAGCTCCAGCCAAAAAGGCAGCCAAAATCCAGCCCACATCTGGGAGAATGTCAAGAGCAGGGGGTGGAGCAAGCCAGGCCTCAAACCACGAGAATCTAGACACCAAAAGGCAGCCAAAATGCAGCCCACATCCGGGAGAATTTCAGGAGCAGGGGGTGGAGCAAGCCAAGACTCAAACCACGAGAAGCTCCAGCCCAAAAGGCAGGCAAAAGCCAGCCCACATGCAGGAGAATCTCAAGAGCAGGGGATGGAACAAGCCAGCCCCCAAACCACGAGAAGCTCCAGCCCAAAATGCAGCCAAAATCCAGCCCACATCCGGGAGAATCTCAAGAGCAGGGGGTGGAGCAAGCCAGGCCTCAAACCACGAGAAGCTAGACCCCAAAAGGCATCCAAAGTGCAGTCCACATCCAGGAGAATCTCAAGAGCAGGGGGTGGAGCAAGCCAGGCCTCAAACCACAAGAAGCTAGACCCCAAAAGGCAGCCAAAATGCAGCCCACATCCAGGAGAATCTCAAGAGCAGGGGGTGGAGCAAGCCAGCCCCCAAACCACGAGAAGCTACACCCCAAAAGGCAGCCAAAATCCAGCCCACTTCGGGGAGAATATCAAGAGCAGGGGGTGGAGCAAGCCAGGCTTCAAACCACGAGAAGCTCCAGCCCTAAAGGCAGCCAAAATGCAGCCCACATCCGGGAGAATCTCAAGAGCAGGGGGTGGAGCAAGCCAGGCCTCAAACCACGAGAAGCTCCAGCCCAAAAGGCAGACAAAATGCAGCCCACATCCAGGAGAATCTCAAGAGCAGGGGGTGGAGCAAGCCAGCCCCCAAACCACGAGAAGCTCCAGCCCAAAATGCAGCCAAAATCCAGCCAACTTCGGGGAGAATCTCAAGAGCAGGGGGTGGAGCAAGCCAGGCCTCAAAGCCCAAAAAGCTGAAGCCCAAAATGTAGTCAAAATGCAGCCCACTTCGGGGAGAATCTCAAGAGCAGGGGGTGGGGCAAACCAGGCCCCAAACCACGAGAAGCTCCAGCCCAAAAGGCAGCCAAAATCCAGCCCACATCCGGGAGAATCTCAAGAGCAGGGGGTGGAGCAAGCCAGGCCTCAAACCACGAGAAGCTCCAGCCCAAAATGCAGCCAAAATGCAGCCCACATCCAGGAGAATATCAAGAGCAGGAGGTGGAGCAAGCCAGGCCTCAAACCACGAGAAGCTCCAGCCCAAGAATCAGCCAAAATGCAGCCCATATCCTGGAGAATCTCAAGAGCATGGGGTGGAGCAAGCCATCCCCCAAACCACGAGAAGCTCCAGCCCAAAATGTAGTCAAAATGCAGCCCACTTCGGGGAGAATCTCAAGAGCAGGGGGTGGGGCAAGCCAGGCCTCAAACCACGAGAAGCTCCAGCCCAAAAGGCAGCCAAAATGCAGCCCACATCTGGGAGAATCTCAAGAGCAGGGGGTGGAGCAAGGCAGGCCTCAAACCACGAGAAGCTCCAGCCCAAAAGGCAGCCAAAATGCAGCCCACATCCGGGAGAATCTCAAGAGCAGGGGGTGGAGCAAGCCAGGCCTCAAATCACGAGAAGCTCCAGCTTAAAAGGAAGACAAAATGCAGCCCACATCCAGGAGAATATCAAGAGCAGGAGGTGGAGCAAGCCAGGCCTCAAACCACGAGAAGCTCCAGCCCAAATGGCAGCCAAAATGCAGCCCACATCCAGGAGAATCTCAAGAGCAGGGGGTGGAGCAAGCCAGCCCCCAAACCACGAGAAGCTCCAGCCCAAAAGGCAGCCAAAATGCAGCCCACCTCCGGGAGAATCTCAAGAGCAGGGGGTGGAGCAAGCCAGGCCCCAAACCACGAGAAGCTCCAGCCCAAAAGGCAGCCAAAATGCAGCCCACATCCGGGAGAATATCAAGAGCAGGGGGTGGAGCAAGCCAGGCCTCAAACCACGAGAAGCTCCAGCCCAAAAGGCAGCCAAAATGCAGCCCATATCCGGGAGAATCTCAAGAGCAGGGGGTGGAGCAAGCCAGGCCCCAAACCACGAGAAGCTCCAGCCCAAATGGCAGCCAAAATGCAGCCCACCTCCGGGAGAATCTCAAGAGCAGGGGGTGGAGCAAGCCAGCCCCCAAACCACGAGAAGCTCCAGCCCAAAAAGCTGCCAAATTCCAGACCACATCCGGGAGAATATCAAGAGCAGGGGGTGGAGTAAGCCAGGCCCCAAACCACGAGAAGCTCCAGCCCTAAAGGCAGCCAAAATGCAGCCCACATCCGGGAGAATCTCAAGAGCAGGGGGTGGAGCAAGCCAGGCCTCAAACCACGAGAAGCTCCAGCCCAAAAAGCTGCCAAATTCCAGACCACATTCGGGAGAATATCAAGAGCAGGGGGTGGAGCAAGCCAGGCCCCAAACCACGAGAAGCTCCAGCCCAAAAGGCAGCCAAAATGCAGCCCACCTCCTGGAGAATCTCAAGAGCAGGGGGTGGAACAAGTTAGCCCCCAAACCACGAGAAGCTCCAGCCCAAAATGCAGCCAAATTCCAGACCACATCCGGGAGAATCTCAAGAGCAGGGGGTGGAGCAAGCCAGGCCTCAAACCACGAGAAGCTAGACCCCAAAAGGCAGCCAAAATGCAGCCCACATCCTGGAGAATCTCAAGAGCAGGGATTGGAACGAGCCAGCCCCCAAACCACGAGAAGCTCCAGCCCAAATGGCAGCCAAAATGCAGCCCACATCCAGGAGAATCTCAAGAGCAGGGGGTGGAGCAAGCCAGCCCCCAAACCACGAGAAGCTCCAGCCTAAAAGGCAGAAAAAATGCAGCCCACATCCAGGAGAATATCAAGAGCAGGAGGTGGAGCAAGCCAGGCCTCAAACCACGAGAAGCTCCAGCCCAAAAGGCAGCCAAAATGCAGCCCACATCCGGGAGAATATCAAGAGCAGGGGGTGGAGCAAGCCAGGCCTCAAACCACGAGAAGCTCCAGCCCAAAATGCAGACAAAATGCAGCCCACCTCCGGGAGAATCTCAAGAGCAGGGGATGGAGCAAGCCAGGCCTCAAACCACGAGAAGCTCCAGCCAAAAAGGCAGCCAAAATGCAGCCCACATCCAGGAGAACATCAAGAGCAGGAGGTGGAGAAAGCCAGGCCCCAAAGCACGAGAAGCTCCAGCCCAAATGGCAGCCAAAATGCAGCCCACATCCAGGAGAATCTCAAGAGCAGGGGGTGGAGCAAGCCAGCCCCCAAACCACGAGAAGCTCCAGCCCAAAAGGCAGCCAAAATCCAGCCCACCTCCGGTAGAATTTCAAGAGCAGGGGGTGGAGCAAGCCAGGCCCCAAACCACGAGAAGCTCCAGCCCAAAAGGCAGCCAAAATCCAGCCCACATCCGGGAGAATCTCAAGAGCAGGGGGTGGAGCAAGCCAGGCCTCAAACCACGAGAAGCTCCAGCCCAAAATGCAGCCAAAATCCAGCCCACATCCGGGAGAATCTCAAGAGCAGGGGGTGGAGCAAGCCAGGCCCCAAACCACGAGAAGCTCCAGACCAAAATGTAGTCAAAATGCAGCCCACTTCAGGGAGAATCTCAAGAGCAGGGGGTGGGGCAAGCCAGGCCTCAAACCACGAGAAGCTCCAGCCCAAAAGGCAGCCAAAATCCAGCCCACATCTGGGAGAATCTCAAGAGCAGGGGGTGGAGCAAGCCAGGCCTCAAACCACGAGAAGCTCCAGCCCAAAAGGCAGCCAAAATGCAGCCCACATCTGGGAGAATATCAAGAGCAGGGTGTGGAGCAAGCCAGGCCTCAAACCACGAGAAGCTCCAGCCCAAAATGCAGACAAAATGCAGCCCACCTCCGGGAGAATCTCAAGAGCAGGGGGTGGAGCAAGCCAGGCCTCAAACCACGAGAAGCTCCAGCCCAAAAGGCAGCCAAAATGCAGCCCACATCCAGGAGAATATCAAGAGCAGGAGGTGGAGAAAGCCAGGCCACAAACCACGAGAAGCTCCAGCCCAAATGGCAGCCAAAATGCAGCCCACATCTGGGAGAATCTCAAGAGCAGGGGGTGGAGCAAGCCAGCCCCCAAACCACGAGAAGCTCCAGCCCAAAAGGCAGCCAAAATCCAGCCCACCTCCGGTAGAATTTCAAGAGCAGGGGGTGGAGCAAGCCAGGCCCCAAACCACGAAAAGCTCCAGCCCAAAAGGCAGCCAAAATCCAGCCCACATCCGGGAGAATCTCAAGAGCAGGGGGTGGAGCAAGCCAGGCCTCAAACCACGAGAAGCTCCAGCCCAAAAGGCAGCCAAAAGCCAGCCAACATCCGGGAGAATCTCAAGAGCAGGGGGTGGAGCAAGCCAGGCCCCAAACCACGAGAAGCTAGACCCCAAAAGGCAGCCAAAATGCAGCCCACATCCGGGAGAATCTCAAGAGCAGGGGGTGGAGCAAGCCAGGCCTCAAACCACGAGAAGCTCCAGCCCAAAATGCAGCCAAAATCCAGCCCACCTCCGGGAGAATCTCAAGAGCAGGGGGTGGAGCAAGCCAGGCCCCAAACCACGAGAAGCTCCAGCCCAAAAGGCAGCCAAAATGCAGCCCACCTCCGTGAGAATCTCAAGAGCAGGGGGTGGAGCAAGCCAGGCCTCAAACCACGAGAAGCTCCAGCCCAAAAAGCAGCCAAATTCCAGCCCACATCCGGGAGAATATCAAGAGCAGGGGGTGGAGCAAGCCAGGCCCCAAAGCACGAGAAGCTCCAGCCCAAAAGGCTGCCAAAATGCAGCCCACATCCAGGAGAAAATCAAGAGCAGGAGGTGGAGCAAGCCAGGCCTCAAACCACGAGAAGCTCCTGCCCAAAAGGCAGCCAAAATGCAGCCCACATCCGGGAGAATTTCAGGAGCAGGGGGTGGAGCAAGCCAGGCCCCAAACCACGAGAAGCTCCAGCCCAAAAGGCAGCCAAAATGCAGCCCACCTCCGGGAGAATCTCAAGAGCAGGGGTTATAGCAAGCCAGGCCTCAAACCACGAGAAGCTAGACCCCAAAAGGCAGCCAAAATGCAGCTCACCTCCTGGAGAATATCAAGAGCAGGGGGTGGAGCAAGCCAGGCCCCAAACCACGAGAAGCTCCAGCCCAAAAAGCAGCCAAATGCCAGCCCACATCCGGGAGAATCTCAAGAGCAGGGGGTGGAGCAAGCCAGGCCCCAGAGCACGAGAAGCTCCAGCCCAAAAGTGAGCCAAAATCCAGCCCACATCCGGGAGAATCTCAAGAGCAGGGGGTGGAGCAAGCCAGGCCTCAAACCACGAGAAGCTCCAGCCCAAAAGGCAGCCAAAATGCAGCCCACATCCGGGAGAATCTCAAGAGCAGGGGGTGGAGCAAGCCAGGCCTCAAACCACGAGAAGCTCCAGCCCAAAAGGCAGCCAAAATGCAGCCCACCTCCAGGAGAATATCCAGAGCAGGAGGTGGAGCAAGCCAGGCCTCAAACCACGAGAAGCTCCAGCCCAAAAGGCAGCCAAAATGCAGCCCACATCCGGGAGAATCTCAAGAGCAGGGAGTGGAGCAAGCCAGGCCTCAAACCACGAGAAGCTCCAGCCCAAAAGGCAGCCAAATCCAGCCCACTTCGGGGAGAATATCAAGAGCAGGGGGTGGAGCAAGCCAGGCCTCAAACCACAAGAAGCTCCAGCCCAAAATGCAGACAAAATCCAGCCCAACTCCGGGAGAATCTCAAGAGCCGGGGGTGGAGCAAGCCAGGCCTCAAACCCCAAATAGCTGAAGCCCAAAATGCAGCCAAAATGCAGCCCACATCCGGGAGAATCTCAAGAGCAGGGGGTGGAGCAAGCCAGGCCTCAAACCACGAGAAGCTAGACCCCAAAAGGCAGCCAAAATGCAGCCCACATCCGGGAGAATCTCAAGAGCAGGGGGTGGAGCAAGCCAGGCCTCAAACCACAAGAAGCTAGACCCCACAAGGCAGCCAAAATGCAGCCCACATCCAGGAGAAAATCAAGAGCAGGAGGTGGAGCAAGCCAGGCCTCAAACCACGAGAAGCTCCAGCCCAAAATGCAGCCAAAATCCAGCCCACCTCCGGGAGAATCTCAAGAGCAGGGGGTGGAGCAAGCCAGGCCTCAAACCCGAAAAAGCTGAAGCCGAAAATATAGTCAAAATGCAGCCCACTTCGGGGAGAATCTCAAGAGCAGGGGGTGGGGCAAGCCAGGCCTCAAACCACAAGAAGCTCCAGCCCAAAATGCAGCCAAAATGCAGTCCACATCCGGGAGAATCTCAAGAGCAGGGGGTGGAGCAAGCCAGGCCCCAAACCACGAGAAGCTCCAGCCCAAAAGGCAGCCAAAATCCAGCCCACATCCGGGAGAATCTGAAGAGCAGGGGGTGGAGCAAGCCAGGCCTCAAAGCACGAGAAGCTCCAGCCCAAAATGCAGCCAAAATGCAGCCCACATCCAGGAGAAAATCAAGAGCAGGAGGTGGAGCAAGCCAGGCCTCAAACCACGAGAAGCTCCTGCCCAAAAGGCAGCCAAAATCCAGCACCACATCCGGGAGAATTTCAGGAGCAGGGGGTGGAGCAAGCCAGGCCCCAAACCACGAGAAGCTCCAGCCCAAAAGGCAGCCAAAATGCAGCCCACATCCGGGAGAATCTCAAGAGCAGGGGTTGGTGCAAGCCAGGCCTCAAACCACGAGAAGCTCCAGCGCAAAATGCAGCCAATATCCAGCCCACATCCGGGAGAATATCAAGAGCAGGGGGTGGAGCAAGCCAGGCCTCAAACCACAAGAAGCTCCAGCCCAAAATGCAGACAAAATCCAGCCCAACTCCGGGAGAAACTCAAGAGCCGGGGGTGGAGCAAGCCAGGCCTCAAACCCCAAATAGCTGAAGCCCAAAATGCAGCCAAAATGCAGCCCACATCCGGGAGAATCTCAAGAGCAGGGGGTGGAGCAAGCCAGGCCTCAAACCACGAGAAGCTAGACCCCAAAAGGCAGCCAAAATGCAGCCCACATCCGGGAGAATCTCAAGAGCAGGGGGTGGAGCAAGCCAGGCCTCAAACCACAAGAAGCTAGACCCCACAAGGCAGCCAAAATGCAGCCCACATCCAGGAGAAAATCAAGAGCAGGAGGTGGAGCAAGCCAGGCCTCAAACCACGAGAAGCTCCAGCCCAAAATGCAGCCAAAATCCAGCCCACCTCCGGGAGAATCTCAAGAGCAGGGGGTGGAGCAAGCCAGGCCTCAAACCCGAAAAAGCTGAAGCCGAAAATATAGTCAAAATGCAGCCCACTTCGGGGAGAATCTCAAGAGCAGGGGGTGGGGCAAGCCAGGCCTCAAACCACAAGAAGCTCCAGCCCAAAAGGCAGCCAAAATGCAGTCCACATCCGGGAGAATCTCAAGAGCAGGGGGTGGAGCAAGCCAGGCCCCAAACCACGAGAAGCTCCAGCCCAAAAGGCAGCCAAAATCCAGCCCACATCCGGGAGAATCTGAAGAGCAGGGGGTGGAGCAAGCCAGGCCTCAAAGCACGAGAAGCTCCAGCCCAAAATGCAGCCAAAATGCAGCCCACATCCAGGAGAAAATCAAGAGCAGGAGGTGGAGCAAGCCAGGCCTCAAACCACGAGAAGCTCCTGCCCAAAAGGCAGCCAAAATCCAGCCCACATCCGGGAGAATATCAAGAGCAGGGGGTGGAGCAAGCCAGGCCTCAAACCACGAGAAGCTCCAGCCCAAAATGCAGCCAAATGCCAGCCCACCTCCTGGAGAATCTCAAGAGCAGGGGGTGGAGCAAGCCAGGCCTCAAACCACGAGAAGCTCCAGCCCAAAAGGCAGCCAAAGGCCAGCCCACATCCGGGAGAATCTCAAGAGCAGGGGGTGGAGCAAGCCAGGCCTCAAACCCGAAAAAGCTGAAGCCGAAAATATAGTCAAAATGCAGCCCACTTCGGGGAGAATCTCCAGAGCAGGGGGTGGGGCAATCCAGGCCTCAAACCACAAGAAGCTCCAGCCCAAAAGGCAGCCAAAATGCAGCCCACATCCAGGAGAATCTCAAGAGCAGGGGGTGGAGCAAGCCAGGCCCCAAACCACGAGAAGCTCCAGCCCAAAAGGCAGCCAAAATCCAGCCCACATCCGGGAGAATCTCAAGAGCAGGGGGTGGAGCAAGCCAGGCCTCAAACCACAAGAAGCTCCAGCCCAAAATGCAGCCAAAATGCAGCCCACATCCAGGAGAAAATCAAGAGCAGGAGGTGGAGCAAGCCAGGCCTCAAACCACGAGAAGCTCCTGCCCAAAAGGCAGCCAAAATCCAGCCCACATCCGGGAGAATTTCAGGAGCAGGGGGTGGAGCAAGCCAGGCCCCAAACCACGAGAAGCTCCAGCCCAAAAGGCAGCCAAAATGCAGCCCACCTCCGGGAGAATCTCAAGAGCAGGGGGTGGAGCAAGCCAGGCCTCAAACCACGAGAAGCTCCAGCCCAAAATGCAGCCAAAATGCAGCCCACATCCGGGAGAATATCAAGAGCAGGGGGTGGAGCAAGCCAGGCCTCAAACCACGAGAAGCTCCAGCCCAAAAGGCAGCCAAAACCCAGCCCACCTCCGGTAGAATTTCAAGAGCAGGGGGTGGAGCAAGCCAGGCCCCAAACCACGAGAAGCTCCAGCCCAAAAGGCAGCCAAAATCCAGCCCACATCCGGGAGAATCTCAAGAGCAGGGGGTGGAGCAAGCCAGGCCTCAAACCACGAGAAGCTCCAGCCCAAAAGGCAGCCAAAATGCAGCCCACATCCGGGAGAAGCTCAAGAGCAGGAGGTGGAGCAAGCCAGGCCCCAAACCACGAGAAGCTCCAGCCCAAAATGCAGCCAAATTCCAGACCACATCCGGGACAATCTCAAGAGCAGGGGGTGGAGCAAGCCAGGCCTCAAACCACGAGAAGCTCCAGCCCAAAAGGCAGCCAAAATGCAGCCCACATCCGGGAGAATCTCAAGAGCAGGGGGTGGAGCAAGCCAGGCCTCAAACCACAAGAAGCTAGACCCCAAAAGGCAGCCAAAATGCAGCCCACCTCCTGGAGAATCTCAAGAGCAGGGGGTGGAGCAAGCCAGGCCTCAAACCACGAGAAGCTCCAGCCCAAAAGGCAGCCAAATGCCAGCCCACCTCCTGGAGAATCTCAAGAGCAGGGGCTGGAGCAAGCCAGGCCTCAAACCTCGAGAAGCTCCAGCCCAAAATGCAGCCAAAATCCAGCCCACTTCGGGGAGAATCTCAAGAGCAGGGGGTGGAGCAAGCCAGGCCTCAAACCACGGGAAGCTGAAGCCGAAAAGGCAGCCAAAATGCAGCCCATATCCGGGAGAATCTCAAGAGCAGGGGGTGGAGCAAGCCAGGCCTCAAACCACGAGAAGCTCCAGCCCAAAATGTAGTCAAAATGCAGCCCACATCCGGGAGAATCTCAAGAGCAGGGGGTGGAGCAAGCCAGGCCTCAAACCACGAGAAGCTCCAGCCCAAAAGGCAGCCAAAATGCAGCCCACATCCGGGAGAAGCTCAAGAGCAGGGGGTGGAGCAAGCCAGGCCCAAAACAACGAGAAGCTCCAGCCCAACATGCAGCCAAATTCCAGACCACATCCGGGAGAATATCAAGAGCAGGGGGTGGAGCAAGCCAGGCCTCAAACCACGAGAAGCTCCAGCCCAAAATGCACTCAAAATGCAGCCCACATCCAGGAGAAAATCAAGAGCAGGAGGTGGAGCAAGGCAGGCCTCAAACCACGAGAAGCTCCTGCCCAAAAGGCAGCCAAAATGCAGCCCACATCCGGGAGAATTTCAGGAGCAGGGGGTGGAGCAAGCCAGGCCCCAAAGCACGAGAATCTCAAGCCCAAAACTCACCCAAAAATCCAGCCCACGTCGGGAAGAATTTCAAGAGCAGGGGGTGGAGCAAGCCAGGCCCCAAACCACGAGAAGCTCCAGCCCAAAAGGCAGCCAAAATGCAGCCCACATCCGGGAGAATCTCAAGAGCAGGGGGTGGAGCAAGCCAGGCCTCAAACCACAAGAAGCTAGACCCCAAAAGGCAGCCAAAATGCAGCCCACCTCCTGGAGAATCTCAAGAGCAGGGGGTGGAGCAAGCCAGGCCACAAACCACGAGAAGCTCCAGCCCAAAAGGCAGCCAAATGCCAGCCCACCTCCTGGAGAATCTCAAGAGCAGGGGCTGGAGCAAGCCAGGCCTCAAACCACGAGAAGCTCCAGCCCAAAAGGCAGCCAAATGCCAGCCCACCTCCTGGAGAATCTCAAGAGCAGGGGCTGGAGCAAGCCAGGCCTCAAACCTCGAGAAGCTCCAGCCCAAAAGGCAGCCAAAATCCAGCCCACTTCGGGGAGAATCTCAAGAGCAGGGGGTGGAGCAAGCCAGGCCTCAAACCACGAGAAGCTGCAACCCAAAAGGCAGCCAAAATGCAGCCCACATACAGGAGAATCTCAAGAGCAGGGGGTGGAGCAAGCCAGGCCCCAAACCACGAGAAGCTCCAGCCCAAAATGCAGCCAAATTCCAGGCCACATCCGGGAGAATATCAAGAGCAGGGGGTGGAGCAAGCCAGGCCTCAAACCACGAGAAGCTCCTGCCCAAAAGGCAGCCAAAATGCAGCCCACATCCGGGAGAATTTCAGGAGCAGGGGGTCGAGCAAGCCAGGCCCCAAAGCACGAGAATCTCAAGCCCAAAACTCACCCAAAAATCCAGCCCATGTCGGGAAGAATCTCAAGAGCAGGGGGTGGAGAAAGCCAGGCCTCAAACCACGAGAAGCTCCAGCCCAAAATGCATAGAAAATCCAGCCCACCTCCGGGAGAATCTCAAGAGCAGGGGGTGGAGCAAGCCAGGCCTCAAACCCCAAAAAGCTGAAGCCCAAAATGCAGCCAAAATGCAGCCCACATCCGGGAGAATCTCAAGAGCAGGGGGTGGAGCACGACAGGCCTCAAACCACGAGAAGCTCCAGCCCAAAATGCAGCCAAAATGCAGCCCACATCCGGGAGAATCTCAAGAGCAGGGGGTGGAGCAAGCCAGGCCTCAAACCACGAGAAGCTAGACCCCAAAAGGCAGCCAAAATGCAGCCCACATCCGGGAGAATCTCAGGAGCAGGGGGTGGAGCAAGCCAGGCCTCAAACCACGAGAAGCTCCAGCCCAAAATGCAGCCAAAATGCAGCCCACATCCAGGAGAATCTCAAGAGCAGGGGGTAGAGCAAGCCAGGCCTCAAACCACGAGAAGCTCCAGCCCAAAAGGCAGCCAAAATCCAGCCCACATACGGGAGAATCTCAAGAGCAGGGGGTGGAGCAAGCAAGGCCTCAAACCACGAGAAGCTCCAGCCCAAAAGGCAGCCAAAATGCAGCCCACATCCGGGAGAATCTCAAGAGCAGGGGGTGGAGCAAGCCAGGCCTCAAACCACGGGAAGCTAGACCCCAAAATGCAGCCAAAATGCAGCTCACCTCCTGGAGAATCTCAAGAGCAGGGGGTGGAGCAAGCCAGCCCCCAAACTACGAGAAGCTCCAGCCCAAAATGCAGCCAAAATGCAGCCCACCTCCAGGAGAATCTCAAGAGCAGGGGGTGGAGCAAGCCAGCCCCCAAACCACGAGAAGCTCCAGCCCAAAAGGCAGCCAAAATGCAGCCCAACTCCGGGAGAATCTCAAGAGCAGGGGGTGGAGCAAGCCAGGCCCCAAACCACGAGAAGCTCCAGCCCAAAATGCAGCCAAAATGCAGCCCACCTCCGGGAGAATCTCAAGAGCAGGGGTATAGCAAACCAGGCCTCAAACCACGAGAAGCTAGACCCCAAAAGGCAGCCAAAATGCAGCTCACCTCCTGGAGAATCTCAAGAGCAGGGGGTGGAGCAAGCCAGCCCCCAAACTACGAGAAGCTCCAGCCCAAAAGGCAGCCAAAATGCAGCCTATCTCCAGGAGAATCTCAAGAGCAGGGGGTGGAGCAAGCCAGGCCTCAAACCACAAGAAGCTCCAGGCAAAATGCAGACAAAATCCAGCCCACCTCCGGGAGAATCTCAAGAGCAGGTGGTGGAGCAAGCCAGGCCTCAAACCCCAAAAAGCTGAAGCCCAAAATGCAGCCAAAATGCAGCCCACATCCGGGAGAATCTCAAGAGCAGGGGGTGGAGCAAGCCAGGCCTCAAACCACGAGAAGCTCCAGCCCAAAATGCAGCCAAAATGCAGCCCACATCCGGGAGAATCTCAAGAGCAGGGGGTGGAGCAAGCCAGGCCTCAAACCACGAGAAGCTAGACCCCAAAAGGCAGCCAAAATGCAGCCCACATCCGGGAGAATCTCAAGAGCAGGGGGTGGAGCAAGCCAGGCCTCAAACCACGAGATGCTCCAGCCCAAGAATCAGCCAAAATGCAACCCACATCCGGGAGAATATCAAGAGCAGGAGGTGGAGCAAGCCAGGCCTCAAACCACGAGAAGCTCCAGCCCAAAAGAAAGCCAAAATGCAGCCCACATCCAGGAGAATCTCAAGAGCAGAGAGTGGAGCAAGCCAGCCCCCAAACCACGAGAAGCTCCAGCTCAAAATGTAGTCAAAATGCAGCCCAATTCAGGGAGAATCTCAAGAGCAGGGGGTGGGGCAAGCCAGGCCTCAAACCACGAGAAGCTCCAGCCCAAAAGGTAGCCAAAATCCAGACCACATCCGGTAGAATTTCAAGAGCAGGGGGTGGAGCAAGCCAGGCCCCAAACCACGAGAAGCTGCAGCCCAAAAGGCAGCCAAAATCCAGCCCACATCCGGGAGAATCTCAAGAGCAGGGGGTGGAGCAAGCCAGGCCTCAAACCACGAGAATCTCCAGCCCAAAAGGCAGACAAAATGCAGCCCACCTCCGGGAGAATCTCAAGAGCAGGGGGTGGAGCAAGCCAGGCCTCAAACCACGAGAAGCTGAAGCCGAAAAGGCAGCCAAAATGCAGCCCACATCCGGGACAATCTCAAGAGCAGGGGGTGGAGCAAGCCAGGCCTCAAACCACGAGAAGCTCCAGCCCAAAAGGCAGCCAAATGCCAGCCCACATCCGGGAGAATCTCAAGAGCAGGGGGTGGAGCAAGCCAGGCCTCAAACCACGAGAAGCTCCAGCCCAAAATGCAGCCAAAATCCAGCCCACATCCGGGAGAATCTCAAGAGCAGGGGGTGGAGCAAGCCAGGCCTCAAACCACGAGAAGCTCCAGCCAAAAAGGCAGCCAAAATCCAGCCCACATCCGGGAGAATCTCAAGAGCAGGGGGTGGAGCAAGCCAGGCCTTAAACCATGAGAAGCTCCAGCCCAAAATGCAGCCAAAATCCAGCCCACCTCCAGGAGAATATCCAGAACAGGAGGTGGAGCAAGCCAGGCCTCAAACCACGAGAAGCTCCAGCCCAAAATGCAGCCAAAATGCAGCCCACATCCAGGAGAAAATCAAGAGCAGGGTGTGGAGCAAGGCAGGCCTCAAACCACGAGAAGCTAGACCCCAAAAGGCAGCCAAAATGCAGCCCACATCCGGGAGAATCTCAAGAGCAGGGGGTGGAGCAAGCCAGGCCTCAAACCACGAGATGCTCCAGCCCAAGAATCAGCCAAAATGCAGCCCACATCCGGGAGAATATCAAGAGCAGGAGGTGGAGCAAGCCAGGCCCCAAACCACGAGAAGCTCCAGCCCAAAAGAAAGCCAAAATGCAGCCCACATCCAGGATAATCTCAAGAGCAGGGAGTGGAGCAAGCCAGCCCCCAAACCACGAGAAGCTCCAGCTCAAAATGTAGTCAAAATGCAGCCCAATTCAGGGAGAATCTCAAGAGCAGGGGGTGGGGCAAGCCAGGCCTCAAACCACGAGAAGCTCCAGCCCAAAAGGCAGCCAAAATGCAGCCCACATCTGGGAGAATCTCAAGAGCAGGGGGTGGAGCAAGCCAGGCCTCAAACCACGAGAAGCTCCAGCCCAAAAGGCAGCCAAAATGCTGCCCACCTCCTGGAGAATCTCACGAGCAGGGGGTGGAACAAGCCAGCCCCCAAACCACGAGAAGCTCCAGCCCAAAAGACAGCCAAAATCCAGCCCACATCCGGGAGAATCTCAAGAGCAGGGGGTGGAGCAAGCCAGGCCTCAAACCCGAAAAAGCTGAAGCCGAAAATATAGTCAAAATGCAGCCCACATCCGGGAGAATCTCAAGAGCAGGGGGTGGAGCAAGCCAGGCCTCAAAGCACTAGAAGCTCCAGCCCAAAATACAGCCAAAATGCAGCCCACATCCAGGAGAATATCAAGAGCAAGGGTTGGTGCAAGCCAGGCCTCAAACCACGAGAAGCTCCAGCCCAAAATTCAGCCAAAATCCAGCCCACATCCGGGAGAATATCAAGAGCAGGGGGTGGAGCAAGCCAGGCCTCAAACCACGAGAAGCTCCAGCCCAAAAGTCAGCCAAATGCCAGCCCACCTCCTGGAGAATCTCAAGAGCAGGGGGTGGAACAAGCCAGGCCTCAAACCACGAGAAGCTCCAGCCCAAAAGGCAGCCAAAATCCAGCCCACATCCGGGAGAATCTCAAGAGCAGGGGGTGGAGCAAGGCAGGCCTCAAACCACGAGAAGCTCCAGCCCAAAAGGCAGCCAAAATGCAGCCCAACTCCGGGAGAATCTCAAGAGCAGGGGGTGGAGCAAGCCAGGCCCCAAACCACGAGAAGCTCCAGCCCAAAATGCAGCCAAAATGCAGCCCACCTCCGGGAGAATCTCAAGAGCAGGGGTATAGCAAACCAGGCCTCAAACCACGAGAAGCTAGACCCCAAAAGGCAGCCAAAATGCAGCTCACCTCCTGGAGAATCTCAAGAGCAGGGGGTGGAGCAAGCCAGCCCCCAAACTACGAGAAGCTCCAGCCCAAAAGGCAGCCAAAATGCAGCCTATCTCCAGGAGAATCTCAAGAGCAGGGGGTGGAGCAAGCCAGGCCTCAAACCACAAGAAGCTCCAGGCAAAATGCAGACAAAATCCAGCCCACCTCCGGGAGAATCTCAAGAGCAGGTGGTGGAGCAAGCCAGGCCTCAAACCCCAAAAAGCTGAAGCCCAAAATGCAGCCAAAATGCAGCCCACATCCGGGAGAATCTCAAGAGCAGGGGGTGGAGCAAGCCAGGCCTCAAACCACGAGAAGCTCCAGCCCAAAATGCAGCCAAAATGCAGCCCACATCCGGGAGAATCTCAAGAGCAGGGGGTGGAGCAAGCCAGGCCTCAAACCACGAGAAGCTAGACCCCAAAAGGCAGCCAAAATGCAGCCCACATCCGGGAGAATCTCAAGAGCAGGGGGTGGAGCAAGCCAGGCCTCAAACCACGAGATGCTCCAGCCCAAGAATCAGCCAAAATGCAACCCACATCCGGGAGAATATCAAGAGCAGGAGGTGGAGCAAGCCAGGCCTCAAACCACGAGAAGCTCCAGCCCAAAAGAAAGCCAAAATGCAGCCCACATCCAGGAGAATCTCAAGAGCAGAGAGTGGAGCAAGCCAGCCCCCAAACCACGAGAAGCTCCAGCTCAAAATGTAGTCAAAATGCAGCCCAATTCAGGGAGAATCTCAAGAGCAGGGGGTGGGGCAAGCCAGGCCTCAAACCACGAGAAGCTCCAGCCCAAAAGGTAGCCAAAATCCAGACCACATCCGGTAGAATTTCAAGAGCAGGGGGTGGAGCAAGCCAGGCCCCAAACCACGAGAAGCTGCAGCCCAAAAGGCAGCCAAAATCCAGCCCACATCCGGGAGAATCTCAAGAGCAGGGGGTGGAGCAAGCCAGGCCTCAAACCACGAGAATCTCCAGCCCAAAAGGCAGACAAAATGCAGCCCACCTCCGGGAGAATCTCAAGAGCAGGGGGTGGAGCAAGCCAGGCCTCAAACCACGAGAAGCTGAAGCCGAAAAGGCAGCCAAAATGCAGCCCACATCCGGGACAATCTCAAGAGCAGGGGGTGGAGCAAGCCAGGCCTCAAACCACGAGAAGCTCCAGCCCAAAAGGCAGCCAAATGCCAGCCCACATCCGGGAGAATCTCAAGAGCAGGGGGTGGAGCAAGCCAGGCCTCAAACCACGAGAAGCTCCAGCCCAAAATGCAGCCAAAATCCAGCCCACATCCGGGAGAATCTCAAGAGCAGGGGGTGGAGCAAGCCAGGCCTCAAACCACGAGAAGCTCCAGCCAAAAAGGCAGCCAAAATCCAGCCCACATCCGGGAGAATCTCAAGAGCAGGGGGTGGAGCAAGCCAGGCCTTAAACCATGAGAAGCTCCAGCCCAAAATGCAGCCAAAATCCAGCCCACCTCCAGGAGAATATCCAGAACAGGAGGTGGAGCAAGCCAGGCCTCAAACCACGAGAAGCTCCAGCCCAAAATGCAGCCAAAATGCAGCCCACATCCAGGAGAAAATCAAGAGCAGGGTGTGGAGCAAGGCAGGCCTCAAACCACGAGAAGCTAGACCCCAAAAGGCAGCCAAAATGCAGCCCACATCCGGGAGAATCTCAAGAGCAGGGGGTGGAGCAAGCCAGGCCTCAAACCACGAGATGCTCCAGCCCAAGAATCAGCCAAAATGCAGCCCACATCCGGGAGAATATCAAGAGCAGGAGGTGGAGCAAGCCAGGCCCCAAACCACGAGAAGCTCCAGCCCAAAAGAAAGCCAAAATGCAGCCCACATCCAGGATAATCTCAAGAGCAGGGAGTGGAGCAAGCCAGCCCCCAAACCACGAGAAGCTCCAGCTCAAAATGTAGTCAAAATGCAGCCCAATTCAGGGAGAATCTCAAGAGCAGGGGGTGGGGCAAGCCAGGCCTCAAACCACGAGAAGCTCCAGCCCAAAAGGCAGCCAAAATGCAGCCCACATCTGGGAGAATCTCAAGAGCAGGGGGTGGAGCAAGCCAGGCCTCAAACCACGAGAAGCTCCAGCCCAAAAGGCAGCCAAAATGCTGCCCACCTCCTGGAGAATCTCACGAGCAGGGGGTGGAACAAGCCAGCCCCCAAACCACGAGAAGCTCCAGCCCAAAAGACAGCCAAAATCCAGCCCACATCCGGGAGAATCTCAAGAGCAGGGGGTGGAGCAAGCCAGGCCTCAAACCCGAAAAAGCTGAAGCCGAAAATATAGTCAAAATGCAGCCCACATCCGGGAGAATCTCAAGAGCAGGGGGTGGAGCAAGCCAGGCCTCAAAGCACTAGAAGCTCCAGCCCAAAATACAGCCAAAATGCAGCCCACATCCAGGAGAATATCAAGAGCAAGGGTTGGTGCAAGCCAGGCCTCAAACCACGAGAAGCTCCAGCCCAAAATTCAGCCAAAATCCAGCCCACATCCGGGAGAATATCAAGAGCAGGGGGTGGAGCAAGCCAGGCCTCAAACCACGAGAAGCTCCAGCCCAAAAGTCAGCCAAATGCCAGCCCACCTCCTGGAGAATCTCAAGAGCAGGGGGTGGAACAAGCCAGGCCTCAAACCACGAGAAGCTCCAGCCCAAAAGGCAGCCAAATGCCAGCCCACATCCGGGAGAATCTCAAGAGCAGGGGGTGGAGCAAGCCAGGCCTCAAACCACGAGAAGATCCAGCCCAAAATGCAGCCAAAATGCAGCCCACATCCGGGAGAATCCCAAGAGCAGGGGGTGGAGCAAGCCAGGCCTGAAACCCGAAAAAGCTGAAGCCGAAAATATAGTCAAAATGCAGCCCACTTTGGGGAGAATCTCAAGAGCATGGGGTGGAGCAAGCCAGGCCTCAAAGCACGAGAAGCTCCAGCCCAAAATGCAGCCAAAATGCAGCCCACATCCAGGAGAAAATCAAGAGCAGGAGGTGGAGCAAGCCAGGCCTCAAACCACGAGAAGCTCCAGCCCAAAATGCAGCCAAATGCCAGCCCACCTCCTGGAGAATCTCAAGAGCAGGGGGTGGAGCAAGCCAGGCCTCAAACCACGAGAAGCTCCAGCCCAAAAGGCAGCCAAATGCCAGCCCACATCCGGGAGAATCTCAAGAGCAGGGGGTGGAGCAAGCCAGGCCTCAAACCCGAAAAAGCTGAAGCCGAAAATATAGTCAAAATGCAGCCCACCTCGGGGAGAATCTCAAGAGCAGGGGGTGGGGCAATCCAGGCCTCAAACCACAAGAAGCTCCAGCCCAAAAGGCAGCCAAAATGCAGCCCACATCCGGGAGAATCTCAAGAGCAGGGGGTGGAGCAAGCCAGGCCCCAAACCACGAGAAGCTCCAGCCCAAAAGGCAGCCAAAATCCAGCCCACATCCGGGAGAATCTCAAGAGCAGGGGGTGGAGCAAGCCAGGCCTCAAACCACGAGAAGCTAGACCCCAAAAGGCAGCCAAAATGCAGCCCACATCCGGGAGAATCTCAAGAGCAGGGGGTGGAGCAAGCCAGGCCTCAAACCACGAGATGCTCCAGCCCAAGAATCAGCCAAAATGCAGCCCACATCCGGGAGAATATCAAGAGCAGGAGGTGGAGCAAGCCAGGCCCCAAACCACGAGAAGCTCCAGCCCAAAAGAAAGCCAAAATGCAGCCCACATCCAGGATAATCTCAAGAGCAGGGAGTGGAGCAAGCCAGCCCCCAAACCACGAGAAGCTCCAGCTCAAAATGTAGTCAAAATGCAGCCCAATTCAGGGAGAATCTCAAGAGCAGGGGGTGGGGCAAGCCAGGCCTCAAACCACGAGAAGCTCCAGCCCAAAAGGCAGCCAAAATGCTGCCCACCTCCTGGAGAATCTCACGAGCAGGGGGTGGAACAAGCCAGGCCTCAAACCACGAGAAGCTCCAGCCCAAAAGACAGCCAAAATCCAGCCCACCTCCGGGAGAATCTCAAGAGCAGGGGGTGGAGCAAGCCAGGCCTCAAACCCGAAAAAGCTGAAGCCGAAAATATAGTCAAAATGCAGCCCACATCCGGGAGAATCTCAAGAGCAGGGGGTGGAGCAAGCCAGGCCTCAAAGCACTAGAAGCTCCAGCCCAAAATACAGCCAAAATGCAGCCCACATCCAGGAGAATATCAAGAGCAAGGGTTGGTGCAAGCCAGGCCTCAAACCACGAGAAGCTCCAGCCCAAAATTCAGCCAAAATCCAGCCCACATCCGGGAGAATATCAAGAGCAGGGGGTGGAGCAAGCCAGGCCTCAAACCACGAGAAGCTCCAGCCCAAAAGTCAGCCAAATGCCAGCCCACCTCCTGGAGAATCTCAAGAGCAGGGGGTGGAACAAGCCAGGCCTCAAACCACGAGAAGCTCCAGCCCAAAAGGCAGCCAAATGCCAGCCCACATCCGGGAGAATCTCAAGAGCAGGGGGTGGAGCAAGCCAGGCCTCAAACCACGAGAAGCTCCAGCCCAAAATGCAGCCAAAATGCAGCCCACATCCGGGAGAATCCCAAGAGCAGGGGGTGGAGCAAGCCAGGCCTGAAACCCGAAAAAGCTGAAGCCGAAAATATAGTCAAAATGCAGCCCACTTCGGGGAGAATCTCAAGAGCAGGGGGTGGAGCAAGCCAGGCCTCAAACCACAAGAAGCTCCAGCCCAAAATGCAGCCAAAATGCAGCCCACATCCGGGAGAATCTCAAGAGCAGGGGGTGGAGCAAGCCAGGCCCCAAACCACGAGAAGCTCCAGCCCAAAAGGCAGCCAAAATCCAGCCCACATCCGGGAGAATCTCAAGAGCATGGGGTGGAGCAAGCCAGGCCTCAAAGCACGAGAAGCTCCAGCCCAAAATGCAGCCAAAATGCAGCCCACATCCAGGAGAAAATCAAGAGCAGGAGGTGGAGCAAGCCAGGCCTCAAACCACGAGAAGCTGCAGCCCAAAATGCAGCCAAATGCCAGCCCACCTCCTGGAGAATCTCAAGAGCAGGGGGTGGAGCAAGCCAGGCCTCAAACCACGAGAAGCTCCAGCCCAAAAGGCAGCCAAATGCCAGCCCACATCCGGGAGAATCTCAAGAGCAGGGGGTGGAGCAAGCCAGGCCTCAAACCCGAAAAAGCTGAAGCCGAAAATATAGTCAAAATGCAGCCCACTTCGGGGAGAATCTCAAGAGCAGGGGGTGGGGCAATCCAGGCCTCAAACCACAAGAAGCTCCAGCCCAAAAGGCAGCCAAAATGCAGCCCACATCCGGGAGAATCTCAAGAGCAGGGGGTGGAGCAAGCCAGGCCCCAAACCACGAGAAGCTCCAGCCCAAAATGCAGCCAAAATCCAGCCCACATCCGGGAGAATCTCAAGAGCAGGGGGTGGAGCAAGCCAGGCCTCAAAGCACGAGAAGCTCCAGCCCAAAATGCAGCCAAAATGCAGCCCACATCCAGGAGAAAATCAAGAGCAGGGGGTGGAGCAAGCCAGGCCTCAAACCACGAGAAGCTCCTGCCCAAAAGGCAGCCAAAATCCAGCCCACATCCGGGAGAATTTCAGGAGCAGGGGGTGGAGCAAGCCAGGCCCCAAACCACGAGAAGCTCCAGCCCAAAAGGCAGCCAAAATGCAGCCCACATCCGGGAGAATATCAAGAGCAGGGGTTGGTGCAAGCCAGGCCTCAAACCACGAGAAGCTCCAGCCCAAAATGCAGCCAAAATCCAGCCCACATCCGGGAGAATCTCAAGAGCAGGGGGTGGAGCAAGCCAGGCCTCAAACCACGAGAAGCTCCTGCCCAAAAGGCAGCCAAAACCCAGCCCACCTCCGGTAGAATTTCAAGAGCAGGGGGTGGAGCAAGCCAGGCCCCAAACCACGAGAAGCTGCAGCCCAAAAGGCAGCCAAAATCCAGCCCACATCCGGGAGAAGCTCAAGAGCAGGGGGTGGAGCAAGCCAGGCCTCAAACCACGAGAAGCTCCAGCCCAAAATGCAGCCAAATTCCAGACCACATCCGGGAGAATATCAAGAGCAGGGGGTGGAGCAAGCCAGGCCTCAAACCACGAGAAGCTCCAGCCCAAAAGGCAGCCAAAATGCAGCCCACATCCGGGAGAATCTCAAGAGCAGGGGGTGGAGCAAGCCAGGCCTCAAACCACAAGAAGCTAGACCCCAAAAGGCAGCCAAAATGCAGCCCACCTCCTGGAGAATCTCAAGAGCAGGGGGTGGAGCAAGCCAGGCCTCAAACCACGGGAAGCTGAAGCCGAAAAGGCAGCCAAAATGCAGCCCATATCCGGGAGAATATCAAGAGCAGGGGGTGGAGCAAGCCAGGCCTCAAACCACGAGAAGCTCCAGCCCAAAATGCAGACAAAATCCAGCCCACATCCGGGAGAATCTCAAGAGCAGGGGGTGGAGCAAGCCAGGCCTCAAACCACGAGAAGCTCCAGCCCAAAAGGCAGCCAAAATGCAGCCCACATCCGGGAGAAGCTCAAGAGCAGGGGGTGGAGCAAGCCAGGCCCAAAACCACGAGAAGCTCCAGCCCAACATGCAGCCAAATTCCAGACCACATCCGGGAGAATATCAAGAGCAGGGGGTGGAGCAAGCCAGGCCCCAAAGCACGAGAAGCTCCAGCCCAAAATGCACTCAAAATGCAGCCCACATCCAGGAGAAAATCAAGAGCAGGAGGTGGAGCAAGGCAGGCCTCAAACCACGAGAAGCTCCTGCCCAAAAGGCAGCCAAAATGCAGCCCACATCCGGGAGAATTTCAGGAGCAGGGGGTGGAGCAAGCCAGGCCCCAAAGCACGAGAATCTCAAGCCCAAAACTCACCCAAAAATCCAGCCCACGTCGGGAAGAATTTCAAGAGCAGGGGGTGGAGCAAGCCAGGCCCCAAACCACGAGAAGCTCCAGCCCAAAAGGCAGCCAAAATGCAGCCCACATCCGGGAGAATCTCAAGAGCAGGGGGTGGAGCAAGCCAGGCCTCAAACCACAAGAAGCTAGACCCCAAAAGGCAGCCAAAATGCAGCCCACCTCCTGGAGAATCTCAAGAGCAGGGGGTGGAGCAAGCCAGGCCACAAACCACGAGAAGCTCCAGCCCAAAAGGCAGCCAAATGCCAGCCCACCTCCTGGAGAATCTCAAGAGCAGGGGCTGGAGCAAGCCAGGCCTCAAACCACGAGAAGCTCCAGCCCAAAAGGCAGCCAAATGCCAGCCCACCTCCTGGAGAATCTCAAGAGCAGGGGCTGGAGCAAGCCAGGCCTCAAACCTCGAGAAGCTCCAGCCCAAAAGGCAGCCAAAATCCAGCCCACTTAGGGGAGAATCTCAAGAGCAGGGGGTGGAGCAAGCCAGGCCTCAAACCACTAGAAGCTCCAGCCAAAAAGGCAGCCAAAATCCAGCCCACATCCGGGAGAATGTCAAGAGCAGGGGATGGAGCAAACCAAGCCTCAAACCACGAGAAGCTCCAGCCCAAAAGGCAGCCAAAATGCAGCCCACATCCGGGAGAATCTCAAGAGCAGGGGGTGGAGCAAGCCAGGCCTCAAACCACGAGAAGCTGCAACCCAAAAGGCAGCCAAAATGCAGCCCACATACAGGAGAATCTCAAGAGCAGGGGGTGGAGCAAGCCAGCCCCCAAACCACGAGAAGCTCCAGCCCAAAATGCAGCCAAATTCCAGACCACATCCGGGAGAATCTCAAGAGCAGGGGGTGGAGCAAGCCAGCCCCCAAACCACGAGAAGCTCCAGCCCAAAATGCAGCCAAATTCCAGACCACATCCGGGAGAATTTCAGGAGCAGGGGGTCGAGCAAGCCAGGCCCCAAAGCACGAGAATCTCAAGCCCAAAACTCACCCAAAAATCCAGCCCATGTCGGGAAGAATCTCAAGAGCAGGGGGTGGAGAAAGCCAGGCCTCAAACCACGAGAAGCTCCAGCCCAAAAGGCAGCCAAAATGCAGCCCATATCCGGGAGAATCTCAAGAGCAGGGGGTGGAGCAAGACAGGCCTCAAACCACAAGAAGCTAGACCCCAAAAGGCAGCCAAAATGCAGCCCATATCCGGGAGAATCTCAAGAGCAGGGGGTGGAGCAAGCCAGGCCCCAAAGCACGAGAAGCTCCAGCCAAAAAGGCAGCCAAAATCCAGCCCACATCCGGGAGAATCTCAAGAGCAGGGGGTGGAGCAAGCCAGGCCTCAAACCACGAGAAGCTGAAGCCGAAAAGGCAGCCAAAATGCAGCCCACATCCGGGAGAATCTCAAGAGCGGGGGGTGGAGCAAGCCAGGCCTCAAACCACGAGAAGCTCCAGCCCAAAAGGCAGCCAAATGCCAGCCCACCTCCTGGAGAATCTCAAGAGCAGGGGGTGGAGCAAGCCAGGCCTCAAACCACGAGAAGCTCCAGCCCAAAAAGCAGCCAAAATGCAGCCCACATCCGGGAGAATCTCAAGAGCAGGGGGTGGAGCAAGCCAGGCCCCAAAGCACGAGAAGCTCCAGCCAAAAAGGCAGCCAAAATCCAGCCCACATCCAGGAGAATCTCAAGAGCAGGGGGTGGAGCAAGCCAGGCCTCAAATCACGAGAAGCTCCAGCCCAAAATGCAGCCAAAATGCAGCCCACCTCCAGGAGAATATCAAGAGCAGGGGGTGGAGCAAGCCAGGCCTCAAACCACAAGAAGCTCCAGCCGAAAATGCAAACAAAATCCAGCCCACCTCCGGGAGAATCTCAAGAGCAGGGGGTGGAGCAAGCCAGGCCTCAAACCCCAAAAAGCTGAAGCCCAAAATGCAGCCAAAATGCAGCCCACATCCGGGAGAATCTCAAGAGCAGGGGGTGGAGCAAGCCAGGCCTCAAACCACGAGAAGCTAGACCCCAAAAGGCAGCAAAAATGCAGCCCACATCCGGGAGAATCTCAGGAGCAGGGGGTGGAGCAAGCCAGGCCTCAAACCTCGAGAAGCTCCAGCCCAAAATGCAGCCAAAATGCAGCCCACATCCAGGAGAATCTCAAGAGCAGGGGGTAGAGCAAGCCAGGCCTCAAACCACGAGAAGCTCCAGCCCAAAAGGCAGCCAAAATGCAGCCCACATCCAGGAGAATATCAAGAGCAGGAGGTGGAGCAAGCCAGGCCTCAAACCACGAGAAGCTCCAGCCCAAAAGGCAGCCAAAATGCAGCCCAACTCCGGGAGAATCTCAAGAGCAGGGGGTGGAGCAAGCCAGGCCTCAAACCACGGGAAGCTAGACCCCAAAAGGCAGCCAAAATGCAGCTCACCTCCTGGAGAATCTCAAGAGCAGGGGGTGGAGCAAGCCAGCCCCCAAACTACGAGAAGCTCCAGCCCAAAATGCAGCCAAAATGCAGCCCACCTCCAGGAGAATCTCAAGAGCAGGGGGTGGAGCAAGCCAGCCCCCAAACCACGAGAAGCTCCAGCCCAAAAGGCAGCCAAAATGCAGCCCAACTCCGGGAGAATCTCAAGAGCAGGGGGTGGAGCAAGCCAGGCCCCAAACCACGAGAAGCTCCAGCCCAAAATGCAGCCAAAATGCAGCCCACCTCCGGGAGAATCTCAAGAGCAGGGGTATAGCAAACCAGGCCTCAAACCACGAGAAGCTAGACCCCAAAAGGCAGACAAAATGCAGCCCACCTCCGGGAGAATCTCAAGAGCAGGGGGTGGAGCAAGCCAGGCCTCAAACCACGAGAAGCTCCAGCCCAAAAGGCAGCCAAAATGCAGCCCACATCCGGGACAATCTCAAGAGCAGGGGGTGGAGCAAGCCAGGCCTCAAACCACGAGAAGCTCCAGCCCAAAAGGCAGCCAAATGCCAGCCCACATCCGGGAGAATCTCAAGAGCAGGGGGTGGAGCAAGCCAGGCCTCAAACCACGAGAAGCTCCAGCCCAAAATGCAGCCAAAATCCAGCCCACATCCAGGAGAATATCAAGAGCAGGGGGTGGAGCAAGCCAGGCCTCAAACCACGAGAAGCTCCAGCCCAAAATGCAGCCAAAATCCAGCCCACATCCGGGAGAATCTCAAGAGCAGGGGGTGGAGCAAGCCAGGCCTCAAACCACGAGAAGCTCCAGCCCAAAAGGCAGCCAAAATCCAGCCCACCTCCAGGAGAATATCCAGAGCAGGAGGTGGAGCAAGCCAGGCCTCAAACCACGAGAAGCTCCAGCCCAAAAGGCAGCCAAAATTCAGCCCACCTCCAGGAGAATCTCAAGAGCAGGGGGTGGAGCAAGCCAGGCCTCAAACCACGAGAAGCTCCAGCCCAAAAGGCAGCCAAAATCCAGCCCACCTCCGGGAGAATCTCAAGAGCAGGGGGTGGAGCAAGCCAGGCCTCAAACCCCAAAAAGCTGAAGCCCAAAATGCAGCCAAAATGCAGCCCACATCCGGGAGAATCTCAAGAGCAGGGGGTGGAGCAAGCCAGGCCTCAAAGCACGAGAAGCTCCAGCCCAAAAGGCAGCCAAAATGCAGCCCACATCCGGGAGAATCTCAAGAGCAGGGGGTGGAGCAAGCCAGGCCTCAAACCACGAGAAGCTAGACCCCAAAAGGCAGCCAAAATGCAGCCCACATCCGGGAGAATCTCAAGAGCAGGGGGTGGAGCAAGCCAGGCCTCAAACCACGAGATGCTCCAGCCCAAGAATCAGCCAAAATGCAGCCCACATCCGGGAGAATATCAAGAGCAGGGGGTGGAGCAAGCCAGGCCTCAAACCACGAGATGCTCCAGCCCAAAAGAAAGCCAAAATGCAGCCCACATCCGGGAGAATATCAAGAGCAGGGAGTGGAGCAAGCCAGCCCCCAAACCACGAGAAGCTCCAGCTCAAAATGTAGTCAAAATGCAGCCCAATTCAGGGAGAATCTCAAGAGCAGGGGGTGGGGCAAGCCAGGCCTCAAACCACGAGAAGCTCCAGCCCAAAAGGCAGCCAAAATGCAGCCCACATCCGGGAGAATCTCAAGAGCAGGGGGTGGAGCAAGCCAGGCCTCAAACCACAAGAAGCTAGACCCCACAAGGCAGCCAAAATGCAGCCCACCTCCTGGAGAATCTCAAGAGCAGGGGGTGGAGCAAGCCAGGCCTCAAACCACGAGAAGCTCCAGCCCAAAAGGCAGCCAAAATGCAGCCCACCTCCTGGAGAATCTCAAGAGCAGGGGGTGGAGCAAGCCAGGCCTCAAACCACGAGAAGCTCCAGCCCAAAAGGCAGCCAAAATGCAGCCCACATCCAGGAGAATCTCAAGAGCAGGGGGTGGAGCAAGCCAGGCCCCAAACCACGAGAAGCTCCAGCCCAAGTATCACCCAAAATGCAGCCCACATCCAGGAGAATATCAAGAGCAGGGGGTGGAGCAAGCCAGGCCTCAAACCACGAGAAGCTCCAGCCCAAAAGGCAGCCAAAATGCAGCCCAACTCCGGGAGAATCTCAAGAGCAGGGGTTATAGCAAGCCAGGCCTCAAACCACGGGAAGCTAGACCCCAAAAGGCAGCCAAAATGCAGCTCACCTCCTGGAGAATCTCAAGAGCAGGGGGTGGAGCAAGCCAGCCCCCAAACTACGAGAAGCTCCAGCCCAAAAGGCAGCCAAAATGCAGCCCACCTCCAGGAGAATCTCAAGAGCAGGGGGTGGAGCAAGCCAGCCCCCAAACCACGAGAAGCTCCAGCCCAAAAGGCAGCCAAAATGCAGCCCAACTCCGGGAGAATCTCAAGAGCATGGGGTGGAGCAAGCCAGGCCCCAAACCACGAGAAGCTCCAGCCCAAAAGGCAGCCAAAATGCAGCCCACCTCCGGGAGAATCTCAAGAGCAGGGGTTATAGCAAGCCAGGCCTCAAACCACGAGAAGCTGAAGCCGAAAAGGCAGCCAAAATGCAGCCCACATCCGGGAGAATATCAAGAGCAGGGGGTGGAGCAAGCCAGGCCCCAAACCACGAGAAGCTCCAGCCGAAAAAGCAGCCAAATGCCAGCCCACATCCGGGAGAATCTCAAGAGCAGGGGGTGGAGCAAGCCAGGCCCCAGAGCACGAGAAGCTCCAGCCCAAAAGTGAGCCAAAATCCAGCCCACATCCGGGAGAATCTCAAGAGCAGGGGGTGGAGCAAGCCAGGCCTCAAACCACGAGAAGCTCCAGCCCAAAAGGCAGCCAAAATGCAGCCCACATCCGGGAGAATCTCAAGAGCAGGGGGTGGAGCAAGCCAGGCCTCAAACCACGAGAAGCTCCAGCCCAAAAGGCAGCCAAAATGCAGCCCACCTCCAGGAGAATATCCAGAGCAGGAGGTGGAGCAAGCCAGGCCTCAAACCACGAGAAGCTCCAGCCCAAAAGGCAGCCAAAATGCAGCCCACATCCGGGAGAATCTCAAGAGCAGGGAGTGGAGCAAGCCAGGCCTCAAACCACGAGAAGCTCCAGCCCAAAAGGCAGCCAAATCCAGCCCACTTCGGGGAGAATATCAAGAGCAGGGGGTGGAGCAAGCCAGGCCTCAAACCACAAGAAGCTCCAGCCCAAAATGCAGACAAAATCCAGCCCAACTCCGGGAGAATCTCAAGAGCCGGGGGTGGAGCAAGCCAGGCCTCAAACCCCAAATAGCTGAAGCCCAAAATGCAGCCAAAATGCAGCCCACATCCGGGAGAATCTCAAGAGCAGGGAGTGGAGCAAGCCAGGCCTCAAACCACGAGAAGCTAGACCCCAAAAGGCAGCCAAAATGCAGCCCACATCCGGGAGAATCTCAAGAGCAGGGGGTGGAGCAAGCCAGGCCTCAAACCACAAGAAGCTAGACCCCACAAGGCAGCCAAAATGCAGCCCACATCCAGGAGAAAATCAAGAGCAGGAGGTGGAGCAAGCCAGGCCTCAAACCACGAGAAGCTCCAGCCCAAAATGCAGCCAAAATCCAGCCCACCTCCGGGAGAATCTCAAGAGCAGGGGGTGGAGCAAGCCAGGCCTCAAACCCGAAAAAGCTGAAGCCGAAAATATAGTCAAAATGCAGCCCACTTCGGGGAGAATCTCAAGAGCAGGGGGTGGGGCAAGCCAGGCCTCAAACCACAAGAAGCTCCAGCCCAAAAGGCAGCCAAAATGCAGTCCACATCCGGGAGAATCTCAAGAGCAGGGGGTGGAGCAAGCCAGGCCCCAAACCACGAGAAGCTCCAGCCCAAAAGGCAGCCAAAATCCAGCCCACATCCGGGAGAATCTGAAGAGCAGGGGGTGGAGCAAGCCAGGCCTCAAAGCACGAGAAGCTCCAGCCCAAAATGCAGCCAAAATGCAGCCCACATCCAGGAGAAAATCAAGAGCAGGAGGTGGAGCAAGCCAGGCCTCAAACCACGAGAAGCTCCTGCCCAAAAGGCAGCCAAAATCCAGCCCACATCCGGGAGAATTTCAGGAGCAGGGGGTGGAGCAAGCCAGGCCCCAAACCACGAGAAGCTCCAGCCCAAAAGGCAGCCAAAATGCAGCCCACATCCGGGAGAATCTCAAGAGCAGGGGTTGGTGCAAGCCAGGCCTCAAACCACGAGAAGCTCCAGCGCAAAATGCAGCCAATATCCAGCCCACATCCGGGAGAATATCAAGAGCAGGGGGTGGAGCAAGCCAGGCCTCAAACCACAAGAAGCTCCAGCCCAAAATGCAGACAAAATCCAGCCCAACTCCGGGAGAATCTCAAGAGCCGGGGGTGGAGCAAGCCACGCCTCAAACCCCAAATAGCTGAAGCCCAAAATGCAGCCAAAATGCAGCCCACATCCGGGAGAATCTCAAGAGCAGGGGGTGGAGCAAGCCAGGCCTCAAACCACGAGAAGCTAGACCCCAAAAGGCAGCCAAAATGCAGCCCACATCCGGGAGAATCTCAAGAGCAGGGGGTGGAGCAAGCCAGGCCTCAAACCACAAGAAGCTAGACCCCACAAGGCAGCCAAAATGCAGCCCACATCCAGGAGAAAATCAAGAGCAGGAGGTGGAGCAAGCCAGGCCTCAAACCACGAGAAGCTCCAGCCCAAAATGCAGCCAAAATCCAGCCCACCTCCGGGAGAATCTCAAGAGCAGGGGGTGGAGCAAGCCAGGCCTCAAACCCGAAAAAGCTGAAGCCGAAAATATAGTCAAAATGCAGCCCACTTCGGGGAGAATCTCAAGAGCAGGGGGTGGGGCAAGCCAGGCCTCAAACCACAAGAAGCTCCAGCCCAAAAGGCAGCCAAAATGCAGTCCACATCCGGGAGAATCTCAAGAGCAGGGGGTGGAGCAAGCCAGGCCCCAAACCACGAGAAGCTCCAGCCCAAAAGGCAGCCAAAATCCAGCCCACATCCGGGAGAATCTGAAGAGCAGGGGGTGGAGCAAGCCAGGCCTCAAAGCACGAGAAGCTCCAGCCCAAAATGCAGCCAAAATGCAGCCCACATCCAGGAGAAAATCAAGAGCAGGAGGTGGAGCAAGCCAGGCCTCAAACCACGAGAAGCTCCTGCCCAAAAGGCAGCCAAAATCCAGCCCACATCCGGGAGAATATCAAGAGCAGGGGGTGGAGCAAGCCAGGCCTCAAACCACGAGAAGCTCCAGCCCAAAATGCAGCCAAATGCCAGCCCACCTCCTGGAGAATCTCAAGAGCAGGGGGTGGAGCAAGCCAGGCCTCAAACCACGAGAAGCTCCAGCCCAAAAGGCAGCCAAAGGCCAGCCCACATCCGGGAGAATCTCAAGAGCAGGGGGTGGAGCAAGCCAGGCCTCAAACCCGAAAAAGCTGAAGCCGAAAATATAGTCAAAATGCAGCCCACTTCGGGGAGAATCTCCAGAGCAGGGGGTGGGGCAATCCAGGCCTCAAACCACAAGAAGCTCCAGCCCAAAAGGCAGCCAAAATGCAGCCCACATCCAGGAGAATCTCAAGAGCAGGGGGTGGAGCAAGCCAGGCCCCAAACCACGAGAAGCTCCAGCCCAAAAGGCAGCCAAAATCCAGCCCACATCCGGGAGAATCTCAAGAGCAGGGGGTGGAGCAAGCCAGGCCTCAAACCACAAGAAGCTCCAGCCCAAAATGCAGCCAAAATGCAGCCCACATCCGGGAGAATCTCAAGAGCAGGAGGTGGAGCAAGCCAGGCCTCAAACCACGAGAAGCTCCTGCCCAAAAGGCAGCCAAAATCCAGCCCACATCCGGGAGAATTTCAGGAGCAGGGGGTGGAGCAAGCCAGGCCCCAAACCACGAGAAGCTCCAGCCCAAAAGGCAGCCAAAATGCAGCCCACCTCCGGGAGAATCTCAAGAGCAGGGGGTGGAGCAAGCCAGGCCTCAAACCACGAGAAGCTCCAGCCCAAAATGCAGCCAAAATGCAGCCCACATCCGGGAGAATATCAAGAGCAGGGGGTGGAGCAAGCCAGGCCTCAAACCACGAGAAGCTCCAGCCCAAAAGGCAGCCAAAACCCAGCCCACCTCCGGTAGAATTTCAAGAGCAGGGGGTGGAGCAAGCCAGGCCCCAAACCACGAGAAGCTCCAGCCCAAAAGGCAGCCAAAATCCAGCCCACATCCGGGAGAATCTCAAGAGCAGGGGGTGGAGCAAGCCAGGCCTCAAACCACGAGAAGCTCCAGCCCAAAAGGCAGCCAAAATGCAGCCCACATCCGGGAGAAGCTCAAGAGCAGGAGGTGGAGCAAGCCAGGCCCCAAACCACGAGAAGCTCCAGCCCAAAATGCAGCCAAATTCCAGACCACATCCGGGACAATCTCAAGAGCAGTGGGTGGAGCAAGCCAGGCCTCAAACCACGAGAAGCTCCAGCCCAAAAGGCAGCCAAAATGCAGCCCACATCCGGGAGAATCTCAAGAGCAGGGGGTGGAGCAAGCCAGGCCTCAAACCACAAGAAGCTAGACCCCAAAAGGCAGCCAAAATGCAGCCCACCTCCTGGAGAATCTCAAGAGCAGGGGGTGGAGCAAGCCAGGCCTCAAACCACGAGAAGCTCCAGCCCAAAAGGCAGCCAAATGCCAGCCCACCTCCTGGAGAATCTCAAGAGCAGGGGCTGGAGCAAGCCAGGCCTCAAACCTCGAGAAGCTCCAGCCCAAAAGGCAGCCAAAATCCAGCCCACTTCGGGGAGAATCTCAAGAGCAGGGGGTGGAGCAAGCCAGGCCTCAAACCACGGGAAGCTGAAGCCGAAAAGGCAGCCAAAATGCAGCCCATATCCGGGAGAATCTCAAGAGCAGGGGGTGGAGCAAGCCAGGCCTCAAACCACGAGAAGCTCAAGCCCAAAATGCAGACAAAATCCAGCCCACATCCGGGAGAATCTCAAGAGCAGGGGGTGGAGCAAGCCAGGCCCCAAACCATGAGAAGCTCCAGCCCAAAATGTAGTCAAAATGCAGCCCACATCCGGGAGAATCTCAAGAGCAAGGGGTGGAGCAAGCCAGGCCTCAAACCACGAGAAGCTCCAGCCCAAAAGGCAGCCAAAATGCAGCCCACATCCGGGAGAAGCTCAAGAGCAGGGGGTGGAGCAAGCCAGGCCCAAAACAACGAGAAGCTCCAGCCCAACATGCAGCCAAATTCCAGACCACATCCGGGAGAATATCAAGAGCAGGGGGTGGAGCAAGCCAGGCCTCAAACCACGAGAAGCTCCAGCCCAAAATGCACTCAAAATGCAGCCCACATCCAGGAGAAAATCAAGAGCAGGAGGTGGAGCAAGGCAGGCCTCAAACCACGAGAAGCTCCTGCCCAAAAGGCAGCCAAAATGCAGCCCACATCCGGGAGAATTTCAGGAGCAGGGGGTGGAGCAAGCCAGGCCCCAAAGCACGAGAATCTCAAGCCCAAAACTCACCCAAAAATCCAGCCCACGTCGGGAAGAATTTCAAGAGCAGGGGGTGGAGCAAGCCAGGCCCCAAACCACGAGAAGCTCCAGCCCAAAAGGCAGCCAAAATGCAGCCCACATCCGGGAGAATCTCAAGAGCAGGGGGTGGAGCAAGCCAGGCCTCAAACCACAAGAAGCTAGACCCCAAAAGGCAGCCAAAATGCAGCCCACCTCCTGGAGAATCTCAAGAGCAGGGGGTGGAGCAAGCCAGGCCACAAACCACGAGAAGCTCCAGCCCAAAAGGCAGCCAAATGCCAGCCCACCTCCTGGAGAATCTCAAGAGCAGGGGCTGGAGCAAGCCAGGCCTCAAACCACGAGAAGCTCCAGCCCAAAAGGCAGCCAAATGCCAGCCCACCTCCTGGAGAATCTCAAGAGCAGGGGCTGGAGCAAGCCAGGCCTCAAACCTCGAGAAGCTCCAGCCCAAAAGGCAGCCAAAATCCAGCCCACTTCGGGGAGAATCTCAAGAGCAGGGGGTGGAGCAAGCCAGGCCTCAAACCACGAGAAGCTGCAACCCAAAAGGCAGCCAAAATGCAGCCCACATACAGGAGAATCTCAAGAGCAGGGGGTGGAGCAAGCCAGGCCCCAAACCACGAGAAGCTCCAGCCCAAAATGCAGCCAAATTCCAGGCCACATCCGGGAGAATATCAAGAGCAGGGGGTGGAGCAAGCCAGGCCTCAAACCACGAGAAGCTCCTGCCCAAAAGGCAGCCAAAATGCAGCCCACATCCGGGAGAATTTCAGGAGCAGGGGGTCGAGCAAGCCAGGCCCCAAAGCACGAGAATCTCAAGCCCAAAACTCACCCAAAAATCCAGCCCATGTCGGGAAGAATCTCAAGAGCAGGGGGTGGAGAAAGCCAGGCCTCAAACCACGAGAAGCTCCAGCCCAAAATGCAAAGAAAATCCAGCCCACCTCCGGGAGAATCTCAAGAGCAGGGGGTGGAGCAAGCCAGGCCTCAAACCCCAAAAAGCTGAAGCCCAAAATGCAGCCAAAATGCAGCCCACATCCGGGAGAATCTCAAGAGCAGGGGGTGGAGCACGACAGGCCTCAAACCACGAGAAGCTCCAGCCCAAAATGCAGCCAAAATGCAGCCCACATCCGGGAGAATCTCAAGAGCAGGGGGTGGAGCAAGCCAGGCCTCAAACCACGAGAAGCTAGACCCCAAAAGGCAGCCAAAATGCAGCCCACATCCGGGAGAATCTCAGGAGCAGGGGGTGGAGCAAGCCAGGCCTCAAACCACGAGAAGCTCCAGCCCAAAATGCAGCCAAAATGCAGCCCACATCCAGGAGAATCTCAAGAGCAGGGGGTAGAGCAAGCCAGGCCTCAAACCACGAGAAGCTCCAGCCCAAAAGGCAGCCAAAATGCAGCCCACATCCGGGAGAATATCAAGAGCAGGAGGTGGAGCAAGCCAGGCCTCAAACCACGAGAAGCTCCAGCCCAAAAGGCAGCCAAAATGCAGCCCACATCCGGGAGAATCTCAAGAGCAGGGGGTGGAGCAAGCCAGGCCTCAAACCACGGGAAGCTAGACCCCAAAAGGCAGCCAAAATGCAGCTCACCTCCTGGAGAATCTCAAGAGCAGGGGGTGGAGCAAGCCAGCCCCCAAACTACGAGAAGCTCCAGCCCAAAATGCAGCCAAAATGCAGCCCACCTCCAGGAGAATCTCAAGAGCAGGGGGTGGAGCAAGCCAGCCCCCAAACCACGAGAAGCTCCAGCCCAAAAGGCAGCCAAAATGCAGCCCAACTCCGGGAGAATCTCAAGAGCAGGGGGTGGAGCAAGCCAGGCCCCAAACCACGAGAAGCTCCAGCCCAAAATGCAGCCAAAATGCAGCCCACCTCCGGGAGAATCTCAAGAGCAGGGGTATAGCAAACCAGGCCTCAAACCACGAGAAGCTAGACCCCAAAAGGCAGCCAAAATGCAGCTCACCTCCTGGAGAATCTCAAGAGCAGGGGGTGGAGCAAGCCAGCCCCCAAACTACGAGAAGCTCCAGCCCAAAAGGCAGCCAAAATGCAGCCTATCTCCAGGAGAATCTCAAGAGCAGGGGGTGGAGCAAGCCAGGCCTCAAACCACGAGAAGCTCCAGCCCAAAATGCAGACAAAATCCAGCCCACCTCCGGGAGAATCTCAAGAGCAGGTGGTGGAGCAAGCCAGGCCTCAAACCCCAAAAAGCTGAAGCCCAAAATGCAGCCAAAATGCAGCCCACATCCGGGAGAATCTCAAGAGCAGGGGGTGGAGCAAGCCAGGCCTCAAACCACGAGAAGCTCCAGCCCAAAATGCAGCCAAAATGCAGCCCACATCCGGGAGAATCTCAAGAGCAGGGGGTGGAGCAAGCCAGGCCTCAAACCACGAGAAGCTAGACCCCAAAAGGCAGCCAAAATGCAGCCCACATCCGGGAGAATCTCAAGAGCAGGGGGTGGAGCAAGCCAGGCCTCAAACCACGAGATGCTCCAGCCCAAGAATCAGCCAAAATGCAACCCACATCCGGGAGAATATCAAGAGCAGGAGGTGGAGCAAGCCAGGCCTCAAACCACGAGAAGCTCCAGCCCAAAAGAAAGCCAAAATGCAGCCCACATCCAGGAGAATCTCAAGAGCAGAGAGTGGAGCAAGCCAGCCCCCAAACCACGAGAAGCTCCAGCTCAAAATGTAGTCAAAATGCAGCCCAATTCAGGGAGAATCTCAAGAGCAGGGGGTGGGGCAAGCCAGGCCTCAAACCACGAGAAGCTCCAGCCCAAAAGGTAGCCAAAATCCAGACCACATCCGGTAGAATTTCAAGAGCAGGGGGTGGAGCAAGCCAGGCCCCAAACCACGAGAAGCTGCAGCCCAAAAGGCAGCCAAAATCCAGCCCACATCCGGGAGAATCTCAAGAGCAGGGGGTGGAGCAAGCCAGGCCTCAAACCACGAGAATCTCCAGCCCAAAAGGCAGACAAAATGCAGCCCACCTCCGGGAGAATCTCAAGAGCAGGGGGTGGAGCAAGCCAGGCCTCAAACCACGAGAAGCTGAAGCCGAAAAGGCAGCCAAAATGCAGCCCACATCCGGGACAATCTCAAGAGCAGGGGGTGGAGCAAGCCAGGCCTCAAACCACGAGAAGCTCCAGCCCAAAAGGCAGCCAAATGCCAGCCCACATCCGGGAGAATCTCAAGAGCAGGGGGTGGAGCAAGCCAGGCCTCAAACCACGAGAAGCTCCAGCCCAAAATGCAGCCAAAATCCAGCCCACATCCGGGAGAATCTCAAGAGCAGGGGGTGGAGCAAGCCAGGCCTCAAACCACGAGAAGCTCCAGCCAAAAAGGCAGCCAAAATCCAGCCCACATCCGGGAGAATCTCAAGAGCAGGGGGTGGAGCAAGCCAGGCCTTAAACCATGAGAAGCTCCAGCCCAAAATGCAGCCAAAATCCAGCCCACCTCCAGGAGAATATCCAGAACAGGAGGTGGAGCAAGCCAGGCCTCAAACCACGAGAAGCTCCAGCCCAAAATGCAGCCAAAATGCAGCCCACATCCAGGAGAAAATCAAGAGCAGGGTGTGGAGCAAGGCAGGCCTCAAACCACGAGAAGCTAGACCCCAAAAGGCAGCCAAAATGCAGCCCACATCCGGGAGAATCTCAAGAGCAGGGGGTGGAGCAAGCCAGGCCTCAAACCACGAGATGCTCCAGCCCAAGAATCAGCCAAAATGCAGCCCACATCCGGGAGAATATCAAGAGCAGGAGGTGGAGCAAGCCAGGCCCCAAACCACGAGAAGCTCCAGCCCAAAAGAAAGCCAAAATGCAGCCCACATCCAGGATAATCTCAAGAGCAGGGAGTGGAGCAAGCCAGCCCCCAAACCACGAGAAGCTCCAGCTCAAAATGTAGTCAAAATGCAGCCCAATTCAGGGAGAATCTCAAGAGCAGGGGGTGGGGCAAGCCAGGCCTCAAACCACGAGAAGCTCCAGCCCAAAAGGCAGCCAAAATGCAGCCCACATCCGGGAGAATCTCAAGAGCAGGGGGTGGAGCAAGCCAGGCCTCAAACCACGAGAAGCTCCAGCCCAAAAGGCAGCCAAAATGCTGCCCACCTCCTGGAGAATCTCACGAGCAGGGGGTGGAACAAGCCAGCCCCCAAACCACGAGAAGCTCCAGCCCAAAAGACAGCCAAAATCCAGCCCACATCCGGGAGAATCTCAAGAGCAGGGGGTGGAGCAAGCCAGGCCTCAAACCCGAAAAAGCTGAAGCCGAAAATATAGTCAAAATGCAGCCCACATCCGGGAGAATCTCAAGAGCAGGGGGTGGAGCAAGCCAGGCCTCAAAGCACTAGAAGCTCCAGCCCAAAATACAGCCAAAATGCAGCCCACATCCAGGAGAATATCAAGAGCAAGGGTTGGTGCAAGCCAGGCCTCAAACCACGAGAAGCTCCAGCCCAAAATTCAGCCAAAATCCAGCCCACATCCGGGAGAATATCAAGAGCAGGGGGTGGAGCAAGCCAGGCCTCAAACCACGAGAAGCTCCAGCCCAAAAGTCAGCCAAATGCCAGCCCACCTCCTGGAGAATCTCAAGAGCAGGGGGTGGAACAAGCCAGGCCTCAAACCACGAGAAGCTCCAGCCCAAAAGGCAGCCAAATGCCAGCCCACATCCGGGAGAATCTCAAGAGCAGGGGGTGGAGCAAGCCAGGCCTCAAACCACGAGAAGATCCAGCCCAAAATGCAGCCAAAATGCAGCCCACATCCGGGAGAATCCCAAGAGCAGGGGGTGGAGCAAGCCAGGCCTGAAACCCGAAAAAGCTGAAGCCGAAAATATAGTCAAAATGCAGCCCACTTTGGGGAGAATCTCAAGAGCATGGGGTGGAGCAAGCCAGGCCTCAAAGCACGAGAAGCTCCAGCCCAAAATGCAGCCAAAATGCAGCCCACATCCAGGAGAAAATCAAGAGCAGGAGGTGGAGCAAGCCAGGCCTCAAACCACGAGAAGCTCCAGCCCAAAATGCAGCCAAATGCCAGCCCACCTCCTGGAGAATCTCAAGAGCAGGGGGTGGAGCAAGCCAGGCCTCAAACCACGAGAAGCTCCAGCCCAAAAGGCAGCCAAATGCCAGCCCACATCCGGGAGAATCTCAAGAGCAGGGGGTGGAGCAAGCCAGGCCTCAAACCCGAAAAAGCTGAAGCCGAAAATATAGTCAAAATGCAGCCCACTTCGGGGAGAATCTCAAGAGCAGGGGGTGGAGCAAGCCAGGCCCCAAACCACGAGAAGCTCCAGCCCAAAATGCAGCCAAAATGCAGCCCACCTCCGGGAGAATCTCAAGAGCAGGGGGTGGAGCAAGCCAGGCCTCAAAGCACGAGAAGCTAGACCCCAAAAGGCAGCCAAAATGCAGCCCACATCCGGGAGAATCTCAAGAGCAGGGGGTGGAGCAAGCCAGGCCTCAAACCACGAGATGCTCCAGCCCAAGAATCAGCCAAAATGCAGCCCACATCCGGGAGAATATCAAGAGCAGGAGGTGGAGCAAGCCAGGCCCCAAACCACCAGAAGCTCCAGCCCAAAAGAAAGCCAAAATGCAGCCCACATCCAGGATAATCTCAAGAGCAGGGAGTGGAGCAAGCCAGCCCCCAAACCACGAGAAGCTCCAGCTCAAAATGTAGTCAAAATGCAGCCCAATTCAGGGAGAATCTCAAGAGCAGGGGGTGGGGCAAGCCAGGCCTCAAACCACGAGAAGCTCCAGCCCAAAAGGCAGCCAAAATGCTGCCCACCTCCTGGAGAATCTCACGAGCAGGGGGTGGAACAAGCCAGGCCTCAAACCACGAGAAGCTCCAGCCCAAAAGACAGCCAAAATCCAGCCCACCTCCGGGAGAATCTCAAGAGCAGGGGGTGGAGCAAGCCAGGCCTCAAACCCGAAAAAGCTGAAGCCGAAAATATAGTCAAAATGCAGCCCACATCCGGGAGAATCTCAAGAGCAGGGGGTGGAGCAAGCCAGGCCTCAAAGCACTAGAAGCTCCAGCCCAAAATACAGCCAAAATGCAGCCCACATCCAGGAGAATATCAAGAGCAAGGGTTGGTGCAAGCCAGGCCTCAAACCACGAGAAGCTCCAGCCCAAAATTCAGCCAAAATCCAGCCCACATCCGGGAGAATATCAAGAGCAGGGGGTGGAGCAAGCCAGGCCTCAAACCACGAGAAGCTCCAGCCCAAAAGTCAGCCAAATGCCAGCCCACCTCCTGGAGAATCTCAAGAGCAGGGGGTGGAACAAGCCAGGCCTCAAACCACGAGAAGCTCCAGCCCAAAAGGCAGCCAAATGCCAGCCCACATCCGGGAGAATCTCAAGAGCAGGGGGTGGAGCAAGCCAGGCCTCAAACCACGAGAAGCTCCAGCCCAAAATGCAGCCAAAATGCAGCCCACATCCGGGAGAATCCCAAGAGCAGGGGGTGGAGCAAGCCAGGCCTGAAACCCGAAAAAGCTGAAGCCGAAAATATAGTCAAAATGCAGCCCACTTCGGGGAGAATCTCAAGAGCAGGGGGTGGAGCAAGCCAGGCCTCAAACCACAAGAAGCTCCAGCCCAAAATGCAGCCAAAATGCAGCCCACATCCGGGAGAATCTCAAGAGCAGGGGGTGGAGCAAGCCAGGCCCCAAACCACGAGAAGCTCCAGCCCAAAAGGCAGCCAAAATCCAGCCCACATCCGGGAGAATCTCAAGAGCATGGGGTGGAGCAAGCCAGGCCTCAAAGCACGAGAAGCTCCAGCCCAAAATGCAGCCAAAATGCAGCCCACATCCAGGAGAAAATCAAGAGCAGGAGGTGGAGCAAGCCAGGCCTCAAACCACGAGAAGCTGCAGCCCAAAATGCAGCCAAATGCCAGCCCACCTCCTGGAGAATCTCAAGAGCAGGGGGTGGAGCAAGCCAGGCCTCAAACCACGAGAAGCTCCAGCCCAAAAGGCAGCCAAATGCCAGCCCACATCCGGGAGAATCTCAAGAGCAGGGGGTGGAGCAAGCCAGGCCTCAAACCCGAAAAAGCTGAAGCCGAAAATATAGTCAAAATGCAGCCCACTTCGGGGAGAATCTCAAGAGCAGGGGGTGGGGCAATCCAGGCCTCAAACCACAAGAAGCTCCAGCCCAAAAGGCAGCCAAAATGCAGCCCACATCCGGGAGAATCTCAAGAGCAGGGGGTGGAGCAAGCCAGGCCCCAAACCACGAGAAGCTCCAGCCCAAAATGCAGCCAAAATCCAGCCCACATCCGGGAGAATCTCAAGAGCAGGGGGTGGAGCAAGCCAGGCCTCAAAGCACGAGAAGCTCCAGCCCAAAATGCAGCCAAAATGCAGCCCACATCCAGGAGAAAATCAAGAGCAGGGGGTGGAGCAAGCCAGGCCTCAAACCACGAGAAGCTCCTGCCCAAAAGGCAGCCAAAATCCAGCCCACATCCGGGAGAATTTCAGGAGCAGGGGGTGGAGCAAGCCAGGCCCCAAACCACGAGAAGCTCCAGCCCAAAAGGCAGCCAAAATGCAGCCCACATCCGGGAGAATATCAAGAGCAGGGGTTGGTGCAAGCCAGGCCTCAAACCACGAGAAGCTCCAGCCCAAAATGCAGCCAAAATCCAGCCCACATCCGGGAGAATCTCAAGAGCAGGGGGTGGAGCAAGCCAGGCCTCAAACCACGAGAAGCTCCTGCCCAAAAGGCAGCCAAAACCCAGCCCACCTCCGGTAGAATTTCAAGAGCAGGGGGTGGAGCAAGCCAGGCCCCAAACCACGAGAAGCTGCAGCCCAAAAGGCAGCCAAAATCCAGCCCACATCCGGGAGAAGCTCAAGAGCAGGGGGTGGAGCAAGCCAGGCCTCAAACCACGAGAAGCTCCAGCCCAAAATGCAGCCAAATTCCAGACCACATCCGGGAGAATATCAAGAGCAGGGGGTGGAGCAAGCCAGGCCTCAAACCACGAGAAGCTCCAGCCCAAAAGGCAGCCAAAATGCAGCCCACATCCGGGAGAATCTCAAGAGCAGGGGGTGGAGCAAGCCAGGCCTCAAACCACAAGAAGCTAGACCCCAAAAGGCAGCCAAAATGCAGCCCACCTCCTGGAGAATCTCAAGAGCAGGGGGTGGAGCAAGCCAGGCCTCAAACCACGGGAAGCTGAAGCCGAAAAGGCAGCCAAAATGCAGCCCATATCCGGGAGAATATCAAGAGCAGGGGGTGGAGCAAGCCAGGCCTCAAACCACGAGAAGCTCCAGCCCAAAATGCAGACAAAATCCAGCCCACATCCGGGAGAATCTCAAGAGCAGGGGGTGGAGCAAGCCAGGCCTCAAACCACGAGAAGCTCCAGCCCAAAAGGCAGCCAAAATGCAGCCCACATCCGGGAGAAGCTCAAGAGCAGGGGGTGGAGCAAGCCAGGCCCAAAACCACGAGAAGCTCCAGCCCAACATGCAGCCAAATTCCAGACCACATCCGGGAGAATATCAAGAGCAGGGGGTGGAGCAAGCCAGGCCCCAAAGCACGAGAAGCTCCAGCCCAAAATGCACTCAAAATGCAGCCCACATCCAGGAGAAAATCAAGAGCAGGAGGTGGAGCAAGGCAGGCCTCAAACCACGAGAAGCTCCTGCCCAAAAGGCAGCCAAAATGCAGCCCACATCCGGGAGAATTTCAGGAGCAGGGGGTGGAGCAAGCCAGGCCCCAAAGCACGAGAATCTCAAGCCCAAAACTCACCCAAAAATCCAGCCCACGTCGGGAAGAATTTCAAGAGCAGGGGGTGGAGCAAGCCAGGCCCCAAACCACGAGAAGCTCCAGCCCAAAAGGCAGCCAAAATGCAGCCCACATCCGGGAGAATCTCAAGAGCAGGGGGTGGAGCAAGCCAGGCCTCAAACCACAAGAAGCTAGACCCCAAAAGGCAGCCAAAATGCAGCCCACCTCCTGGAGAATCTCAAGAGCAGGGGGTGGAGCAAGCCAGGCCCCAAACCACGAGAAGCTCCAGCCCAAAAGGCAGCCAAATGCCAGCCCACCTCCTGGAGAATCTCAAGAGCAGGGGCTGGAGCAAGCCAGGCCTCAAACCACGAGAAGCTCCAGCCCAAAAGGCAGCCAAATGCCAGCCCACCTCCTGGAGAATCTCAAGAGCAGGGGCTGGAGCAAGCCAGGCCTCAAACCTCGAGAAGCTCCAGCCCAAAAGGCAGCCAAAATCCAGCCCACTTAGGGGAGAATCTCAAGAGCAGGGGGTGGAGCAAGCCAGGCCTCAAACCACTAGAAGCTCCAGCCAAAAAGGCAGCCAAAATCCAGCCCACATCCGGGAGAATGTCAAGAGCAGGGGATGGAGCAAGCCAAGCCTCAAACCACGAGAAGCTCCAGCCCAAAAGGCAGCCAAAATGCAGCCCACATCCGGGAGAATCTCAAGAGCAGGGGGTGGAGCAAGCCAGGCCTCAAACCACGAGAAGCTGCAACCCAAAAGGCAGCCAAAATGCAGCCCACATACAGGAGAATCTCAAGAGCAGGGGGTGGAGCAAGCCAGCCCCCAAACCACGAGAAGCTCCAGCCCAAAATGCAGCCAAATTCCAGACCACATCCGGGAGAATCTCAAGAGCAGGGGGTGGAGCAAGCCAGGCCTCAAACCACGAGAAGCTCCAGCCCAAAAGGCAGCCAAAATGCAGCCCACATCCGGGAGAATTTCAGGAGCAGGGGGTCGAGCAAGCCAGGCCCCAAAGCACGAGAATCTCAAGCCCAAAACTCACCCAAAAATCCAGCCCATGTCGGGAAGAATCTCAAGAGCAGGGGGTGGAGAAAGCCAGGCCTCAAACCACGAGAAGCTCCAGCCCAAAATGCAGCCAAAATGCAGCCCATATCCGGGAGAATCTCAAGAGCAGGGGGTGGAGCAAGACAGGCCTCAAACCACAAGAAGCTAGACCCCAAAAGGCAGCCAAAATGCAGCCCATATCCGGGAGAATCTCAAGAGCAGGGGGTGGAGCAAGCCAGGCCCCAAAGCACGAGAAGCTCCAGCCAAAAAGGCAGCCAAAATCCAGCCCACATCCGGGAGAATCTCAAGAGCAGGGGGTGGAGCAAGCCAGGCCTCAAACCACGAGAAGCTGAAGCCGAAAAGGCAGCCAAAATGCAGCCCACATCCGGGAGAATCTCAAGAGCGGGGGGTGGAGCAAGCCAGGCCTCAAACCACGAGAAGCTCCAGCCCAAAAGGCAGCCAAATGCCAGCCCACCTCCTGGAGAATCTCAAGAGCAGGGGGTGGAGCAAGCCAGGCCTCAAACCACGAGAAGCTCCAGCCCAAAAAGCAGCCAAAATGCAGCCCACATCCGGGAGAATCTCAAGAGCAGGGGGTGGAGCAAGCCAGGCCCCAAAGCACGAGAAGCTCCAGCCAAAAAGGCAGCCAAAATCCAGCCCACATCCGGGAGAATCTCAAGAGCAGGGGGTGGAGCAAGCCAGGCCTCAAATCACGAGAAGCTCCAGCCCAAAATGCAGCCAAAATGCAGCCCACCTCCAGGAGAATATCAAGAGCAGGGGGTGGAGCAAGCCAGGCCTCAAACCACAAGAAGCTCCAGCCGAAAATGCAAACAAAATCCAGCCCACCTCCGGGAGAATCTCAAGAGCAGGGGGTGGAGCAAGCCAGGCCTCAAACCCCAAAAAGCTGAAGCCCAAAATGCAGCCAAAATGCAGCCCACATCCGGGAGAATCTCAAGAGCAGGGGGTGGAGCAAGCCAGGCCTCAAACCACGAGAAGCTAGACCCCAAAAGGCAGCCAAAATGCAGCCCACATCCGGGAGAATCTCAGGAGCAGGGGGTGGAGCAAGCCAGGCCTCAAACCTCGAGAAGCTCCAGCCCAAAATGCAGCCAAAATGCAGCCCACATCCAGGAGAATCTCAAGAGCAGGGGGTAGAGCAAGCCAGGCCTCAAACCACGAGAAGCTCCAGCCCAAATGGCAGCCAAAATGCAGCCCACATCCAGGAGAATATCAAGAGCAGGAGGTGGAGCAAGCCAGGCCTCAAACCACGAGAAGCTCCAGCCCAAAAGGCAGCCAAAATGCAGCCCAACTCCGGGAGAATCTCAAGAGCAGGGGGTGGAGCAAGCCAGGCCTCAAACCACGGGAAGCTAGACCCCAAAAGGCAGCCAAAATGCAGCTCACCTCCTGGAGAATCTCAAGAGCAGGGGGTGGAGCAAGCCAGCCCCCAAACTACGAGAAGCTCCAGCCCAAAATGCAGCCAAAATTCAGCCCACCTCCAGGAGAATCTCAAGAGCAGGGGGTGGAGCAAGCCAGCCCCCAAACCACGAGAAGCTCCAGCCCAAAAGGCAGCCAAAATGCAGCCCAACTCCGGGAGAATCTCAAGAGCAGGGGGTGGAGCAAGCCAGGCCCCAAACCACGAGAAGCTCCAGCCCAAAATGCAGCCAAAATGCAGCCCACCTCCGGGAGAATCTCAAGAGCAGGGGTATAGCAAACCAGGCCTCAAACCACGAGAAGCTAGACCCCAAAAGGCAGACAAAATGCAGCCCACCTCCGGGAGAATCTCAAGAGCAGGGGGTGGAGCAAGCCAGGCCTCAAACCACGAGAAGCTCCAGCCCAAAAGGCAGCCAAAATGCAGCCCACATCCGGGACAATCTCAAGAGCAGGGGGTGGAGCAAGCCAGGCCTCAAACCACGAGAAGCTCCAGCCCAAAAGGCAGCCAAATGCCAGCCCACATCCGGGAGAATCTCAAGAGCAGGGGGTGGAGCAAGCCAGGCCTCAAACCACGAGAAGCTCCAGCCCAAAATGCAGCCAAAATCCAGCCCACATCCGGGAGAATCTCAAGAGCAGGGGGTGGAGCAAGCCAGGCCTCAAACCACGAGAAGCTCCAGCCCAAAATGCAGCCAAAATCCAGCCCACATCCGGGAGAATCTCAAGAGCAGGGGGTGGAGCAAGCCAGGCCTCAAACCACGAGAAGCTCCAGCCCAAAAGGCAGCCAAAATCCAGCCCACCTCCAGGAGAATATCCAGAGCAGGAGGTGGAGCAAGCCAGGCCTCAAACCACGAGAAGCTCCAGCCCAAAAGGCAGCCAAAATTCAGCCCACCTCCAGGAGAATCTCAAGAGCAGGGGGTGGAGCAAGCCAGGCCTCAAACCACGAGAAGCTCCAGCCCAAAAGGCAGCCAAAATCCAGCCCACCTCCGGGAGAATCTCAAGAGCAGGGGGTGGAGCAAGCCAGGCCTCAAACCCCAAAAAGCTGAAGCCCAAAATGCAGCCAAAATGCAGCCCACATCCGGGAGAATCTCAAGAGCAGGGGGTGGAGCAAGCCAGGCCTCAAAGCACGAGAAGCTCCAGCCCAAAAGGCAGCCAAAATGCAGCCCACATCCGGGAGAATCTCAAGAGCAGGGGGTGGAGCAAGCCAGGCCTCAAACCACGAGAAGCTAGACCCCAAAAGGCAGCCAAAATGCAGCCCACATCCGGGAGAATCTCAAGAGCAGGGGGTGGAGCAAGCCAGGCCTCAAACCACGAGATGCTCCAGCCCAAGAATCAGCCAAAATGCAGCCCACATCCGGGAGAATATCAAGAGCAGGGGGTGGAGCAAGCCAGGCCTCAAACCACGAGATGCTCCAGCCCAAAAGAAAGCCAAAATGCAGCCCACATCCGGGAGAATATCAAGAGCAGGGAGTGGAGCAAGCCAGCCCCCAAACCACGAGAAGCTCCAGCTCAAAATGTAGTCAAAATGCAGCCCAATTCAGGGAGAATCTCAAGAGCAGGGGGTGGGGCAAGCCAGGCCTCAAACCACGAGAAGCTCCAGCCCAAAAGGCAGCCAAAATGCAGCCCACATCCGGGAGAATCTCAAGAGCAGGGGGTGGAGCAAGCCAGGCCTCAAACCACAAGAAGCTAGACCCCACAAGGCAGCCAAAATGCAGCCCACCTCCTGGAGAATCTCAAGAGCAGGGGGTGGAGCAAGCCAGGCCTCAAACCACGAGAAGCTCCAGCCCAAAAGGCAGCCAAAATGCAGCCCACATCCGGGAGAAAATCAAGAGCAGGAGGTGGAGCAAGCCAGGCCTCAAACCACGAGAAGCTCCAGCCCAAAAGGCAGCCAAAATGCAGCCCACATCCGGGAGAATCTCAAGAGCAGGGGGTGGAGCAAGCCAGGCCTCAAACCACGAGAAGCTCCAGCCCAAAAGGCAGCCAAAATGCTGCCCACTTCCTGGAGAATCTCACGAGCAGGGGGTGGAACAAGCCAGCCCCCAAACCACGAGAAGCTCCAGCCCAAAAGACAGCCAAAATCCAGCCCACCTCCGGGAGAATCTCAAGAGCAGGGGGTGGAGGAAGCCAGGCCTCAAACCCGAAAAAGCTGAAGCCGAAAATATAGTCAAAATGCAGCCCACTTCGGGGAGAATCTCAAGAGCAGGGGGTGGGGCAAGCCAGGCCTCAAACCACAAGAAGCTCCAGCCCAAAAGGCAGCCAAAATGTAGCCCACATCCGGGAGAATCTCAAGAGCAGGGGGTGGAGCAAGCCAGGCCCCAAACCACGAGAAGCTCCAGCCCAAAAGGCAGCCAAAATCCAGCCCACATCCGGGAGAATCTCAAGAGCAGGGGGTGGAGCAAGCCAGGCCTCAAAGCACTAGAAGCTCCAGCCCAAAATACAGCCAAAATGCAGCCCAACTGCAGGAGAATATCAAGAGCAGGAGGTGGAGCAAGCCAGGCCTCAAACCACGAGAAGCTCCTGCCCAAAAGGCAGCCAAAATCCAGCCCACATCCGGGAGAATTTCAGGAGCAGGGGGTGGAGCAAGCCAGGCCCCAAACCACGAGAAGCTCCAGCCCAAAATGCAGCCAAAATGCAGCCCACATCCAGGAGAATCTCAAGAGCAAGGGTTGGTGCAAGCCAGGCCTCAAACCAGGAGAAGCTCCAGCCCAAAATTCAGCCAAAATCCAGCCCACATCCGGGAGAATCTCAAGAGCAGGGGGTGGAGCAAGCCAGGCCCCAAACCACGAGAAGCTCCAGCCCAAAAGGCAGCCAAATGCCAGCCCACATCCGGGAGAATCTCAAGAGCAGGGGGTGGAGCAAGCCAGGCCCCAAACCACGAGAAGCTCCAGCCCAAAAGGCAGCCAAATCCCAGCCCACCTCCGGTAGAATTTCAAGAGCAGGGGGTGGAGCAAGCCAGGCCCCAAACCACGAGAAGCTCCAGCCCAAAATGCAGCCAAATTCCAGACCACATCCGGGAGAATATCAAGAGCAGGGGGTGGAGCAAGCCAGGCCCCAAGCACGAGAAGCTCCAGCCCAAAATGCAGCCAAATTCCAGACCACATCCGGGAGAATATCAAGAGCAGGGGGTGGAGCAAGCCAGGCCCCAAAGCACGAGAAGCTCCAGCCCAAAATGCAGCCAAAATGCAGCCCACATCCAGGAGAAAATCAAGGGCAGGAGGTGGAGCAAGGCAGGCCTCAAACCACGAGAAGCTCCAGCCCAAAATGCAGCCAAAACAGAGCCCATATACAGCACAATATGAAGAGCAGGGTTTGGAGAAAGCCAAACCTCAAACCACGAGAAGCTCCAGCCCAAAATGCAGCCAAATTCCAGCCCACATCCGGGAGAATATCAAGAGCAGGGGGTGGAGCAAGCCAGGCCCCAAAGCACGAGAATCTCAAGCCCAAAACTCACCCAAAAATCCAGCCCACTTCGGGAAGAGTTTCAAGAGCAGGGGGAGGAGCAAGGCAGGCCTCAAACCACGAGAAGCTCCAGCCCAAAATGCAGCCAAAATGCAGCCCACATCCGGGAGAATCTCAAGAGCAGGGGGTGGAGCAAACCAGGCCTCAAACCACAACAAGCTAGACCCCAAAAGGCAGCCAAAATGCAGCCCACCTCCTGGAGAATCTCAAGAGCAGGGGGTGGAGCAAGCCAGGCCTCAAACCACGAGAAGCTCCAGCCCAAAAGGCAGCCAAATGCCAGCCCACATCCGGGAGAATCTCAAGAGCAGGGGCTGGAGCAAGCCAGGCCTCAAACCACGGGAAGCTGAAGCCGAAAAAGCAGCCAAAATGCAGCCCATATCCGGGAGAATCTCAAGAGCAGGGGGTGGAGCAAGCCAGGCCTCAAACCACGAGAAGCTCCAGCCCAAAATGCAGACAAAATCCAGCCCTACATCCGGGAGAATCTCAAGAGCAGGGGGTGGAGCAAGCCAGGCCTCAAACCACGAGAAGCTCCAGCCCAAAAGAAAGCCAAAATGCAGCCCACATCCGGGAGAATCTCAAGAGCAGGGGGTGGAGCAAGCCAGGCCCCAAACCACGAGAAGCTCCAGCCCAAAAGGCAGCCAAAATCCAGCCCACATCCGGGAGAATCTCAAGAGCAGGGGGTGGAGCAAGCCAGGCCTCAAAGCACTAGAAGCTCCAGCCCAAAATACAGCCAAAATGCAGCCCAACTGCAGGAGAATATCAAGAGCAGGAGGTGGAGCAAGCCAGGCCTCAAACCACGAGAAGCTCCTGCCCAAAAGGCAGCCAAAATCCAGCCCACATCCGGGAGAATTTCAGGAGCAGGGGGTGGAGCAAGCCAGGCCCCAAACCACGAGAAGCTCCAGCCCAAAATGCAGCCAAAATGCAGCCCACATCCAGGAGAATCTCAAGAGCAAGGGTTGGTGCAAGCCAGGCCTCAAACCAGGAGAAGCTCCAGCCCAAAATTCAGCCAAAATCCAGCCCACATCCGGGAGAATCTCAAGAGCAGGGGGTGGAGCAAGCCAGGCCTCAAACCACGAGAAGCTCCAGCCCAAAAGGCAGCCAAATGCCAGCCCACATCCGGGAGAATCTCAAGAGCAGGGGGTGGAGCAAGCCAGGCCCCAAACCACGAGAAGCTCCAGCCCAAAAGGCAGCCAAATCCCAGCCCACCTCCGGTAGAATTTCAAGAGCAGGGGGTGGAGCAAGCCAGGCCCCAAACCACGAGAAGCTCCAGCCCAAAATGCAGCCAAATTCCAGACCACATCCGGGAGAATATCAAGAGCAGGGGGTGGAGCAAGCCAGGCCCCAAAGCACGAGAAGCTCCAGCCCAAAATGCAGCCAAAATGCAGCCCACATCCAGGAGAAAATCAAGGGCAGGAGGTGGAGCAAGGCAGGCCTCAAACCACGAGAAGCTCCAGCCCAAAATGCAGCCAAAACAGAGCCCATATACAGCACAATATGAAGAGCAGGGTTTGGAGAAAGCCAAACCTCAAACCACGAGAAGCTCCAGCCCAAAATGCAGCCAAATTCCAGCCCACATCCGGGAGAATATCAAGAGCAGGGGGTGGAGCAAGCCAGGCCCCAAAGCACGAGAATCTCAAGCCCAAAACTCACCCAAAAATCCAGCCCACTTCGGGAAGAGTTTCAAGAGCAGGGGGAGGAGCAAGGCAGGCCTCAAACCACGAGAAGCTCCAGCCCAAAATGCAGCCAAAATGCAGCCCACATCCGGGAGAATCTCAAGAGCAGGGGGTGGAGCAAGCCAGGCCTCAAACCACAAGAAGCTAGACCCCAAAAGGCAGCCAAAATGCAGCCCACCTCCTGGAGAATCTCAAGAGCAGGGGGTGGAGCAAGCCAGGCCTCAAACCACGAGAAGCTCCAGCCCAAAAGGCAGCCAAATGCCAGCCCACATCCGGGAGAATCTCAAGAGCAGGGGCTGGAGCAAGCCAGGCCTCAAACCACGGGAAGCTGAAGCCGAAAAAGCAGCCAAAATGCAGCCCATATCCGGGAGAATCTCAAGAGCAGGGGGTGGAGCAAGCCAGGCCTCAAACCACGAGAAGCTCCAGCCCAAAATGCAGACAAAATCCAGCCCTACATCCGGGAGAATCTCAAGAGCAGGGGGTGGAGCAAGCCAGGCCTCAAACCACGAGAAGCTCCAGCCCAAAAGAAAGCCAAAATGCAGCCCACATCCGGGAGAAGCTCAAGAGCAGGGGGTGGAGCAAGCCAGGCCCCAAACCACGAGAAGCTCCAGCCCAAAATGCAGCCAAATTCCAGACCACATCCGGGAGAATATCAAGAGCAGGGGGTGGAGCAAGCCAGGCCCCAAAGCACGAGAAGCTCCAGCCCAAAATGCAGCCAAAATGCAGCCCACATCCAGGAGAAAATCAAGAGCAGGAGGTGGAGCAAGGCAGGCCTCAAACCACGAGAAGCTCCAGCCCAAAAGACAGCCAAAATCCAGCCCACATCCGGGAGAATCTCAAGAGCAGGGGGTGGAGCAAGCCAGGCCTCAAACCCGAAAAAGCTGAAGCCGAAAATATAGTCAAAATGCAGCCCACTTCGGGGAGAATCTCAAGAGCAGGGGGTGGGGCAAGCCAGGCCTCAAACCACAAGAAGCTCCAGCCCAAAAGGCAGCCAAAATGTAGCCCACATCCGGGAGAATCTCAAGAGCAGGGGGTGGAGCAAGCCAGGCCCCAAACCACGAGAAGCTCCAGCCCAAAAGGCAGCCAAAATCCAGCCCACATCCGGGAGAATCTCAAGAGCAGGGGGTGGAGCAAGCCAGGCCTCAAAGCACTAGAAGCTCCAGCCCAAAATACAGCCAAAATGCAGCCCAACTGCAGGAGAATATCAAGAGCAGGAGGTGGAGCAAGCCAGGCCTCAAACCACGAGAAGCTCCTGCCCAAAAGGCAGCCAAAATCCAGCCCACATCCGGGAGAATTTCAGGAGCAGGGGGTGGAGCAAGCCAGGCCCCAAACCACGAGAAGCTCCAGCCCAAAATGCAGCCAAAATGCAGCCCACATCCAGGAGAATCTCAAGAGCAAGGGTTGGTGCAAGCCAGGCCTCAAACCAGGAGAAGCTCCAGCCCAAAATTCAGCCAAAATCCAGCCCACATCCGGGAGAATCTCAAGAGCAGGGGGTGGAGCAAGCCAGGCCTCAAACCACGAGAAGCTCCAGCCCAAAAGGCAGCCAAATGCCAGCCCACATCCGGGAGAATCTCAAGAGCAGGGGGTGGAGCAAGCCAGGCCCCAAACCACGAGAAGCTCCAGCCCAAAAGGCAGCCAAATCCCAGCCCACCTCCGGTAGAATTTCAAGAGCAGGGGGTGGAGCAAGCCAGGCCCCAAACCACGAGAAGCTCCAGCCCAAGAATCAGCCAATATGCAGCCCACATCCGGGAGAATCTCAAGAGCAGGGGGTGGAGAAAGCCAGGCCCCAAACCACGAGAAGCTCCAGCCCAAAATGCAGCCAAATTCCAGACCACATCCGGGAGAATATCAAGAGCAGGGGGTGGAGCAAGCCAGGCCCCAAAGCACGAGAAGCTCCAGCCCAAAATGCAGCCAAAATGCAGCCCACATCCAGGAGAAAATCAAGGGCAGGAGGTGGAGCAAGGCAGGCCTCAAACCACGAGAAGCTCCAGCCCAAAATGCAGCCAAAACAGAGCCCATATACAGCACAATATGAAGAGCAGGGTTTGGAGAAAGCCAAACCTCAAACCACGAGAAGCTCCAGCCCAAAATGCAGCCAAATTCCAGCCCACATCCGGGAGAATATCAAGAGCAGGGGGTGGAGCAAGCCAGGCCCCAAAGCACGAGAATCTCAAGCCCAAAACTCACCCAAAAATCCAGCCCACTTCGGGAAGAGTTTCAAGAGCAGGGGGAGGAGCAAGGCAGGCCTCAAACCACGAGAAGCTCCAGCCCAAAATGCAGCCAAAATGCAGCCCACATCCGGGAGAATCTCAAGAGCAGGGGGTGGAGCAAACCAGGCCTCAAACCACAACAAGCTAGACCCCAAAAGGCAGCCAAAATGCAGCCCACCTCCTGGAGAATCTCAAGAGCAGGGGGTGGAGCAAGCCAGGCCTCAAACCACGAGAAGCTCCAGCCCAAAAGGCAGCCAAATGCCAGCCCACATCCGGGAGAATCTCAAGAGCAGGGGCTGGAGCAAGCCAGGCCTCAAACCACGGGAAGCTGAAGCCGAAAAAGCAGCCAAAATGCAGCCCATATCCGGGAGAATCTCAAGAGCAGGGGGTGGAGCAAGCCAGGCCTCAAACCACGAGAAGCTCCAGCCCAAAATGCAGACAAAATCCAGCCCTACATCCGGGAGAATCTCAAGAGCAGGGGGTGGAGCAAGCCAGGCCTCAAACCACGAGAAGCTCCAGCCCAAAAGAAAGCCAAAATGCAGCCCACATCCGGGAGAATCTCAAGAGCAGGGGGTGGAGCAAGCCAGGCCCCAAACCACGAGAAGCTCCAGCCCAAAAGGCAGCCAAAATCCAGCCCACATCCGGGAGAATCTCAAGAGCAGGGGGTGGAGCAAGCCAGGCCTCAAAGCACTAGAAGCTCCAGCCCAAAATACAGCCAAAATGCAGCCCAACTGCAGGAGAATATCAAGAGCAGGAGGTGGAGCAAGCCAGGCCTCAAACCACGAGAAGCTCCTGCCCAAAAGGCAGCCAAAATCCAGCCCACATCCGGGAGAATTTCAGGAGCAGGGGGTGGAGCAAGCCAGGCCCCAAACCACGAGAAGCTCCAGCCCAAAATGCAGCCAAAATGCAGCCCACATCCAGGAGAATCTCAAGAGCAAGGGTTGGTGCAAGCCAGGCCTCAAACCAGGAGAAGCTCCAGCCCAAAATTCAGCCAAAATCCAGCCCACATCCGGGAGAATCTCAAGAGCAGGGGGTGGAGCAAGCCAGGCCTCAAACCACGAGAAGCTCCAGCCCAAAAGGCAGCCAAATGCCAGCCCACATCCGGGAGAATCTCAAGAGCAGGGGGTGGAGCAAGCCAGGCCCCAAACCACGAGAAGCTCCAGCCCAAAAGGCAGCCAAATCCCAGCCCACCTCCGGTAGAATTTCAAGAGCAGGGGGTGGAGCAAGCCAGGCCCCAAACCACGAGAAGCTCCAGCCCAAAATGCAGCCAAATTCCAGACCACATCCGGGAGAATATCAAGAGCAGGGGGTGGAGCAAGCCAGGCCCCAAAGCACGAGAAGCTCCAGCCCAAAATGCAGCCAAAATGCAGCCCACATCCAGGAGAAAATCAAGGGCAGGAGGTGGAGCAAGGCAGGCCTCAAACCACGAGAAGCTCCAGCCCAAAATGCAGCCAAAACAGAGCCCATATACAGCACAATATGAAGAGCAGGGTTTGGAGAAAGCCAAACCTCAAACCACGAGAAGCTCCAGCCCAAAATGCAGCCAAATTCCAGCCCACATCCGGGAGAATATCAAGAGCAGGGGGTGGAGCAAGCCAGGCCCCAAAGCACGAGAATCTCAAGCCCAAAACTCACCCAAAAATCCAGCCCACTTCGGGAAGAGTTTCAAGAGCAGGGGGAGGAGCAAGGCAGGCCTCAAACCACGAGAAGCTCCAGCCCAAAATGCAGCCAAAATGCAGCCCACATCCGGGAGAATCTCAAGAGCAGGGGGTGGAGCAAGCCAGGCCTCAAACCACAAGAAGCTAGACCCCAAAAGGCAGCCAAAATGCAGCCCACCTCCTGGAGAATCTCAAGAGCAGGGGGTGGAGCAAGCCAGGCCTCAAACCACGAGAAGCTCCAGCCCAAAAGGCAGCCAAATGCCAGCCCACATCCGGGAGAATCTCAAGAGCAGGGGCTGGAGCAAGCCAGGCCTCAAACCACGGGAAGCTGAAGCCGAAAAAGCAGCCAAAATGCAGCCCATATCCGGGAGAATCTCAAGAGCAGGGGGTGGAGCAAGCCAGGCCTCAAACCACGAGAAGCTCCAGCCCAAAATGCAGACAAAATCCAGCCCTACATCCGGGAGAATCTCAAGAGCAGGGGGTGGAGCAAGCCAGGCCTCAAACCACGAGAAGCTCCAGCCCAAAAGAAAGCCAAAATGCAGCCCACATCCGGGAGAAGCTCAAGAGCAGGGGGTGGAGCAAGCCAGGCCCCAAACCACGAGAAGCTCCAGCCCAAAATGCAGCCAAATTCCAGACCACATCCGGGAGAATATCAAGAGCAGGGGGTGGAGCAAGCCAGGCCCCAAAGCACGAGAAGCTCCAGCCCAAAATGCAGCCAAAATGCAGCCCACATCCAGGAGAAAATCAAGAGCAGGAGGTGGAGCAAGGCAGGCCTCAAACCACGAGAAGCTCCAGCCCAAAAGACAGCCAAAATCCAGCCCACATCCGGGAGAATCTCAAGAGCAGGGGGTGGAGCAAGCCAGGCCTCAAACCCGAAAAAGCTGAAGCCGAAAATATAGTCAAAATGCAGCCCACTTCGGGGAGAATCTCAAGAGCAGGGGGTGGGGCAAGCCAGGCCTCAAACCACAAGAAGCTCCAGCCCAAAAGGCAGCCAAAATGTAGCCCACATCCGGGAGAATCTCAAGAGCAGGGGGTGGAGCAAGCCAGGCCCCAAACCACGAGAAGCTCCAGCCCAAAAGGCAGCCAAAATCCAGCCCACATCCGGGAGAATCTCAAGAGCAGGGGGTGGAGCAAGCCAGGCCTCAAAGCACTAGAAGCTCCAGCCCAAAATACAGCCAAAATGCAGCCCAACTGCAGGAGAATATCAAGAGCAGGAGGTGGAGCAAGCCAGGCCTCAAACCACGAGAAGCTCCTGCCCAAAAGGCAGCCAAAATCCAGCCCACATCCGGGAGAATTTCAGGAGCAGGGGGTGGAGCAAGCCAGGCCCCAAACCACGAGAAGCTCCAGCCCAAAATGCAGCCAAAATGCAGCCCACATCCAGGAGAATCTCAAGAGCAAGGGTTGGTGCAAGCCAGGCCTCAAACCAGGAGAAGCTCCAGCCCAAAATTCAGCCAAAATCCAGCCCACATCCGGGAGAATCTCAAGAGCAGGGGGTGGAGCAAGCCAGGCCTCAAACCACGAGAAGCTCCAGCCCAAAAGGCAGCCAAATGCCAGCCCACATCCGGGAGAATCTCAAGAGCAGGGGGTGGAGCAAGCCAGGCCCCAAACCACGAGAAGCTCCAGCCCAAAAGGCAGCCAAATCCCAGCCCACCTCCGGTAGAATTTCAAGAGCAGGGGGTGGAGCAAGCCAGGCCCCAAACCACGAGAAGCTCCAGCCCAAGAATCAGCCAATATGCAGCCCACATCCGGGAGAATCTCAAGAGCAGGGGGTGGAGAAAGCCAGGCCCCAAACCACGAGAAGCTCCAGCCCAAAATGCAGCCAAATTCCAGACCACATCCGGGAGAATATCAAGAGCAGGGGGTGGAGCAAGCCAGGCCCCAAAGCACGAGAAGCTCCAGCCCAAAATGCAGCCAAAATGCAGCCCACATCCAGGAGAAAATCAAGGGCAGGAGGTGGAGCAAGGCAGGCCTCAAACCACGAGAAGCTCCAGCCCAAAATGCAGCCAAAACAGAGCCCATATACAGCACAATATGAAGAGCAGGGTTTGGAGAAAGCCAAACCTCAAACCACGAGAAGCTCCAGCCCAAAATGCAGCCAAATTCCAGCCCACATCCGGGAGAATATCAAGAGCAGGGGGTGGAGCAAGCCAGGCCCCAAAGCACGAGAATCTCAAGCCCAAAACTCACCCAAAAATCCAGCCCACTTCGGGAAGAGTTTCAAGAGCAGGGGGAGGAGCAAGGCAGGCCTCAAACCACGAGAAGCTCCAGCCCAAAATGCAGCCAAAATGCAGCCCACATCCGGGAGAATCTCAAGAGCAGGGGGTGGAGCAAGCCAGGCCTCAAACCACAAGAAGCTAGACCCCAAAAGGCAGCCAAAATGCAGCCCACCTCCTGGAGAATCTCAAGAGCAGGGGGTGGAGCAAGCCAGGCCTCAAACTACGAGAAGCTCCAGCCCAAAAGGCAGCCAAATGCCAGCCCACCTCCTGGAGAATCTCAAGAGCAGGGGCTGGAGCAAGGCAGGCCTCAAACCACGAGAAGCTCCAGCCCAAAAGGCAGCCAAAATGCAGCCCACATCCGGGAGAATCTCAAGAGCAGGGGGTGGAGCAAGCCAGGCCTCAAACCACAAGAAGCTAGACCCCAAAAGGCAGCCAAAATGCAGCCCATATCCGGGAGAATCTCAAGAGCAGGGGGTGGAGCAAGCCAGGCCTCAAACCACGAGAAGCTGAAGCCGAAAAGGCAGCCAAAATGCAGCCCACATCCGGGAGAATCTCAAGAGCAGGGGGTGGAGCAAGCCAGGCCTCAAACCACGAGAATCTCCAGCCCAAAAGGCAGCCAAATGCCAGCCCAACTCCTGGAGAATCTCAAGAGCAGGGGGTGGAGCAAGCCAGGCCTCAAACCACGAGAAGCTCCAGCCCAAAAGGCAGCCAAAATGCAGCCCACATCAAGGAAAATATCAAGAGCAGGGGGTGGAGCAAGCCAGGCCTCAAACCACGAGAAGCTCCAGCCCAAAAATCAGCCAAAATGCAGCCCACCTCCGGGAGAATCTCAAGAGCAGGGGGTGGAGCAAGCCAGGCCCCAAACCACGAGAAGCTCCAGCCCAAACTGCAGCCAAAATCCAGCCCACATCCGGGAGAATATCAAGAGCAGGGGGTGGAGCAAGCCAGGCCTCAAACCACGAGAAGCTCCAGCCCAAAATGCAGCCAAAATGCAGCCCACATCCGGGAGAAGCTCAAGAGCAGGGGGTGGAGTAAGCCAGGCCCCAAACCACGAGAAGCTCCAGCCCAAAATGCAGCCAAATTCCAGACCACATCCGGGAGAATATCAAGAGCAGGGGGTGGAGCAATCCAGGCCCCAAAGCACGAGAAGCTCCAGCCCAAAATGCAGCCAAAATGCAGCCCACATCCAGGAGAAAATCAAGAGCAGGAGGTGGAGCAAGGCAGGCCTCAAACCACGAGAAGCTCCAGCCCAAAAGGCAGCCAAAATAGAGCCCACATCCGGGAGAATCCCAAGAGCAGGGGGTGGAGCAAGCCAGGCCCCAAAGCACGAGAATCTCAAGCCCAAAACTCACCCAAAAATCCAGCCCACGTCGGGAAGAATTTCAAGAGCAGGGGGTGGAGCAAGCCAGGCCTCAAACCACGAGAAGCTCCAGCCCAAAAGGCAGCCAAAATGCAGCCCACATCCGGGAGAATCTCAAGAGCAGGGGGTGGAGCAAGCCAGCCCCCAAACTACGAGAAGCTCCAGCCCAAAATGCAGCCAAAATGCAGCCCACCTCCTGGAGAATCTCAAGAGCAGGGGGTGGAGCAAGCCAGGCCTCAAACCACAAGAAGCTAGACCCCAAAAGGCAGCCAAAATGCAGCCCATATCCGGGAGAATCTCAAGAGCAGGGGGTGGAGCAAGCCAGGCCTCAAACCACGAGAAGCTCCAGCCCAAAAGGCAGCCAAATGCCAGCCCACATCCGGGAGAATCTCAAGAGCAGGGGGTGGAGCAAGCCAGGCCTCAAACCACGAGAAGCTGAATCCGAAAAGGCAGCCAAAATGCAGCCCACATCCGGGAGAATCTCAAGAGCAGGGGGTGGAGCAAGCCAGGCCTCAAACCACGAGAAGCTCCAGCCCAAAAGGCAGCCAAAATGCAGCCCACATCCGGGAGAATCTCAAGAGCAGGGGGTGGAGCAAGCCAGGCCTCAAACCACGAGAAGCTCCAGCCCAAAAGGCAGACAAAATGCAGCCCACATCCAGGAGAATCTCAAGAGCAGGGGGTGGGGCAAGCCAGGCCTCAAACCACGAGAAGCTCCAGCCCAAAAGGCAGCCAAAATGCAGCCCACATCCGGGAGAATCTCAAGAGCAGGGGTTGGTGCAAGCCAGGCCTCAAACCACGAGAAGCTCCAGCCCAAAATGCAGCCAAAATCCAGCCCACATCCGGGAGAATCTCAAGAGCAGGGGGTGGAGCAAGCCAGGCCCCAAACCACGAGAAGCTCCAGCCCAAAAGACAGCCAAAAGCCAGCCAACATCCGGGAGAATCTCAAGAGCAGGGGGTGGAGCAAGCCAGGCCTCAAACCACGAGAAGCTCCAGCCCAAAAGGCAGCCAAAATGCAGCCCACCTCCTGGAGAATCTCAAGAGCAGGGGGTTTAACAAGCCAGCCCCCAAACCACGAGAAGCTCCAGCCCAAAAAGCAGCCAAAATCCAGCCCACCTCCGGGAGAATCTCAAGAGCAGGGGGTGGAGCAAGGCAGGCCTCAAACCACGAGAAGCTCCAGCCCAAACTGCAGCCAAAATCCAGCCCACATCCGGGAGAATATCAAGAGCAGGGGGTGGAGCAAGCCAGGCCCCAAAGCACGAGAAGCTCCAGCCCAAAAGGCAGCCAAAATCCAGCCCACATCCAGGAGAATATCAAGAGCAGGAGGTGGAGCAAGCCAGGCCTCAAACCACGAGAAGCTCCAGCCCAAAAGGCAGCCAAAATGCAGCCCACATACAGGAGAATCTCAAGAGCAGGGGGTGGAGCAAGCCAGGCCTCAAACCACGAGAAGCTCCAGCCCAAAAGGCAGCCAAAATCCAGCCCACTTCGGGGAGAATCTCAAGAGCAGGGGGTGGAGAAAGCCAGGCCTCAAAGCACTAGAAGCTCCAGCCCAAAATGCAGCCAAAATGCAGCCCACATCCAGGAGAAAATCAAGAGCAGGTGTTGGAGCAAGCCAGGCCTCAAACCACGAGAAGCTCCTGCCCAAAAGGCAGCCAAAATCCAGCCCACATCCGGGAGAATTTCAGGAGCAGGGGGTGGAGCAAGCCAGGCCCCAAACCACGAGAAGCTCCAGCCCAAAATGCAGCCAAAATGCAGCCCACATCCGGGAGAATCTCAAGAGCAGGGGTTGGTGCAAGCCAGGCCTCAAACCACGAGAAGCTCCAGCCCAAAATGCAGCCAAAATCCAGCCCACATCCGGGAGAATATCAAGAGCAGGGGGTGGAGCAAGCCAGGCCTCAAACCACGGGAAGCTCCAGCCCAAAAGGCAGCCAAATGCCAGCCCACCTCCTGGAGAATCTCAAGAGCAGGGGGTGGAGCAAGCCAGGCCTCAAACCACGAGAAGCTCCAGCCCAAAAGGCAGCCAAATGCCAGCCCACATCCGGGAGAATCTCAAGAGCAGGGGGTGGAGCAAGCCAGGCCTCAAACCACGAGAAGCTCCAGCCCAAAATGCAGCCAAAATGCAGCCCACATCCGGGAGAATCCCAAGAGCAGGGGGTGGAGCAAGCCAGGCCTCAAACCCGAAAAAGCTGAAGCCGAAAATATAGTCAAAATGCAGCCCACTTCGGGGAGAATCTCAAGAGCAGGGGGTGGGGCAAGCCAGGCCTCAAACCACAAGAAGCTCCAGCCCAAAAGGCAGCCAAAATGCAGCCCACATCCGGGAGAATCTCAAGAGCAGGGGGTGGAGCAAGCCAGGCCTCAAAGCACGAGAAGCTCCAGCCCAAAAGGCAGCCAAAATGCAGCCCTCATCCGGGAGAATCTCAAGAGCAGGGGGTGGAGCAAGCCAGGCCTCAAAGCACGAGAAGCTCCAGCCCAAAAGGCAGCCAAAATGCAGCCCACATCCAGGAGAAAATCAAGAGCAGGAGGTGGAGCAAGCCAGGCCTCAAACCACGAGAAGCTCCTGCCCAAAATGCAGCCAAATTCCAGCCCACATCCGGGAGAATTTCAGGAGCAGGGGGTGGAGCAAGCCAGGCCCCAAACCACGAGAAGCTCCAGCCCAAAAGGCAGCCAAAATGCAGCCCACATCCGGGAGAATCTCAAGAGCAGGGGTTGGTGCAAGCCAGGCCTCAAACCACGAGAAGCTCCAGCCCAAAATGCAGCCAAAATCCAGCCCACATCCGGGAGAATCTCAAGAGCAGGGGGTGGAGCAAGCCAGGCCTCAAACCACGAGAAGCTCCAGCCCAAAAGACAGCCAAAAGCCAGCCAACATCCGGGAGAATCTCAAGAGCAGGGGGTGGAGCAAGCCAGGCCTCAAACCACGAGAAGCTCCAGCCCAAAAGGCAGCCAAAATGCAGCCCACCTCCGGGAGAATCTCAAGAGCAGGGGGTTTAACAAGCCAGCCCCCAAACCACGAGAAGCTCCAGCCCAAAAAGCAGCCAAAATCCAGCCCACCTCCGGGAGAATCTCAAAAGCAGGGGGTGGAGCAAGGCAGGCCTCAAACCACGAGAAGCTCCAGCCCAAAAGGCAGCCAAAATGCAGCCCACATCCGGGAGAATATCAAGAGCAGGGGGTGGAGCAAGCCAGGCCCCAAAGCACGAGAAGCTCCAGCCCAAAAGGCAGCCAAAATGCAGCCCACATCCAGGAGAAAATCAAGAGCAGGAGTTGGAGCAAGCCAGGCCTCAAACCACGAGAAGCTCCTGCCCAAAAGGCAGCCAAAATCCAGCCCACATCCGGGAGAATTTCAGGAGCAGGGGGTGGAGCAAGCCAGGCCCCAAACCACAAGAAGCTCCAGCCCAAAATGCAGCCAAAATGCAGCCCACATCCGGGAGAATCTCAAGAGCAGGGGTTGGTGCAAGCCAGGCCTCAAACCACGAGAAGCTCCAGCCCAAAATGCAGCCAAAATCCAGCCCACATCCGGGAGAATCTCAAGAGCAGGGGGTGGAGCAAGCCAGGCCTCAAAGCACGAGAAGCTCCAGCCCAAAAGGCAGCCAAAATGCAGCCCACATCCGGGAGAATCTCAAGAGCAGGGGGTGGAGCAAGCCAGGCCTCAAACCACGAGAAGCTCCAGCCCAAAATGCAGCCAAAATGCAGCCCACATGCAGGAGAAAATCAAGAGCAGGAGGTGGAGCAAGGCAGGCCTCAAACCACGAGAAGCTCCTGCCCAAAAGGCAGCCAAAATGCAGCCCACATCCGGGAGAATTTCAGGAGCAGGGGGTGGAGCAAGCCAGGCCCCAAACCACGAGAAGCTCCAGCCCAAAAGGCAGCCAAAATGCAGCCCACATCCGGGAGAATCTCAAGAGCAGGGGTTGGTGCAAGCCAGGCCTCAAACCACGAGAAGCTCCAGCCCAAAATGCAGCCAAACTCCAACCCACATCCGGGAGAATCTCAAGAGCAGGGGGTGGAGCAAGCCAGGCCTCAAACCACGAGAAGCTCCAGCCCAAAATGTAGTCAAAATGCAGCCCACTTCAGGGAGAATCTCATGAGCGGGGGGTGGGGCAAGCCAGGCCTCAAACCACGAGAAGCTCCAGCCCAAAAGGCAGCCAAAATCCAGCCCACCTCGGGTAGAATTTCAAGAGCAGGGGGTGGAGCAAGCCAGGCCCCAAACCACGAGAAGCTCCAGCCCAAAAGGCAGCCAAAATCCAGCCCACATCCGGGAGAATCTCAAGAGCAGGGGGTGGAGCAAGCCAGGCCCCAAACCACGAGAAGCTCCAGCCCAAAATGCAGCCAAATTCCAGACCACATCCGGGAGAATATCAAGAGCAGGGGGTGGAGCAAGCCAGGCCCCAAAGCACGAGAAGCTCCAGCCCAAAATGCAGCCAAAATGCAGCCCACATCCAGGAGAAAATCAAGAGCAGGAGGTGGAGCAAGGCAGGCCTCAAACCACGAGAAGCTCCTGCCCAAAAGGCAGCCAAAATGCAGCCCACATCCGGGAGAATTTCAGGAGCAGGGTGTGGAGCAAGCCAGGCCCCAAAGCACGAGAATCTCAAGCCCAAAACTCACCCAAAAATCCAGCCCACGTCGGGAAGAATTTCAAGAGCAGGGGGTGGAGCAAGCCAGGCCTCAAACCACGAGAAGCTGAAGCCCAAAAGGCAGCCAAAATGCAGCCCACATCCGGGAGAATCTCAAGAGCAGGGGGTGGAGCAAGCCAGGCCTCAAACCACAAGAAGCTAGACCCCAAAAGGCAGCCAAAATGCAGCCCACCTCCTGGAGAATCTCAAGAGCAGGGGGTGGAGCAAGCCAAGCCTCAAACCACGAGAAGCTCCAGCCCAAAAGGCAGCCAAATGCCAGCCCACCTCCTGGAGAATCTCAAGAGCAGGGGCTGGAGCAAGCCAGGCCTCAAACCACGAGAAGCTCCAGCCCAAAAGGCAGCCAAAATCCAGCCCACATCCAGGAAAATATCAAGAGCAGGGGGTGGAGCAAGCCAGGCCTGAAACCTCGAGAAGCTCCAGCCCAAAAGGCAGCCAAAATCCAGACCACATCGGGGAGAATCTCAAGAGCAGGGGGTGGAGCAAGCCAGGCCTCAAACCACGGGAAGCTGAAGCCGAAAAAGCAGCCAAAATGCAGCCCATATCCGGGAGAATATCAAGAGCAGGGGGTGGAGCAAGCCAGGCCTCAAACCACGAGAAGCTCCAGCCCAAAATGCAGACAAAATCCAGCCCTACATCCGGGAGAATCTCAAGAGCAGGGGGTGGAGCAAGCCAGGCCTCAAACCACGAGAAGCTCCAGCCCAAAAGAAAGCCAAAATGCAGCCCACATCCGGGAGAATTTCAGGAGCAGGGGGTGGAGCAAGCCAGGCCTCAAACCACGAGAAGCTCCAGCCCAAAAGAAAGCCAAAATGCAGCCCACATCCGGGAGAATTTCAGGAGCAGGGGGTGGAGCAAGCCAGGCCCCAAAGCACGAGAATCTCAAGCCCAAAACTCACCCAAAAATCCAGCCCACGTCGGGAAGAATTTCAAGAGCAGGGGGTGGAGCAAGCCAGGCCTCAAACCACGAGAAGCTCCAGCCCAAAAGGCAGCCAAAATGCAGCCCACATCCGGGAGAATCTCAAGAGCAGGGGGTGGAGCAAGCCAGGCCTCAAACCACAAGAAGCTAGACCCCAAAAGGCAGCCAAAATGCAGCCCACATCCTGGAGAATCTCAAGAGCAGGGGGTGGAGCAATCCAGGCCTCAAACCACAAGAAGCTAGACCCCAAAAGGCAGCCAAAATGCAGCCCATATCCGGGAGAATCTCAAGACCTTGGGGTGGAGCAAGCCAGGCCCCAAAGCACGAGAAGCTCCAGCCAAAAATGCAGCCAAAATCCAGCCGACATCCGGGAGAATCTCAAGAGCAGGGGGTGGAGCAAGCCAGGCCTCAAACCACGAGAAGCTGAAGCCGAAAAGGCAGCCAAAATGCAGCCCACATCCGGGAGAATCTCAAGAGCAGGGGGTGGAGCAAGCCAGGCCTCAAACCACGAGAAGCTCCAGCCCAAAAGGCAGCCAAATGCCAGCCCACCTCCTGGAGAATCTCAAGAGCAGGGGGTGGAGCAAGCCAGGCCTCAAACCACGAGAAGCTCCAGCCCAAAAGGCAGCCAAAATCCAGCCCACATCCAGGAAAATATCAAGAGCAGGGGGTAGAGCAAGCCAGGCCTCAAACCACGAGAAGCTCCAGCCCAAAAAGCAGCCAAAATGCAGCCCACATCCGGGAGAATATCAAGAGCAGGGGGTGGAGCAAGCCAGGCCTCAAACCTCGAGAAGCTCCAGCCCAAAAGGCAGCCAAAATCCAGCCCACTTCGAAGAGAATCTCAAGAGCAGGGTGTGGAGCAAGCCAGGCCCCAAAGCACGAGAAGCTCCAGCCAAAAAGGCAGCCAAAATCCAGCCCACATCCGGGAGAATCTCAAGAGCAGGGGGTGGAGCAAGCCAGGCCTCAAACCACGAGAAGCTGAAGCCGAAAAGGCAGCCAAAATGCAGCCCACATCCGGGAGAATATCAAGAGCAGGGGGTGGAGCAAGCCAGGCCTCAAACCACGAGAAGCTCCAGCCCAAAAAGCAGCCAAAATGCAGCCCACATCCGGGAGAATCGGAAGAGCAGGGGGTGGAGCATGCCAGGCCTCAAACCTCGAGAAGCTCCAGCCCAAAAGGCAGCCAAAATCCAGCCCACATCCGGGAGAATCTCAAGAGCAGGGGGTGGAGCAAGCCAGGCCCCAAACCACGAGAAGCTCCAGCCCAAAAGACAGCCAAAAGCCAGCCAACATCCGGGAGAATCTCAAGAGCAGGGGGTGGAGCAAGCCAGGCCTCAAACCACGAGAAGCTCCAGCCCAAAAGGCAGCCAAAATGCAGCCCACCTCCTGGAGAATCTCAAGAGCAGGGGGTTTAACAAGCCAGCCCCCAAACCACGAGAAGCTCCAGCCCAAAAAGCAGCCAAAATCCAGCCCACCTCCGGGAGAATCTCAAGAGCAGGGGGTGGAGCAAGGCAGGCCTCAAACCACGAGAAGCTCCAGCCCAAACTGCAGCCAAAATCCAGCCCACATCCGGGAGAATATCAAGAGCAGGGGGTGGAGCAAGCCAGGCCCCAAAGCACGAGAAGCTCCAGCCCAAAAGGCAGCCAAAATCCAGCCCACATCCAGGAGAATATCAAGAGCAGGAGGTGGAACAAGCCAGGCCTCAAACCACGAGAAGCTCCAGCCCAAAAGGCAGCCAAAATGCAGCCCACATCCAGGAGAATCTCAAGAGCAGGGGGTGGAGCAAGCCAGGCCTCAAACCACGAGAAGCTCCAGCCCAAAAGGCAGCCAAAATCCAGCCCACTTCGGGGAGAATCTCAAGAGCAGGGGGTGGAGAAAGCCAGGCCTCAAAGCACTAGAAGCTCCAGCCCAAAATGCAGCCAAAATGCAGCCCACATCCAGGAGAAAATCAAGAGCAGGTGTTGGAGCAAGCCAGGCCTCAAACCACGAGAAGCTCCTGCCCAAAAGGCAGCCAAAATCCAGCCCACATCCGGGAGAATTTCAGGAGCAGGGGGTGGAGCAAGCCAGGCCCCAAACCACGAGAAGCTCCAGCCCAAAAGGCAGCCAAAATGCAGCCCACATCCGGGAGAATCTCAAGAGCAGGGGTTGGTGCAAGCCAGGCCTCAAACCACGAGAAGCTCCAGCCCAAAATGCAGCCAAAATCCAACCCACATCCGGGAGAATCTCAAGAGCAGGGGGTGGAGCAAGCCAGGCCTCAAACCACGAGAAGCTCCAGCCCAAAATGTAGTCAAAATGCAGCCCACTTCCGGGAGAATCTCATGAGCAGGGGGTGGGGCAAGCCAGGCCTCAAACCACGAGAAGCTCCAGCCCAAAAGGCAGCCAAAACCCAGCCCACCTCCGGTAGAATTTCAAGAGCAGGGGGTGGAGCAAGCCAGGCCCCAAACCACGAGAAGCTCCAGCCCAAAAGGCAGCCAAAATGCAGCCCACATCCGGGAGAATCTCAAGAGCAGGGGGTGGAGCAAGCCAGGCCTCAAACCACGAGAAGCTCCAGCCCAACAGGCAGCCAAAATGCAGCCCACATCCGGGAGAAGCTCAAGAGCAGGGGGTGGAGCAAGCCAGGCCTCAAACCACGAGAAGCTCCAGCCCAAAATGCAGACAAAATCCAGCCCTACATCCAGGAGAATATCAAGAGCAGGAGGTGGAGCAAGCCAGGCCTCAAACCACGAGAAGCTCCAGCCCAAATGGCAGCCAAAATGCAGCCCACATCCAGGAGAATCTCAAGAGCAGGGGGTGGAGCAAGCCAGGCCTCAAACCACGAGAAGCTCCAGCCCAAAATGCAGCCAAAATCCAGCCCACTTCGGGGAGAATCTCAAGAGCAGGGGGTGGAGAAAGCCAGGCCTCAAAGCACTAGAAGCTCCAGCCCAAAATGCAGCCAAAATGCAGCCCACATCCAGGAGAAAATCAAGAGCAGGAGTTGGAGCAAGCCAGGCCTCAAACCACGAGAAGCTCCTGCCCAAAAGGCAGCCAAAATCCAGCCCACATCCGGGAGAATTTCAGGAGCAGGGGGTGGAGCAAGCCAGGCCCCAAACCACGAGAAGCTCCAGCCCAAAATGCAGCCAAAATCCAGCCCACATCTGGGAGAATCTCAAGAGCAGGGGTTGGTGCAAGCCAGGCCTCAAACCACGAGAAGCTCCAGCCCAAAATGCAGCCAAAATCCAGCCCACATCCGGGAGAATCTCAAGAGCAGGGGGTGGAGCAAGCCAGGCCTCAAAGCACGAGAAGCTCCAGCCCAAAAGGCAGCCAAAATGCAGCCCACCTCCGGGAGAATCTCAAGAGCAGGGGGTGGAGCAAGCCAGGCCTCAAACCACGAGAAGCTCCAGCCCAAAATGTAGTCAAAATGCAGCCCACTTCAGGGAGAATCTCATGAGCAGGGGGTGGGGCAAGCCAGGCCTCAAACCACGAGAAGCTCCAGCCCAAAAGGCAGCCAAAACCCAGCCCACCTCCGGTAGAATTTCAAGAGCAGGGGGTGGAGCAAGCCAGGCCCCAAACCACGAGAAGCTCCAGCCCAAAAGGCAGCCAAAATCCAGCCCACATCCGGGAGAATCTCAAGAGCAGGGGGTGGAGCAAGCCAGGCCTCAAACCACGAGAAGCTCCAGCCCAACAGGCAGCCAAAATGCAGCCCACATCCGGGAGAAGCTCAAGAGCAGGGGGTGGAGCAAGCCAGGCCTCAAACCACGAGAAGCTCCAGCCCAAAATGCAGACAAAATCCAGCCCTACATCCGGGAGAATCTCAAGAGCAGGGGGTGGAGCAAGCCAGGCCTCAAACCACGAGAAGCTCCAGCCCAAAAGAAAGCCAAAATGCAGCCCACATCCGGGAGAATTTCAGGAGCAGGGGGTGGAGCAAGCCAGGCCTCAAACCACGAGAAGCTCCAGCCCAAAAGAAAGCCAAAATGCAGCCCACATCCGGGAGAATTTCAGGAGCAGGGGGTGGAGCAAGCCAGGCCCCAAAGCACGAGAATCTCAAGCCCAAAACTCACCCAAAAATCCAGCCCACGTCGGGAAGAATTTCAAGAGCAGGGGGTGGAGCAAGCCAGGCCTCAAACCACGAGAAGCTCCAGCCCAAAAGGCAGCCAAAATGCAGCCCACATCCGGGAGAATCTCAAGAGCAGGGGGTGGAGCAAGCCAGGCCTCAAACCACAAGAAGCTAGACCCCAAAATGCAGCCAAAATGCAGCCCACCTCCTGGAGAATCTCAAGAGCAGGGGGTGGAGCAATCCAGGCCTCAAACCACAAGAAGCTATACCCCAAAAGGCAGCCAAAATGCAGCCCATATCCGGGAGAATCTCAAGAGCAGGGGGTGGAGCAAGCCAGGCCCCAAAGCACGAGAAGCTCCAGCCAAAAAGGCAGCCAAAATCCAGCCGACATCCGGGAGAATCTCAAGAGCAGGGGGTGGAGCAAGCCAGGCCTCAAACCACGAGAAGCTGAAGCCGAAAAGGCAGCCAAAATGCAGCCCACATCCAGGAAAATATCAAGAGCAGGGGGTGGAGCAAGCCAGGCCTCAAACCACGAGAAGCTCCAGCCCAAAAAGCAGCCAAAATGCAGCCCACATCCGGGAGAATATCAAGAGCAGGGGGTGGAGCAAGCCAGGCCTCAAACCTCGAGAAGCTCCAGCCCAAAAGGCAGCCAAAATCCAGCCCACTTCGGGGAGAATCTCAAGAGCAGGGTGTTGAGCAATCCAGGCCCCAAAGCACGAGAAGCTCCAGCCAAAAGGCAGCCAAAATCCAGCCCACATCCGGGAGAATCTCAAGAGCAGGGGGTGGAGCAAGCCAGGCCTCAAACCACGAGAAGCTGAAGCCGAAAAGGCAGCCAAAATGCAGCCCACATCCGGGAGAATATCAAGAGCAGGGGGTGGAGCAAGCCAGGCCTCAAACCACGAGAAGCTGCAACCCAAAAGGCAGCCAAAATGCAGCCCACCTCCTGGAGAATCTCAAGAGCAGGGGGTGGAACAAGCCATCCCCCAAACCACGAGAAGCTCCAGCCCAAAAGGCAGCCAAAATGCAGCCCACATCCGGGAGAATCTCAAGAGCAGGGGGCGGAGCAAGCCAGGCCTCAAACCACGAGAAGCTCCAGCCCAAAAGGCAGCCAAAATGCAGCCCACATCCGGGAGAATCTCAAGAGCAGGGGGTGGGGCAAGCCAGCCCCCAAACCACGAGAATCTCCAGCCCAAAATGCAGACAAAATCCAGCCCACCTCCGGGAGAATCTCAAGAGCAGGGGGTGGAGCAAGCCAGGCCTCAAACCCCGAAAAGCTGAAGCCGAAAAGGCAGCCAAAATGCAGCCCACATCCGGGAGAATCTCAAGAGCAGGGGGTGGAGCAAGCCAGGCCCCAAAGCACGAGAAGCTCCAGCCCAAAAGGCAGCCAAAATGCAGCCCACATCCAGGAGAATATCAAGAGCAGGAGGTGGAGCAAGCCAGGCCTTAAACCACGAGAAGCTCCAGCCCAAATGGCAGCCAAAATGCAGCCCACATCCGGGAGAATCTCAAGAGCAGGGGGTGGAGCAAGCCAGGCCTCAAAGCACGAGAATCTAGACCCCAAAAGGCAACCAAAATGCAGCCCACTTCGGGGAGAATCTCAAGAGCAGGGGGTGGAGCAAGCCAGCCCCCAAACCACGAGAAGCTCCAGCCCAAAAGGCAGCCAAAATACAGCCCACTTCGGGGAGAATATCAAGAGCAGGGGCTGGAGCAAGCCAGGCCTCAAACCACGAGAATCTCCAGCCCAAAATGCAGACAAAATCCAGCCCACCTCCGGGAGAATCTCAAGAGCAGGGGGTGGAGCAAGCCAGGCCTCAAACCACGAGAAGCTCCAGCCCAACAGGCAGCCAAAATGCAGCCCACATCCGGGAGAATCTCAAGAGCAGGGGGTGGAGCAAGCCAGGCCCCAAACCACGAGAACCTCCAGCCCAAAAAGCAGCCAAAATGCAGCCCACATCCAGGAGAAAATCAAGAGCAGGAGGTGGAGCAAGCCAGGCCTCAAACCACGAGAAGCTCCAGCCCAAAAGGCAGCCAAATGCCAGCCCACATCCGGGAGAATATCAAGAGCAGGGGGTGGAGGAAGCCAGGCCTCAAAGCACGAGAAGCTCCAGCCCAAAATGCAGCCAAAATGCAGCCCACATCCGGGAGAATCTCAAGAGCAGGGGGTGGAGCAAGCCAGGCCTCAAACCACGAGAAGCTCCAGCCCAAAAGGCAGCCAAAATGCAGCCCACCTCCGGGAGAATATCAAGAGCAGGGGGTGGAGCAAGCCAGGCCTCAAACCACGAGAAGCTCCAGCCCATACGGCAGCCAAAATCCAGCCCAACTCCCGGACGATATCAAGAGCAGGGGGTGGAGCAAGCCAGGCCCCAAACCACGAGAAGCTCCAGCCCAAAAGGCAGCCAAAATGCAGCCCACATCCGGGAGAATCTCAAGAGCAGGGGGTGGAGCAAGCCAGGCCTCAAACCACGAGAAGCTCCAGCCCAAAAGACAGCCAAAATCCAGCCCACATCCGGGAGAATCTCAAGAGCAGCGGGTGGAGCAAGCCAGGGCTCAAACCACGAGAAGCTCCAGCCCAAAAGGCAGCCAAATGCCAGCCCACATCCGGGAGAATATCAAGAGCAGGGGGTGGAGGAAGCCAGGCCTCAAAGCACGAGAAGCTCCAGCCCAAAATGCAGCCAAAATGCAGCCCACATCCGGGAGAATCTCAAGAGCAGGGGGTGGAGCAAGCCAGGCCTCAAACCACGAGAAGCTCCAGCCCAAAAGGCAGCCAAAATGCAGCCCACCTCCGGGAGAATATCAAGAGCAGGGGGTGGAGCAAGCCAGGCCTCAAACCACGAGAAGCTCCAGCCCATACGGCAGCCAAAATCCAGCCCAAATCCCGGACGATATCAAGAGCAGGGGGTGGAGAAAGCCAGGCCCCAAACCACGAGAAGCTCCAGCCCAAAAGGCAGCCAAAATGCAGCCCACATCCGGGAGAATCTCAAGAGCAGGGGGTGGAGCAAGCCAGGCCTCAAAGCACGAGAAGCTCCAGCCCAAAATGCAGCCAAAATGCAGCCCACATCCGGGAGAATCTCAAGAGCAGGGGGTGGAGCAAGCCAGGCCTCAAACCACGAGAAGCTCCAGCCCAAAAGGCAGCCAAAATGCAGCCCACCTCCGGGAGAATATCAAGAGCAGGGGGTGGAGCAAGCCAGGCCTCAAACCACGAGAAGCTCCAGCCCAAAAGGCAGCCAAATGCCAGCCCACATCCGGGAGAATATCAAGAGCAGGGGGTGGAGGAAGCCAGGCCTCAAAGCACGAGAAGCTCCAGCCCAAAATGCAGCCAAAATGCAGCCCACATCCGGGAGAATCTCAAGAGCAGGGGGTGGAGCAAGCCAGGCCTCAAACCACGAGAAGCTCCAGCCCAAAAGGCAGCCAAAATGCAGCCCACCTCCGGGAGAATATCAAGAGCAGGGGGTGGAGCAAGCCAGGCCTCAAACCACGAGAAGCTCCAGCCCATACGGCAGCCAAAATCCAGCCCAACTCCCGGACGATATCAAGAGCAGGGGGTGGAGCAAGCCAGGCCCCAAACCACGAGAAGCTCCAGCCCAAAAGGCAGCCAAAATGCAGCCCACATCCGGGAGAATCTCAAGAGCAGGGGGTGGAGCAAGCCAGGCCTCAAACCACGAGAAGCTCCAGCCCAAAAGACAGCCAAAATCCAGCCCACATCCGGGAGAATCTCAAGAGCAGCGGGTGGAGCAAGCCAGGGCTCAAACCACGAGAAGCTCCAGCCCAAAAGGCAGCCAAATGCCAGCCCACATCCGGGAGAATATCAAGAGCAGGGGGTGGAGGAAGCCAGGCCTCAAAGCACGAGAAGCTCCAGCCCAAAATGCAGCCAAAATGCAGCCCACATCCGGGAGAATCTCAAGAGCAGGGGGTGGAGCAAGCCAGGCCTCAAACCACGAGAAGCTCCAGCCCAAAAGGCAGCCAAAATGCAGCCCACCTCCGGGAGAATATCAAGAGCAGGGGGTGGAGCAAGCCAGGCCTCAAACCACGAGAAGCTCCAGCCCATACGGCAGCCAAAATCCAGCCCAACTCCCGGACGATATCAAGAGCAGGGGGTGGAGCAAGCCAGGCCCCAAACCACGAGAAGCTCCAGCCCAAAAGGCAGCCAAAATGCAGCCCACATCCGGGAGAATCTCAAGAGCAGGGGGTGGAGCAAGCCAGGCCTCAAACCACGAGAAGCTCCAGCCCAAAAGACAGCCAAAATCCAGCCCACATCCGGGAGAATCTCAAGAGCAGCGGGTGGAGCAAGCCAGGGCTCAAACCACGAGAAGCTCCAGCCCAAAAGGCAGCCAAAATGCAGACCACATCCGGGAGAATATCAAGAGCAGGAGGTGGAGCAAGCCAGGCCTCAAACCACGAGAATCTAGACCCCAAAAGGCAGCCAAAATGCAGCCCACTTCGGGGAGAATCTCAAGAGCAGGGGGTGGAGCAAGCCAGGCCTCAAACCACGAGAAGCTCCAGCCCAAAAGGCAGCCAAAATCCAGCCCACTTCGGGGAGAATCTCAAGAGCAGGGGGTGGAGCAAGCCAGGCCTCAAACCACGAGAAGCTCCAGCCCAAAATGCAGCCAAAATACAGCCCACTTCGGGGAGAATATCAAGAGCAGGGGCTGGAGCAAGCCAGGCCTCAAACCACGAGAATCTCCAGCCCAAAATGCAGACAAAATCCAGCCCACCTCCGGGAGAATCTCAAGAGCAGGGGGTGGAGCAAGCCAGGCCCCAAAGCACGAGAATCTCCAGCCCAAAAAGCAGCCAAAATGCAGCCCACATCCAGCAGAAAATCAAGAGCAGGAGGTGGAGCAAGCCAGGCCTCAAACCACGAGAAGCTCCAGCCCAAAAGGCAGCCAAATGCCAGCCCACATCCGGGAGAATATCAAGAGCAGGGGCTGGAGCAAGCCAGGCCTCAAAGCACGAGAAGCTCCAGCCCAAAATGCAGCCAAAATGCAGCCCACATCCGGGAGAATCTCAAGAGCAGGGGGTGGAGCAAGCCAGGCCTCAAACCACGAGAAGCTCCAGCCCAAAAGGCAGCCAAAATGCAGCCCACCTCCGGGAGAATATCAAGAGCAGGGGGTGGAGCAAGCCAGGCCTCAAACCACGAGAAGCTCCAGCCCACGAATCAGTCAAAATGCAGCCCACATCCGGGAGAATCTCAAGAGCAGGGGTTGGAGCAAGCCAGGCCTCAAACCACGAGAAGCTCCAGCACAAAAGACAGCCAAAATGCAGCCCACCTCCGTGAGAATCTCAACAGCAGGGGGTGGAGCAAGCCAGGCCTCAAACCACGAGAAGCTCCAGCCCAAAATGCAGCCAAAATGCAGCCCACATCCGGGAGAATCTCAAGAGCAGGGGGTGGAGCAAGCCAGGCTTCAAACCACGAGAAGCTAGACCCCAAAAGGCAGCCAAAATGCAGCCCACATCCGGGAGAATCTCAAGAGCAGGGGGTGGAGCAAGCCAGGCCTCAAACCACGAGAAGCTCCAGCCCAAAAGGCAGCCAAAATGCAGCCCACATCCGGGAGAATCTCAAGAGCAGGGGGTGGAGCAAGCCAGCCCCCAAACCACGAGAATCTAGAGCCCAAAATGCAGACAAAATCCAGCCCACCTCCGGGAGAATCTCAAGAGCAGGGGGTGGAGCAAGCCAGGCCTCAAACCCCGAAAAGCTGAAGCCGAAAAGGCAGCCAAAATGCAGCCCACGTCCGGGAGAATCTCAAGAGCAGGGGGTGGAGCAAGCCAGGCCCCAAAGCACGAGAAGCTCCAGCCCAAAAGGCAGCCAAAATGCAGCCCACATCCAGGAGAATATCAAGAGCAGGAGGTGGAGCAAGCCAGGCCTTAAAGCACGAGAAGCTCCAGCCCAAATGGCAGCCAAAATGCAGCCCACATCCAGGAGAATCTCAAGAGCAGGGGGTGGAGCAAGCCAGGCCTCAAAGCACGAGAATCTAGACCCCAAAAGGCAGCCAAAATGCAGCCCACTTCGGGGAGAATCTCAAGAGCAGGGGGTGGAGCAAGCCAGCCCCCAAACCACGAGAAGCTCCAGCCCAAAAGGCAGCCAAAATACAGCCCACTTCGGGGAGAATATCAAGAGCAGGGGCTGGAGCAAGCCAGGCCTCAAACCACGAGAATCTCCAGCCCAAAATGCAGACAAAATCCAGCCCACCTCCGGGAGAATCTCAAGAGCAGGGGGTGGAGCAAGCCAGGCCTCAAACCACGAGAAGCTCCAGCCCAACAGGCAGCCAAAATGCAGCCCACATCCGGGAGAATCTCAAGAGCAGGGGGTGGAGCAAGCCAGGCCCCAAACCACGAGAACCTCCAGCCCAAAAAGCAGCCAAAATGCAGCCCACATCCAGGAGAAAATCAAGAGCAGGAGGTGGAGCAAGCCAGGCCTCAAACCACGAGAAGCTCCAGCCCAAAAGGCAGCCAAATGCCAGCCCACATCCGGGAGAATATCAAGAGCAGGGGGTGGAGCAAGCCAGGCCTCAAACCACGAGAAGCTCCAGCCCAAAAGGCAGCCAAATGCCAGCCCACATCCGGGAGAATATCAAGAGCAGGGGCTGGAGCAAGCCAGGCCTCAAAGCACGAGAAGCTCCAGCCCAAAATGCAGCCAAAATGCAGCCCACATCCGGGAGAATCTCAAGAGCAGGGGGTGGAGCAAGCCAGGCCTCAAACCACGAGAAGCTCCAGCCCAAAAGGCAGCCAAAATGCAGCCCACCTCCGGGAGAATATCAAGAGCAGGGGGTGGAGCAAGCCAGGCCTCAAACCACGAGAAGCTCCAGCCCAAAATGCAGCCAAAATGCAGCCCACATCCGGGAGAATCTCAAGAGCAGGGGGTGGAGCAAGCCAGGCTTCAAACCACGAGAAGCTAGACCCCAAAAGGCAGCCAAAATGCAGCCCACATCCGGGAGAATCTCAAGAGCAGGGGGTGGAGCAAGCCAGGCCTCAAACCACGAGAAGCTCCAGCCCAAAAGGCAGCGAAATGCCAGCCCACATCCGGGAGAATCTCAAGAGCAGGGTGTGGAGCAAGCCAGGCCTCAAACCACGAGAAGCTCCAGCCCAAAAGGCAGCCAAAATCCAGCCCACATCCGGGAGAATCTCAAGAGCAGGGGGTGGAGCAAGCCAGGCCCCAAACCACGAGAAGCTCCAGCCCATACGGCAGCCAAAATCCAGCCCAACTCCCGGAGGATATCAAGAGCAGGGGGTGGAGCAAGCCAGGCCCCAAACCACGAGAAGCTCCAGCCCAAAAGGCAGCCAAAATGCAGCCCATATCCGGGAGAATCTCAAGAGCAGGGGGTGGAGCAAGCCAGGCCCCAAAGCACGAGAAGCTCCAGCCAAAAAGGCAGCCAAAATCCAGCCGACATCCGGGAGAATCTCAAGAGCAGGGGGTGGAGCAAGCCAGGCCTCAAACCACGAGAAGCTGAAGCCGAAAAGGCAGCCAAAATGCAGCCCACATCCAGGAAAATATCAAGAGCAGGGGGTGGAGCAAGCCAGGCCTCAAACCACGAGAAGCTCCAGCCCAAAAAGCAGCCAAAATGCAGCCCACATCCGGGAGAATATCAAGAGCAGGGGGTGGAGCAAGCCAGGCCTCAAACCTCGAGAAGCTCCAGCCCAAAAGGCAGCCAAAATCCAGCCCACTTCGGGGAGAATCTCAAGAGCAGGGTGTGGAGCAATCCAGGCCCCAAAGCACGAGAAGCTCCAGCCAAAAGGCAGCCAAAATCCAGCCCACATCCGGGAGAATCTCAAGAGCAGGGGGTGGAGCAAGCCAGGCCTCAAACCACGAGAAGCTGAAGCCGAAAAGGCAGCCAAAATGCAGCCCACATCCGGGAGAATCTCAAGAGCAGGGGGTGGAGCAAGCCAGGCCTCAAACCACGAGAAGCTGCAACCCAAAAGGCAGCCAAAATGCAGCCCACATCCGGGAGAATCTCAAGAGCAGGGGGTGGAACAAGCCATCCCCCAAACCACGAGAAGCTCCAGCCCAAAAGGCAGCCAAAATGCAGCCCACATCCGGGAGAATCTCAAGAGCAGGGGGCGGAGCAAGCCAGGCCCCAAACCACGAGAAGCTCCAGCCCAAAAGGCAGCCAAAATGCAGCCCACATCCGGGAGAATCTCAAGAGCAGGGGGTGGAGCAAGCCAGCCCCCAAACCACGAGAATCTCCAGCCCAAAATGCAGACAAAATCCAGCCCACCTCCGGGAGAATCTCAAGAGCAGGGGGTGGAGCAAGCCAGGCCTCAAACCCCGAAAAGCTGAAGCCGAAAAGGCAGCCAAAATGCAGCCCACATCCGGGAGAATCTCAAGAGCAGGGGGTGGAGCAAGCCAGGCCCCAAAGCACGAGAAGCTCCAGCCCAAAAGGCAGCCAAAATGCAGCCCACATCCAGGAGAATATCAAGAGCAGGAGGTGGAGCAAGCCAGGCCTTAAACCACGAGAAGCTCCAGCCCAAATGGCAGCCAAAATGCAGCCCACATCCAGGAGAATCTCAAGAGCAGGGGGTGGAGCAAGCCAGGCCTCAAAGCACGAGAATCTAGACCCCAAAAGGCAGCCAAAATGCAGCCCACTTCGGGGAGAATCTCAAGAGCAGGGGGTGGAGCAAGCCAGCCCCCAAACCACGAGAAGCTCCAGCCCAAAAGGCAGCCAAAATACAGCCCACATCGGGGAGAATATCAAGAGCAGGGGCTGGAGCAAGCCAGGCCTCAAACCACGAGAATCTCCAGCCCAAAATGCAGACAAAATCCAGCCCACCTCCGGGAGAATCTCAAGAGCAGGGGGTGGAGCAAGCCAGGCCTCAAACCACGAGAAGCTCCAGCCCAACAGGCAGCCAAAATGCAGCCCACATCCGGGAGAATCTCAAGAGCAGGGGGTGGAGCAAGCCAGGCCCCAAACCACGAGAACCTCCAGCCCAAAAAGCAGCCAAAATGCAGCCCACATCCAGGAGAAAATCAAGAGCAGGAGGTGGAGCAAGCCAGGCCTCAAACCACGAGAAGCTCCAGCCCAAAAGGCAGCCAAATGCCAGCCCACATCCGGGAGAATATCAAGAGCAGGGGGTGGAGGAAGCCAGGCCTCAAAGCACGAGAAGCTCCAGCCCAAAATGCAGCCAAAATGCAGCCCACATCCGGGAGAATCTCAAGAGCAGGGGGTGGAGCAAGCCAGGCCTCAAACCACGAGAAGCTCCAGCCCAAAAGGCAGCCAAAATGCAGCCCACCTCCGGGAGAATATCAAGAGCAGGGGGTGGAGCAAGCCAGGCCTCAAACCACGAGAAGCTCCAGCCCATACGGCAGCCAAAATCCAGCCCAACTCCCGGACGATATCAAGAGCAGGGGGTGGAGCAAGCCAGGCCCCAAACCACGAGAAGCTCCAGCCCAAAAGGCAGCCAAAATGCAGCCCACATCCGGGAGAATCTCAAGAGCAGGGGGTGGAGCAAGCCAGGCCTCAAACCACGAGAAGCTCCAGCCCAAAATACAGCCAAAATCCAGCCCACATCCGGGAGAATCTCAAGAGCAGCGGGTGGAGCAAGCCAGGGCTCAAACCACGAGAAGCTCCAGCCCAAAAGGCAGCCAAAATGCAGACCACATCCGGGAGAATATCAAGAGCAGGAGGTGGAGCAAGCCAGGCCTCAAACCACGAGAATCTAGACCCCAAAAGGCAGCCAAAATGCAGCCCACTTCGGGGAGAATCTCAAGAGCAGGGGGTGGAGCAAGCCAGGCCTCAAACCACGAGAAGCTCCAGCCCAAAAGGCAGCCAAAATCCAGCCCACTTCGGGGAGAATCTCAAGAGCAGGGGGTGGAGCAAGCCAGGCCTCAAACCACGAGAAGCTCCAGCCCAAAATGCAGCCAAAATACAGCCCACTTCGGGGAGAATATCAAGAGCAGGGGCTGGAGCAAGCCAGGCCTCAAACCACGAGAATCTCCAGCCCAAAATGCAGACAAAATCCAGCCCACCTCCGGGAGAATCTCAAGAGCAGGGGGTGGAGCAAGCCAGGCCCCAAAGCACGAGAATCTCCAGCCCAAAAAGCAGCCAAAATGCAGCCCACATCCAGCAGAAAATCAAGAGCAGGAGGTGGAGCAAGCCAGGCCTCAAACCACGAGAAGCTCCAGCCCAAAAGGCAGCCAAATGCCAGCCCACATCCGGGAGAATATCAAGAGCAGGGGCTGGAGCAAGCCAGGCCTCAAAGCACGAGAAGCTCCAGCCCAAAATGCAGCCAAAATGCAGCCCACATCCGGGAGAATCTCAAGAGCAGGGGGTGGAGCAAGCCAGGCCTCAAACCACGAGAAGCTCCAGCCCAAAAGGCAGCCAAAATCCAGCCCACATCCGGGAGAATCTCAAGAGCAGGGGGTGGAGCAAGCCAGGCTTCAAACCACGAGAAGCTAGACCCCAAAAGGCAGCCAAAATGCAGCCCACATCCAGGAGAATCTCAAGAGCAGGGGGTGGAGCAAGCCAGGCCTCAAACCACGAGAAGCTCCAGCCCAAAAGGCAGCGAAATGCCAGCCCACATCCGGGAGAATCTCAAGAGCAGGGGGTGGAGCAAGCCAGGCCTCAAACCACGAGAAGCTCCAGCCCAAAAGGCAGCCAAAATCCAGCCCACATCCGGGAGAATCTCAAGAGCAGGGGGTGGAGCAAGCCAGGCCCCAAACCACGAGAATCTCCAGCCCATACGGCAGCCAAAATCCAGCCCAACTCCCGGAGGATATCAAGAGCAGGGGGTGGAGCAAGCCAGGCCCCAAACCACGAGAAGCTCCAGCCCAAAAGGCAGCCAAAATGCAGCCCACATCCGGGAGAATCTCAAGAGCAGGTGGTGGAGCAAGCCAGGCCCCAAACCACGAGAAGCTCCAGCCCAAAAAGCAGTCAAATTCCAGCCCACATCCGGGAGAATCTCTAGAGCAGGGGGTGGAGCAAGCCAGGCCCCAAAGCACGAGAAGCTCCAGCCCAAAAGGCAGCCAAAATGCAGCCCACATGCAGGAGAATCTCAAGAGCAGGTGGTGGAGCAAGCCAGGCCCCAAACCACGAGAAGCTCCAGCCCAAAAAGCAGTCAAATTCCAGCCCACATCCGGGAGAATCTCAAGAGCAGGGGGTGGAGCAAGCCAGGCCCCAAAGCACGAGAAGCTACAGCCCAAAAGGCAGCCAAAATGCAGCCCACATCCGGGAGAATCTCAAGAGCAGGGGGTGGAGCAAGCCAGGCCTCAAACCACGAGAAGCTCCAGCCCAAATGGCAGCCAAAATGCAGCCCACATCCGGGAGATTCTCAAGAGCAGGGGGTGGAGCAAGCCAGGCCTCAAACCACGAGAAGCTCCAGCCCAAAATGCAGACAAAATTCAGCCCACCTCCGGGAGAACATCAAGAGCAGGGGGTGGAGCAAGCCAGGCCTCAAACCCCAAAAAGCTGAAGCCGAAAATGTAGTCAAAATGCAGCCCACATCCGGGAGATTCTCAAGAGCAGGGGGTGGAGCAAGCCAGGCCTCAAACCACGAGAAGCTCCAGCCCAAAAGGCAGCCAAAATGCAGACCACATCCGGGAGAAAATCAAGAGCAGGAGGTGGAGCAAGCCAGGCCTCAAACCACGAGAAGCTCCAGCCCAAAAGGCAGCCAAAATGCAGACCACATCCGGGAGAATCTCAAGAGCAGGGGGTGGAGCAAGCCAGGCCTCAAACCACGAGAAGCTCCAGCCCAAAAGGCAGCCAAAATCCAGCCCACATCCGGGAGAATCTCAAGAGCAGGGGGTGGAGCAAGCCAGGCCCCAAACCACGAGAATCTCCAGCCCATACGGCAGCCAAAATCCAGCCCAACTCCCGGAGGATATCAAGAGCAGGGGGTGGAGCAAGCCAGGCCCCAAACCACGAGAAGCTCCAGCCCAAAAGGCAGCCAAAATGCAGCCCACATCCGGGAGAATCTCAAGAGCAGGTGGTGGAGCAAGCCAGGCCCCAAACCACGAGAAGCTCCAGCCCAAAAAGCAGTCAAATTCCAGCCCACATCCGGGAGAATCTCTAGAGCAGGGGGTGGAGCAAGCCAGGCCCCAAAGCACGAGAAGCTCCAGCCCAAAAGGCAGCCAAAATGCAGCCCACATGCAGGAGAATCTCAAGAGCAGGTGGTGGAGCAAGCCAGGCCCCAAACCACGAGAAGCTCCAGCCCAAAAAGCAGTCAAATTCCAGCCCACATCCGGGAGAATCTCAAGAGCAGGGGGTGGAGCAAGCCAGGCCCCAAAGCACGAGAAGCTACAGCCCAAAAGGCAGCCAAAATGCAGCCCACATCCGGGAGAATCTCAAGAGCAGGGGGTGGAGCAAGCCAGGCCTCAAACCACGAGAAGCTCCAGCCCAAATGGCAGCCAAAATGCAGCCCACATCCGGGAGATTCTCAAGAGCAGGGGGTGGAGCAAGCCAGGCCTCAAACCACGAGAAGCTCCAGCCCAAAATGCAGACAAAATTCAGCCCACCTCCGGGAGAACATCAAGAGCAGGGGGTGGAGCAAGCCAGGCCTCAAACCCCAAAAAGCTGAAGCCGAAAATGTAGTCAAAATGCAGCCCACATCCGGGAGATTCTCAAGAGCAGGGGGTGGAGCAAGCCAGGCCTCAAACCACGAGAAGCTCCAGCCCAAAAGGCAGCCAAAATGCAGACCACATCCGGGAGAAAATCAAGAGCAGGAGGTGGAGCAAGCCAGGCCCCAAACCACGAGAAACTCCAGCCCAAAAATGCAGCCAAATTCCAGCCCACATCCGGGAGAATATCAAGAGCAGGGGGTGGAGCAAGCCAGGCCCCAAAGCACGAGAAGCTCCAGCCCAAAAGGGAGCCAAAATGCAGCCCACATCCAGGAGAAAATCAAGAGCAGGAGGTGGAGCAAGCCAGGCCTCAAACCACGAGAAGCTCCAGCCCAAAACTCACCCAAAAATCCAGCCCACGTCGGGAAGAATCTCAAGAGCAGGAGGTGGAGCAAGCCAGGCCTCAAACCACGAGAAGCTCCAGCCCAAAAGGCAGCCAAAATGCAGCCCACATCCGGGAGAATCTCAAGAGCAGGGGTTGGAGCAAGCCAGGCCTCAAACCACGAGAAGCTAGACCCCAAAAGGCAGCCAAAATGCAGCCCACCTCCTGGAGAATCTCAAGAGCAGGGGGTGGAGGAAGCCAGGCCTCAAACCACGAGAAGCTCCAGCCCAAAAGGCAGCCAAAATGCAGCCCACATCCGGGAGAATATCAAGAGCAGGGGGTTGATCAAGCCAGGCCCCAAACCACGAGAAGCTCCAGCCCAAAAGGCAGCCAAAATGCAGCCCACATCCGGGAGAATCTCAAGAGCAGGAGGTGGAGCAAGCCAGGCCTCAAACCATGAGAAGCTCCAGCCCTAAAGGCAGCCAAAATCCAGCCCACCTCCAGGAGAATCTCAAGAGGAGGGGGTGGAGAAAGCCAGGCCCCAAACCACGAGAAGCTCCAGCCCAAAAGGCAGCCAAAATGCAGCCCACATCCGGGAGAATCTCAAGAGCAGGGGGTGGAGCAAGCCAGGCCTCAAACCACGAGAAGCTCCAGCCCAAAAGGCAGCCAAATGCCAGCCCACATCCGGGAGAATCTCAAGAGCAGGGGGTGGAGCAAGCCAGGCCTCAAAGCACGAGAATCTCCAGCCCAAAACTCTGCAAAAATGCAGCCCACGTCGGGAAGAATCTCAAGAGCAGGCGGTGGAGCAAGCCAGGCCTCAAACCACGAGAAGCTCCAGCCCAAAAGGCAGCCAAAATCCAGCCCACATCCGGGAGAATCTCAAGAGCAGGGGGTGGAGCAAGGCAGGCCCCAAACCACGAGAAGCTCCAGCCCAAAATGCAGCCAAAATCCAGCCCACCTCCAGGAGAATCCCAAGAGCAGGGGGTGGAGCAAGCGAGGCCTCAAACCACGACAATCTCCAGCCCAAAAGGCAGCCAAAATGCAGCCCACATCCGGGAGAATCTCAAGAGCAGGGGGTGGAGCAAGCCAGGCCTCAAACCACGACAATCTCCAGCCCAAAAGGCAGCCAAAATGCAGCCCACATCCGGGAGAATCTCAAGAGCAGGGGGTGGAGCAAGCCAGGCCTCAAACCACGAGAAGCTCCAGCCCAAAAGGCAGCCAAAATGCAGCCCACATCCGGGAGAATCTCAAGAGCAGGGGGTGGAGCAAGCCAGGCCTCAAACCATGAGAAGCTCCAGCCCAAAAAGCAGCCAAAATCCAGCCCACTTAGGGGACAATCTCAAGAGCAGGGGGTGGAGCAATCCAGGCCTCAAACCACGAGAAGCTCCAGCCCATACGGCAGACAAAATCCAGCACAACTCCCGGAGGATATCAAGAGCAGGGGGTGGAGCAAGGCAGGCCCCAAACCACGAGAAGCTCCAGCCTTAAAGGCAGCCAAAATGCAGCCCACATCCGGGAGAATCTCAAGAGCAGGGGGTGGAACAAGCCAGCCCCTAAACCACGAGAAGCTCCAGCCCAAAAGACAGCCAAAATCCATCCCACTTCCGGGAGAATATCAAGAGCAGGGGGTGGAGCAAGCCAGGCCTCAAACCACGAGAAGCTCCAGCCCAAAATGCAGACAAAATCCAGCCCACCTCCAGGAGAATCTCAAGAGCAGGGGGTGGAGCAAGCCAGGCCTCAAACCATGAGAAGCTCCAGCCCAAAATGCAGCCAAAATCCAGCCCACTTAGGGGACAATCTCAAGAGCAGGGGGTGGAGCAATCCAGGCCTCAAACCACGAGAAGCTCCAGCCCATACGGCAGCCAAAATCCAGCCCACCTCCGGGAGAATCTCAAGAGCAGGGGGTGGAGCAAGCCAGGCCTCAAACCACGAGAAGCTCCAGCCCAAAAGGCAGCCAAAAGCCAGCCCACCTCCGGGAGAATCTCAAGAGCAGGGGGTGGAGCAAGCCAGGCCTCAAACCACGAGAAGCTCCAGCCCTAAAGGCAGCCAAAATGCAGACCACCTCCGGGAGAATCTCAAGAGCAGGGGGTGGAGCAAGCCAGGCCCCAAACCACGAGAAGCTCCAGCCCAAAATGCAGCCAAAATGCAGCCCACCTCCGGGAGAATCTGAAGAGCAGGGGGTGGAGCAAGCGAGGCCTCAAACCACGACAATCTCCAGCCCAAAAGTCAGCCAAAATGCAGCCCACATCCGGGAGAATCTCAAGAGCAGGGGGTGGAGCAGGCCAGGCCTCAAACCACAAGAAGCTCCAGCCCAAAAGGCAGCCAAAATGCAGCCCACATCCGGGAGAATCTCAAGAGCAGGGGGTGGAGCAAGCCAGGCCTCAAACCACGAGAAGCTCCAGCCCAAAATGCAGCCAAAATGCAGCCCACATCCGGGAGAATATCAAGAGCAGGGGGTAGAGCAAGCCAGGCCTCAACCACGAGAAGCTCCAGCCCAAACGGCAGCCAAAATCCAGGCCACATCCGGGAAAATATCAAGAGCAGGGGGTGGAGCAAGCCAGGCCTCAAACCACGAGAAGCTCCAGCCCAAAAGGCAGCCAAAATCCAGCCCACTTAGGGGACAATCTCAAGAGCAGGGGGTGGAGCAAGCCAGGCCTCAAACCACGAGAAGCTCCAGCCCAAAAGGCAGCCAAAATGCAGCCCACATGCGGGAGAATCTCAAGAGCAGGGGGTGGAGCAAGCCAGGCCCCAAACCACGAGAAGCTCCAGCCCAAAAGGCAGCCAAAATGCAGCCCACATCCGGGAGAATCTCAAGAGCAGGGGGTGGAGCAAGCCAGGCCTCAAACCATGAGAAACTCCAGCCCAAAATGCAGCCAAAATCCAGCCCACTTAGGGGACAATCTCAACAGCAGGGGGTGGAGCAATCCAGGCCTCAAACCACGAGAAGCTCCAGCCCATACGGCAGCCAAAATCCAGCCCAACTCCCGGAGGATATCAAGAGCAGGGGGTGGAGCAAGGCAGGCCCCAAACCACGAGAAGCTCCAGCCCAAAAGGCAGCCAAAATGCAGCCCACATCCAGGAGAATCTCAAGAGCAGGGGATGGAGGAAGCCAGGCCTCAAACCATGAGAAGCTCCAGCCCAAAATGCAGCCAAAATCCAGCCCACATCCGGGAGAATATCAAGAGCAGGGGGTGGAGCAAGCCAGGCCCCAAACCACGAGAAGCTCCAGCCCAAAAGGCAGCCAAAATGCAGCCCACATCCGGGAGAATATCAAGAGCAGGGGGTGGAACAAGCCAGCCCCCAAACCACGAGAAGCTCCAGCCCAAAAGGCAGCCAAAAGCCAGCCCACATCCGGGAGAACCTCAAGAGCAGGGGGTGGAGCAAGCCAGGCCCCAAACCACGAGAAACTCCAGCCCAAAAGGCAGCCAAAATGCAGCCCACATCCAGGAGAATCTCAAGAGCAGGGGGTGGAGCAAGCCAGCCCCCAAAGCACAAGAAGCTCCAGCCCAAAAGGCAGCCAAAATCCAGCCCACTTCGGGGAGAATATCAAGAGCAGGGGGTGGAGCAAGCCAGGCCTCAAACCACGAGAAGCTCCAGCCCAAAAGGCAGCCAAAAGCCAGCCCACCTCCAGGAGAATCTCAAGAGCAGGGAGTGGAGCAAGCCAGGCCTCAAACCATGAGAACCTCCAGCCCTAAAGGCAGTCAAAATGCAGCCCACCTCCGGGAGAATCTCAAGAGCAGGGGGTGGAGCAAGCCAGGCCTCAAACCACGAGAAGCTCCAGCCCAAAAGGCAGCCAAAATGCAGCCCACATCCGGGAGAATATCAAGAGCAGGGGGTGGAGCAAGCCAGGCCCCAAAGCACGAGAAGCTCCAGCCCAAAAGGCAGCCAAAATGCAGCCCACATCCAGGAGAATATCCAGAGCAGGAGGTGGAGCAAGCCAGGCCTCAAACCACGAGAAGCTCCAGTCCAAATGGCAGCCAAAATGCAGCCCACATCCAGGAGAATCTCAAGAGCAGGGGGTGGAGCAAGCCAGCCCCCAAACCACGAGAAGCTCCAGCACAAAAGGCAGCCAAAATGCAGCCCACTTCGGGGAGAATCTCAAGAGCAGGGCCTGGAGCAAGCCAGGCCTCAAACCACGAGAAGCTCCAGCCCAAAAGGCAGCCAAAATGCAGCCCACATCCAGGAGAATATCAAGAGCAGGAGGTGGAGCAAGCCAGGCCTCAAACCACGAGATGCTCCAGCCCAAATGGCAGCCAAAATGCAGCCCACTTCGGGGAGAATCTCAAGAGCAGGGGGTGGAGCAATCCAGGCCTCAAACCACGAGAAGCTCCAGCCCATACGGCAGCCAAAATCCAACCCACCTCCGGGAGAATCTCAAGAGCAGGGGGTGGAGGAAGCCAGGCCTCAAACCACGAGAAGCTCCAGCCCAAAAGGCAGCCAAAAGCCAGCCCACCTCCGGGAGAATCTCAAGAGCAGGGGGTGGAGCAAGCCAGGCCTCAAACCATGAGAAGCTCCAGCCCTAAAGGCAGCCAAAATGCAGACCACCTCCTGGAGAATCTCAAGAGCAGGGGGTGGAGCAAGCCAGGCCCCAAACCACGAGAAGCTCCAGCCCAAAATGCAGCCAAAATGCAGCCCACCTCCGGGAGAATCTGAAGAGAAGGGGGTGGAGCAAGCGAGGCCTCAAACCACGACAATCTCCAGCCCAAAAGTCAGCCAAAATGCAGCCCACATCCGGGAGAATCTCAAGAGCAGGGGGTGGAGCAGGCCAGGCCTCAAACCACAAGAAGCTCCAGCCCAAAAGGCAGCCAAAATGCAGCCCACATCCGGGAGAATCTCAAGAGCAGGGGGTGGAGCAAGCCAGGCCTCAAACCACGAGAAGCTCCAGCCCAAAAGGCAGCCAAAATGCAGCCCACATCCGGGAGAATATCAAGAGCAGGGGGTAGAGCAAGCCAGGCCTCAACCACGAGAAGCTCCAGCCCAAACGGCAGCCAAAATCCAGCCCACATCCGGGAAAATATCAAGAGCAGGGGGTGGAGCAAGCCAGGCCTCAAACCACGAGAAGCTCCAGCCCAAAAGGCAGCCAAAATCCAGCCCACTTAGGGGACAATCTCAAGAGCAGGGGGTGGAGCAATCCAGGCCTCAAACCACGAGAAGCTCCAGCCCATACGGCAGCCAAAATCCAGCCCAACTCCCGGAGGATATCAAGAGCAGGGGGTGGAGCAAGGCAGGCCCCAAACCACGAGAAGCTCCAGCCCAAAAGGCAGCCAAAAGCCAGCCCGCATCTGGGAGAATCTCAAGAACAGGGGGTGGAGCAAGCCAGGCCCCAAACCACGAGAAGCTCCAGCCCAAAAGGCAGCCAAAATGCAGCCCACATCCGGGAGAATCTCAAGAGCAGGGGGTGGAGCAAGCCAGGCCTCAAACCATGAGAAACTCCAGCCCAAAATGCAGCCAAAATCCAGCCCACTTAGGGGACAATCTCAACAGCAGGGGGTGGAGCAATCCAGGCCTCAAACCACGAGAAGCTCCAGCCCATACGGCAGCCAAAATCCAGCCCAACTCCCGGAGGATATCAAGAGCAGGGGGTGGAGCAAGGCAGGCCCCAAACCACGAGAAGCTCCAGCCCAAAAGGCAGCCAAAATGCAGCCCACATCCAGGAGAATCTCAAGAGCAGGGGATGGAGGAAGCCAGGCCTCAAACCATGAGAAGCTCCAGCCCAAAATGCAGCCAAAATCCAGCCCACATCCGGGAGAATATCAAGAGCAGGGGGTGGAGCAAGCCAGGCCCCAAACCACGAGAAGCTCCAGCCCAAAAGGCAGCCAAAATGCAGCCCACATCCGGGAGAATATCAAGAGCAGGGGGTGGAACAAGCCAGCCCCCAAACCACGAGAAGCTCCAGCCCAAAAGGCAGCCAAAAGCCAGCCCACATCCGGGAGAATCTCAAGAGCAGGGGGTGGAGCAAGCCAGGCCCCAAACCACGAGAAACTCCAGCCCAAAAGGCAGCCAAAATGCAGCCCACATCCAGGAGAATCTCAAGAGCAGGGGGTGGAGCAAGCCAGCCCCCAAAGCACAAGAAGCTCCAGCCCAAAAGGCAGCCAAAATCCAGCCCACTTCGGGGAGAATATCAAGAGCAGGGGGTGGAGCAAGCCAGGCCTCAAACCACGAAAAGCTCCAGCCCAAAAGGCAGCCAAAAGCCAGCCCACATCCAGGAGAATCTCAAGAGCAGGGAGTGGAGCAAGCCAGGCCTCAAACCATGAGAACCTCCAGCCCTAAAGGCAGCCAAAATGCAGCCCACCTCCGGGAGAATCTCAAGAGCAGGGGGTGGAGCAAGCCAGGCCTCAAACCACGAGAAGCTCCAGCCCAAAACGCAGCCAAAATGCAGCCCACATCCGGGAGAATATCAAGAGCAGGGGGTGGAGCAAGCCAGGCCCCAAAGCACGAGAAGCTCCAGCCCAAAAGGCAGCCAAAATGCAGCCCACATCCAGGAGAATATCCAGAGCAGGAGGTGGAGCAAGCCAGGCCTCAAACCACGAGAAGCTCCAGTCCAAATGGCAGCCAAAATGCAGCCCACATCCAGGAGAATCTCAAGAGCAGGGGGTGGAGCAAGCCAGCCCCCAAACCACGAGAAGCTCCAGCCCAAAAGGCAGCCAAAATGCAGCCCACTTCGGGGAGAATCTCAAGAGCAGGGCCTGGAGCAAGCCAGGCCTCAAACCACGAGAAGCTCCAGCCCAAAAGGCAGCCAAAATGCAGCCCACATCCAGGAGAATATCAAGAGCAGGAGGTGGAGCAAGCCAGGCCTCAAACCACGAGAAGCTCCAGCCCAAATGGCAGCCAAAATGCAGCCCACTTCGGGGAGAATCTCAAGAGCAGGGGGTGGAGCAAGCCAGGCCTCAAACCCCGAAAAGCTGAAGCCGAAAAGGCACCCAAAATGCAGCCCACATCCGTGAGAATCTCAAGAGCAGGGGGTGGAGCAAGCCAGGCCTCAAACCACGAGAATCTCCAGCCCAAAAGGCAGCCAAAATCCAGCCCACATCTGGGAGAATCTCAAGAGCAGGGGGTGGAGCAAGCCAGGCCTCAAACCACGAGAAGCTCCAGCCCCAAAATGCAGCCAAAATGCAGCCCACATCCGGGAGAATATCAAGAGCAGGGGGTGGAACAAGCCAGCCCCCAAACCACGAGAAGCTCCAGCCAAAAAGGCAGCCAAAAGCCAGCCCACCTCCGGGAGAATCTCAAGAGCAGGGGGTGGAGCAAGCCAGGCCTCAAACCACGAGAAGCTCCAGCCCAAAAGGCAGCCAAAATGCAGCCCACATCTGGGAGAATCTCAAGAGCAGGGGGTGGAACAAGCCAGGCCTCAAACCACGAGAAGCTCCAGCCCAAAAGTCAGCTAAAAGCCAGCCCGCATGTGGGAGAATCTCAAGAACAGGGGGTGGAGCAAGCCAGGCCCCAAACCACGAGAAGCTCCAGCCCAAAATGCAGCCAAAATGCAGCCCACATCCGGGAGAATATCAAGAGCAGGGGGTGGAGCAAGCCAGGCCTCAAACCACGAGAAACTCCAGCCCAAAAGGCAGCCAAAATGCAGCCCACCTCCGGGAGAATCTCAAGAGCAGGGGGTGGAGCAAGCCATGCCTCAAACCACGAGAAGCTCCAGCCCAAAAGGCAGCCAAAATGCAGCCCACATCCAGGAGAAAATCAAGAGCAGGAGGTGGAGCAAGACAGGCCTCAAACCACGAGAAGCTCCTGCCCAAAAGGCAGCCAAAATGCAGCCCACATCCGGGAGAATTTCAGGAGCAGGGGGTGGAGCAAGCCAGGCCCCAAAGCACAAGAATCTCAAGCCCAAAACTCACCCAAAAATCCAGCCCAACTGCGGGAAGAATCTCAAGAGCAGGAGGTGGAGCAAGCCAGGCCTCAAACCATGAGAAGCTCCAGCCCAAAATGCAGCCAAAATGCAGCCCACATCCGTGAGAATCTCAAGAGCAGGGGTTGGAGCAAGCCAGGCCTCAAAGCACGAGAAGCTAGACCCCAAAAGGCAGCCAAAATGCAGCCCACCTCCTGGAGAATCTCAAGAGCAGGGGGTGGAGCAAGCGAGGCCTCAAACCACGACAATCTCCAGCCCAAAAGGCAGCCAAAACGCAGCCCACCTCCAGGAGAATCTCAAGAGCAGCGGGTGGAGCAAGCCAGGCCTCAAACCACGAGAAGCTCCAGCCCAAAAGGCATCCAAAATGCAGCCCACATCCGGGAGAATATCAAGAGCAGGGGGTGGAGCAAGCCAGGCCTCAAACCACGAGAAGCTCCAGCCCAAAAGGCAGCCAAAATCCAGCCCACCTCCGGGAGAATCTCAAGAGCAGGGGGTGGAGCAATCCAGGCCTCAAACCACGAGAAGATCCAGCCCAAAATGTAGCCAAAATCCAGCCCACCTCCGGGAGAAACTCAAGGGCAGGGAGTGGAGCAAGACAGGCCCCAAACCACGAGAAGCTCCAGCCCAAAATTCAGCCAAAATGTAGCCCACCTCCGGGAGAATCTCAAGAGCAGGGGGTGGAGCAAGCGAGGCCTCAAACCACGACAATCTCCAGCCCAAAAGGCAGCCAAAATGCAGCCCACCTCCAGGAGAATCTCAAGAGCAGGGGGTGGAGCAAGCCAGGCCTCAAACCACGAGAAGCTCCAGCCCAAAAGGCATCCAAAATGCAGCCCACATCTGGGAGAATATCAAGAGCAGGGGGTGGAGCAATCCAGGCCTCAAACCACGAGAAGCTCCAGCCCAAAAGGCAGCCAAAATCCAGCCCACTTAGGGGACAATCTGAAGAGCAGGGGGTGGAGCAATCCAGGCCTCAAACCACGAGAAGATCCAGCCCATACGGCAGCCAAAATCCAGCCCAACTCCCGGAGGATATCAAGAGCAGGAGGTGGAGCAAGCCAGGCCTCAAACCACGAGAAGCTCCAGCCCAAAAGGCAGCCAAAATGCAGCCCACATCCGGGAGAATCTCAAGAGCAGGGGGTGGAGCAAGCCAGGCCTCAAACCACGAGAAGCTCCAGCCCAAAATGTAGCCAAAATGCAGCCCACCTCCGGGAGAAACTCAAGAGCAGGGGGTGGAGCAAGGCAGGCCCCAAACCACGAGAAGCTCCAGCCCAAAATGCAGCCAAAATGCAGCCCACCTCCGGGAGAATCTCAAGAGCAGGGGGTGGAGCAAGCGAGGCCTCAAACCACGACAATCTCCAGCCCAAAAGGCAGCCAAAATGCAGCCCACATCCAGGAGAATCTCAAGAGCAGGGGGTGGAGCAAGCCAGGCCTCAAACCACGAGAAGCTCCAGCCCAAAAGGCAGCCAAAATGCAGCCCACATCCGGGAGAATATCAAGAGCAGGGGGTGGAACAAGCCAGCCCCTAAACCACGAGAAGCTCCAGCCCAAAAGGCAGCCAAAATCCAGCCCACTTCGGGGAGAATCTCAAGAGCAGGGGGTGGAGCAAGCCAGGCCTCAAACCACGAGAAGCTAGACCCCAAAAGGCAGCCAAAATGCAGCCCACATCCGGGAGAATATCAAGAGCAGGGGGTGGAACAAGCCAGCCCCCAAACCACGAGAAGCTCCAGCCCAAAAGGCAGCCAAAAGCCAGCCCGCATCTGGGAGAATCTCAAGAGCAGGGGGTGGAGCAACCAGGCCTCAACCATGAGAAGCTCCAGCCCAAAATGTAGCCAAAATCCAGCCCACCTACGGGAGAAACTCAAGACCAGGGGGTGGAGCAAGGCAGGCCCCAACCCACGAGAAGCTCCAGCCCAAAATGCAGCCAAAATGCAGCCCACCTCCGGGAGAATCTCAAGAGCAGGGGGTGGAGCAAGCCAGGCCTCAAACCACGAGAAGCTCCAGCCCAAAAGGCAGCCAAAATGCAGCCCACATCCGGGAGAATCTCAAGAGCAGGGGGTGGAGCAAGCCAGGCCTCAAACCACGAGAAGCTCCAGCCCAAAAGGTAGCCAAAATCCAGCCCACCTCCAGGAGAATATCCAGAGCAGGAGGTGGAGCAAGCCAGGCCTCAAACCACGAGAAGCTCCAGCCCAAAAGGCAGCCAAAATGCAGCCCACCTCCAGGAGAATCTCAAGAGCAGGGGGTGGAGCAAGCCAGGCCTCAAACCACGAGAAGCTCCAGCCCAAAATTCAGCCAAAATATAGCCCACCTCCGGGAGAATCTCAAGAGCAGGGGGTGGAGCAAGCCAGGCCTCAAACCACGAGAAGCTCCAGCCCAAAAGGCAGCCAAAATCCAGCCCACTTAGGGGACAATCTCAAGAGCAGGGGGTGGAGCAATCCAGCCCCCAAACCACGAGAAGATCCAGCCCATACGGCAGCCAAAATCCAGCCCAACTCCCGGAGGATATCAAGAGCAGGGGGTGGAGCAAGCCAGGCCTCAAACCACGAGAAGCTCCAGCCCAAAAGACAGCCAAAATGCAGCCCACATCCGGGAGAATCTCAAGAGCAGGGGGTGGAGCAAGCCAGGCCTCAAACCACGAGAAGCTCCAGCCCAAAATGTAGCCAAAATGCAGCCCACCTCCGGGAGAAACTCAAGAGCAGGGGGTGGAGCAAGGCAGGCCCCAAACCACGAGAAGCTCCAGCCCAAAATGCAGCCAAAATGCAGCCCACCTCCGGGAGAATCTCAAGAGCAGGGGGTGGAGCAAGCCAGGCCTCAAACCACGAGAAGCTCCAGCCCAAAAGGCAGCCAAAATGCAGCCCACATCCGGGAGAATCTCAAGAGCAGGGGGTGGAGCAAGCCAGGCCTCAAACCACGAGAAGCTCCAGCCCAAAAGGCAGCCAAAATGCAGCCCACCTCCAGGAGAATATCCAGAGCAGGAGGTGGAGCAAGCCAGGCCTCAAACCACGAGAAGCTCCAGCCCAAAATGCAGACAAAATCCAGCCCACGTCCGGGAGAATCTCAAGAGCAGGGGGTGGAGCAAGCCAGGCCCCAAAGCACGAGAAGCTCCAGCCCAAAAGGCAGCCAAAATGCAGCCCACATCCGGGAGAATCTCAAGAGCAGGGGGTGGAGCAAGCCAAGCCTCAAACCACGAGAAGCTAGACCCCAAAAGGCAGCCAAAATGCAGCCCACATCCGGGGGAATCTCAAGAGCAGGGGGTGGAGCAAGCCAGGCCTCAAACCACGAGATGCTCCAGCCCAAGAATCAGACAAAATGCAGCCCACATCCGGGAGAATATCAAGAGCAGGAGGTGGAGCAAGCCAGGCCTCAAACCACGAGAAGCTCCAGCCCAAAAGGCAGCCAAAATGCAGCCCACATCCAGGAGAAAATCAAGAGCAGGAGGTGGAGCAAGCCAGGCCCCAAACCACGAGAAGCTCCAGCCCAAAAGGCAGCCAAAATGCAGCCCACATTCAGGAGAATCTCAAGAGCAGGGGGTGGAGCAAGCCAGGCCTCAAACCACGAGAAGCTCCAGCCCAAAAGGCAGCCAAAATGCTGCCCAACTCCTGGAGAATCTCAAGAGCAGGGGGTGGAACAAGCCAGCCCCCAAACCACGAGAAGCTCCAGCCCAAAATGCAGCCAAAATCCAGCCCACCTCCGGGAGAATCTCAAGAGCAGGGGGTGGAGCAAGCCAGGCCTCAAACCCGAAAAAGCTGAAGCCGAAAATATAGTCAAAATGCAGCCCACTTCGGGGAGAATCTCAAGAGCAGGGGGTGGGGCAAGCCAGGCCTCAAACCACAAGAAGCTCCAGCCCAAAAGGCAGCCAAAATGCAGCCCACATCCGGGAGAATCTCAAGAGCAGGGGGTGGAGCAAGCCAGGCCCCAAACCACGAGAAGCTCCAGCCCAAAAGGCAGCCAAAATCCAGCCCACATCCGGGAGAATCTCAAGAGCAGGGGGTGGAGCAAGCCAGGCCTCAAACCATGAGAAGCTCCAGCCCAAAAAGCAGCCAAAATCCAGCCCACTTAGGGGACAATCTCAAGAGCAGGGGGTGGAGCAAGGCAGGCCCCAAACCACGAGAAGCTCCAGCCTTAAAGGCAGCCAAAATGCAGCCCACATCCGGGAGAAACTCAAGAGCAGGGGGTGGAACAAGCCAGCCCCTAAACCACGAGAAGCTCCAGCCCAAAAGACAGCCAAAATCCATCCCACTTCCGGGAGAATCTCAAGAGCAGGGGGTGGAACAAGCCAGGCCTCAAACCACGAGAAGCTCCAGCCCAAAAAGCAGACAAAATCCAGCCCACCTGCAGGAGAATCTCAAGAGCAGGGGGTGGAGCAAGCCAGGCCTCAAACCACGAGAAGCTCCAGCCCAAAAGGCAGCCAAAATGCAGACCACATCTGGGAGAATCTCAAGAGCAGGGGGTGGAGCAACCCAGCCCCCAAACCACGAGAAGCTCCAGCCCAAAAGGCAGCCAAAAGCCAGCCCGCATGTGGAAGAATCTCAAGAGCACGGGGTGGAGCAAGCCAGGCCCCAAACCACGAGAAGCTCCAGCCCAAAAGGCAGCCAAAATGCAGCCCACCTCAGGGAGAATCTCAAGAGCAGGGGGTGGAGCAAGCCAGGCCTCAAACCACGAGAAGCTCCAGCCCAAAAGGCAGCCAAAAGCCAGCCCACCTCCGGGAGAATCTCAAGAGCAGGGGGTGGAGCAAGCCAGGCCTCAAACCATGAGAAGCTCCAGCCCTAAAGGCAGCCAAAATGCAGACCACCTCCGGGAGAATCTCAAGAGCAGGGGGTGGAGCAAGCCAGGCCCCAAACCACGAGAAGCTCCAGCCCAAAATGCAGCCAAAATGCAGCCCACCTCCGGGAGAATCTGAAGAGCAGGGGGTGGAGCAAGCGAGGCCTCAAACCACGACAATCTCCAGCCCAAAAGTCAGCCAAAATGCAGCCCACATCCAGGAGAATCTCAAGAGCAGGGGGTGGAGCAGGCCAGGCCTCAAACCACAAGAAGCTCCAGCCCAAAAGGCAGCCAAAATGCAGCCCACATCTGGGAGAATATCAAGAGCAGGGGGTGGAACAAGCCAGCCCCCAAACCACGAGAAGCTCCAGCCCAAAAGGCAGCCAAAATGCAGCCCACATCCGGGAGAATATCAAGAGCAGGGGGTAGAGCAAGCCAGGCCTCAACCACGAGAAGCTCCAGCCCTAACGGCAGCCAAAATCCAGCCCACATCCGGGAAAATATCAAGAGCAGGGGGTGGAGCAAGCCAGGCCTCAAACCACGAGAAGCTCCAGCCCATACGGCAGCCAAAATCCAGCCCAACTCCCGGAGGATATCAAGAGCAGGGGGTGGAGCAAGGCAGGCCGCAAACCACGAGAAGCTCCAGCCCAAAAGGCAGCCAAAAGCCAGCCCGCATCTGGGAGAATCTCAAGAACAGGGGGTGGAGCAAGCCAGGCCCCAAACCACGAGAAGCTCCAGCCCAAAAGGCAGCCAAAATGCAGCCCACATCCGGGAGAATCTCAAGAGCAGGGGGTGGAGCAAGCCAGGCCTCAAACCATGAGAAACTCCAGCCCAAAATGCAGCCAAAATCCAGCCCACTTAGGGGACAATCTCAAGAGCAGGGGGTGGAGCAATCCAGGCCTCAAACCACGAGAAGCTCCAGCCCATACGGCAGCCAAAATCCAGCCCAACTCCCGGAGGATATCAAGAGCAGGGGGTGGAGCAAGGCAGGCCCCAAACCACGAGAAGCTCCAGCCCAAAAGGCAGCCAAAATGCAGCCCACATCCAGGAGAATCTCAAGAGCAGGGGGTGGAGGAAGCCAGGCCTCAAACCATGAGAAGCTCCAGCCCAAAATGCAGCCAAAATCCAGCCCACATCCGGGAGAATCTCAAGAGCAGGGGGTGGAGCAAGCCAGGCCTCAAACCACGAGAAGCTCCAGCCCAAAAGGCAGCCAAAATGCAGCCCACATCTGGGAGAATATCAAGAGCAGGGGGTGGAACAAGCCAGCCCCCAAACCACGAGAAGCTCCAGCCCAAAAGGCAGCCAAAAGCCAGCCCACATCCGGGAGAATCTCAAGAGCAGGGGGTGGAGCAAGCCAGACCCCAAACCACGAGAAACTCCAGCCCAAAAGGCAGCCAAAATGCAGCCCACATCCGGGAGAATCTCAAGAGCAGGGGGTGGAGCAAGCCAGCCCCCAAAGCACGAGAAGCTCCAGCCCAAAAGGCAGCCAAAATGCAGCCCACCTCCGGGAGAATCTCAAGAGCAGGGGGTGGAGCAAGCCAGCCCCCAAACCACGAGAAGCTCCAGCACAAAAGGCAGCCAAAATGCAGCCCACTTCGGGGAGAATCTCAAGAGCAGGGCCTGGAGCAAGCCAGGCCTCAAACCACGAGAAGCTCCAGCCCAAAAGGCAGCCAAAATGCAGCCCACATCCAGGAGAATATCAAGAGCAGGAGGTGGAGCAAGCCAGGCCTCAAACCACGAGAAGCTCCAGCCCAAATGGCAGCCAAAATGCAGCCCACTTCGGGGAGAATCTCAAGAGCAGGGGGTGGAGCAAGCCAGGCCTCAAACCCCGAAAAGCTGAAGCCGAAAAGGCACCCAAAATGCAGCCCACATCCGGGAGAATCTCAAGAGCAGGGGGTGGAGCAAGCCAGGCCTCAAACCTCGAGAATCTCCAGCCCAAAAGGCAGCCAAAATCCAGCCCACATCTGGGAGAATCTCAAGAGCAGGGGGTGGAGCAAGCCAGGCCTCAAACCACGAGAAGCTCCAGCCCCAAAATGCAGCCAAAATGCAGCCCACATCCGGGAGAATATCAAGAGCAGGGGGTGGAACAAGCCAGCCCCCAAACCACGAGAAGCTCCAGCCAAAAAGGCAGCCAAAAGCCAGCCCACCTCCGGGAGAATCTGAAGAGCAGGGGGTGGAGCAAGCCAGGCCTCAAACCACGAGAAGCTCCAGCCCAAAAGGCAGCCAAAATGCAGCCCACATCTGGGAGAATCTCAAGAGCAGGGGGTGGAACAAGCCAGGCCTCAAACCACGAGAAGCTCCAGCCCAAAAGTCAGCTAAAAGCCAGCCCGCATGTGGGAGAATCTCAAGAACAGGGGGTGGAGCAAGCCAGGCCCCAAACCACGAGAAGCTCCAGCCCAAACTGCAGCCAAAATGCAGCCCACATCCGGGAGAATATCAAGAGCAGGGGGTGGAGCAAGCCAGGCCTCAAACCACGAGAAACTCCAGCCCAAAATGCAGCCAAAATGCAGCCCAACTCCGGGAGAATCTCAAGAGCAGGGGGTGGAGCAAGCCAGGCCTCAAACCACGAGAAGCTCCAGCCCAAAAAGCAGCCAAATTCCAGACCACCTCCGGGAGAATATCAAGAGCAGGGGGTGGAGCAAGCCAGGCCCCAAAGCACGAGAAGCTCCAGCCCAAAAGGCAGCCAAAATGCAGCCCACATCCAGGAGAAAATCAAGAGCAGGAGGTGGAGCAAGACAGGCCTCAAACCACGAGAAGCTCCTGCCCAAAAGGCAGCCAAAATGCAGCCCACATCCGGGAGAATTTCAGGAGCAGGGGGTGGAGCAAGCCAGGCCCCAAAGCACAAGAATCTCAAGCCCAAAACTCACCCAAAAATCCAGCCGAACTGCGGGAAGAATCTCAAGAGCAGGAGGTGGAGCAAGCCAGGCCTCAAACCACGAGAAGCTCCAGCCCAAAAGGCAGCCAAAATGCAGCCTACATCCGTGAGAATCTCAAGAGCAGGGGTTGGAGCAAGCCAGGCCTCAAAGCACGAGAAGCTAGACCCCAAAAGGCAGCCAAAATGCAGCCCACATCCGGGAGAATCTCAAGAGCAGGGGGTGGAGCAAGCCAGGCATCAAACCACGAGAAGCTCCAGCCCAAAATGCAGCCAAAATGCAGCCCACCTCCGGGAGAATATCAAGAGCAGGGGGTGGAGCAAGCCAGGCCTCAAACCACGAGAAGCTCCAGCCCAAAAGGCAGCCAAAATCCAGCCCACTTAGGGGACAATCTCAAGAGCAGGGGGTGGAGCAAGCCAGGCCTCAAACCACGAGAAGATCCAGCCCAAAATGTAGCCAAAATCCAGCCCACCTCCGTTAGAAACTCAAGGGCAGGGAGTGGAGCAAGACAGGCCCCAAACCACGAGAAGCTCCAGCCCAAAATTCAGCCAAAATGTAGCCCACCTCCGGGAGAATCTCAAGAGCAGGGGGTGGAGCAAGCGAGGCCTCAAACCACGACAATCTCCAGCCCAAAAGGCAGCCAAAATGCAGCCCACCTCCAGGAGAATCTCAAGAGCAGGGGGTGGAGCAAGCCAGGCCTCAAACCACGAGAAGCTCCAGCCCAAAAGGCATCCAAAATGCAGCCCACATCTGGGAGAATATCAAGAGCAGGGGGTGGAGCAAGCCAGGCCTCAAACCACGAGAAGCTCCAGCCCAAAAGACAGCCAAAATCCAGCCCACTTAGGGGACAATCTCAAGAGCAGGGGGTGGAGCAATCCAGGCCCCAAACCACGAGAAGATCCAGCCCAAAAGGCAGCCAAAATCCAGCCCAACTCCCGGAGGATATCAAGAGCAGGAGGTGGAGCAAGCCAGGCCTCAAACCACGAGAAGCTCCAGCCCAAAAGGCAGCCAAAATGCAGCCCACATCCGGGAGAATCTCAAGAGCAGGGGGTGGAGCAACCCAGGCCTCAAACCACGAGAAGCTCCAGCCCAAAATGTAGCCAAAATCCAGCCCACCTCCGGGAGAAACTCAAGAGCAGGGGGTGGAGCAAGGCAGGCCCCAAACCACGAGAAGCTCCAGCCCAAAATGCAGCCAAAATGCAGCCCACCTCCGGGAGAATCTCAAGAGCAGGGGGTGGAGCAAGCGAGGCCTCAAACCACGACAATCTCCAGCCCAAAAGGCAGCCAAAATGCAGCCCACATCCAGGAGAATCTCAAGAGCAGGGGGTGGAGCAAGCCAGGCCTCAAACCACGAGAAGCTCCAGCCCAAAAGGCAGCCAAAATGCAGCCCACATCCGGGAGAATATCAAGAGCAGGGGGTGGAACAAGCCAGCCCCTAAACCACGAGAAGCTCCAGCCCAAAAGGCAGCCAAAATCCAGCCCACTTCGGGGAGAATATCAAGAGCAGGGGGTGGAGCAAGCCAGGCCTCAAACCACGAGAAGCTAGACCCCAAAAGGCAGCCAAAATGCAGCCCACATCCGGGAGAATATCAAGAGCAGGGGGTGGAACAAGCCAGCCCCCAAACCACGAGAAGCTGCAGCCCAAAAGGCAGCCAAAAGCCAGCCCGCATCTGGGAGAATCTCAAGAGCAGGGGGTGGAGCAAGCCAGGCCTCAAACCATGAGAAGCTCCAGCCCAAAAGGCAGCCAAAATGCAGCCCACCTCCAGGAGAATATCCAGAGCAGGAGGTGGAGCAAGCCAGGCCTCAAACCACGAAAAGCTCCAGCCCAAAAGGCAGCCAAAATGCAGCCCACCTCCAGGAGAATCTCAAGAGCAGGGGGTGGAGCAAGCCAGGCCTCAAACCACGAGAAGCTCCAGCCCAAAATGCAGACAAAATCCAGCCCACTTAGGGGACAATCTCAAGAGCAGGGGGTGGAGCAATCCAGGCCTCAAACCACGAGAAGATCCAGCCCATACGGCAGCCAAAATCCAGCCCAACTCCCGGAGGATATCAAGAGCAGGGGGTGGAGCAAGCCAGGCCTCAAACCACGAGAAGCTCCAGCCCAAAAGGCAGCCAAAATGCAGCCCACATCCGGGAGAATCTCAAGAGCAGGGGGTGGAGCAACCCAGGCCTCAAACCACGAGAAGCTCCAGCCCAAAATGTAGCCAAAATGCAGCCCACCTCCGGGAGAAACTCAAGAGCAGGGGGTGGAGCAAGGCAGGCCCCAAACCACGAGAAGCTCCAGCCCAAAATGCAACCAAAATGCAGCCCACCTCCGGGAGAAACTCAAGAGCAGGGGGTGGAGCAAGCGAGGCCTCAAACCACGACAATCTCCAGCCCAAAAGGCAGCCAAAATGCAGCCCACATCCAGGAGAATCTCAAGAGCAGGGGGTGGAGCAAGCCAGGCCTCAAACCACGAGAAGCTCCAGCCCAAAAGGCAGCCAAAATGCAGCCCACATCCGGGAGAATATCAAGAGCAGGGGGTGGAACAAGCCAGCCCCCAAACCACGAGAAGCTCCAGCCCAAAAGGCAGCCAAAAGCCAGACCGCATCTGGGAGAATCTCAAGAGCAGGGGGTGGAGCAACCAGGCCTCAAACCATGAGAAGCTCCAGCCCAAAATGTAGCCAAAATCCAGCCCACCTACGGGAGAAACTCAAGAGCAGGGGGTGGAGCAAGGCAGGCCCCAACCCACGAGAAGCTCCAGCCCAAAAGGCAGCCAAAATGCAGCCCACCTCCGGGAGAATCTCAAGAGCAGGGGGTGGAGCAAGGCAGGCCTCAAACCACGAGAAGCTCCAGCCCAAAAGGCAGCCAAAATGCAGCCCACATCCGGGAGAATCTCAAGAGCAGGGGGTGGAGCAAGCCAGGCCCCAACCCACGAGAAGCTCCAGCCCAAAAGGCAGCCAAAATGCAGCCCACCTCCGGGAGAATATCCAGAGCAGGAGGTGGAGCAAGCCAGGCCTCAAACCACGAGAAGCTCCAGCCCAAAAGGCAGCCAAAATGCAGCCCACCTCCAGGAGAATCTCAAGAGCAGGGGGTGGAGCAAGCCAGGCCTCAAACCACGAGAAGCTCCAGCCCAAAATGCAGACAAAATCCAGCCCACCTCCGGGAGAATCTCAAGAGCAGGGGGTGGAGCAAGCCAGGCCCCAAAGCACGAGAAGCTCCAGCCCAAAAGGCAGCCAAAATGCAGCCCACATCCGGGAGAATCTCAAGAGCATGGGGTGGAGCAAGCCAAGCCTCAAACCACGAGAAGCTAGACCCCAAAAGGCAGCCAAAATGCAGCCCACATCCGGGAGAATCTCAAGAGCAGGGGGTGGAGCAAGCCAGGCCTCAAACCACGAGATGCTCCAGCCCAAGAATCAGACAAAATGCAGCCCACATCCGGGAGAATATCAAGAGCAGGAGGTGGAGCAAGCCAGGCCTCAAACCACGAGAAGCTCCAGCCCAAAAGGCAGCCAAAATGCAGCCCACATCCAGGAGAAAATCAAGAGCAGGAGGTGGAGCAAGCCAGGCCCCAAACCACGAGAAGCTCCAGCCCAAAAGGCAGCCAAAATGCAGCCCACATCCAGGAGAATCTCAAGAGCAGGGGGTGGAGCAAGCCAGGCCTCAAACCACGAGAAGCTCCAGCCCAAAAGGCAGCCAAAATGCTGCCCAACTCCTGGAGAATCTCAAGAGCAGGGGGTGGAACAAGCCAGCCCCCAAACCACGAGAAGCTCCAGCCCAAAAGGCAGCCAAAATCCAGCCCACATCCGGGAGAATCTCAAGAGCAGGGGGTGGAGCAAGCCAGGCCTCAAACCCGAAAAAGCTGAAGCCGAAAATATAGTCAAAATGCAGCCCACTTCGGGGAGAATCTCAAGAGCAGGGGGTGGGGCAAGCCAGGCCTCAAACCACAAGAAGCTCCAGCCCAAAAGGCAGCCAAAATGCAGCCCACATCCGGGAGAATCTCAAGAGCAGGGGGTGGAGCAAGCCAGGCCCCAAACCACGAGAAGCTCCAGCCCAAAAGGCAGCCAAAATCCAGCCCACATCCGGGAGAATCTCAAGAGCAGGGTGTGGAGCAAGCCAGGCCTCAAAGCACGAGAAGCTCCAGCCCAAAATGCAGCCAAAATGCAGCCCACATCCAGGAGAAAATCAAGAGCAGGAGGTGGAGCAAGGCAGGCCTCAAACCACGAGAAGCTCCTGCCCAAAAGGCAGCCAAAATGCAGCCCACATCCGGGAGAATTTCAGGAGCAGGGGGTGGAGGAAGCCAGGCCCCAAACCACGAGAAGCTCGAGCCCAAAATGCAGCCAAAATGCAGCCCACATCCGGGAGAATCTCAAGAGCAGGGGTTGGTGCAAGCCAGGCCTCAAACCACGAGAAGCTCCAGCCCAAAATGCAGCCAAAATGCAGCCCACATCCGGGAGAATATCAAGAGCAGGGGGTGGAGCAAGCCAGGCCTCAAACCACGAGAAGCTCCAGCCCAAAATGCAGCCAAATGCCAGCCCACCTCCTGGAGAATCTCAAGAGCAGGGGGTGGAGCAAGCCAGGCCTCAAACCACGAGAAGCTCCAGCCCAAAAGGCAGCCAAATGCCAGCCCACCTCCTGGAGAATCTCAAGAGCAGGGGGTGGAGCAAGCCAGGCCTCAAACCACGAGAAGCTCCAGCCCAAAATGCAGCCAAAATGCAGCCCACATCCGGGAGAATCTCAAGAGCAGGGGGTGGAGCAAGCCAGGCCTCAAACCCGAAAAAGCTGAAGCCGAAAATATAGTCAAAATGCAGCCCACTTCGGGGAGAATCTCAAGAGCAGGGGGTGGGGCAAGCCAGGCCTCAAACCACAAGAAGCTCCAGCCCAAAAGGCAGCCAAAATCCAGCCCACATCCGGGAGAATCTCAAGAGCAGGGGTTGGAGCAAGCCAGGCCCCAAACCACGAGAAGCTCCAGCCCAAAAGGCAGCCAAAATCCAGCCCACATCCGGGAGAATCTCAAGAGCAGGGGGTGGAGCAAGCCAGGCCTCAAAGCACGAGAAGCTCCAGCCCAAAATGCAGCCAAAATGCAGCCCACATCCAGGAGAAAATCAAGAGCAGGAGGTGGAGCAAGCCAGGCCTCAAACCACGAGAAGCTCCTGCCCAAAAGTCAGCCAAAATCCAGCCCACATCCGGGAGAATTTCAGGAGCAGGGGGTGGAGCAAGCCAGGCCCCAAACCACGAGAAGCTCCAGCCCAAAAGGCAGCCAAAATGCAGCCCACATCCAGGAGAATCTCAAGAGCAGGGGTTGGTGCAAGCCAGGCCTCAAACCACGAGAAGCTCCAGCCCAAAATGCAGCCAAAATCCAGCCCACATCCGGGAGAATATCAAGAGCAGGGGGTGGAGCAAGCCAGGCCTCAAACCACGAGAAGCTCCATCCCTAAAGGCAGCCAAATGCCAGCCCACCTCCTGGAGAATCTCAAGAGCAGGGGGTGGGGCAAGCCAGGCCTCAAACCACGAGAAGCTCCAGCCCAAAAGGCAGCCAAATGCCAGCCCACATCCGGGAGAATCTCAAGAGCAGGGGGTGGAGCAAGCCAGGCCTCAAACCACGAGAAGCTCCAGCCCAAAATGCAGCCAAAATGCAGCCCACATCCGGGAGAATCTCAAGAGCAGGGGGTGGAGCAAGCCAGGCCCCAAACCACGAGAAGCTCCAGCCCAAAAGGCAGCCAAAATCCAGCCCACATCCGGGAGAATCTCAAGAGCAGGGGGTGGAGCAAGCCAGGCCTCAAACCACGAGAAGCTCCAGCCCAAAATGCAGCCAAATGCCAGCCCACCTCCTGGAGAATCTCAAGAGCAGGGGGTGGAGCAAGCCAGGCCTCAAACCACGAGAAGCTCCAGCCCAAAAGGCAGCCAAAATCCAGCCCACATCCGGGAGAATATCAAGAGCAGGGGGTGGAGCAAGCCAGGCCTCAAACCACGAGAAGCTCCAGCCCAACATGCAGCCAAATGCCAGCCCACCTCCTGGAGAATCTCAAGAGCAGGGGGTGGAGCAAGCCAGGCCTCAAACCACGAGAAGCTCCAGCCCAAAATGCAGCCAAAATGCAGCCCACATCCGGGAGAATCTCAAGAGCAGGGGGTGGAGCAAGCCAGGCCTCAAACCCTAAAAACCTGAAGCCGAAAATATAGTCAAAATGCAGCCCACTTCGGGGAGAATCTCAAGAGCAGGGGGTGGGGCAAGCCAGGCCTCAAACCACAAGAAGCTCCAGCCGAAAAGGCAGCCAAAATGCAGCCCACATCCGGGAGAATCTCAAGAGCAGGGGGTGGAGCAAGCCAGGCCCCAAACCACGAGAAGCTCCAGCCCAAAAGGCAGCCAAAATCCAGCCCACATCCGGGAGAATCTCAAGAGCAGGGGGTGGAGCAAGCCAGGCCTCAAAGCACGAGAAGCTCCAGCCCAAAATGCAGCCAAAATGCAGCCCACATCCAGGAGAAAATCAAGAGCAGGAGTTGGAGCAAGCCAGGCCTCAAACCACGAGAAGCTCCTGCCCAAAAGGCAGCCAAAATCCAGCCCACATCCGGGAGAATTTTAGGAGCAGGGGGTGGAGCAAGCCAGGCCCCAAACCACGAGAAGCTCCAGCCCAAAAGGCAGCCAAAATGCAGCCCACATCCGGGAGAATCTCAAGAGCAGGGGTTGGTGCAAGCCAGGCCTCAAACCACGAGAAGCTCCAGCCCAAAATGCAGCCAAAATCCAGCCCACATCCGGGAGAATATCAAGAGCAGGGGGTGGAGCAAGCCAGGCCTCAAACCACGAGAAGCTCCAGCCCAAAAGGCAGCCAAATGCCAGCCCACCTCCTGGAGAATCTCAAGAGCAGGGGGTGGAGCAAGCCAGGCCTCAAACCACGAGAAGCTCCAGCCCAAAAGGCAGCCAAATGCCAGCCCACATCCGGGAGAATCTCAAGAGCAGGGGGTGGAGCAAGCCAGGCCTCAAACCCGAAAAAGCTGAAGCCGAAAATATAGTCAAAATGCAGCCCACTTCGGGGAGAATCTCAAGAGCAGGGGGTGGGGCAAGCCAGGCCTCAAACCACAAGAATCTCCAGCCGAAAAGGCAGCCAAAATGCAGCCCACATCCGGGAGAATCTCAAGAGCAGGGGGTGGAGCAAGCCAGGCCCCAAACCACGAGAAGCTCCAGCCCAAAAGGCAGCCAAAATCCAGCCCACATCCGGGAGAATCTCAAGAGCAGGGGTTGGTGCAAGCCAGGCCTCAAAGCACGAGAAGCTCCAGCCCAAAAGGCAGCCAAAATGCAGCCCACATCCGGGAGAATTTCAAGAGCAGGGGGTGGAGCAAGCCAGGCCCCAAACCACAAGAAGCTCCAGCCCAAAAGGCAGCCAAAATGCAGCCCACATCCGGGAGAATCTCAAGAGCAGGGGGTGGAGCAAGCCAGGCCTCAAACCACGAGAAGCTCCAGCCCAAAAGGCAGCCAAAATGCAGCCCACATCCGGGAGAAGCTCAAGAGCAGGGGGTGGAGCAAGCCAGGCCCCAAACCACGAGAAGCTCCAGCCCAAAATGCAGCCAAATTCCAGACCACATCCGGGAGAATATCAAGAGCAGGGGGTGGAGCAAGCCAGGCCCCAAACCACGAGAAGCTCCAGCCCAAAATGCAGCCAAAATGCAGCCCACATCCAGGAGAAAATCAAGAGCAGGAGGTGGAGCAAGCCAGGCCTCAAACCACGAGAAGCTCCTGCCCAAAAGGCAGCCAAAATGCAGCCCACATCCGGGAGAATTTCAGGAGCAGGGTGTGGAGCAAGCCAGGCCCCAAAGCACGAGAAGCTCCAGCCCAAAAGGCAGCCAAAATGCAGCCCACATCCAGGAGAAAATCAAGAGCAGGAGGTGGAGCAAGCCAGGCCTCAAACCACGAGAAGCTCCATCCCAAAAGGCAGCCAAAATGCAGCCCACATCAGGGAGAATCTCAAGAGCAGGGCGTGGAGCAAGCCAGGCCTCAAACCACGAGAAGCTCCAGCCTAAAGGCAGCCAAAATACAGCCCACATCGGGGAGAATATCAAGAGCAGGGGGTGGAGCAAGCCAGGCCTCAAACCACGAGAAGCTCCAGCCCAAAAGGCAGACAAAATCCAGCCCATATCCGGGAGAATCTCAAGAGCAGGGGGTGGAGCAAGCCAGGCCTCAAACCACGAGAAGCTCCAGCCCAAAATGCAGACAAAATCCAGCCCTACATCCGGGAGATTCTCAAGAGCAGGGGGTGGAGCAAGCCAGGCCTCAAACCACGAGAAGCTCCAGCACAAAATATAGTAAAAATGCAGCCCACTTCAGGGAGAATCTCATGAGCAGGGGGTGGGGCAAGCCAGGCCTCAAACCACGAGAAGCTCCAGCCCAAAAGGCAGCCAAAATCCAGCCCACCTCCGGTAGAATTTCAAGAGCAGGGGGTGGAGCATGCCAGGCAACAAAGCACGAGAAGCTCCAGCCCAAAAGGCAGCCAAAATCCAGCCCACATCCGGGAGAATATCAAGAGCAGGGGGTGGAGCAAGCCAGGCCTCAAACCACGAGAAGCTCCAGCCCAAAATGCAGCCAAATTCCAGACCACATCCGGGAGAATATCAAGAGCAGGGGGTGGAGCAAGCTAGGCCCCAAAGCACGAGAAGCTCCAGCCCAAAAGGCAGTCAAAACCCAGCCCACATCCGGGAGAATCTCAAGAGCAGGGGGTGGAGCAAGCCAGGCCTCAAACCTCGAGAAGCTCCAGCCCAAAAGGCAGCCAAATGCCAGCCCACCTCCTGGAGAATCTCAAGAGCAGGGGGTGGAGCAAGCCAGGCCTCAAACCACGAGAAGCTCCAGCCCTAAAGGCAGCCAAAATGCAGCCCACATCCGGGAGAATCTGAAGAGCAGGGGGTGGAGCAAGCCAGGCCTCAAACCTCGAGAAGCTCCAGCCCAAAATGCAGCCAAAATCCAGCCTACTTCGGGGAGAATCTCAAGAGCAGGGTGTGGAGCAAGCCAGGCCCCAAAGCACGAGAAGCTCCAGCCAAAAAGGCAGCCAAAATCCAGCCCACATCCGGGAGAATCTCGAGAGCAGGGGGTGGAGCAAGCCAGGCCTCAAACCACGAGAAGCTGAAGCCGAAAAGGCAGCCAAAATGCAGCCCACATCCGGGAGAATATCAAGAGCAGGGGGTGGAGCAAGCCAGGCCTCAAACCACGAGAAGCTCCAGCCCAAAAGGCAGACAAAATCCAGCCTACCTCTGGGAGAATCTCAAGAGCAGGGTGTGGAGCAAGGCAGGCCTCAAACCACGAGAAGCTAGACCCCAAAAGGCAGCCAAAATGCAGCCCACATCCGGGAGAATCTCAAGAGCAGGGGGTGGAGCAAGCCAGGCCTCAAACCACGAGAAGCTCCAGCCCAAAAGGCAGCCAAAATCCAGCCCACATCCGGGAGAATCTCAAGAGCAGGGGGTGGAGCAAGCCAGGCCTCAAACCACGAGAAGCTCCAGCCCAAAATGTAGTCAAAATGCAGCCCAACTCCGGGAGAATCTGAAGAGCAGGGGGTGGAGCAAGCCAGGCCCCAAACCACGAGAAGCTCCAGCCCAAAAGAAAGCCAAAAGCCAGCCAACATCCGGGAGAATCTCAAGAGCAGGGGGTGGAGCAAGCCAGGCCTCAAACCACGAGAAGCTCCAGCCCAAAAAGCAGCCAAAATGCAGCCCACATCCGGGAGAATCTCAAGAGCAGGGGGTGGAGCAAGCCAGGCCTCAAACCACGAGAAGCTCCAGCCCAAAAGGCAGCCAAAATGCAGCCCACATCCGGGAGAATCTCAAGAGCAGGGGGTGGAGCAAGCCAGGCCTCAAACCACGAGAAGCTCCAGCCCAAAATGTAGTCAAAATGCAGCCCAACTCCGGGAGAATCTCAAGAGCAGGGGGTGGAGCAAGCCAGGCCCCAAACCACGAGAAGCTCCAGCCCAAAAGAAAGCCAAAAGCCAGCCAACATCCGGGAGAATCTCAAGAGCAGGGGGTGGAGCAAGCCAGGCCTCAAACCACGAGAAGCTCCAGCCCAAAAGGCAGCCAAAATCCAACCCACCTCCGGGAGAATCTCAAGAGCAGGGGGTGGAACAAGCCAGCCCCCAAACCACGAGAAGCTCCAGCCCAAAATTCAGCCAAAATCCAGCGCATATCCGGGAGAATCTCAAGAGCAGGGGGTGGAGCAAGGCAGGCCTCAAACCACGAGAAGCTCCAACCCAAACTGCAGCCAAAATCCAGCCCACATCCGGGAGAATCTCAAGAGCAGGGGGTGGAGCAAGCCAGGCCTCAAACCACGAGAAGCTCCAGCCCAAAATGCAGCCAAATTCCAGGCCACATCCGGGAGAATCTCAAGAGCAGGGGGTGGAGCAAGCCAGGCCCCAAAGCACGAGAAGCTCCAGCCCAAAAGGCAGCCAAAATCCAGCCCACATCCAGGAGAATATCAAGAGCAGGAGGTGGAGCAAGCCAGGCCTCAAACCTCGCGAAGCTCCAGCCCAAAAGGTAGCCAAAATGCAGCCCACATCCAGGAGAATCTCAAGAGCAGGGGGTGGAGCAAGCCAGCCCCCAAACCACGAGAAGCTCCAGCCCAAAAGGCAGCCAAAATCCAGCCCACTTCGGGGAGAATCTCAAGAGCAGGGGGTGGAGAAAGCCAGGCCTCAAAGCACGAGAAGCTCCAACCGAAAAGGCAGCCAAAATGCAGACCACATCCGGGAGAATCTCAAGAGCAGGGGGTGGAGCAAGCCAGGCCCCAAAGCACGAGAATCTCCAACCAAAAAGGCAGCCAAAATCCAGCCCACATCCGGGAGAATCTCAAGAGCAGGGGATGGAGCAAGCCAGGCCTCAAACCACGAGAAGCTCCAGCCCAAAAGGCAGCCAAAATGCAGCCCACATCCGGGAGAATCTCAAGAGCAGGGGGTGGAGCAAGCCAGGCCTCAAACCACGAGAAGCTGCAACCCAAAAGGCAGCCAAAATGCAGCCCACCTCCTGGAGAATCTCAAGAGCAGGGGGTGGAACAAGAAAGCCCCCAAACCACGAGAAGCTCCAGCCCAAAATGCAGCCAAAAGCCAGCCCACATCCAGGGGAATCTCAAGAGCAGGGGGTGGAGCAAGCCAGGCCTCAAACCACGAGAAGCTCCAGCCCAAATGGCAGCCAAAATGCAGCCCACCTCCTGGAGAATCTCAAGAGCAGGGGGTGGAACAAGCCAGCCCCCAAACCACGAGAAGCTCCAGCCCAAAAGGCAGCCAAAATGCAGCCCACATCCGGGAGAATCTCAAGAGCAGGGGGCGGAGCAAGCCAGGCCTCAAACCACGAGAAGCTCCAGATCAAAAGGCAGCCAAAATGCAGCCCACATCCGGGAGAATCTCAAGAGCAGGGGGTGGAGCAAGCCAGGCCCCAAACCACGAGAAGCTCCAGCCCAAAAAGCAGCCAAATTCCAGCCCACATGCGGGAGAATCTCAAGAGCAGGAGGTGGAGCAAGCCAGGCCTTAAACCACGAGAAGCTCCAGCCCAAATGGCAGCCAAAATGCAGCCCACATCCAGGAGAATCTCAAGAGCAGGGGGTGGAGCAAGCCAGCCCCCAAACCACGAGAAGCTCCAGCCCAAAATGCAGCCAAAATACAGCCTACTTCGGGGAAAATATCAAGAGCAGGGGCTGGAGCAAGCCAGGCCTCAAACCACGAGAAGCTCCAGCCCAAAATGCAGACAAAATGCAGCCCACATCCGGGAGAATCTCAAGAGCAGGGGGTGGAGCAAGCCAGGCCTCAAACCCCGAAAAGCTGAAGCCGAAAAGGCAGCCAAAATGCAGCCCACATCCGGGAGAATTTCAAGAGCAAGTGGTGGAGCAAGCCAGGCCCCAAAGCACGAGAAGCTCCAGCCCAAAAGGCAGCCAAAATGCAGCCCACATCCAGGAGAAAATCAAGAGCAGGAGGTGGAGCAAGCCAGGCCTCAAACCACGAGAAGCTCCATCCCAAAAGGCAGCCAAAATGCAGCCCACATCAGGGAGAATCTCAAGAGCAGGGCGTGGAGCAAGCCAGGCCTCAAACCACGAGAAGCTCCAGCCCAAAAGGCAGCCAAAATGCAGCCCACATCCGGGAGAATCTCAAGAGCAGGGGGTGGAGCAAGCCAGGCCCCAAAGCACGAGAAGCTCCAGCCAAAAAGGCAGCCAAAATCCAGCCCACATCCGGGAGAATCTCAAGAGCAGGGGGTGGAGCAAGCCAGGCCTCAAACCATGAGAATCTAGACCCCAAAAGGCAGCCAAAATGCAGCCCACTTCGGGGAGAATCTCAAGAGCAGGGGGTGGAGCAAGCCAGCCCCCAAACCACGAGAAGCTCCAGCCCAAAATGCAGACAAAATCCAGCCCACCTCCGGGAGAATCTCAAGAGCAGGGGGTGGAGCAAGAAAGGCCTCAAACCCCGAAAAGCTGAAGCCGAAAAGGCAGCCAAAATGCAGCCCACATCCGGGAGAATCTCAAGAGCAGGGGGTGGAGCAAGCCAGGCCCCAAAGCACGAGAATCTCCAGCCCAAAAGGCAGCCAAAATGCAGCCCACATCCAGGAGAAAATCAAGAGCAGGAGGTGGAGCAAGCCAGGCCTCAAACCACGAGAAGCTCCAGCCCAAAAGGCAGCCAAATGCCAACCCACATCCGGGAGAATCTCAAGAGCAGGGGGTGGAGCAAGCCAGGCCTCAAACCACGAGAAGCTCCAGCCCAAAAGGCAGCCAAAATGCAGCCCACATCCAGGAGAATCTCAAGAGCAGGGGGTGGAGCAAGCCAGGCCTCAAACCACGAGAAGCTCCAGACCAAAATGCAGCCAAAATCCAGCCCACATCCGGGAGAATCTCAAGAGCAGGTGGTGGAGCAAGCCAGGGCTCAAACCACGAGAAGCTGAAGCCCAAAAGGCAGCAAAATGCAGCCCACATCCGGGAGAATCTCAAGAGCAGGGGGTGGAGCAAGCCAGGCCCCAAACCACGAGAAGCTCCAGCCCAAAAGGCAGCCAAAATGCAGCCCACATCCAGGAGAATCTCAAGAGCAGGTGGTGGAGCAAGCCAGGCCCCAAACCACGAGAAGCTCCAGCCCAAAAAGCAGCCAAATTCCAGCCCACATCCGGGAGAATCTCTAGAGCAGGGGCTGGAGCAAGCCAGGCCCCAAAGCACGAGAAGCTCCAGCCCAAAAGGCAGCCAAAATGCAGCCCACATCCAGGAGAATCTCAAGAGCAGGGGATGGAGCAAGCCAGGCCCCAAACCACGAGAAGCTCCAGCCCAAAAAGCAGTCAAATTCCAGCCCACATCCGGGAGAATCTCAAGAGCAGGGGGTGGAGCAAGCCAGGCCTCAAACCACGAGAAGCTCCAGCCCAAAATGCAGACAAAATGTAGCCCACATCCAGGGGAATCTCAAGAGCAGGGGGTGGAGCAAGCCAGGCCTCAAACCACGAGAAGCTCCAGCCCAAATGGCAACCAAAATGCAGCCCACATCTGGGAGATTCTCAAGAGCAGGGGGTGGAGCAAGCCAGGCCTCAAACCACGAGAAGCTCCAGCCCAAAATGCAGACAAAATTCAGCCCACCTCCGGGAGAACATCAAGAGCAGGGGGTGGAGCAAGCCAGGCCTCAAACCCCAAAAAGCTGAAGCCGAAAATGTAGTCAAAATGCAGCCCACTTCGGGGAGAATTTCAACAGCAGGGGGTGGGGCAAGCCAGGCCTCAAACCACGAGAAGCTCCAGCCCAAAAGGCAGCCAAAATGCAGACCACATCCGGGAGAAAATCAAGAGCAGGGGGTGGAGCAAGCCAGGCCCCAAACCACGAGAAGCTCCAGCCCAAAATGCAGCCAAAATGCAGCAAACATCCAGGAGAATCTCAAGAGCAGGGGGTGGAGCAAGCCTGGCCTCAAACCACGAGAAGCTCCAGCCCAAAAGGCAGCCAAATGCCAGCCCACCTCCGGGAGAATATCAAGAGCAGGGGATGGAGCAAGCCAGCCCCCAAACCACGAGAAGCTCCAGCCCAAAATGCAGCCAAAATGCAGCCCACATCCAGGAGAATCTCAAGAGCAGGGGGTAGAGCGAGCCAGGCCTCAAACCACGAGAAGCTCCAGCCCAAAAGGCAGCCAAAATGCAGCCCACATCCGGGAGAATATCAAGAGCAGGGGGTTGAACAAGCCAGGCCCCAAACCACGAGAAGCTCCAGACCAAAAGGCAGCCAAAATGCAGCCCACATCCGGGAGAATCTCAAGAGCAGGGGGTGGAGCAAGCCAGGCCTCAAACCATGAGAAGCTCCAGCCCTAAAGGCAGCCAAAATCCAGCCCACATCCGGGAGAATCTCAAGAGGAGGGGGTGGAGAAAGCCAGGCCCCAAACCACGAGAAGCTCCAGCCAAAAAGGCAGCCAAAATGCAGCCCACCTCCGGGAGAATCTCAAGAGCAGGGGGTGGAGCAAGCCAGGCCTCAAACCACGAGAAGCTCCAGCCCAAAAGGCAGCCAAATGCCAGCCCACATCCGGGAGAATCTCAAGAGCAGGGGGTGGAACAAGCCAGGCCCCAAAGCACGAGAATCTCCAGCCCAAAACTCTGCAAAAATGCAGCCCACGTCGGGAAGAATCTCAAGAGCAGGGGGTGGAGCAATCCAGGCCTCAAACCTCGAGAAGCTCCAGCCCATACGGCAGCCAAAATCCAGCCCACCTCCGGGAGAATCTCAAGAGCAGGGGGTGGAGCAAGCCAGGCCCCAAACCACGAGAAGCTCCAGCCCAAAAGGCAGCCAAAATGCAGCCCACCTCCGGGAGAATCTGAAGAGCAGGGGGTGGAGCAAGCGAGGCCTCAAACCACGACAATCTCCAGCCCAAAAGGCAGCCAAAATGCAGCCCACATCCGGGAGAATCTCAAGAGCAGGGGGTGGAGCAGGCCAGGCCTCAAACCACAAGAAGCTCCAGCCCAAAAGGCAGCCAAAATGCAGCCCACATCCGGGAGAATCTCAAGAGCAGGGAGTGGAGCAAGCCAGGCCTCAAACCACGAGAAGCTCCAGCCCAAAAAGCAGCCAAATTCCAGGCCACCTCCGGGAGAATCTCAAGAGCAGGGGGTGGAACAAGCCAGGCCCCAAAGCACGAGAATCTCCAGCCCAAAACTCTGCAAAAATGCAGCCCACGTCGGGAAGAATCTCAAGAGCAGGGGGTGGAGCAAGCCAGGCCTCAAACCACGAGAAGCTAGACCCCAAAAGGCAGCCAAAATCCAGCCCACCTCCGGGAGAATCTCAAGAGCAGGGGGTGGACCAAGCCAGGCCTCAAACCACGAGAAGCTCCAGCCCAAAATGTAGCCAAAATCCAGCCCACCTCCGGGAGAAACTCAAGAGCAGGGGGTGGACCAAGCCAGGCCTCAAAACACGAGAAGCTCCAGCCCAAAATGCAGCCAAAATCCAGCCCACTTAGGGGACAATCTCAAGAGCAGGGGGTGGAGCAATCCAGGCCTCAAACCTCGAGAAGCTCCAGCCCATACGGCAGCCAAAATCCAGCCCACCTCCGGGAGAATCTCAAGAGCAGGGGGTGGAGCAAGCCAGGCCCCAAACCACGAGAAGCTCCAGCCCAAAAGGCAGCCAAAATGCAGCCCACCTCCGGGAGAATCTGAAGAGCAGGGGGTGGAGCAAGCGAGGCCTCAAACCACGACAATCTCCAGCCCAAAAGGCAGCCAAAATGCAGCCCACATCCGGGAGAATCTCAAGAGCAGGGGGTGGAGCAGGCCAGGCCTCAAACCACAAGAAGCTCCAGCCCAAAAGGCAGCCAAAATGCAGCCCACATCCGGGAGAATCTCAAGAGCAGGGGGTGGAGCAAGCCAGGCCTCAAACCACGAGAAGCTCCAGCCCAAAAAGCAGCCAAATTCCAGGCCACTTAGGGGACAATCTCAAGAGCAGGGGGTGGAGCAATCCAGGCCTCAAACCACGAGAAGCTCCAGCCCATACGGCAGCCAAAATGCAGCCCAACTCCCGGAGGATATCAAGAGCAGGGGGTGGACCAAGCCAGGCCTCAAACCACGAGAAGCTCCAGCCCAAAATGGAGCCAAAATGCAGCCCACCTCCGGGAGAATCTCAAGAGCAGGGGGTGGAGCAAGCCAGGCCTCAAACCACGAGAAGCTAGACCCCAAAAGGCAGCCAAAATGCAGCCCACATCCGGGAGAATATCAAGAGCAGGGGGTGGAACAAGCCAGCCCCCAAACCACGAGAAGCTCCAGCCCAAAAGGCAGCCAAAATGCAGCCCACATCCGGGAGAATATCAAGAGCAGGGGGTGGAACAAGCCAGCCCCCAAACCACGAGTAGCTCCAGCCCATACGGCAGCCAAAATCCAGCCCAACTCCCGGAGGATATCAAGAGCAGGGGGTGGAGCAAGGCAGGCCCCAAGCCACGAGAAGCTCCAGCCCAAAAGGCAGCCAAAATGCAGCCCACATCCGGGAGAATATCTAGAGCAGGGGGTGGAGCAAGCCAGGCCTCAAACCATGAGAAGCTCCAGCCCAAAAGGCAGCCAAAATCCAGCCCAGATCCGGGAGAATATCAAGAGCAGGGGGTGGAGCCAGCCAGGCCTCAAACCACGAGAAGCTCCAGCCCAAAATGGAGCCAAAATGCAGCCCACCTCCGGGAGAATATCAAGAGCAGGGGGTGGAACAAGCCAGCCCCCAAACCACGAGAAGCTCCAGCCCAAAAGGCAGCCAAAAGCCAGCCCGCATGTGGGAGAATCTCAAGAGCAGGGGGTGGAGCAAGCCAGGCCCCAAACCACGAGAAGCTCCAGCCCAAAAGGCAGCCAAAATGCAGCCCACCTCCGGGAGAATCTCAAGAACAGGGGGTGGAGCAAGCCAGGCCCCAAACCACGAGAAGCTCCAGCCCAAAAGGCAGCCAAAATGCAGCCCACATCCAGGAGAATCTCAAGAGCAGGGGGTGGAGCAAGCCAGGCCTCAAACCACGAGAAGCTCCAGCCCAAAAGGCAGCCAAAATGCAGCCCACATCCAGGAGAATCTCAAGAGCAGGGGGTGGAGCAAGCCAGCCCCCAAAGCACAAGAAGCTCCAGCCCAAAAGGCAGCCAAAATCCAGCCCACTTCGGGGAGAATATCAAGAGCAGGGGGTGGAGCAAGCCAGGCCTCAAACCACGAGAAGCTCCAGCCCAAAAGGCAGCCAAACCCAGCCCACCTCCGGGAGAATCTCAAGAGCAGGGGGTGGAGCAAGCCAGGCCCCAAACCACGAGAAGCTCCGGCCCAAAAAGCAGTCAAATTCCAGGCCACATCCGGGAGAATATCAAGAGCAGGGGGTGGAGCAAGCCAGGCCCCAAAGCACGAGAAGCTCCAGCCCAAAAGGCAGCCAAAATGCAGCCCACATCCAGGAGACTATCAAGAGCAGGAGGGGGAGCAAGCCAGGCCTCAAACCACGAGAAGCTCCAGTCCAAATGGCAGCCAAAATGCAGCCCACATCCAGGAGAATCTCAAGAGCAGGGGGTGGAGCAAGCCAGCCCCCAAACCACGAGAAGCTCCAGCACAAAAGGCAGCCAAAATGCAGCCCACTTCGGGGAGAATCTCAAGAGCAGGGGGTGGAGCAAGCCAGGCCTCAAACCACGAGAAGCTCCAGCCCAAAAGGCAGCCAAAATGCAGCCCACATCCAGGAGAATATCAAGAGCAGGAGGTGGAGCAAGCCAGGCCTCAAACCACGAGAAGCTCCAGCCCAAATGGCAGCCAAAATGCAGCCCACCTCCGGGAGAATCTCAAGAGCAGGGGGTGGAGCAAGCCAGGCCTCAAACCCCGAAAAGCTGAAGCCGAAAAGGCACCCAAAATGCAGCCCACATCCGGGAGAATCTCAAGAGCAGGGGGTGGAGCAAGCCAGGCCCCAAACCACAAGAAGCTCCAGCCCAAAAGGCAGCCAAAATCCAGCCCACATCTGGGAGAATCTCAAGAGCAGGGGGTGGAGCAAGCCAGGCCTCAAACCACGAGAAGCTAGACCCCAAAAGGCAGCCAAAATGCAGCCCACATCCGGGAGAATCTCAAGAGCAGGGGGTGGAACAAGCCAGCCCCCAAACCACGAGAAGCTCCAGCCCAAAAGGCAGCCAAAAGCCAGCCCACATCTGGGAGAATCTCAAGAGCAGGGGGTGGAGCAAGCCAGTCCCCAAACCACGAGAAGCTCCAGCCCAAAAGGCAGCCAAAATGCAGCCCACATCCGGGAGAATCTCAAGAGCAGGAGGTGGAGCAAGCCAGGCCTCAAACCACGAGAAACTCCAGCCCAAAAAGCAGCCAAATTCCAGACCACTGCCGGGAGAATATCAAGAGCAGGGGGTGGAGCAAGCCAGGCCCCAAAGCACGAGAAGCTCCAGCCCAAAAGGCAGCCAAAATGCAGCCCACATCCAGGAGAAAATCAAGAGCAGGAGGTGGAGCAAGCCAGGCCTCAAACCACGAGAAGCTCCAGCCCAAAATGCAGCCAAAATGCAGCCCACCTCCGGGAGAATCTCAAGAGCAGGGGGTGGAGCAAGCGAGGCCTCAAACCACGACAATCTCCAGCCCAAAAGGCAGCCAAAATGCAGCCCACATCCGGGAGAATATCAAGAGCAGGGGGTGGAGCAAGCCAGGCCTCAAACCACGAGAAGCTCCAGCCCATACGGCAGCCAAAATCCAGCCCAACTCCCGGAGGATATCAAGAGCAGGGGGTGGAGCAAGCCAGGCCTCAAACCACGAGAAGCTCCAGCCAAAAATGTAGCCAAAATGCAGCCCACCTCCGGGAGAAAATCAAGAGCAGGGGGTGGAGCAAGGCAGGCCCCAAACCACGAGAAGCTCCAGCCCAAAATTCAGCCAAAATGCAGCCCACCTCCGGGAGAAACTCAAGAGCAGGGGGTGGAGCAAGGCAGGCCCCAAACCACGAGAAGCTCCAGCCCAAAATTCAGCCAAAATGCAGCCCACCTCCGGGAGAATCTCAAGAGCAGGGGGTGGAGCAATCCAGGCCTCAAACCACGAGAAGATCCAACCCATACGGCAGCCAAAATCCAGCCCACCTCCAGGAGAATCTCAAGAGCAGGGGGTGGAGCAAGCCAGGCCTCAAACCACGAGAAGCTCCAGCCCAAAAGGCAGCCAAAATCCAGCCCACATCAGGGAGAATCTCAAGAGCAGGGGGTGGAGCAAGCCAGGCCTCAAACCACGAGAAGCTCCAGCCCAAAATGTAGCCAAAATCCAGCCCACCTCCTGGAGAAACTCAAGAGCAGGGGGTGGAGCAAGGCAGGCCCCAAACCACGAGAAGCTCCAGCCCAAAATGCAGCCAAAATGCAGCCCACCTCCGGGAGAATCTCAAGAGCAGGGGGTGGAGCAAGCCAGGCCTCAAACCACGACAATCTCCAGCCCAAAAGGCAGCCAAAATGCAGCCCACATCCGGGAGAATCTCAAGAGCAGGGGGTGGAGCAAGCCAGGCCTCAAACCACGAGAAGCTCCAGCCCATACGGCAGCCAAAATCCAGCCCAACTCCCGGAGGATATCAAGAGCAGGGGGTGGAGCAAGCCAGGCCTCAAACCACGAGAAGCTCCAGCCCAAAAGGCAGCCAAAATGCAGCCCACATCCGGGAGAATATCAAGAGCAGGGGGTGGAACAAGCCAGCCCCTAAACCACGAGAAGCTCCACCCCAAAAGGCAGCCAAAATCCAGCCCACTTCGGGGAGAATATCAAGAGCAGGGGGTGGAGCAAGCCAGGCCTCAAACCACGAGAAGCTAGACCCCAAAAGGCAGCCAAAATGCAGCCCACATCCGGGAGAATATCAAGAGCAGGGGGTGGAACAAGCCAGGCCTCAAACCACGAGAAGCTCCAGCCCAAAAGGCAGCCAAAAGCCAGCCCGCATCTGGGAGAATCTCAAGAGCAGGGGGTGGAGAAACCAGGCCTCAAACCATGAGAAGCTCCAGCCCAAAATGTAGCCAAAATCCAGCCCACCTCCGGGAGAAACTCAAGAGCAGGGGGTGGAGCAAGGCAGGCCCCAAACCACGAGAAGCTCCAGCCCAAAATGCAGCCAAAATGCAGCCCACCTCCGGGAGCATCTCAAGAGCAGGGGGTGGAGCAAGCGAGGCCTCAAACCACGACAATCTCCAGCCCAAAAGGCAGCCAAAATGCAGCCCACATCCAGGAGAATCTCAAGAGCAGGGGGTGGAGCAAGTCAGCCCTCAAACCACGAGAAGCTCCAGCCCAAAAGGCAGCCAAAATGCAGCCCACATCCGGGAGAATATCAAGAGCAGGGGGTGGAACAAGCCAGCCCCCAAACCACGAGAAGCTCCAGCCCAAAAGGCAGCCAAAAGCCAGCCCGCATCTGGGAGAATCTCAAGAGCAGGGGGTGGAGCAACCAGGCCTCAAACCATGAGAAGCTCCAGCCCAAAAGGCAGCCAAAAGCCAGCCCGCATCTGGGAGAATCTCAAGAGCAGGGGGTGGAACAAGCCAGGCCTCAAACCACGAGAAGCTCCAGCCCAAAAGGCAGCCAAAGTGCAGCCCACCTCCAGGAGAATCTCAAGAGCAGGGGGTGGAGCAAGCCAGGCCCCAAGCCACGAGAAGCTCCAGCCCAAAAGGCAGTCAAATTCCAGGCCACATCCGGGAGAATATCAAGAGCAGGGGGTGGAGCAAGCCAGCCCCCAAAGCACAAGAAGCTCCAGCCCAAAAGGCAGCCAAAATGCAGCCCACTTCGGGGAGAATCTCAAGAGCAGGGGGTGGAGCAAGCCAGGCCTCAAACCACAAGAAGCTCCAGCCCAAAAGGCAGCCAAAAGCCAGCCCACCTCCGGGAGAATCTCAAGAGCAGGGGGTGGAGCAAGCCAGGCCTCAAACCACGAGAAGCTCCAGCCCAAAATACAGCCAAAATGCAGCCCACATATGGGAGAATCTCAAGAGCAGGGGGTGGAGCAAGCCAGGCCTCAAACCACGAGAAGCTCCAGCCCAAGAATCACCCAGAATGCAGGCCACATCCAGGAGAATCTCAAGAGAAGGGGGTCGAGCAAGCCAGGCCTCAAACCACGAGAAGCTCCAGCCCAAGTATCAGCCAAAATGCAGCCCACATCCAGGAGCATATGAAAAGCAGGGGGTGGAGCAAGCCAGGCCTCAAACCACGAGAAGCTCCAGCCCAAAAGGCAGCCAAAATCCAGCCCACATCCGGGAGATTCTCAAGAGCGGGGGGTGGAGCAAGCCAGGCCTCAAACCTCGAGAAGCTCCAGCCCAAAATGCAGCCAAAATCCAGCCCACATCCGGGAGAATCTCAAGAGCAGGGGGTGGAGCAAGCCAGGCCTCAAATCACGAGAAGCTAGGCCCCAAAAGGCAGCCAAAATGCAGCCCACATCCGGGAGAATCTCAAGAGCAGGGGGTGGAACAAGCCAGGCCTCAAACCACGAGAAGCTCCAGCCCAAAAAGCAGCCAAAATCCAGCCCACATCTGGGAGAATCTCAAGAACAGGGGGTGGAGCAAGCCAGGCCCCAAACCACGAGAAGCTCCAGCCCAAAAGGCAGCCAAAATGCAGCCCACATCCGGGAGAATATCAAGAGCAGGGGGTGGAGCAAGCCAGGCCTCAAACCACGAGAAGCTCCAGCCCTAAATGCAGCCAAAGTGCAGCCCACGTCCAGGAGAATCTCAAGAGCAGGGTGTGGAGCAAGCCAGGCCTCAAACCACGAAAAGCTAAAGCCCAAAATGCAGCCAAAATCCCGCCCACCTCCTGGAGAATATCAAGAGCAGAGGGTGGAGCAAGGCAGGCCTCAAACCACGAGAAGCTCCAGCCCAAAATGCAGCCAAAATCCAGCCCACATCCGGGAGAATATCAAGAGCAGGGGTGGAGCAAGCCAGTCCTGAATCCACGAGAAGCTCCTGCCCAAAATGCAGCCAAAATGCAGCCCACATCCGAGAGAATCTCAAGAGCAGGGGGTGGAGCAAGCCAGGCCTCAAACCATGAGAAGCTCCAGCCCAAAATTCAGACAAAATGCAGCCCACCTCCTGGAGAATCTCAAGAGCAGGGGCTGGAGCAAGCCAGGCCTCAAACCACGAGAAGCTCCAGCCCAAAAGGAAGCCAAAATGCAGCCCACATCCGGGAGAATATCAAGAGCAGGGGGTGGAGCAAGCCAGGCCTCAAACCACGAGAAGCTCAAGCCAAAAAGGCAGCCAAAATGCAGCCCAACTGCGGGAGAATATCAAGAGCAGGGGGTGGAGCAAGCCAGGTCTCAAACCACGAGAAGCTCCAGCCCAAAGTCAGCCAAAAATGCAGCCCACTTGGCAGAGAATATCAAGAGCATGGGGTGGAGCAAGCCAGGCCTCAAACCACGAGAAGATCCAGCCCACAAGGCAGCCAAATTCCAGCCCACTTCGGGGAGAATATCAAGAGCAGGGGGTGGAGCAAGCCAGGCCTCAAACCACGAGAAGCTCCAGCCCAAAATGCAGCCAAAATCCAGCCCACATCCGGGAGAATATCAAGAGCAGGGGTTGGAGCAAGTCAGGCCTCAAACCACGAGAAGCTCCAGCCCAAAATGTAGCCAAAATCCAGCCCACCTCCTGGAGAAACTCAAGAGCAGGGGGTGGAGCAAGGCAGGCCCCAAACCACGAGAAGCTCCAGCCCAAAATGCAGCCAAAATGCAGCCCACCTCCGGGAGAATCTCAAGAGCAGGGGGTGGAGCAAGCCAGGCCTCAAACCACGACAATCTCCAGCCCAAAAGGCAGCCAAAATGCAGCCCACATCCGGGAGAATATCAAGAGCAGGGGGTGGAGCAAGCCAGGCCTCAAACCACGAGAAGCTCCAGCCCATACGGCAGCCAAAATCCAGCCCAACTCCCGGAGGATATCAAGAGCAGGGGGTGGAGCAAGCCAGGCCTCAAACCACGAGAAGCTCCAGCCCAAAAGGCAGCCAAAATGCAGCCCACATCCGGGAGAATATCAAGAGCAGGGGGTGGAACAAGCCAGCCCCTAAACCACGAGAAGCTCCAGCCCAAAAGGCAGCCAAAATCCAGCCCACTTCGGGGAGAATATCAAGAGCAGGGGGTGGAGCAAGCCAGGCCTCAAACCACGAGAAGCTAGACCCCAAAAGGCAGCCAAAATGCAGCCCACATCCGGGAGAATATCAAGAGCAGGGGGTGGAACAAGCCAGCCCCCAAACCACGAGAAGCTCCAGCCCAAAAGGCAGCCAAAAGCCAGCCCGCATCTGGGAGAATCTCAAGAGCAGGGGGTGGAGCAACCAGGCCTCAAACCATGAGAAGCTCCAGCCCAAAATGTAGCCAAAATCCAGCCCACCTCCGGGAGAAACTCAAGAGCAGGGGGTGGAGCAAGGCAGGCCCCAAACCACGAGAAGCTCCAGCCCAAAATGCAGCCAAAATGCAGCCCACCTCCGGGAGAATCTCAAGAGCAGGGGGTGGAGCAAGCGAGGCCTCAAACCACGACAATCTCCAGCCCAAAAGGCAGCCAAAATGCAGCCCACATCCAGGAGAATCTCAAGAGCAGGGGGTGGAGCAAGCCAGCCCTCAAACCACGAGAAGCTCCAGCCCAAAAGGCATCCAAAATGCAGCCCACATCCGGGAGAATATCAAGAGCAGGGGGTGGAGCAAGCCAGGCCTCAAACCACGAGAAGCTCCAGCCCATACGGCAGCCAAAATCCAGCCCAACTCCCGGAGGATATCAAGAGCAGGGGGTGGAGCAAGGCAGGCCCCAAACCACGAGAAGCTCCAGCCCAAAAGGCAGCCAAAATGCAGCCCACATCCGGGAGAATATCAAGAGCAGGGGGTGGAACAAGCCAGCCCCTAAACCACGAGAAGCTCTAGCCCAAAAGGCAGCCAAAATCCAGCCCACTTCGGGGAGAATATCAAGAGCAGGGGGTGGAGCAAGCCAGGCCACAAACCACGAGAAGCTAGACCCCAAAAGGCAGCCAAAATGCAGCCCACATCCGGGAGAATATCAAGAGCAGGGGGTGGAACAAGCCAGCCCCCAAACCACGAGAAGCTCCAGCCCAAAATGGAGCCAAAATCCAGCCCACCTCCGGGAGAATCCCAAAGCAGGTGGTGGAGCAAGCCAGGCCTCAAAAAACGAGAAGCTAGACCCCAAAAGGCAGCCAAAATGCAGCCCACATCCGGGAGAATCTCAAGAGCAGGGGGTGGAGCAAGCCAGCCCCCAAACCACGAGAAGCTCCAGCCCAAAAGGCAGCCAAAAGCCAGCCCGCATCTGGGAGAATCTCAAGAGCAGGGGGTGGAGCAACCAGGCCTCAAACCATGAGAAGCTCCAGCCCAAAAGGCAGCCAGAAGCCAGCCCGCATCTGGGAGAATCTCAAGAGCAGGGGGTGGAACAAGCCAGGCCTCAAACCACGAGAAGCTCCAGCCCAAAAGGCAGCCAAAGTGCAGCCCACCTCCAGGAGAATCTCAAGAGCAGGGGGTGGAGCAAGCCAGGCCCCAAGCCACGAGAAGCTCCAGCCCAAAAGGCAGTCAAATTCCAGGCCACATCCGGGAGAATATCAAGAGCAGGGGGTGGAGCAAGCCAGCCCCCAAAGCACAAGAAGCTCCAGCCCAAAAGGCAGCCAAAATGCAGCCCACTTCGGGGAGAATCTCAAGAGCAGGGGGTGGAGCAAGCCAGGCCTCAAACCACAAGAAGCTCCAGCCCAAAAGGCAGCCAAAAGCCAGCCCACCTCCGGGAGAATCTCAAGAGCAGGGGGTGGAGCAAGCCAGGCCTCAAACCACGAGAAGCTCCAGCCCAAAATACAGCCAAAATGCAGCCCACATCTGGGAGAATCTCAAGAGCAGGGGGTGGAGCAAGCCAGGCCTCAAACCACGAGAAGCTCCAGCCCAAGAATCACCCAGAATGCAGGCCACATCCAGGAGAATCTCAAGAGAAGGGGGTGGAGCAAGCCAGGCCTCAAACCACGAGAAGCTCCAGCCCAAGTATCAGCCAAAATGCAGCCCACATCCAGGAGCATATGAAAAGCAGGGGGTGGAGCAAGCCAGGCCTCAAACCACGAGAAGCTCCAGCCCAAAAGGCAGCCAAAATCCAGCCCACATCCGGGAGATTCTCAAGAGCGGGGGGTGGAGCAAGCCAGGCCTCAAACCTCGAGAAGCTCCAGCCCAAAATGCAGCCAAAATCCAGCCCACATCCGGGAGAATCTCAAGAGCAGGGGGTGGAGCAAGCCAGGCCTCAAATCACGAGAAGCTAGGCCCCAAAAGGCAGCCAAAATGCAGCCCACATCCGGGAGAATCTCAAGAGCAGGGGGTGGAACAAGCCAGGCCTCAAACCACGAGAAGCTCCAGCCCAAAAAGCAGCCAAAATCCAGCCCACATCTGGGAGAATCTCAAGAACAGGGGGTGGAGCAAGCCAGGCCCCAAACCACGAGAAGCTCCAGCCCAAAAGGCAGCCAAAATGCAGCCCACATCCGGGAGAATCTCAAGAGCAGGGGGTGGAGCAAGCCAGGCCTCAAACCACGAGAAGCTCCAGCCCAAAATTCAGACAAAATGCAGCCCACCTCCTGGAGAATCTCAAGAGCAGGGGCTGGAGCAAGCCAGGCCTCAAACCACGAGAAGCTCCAGCCCAAAAGGAAGCCAAAATGCAGCCCACATCCGGGAGAATATCAAGAGCAGGAGGTGGAGCAAGCCAGGCCTCAAACCACGAGAAGCTCAAGCCAAAAAGGCAGCCAAAATGCAGCCCAACTGCGGGAGAATATCAAGAGCAGGGGGTGGAGCAAGCCAGGTCTCAAACCACGAGAAGCTCCAGCCCAAAGTCAGCCAAAAATGCAGCCCACTTGGCAGAGAATATCAAGAGCATGGGGTGGAGCAAGCCAGGCCTCAAACCACGAGAAGATCCAGCCCACAAGGCAGCCAAATTCCAGCCCACTTCTGGGAGAATATCAAGAGCAGGGGGTGGAGCAAGCCAGGCCTCAAACCACGAGAAGCTCCAGCCCAAAAGGCAGCCAAAATCCAGCCCACCTCCGGGAGAATATCAAGAGCAGGGGTTGGAGCAAGTCAGGCCTCAAACCACGAGAAGCTCCAGCCCAAAAGGCAGCCAAAATGCAGCCCACATCCGGGAGAATCTCAAGAGCAGGGGGTGGAGCAAGCCAGGCCTCAAATCACGAGAAGCTAGGCCCCAAAAGGCAGCCAAAATGCAGCCCACATCCGGGAGAATCTCAAGAGCAGGGGGTGGAACAAGCCAGCCCCCAAACCACGAGAAGCTCCAGCCCAAAAAGCAGCCAAAATCCAGCCCACATCTGGGAGAATCTCAAGAACAGGGGGTGGAGCAAGCCAGGCCTCAAACCACGAAAAGCTCCAGCCCAAAAGGCAGCAAAATTCCAGCCCACATCCGGGAGAATATTAAGAGCAGGGGGTGGAGCAAGCCAGGCCCCAAACCACGAGGAGCTCCAGCCCAAAAGGCAAGCCAAAAGGCAGCCCACATCCGGGAGAATATCAAGAGCAGGGGGTGGAGCAAGCCAGGCCCCAAACCACGAGGAGCTCCAGCCCAAAAGGCATCCAAAATGCAGCCCACATCAGGGAGAATCTCAAGAGCAGGGGGTGGAGCAAGCCAGGCCTAAAACCACGAGAAGCTCCAGCACAAAAGGCAGCCAAAATCCAACCCTATATCTGGGAGAATATCAAGAGTAGGAGCTGGAGTAAGCCAGGCCTCAAACCACGAGAAGCTCCAGCCCAAAATGCCGCCAAAATGCAGCCCACATCCGGGAGAATCTCAAGAGCAGGGGGTGGAGCAAGCCAGGCCCCAAACCACAAGAAGCTCCAGCCCAAAAGGCACCCAAAATGCAGCCCACTTCGGGGAGAATATCAAGAGCAGGGGGTAGAGCAAGCCAGGCCTCAAACCACAAGAAGCTCCAGCCCGAAAGGCACCCAAAATGCAGCCCACTTCGGGGAGAATATCAAGAGCAGGGAGTAGAGCAAGCCAGGCCCCAAACCACGAGAAGCTCCACCCGAAAATTCAACCAAAAATGCAGCCCACTTCGCAGAGAATATCAAGAGCAGGGGGTGGAGCAAGCCAGGGATCAAACCACGAGAAGCTCCAGCCCACAAGGCAGCCAAAATGCAGCCCACATCCGGGAGAATATCAAGAGCAGGGGGTGGAGCAAGCCAGGTCTCAAACCACGAGAAGCTCCTGCCCAAAAGGAAGCCAAATTCCAGCCCACATCCGGGAGAATATCAAGAGCAGGGGGTGGAGCAAGCCAGGCCTCAAACCATGAGAAGCTCCAGCACAAAAGGCAGCCAAAATCCAACCCTATATCTGGGAGAATATCAAGAGTAGGAGCTGGAGTAAGCCAGGCCTCAAACCACGAGAAGCTCCAGCCCAAAATGCAGCCAAAATGCAGCCCACATCCGGGAGAATCTCAAGAGCAGGGGGTGGAGCAAGCCAGGCCCCAAACCACAAGAAGCTCCAGCCCAAAACGCAGCCAAAATGCAGCCCACATCCAGCAGAATCTCAAGAGCAGGGGGTGGAGCAAGCCAGGCCTCAAACCACGAGAAGCTCCAGCCCAAAAGGCAGCCAAAATGCAGCCCACATGGAGGAGAACATCAAGAGCAGGGGGTGGAGCAAGCCAGGCCTCAAACCACGAGAAGCTCCTGCCCAAAATGCAGTCAAAATGCAGCCCACATCCGGGGGAATCTCAAGAGCAGGGGGTGGAGCAAGCCAGGCCTCAAACCACGAGATGCTCCAGCCCAAGAATCAGACAAAATGCAGCCCACATCCGGGAGAATCTCAAGAGCAGGGGGTGGAGCAAGCCAGGCCTCAAACCATGAGAAGCTCCAGCCCAAAATTCAGACAAAATGCAGCCCACCTCCTGGAGAATCTCAAGAGCAGGGGCTGGAGCAAGCCAGGCCTCAAACCACGAGAAGCTCCAGCCCAAAAGGAAGCCAAAATGCAGCCCACATCCGGGAGAATATCAAGAGCAGGGGGTGGAGCAAGCCAGGCCTCAAACCACGAGAAGCTCAAGCCAAAAAGGCAGCCAAAATGCAGCCCAACTGCGGGAGAATATCAAGAGCAGGGGGTGGAGCAAGCCAGGTCTCAAACCACGAGAAGCTCCAGCCCAAAGTCAGCCAAAAATGCAGCCCACTTGGCAGAGAATATCAAGAGCATGGGGTGGAGCAAGCCAGGCCTCAAACCACGAGAAGATCCAGCCCACAAGGCAGCCAAATTCCAGCCCACTTCTGGGAGAATATCAAGAGCAGGGGGTGGAGCAAGCCAGGCCTCAAACCACGAGAAGCTCCAGCCCAAAATGCAGCCAAAATCCAGCCCACCTCCGGGAGAATATCAAGAGCAGGGGTTGGAGCAAGTCAGGCCTCAAACCACGAGAAGCTCCAGCCCAAAAGGCAGCCAAAATGCAGCCCACATCCGGGAGAATCTCAAGAGCAGGGGGTGGAGCAAGCCAGGCCTCAAATCACGAGAAGCTAGGCCCCAAAAGGCAGCCAAAATGCAGCCCACATCCGGGAGAATCTCAAGAGCAGGGGGTGGAACAAGCCAGCCCCCAAACCACGAGAAGCTCCAGCCCAAAAAGCAGCCAAAATCCAGCCCACATCTGGGAGAATCTCAAGAACAGGGGGTGGAGCAAGCCAGGCCTCAAACCACGAAAAGCTCCAGCCCAAAAGGCAGCAAAATTCCAGCCCACATCCGGGAGAATATTAAGAGCAGGGGGTGGAGCAAGCCAGGCCCCAAACCACGAGGAGCTCCAGCCCAAAAGGCAAGCCAAAAGGCAGCCCACATCCGGGAGAATATCAAGAGCAGGGGGTGGAGCAAGCCAGGCCTAAAACCACGAGAAGCTCCAGCACAAAAGGCAGCCAAAATGCAGCCCACATCAGGGAGAATCTCAAGAGCAGGGGGTGGAGCAAGCCAGGCCTAAAACCACGAGAAGCTCCAGCACAAAAGGCAGCCAAAATCCAACCCTATATCTGGGAGAATATCAAGAGTAGGAGCTGGAGTAAGCCAGGCCTCAAACCACGAGAAGCTCCAGCCCAAAATGCCGCCAAAATGCAGCCCACATCCGGGAGAATCTCAAGAGCAGGGGGTGGAGCAAGCCAGGCCCCAAACCACAAGAAGCTCCAGCCCAAAAGGCACCCAAAATGCAGCCCACTTCGGGGAGAATATCAAGAGCTGGGGGTAGAGCAAGCCAGGCCTCAAACCACAAGAAGCTCCAGCCCGAAAGGCACCCAAAATGCAGCCCACTTCGGGGAGAATATCAAGAGCAGGGAGTAGAGCAAGCCAGGCCCCAAACCACGAGAAGCTCCACCCGAAAATTCAACCAAAAATGCAGCCCACTTCGCAGAGAATATCAAGAGCAGGGGGTGGAGCAAGCCAGGGATCAAACCACGAGAAGCTCCAGCCCACAAGGCAGCCAAAATGCAGCCCACATCCGGGAGAATATCAAGAGCAGGGGGAGGAGCAAGCCAGGTCTCAAACCACGAGAAGCTCCTGCCCAAAAGGAAGCCAAATTCCAGCCCACATCCGGGAGAATATCAAGAGCAGGGGGTGGAGCAAGCCAGGCCTCAAACCATGAGAAGCTCCAGCACAAAAGGCAGCCAAAATCCAACCCTATATCTGGGAGAATATCAAGAGTAGGAGCTGGAGTAAGCCAGGCCTCAAACCACGAGAAGCTCCAGCCCAAAATGCAGCCAAACTCCAGCCCACGTCCAGAAGAATATCAAAAGCAGGGGGTGGAGCAAGCCAGGCCTCAAACCATGAGAAGCTCCAGCCCAAAAGGCAGCCAAAATGCAGCCCACATCCGGGAGAATCTCAAGAGCAGGGGGTGGAGCAAGCCAGGCCCCAAACCACGAGAAGCTCCAGCCCAAAATTCTGCCAAAAATGCCTCCCACTTCGGGGAGAATCTCAAGAGCAGGGGTTGGAGCAAGCCAGGCCTCAAACCACGAGAAGCTCCAGCCCAAAATGCAGCCAAACTCCAGCCCACGTCCAGAAGAATATCAAAAGCAGGGGGTGGAGCAAGCCAGGCCTCAAACCACGAGAAGCTGCAGCCCAAATGGCACCCAAAATGCAGACCACATCCAGGAGAATATCAAGAGCAGGGGGTGGAGCAAGCCAGGCCCCAAACCACGAGATGCTCCAGTCCAAAATGCAGCCAAAATCCAACCCTATATCTTGGACAATCTCAAGAGCAGGGGTTGGAGTAAGCCAGGCCTCAAACCATGAGAAGAACCAGCCCAAAATGCAGCCAAACTCCAGCCCACCTCTGGGAGAATATCAAGAGCAGGGGGTGGAGCAAGCCAGGCCTCAAACCACGAGAAGCTGCAGCCCAAATGGCACCCAAAATGCAGACCACATCCAGGAGAATATCAAGAGCAGGGGGTGGAGCAAGCCAGGCCTCAAACCACGAGAAGCTCCAGTCCAAAATGCAGCCAAAATGCAGCCCACATCCGGGAGAATCTCAAGAGCAGGGGGTGGAGCAAGCCAGGCCTCAAACCACGAGAAGCTCCAGCACAAAAGGCAGCCAAATTCCAGCCCACATCCGGGAGAATATTAAGAGCAGGGGGTGGAGCAAACCAGGCCCCAAACCACGAAAAGGTCCAGCCCAAAAGAGAGCCAAAATCCAACCGTATATCTTGGACAACCTCAAGAGCAGGGGGTGCAGGAAGCCAGGCCTCAAACCACGTGAAGCTCCAGCCCAAAAGGCAGCCAAAATCCAGCCCACTTACGGGAGAATCTCAAGAGCAGGGGGTGGAGCAAGCCAGCCCCCACACCACGAGAAGCTCCAGCCCAAAATTCAGCCAAAAATGCCTCCCACTTCGGGGAGAATCTCAAGAGCAGGGGTTGGAGAAAGCCAGGCCTGAAACCACGAGAAGAACCAGCCCAAAATGCAGCCAAACTCCAGCCCACATCCAGGAGAATATCAAGAGCAGGGGGTGGAGCAAGCCAGGCCTCAAACCACGAGAAACTCCAGCCCAAAAGGCAGCCATAATCCAGCCGACATCCGGGAGAATATCAAGAGCAGTGGGTGGAGCAAGCCAGGCCTCAAACCACGAGAAGCTCCAGCCCCAAAGGCAGCCAAAATCCAGCCCACATCCGGGAGAATCTCAAGAGCAGGGGGTGGAGCAAGCCAGGCCCCAAACCACGAGAAGCTCCAGCCCAAAAGGCAGCCAAAATCCAGCCGACATCCGGGAGAATCTCAAGAGCAGTGGGTGGAGCAAGCCAGGCCCCAAACCACGAGAAGCTCCAGCCCAAAATTCAGCCAAAAATGCCTCCCACTTCGGGGAGAATCTCAATAGCAGGGGGTGGAGCAAGCCAGGCCCCAAACCACGAGAAGCTCCAGTCCAAAAGGCAGCCAAAATCCAACCCTATATCTTGGACAATCTCAAGAACAGGGGGTGGAGCAAGCCAGACCTCAAACCACGAGAAGCTCCAGCCCACAATGCATCCAAAATCCAGCCCACATCCGGGAGAATCTTAAGAGCAGGGGGTGGAGCAACCCAGGTCTCAAACCACGAGAAGCTCCAGCCCAAAAGGCAGCCAAAATGCAGCCCACATCCGGGAGAATCTGAAGAGCAGGGGGTGGAGCAAGCCAGGCCTCAAACCACGAGAATCTCAAGCCCAAAAGGCAGCCAAAATGCAGCCCACATCCAGGAGAAGATTAAGAGCAAGGGGTGGAGCAAGCCAGGCCCCAAACCACGAAAAGCTCCAGTCCAAAAAGCAGCCAAAATTCAGCCCACCTCCGGGAGAACCTCAAGAGCAGTGGGTGGAGCAAGCCAGGCCTCAAACCACGAGAAGCTCCAGCACAAAAAGCAGCCAAAATCCAACCCTATATCTGGGAGAAAATCAAGAGTAGGAGCTGGAGCAAGCCAGGCCTCAAACCACGAGAAGCTCCAGCCCATACGGCAGCCAAAATGCAGCCCACATGGAGGAGAATATCAAGAGCAGGGGGTGGAGCAAGGCAGGCCTCAAACCACGAGAAGCTCCAGCCCAAAAGGCAGCCAAAATCCAGCCCACTTCCGGGAGAATCTCAAGAGCAGGGGGAGGAGCAAGCCAGGCCTCAAACCACGAGAAGCTCCAGCCCAAAAGGCAGCCAAAATCCAGCCCACTTCCGGGAGAATCTCAAGAGCAGGGGATGGAGCAAGCCAGGCCTCAAACCACGAGAAGATCCACCAGAAAAGGCAGCCAAAATGCAGCCCACATGAAAGAGAATCTCAATAGCAGGGGGTGGAGCAAGCCAGGCCTCAAACCACGAGAAGCTCCAGCGCAAAATGCAGCCAAAATCCAACACTATATCTGGGAGAATATCAAGAGTAGGAGCTGGAGCAAGCCAGGCCTCAAACCACGAGAATCTCCAGCCCAAAATGCAGCCAAAATGCAGCCCACATCCGGGAGAATCTCAAGAGCAGGGGATGGAGCAAGCCAGGCCTCAAACCACGAGAAGATCCAGCAGAAAAGGCAGCCAAAATGCAGCCCACATGAAAGAGAATCTCAAGAGCAGGGGGTGGAGCAAGTGAGGCCCCAAACCACGAGAAGCTCCAGCCCAAAATTCTGCCAAAAATGCCTCCCACTTCGGGGAGAATCTCAAGAGCAGGGGGTGGAGCAAGCCAGGCCCCAAACCACGAGAAGATCCAGCCCAAAATGCAGCCAAACTCCAGCCCACATCCAGGAGAATATCAAGAGCAGGGGGTGGAGCAAGCCAGGCCCCAAACCACGAGAAGCTCCAGCCCAAAAGGCAGCCAAAATGCAGCCCACATCCGGGAGAATCTCAAGAGCAGGGGGTGGAGCAAGCCAGGCCTCAAACCACGAGAAGCTCCAGCCCAAAAGGCAGCCAAAATCCAACCCTATATCTGGGAGAATATCAAGAGTAGGAGCTGGAGCAAGCCAGGCCTCAAACCACGAGAATCTCCAGCCCAAAATGCAGCCAAAATGCAGCCCACATCCAGGAGAATATCAAGAGCAGGGGATGGAGCAAGCCAGGCCTCAAACCACGAAAAGCTCCAGCCCAAAAGGCAGCCAAATTCCAGCCCACATCCGGGAGAATCTCAAGAGCAGGGGGTGGAGCAAGCCAGGTCTCAAACCACGAGAAGCTCCAGCCCAAAAGGCAGCCAAAATGCAGCCCACATCCGGGACAATCTCAAGAGCAGGGGGTGGAGCAAGCCAGGCCTCAAACCACAAGAAGATCCAGCCCAAAATGTAGCCAAAATCCAGCCCACATCCTGGAGAATCTCAAGAGCAGGGGGTGGAGCAAGACAGGCCCCAAACCACGAGAAGCTCCAGTCCAAAAGGCACCCAAAATGCAGCCCACATCCGGGAGAATCTCAAGAGCAGGGGGTGGAGCAAGACAGGCCCCAAACCACGAAAAGCTCCAGCCCAAAAGAGAGCCAAAATCCAACCCTATATCTTGGACAACCTCAAGAGCAGGGGGTGCAGGAAGCCAGGCCTCAAACCACGTGAAGCTCCAGCCCAAAAGGCAGCCAAAATCCAGCCCACATCAGGGAGAAGATTAAGAGCAATGGGTGGAGCAAGCCAGGCCCCAAACCACGAGAAGCTCCAGCCGAAAATGTAGCCAAAATCCAACCCTATATCTGGGAGAATATCAAGAGTAGGAGCTGGAGCAAGCCAGGCCTCAAACCACGAGAAGCTCCAGCCCAAAAGGCAGCCAAAATCCAGCCCACTTCCGGGAGAATCTCAAGAGCAGGGGGTGGAGCAAGCCAGGCCTCAAACCACGAGAAGATCCAGCCCAAAAGGCAGCCAAAAATGCCTCCCACTTCGGGGAGAATCTCAAGAGCAGGGGTTGGAGCAAGCCAGGCCTGAAACCACGAGAAGATCCAGCCCAAAATGTATCCAAACTCCAGCCCACATCCAGGAGAATATCAAGAGCAGGGGGTGGAGCAAGCCAGGCCCAAACCACGAGAAGCTCCAGCCAAAAAGGCAGCCAAAATCCAGCCCACATCCGGGAGAATCTCAAGAGCAGGGGGTGGAGCAAGCCAGGCCCCAAACCACGAGAAGCTCCAGCCCAAAATGCAGACAAAATCCAGCCCACCTCAGGGAGAATCTTAAGAGCAGGGGGTGGAGCAAGCCATGCCTCAAAACACGAGAAGCTCCAGCCCAAAAGGCAGCCAAAATCCAGCCCACATCCGGGAGAATCTCAAGAGCAGGGGGTGGAGCAAGCCAGGCCTCAAACCACGAGAAGCTGCAGCCCAAAAGGCAGCCAAAATGCAGCCAATATCTCGGAGAATCTGAAGAGAAGGGGGTGGAGCAAGCCAGGCCCCAAACCACGAGAAGCTCCAGCCCAAAATGTAGCCAAAATGCAGCCCACATCGGGGAAAATATCAATAGCGGGGGGTGGAGCAAGCCAGGCCTCAAACCACGAGAAGCTCCAGCCAAAAAGGCAGCCAAAATCCAGCCCACATCCGGGAGAATCTCAAGAGCAGTGGGTGGAGCAAGCCAGGCCCCAAACCACGAGAAGCTCCAGCCCAAAAGGCAGCCAAAATGCAGCCCACATCCGGGAGAATCTCAAGAGCAGGGGGTGGAGCAAGCCAGGCCTCAAACCACGAGAAGCTCCAGCCCAAAAGGCAGCCAAAATCCAACCCTATATCTGGGAGAATATCAAGAGTAGGAGCTGGAGCAAGCCAGGCCTCAAACCACGAGAATCTCCAGCCCAAAATGCAGCCAAAATGCAGCCCACATCCAGGAGAATATCAAGAGCAGGGGATGGAGCAAGCCAGGCCTCAAACCACGAAAAGCTCCAGCCCAAAAGGCAGCCAAATTCCAGCCCACATCCGGGAGAATCTCAAGAGCAGGGGGTGGAGCAAGCCAGGTCTCAAACCACGAGAAGCTCCAGCCCAAAAGGCAGCCAAAATGCAGCCCACATCCGGGACAATCTCAAGAGCAGGGGGTGGAGCAAGCCAGGCCTCAAACCACAAGAAGATCCAGCCCAAAATGTAGCCAAAATCCAGCCCACATCCTGGAGAATCTCAAGAGCAGGGGGTGGAGCAAGACAGGCCCCAAACCACGAGAAGCTCCAGTCCAAAAGGCACCCAAAATGCAGCCCACATCCGGGAGAATCTCAAGAGCAGGGGGTGGAGCAAGACAGGCCCCAAACCACGAAAAGCTCCAGCCCAAAAGAGAGCCAAAATCCAACCCTATATCTTGGACAACCTCAAGAGCAGGGGGTGCAGGAAGCCAGGCCTCAAACCACGTGAAGCTCCAGCCCAAAAGGCAGCCAAAATCCAGCCCACATCAGGGAGAAGATTAAGAGCAATGGGTGGAGCAAGCCAGGCCCCAAACCACGAGAAGCTCCAGCCGAAAATGTAGCCAAAATCCAACCCTATATCTGGGAGAATATCAAGAGTAGGAGCTGGAGCAAGCCAGGCCTCAAACCACGAGAAGCTCCAGCCCAAAAGGCAGCCAAAATCCAGCCCACTTCCGGGAGAATCTCAAGAGTAGGAGCTGGAGCAAGCCAGGCCTCAAACCACGAGAAGCTCCAGCCCAAAAGGCAGCCAAAATCCAGCCCACATCCGGGAGAATCTCAAGAGCAGGGGGTGGAGCAAGCCAGGCCCCAAACCACGAGAAGCTCCAGCCCAAAATGCAGACAAAATCCAGCCCACCTCAGGGAGAATCTTAAGAGCAGGGGGTGGAGCAAGCCATGCCTCAAAACACGAGAAGCTCCAGCCCAAAAGGCAGCCAAAATCCAGCCCACATCCGGGAGAATCTCAAGAGCAGGGGGTGGAGCAAGCCAGGCCTCAAACCACGAGAAGCTGCAGCCCAAAAGGCAGCCAAAATGCAGCCAATATCTCGGAGAATCTGAAGAGAAGGGGGTGGAGCAAGCCAGGCCCCAAACCACGAGAAGCTCCAGCCCAAAATGTAGCCAAAATGCAGCCCACATCGGGGAAAATATCAATAGCGGGGGGTGGAGCAAGCCAGGCCTCAAACCACGAGAAGCTCCAGCCAAAAAGGCAGCCAAAATCCAGCCCACATCCGGGAGAATCTCAAGAGCAGTGGGTGGAGCAAGCCAGGCCCCAAACCACGAGAAGCTCCAGCCCAAAATTCAGCCAAAAATGCCTCCCACTTCGGGGAGAATCTCAATAGCAGGGGGTGGAGCAAGCCAGGCCCCAAACCACGAGAAGCTCCAGCCCAAAAGGCAGCCAAAATCCAACCCTATATCTTGGACAATCTCAAGAGCAGGGGGTGGAGCAAGCCAGGCCTCAAACCACGAGAAGCTCCAGCCCACAATGCATCCAAAATCCAGCCCACATCCGGGAGAATCTTAAGAGCAGGGGGTGGAGCAACCCAGGTCTCAAACCACGAGAAGCTCCAGCCCAAAAGGCAGCCAAAATGCAGCCCACATCCAGGAGAATCTCAAGAGCAGGGGGTGGAGCAAGCCAGGCCTCAAACCATGAGAAGCTGCTGCCCAAAAGGCAGCCAAAATGCAGCCCACATCCGGGAGAATCTGAAGAGCAGGGGGTGGAGCAAGACAGGCCTCAAACCACGAGAATCTCAAGCCCAAAAGGCAGCCAAATTCCAGCCCACATCCGGGAGAAGATTAAGAGCAAGGGGTGGAGCAAGCCAGGCCCCAAACCACGAAAAGCTCCAGCCCAAAAGAGAGCCAAAATCCAACCCTATATCTTGGACAACCTCAAGAGCAGGGGGTGCAGGAAGCCAGGCCTCAAACCACGTGAAGCTCCAGCCCAAAAGGCAGCCAAAATCCAGCCCACCTCCGGGAGAACCTCAAGAGCAGTGGGTGGAGCAAGCCAGGCCTCAAACCACGAGAAGCTCCAGCACAAAAAGCAGCCAAAATCCAACCCTATATCTGGGAGAATATCAAGAGTAGGAGCTGGAGCAATCCAGGCGTCAAACCACGAGAAGCTCCAGCCCACAATGGATCCAAAATCCAGACCACTTCCGGGAGAATCTCAAGAGCAGGGGGTGGAGCAAGCCAGGCCTCAAACCACGAGAAGCTCCAGCCCAAAAGGCAGCCAAAATGCAGCCCACATCCGGGAGAATCTGAAGAGCAGGGGGTGGAGCAAGCCAGACCTCAAACCACGAGAATCTCCAGCCCAAAATGCAGCCAAAATGCAGCCCACATCCGGGAGAATCTCAAGAGCAGGGGATGGAGCAAGCCAGGCCTCAAACCACGAGAAGCTCCAGCAGAAAAGGCAGCCAAAATGCAGCCCACATGGAAGAGAATATCAAGAGAAGGGGGTGGAGCAAGCCAGGCCTCAAACCACGAGAAGCTCCAGCCCAAATGGCACCCAAAATGCAGACCACATCCAGGAGAATCTCAAGAGCACGGGGTGGAGCAAGCCAGGCCCCAAACCACGAAAAGCTCCAGCACAAAAGAGAGCCAAAATCCAACCCTATATCTTGGACAACCTCAAGACCAGGGGGTGCAGGAAGCCAGGCCTTAAACCACGAGAAGCTCCAGCCCAAAAGGCAGCCAAAATGCAGCCCACATCCGGGAGAATATCAAGAGCAGGGGGTGGAGCAAGCCAGGCCTCATAACCACGAGAAGCTCCAGCCCAAAAGGCAGCCAAAATCCAGCCAACATCCGGGAGAATATCAAGAGCAGTGGGTGGAGCAAGCCAGGCCTCAAACCACGAGAAGCTCCAGCCCAAAAGGCAGCCAAAATCCAGCCCACATCCGGGAGAATCTCAAGAGCAGTGGGTGGAGCAAGCCAGGCCCCAAACCACGAGAAGCTCCAGCCCAAAATTCAGCCAAAAATGCCTCCCACTTCGGGGAGAATCTCAATAGCAGGGGGTGGAGCAAGCCAGGCCCCAAACCACGAGAAGCTCCAGCCCAAAAGGCAGCCAAAATCCAACCCTATATCTTGGACAATCTCAAGAGCAGGGGGTGGAGCAAGCCAGACCTCAAACCACGAGAAGCTCCAGCCCACAATGCATCCAAAATCCAGCCCACATCCGGGAGAATCTTAAGAGCAGGGGGTGGAGCAACCCAGGTCTCAAACCACGAGAAGCTCCAGCCCAAAAGGCAGCCAAAATGCAGCCCACATCCGGGAGAATATTAAGAGCAGGGGGTGGAGCAAGCCAGGCCTCAAACCACGAGAATCTCAAGCCCAAAAGGCAGCCAAAATGCAGCCCACATCCGGGAGAAGATTAAGAGCAAGGGGTGGAGCAAGCCAGGCCCCAAACCACGAAAAGCTCCAGTCCAAAAAGCAGCCAAAATTCAGCCCACATCCGGGAGAATCTCAAGAGCACGGGATGGAGCAAGGCAGGCCCCAAACCACGAAAAGCTCCAGCCCAAAAGAGAGCCAAAATCCAACACTATATCTTGGACAACCTCAAGAGCAGGGGGTGCAGGAAGCCAGGCCTCAAACCACGTGAAGCTCCAGCCCAAAAGGCAGCCAAAATCCAGCCCACCTCCGGGAGAACCTCAAGAGCAGTGGGTGGAGCAAGCCAGGCCTCAAACCACGAGAAGCTCCAGCACAAAAAGCAGCCAAAATCCAACCCTATATCTGGGAGAATATCAAGAGTAGGAGCTGGAGCAAGCCAGGCCTCAAACCACGAGAAGCTCCAGCCCAAAATGCAGCCAAAATGCAGCCCACATGGAGGAGAATATCAAGAGCAGGGGGTGGAGCAAGGCAGGCCTCAAACCACGAGAAGCTCCAGCCCAAAAGGCAGCCAAAATCCAGCCCACTTCCGGGAGAATCTCAAGAGCAGGGGATGGAGCAAGCCAGGCCTCAAACCACGAGAAGTTCCAGCAGAAAAGGCAGCCAAAATGCAGCCCACATGAAAGAGAATCTCAAGAGCAGGGTGTGGAGCAAGCCAGGCCTCAAACCACGAGAATCTCCAGCCCAAAATGCAGCCAAAATGCAGCCCACATCCGGGAGAATCTCAAGAGCAGGGGATGGAGCAAGCCAGGCCTCAAACCACGAGAAGATCCAGCAGAAAAGGCAGCCAAAATGCAGCCCACATGAAAGAGAATCTCAAGAGCAGGGGGTGGAGCAAGTGAGGCCCCAAACCACGAGAAGCTCCAGCCCAAAATTCTGCCAAAAATGCCTCCCACTTCGGGGAGAATCTCAAGAGCAGGGGGTGGAGCAAGCCAGGCCCCAAACCACGAGAAGATCCAGCCCAAAATGCAGCCAAACTCCAGCCCACATCCAGGAGAATATCAAGAGCAGGGGGTGGAGCAAGCCAGGCCCCAAACCACGAGAAGCTCCAGCCCAAAAGGCAGCCAAAATGCAGCCCACATCCGGGAGAATCTCAAGAGCAGTGGGTGGAGCAAGCCAGGCCTCAAACCACGAGAAGCTCCAGCCCACAATGCATCCAAAATCCAGCCCACATCCGGGAGAATCTTAAGAGTAGGAGCTGGAGCAAGCCAGGCCTCAAACCACGAAAAGCTCCAGCCCAAAAGAGAGCCAAAATCCAACCCTATATCTTGGACAACCTCAAGAGCAGGGGGTGCAGGAAGCCAGGCCTCAAACCACGTGAAGCTCCAGCCCAAAAGGCAGCCAAAATCCAGCCCACATCAGGGAGAAGATTAAGAGCAAGGGGTGGAGCAAGCCAGGCCCCAAACCACGAGAAGCTCCAGCCGAAAATGTAGCCAAAATCCAACCCTATATCTGGGAGAATATCAAGAGTAGGAGCTGGAGCAAGCCAGGCCTCAAACCACGAGAAGCTCCAGCCCAAAAGGCAGCCAAAATCCAGCCCACTTCCGGGAGAATCTCAAGAGCAGGGGGTGGAGCAAGCCAGGCCTCAAACCACGAGAAGCTCCAGCCCAAAATACAGCCAAAAATGCCTCCCACATCCGGGAGAATCTCAAGAGCAGGGGTTGGAGCAAGCCAGGCCTGAAACCACGAGAAGATCCAGCCCAAAATGCAGCCAAACTCCAGCCCACATCCAGGAGAATATCAAGAGCAGGGGGTGGAGCAAGCCAGGCCCAAACCACGAGAAGCTCCAGCCCAAAAGGCAGCCAAAATGCAGCCAATATCTCGGGGAATCTCAAGAGCAGGGGGTGGAGCAAGCCAGGCCCCAAACCACGAGAAGCTCCAGCCCAAAATGTAGTCAAAATGCAGCCCACATCGGGGAAAATATCAATAGCGGGGGGTGGAGCAAGCCAGGCCTCAAACCACGAGAAGCTCCAGCCCAAAAGGCAGCCAAAATGCAGCCCACATCCGGGAGAATATCAAGAGCAGGGGGTGGAGCAAGCCAGGCCTCAAACCACGAGAAGCTCCAGCCCAAAAGGCAGCCAAAATCCAGCCCACATCCGGGAGAATATCAAGAGCAGTGAGTGGAGCAAGCCAGGCCTCAAACCACGAGAAGCTCCAGCCAAAAAGGCAGCCAAAATCCAGCCCACATCCGGGAGAATCTCAAGAGCAGTGGGTGGAGCAAGCCAGGCCCCAAACCACGAGAAGCTCCAGCCCAAAATTCAGCCAAAAATGCCTCCCACTTCGGGGAGAATCTCAATAGCAGGGGGTGGAGCAAGCCAGGCCCCAAACCACGAGAAGCTCCAGCCCAAAAGGCAGCCAAAATCCAACCCTATATCTTGGACAATCTCAAGAGCAGGGGGTGGAGCAAGCCAGGCCTCAAACCACGAGAAGCTCCAGCCCACAATGCATCCAAAATCCAGCCCACATCCGGGAGAATCTTAAGAGCAGGGGTTGGAGCAAGCCAGGCCTCAAACCATGAGAAGCTGCAGCCCAAAAGGCAGCCAAAATGCAGCCCACATCCGGGAGAATCTGAAGAGCAGGGGGTGGAGCAAGACAGGCCTCAAACCACGAGAATCTCAAGCCCAAAAGGCAGCCAAATTCCAGCCCACATCCGGGAGAAGATTAAGAGCAAGGGGTGGAGCAAGCCAGGCCCCAAACCACGAAAAGCTCCAGTCCAAAAAGCAGCCAAAATTCAGCCCACATCCGGGAGAATCTCAAGAGCACGGGATGGAGCAAGGCAGGCCCCAAACCACGAAAAGCTCCAGCCCAAAAGAGAGCCAAAATCCAACCCTATATCTTGGACAACCTCAAGAGCAGGGGGTGCAGGAAGCCAGGCCTCAAACCACGTGAAGCTCCAGCCCAAAAGGCAGCCAAAATCCAGCCCACCTCCGGGAGAACCTCAAGAGCAGTGGGTGGAGCAAGCCAGGCCTCAAACCACGAGAAGCTCCAGCACAAAAAGCAGCCAAAATCCAACCCTATATCTGGGAGAATATCAAGAGTAGGAGCTGGAGCAAGCCAGGCCTCAAACCACGAGAAGCTCCAGCCCAAAATGCAGCCAAAATGCAGCCCACATGGAGGAGAATATCAAGAGCAGGGGGTGGAGCAAGGCAGGCCTCAAACCACGAGAAGCTCCAGCCCAAAAGGCAGCCAAAATCCAGCCCACTTCCGGGAGAATCTCAAGAGCAGGGGGAGGAGCAAGCCAGGCCTCAAACCACGAGAAGCTCCAGCCCAAAAGGCAGCCAAAATCCAGCCCACTTCCGGGAGAATCTCAAGAGCAGGGGATGGAGCAAGCCAGGCCTCAAACCACGAGAAGCTCCAGCAGAAAAGGCAGCCAAAATGCAGCCCACATGAAAGAGAATCTCAAGAGCAGGGGGTGGAGCAAGCCAGGCCTCAAACCACGAGAAGCTCCAGCGCAAAATGCAGCCAAAATCCAACACTATATCTGGGAGAATATCAAGAGTAGGAGCTGGAGCAAGCCAGGCCTCAAACCACGAGAATCTCCAGCCCAACATGCAGCCAAAATGCAGCCCACATCCGGGAGAATCTCAAGAGCAGGGGATGGAGCAAGCCAGGCCTCAAACCACGAGAAGATCCAGCAGAAAAGGCAGCCAAAATACAGCCCACATGAAAGAGAATCTCAAGAGCAGGGGGTGGAGCAAGCCAGGCCTCAAACCACAAGAAGATCCAGCCCAAAATGTAGCCAAAATCCAGACCACATCCTGGAGAATCTCAAGAGCAGGGGGTGGAGCTATCCAGGCCTCAAACCACGAGAAGCTCCAGCCCACAATGCATCCAAAATCCAGCCCACATCCGGGAGAATCTTAAGAGTAGGAGCTGGAGCAAGCCAGGTCTCAAACCACGAGAACCTCCAGCCCAAAATGCAGCCAAAATGCAGCCCACATCCGGGAGAATCTCAAGAGCAGGGGGTGGAGCAAGACAGGCCCCAAACCACGAGAAGCTCCAGTCCAAAAGGCACCCAAAATGCAGCCCACATCCAGGAGAATCTCAAGAGCAGGGGGTGGAGCAAGACAGGCCCCAAACCACGAAAAGCTCCAGCCCAAAAGAGAGCCAAAATCCAACCCTATATCTAGGAGAATCTCAAGAGCAGGGGGTGCAGGAAGCCAGGCCTCAAACCACGTGAAGCTCCAGCCCAAAAGGCAGCCAAAATCCAGCCCACATCTGGGAGAAGATTAAGAGCAAGGGGTGGAGCAAGCCAGGCCCCAAACCACGAGAAGCTCCAGCCCAAAATGTATCCAAAATCCAACCCTATATCTGGGAGAATATCAAGAGTAGGAGCTGGAGCAAGCCAGGCCTCAAACCACGAGAAGCTCCAGCCCAAAAGGCAGCCAAAATCCAGCCCACTTCTGGGAGAATCTCAAGAGCAGGGGGTGGAGCAAGCCAGGCCCCAAACCACGAGAAGCTCCAGCCCAAAATTCAGCCAAAAATGCCTCCCACTTCGGGGAGAATCTCAAGAGCAGGGGTTGGAGCAAGCCAGGCCTGAAACCACGAGAAGATCCAGCCCAAAATGCAGCCAAACTCCAGCCCACATCCAGGAGAATCTCAAGAGCAGGGGGTGGAGCAAGCCAGGCCCAAACCACGAGAAGCTCCAGCCCAAAAGGCAGCCAAAATCCAGCCCATATCCGGGAGAATCTCAAGAGCAGGGGGTGGAGCAAGCCAGGCCTCAAACCACGAGAAGCTCCAGCCCAAAAGGCAGCCAAAATGCAGCCCACATCCGGGAGAATCTCAAGAGCAGGGGGTGGAGCAAGCCAGGCCCCAAACCACGAGAAGCTCCAGCCCAAAATGCAGACAAAATCCAGCCCACCTCCGGGAGAATCTTAAGAGCAGGGGGTGGAGCAAGCCATGCCTCAAAACACGAGAAGCTCCAGCCCAAAAGGCAGCCAAAATGCAGCCCACATCCGGGAGAATCTCAAGAGCAGGGGGTGGAGCAAGCCAGGCCTCAAACCACGAGAAGCTGCAGCCCAAAAGGCAGCCAAAATGCAGCCAATATCTCGGAGAATATGAAGAGCAGGGGGTGGAGCAAGCCAGGCCCCAAACCACGAGAAGCTCCAGCCCAAAATGTAGCCAAAATGCAGCCCACATCGGGGAAAATATCAATAGCGGGGGGTGGAGCAAGCCAGGCCTCAAACCACGAGAAGCTCCAGCCCAAAAGGCAGCCAAAATGCAGCCAATATCTCGGAGAATATCAAGAGCAGGGGGTGGAGCAAGCCAGGCCTCAAACCACGAGAAGCTCCAGCCCAAAAGGCAGCCTAAATGCAGCCCACAACCGGGAGAATCACAAGAGCAGGGGTTGGAGCAAGCCAGGCCTGAAACCACGAGAAGCTCCAGCCCAACAGGCAGCCAAAATGCAGCCCACAACCGGGAGAATCACAAGAGCAGGGGTTGGAGCAAGCCAGGCCTGAAACCACGAGAAGCTCCAGCCCAAAAAGGCAGCCAAAATGCAGACCACATCCGGAAGAATCTCAAGAGCAGGGGGTGGAGCAAGCCAGGCCTCAAACCACGAGAAGCTCCAGCCCAAAATGCAGCCAAAATGCAGGCCACCTCCGGGAGAATCTCAAGAGCAGGGGGTGGAGCAAGCCAGGCCTCAAAACAGGACTAAATCTAGCCTAAAATGTGGTCCATGTCCAGGAGAAATTCCAGCCCAAGTGCCACAGGAATTCCAGTCCAAATCCCGGAGATAGTCCACCCGATCTCTAGGAGAAATTTGGGCCCAAGTCCAGGAGAATTTCCATTCTAAAATGCAGCCCACATCCAGGAGAAACTCAAGAAGAGGTCCGAGACCTGTCCCTCAGATCTCTCCAACGCTGGGACGTCAGATTCCCACGCCTTTCTACACTCCGCCGAAGAGAAATCCACCTGCGGCTGGGTCCACCGCAGGCCCCACTCCAGACTAACGCTTTATGCCTAAGGAACTGGGGACAGGAGCACAACCTGTGGAGTTTGGGCTTTGAACTGGTGCTGCCCCCAAGTTTTGCACAAAGTCCCTTCACACTATTCCCATCTGGCCCACAGTCAGATCACACCATTCCCCAGCGGGTCCCGACTCTCCATCCATCAGCGCAGCAACTCCAGCAAAGGGTTAACACAGTTCCCAGCACGCAGCTGCACGCACACGCTCCCCCCGCCAGAGACAGAAATGGCCGTGGAGATATGCATCTTGCTAGGAAGGTACCTGTTCAAACGCTTCTGGAGCCCGGTGCAAGCCTTCCCGTCACATGTCAGCATGTCTCAACAGGAGCAGAGCTGAGCCTCCAGGAGGCTTTTCAGCCCAGGCCGTGTCGACCGCTCTCTCCTTTCCCAAACTGGGGGGTGTGGAGCTCTGAGTGCCATCCCACTCCGAGGGACATGCTGGGTGCAGCCCCTGCAGACCAGGAGAAAGCAAGGGTCAGCCATGGAGCCTCCCTCTATTTAGAGAGTCACGAGATAATTGACTTCAGGCCTAAGCAATCTCCCAGCCTGGCCTTAATTGGGGCAGGCTCTTGTTGGCATTCCCAGCTGGTGCTGATCTCCCCAGACTGCCAGAAGGGTCAGGGCTGGCAGGGCATGTCTTAGTTCCCTCTCATCCTTAACTGTAATGAGGAAATGTCATGAGGCCCACTGAATTGGGCCTGAATTTCATAGGGACTTGGGCCTGAATTTCACCAGGATTTGGGTGAGAATTTCTCGTGCACTTGGGTCTGAATTTCCCCTCGATTCTGGCCCAAATTTCCCCTGTAGTAGAGCCCGAATTTCTCCTCAACGTGCCCTCTAATTTCTCTTGAACTCTGGCCAAAATTTCTCCTGCACTGCAACCTTCAATTTCTGCTGGACTCCCTGAAATTGCTCCTGCACGCCAGCTCCAACTTCTCCTGCGCCGAATCCCAGATTTGACCTGCGCTGGAGCCCAGGTTTCCCCTGGAAGTGACCTCGAATTTGGCCTGCATTGTGGCCTGGATCTCTCCAGCTTTAAGGCACGCCCCCTCGCAACTGAAAGCACGCCCCCTCACCCCTGAAGGCACACCTTCTCGCCCCTGTAGCCAGGAGAAATTGCAGCCCAAGTGCAGCAGAAATTCCAGTCCAAGTCCAGGAGATAGTCCACCTGAACTCCAAAAGATATTTAGGCCTAAGTCCAGGAGAAATTCCAGCATAAATCCAGACCATGTCCAGGAGAAATTCAGCCCCAAGCCCAACAGAAATTCCAGCCCGCGTGCAGAAGAAATTCAGGCCCAAGTCCAGGAGAAAATCCAGCCTAAAATGCAGCCCAAGTCCAGCAGAAATTTTAGCCTAAGAGCAGCCAAACTCCACTCCAGTTTCAGGAGATAGTCAACCCGAACTGCAGGAGAAAATTATGCCCAAGTCCAGGAGAAATTCCAGCATAAATCCAGCCCATATCCAGGAGAAATTCCAGCCTAAAATGTAGCCAAAGTCGAGGAGAAATTTTAGCACAAGAGCAGCCAAAATCCAGTCCATAGCGAGGAGAATTTCAAGAACAGGTCCTAGAGAAATTCAGGCCTCAAACCAGGAGTAATTCCAGCCTAAAATGAGGCCCAAGTCCAGGAGAAATTCCAGCCCAAATCCTGCAGAAATTCCAGTCCAACTCCAGGAGATACTCCACCTGAACTCCAGGAGAAATTTGGACCCAAGTCCAGGAGAAATTGAAGTCCAAATCTAGGAAAAATTTGAACCAAAATGCAGGTGATATTGCGGCCAAGTCTAGGAGAAATTCTGGCCTAAAATTCAGCGCAAGTCCAGCAGAAGCTTTAGATCAAGGGCAGCCAAAATCCAGCCCACATCCAGGAGAAATTCAAGAACAAGGCCTAGAGAAATTCAGGCCTCAAACCAGGAGTAATTCCAGCCTAAATTGAGGCCCAAGTCCAGGAGAAATTCCAGCCCAAGTGCAGCAGTAATTCCAGTCCAAGTCCCGGAGATAGTCCACCCGAACTCTAGGAGAAATTTGAGCCCAAGTCCAGGAGAAATTACAGCCTAAATGCAGTCCAAGTGGAGGAGAAATTTGGGCCCAGATCCAGGAGAAAATCCAGCCTAAAATGCAGCCCAAGTCCAGCAGAAATTTTAGCCCAAGAGCAGGCAAAATCCAGTCCAATTTCAGGAGATAGTCCAACCGAAATCCAGGAGAAAATTAGGCCTATGTCCAGGAGGCATTCCAGCCCAAATGTCACAGAAATTCCAGTCCAAGTCATGGAGATAGTCCACCCAAACTCCAGGAGAAATTTGGGTCCAAGTCCAGGAGAAATTCCAGCCCAAGAGCAGCCAAAATCCAGCCCACATCCAGGAGAAATTCAAGAACAGGGCCTAGAGAAATTCAGGCCTCAAACCAAGAGTTATTCCAGCCTAAAATGAAGCCCAAGTCCAGGAGAAATTCCAGCCCAAATCCTGCAGAAATTCCAGTCCAAGTCCAGGAGATAGTCCATCTGAACTCCAGGAGAATTTTGGGCCCAAGTCCAGGAGAAATTGCAGCAAAAATCCAGTTCACGTGCAGGAGAAATTCAGGCCCAAGTCCAGAGGAAAATCCAGCCTAAAATGCAGCCCAAGTCCAGGAGACATTCAGGCCCAAGGGCAGCCAAAATCCAGCCCACATTCAGGAGAAATTCAAGAACAGGGCCTAGAGAAATTCAGGCCTGAAACCAGGAGTAATCCCAGCCTAAAATTAGGCCCAAGTCCAGGAGAAATTACAGCCTAAATCCAGACCAAGAAGAGGAGAAATTTGGGCCCTGCTCCAGGAGAAATTCCAGGCTAAAATGCAGCCCAAGTCCAGGAGAAATTCAGCCCTAAACCCAACAGAAATTCCAGCCCACGTGCAGGAGAAATTCAGGCCAAGTCCAGGAGAAAATCCAGCCTAAAATGCAGCCCAAGACCAGCAGAAATTTTAGCCCAAGAGCAGCCGAAATCCAGTCCAATTTCAGGACATAGTCCACCCGAACTCCAAAAGAAATTTAGACCTATGTGCAGGAGAAATTCAAGCCAAAAGTCAAGAGAAATTCAGCCCTGAGCCCAATAGAAATTCTAGCCCACGTGCAGGAGAAATTCGGGCCCAAGTCCAGGAGAAAATCCAGCCTAAAATACAGCCCAAGTCCAGCAGAAATTTTAGCCCAAGGGCAGCCAACATCCCGTTCAATTTCAGGAGATAGTCCCCCCGAAATCCAGAAGAAAATTAGGCCTAAGTCCAGGAGACATTCCAGCCTAAAATGCAGGCCAGGTCCAGGAGAAATTCCAGCCCAAGAGCTGCCAAAATCAAGCCCACATCCAGGAGAAATTCAAGAACAGGGCCTAGAGAAATTCAGGCCTCAAACCAGGACTAATTCCAGCCTAAAATGAGGCCCAAGTCCAGGAGAAATTCCAGCCCAAGAGCAGCAGAAATTCCAGTCCAATTCCAGGAGAGAGTCCACCCGAACTCCAGGAGAAATTCCAGCCCAAATCCAGGAGAAATTCAAGTCAAATCTAGGAAAAATTTGAGCCAAAGTGCAGGTGATATTTTGACCAAGTCTAGGAGAAATTCCATCCAAACTGCAGCAGTAATTCCAGTCCGAGTCCCGGAGATAGTCCACCCGAACTCTAGGAGAAAATTGGGCCCAAGTCCAGGACAAATTACAGCCTAAATCCAGCCCAAGTGGAGGAGAAATTTGGGCCCAGATCCAGGAGAAATTACAGCAAAAATCCAGTCCAAGTGGAGGAGAAATTTGGGCCCAGATCCAGGAGAAAATCCAGCCTAAAATGCAGCCCAAGTCCAGCAGAAATTTTAGCCCAAGAGCAGGCAAAATCCAGTCCAATTTCAGGAGATAGTCCAACCAAACTCCAGGAGAAAATAAGGCCTATGTCCAGGAGAAATTCCAGCCTAAAATGCAGGCCAGGTCCAGGAGAAATTCCAGCCCAAGAACATCCAAAATCCAGCCCACATCCAGGAGAAATTAAAGATCAGAGCCTAGAGAAATTCAGGCCTCAAACCAGGACTAATTCCAGCCTAAAATGAGGCCCAAGTCCAGGAGAAATTCCAGCCCAAATGCCGCAGAAATTCCAGTCCAAGAGGCGGAGATAGTCCACCCAAACTCCAGGAAAAATTTGGGCTCACGTGCAGGAGAAATTAAAGCCTAAATCCAGTCCATGTGGAGGAGAAATTTCGTCCCAGCTCCAGCAGACATTCCAGCCTAAAATGCAGACTAAGTCCAGGAGAAATTCAAGTACAGGGCCTAGAGAAATTCAGGCCTCAAACCAGGTGTAATTCCAGCCAAAATAGAGGCACAAGCCCAGGAGAAATTCCAGCCCAAGTGCAGCAGAAATTCCAGTCCAAGTCCAGGAGAAATTCAAGCCAAAAGTCAAGAGAAATTCAGCCCCGAGCCCAATAGAAATTCCAGCCCACATGCAGGAGAAATTTCAGCCCAAATCCAGGAGATATTCCACCCAAACACCAGGAGAAATTTGGGCCCAAGTCCAGGAGAAATTACAGCCTAAATCCAGTCCAAGAAGAGGAGAAATTTGGCCCAAGCGCAGCAGAAATTCCAGCCTAAAATGCAGCCCAAGTCCAGGAGAAATTCAGCCCTAAACCCAATAGAAATTCAGGCCCAAGTGCAGGAGAAATTCAGGCCCAAGTCCAGGAGAAAATCCAGCCTAAAATGCAGCCCAAGTCCAGCAGAAATTTTAGCCCAAGAGCAGCCAACATCCCGTCCAATTTCAGGAGATAGTCCAACCGAACTCCAGGAGAAAATTAGGCCTAAGTCCAGGAGACATTCCAGCCTAAAATGCAGGCCAGGTCCAGGAGAAATTCCAGCCCAAGAGCAGCAGAAATTCCAGTCCAATTCCAGGAGAGAGTCCACCCGAACTCCAGGAGAAATTCAGCCCCAGGTCCAGGAGAAATTCAAGTCCAAATCTAGGAAAAATTTGAGCCAAGGTGCAGGTGATATTATGGGCAAGACTAGGAGAAATTCAATCCTGCATTCAGGAGAAATTTGGGCCTGAATTCAGCCCATTTTCAAAGGAAACCCCCCCTCGTCCCTTAAGCCCCGCCCCCTCGTCCCTTAAGCCCCGCCCCCTCGTCCCTTAAGCCCCGCCCCCTCGTCCCTTAAGCCCCGCCCCCTCGTCCCTTAAGCCCCGCCCCCTCGTCCCTTAAGCCCCGCCCCCTCGTCCCTTAAGCCCCGCCCCCTCGTCCCTTAAGCCCCGCCCCCTCGTCCCTTAAGCCCCGCCCCCTCGTCCCTTAAGCCCCGCCCCCTCGTCCCTTAAGCCCCGCCCCCTCGTCCCTTAAGCCCCGCCCCCTCGTCCCTTAAGCCCCGCCCCCTCGTCCCTTAAGCCCCGCCCCCTCGTCCCTTAAGCCCCGCCCCCTCGTCCCTTAAGCCCCGCCCCCTCGTCCCTTAAGCCCCGCCCCCTCGTCCCTTAAGCCCCGCCCCCTCGTCCCTTAAGCCCCGCCCCCTCGTCCCTTAAGCCCCGCCCCCTCGTCCCTTAGGCCCCGCCCCCTCGTCCCTTAAGCCCCGCCCCCTCGTCCCTTAGGCCCCGCCCCCTCGTCCCTTAAGCCCCGCCCCCTCGTCCCTTAGGCCCCGCCCCCTCGTCCCTTAGGCCCCGCCCCCTCGTCCCTTAGGCCCCGCCCCCTCGTCCCTTAGGCCCCGCCCCCTCGTCCCTTAGGCCCCGCCCCCTCGTCCCTTAGGCCCCGCCCCCCTCGTCCCTTAGGCCCCGCCC